>OZ037721.1:4929065-6331565 GCA_964035505.1 Watsonalla cultraria | reverse complement strand
TTTGGGATTGTTGCTGATATTGTGAAAATCGAAACGGGGAAAAGAAATACAAGCCATAATAACATTCTAATGATATACCTTAGTTGGCGTTGAGTTGTGAGTTGTGATTAGTACAACAATTACTCTGTATTCACAAGCTGTCTCGTGTTAGTGTCTGACAATTGTAATTAATTGCCTCCCAAGTCCTTGTGTAAAATACCTACTTGATATTTATCTGAGTTACACCTGAATTAATGTTCTAGGAATTTAATGTGATTTCTGTAACATCATATATCAGTCACTCCAAGTAGGAACTTACTTACTAACGAAATAAGCAATTACATTTAATGGTTTTTTAAATGGACACTTACCTATATATAAATGCAAGGACTTAATATAGTTACTTACAAGATAATGTAGGCAAAGTAGCTATTTTGTTAGATCATGAAAGTTATTTAGCCTCATTTCCAGTTGATGAATGGGTGACCCTCCATGATATATTGTGTTCCCTCCACCTTCTGAAGAGCCTGTATTTACATCTTTAAATACACACTGATTTCCCGGCCATAGGTTTGCGAAGTTGTATGTTGCTACGCGTAAAAATCTAGTAAATTATAACGTATCCCGAACCGAGTTTTGGATTTGATGTCCATAGTTCATTAGGTAGGAAGGTCTATTATTTTTTTTTCTAAATTACTCACACCCTCATGAACACCCACATTAAGATATGAGGGCTCTTTATCTGTATCACATTATCAATAATCAAAATATATGTTTGAACGATAAAGTGAAGACAGGGGTTACTGATCCGTAATAGCTCAAGATTTAACCCTTTGTAGCAGCGTTTCTCCACTCGCTCATAGATGGCGCTACTCGCTAACAAATGCGAAGTTTAGATACAAATACACTAGAACCTAAATCGCGCCAGAAGAGTTTTCAAGCGCAATGCAGTATATATACAAGTTTCCAACTAGAACAGTTGGAATTCCCACCATCAAGCAGTTCATGAAAAGAGCCTCTAAGCGCTTTTTCGAATCTGCCGAAAAACATCCGAACCCACTAATCGTATCGGCCGCCCGATATACCCCTTCTCGTATCTCCTCCAGACGCCGTCCGAGGCACGTTCTCCTTGACCATGACGACGATATCACATTACTTCAGCAAGCAATGTCTCAAAAGCACACATACCAACAAACCGACCATTGTTCCGTCCTCGCCGGCGAGGCTCGTCGCGAACTCTACGTCATCGTCCCCCCCGTCCTCTGCTAGGGCCGGCGCGCGCCGAGCTACTAGCCTTAACCACGTCCCTAAACGTCCTAACGTCCAGCTCCCTAGCTCATCCCCCAGCAACGCTCTAAGCCGAGGTCCGAGCCCCGCACCGGGGCGCCCTTAGCTGTCTTGCTTAGTATTTAAGTTTAAGCTCGGCTGGAGGCCCTTGGGTCTCGCCCTATAGTCCGGTTAAGCAGTGGAGGTAACTCCCCCCTACCAACTGCGAGAGACCATTTCCTAAAAAAAAAAAAAATAGAACAGTTGGAGCCGCGGTTCCCCAGGCATGACACCCGCCTGTCTGGAAGATCTTCCCAGCATGATCACACGCTCTCCCCACAGTGGTGACCCCGTTGAACCTGAACATCTACAACCTTCGCATCATTCTCCTCACAACCATCCATGAAATTAACTCTTCGCGGGTGAAACCGTGGCGTCCAGTTAGTATTTGATAAAAGTAATACAAGGATTTAATAAGTAACCACTCCACTGTATCCATACTTATTTAACCATCAATCTAACATTACATACACAACAGTTGCAACATATTATCAACTAGCTGTGCCCCGCGGCTTCACCCGCGTAGATTTAGTTTCATCCTTATTGTCGCGGAACCCTAATATTTTTAATAAATAAAAGTAGCCTAAGTTACTCCTTGAAACATCAGCTACCTACTAGTGAAAGTCCCGTTAAAATCCGTCCAGCCGTTTCAGAGATTACCCGGAACAAACAGACAGACAGACAGAGAAAAAAATTAAAACTTGGTTTTTTAGTCTCAGTAGCGTGTATACATTCATATGCATTTACTGATAAACAGTAATTTTGGAATTACAAACAGACACTTCAATTTTATTTATCTGTATGTATAGATACTGACTAAACTAACTATTTTAATAGTTTATGTTATTCCACAGAGAAGAGACTCAAAACACAAAGGGAAACAAATTATAAATGAAACGATTTACTATAATAAATGATCTGCACGATAATGACGACAGTAGGTCAAGTATAGTGGTGTCAGAATGGTGTTTATGGATAAGCGAAGGTTTTGTTGGTACGGTCAGGCACATACTACGAGCTGCGAGGATTATTTCCTTTTCTTACTTAACTCTGTCCATTTCTTTATTTTAAATCATAATCATTTTGCAGCATTTTTAATAAGTAATAACTAGAAGGGAGGCAACATTTTAAAAACATGTCTCATGTATGCATTTTTTAAGCATTTGTGAAGCCTTGATCAGCATTAAATCAAAGTAAAATGCTCGTAAATTATTGAAAACTCTATTATAGCTGTAAATAAGAAATACGTATCTGGTATATCCTCATAATTAGCTTGTACGGATTGCGGCCCAGCATGCGACAATTTTACTAGTAACGTGTCAGAATTCTGTCGATGTGGTGCGATTGATGTCGATAGCCGGAGAGCTAAACGATCCCAAGATCGTGGCAGGTTGTGACGCGACTGGCGTATAAATAACGTGTAATTTAATGAGCAACTAGAATGTAATTTGTAATGTTTCCTTTAATGATACTTGATTAAGACATCTAACACCCGTGTATTGAATGTTGATGGACAACTTAATATGATGTTGCATTTCTTCAATTGTGACGTGTTTACGTAATGGTTTATTCTTGTTTACATTGTTATTTCCCTGCGTATTTTTGTATATTATTGCGTAAAGGTAGTTGATGAGAAGCTCTAATTAAGTAAGCAGGATATCCCGTTCTGTATCCCTCTATTTAAGTATCGAAGTTGAATATCGAAACGAGAATATTACTGTGCAAAATAATTGTTTTCCTAAGGGCGGATATCACGTGACGCATAACTGATTTAGCTATTTTTGTTTAATTACTTTGTCTGGCTTGACTAGGCGCTATATAACATATTTAGCGAAATACAGCTGCGACTTATAATCCCAGCTTGTAAATACCTATTTACCTACATATTACAGAGTCACATTCGTGGAATCGGGGAATAATAAGGTGTGACCATTATTACATAATATTCGCGTCTGTTGTAATATTTACATTTAATTCCATCAATACTATGTTTTTTATTGTATGTTAAATTAAAAAAAAGAAATACAAGGAGTTGATCGAATGCAATGAAATCTTGAGTCTTCATACCTTTCCTGAAGTTTCCCAGAAAGGTATGAAGATGAGCATATAACAACGCGCAATTTTCTTCAAATATACTCTGAAACTTGGACTTCGTGGTGACCAGCGATTTTAACGGCGGCAGTTAGTTTGATTGCATTGCGTTGCATTTGCATAGATTACATGTTATTCGAAATGAAAATGGTTTATGAAGATTCACGCCTAAGCCGTAAAATATTAAATGACATCCAAAACGTTGCCGTAGATGGGTCTTCCGCTGCCGTGCACGCGTCTCCTCCATCAGATAAACAAAATGTAAATAATTATTAAATATTATCGAACGCTAGGTAGTGGTCGTTTAGGTGGCCGTTACGTTATCTATGTTATTTGTCGTTAACTGTTTCACGGGGACAGGGCGTTATCGTGTTGATTTATGGCAACGATGGCGAGGTTTCTCGTCGCATCTCTGGTTACAAAACCGTCGGTCCATCATAGTCGCGGCGACTGATAGCCGGCACCTGCAGGCTGCTGATCACGCACTGCTGACGAGCTGCTGATACCATCAAATACACATACCAAGTTATGGAATCCAATTTAAAAATCTTTGTAATTACAATGAGGAGCGCTTTCAGTCATTGACTAATAAACACACTTGTGACTGTGTGCCCCCATCATCACCATCACCACCATCCTGCAATAGTGAGCCGCTGCCACTGCCCTGCAAGTTGCAGGTTGCTGAGTTGAATGAAAGTGTGGAACAAATAAACTCAAGTCCACCAGAATACAAAACGGTCATGTATTCAGATAAAATCGGTAGGGATTTTAGTTGCTATTTAAGAAATAAATTATCTCATGCTGTAATAAATTACTGTATGCCAGGAGCTTCATATAGACAAATTGTAAATAAAATAATTAAAAACAATCATGACAGTCACACAACAATCATAATCTTAGTTGGACAAAACCCTAGTATTACCAAACGGGAATTAATTAATAGTTTTGAGGACTTGACAAACCTGCATGTAGGCAGGGTTGTATTGTGCACTATTCCATATAGTATTAGCTATACTGAGACACAGAACAAGCATTTATCATACATAAATAGCTTATTGCATAACATGACGTGTCATAATGAACGATACATACTGTTTGACACTAATAAATTTATTAGTGGTGTAAAGGTAACTCGGGAATCTCTTTACATTCCCAAGATATATAGACAAAAGCTTGCTACATTGTTAGCTTATAATATTAACACTGTTATAGCCAATATAACAAAGCATAGGTTAAGTGACGAGCCAGTGGTAGATAGATGTTCTACTAGCACTGTGACCAATCTTATTGATTCTTTAAACCATTAAGTCAGACAACAGAGAAGTCAGGTGCATGTATTATGCGTCTGCTACACCAGAATATTAACCGCTTCTCTGGCAAAATTCTTGATCTAGAGTTATTACTAGACAAAATACCTATTGATTTTCTCTGTTTTACTGAAACTTGGTTGAAACCAGATACCATGATGTTTAATATTACTAATTATACCATTGCCAGTTCTTATAACAGACTCTCAGCGGAGGGAGGTGGTACCATCATCTTACTGAATAGTAACTTTAAGTCCAAAGAGAGAAAGGATATTACTAGTCTTTCTGTAGAGCGAGTCTGTGAAGCGGCTTGTGCAGAGTTGGATAATTATATAATTGTATGCGTATACAGACCTCCATCCTCTGATATTCACTCATTTTGTTCAACAATGGAGGTCATTCTTAAGAAAATATTTCGAACGAATAAACAAATATTGATATGTGGTGATTTTAATGTAGACATTTTAAGAAGGTCTTCTGAGGCGCGTTTATTTATATCTCTTTTTAAATCATTTAACCTGGACTTTGTATTTAATGAGCCCACGAGAATAACGGCCACTTCCTCTACTTGTATCGATAATGTAATAACTAATGGTAGTATAATAAAACAGTCTCAGATAAGTGGAATTCGATCTGACCACATGGCTCAACTAGTTGAGTTGCAATGTAGTAGGCAACCTTCTAAATCTTTTAGGGAATCTAGACCTCTCTCTGTCCATAGACTGCTGAAGTTTAAAAATAATGTTGAGTTAAAAATTAAAAAAGCAGAGTCTCGCGAACCAAACAAATATTTCAATAAATTACATGATGTCATATGTACAGAATTCAACAAGGCATGTCCTAAACAACAATATAAATTAAATAACAGATTACAGTTCAACAACTGGGCAACCAAGGGCATAAGGAAAAGTAGAGACACTTTATATGAGTTATACCACAAGAAAGCCCAAACAACTAATGTCGCTTTTCATAGTCACGTTAGAATGTACTCAAAATTATTTAAAAGAGTTTGCCAGATTGCCAAATCAAAACATATAAGTAGTGAAATTAGCCGCTCTGATGATAAAATAAAAACTGTTTGGAAAGTTATAAACAGGGAGACTGGTAGAAATAAAACTAAAGAGCAAGTAAGTAAGCTTAAAATCAATGATAGTATTATATCGGATAAGTTAGAGGTCGCAACTGCTTTTGAGAATTTTTTCGCTAACATTCCCACAGAGACTACCAAACATCTTAACTCTAGTCCGAATACAGCTGAAAGCTTATTGAAACAATCGTTACGAAAAAGCTTCCCAGATTTTAGTTTTAAACATGTACGTCCTATTGACATCATGAAGGCATTTAAATCGCTTAATATTAAAAATACGGAGGACTTATGGGGACTCTCAATTAAAAGTATCCAATCTATTATAATAACGATTGCTCCCGCATTAGCTTCTATTTTCAATTTATGTATAGATCAAGGTATATTTCCTGATATTATGAAATATAGCAAAGTAATACCGATATTTAAAGCAGGCTCTAAAGAAGATCCTTCTGATTATAGACCTATATCGATTCTTCCCGCGCTTAGCAAAATATTTGAAAAAATTCTGCTTAATCAGATGTTAGCTCACTTTAACGTACATAACATCTTGCACGATCACCAATTTGGCTTCACTAAAGGTAGATCAACAACGGACGCGGCAGCAAAATTAATAAAACACATTTTTGAGGCTTGGGAGGGCGCCTATGACGCAGTAGGAGTCTTCTGTGACCTTTCTAAAGCTTTTGACTGTGTGGATCATCGTACGCTACTTCTTAAGCTAAACTATTATGGAATTCGCGGAAATGCTCTCGACCTTTTATCCTCGTACCTATCAAATCGTCATCAGAAAGTTGGCGTCGGTGGTGTAACATCCAAGGGGTCAATAATCAAAACAGGCGTGCCGCAAGGCTCCATACTAGGCCCATTCCTGTTTCTAGCGTATATCAATGACCTACCACTTGTTGTAGAAAATATCTGTGATATTGTTCTATTTGCAGATGATACATCTTTAGTTTTCAAAGTGAGTAGAAAAGACAAAGATCTTAAGGCACTAAATGAAACTCTAACATCTGTTTCAAAATGGTTTGATGCCAATAATCTCGTTTTAAATTCTAAAAAAACAAAATGTATCCGATTTTCACCACCTAATACATCGCAAATAGATACAAATATATCATTAGTTGGGAGTCAATTGGAGTTGGTCGAAAGCACAGTATTCTTAGGTCTTACCTTAGATTCTAAATTACAATGGGGCGCCCATATTGAAGCATTGTCAAAAAAGCTTAGTTCAGCTGCGTTTGCGGTTAGAAAAATTAAACAAATGACGGATATTGATACTGCTAGATTAGTCTACTACGCTTACTTTCATAGTGTCATGTCATATGGCGTATTGTTATGGGGTTCCGCAACAGACTTAGATTCAATTTTTATACTTCAAAAGAGAGCCATCAAGGCAATATACTCGCTGGACCCCCGAGATTCTCTTAGAGATAAATTTAAAGAAATAAATATTCTCACCCTACCGTCACTGTACATTTATGAGAATTTGCTATACATGAAAAAAAATATTCATCTATTCAATTTAAACTCGGACATTCATTCAATTTCAACACGAAATAAACACAAAATTGTAGCTCCTAGATTCAGGTTAGCAAAGGTAAATAAATCATTCATGGGGAATTGTGTTCGTTTCTACAATAAAATCCCACAGTCAATAAACGCGTTAAATTATGATAAATTTAAGACACACATTAAAACTGTACTGATGAAGAAAGCTTATTATACAATTTCGGATTACATAAATGATAAAGACATATGGAATTAAAACTCTGCACAAGTAGCTCCTGGCAATGACATGGTATGCAAACATGATATGTAAATCATTTGGTATTGTTTTTACGTTTTTAATTATTATTTTTTACACATGCATGCTGATACAATTTTCACTATTGTGAATAATTTATGATGTTTTTTTTTTTGTAATTATTATTATTTTACTGTGTAATGAAATGTACATGATGCCAGCTGAGTTTCTTGCCGGTTCTTCTCAGAAGGCTAGTTTCCGAACCGGTGGTAGATTCCTCGACGTTCATAAGTGCCTTACCAGGGCCTAAACTGAATAAATCATTTTCATTTTCATTTTCATTTTCATTTTCATTTTCATTTTCATTTTCATTCATTTTCATTTTCATTTTCATTTCATTTTCAAAATGGTACAATAATAAGGCTACGAACCAACATCGATTTTTTTCTATGTTAGAACAGAAGTACTAATTGAGAGTTGATAAAAAATTAAATGTAATCTGGGAGCTATTTAATCTAAAGTAAGCTACGTAAAACAAATTCATGTTTACTTTTTATATAGTAACAAACATTTATAGCTTTTAATACTCGTTTGATATTTCAATAAATTTAATTAAGTATGAGTTAAATTCTCCCGAATGATGGAATAATTAAGCCCCTTGTGTTGTCCACTTGGAACGTTTTGTTTATGACCGGGCATAAAATATTTCCTTACCACAATAATATAAATCATAGTGCCTGCTAAAGATATGCGTAGATTTAATTGTGCACTAAGATACATAAATTCTAGTTGAGTTAATTCATTTTATGATTTCAATAATGAGAATTCTTGCCTTAGGTCAAAATTATACCAAAACACCAATAACTTGGCTATTTAGCGGGATAGATATCTCTTAAAATATTTTTTCGGCTTCGTGAGTTAAAACCAACTTCGGTTTGCTGTTACAATCAAGCGCGAAGTAAATAATGATTCAAATTAAATACGGGACCTGTTCCCTTCAATTTGTGCCAGTAGTCAATATTCCAGTGGGGTGCTATTAGCCACTCGCTGGCACGGCTCGCGGCGCTGCGCGATCTAATTCTGATTCTTTTATGAATAGAAACTTAATTGCATAAGCTTCGTATTGCAACTAGTGTCTAGTCACTGGTGTCTTACATAATGCAACAAATTAAACTAGATGTTTATCAGCTGTGTTTCTCAGGACCGCATTTTACAGTAAAGGAAACTATCAGCCTTGCATATGGAACAGGCAAGATTGGGCTATAAAATAAGTGTCAAAATGTATGCTGTTCAATGTTGCGTCCCTCTTCGCAGCGGCTGCTGATACAAAGTTATCACTCGTATAACGTCCCCGATATGGCACTCTCAATGTAGCAACAAATGAAGCGGTTGCATTAAAACTTGTCCGTTGAATATCTAAGCGTAATTAATAGCACGAGATAAGTCGCGGAGAGCGTCTGCGATACCTCCTTACAGTCGGAGGTAATCGACGCGGTCGGGAGCGCCACTGGCGACCGGCTCGGCCCCTGTATTAATAATAGTCAGACGATATCAGAGGTGGTCGCACCAAATGGGAAATTAAATGGCTTTCATGGGATCTTCTCATTAGACTGATTTGTATTGGTGAGGTTAGCGGCACCGCACAAGAAGTTATTAATGAGCATTATAATCGCTTGTCCCTGACATAGGTATCGTTTGTGTGCCCATTTATCGGCCTACCTGCGTCTTTTGACGACTTCTGGTTTAGACGTGGCGCGCATGTGGTGTAATCGTAGGCTTGTGGAGCCTGGCGTGGGCAGTCCCATTTGTTGATTGTTAAATAACGTCGGTTTCGGTCTGTGATTTTATGCTCGATTGTGCATGCAAGCGTATCAGTGCAGGCTAATTTGTCAATTAGAGAGTCAGAAGTCGCGCGGGGTCGCGGGGCAGTGCTAAAGCGTAATAGCGCAATTTGTGCCATCATTGTTCTAAAGTAGCGTCGGACCGTATATCAGTGTGGCAGACGGGACCAATTGATACAAACGAGCGCATGTCACGTCTAAATATAATATTAGGAATCACGGCGCGAGCCAGGATACATTAATTTGGAGTGCTTGTTGCATGACGAAGAGAATCAGTAAGTCGCGTGTGCCGCTCGTTTGCCTCGAGGTCTAAACGGTACCTATATGCTTTGTACTATAGCAGTTTCAATAATATAATATATTATATCCGTAATAATATAATGCTATTATTGTTGTTTTGTTTATCTTATGTAGGTAAACAATACAAACCGACCTTAAACAGCCTAATAACCAGGAATTCGTTATCTCGATTTTCACAGTAAGGAAGGTAATTAGTTCTAGATTCTAGAATTATGTTCTCAGGAAAATTAAACAAGTTTGCTTATTCCCAGTTGTTGAAAGCTCGTAAATCGTAAGTTTAAGTTAGAAAAGGGGCAATTGCTTTTATATTATATTTATTTATTTTAGCAAAAATAAACATTACCGAAACCAATTGCCCCAAGATTCCAAACCATTTCGACAAGATTGTGCTAGCTTAATTTGGTTGTGATCGTGTAAGTAGAAGTGGTAATTGTGTTCAATTCTGCGGATTATTATATTCGGCTTTAAATGTATTAAAACGAGTGTTTCGTCCCAGATCCTCGGCGTTTCTACTTAGGAGTGAATAAGGATTTATGAGTGAGGTCAGAGCGGTGGGGTTGACTCGCTGTATCAATCGGCGGGCAGCGGCCACGCGCTCGGCACACGACCATTCTACGCATGCTACGAGATAGCTACTGGTTTCTTTCTCGAATTAAGTATATTCAGCTTTAAGAACGTTTTAAGTACCATCGTGCAAATTAAGTACCTACAAAAAGTTGGTTACGTTCAAAAATACAACAATCTCTATAATGGTGTTACTCCTTTTTTTATGTGTTTTATTATAAGATGACGATAAAAAAAATACATTGCGTTAATGCTATCTAGCTCCGAGTGCTGAAATATTACGATTTACAAGCTCATGAAGTTATGTGCCAAATATGTACGAGATTTACGATATGATTTTTTAAATTAGATACCTACACTAATACCATGAATGAACTGAAACAATTGGTATCTCCCTCACAATGGCTATTTCGCAATTAGCGCGGATTATCGTGCAGCAACAAAGAGACACCTCACCAGAACATTGATCATTGCAAATAGCTCACTATAATAAATCAGAAAACCAGGTTCAACACCTTGTAATAACAACTTGTTTCCAGTCCGTGCTTTTGTATAGTTCGCTCTGTAAATTTCGTTATTTAGAATGCTGGTCATATTTCAAACTGGTCAGTTCATTCTGGAATCTGTATTGAGGTCATGCTTATCTTATTACTAGACTATAACTCTTTTGCGCGGTGCTTATTTTTGCATATCATTCGATCTCAAAGGTTGGAGTCTATGTCAAAATAAACTGCTAACATTAGTTGCTAATATTGGACAGGAAGCAGATAGTAGATATCAAGGAACTTTGTGCGGAGACAAAGTGGTCGGGTACAACTATTGGAATTAATTGATGACCAAGTATGCGGTCGGTCAGCCATACATGGAACTTTATTCCATAGTGTTCATTGCTCACATAACTTCATTACGAGCTCAATTGAATAAACTGAGATAGGAACGCCGAGGCGCTCTGCAAGTTGATTGCTCAAATTTCCTCTTCAACTATCACAAAGATATGGTGAATTTCTAATTGGATAAACGTGTCGTTTCCTATTTAAAGGCGACGCCGAGTACTGCGTTTCCATTTAAGTGTGACCCCTTATGATTTGTTACCTAACCCTGGTTTGTTCTCGGGTGTGGACTCAGCGAGCGGTGCGGGAGCTCCTGTTGTGCTGGTGGTGTATATCCGCGGGCACGCGCGCCGTCATCCTAACTAATGGCCCGTCGGGGTCCAAGATCCGACTGCCCATGCTTGCTCAATGACCGACTAATCAATTACAATTTTGCTTTAAAATGTATCCGGGGTGATTGTGATGTTCTATTGCTTACATTTTGATAAGGTACTTAAAGGGCTCTCGATTTTAAAATAGCCTGGTTAGACGCGTTCAATATTCCCCTTCTTGTATGAGCTATAGGTTAGACATATTCGGAAGTCCAACAAATCAGTTATTTGGAATCTGATTGTTGAGCCTGACGAGAAAAGCAATCTGTCAGAAGTATTTAATTTTGTTTTAAATTATTTTTAATTTGTTTTACTAATATGAAATACTCATGGTGTAATCAACATAGTAATATTCTATTGAAATATACGACCAACATCGGTATAATCGATTTTCATTTAAATTGGAGAAAACGAGTTGGCTACTTGTAAGTGATGTTTTGATTTATTTTTTGTTGGTTTATGGAAAGGGAGACGTGTGTCGTGAGATGGCGCGCAGTAAATCAAGCGGCGATGGGCGGCCGATAGCGCTCCCGTGCACTACGTGCGCGCGCGCTCCCGCCACACTCGCCTTCCACGCTCACACACGTTTATTTCACAGTTCTTTCCTTCATTTCCAATCCTATAACTCGCTACCGCAATTAATCATAGAGGCTTAACCAACACAATCATTAAAGTAAAATTGACCAAATCTGACATTTGATTAAGAGAACACGACGCATTATTGCCTTTCATAATTACATATTTAGTAATAAATACGCACATTTAACATCGAGGGCCAACTTAATATTGGAAGCTGCAATTGCTTTCTATTAAAACTAAACGATTTAAAGATTATAATCATTAACGGTATCATTGGATTGTATGCGGTATCTAAAACAGGCGGTTTATTTAAAGAGTTTATTCAATACAGTATGCTTTAAGACGTGATCGTGAGCCATGTGTAAGCTGCAATAGTAGGGCTTTAAATTAATTTAGTGCTACTTTTGATATGCTTGCATATTATTTGACGCTAGTACTCTCACTAAGACGCTTAATGGTTGTGTTCGAATTATGCAAGAAAAAAGATTCACACATTCACAAAATAACCATGGATGCCGTAAGTTAGTGTATTTGACAAAAAAATATATAGACTTTAATTGCATGGTACCTAACAGTAGGTACAGTTAAGAGCCAAAATGTCAAGCAGTATTTCCTACTGCTTTTGATTGCTACTGTGGCGGCGTAGCTCTGTGGTAGAGACTTATGTTCTTTAAATTAAACTAGTTTTGGGGGATTATTTTAATTATGTATTATTTTATTCTATCAATTATAATTTTTCACTCAATGACACTTATGACATCTCTTCTAATTCCTTTTTGGTTTTTTCCTGTTTTTTTTTTAGTTGAATTTGAGTATTGCACAGCTGTATGTGTTATAGCGGAAGGTTGCAAATTAGCGAATAGTTTAGATGTGAAATCTGAATATTCTGGCACTGTATCCGTTTTAGAAGAGAGTCAGGACCTAGTAGACGAGTTAGGGAATATATTCGAGGGTGGTAATAATACGGTTGATGTGACAACGAAAATGGAATTAGAAGTGATGTCATAAGTGTCATTGAGTGAAAAATTATAATTGATAGAATAAAATAATACATAATTAAAACAATCCCCCAAAACTAGTTTAATTTAAAGAAAATAAGTCTCTACCACAGAGCTACGCCGCCACAATACCAAACCTAGTTCTGGATCGAAAATTCCAAGTTGAACCAATTATTTCACTAACGAGAAAATTATAGTGGTCTTAAAAGGTTGTTTTGTACTCATTCAGTTTTTTGGGGTTAACGCATAATTTTCAAGTTAGGGAAAGTTGGCAAACTGACCACGGGTTTAATTACAAGATTCTTACAGATTAGATTTAAATATTTTTCATTAGGAATATACCTAAGTACCCAGTTTGTTTAAGTGTATTTTGAGCGTCTGTACTGATCACGTCAAGCGATGAGCTAGCACAATATGGGTCGTGGCATCGAACAGAACGAGAGAATTACATAAAAAATCTGAGTACTTATATACTCAGTCTGGATGCGATACTATTTTGGGAAGATATAAATGACACAGGAAATCTGAAATAGGATGTGAGTGGATGTTATTGCGTTTCGCTTTTGCCTTTGGTTACGTTCAATTCCTAAAATATCTAGTATCACAATTAGTTATAATGACGGATACGCCTCACACATTATTAGGACTGTTTCTGATTCATTTCCGGTAGAATTTATTTATTGTTTTTCTTCGGGTATTCATAGCATCAACTTTAACAGTAGAGTGACTTGTTATTGATTTATAGATAAATGTTTATCGCTGCTATCGGTAATAACACACGACATCACTAAAATACTAATTAAAAAGCGAATTGAAACACCGCGTGCCAAGGACTATTAATTTTTATGATCGCTATCAGACACAGCACTGGTAGTCGGCCAGGTAGGCTGCAGCCCTATAACAAGACCCATCGTAATATTTATCTTTATGTATGCGGCCAATAGATCGTATCGAGCCGTTCGATAAGTAATAAATAAATTATTGAAAAGCCATCGCTCTCTTATCTCAACGTAATGACGGGATGCTTTAAAGAGAATAGGATGCTTCGGATGCGCTCGTAAACTGTTCCCATGTTAATGAACAGGTATGTACCAGAAACTACATTCATGTCTTGAATGGTTTTGGTAAACCATAGATTACCTATGTCTTATTAGATTAATGTGTCCGATATGTTTAATACTACGGCTAAGTAATTTTGAATAACTCGATGTCAATCAAACATTTCGTAGCAAATTAAGATTGCTTAGATTTGAAAGATAAGAGTTCTAGTTGAGCTTCGAATAAATTTAATTTTGATGATGGTTCTCATTAATGAATTCTTTCGGCACTTTCACTAAAATAAATAAATTAATGCCGTGGGAAATTATTACGAAATGTAAATTAAATATTTTCATGAAAAATCTTTGTGTGTATTGATGTTAGGCTTTTCAACCGACAAAAAGAGGAGGTTCTATGTTTTTACGCATAGCAAACGAGTTAGGTGAATGCAAAATGATTGCGATAGGCCTTTCTTGCCCACCCATCTCTCATTACGTTGAAAATGATGTGCCTCTTTGTTTATGCCTGCAAGTCCTTGTGGAAAGGCAAACATTTTTGTTTTTCATCATCATACATTGTTGATTAATAAGCGAAATAGTGTAATAAAATAAAGTGAAATAAAGAGATTAATTGTATCGGGTGCGTTATAAAGTAGTCTGGAGGCATAAAGGGCGCGCATGCGACGACTATCGGACCACCGGCGCAGCGCGGTGCTTTACTTACGATTTATTGTTATAAAAATAATGTATCATCGGCGAGACGCACAATGCACGTAACAAGCCCGCCGCGTGCATTAACGGGACGAGTGGCCGACCAAACTCGCACACTCCGCCGGCTCTCTACCCACAGGAAGCTAAGCTTTAAACAAGAAATATTTCCTTTCCAAAATAATCTATTAGTTCGAAAGGAGTCAATTAAGAAAATGACTAGGTACAGGTGCCACCGCTGTAGTCATTTTATGAGTCTATCTGTATGGCGCGTCGAGAATAAAATACATGCGCAGTTACCTCCACTGTTTTCGCTGAGCGCTCAAAATTTGAGACGGCACCTGTAGTGTGTCTTGAAGTCTTGTCAGAAAATTGAAGCTATTCGTTACGAAGAACCAAACGTGTGTAATATTATTCCATCTCTATGTCAACCAAAAAAGAACAACCAGCCTTATAACGAGCTCAAGATTTGTGTATCAGCCAGCTTTTCTTTTAAAATTCTAGCATTAAAATTACAAAGTTTCATATTTTTAGAACAAGTGACACAATATTCACGTAAGAATTATCAAGGTAAGCTTTATTACTTTCAATGGAAAATAATTGCTGCCACCCTTTAGCTTTCAATGTGTCCCTGGACTAAAAAATACTACTTACGATTTGGTCTCGATCAGAGTGATCGATGTCCTAACTCAGCAGTTTTTGATCTGAGGTAAGTGAAGTAGTCCCGATACACGCGATAAGGAATCTTTTATCAATTTGAAGCCAATACGTCTATCTGCGGTGGACACGTAACGTCTATATAATTATATTATTATGATAATAATTTAATGGAGTCTTTACTGCCACAATGTACGCTTATCTACATTCAGAGACTTACAAAATAATCCTTTACATTCACGAAATTAATTTTATCTTCAAGTTTAATTGATCACTTCATCGTTTAAAATAGGTTAAGTTCTACTTTGCGTGAGTGCTTAGAGTTTCGTTTGCTTCATTGGTGTTATCTGTAATTGTCATTTATGGACTTCTATATTATTTATAAGCATTGACTAGTTTTCTCTTCCCTGTTAAACGTAGACGTTATGCAAAGAGGCTGTAAATCTATGCTCCGTGTCTTGCCATTTGACTGGTGTGACGGAACATGTTCTGTGCAGCTATATTGGATCTGCGTGCGATTAAATTCTATTAACGCGACTACTGCAATATGTAATTAAACAGCATACAATCGGTTGAAATATCTATCATTCCCGTTTGACGGCAGCGTTGGTCGGGTTGAAGTTATGAAAGTTTTGCTGCGGTAATTATAAGGCAGGGTCCTGAGCGGTTGAGAAGCGGCCAGCTCTGTCGCAACCTATCTGATACTGTCGCGCGACACTATTAATGCCGTCGTGACAACCGTTTGATTGCAGGTGCCCGCGACATGCTGTTATTACAAGTTATATTGTATTGTACCGTCCGCTAATTAATCCTTCGATTTTTCATATTCTTCACACGAAGCACGCAAAAAACCAAGACACTTTGTCTATGACACTTTATTTGGATTTTTTCTTTGTCGATTGCCTGAAATCCTGTAAATGCTTATCTATATATATAGAGAAAGCAGTAGTATATTTATTGTTAGATAAAATATTTATAATTAGATTACATTTAAATTAAAACTAAACTTAAATTTAAACTACAATAAAAATAAAAATTAGAGAAATATTTTAAGAAGGCTCTTCAATTATGTTTGCTTTTTTCTGGTATGGTTGGGTATGCAGACTTAGGTAACTTTGAAAATAGACAGGTAAAATAGAATTATTAAAATATACAAAATACTAAAATATACAAACGTGCAAAGTGGGTACACTAAATTACTTTAATATCTCGATTAATTTTGCCAACAGTACCTAGACAGAGTTTATGAAGAAACTAAGAGATGATAACTACATAGCACGTCAAAGGCTGATTGATCAGTGATAATACGTTACACGCTCGTAAGACCGGTTATTGAAATTTAAATGAATCCGTAATCAACATGAAGATGATACCCTGACTAGTTCTTTGCTGACACTCAAGTGACAAATGAAGCGGTGTCGGCGAGTGTGATGTCAGTGCAGTTACAGTGCTCACCGACGATAGTGTCAAACGGTTAATCAATGCTACTGCGGCCACTGATTGCACAAGATAAATAAATACACTCTGTAGGGAGTCGTTCATTATAACACCTACTTAATGAGTGTTATACACGCTAGACCATAAGAACTAATATTATAAACGTGAAACACTATATGCCTCAAATAACCTCTCTCTGAGACAATGTTGATGAAAGTATCGAATACAGAATTGTTCTTAATTGGATGTGAAAATAGAATTATCCACATTTAGATGCTATTCGATATCGCGTGGGATGCTGGAAAAAATTATTGCTGATTTTTCTTCAGGTATTATTAGTAACATCTTTGTTAATTGTAAGCTGACACTTTTCATAACAAGAAGGAAATGAAATAAAATACTTCGTATTCGTACTTTTTTTTCTAGCTTTAATAATAACTAGACACGAGTATCTGCCGGTAGTATGCGACATAAAAACCTTCATTCGCCATTTTCTTTGTGGGCAAGAAAATATTTTGAATAATTATTATTGATATAGGTAGTATCTTTAGTAAAAATGGCACCTGGATATCTTGGGAATAGGAAATATAACAAATTACATAACGCGGATAGATCCGCGTGCTCGTCTTCGTAGAATTCATAATGGGTTGATGTTTATTAAAGCGTGATTTATTTTACAAATTCTGAAATACGTTATTTATTTATTTCCAAATAATACATTTTCCACGTACATCATCATCTCAAGCTTAGCCGGTAAGGCTATGATTTGCCACGGCCTTACTTAATAGGTACGTTTATAAGTATATCTTACTCTGTCTATCATCAAGTCATATTGAACGTCTATAATAGTCTGCATGTAATTATTAAATATATAGCTACCATTTACTGCTAGTAAAGAGCAGACACGTAACATTAATTTCCATTAAATTCGTAGAGCTCGATAAACCGAGCTAATCAATTCGCTTCAGTTAGTTATATAATATAAGAACATTTTAAATCTTGAAATTACTTTTAATTTGAATTGACATTGAATTTGTTATCGGTCGGAATAATAGTTGTAATAAATTTACTGCCAGTTAACCCCTACATGCATTATCATGATACTGCAATTTGAATGTTCAATGTGTTTGCACGACTAGTTGGTTTAAGGCTAATATTTAGGTCATCATATCTGGTCATGAAAAATGTTTTGGATCATATTTGGTTTAAAAAATTTTGATTACTTGGTTTTTATTCTATTACAATTCTATTATAATCGAAAAAACACCAAATGTAAATAGATCATAGTACATCCAAGAGCCATTCTCTATAAATCTCGATTTTTAATAAAAAAATATATATTAAGAGAAGCTTATATTACAACAACGATATACATATTAATAAAATATTATAAGTAAGTTAATTCGTGATCGGCTGAAGTCCATTGATGTTGCTAATTAATTGAGAACACAAGCGAGCGTGTCGGCATATTGCTGTGATTTATGTGCGGTGAAACGATTCCAGACCTGCGCTGGCCGCGTAATTAATATTGTTTAATTGTTGTTTGTTGATGGTCAAGTCAAGAGCACTGTACCCACTTGTAAATTGTGGAAGAAATTATTTATATTTGTGCTTTATATTTTACTAAGCATTTTATTAACGTCACATACCCCGATGTTGGTACCCTATCATGTAAATATTGACTCATTTATTTGATGTCTTCATAAAAATACGCATTTTATAATTACGTACGGCCGAGTATGTGAGCTACTTAGTGTATTGTAGTATCAACAAAATTATTAATAAAACATACCTAAGTACATTTTTTTTCTTCCAGTTTCACTCTCCGTCAATCTATACAGATAAATAAAATTGAAGTGACTCTTAGTAATTCCAAATTAACAGATGTTTACTAAATGCACGTGAAACTATATAAGTACTTACGTTACTGACATAAAAAAACCAAAAAAAATCTCTGTCCTGTCTGTCTTTTGGTTCAGGGTAATCTCGAAAACGGTTTCTCTGGCAGATAGTTGATGTTACAAGGAGTAATTAAGGCTATAATTATATCAAAAAAATTAGGGTCCGCGAATAAAGCTACCCATGAAATGAAAATATGTAGAGTCTACGCGGGTGAAACCGCGGGGCACAGCTTGTATCATATATTTATTCAGAACTTAAATTTATTGGACATGTAAAAACAACCAAATGTCTAATAAACCCTACTTGATACATCTCGCATAAAGATACTTATATTCAGAAGCAAAGAGAATTCTCAGCATACAAAGAGTTAGTTAAAGGGATTTGACTCACAGATTTTCCATTACAAACTGTTAAGAGACATAAGAACGAGTTATAGTAGAACCGGCGAATGATATGATGCCAACAATGGTCTTTCCTTTTATTTCCCTCACACGATGGCTAAAGTATTATAAATAACAATATCTGTAAACAAACGTGGCGTGTTGCCTTTTGTGAGGTGAAGTAACCTACATTACAACGAGCAGTACATAATGACAGCTGGCTTTTTATAGAGGAATTTAAATAAATAATATTTTCTTTATATCAGTGGTGTATTGTTGTGGGACAGTAACGGTGGCCACACGCGCGCTCACCGCACTGGCTTTATGGCGCGCGTCATCACGATTCAATTACAATTTACACCGTACGATTTCCTAAAAAATGCTTAGTTATGATGCTATTCAAAATTTGCTCGAAATTTATATGTAAATACTGTGAAACTCTATTTTTACGCATTTTTAAATGGATGAAAATGTTATTTTATTTTAGGTTCTTGCTTCCTTCGTGCACTAAAACTCAACTACCAAATAACATTTACCATCATTGCATAACAAGTCACCCGTGTACCAGCGATAGCTGAAATTGAAACATAATATATCGTCGAGTGTAAATGGATGGATACGATCGGTTTACGATAGCAGTACCGCTTCATTGTTCTTTTTATATTTGTTTTGTTTGATAAGAGGTGCCTACTTCAACTTACTGGCAGTATAAACCGGAACACACCATTTGTTACTTTTGTGCACTCGACGACGCAGACACCTCTACTTAGTTAAAAGATTCGATTGTTTTCTTTGAAATGGAGTTATTATTTATTATGTCCGGACCGAGCACTGAGTTATGGACAAAAATTGTTTCGTGTCTGCCGAGCCCATCGGTGATCTAGGCCAATCGCTGTCTTATATGGAGGCTCTATTATAGTCGCATGGGCATTTGCAGCTTATGAAATATTACGTAAAGCTGTAAAATGATTTATGTGGGGTCATGTAAGGCGTCTCTACTTTGAAAATACCTACATACATACAAACATATGCTCACGCCTGTCTTCCCCGAAGGAGTAGGATTTCTCACCGAAGAAGATTACGTGCCAACGTGATAGATGGAGAGTCTAACGCCGTCTCATTCACTATACGTACGTCTTTTAATTACTTCTTAGACATGTGCAGGTTTTCTCATGATGTTTTCCTTCACCGTAAAGCACGTGGCACACGGCACAAAAGTTTTTGTTACAAAAACTCTTTTGGACAGGCCGCTGGGATTCGAACTTGCGTTTCTTGCGTAGCAGGTGACTATACGGCAACCAAGGCTCTTTGAAACAACCTGTTGTCGTCGAGCATGTATAAATAATTGAATTTCGTTTTTTTGGATTGTAATGAGTAATACGCCATCTGCTGGTATTAAGTAAGTGGTATCATAAATGAAAAATTATGAAATGAATCATGTAATTTAATACAGGTGGTTACCAATAATTGCCTTATTATTGTTAAGCATTATTTAGCAACAATGTGGTACAGTCACGAAGCGCGACGCAGCGGCGGCGCTGGCGCAGCGGCGGTTGCCCGATCTCGCTACTAATACGGCTCGCTTGCGCGCGCGCCGTCACGATCCGACCCATTACCCAATAATATTAATTTCACTTAATGCTCATCGATTATTGAATATAATAATCGTATAGTTTGGCGGCGATTCGGTTGTTCGTGATGGATCGGCGGCGCGGACCCCCCGCACGCATGCTTCGCAAGCGAACAAGATCTACTGGCGATCGCCGACTGCCTAGGTATACTATGCATATACACATAAACGATTTATCTTTATTGCTAGTTAAGATCAATTTACAGTCCTTTAATCCTAAAGTAGCAAAGGACCTATGACTAAACGCTGCTGCTATATCTAAAGCATGAATGTAAAAAGTATGTAAAATGTAGAGTGAATTATAAATATACGCACATGAGCATATTTTATCACAATCAAATTTTTAATCAATTATTTGCCAATTTGCAATCAATCCACCCAAGGCGTTGCCTGATACCAGAGAGGTAGTAACGCAGAATGGGAAAAGCTCGTGATTACTTAGGTGAATTCGAAATTAGTCTGATGCGTAGGAAATATTTCGGTGGGCGCATTACACACAAACATACCTACTTAATGGAAATATATACGTTGCAGGTTTTGTAAAAAAATTCTACCGTCCGTTCTACTTATTTAAAATATTTAGTGATAATTGTATGTATCAACATTTGAAGCATATTTCACGCAAACCAGCAATGAGTTACCACCGACCAAGATACGGTCATTTTAATTTATTGTTTCCGAGATAACAAATGTAGCCTTGGTCTAGTACATGAAGAGTTGAAGAAGCGGAATGAGTAATGTGCTGCGGACGCGCAACATAAATACAGGAAGATAAAAACGAGAAACGACAGGAGGGAATGGTAGCCAGCCGACAGCGCAGTCAGCGGCAGATCGGAGCAGTAATGGCCAGCCTTGTAACCCATCCATAACGAATTTCTTATTCATCGATATTAATACGGTAACATGACAACCGTCCGCCGCTACAAATGAGCGGAGCCGCTCACCACCGATTATATTTATGTGAACATCATCTGATCCGCAATTAGTAAGCTCGACCCAACAAAACATACCTGTCTTATCGATTTACATATAAAACTCATGTGTTTGTTTTTAGATTGGCTGCTATTTCTGATATAGGCACACGATCATTATTGACCCATTATGATTTATTGTTCGAACACTATTGCATTTGCTATATATTGCGCCTGTGGCATCCGTTAATCTAACCATGAAATGCCACTGATACCATCGCATAGGTACTTTTTGGAGTCTGTTTCGACCACGACAATTCTAAGATAATTTGCATAATCACGTTTAGATGTGTAAGTGTAACCGAATACTTAAAGTCTATTTGCCCATTATCAAGAGATAACATTACGTAATGTCAAGCGGGAGAGACAGCACTCGCATCTAATTGCATTTAATTGAGTAAACTTGTAAATTAATAATTCAGGGGCCGCGTTTGACCTGCGCTTGATCTCATAATGCACGGAAAGATGTATCGACCTCATTAAGACCCGGGACATGGTTTCTTAATCGTCATTGGGGAATTTAGTTTTATTTCGCTCCACATGATACCTATTGAGCAACATTGCCGATGCGCTTGTGTATTGAATATGTATATCTCCTCTTAAGCTAACCAGAAAATGATAATAATCTACTTACGTTCGTATATAAATGGACGTATTGTGCATAGTATTAAAAATAAGCTTGTTTCATTATCCCTACTGGAAACTGTTTAACGGAATGGGTACTGTCTCTACTACGGAATTTAATGACACTGAGTTTCTATCGATCACTTTATATTTATAGAATAATTTTGTAGCAGAAGGAGGTACCTATATATTTGGCTGTAGCTAGAAGTATAATAAAGACCACGACAGCCATTTACTAACAATCAACAGAAATAAAATAGTTGAACAAATGGTGTCTTTTAGAGCAACGAAATCGGATAGCCGGCAGGAGTGTCAATGAATATTGTTGTTCCCCATTCAATAAGCACCTATCTTCAATGCCGAGATCGCTAGCAACTCCTCCAACAAATGTTGGCATTATACTATTTCCAATGATTTACTCGTACTTCTTTGTCAGGCATTTCAATATATTTTATTGCAGACGGGACGAAGAAATAATCGCTACTAATATTATAAAGTAACTCTGTCTGTCTGTCTGTTTCGCTTTCCCGCTTAAACCTCTCAACCGATTTTGATGAAATTTGCCACAGACAATCTTTAGGCCCTGAGAAAGGACATAGGCTACCTTTTATTTATTAAAAATATTAGGTTTCCGCGACCATAAGGATGAAACTAAATCTACGCGGGTGAAACCGCGGGGCACAGCTAATTTTATGTAAACAATAAAAACTATGTGACATTATTGTAATTTTTCTCGTTTTTTAAACATTTTCCATTGATGCTCTACCAATCAGGAGATTGATTTGTGATTTTATAAACCCTAAAACTTTCCTCAAACAAACTCTTCATTAATAGTATTGATGAATAGTGCCACTGTGACTGATTTTTAGTCCATCGCCGTCTCAAGCATACGTCTTTATATGTCTTCTCAGACACATGCAGGTTCCCTATTCGTCATGGCTGGTACAGGTACAGATAGCTGGGATTTGATCTCGTGAAGTTTGCAGGTGAGTACACAAACCACTTCTCTCGTAGAATCATGGGTATCCTATGCTTGAATATGTGAAATCTTCGACCAATCTTAATTTATCTACAAGTGAATGATACTTATTAAATGGATTTCCGTCAATGGTGTTGATTCTGCACCACTGCGCTCACAGCCTGTTATGACAAGTCCAGTCGCACCGCGCGGACTTCAACGTGCGACGGATTTGGTTTCACGATCAGTCTATCCGCCAGTAATGAACCAAATTTAAGATAACTTTCTCCAGATGAATATCTAAATATTTAAAACGTGATAAAATACACTTTTAATGTCCACCCTGAATGTATTTTATTAACCACGGGAAGCCAGCGACCGCTAGCTCCACTCGACTTGATACAGATTACAAAAATTACACATATGTTTTCTTTTATTACCTCGAGGCATTTTTATTTTAGATTTAAATTAATTGAACGCAAACAAGACGCGCTTTATGAGCCCAAATATATGAGTCTTAAAAGATCTTAAATTAAAGCTTCTAATGGATATTAGGAAATGAAGTTTTGGCATAATTTAAAGTACATTAACACTTGGTGCTATATTTTATCAATTTTATTACTTTAACTTCTAATAAGGTAGGTGTCGCGTAAGGTAGGTATGCACTTAAATTATTAACATTGGTAACACAGCTTCATTTTATATAGGCAGGAATGTAAAAAAAGTATTTGGTAATACTTAAATACGCACCACGGGGGATTGTAAACACCTATTTCATTTACCACAGGGAAATTAAATGGGGCATAAGTATATCTATTAACAATTAACACGGTGTGAAATCCCTGTTTTTGATTATTATTAAACCAATAAATAAACTAGCAGGCTATCCCTCGCCTGCAGAGAGCCCCGTCCATCGAGAATATCTTCGAGGCCATTAACGGCATCCCTAATGCGCTTATATTGGGCCTATCGTCGCATTTATTTACCAAAACTAAAATAATTACGCGTGTTATGTGCGGTGATAATGTTTTTCATTTTATATTTATTGCTTCGAAACACGTTCGTACTCGGGACTCGGTGAATTAGAATGAATATATTTGGGAGAATAAATATTCATGAGTGATAGAGGCATTGCAATACATTACAAGGGCCATAAGTTAACAAAACGCCCCGCGCTGGCCGCGCGCGCTCTAGCCGTGTTCTCTCTCCATCATTCACCGGCGCCGGCGCCTACGTTTCGGCTTCGGTCACATGTCCACGCAGTCAGACTTCATATTTTTATAGTGCTTTCATCTACCCTTTTATATTGTCCACACATAATTCAACTGTCATAACCATGAAAATTATGTTTTAGTACGGCACATTCCATCGTAAAGCCTGTGGTGAAACATGTAACTGTTTATGCGGCTACAATTGCTTGGACAAGTAATAATTTGAATGTGAGATGGATTCGTGAAGTGGATATAAAAGTGAGTTGTGTGGAGCAGTCGGTGTATAATTGGTGGTGTAAATGGGATCGGTGTCGGAGTGGTGCTACCGTGTGTCGCAGCGGCCCACACGGCGCGCTCGAGCGCCCGTCGTACGCCGGCACGCGCCGCCGCCCACACCCTCCACCTTATGTTCACTTCACACAATAATATTGATAAAACATCTCCCGAACATCCTTTCACGATTAAATTACACAAATTTCATTGTTTATAATTTGCATATACTGGCGCTTTTACTTGTTTTGGCCTGCAACGCGCATAAGCGTTTGTTTTTTATTATTTAACACAAGGTTTAAATATCTTGATGACTTTTTTAGACGTGATTACATTCGTGGAATTGTCAAATATTTGTAGATGTTCTTTTAGCTGCTTGTAACAAAAGCGAAATAAAATTTTCTTATTTTTATTATATTCAGCTGTTTTACATCAAATATTCCGGCTTGAGCGACATTATTTCTCTGTAGTGAATACACTTTGACTTTAATTTGTTTCTTAATTGTGTAAATAGATGTTAATACCCCGTGTTCCTCTAGACTAATTAGCATTAGATATTTATCTAGAGCCTTTTTAAGTTATAATGTTTTTAATATGTAATATTATTTACCAAACACAATCACAATCGAAGATTTGATTAGGTATATATTCGAATATCAAAGACTTTTTAACGTCATTGGTTATATTAAATGGCGTCGTATCAAATTTTACAGCTTTTTAATGAGATTAATAAAGCTTAATGTATTCCAAAAGCACGTGAAGCATGTAATTTTAGCTTTATTATGTGGTGAAACTTGCTTCATTTATTAATAACAAATACCAAACTCTCTCATATTAGGTACATAACTTGCAGTAAGTACTCCTTAATATAATGAAGGCAGTATTTTTCCGATGAATTGTAATTTTATTCGCGGTTGTAATTGCGTTTCTTTATGCTTAATATGAAACGGTAATCGCTATCAAGCTGTTTGTGGATACATTTGGTTTGGATGAAAGGCCATGGTTTTTTTCTGTATTTTGAAACTGGTACCTAAGTATAATTTCATTGCGGTTTTTTGAAGTACACATACAATTACAAGTTACAATAAAGTAGCTTTCGACCGCGGCTTTGGCTGCGTACGTTATTAGGGATTTCATATTTAGGTAACTCAATTAACGATATTGCCGATGCTACTCAGTGATAATGTAGAATTATATTAGTGAAAGAGCACAAAATATAATTCCATTGGTTTTGGAGGCTATTTATCGTATCAAACAAACAAAATAAAATGTCTCTTTATAAAATTATTATATGTTTAGATTATTTTGGAATAACTTAGCTTTAGCTAAGTAAGTCATTTGGGGATCTGAAACGAACAATTCTATCTTCCCTTTAGATCCTCAATTTTCTCGTCTAAAAATTATGATGAAAGGTTCAGATCTAGTTGTCTAGAACTTGATATGTGAAAAGTCATATCTCAATTTCAGTTCAAAGCGAAAAATATTTTTCTGCCTTTAAAATGAACGAATAAATTGGTGTATTCTTTTTTTAATATTAGACATTGATCGTTACTGGAAATTCTCCTGAGAGTAGGCGACAATCTCATCAACTGTAACCTTAGTAGTAATGTATCTTTAGTTACTCGTGGGTGTATTTACCCCTGCCTACCTTCTACTGACTGACTCTTTGGGAGATTGTGGAGATAATAATATCGCTTTCTTATAAATATCGAAGCCTTGGATAATCGTGATCGATGGAAAACATCGTTGTACATTATTCCTAAGGAACAATCGTAGTTATGACAATATTACGTAACGTTAGGAGCTCAACCTTTCTATACTTACATCATGAAATAAAAAAATCTATTTCAGTAACATGGTTAACGTTTAATATTTATAGATATACATAAAATATAAATGTAGGTATACATAAGTGATTTCTTTATTCGTTATCAAGTTTAATCACAATAAATTAAATTAATAGATCATATTGATCAGATTACGAGCATTGGTAACAGATTGTAAATATGTTCCAATTTCGGTCGGGAATTTGACTAATAATAATAAATTATATCTCCACAGACGCGGCTGTCCTCCATCCATTAGGCAGGCCGAAAGCTGTTCCGTTAAGTCGGGTATGATAATTACATGCGTCTCCTTAATAAATACGAGTGCGGGTACAGTTCTTCGGCTCTTATAAAAATTAATGTTTGACCCGTGCTCTCTGCTCATGAATATTTAATATTTACAAATTATTAATCCAACACTTATCCCTTGTCTGGTGTGGATGCATTCCTGTACGATAGCTCGTCGGACTCTGGGGCATTGTACCGATATCATGCCGTCATACCGATTGAAGGCTTTATGAAGATTACAGGCTTGAGCGCGCTATGTTATGCCGCGCGATCCATTTGTGGTAACGTTTATTGTTTTAGCTTAGAGACCTTAGTACTTACGTATTAAGCGAGATCGATATTATAAAAAAATATATATATTTATCTAAGTTGAAATGTATTAAGTACCTAAATCGTGTTTAAATATTCACACGTAGTCGCGTCGAATACGTGTCAACGTTCCGTTGCGGGCTAATAGTAGGAAAATAATCCAGGTCTCTAGATGAGTTACATACAGTAGGTTGGTAAATATGTGTTTTAAGTTAAAAAAACAATTGCTCCATGACCCCACATAGTATAAGAAATTTTGATATTACGTCATCATCATCATTATGTCGGAGAGAATATGTCTATTGAACTCAGTCACGCGTACATAAAATTTAAATATATAAGTAGCTACTGTATTAAAAATATTGATAACACGTATATTGAGATCTCTTTAACTGCCACTAATAATTCAATCCTATGCAGATAAGTGGACCGGCTCGTTTTAAGGAGAAGGAGTTAATTGCTTATGCTTATGGAAGCGAATAAATCCGAGGTGGAATGTTTACGTGGCTTAAGCACGTGCGCACGGTAATAATAAACTGCATCTATGACTTACTACAGTCTTAAGACTATCATAAGTATAATATCTTCACGCCTACCTGAAGGCGTAATGTTTACACCGACGACCTAGGTAGATAAAATAGCTTAGTCTTTTCTATCTCTAATTGTCATGGTGCTGAAACATGGACCATAAAAATACATGACAGTAGGCACAAAATATAATTAAACTAGTAGGAGAGAAATCTTCTGAGATTGGTGAGAAATGAGAGCAAGTACGAACAAGGATTTTGGATCAAGTTGGGTTAATTTCAGTAGGTACTAACATAAGCGTCTTATCGACGGGAACTGATGGTATTATTTTTTAAGTAAGTACTAGAGTTCAGATTTCATCGAGTTTTCTGAAAAAGAAAATCCAAGCTGCGATGAAGGGCAAGACACTGATAATTTTTTTGATCAATAATTGGTTTTTTTCAATTCTAGCTCGAAGCAGTATATCCGTAGTTACAAGTTCAAAACCCTCTTTACATCCTTGACAACAGATTAGCGCTGTAATGGAACTCTTGTAACGCCTTGTTAAAGTATATTAACGAGCTTTAAGTGTAAACAAACAATCATTTGGTTTATGCCGTAACAGATGTGAAAAGAATAGGCTCAATCGTCTTAAGGTTCTTTGTGAGTAGTGTTGTGAGAGATAGAGGATCGGACGGGCCGCGGGCACAGTGTTTTGAGCCCTATCTCCTCAAAGACGGCCCGATTGTTGCTCGGACTTAACATATCAATTATGTCGAACACAAAGGCAGATAAGCACTTGAGCGACATGAATAAAATAATTAGCTGATTGGTGTTTGTATAATTCATCAAGTGGACGCTGTAGAGACCGCTCGGCCACTTAGTTCCGCGTTATCAGATAGCTCTGCAGTATCTCTGCGCCACAATGGAGCTGTAAATGCACTCCGCCATTGTGTGCCTTTGGGAGCGGTTATCTGGTCACGGCGATGCATTTAGTTTGGACTGTTATGACGGCTGCTTACCGGAGATATTGTCACTGCTAGCCACTGTTACATTCACACTATGCGACTGATACATTGACTGTACAATTGAAATTACACTCTCCGATGAGGAGTATTCTAATAGTTGTATGGTTCTCACGAGATACGTTTTAAAAAGTTTAGTTTGCTTAACTAGAAAATATCAGCCTATAAATTACAAGTCGATGCTTGTATAGAGTATATTATTAATCATATTTTATGGGCAGGGAAAGGCTCAGTTTCGGTTGAGTTATAATTATTTAACGCGTCTCATGAGTATTTAAGAGCGGTGCGATAATCGCGGAGACTACAACGTTATTAATAAAACACACAACACTGACCCAACGTGGAGGGAACAGTATACCAACTTATGCCTATATGAATACCTGAATGAATTATCATGAATGAAGATCAAAGTATTTTTCCCCAAAAGAACGTCACATGATATGGTCACGGAATTATTTTTATTCAGATAACAGAAAACGAAAAACTTCTGTCTGTTACCTACTTGCGTAGCAAGAAGGACCTTGGGGTCACCGCCAATTACAGAATTTATGAAAACGATTTATTAAATAACTAGCTGTGCCCTGTGGTTTCACCCGCGTAGATTTAGTTTCACGTTTAATTTCTCACAACCCTAATACTTTTTTATAAATTAAAGTAGCCTAAGTTACTACTTGAATCATCAGCTACACTTCAGTGAAAGTCCCGTTAAAATCCGTCCAGCCGTTTCAGAGATTACCCGGAACAAAAAGACAGACAGACAGACAGACAGAGAAAAAATTTAAAACTTTATTTTTCTGAGTCAGTGTATACTTTCATATGCATTTAGTGAAAAGCTGTTATTTTGGAATTACAAACAGACACTTCAACTTTATTTATCTGTATGTATACTGTATATATATGTATACTAGCTGTGCCCCGCGGTATCACCCGCGTAGAAAAAGTTTCATCCTTATTGTCGCGGAACCCTAATATTTTTTATAAATTAAATTAGCCTAACTCCTTGAAACATCAGCTATCTGCCAGTAAAAGTTTCATGGTTTATCTTCAAAAATTACGAACACCCATACAAACTTTCAACCCCTATTTCACCCCCACACTTGTAAAAATTTCAAAATGCTAAAACAAAAGATTTTTTGTTTCTTATTTAGTGCCTAAATACAAAATGTAATGTTTTTATCTTCAAAAATGACGAACTTCATACAAACTTTCAACCCCTATTTCATCTCCTCACATGTCGAAATTTCAAGAACGCTAGAACAAATGTTTAATTATTTCTTATCAAGTGCTTAAATATAAAGTTTCATGGTTTTATCTTTTAAAATTAAGAAATCCCATACAAACTTTCAACCTCTTCATCCCTTTTTTCGCAATAAAAGGTAGCCTATGTCCTTTCTCAGGGTCTAAAGATTGTCTGTGCCAATTTTCATCAAAATCGGTTGAGAGGATTAAGCGGGAAAGCGTGACAGACAGGCAGACAGAGTTACTTTCGCATTTATAATATTAGTAGGGATTATCGTTTTCCCTGCCTTTGAGGATTTGAGCTTTGACTGTCTGAAAGTTGCCAAAAAAGTTTATTGTACCTTGTTTGACTTTAGCGTTTACTTAATTCGTTAGTAATGGTCTGTTAAAACAATAGTCTGAGTTGGAGCACTGTAGCTGGGTAGCTGGTTGTGTGAACTGTGGCGCGTCCCCGCGGCGCTGCAGCGGTACTAGCGCCATTATTTATGGCCATTGACGGAAATTAAAGAGAAAGGAATAAAAATGTCCCGGCTAATGACGGGCGCGGACCTCTCGCGGCGAATGTGTAATAATTCGCCTCGGGGACGCGCGGCGCGGCCTCCATCCACTAAATAATTTTAATTACATGTTATTGATAAATATTCTGTACCGGAGCGGTTGGATCTGTCGATAACGCCGCACAATTAGGCGGTGAACTTTGACTTTACGATTTGTTGTGGGAACGGCGAAATTTGAACCCTCGGGCGCAAGCGCTCTACCATCATGCCGCATGAAACCGTTGTGAATGAACCTGAATACGGCCATAAAATTATTATTTATATTATACATATATACTAGTCTAACTATAGGTAAATATATAATAAAATATCTTGTAATTATAAAAACAATTAAAAGACAAACGTGAGCAACTTTATTAGTGGTCATAAAAGTTATATTGTCTACCTACAACTCTACTTAAGAGCGTATAAATATTGCTCGAAAAGACGGTCGCATAATAATCGTGAGTCGCCCAGCACGACTCTTTAAGTTATTACGCGAAAGATTGAACGAAAATTAGCTGTCTCAGAATAAAGCCGTAAAAATTGGGTGTATAATGATGCATTGAGCAACACATGAGCGATTAAAAGGTTGGTGCTCTGATGGGACAAGTATGAGAAGTGTTGTGAAGCTCCTCCGCCTCGCCTGGAGCTGGATGGAGGACATATGGGGTGCGTCACGGTCCGAGGACTCGGTCATAACTCGCTCGTCGGGTGGCCGTTCCAGTGCCGACGAAGCATTTTGTCGCCGGCTGCCGCTATGAATATTTACGAGTCCTGCCTTGCTCACGCCCCGTCTTGGTCGCGGTGAATCCCAAATGGACTTACACCCAGGTTATGTTAACCAAAGACAACTTGTCGCATGTCTCCGTGAATTATGGTAAGACATTTTGATTTAGATACAAGTGATACGTTCAAAGCTTTATGTGGGTATATCTCAAGGGATTGAGACAACGTATTGAGTGTTACGCTATTGCAAAGAGCTACAGTTTCATTAGCTTTTAAATCTTATATTTTTTATACACTCACTGCTTATCGTCACGCACTTAGTATACAATTTATCTATCCTTGTCTGATGTAATAGAGAGTACATTAAAATACTCTTAGGAGCAATATTATATTATAATAAACGAATTATTCGGAGTGCCTTAAAATGTCAAGGGCTTAGTGATCCGATATGAAAGTTCATCACTGAGTATTCATTATGGAACGTAATAACGACGCAGATGACTATATCATTCTCCAATACTCCAATACTGGTTCCATTATCGCACGAGATTACCAGTAATGTTATGATTCAAATGAGCATTATCAACTGCATAAGCATATGGGGAGTACCTGCTTAATGTTGTGATATACACCATTTTATGAGTTTATAGGTTCTGTTGCAGTTAGATAAGTTATGTAACATTATGAACATGTTATGTTTTAAGAAATAATTTCTTCAAATTCAAATTGTATAAATATGCAATTTTTTAAATTAGTTATGCTTTTATGAGTGTTGGCAATACGCTTATTACTTATTACGCTTATGTGTTATTAATCTCGATATTTTCTTTTTGTCGAAGGTATGTATATTTAAATTCGAGCATAAAATGGCTGGTCTCGCCATCTTTTAACACATTCCCTGCTGAAATTTCGTCTTCTTCGTAAATTCTCTAACAGTTGGACGCGCAGGTGCGTCGTTAGCAGCGAACGCGTTAAAGGCAACAGATTTTTTTTCAGTTCTTAAAATTGATTGTTGAAAATTTAAATTCAATTCCAGATCGACATCGAATCGAATATCGGTGTAATTGAGAATATAGTGGGCATGCGTCGGACAACGTTTCGTGGTTGTCGAGTGTCCAATCAAAACGTTATTTGTCATGCATCCGAGTCATTGTATAGCGTTTGGCGGTGGCATGCACAGAATTAAAGCCACATCGGCTTCTGAATGTCGATTTAATTGCCAGATAAGTCGAGCGCTCGCGCAACACTATTGAAAGATAATGGCTTAAGATGTTATGTTGCTTATTTGAGATCAGAGATTATACGACCATTCAGTACTTTGATATTCTTTTGTGTCACGTTATAGTGAAAATCCAGTGCTGGGAATGTTATTCAGATTGTTAGTGAGCAAGCTCACTTGAGAATTATACTGGCAGACTCTGGTGATGAGAATTCCAAGGAGAATTTCAAGATGTAAGTGGAAAATTGGTATTACAATAAAAAAAAAACGGTAGACGTGTATGTGTACATCTGCGTGAATGGTGTATATTGTCTCAGGTGTGACTAGTTTGAGGGGAGTGCAATAACATCTCGGTTTATCTTTGTATAAATCAGAGGCAGTTGTTCCAATAAGCAATAATCCACGCGAATGATAAATATAAATGGATACCCAGCAGTGGACGAGTGGGCGCTTAAACACCACAAGGGCTCATAAACCGACGGGTATGGTAATGTCAGGAGCTCCCTATTCACTATTATCTGCTCCACTTCAATTGACAGCTGTTGTAATGATTCAGTAGACTGTGAACTATGAAAACGGCTCCTTTTTCAAAATGATTCCTTACATCACTTTGAGTGTTTTATCTCATTCTCGAGCTCAGATACTTAAGGTAAGGTCTCGCTCCTGAATTAGGTAAGTACTGTTACAATACCATGTTAATATTTTATTATTGTCAATATAAATACATTCTAATATAATACAAACGATACATTTAACTGTTTAATTTTCAATAAATAAGAGGCAGATTAAAAATTAACATTTCTGATGTTGTTTTATCTGTTATCATTAAGTACGGTATACTATAGACTCGTAGATGACTCTTGGGGGTTCAAGTAGTTGAGAGGAAAGGGCGCAACGATATAACCCGATATAACATTGTTCCAAATTGTTGTTTAATATTCTTCTTTGAGTAGGGTTTGTTCTGTTCGGGAGTTTTTTAATCTCCTTGTAGAGGCAAGTTTAGTATGTAAGTCAGGGTAAGTTCGTATCGTAATGTTTCTTTCCCGAAAACATCAGTACTATATTGGCATGGGGTTGCAAGATTCTCTTGCCTAGAATTATCACGAATACGCGTAACAGCCACACCGCAAAGAAACCCATATTATATGAGAAAAATCTGTATTGTTATAATTGTCAATAAAAGAGCAGCTCCACTGATCTGACCGATCAGAATCAGACCTATAGATACATAGTCATTATATATAGAGTGGATAGCGAGTAGGATAGCAGGCGCGATGCCGTTTCGTCACGGCGGTGGTGATATTTCACCAGGCCAGTAAACCCGCGGATAAATCACACGAGTGGGCGTGCACTGAACAACCGCTACCGTTTACCTGTCTCCGATCATCTGATACTTGATTTAATACACTTCACCAATACATGCTATTAAACAAATCGCCACAAAATATGTTGGCGTTTCGCTTAGCGGGGCACCAGCGCGACGCTTGCGTAATTGTACATATTTTAACGAATCATATTGCCTGGATTGATTTTGTGCTCAAGGTATTATTCTATTCTATAATCCTGTTGTTTATTTAACAATGTTTTGTCAAAATTTATGTTTACAAAAAGCGACCTTAGCAGCCAGAGCAAATAAATACGTACCTAGGTGATTAGTAAAAAAATGTAGTGGAATAGAACCAATTAACGCAACCATAAAAAGCTTACGGGTGCTATTAGAGGAGTGTTACTTGATGCAAATATGTTTATTGATCTCGTTACACCTCGGTTCAACCAATTGGGGCATCTAAGTGAATAAATCATAAATGCACGCGTTCCGTTATGGATTGCCTCTTCGTTAGCACTAATTATATCAAAGCGTGTACGGAAACTTTAGTTACCCCAAGATTGTGAATTATACAAATTGTACGTGTTGTGCCTAATACGTGTGTAGTTTTGAAGAATTGTCAAATATAGTGGGAAATCAGAAATTAACGATTAGTTTTAGATAACGAAAAAAGGAAATTGTGTAAACCAAAAATAAAGCACGGCTTAGCCTGCGTGCTGGGTATGTTAATATCATGATAATGGAAGTTTGTATTACATTGTAATTACGATATATATATCTATACTTAATATTATAAAGCTGAAGAGTTTGTTTGTTTGTTTGAACGCTCTCAGGAACAACTGGTCCGATTTCAAAATTAATTTCAGTGTTGGATAGTCCATTTATCGAGGAAGGCTATAGACTATATTTTATTCTCATAAAAATTAGGGGTCCGTAAGTAAATTGCAATTTTGTAACCTAAGGTGTAAAATCGAAAACCTAATTATGCGTACGCTGCAAAAACTATTGACATTAGAACAAAATGATGTACTGCGGGTTTGTAGGTCTTATTAAGATCTACAAAAAAGTCCGCGAGAGCATATGTCTAACTATCATAGTTTAGTCACAATAACCGCTTTTATGTTCATAAAAAATATTAAATCGTCTGAAGAAAGAAACTACGTTAAATGTGATTACTGTAAAGTTCATCGAAGTCTCTTCAGTACCTTCTTTTTGCGTAGTAATAGTATCAAATATTCAAACGTACTTTCAACTAATAGTAGCTTAATAAAGCAAGATTTAGCACTTTACTTCTAAAGTGAGTGCACTTTACGAGCCATAACAAATATTTAATGCTTTTGTAGACTAACTTAAATATCTCTTTTATCGCACGCACCGCACTATATTAAAATTGGTCTATTAACGTACTTATGCGCAACGGCAATCAAATCCCAAACCAAATAACTTGTTTTTATTTTTAAGTGAACTTGTTAAAGTAAAACCGAATGAGATATCATCATCGATTTTTAAGCACCCAAACCTATAAGGTAATAGAGTATTCAAGGCTCTACAACTAACTATCACTCGTGGTACTCATTTTGATATCACTACGGGTACTTTAACGTATATTCACGCCTGTATTTCCCGAAGGGGTGTCGTAATAACAACACTCACTTTTCATCGAATATGATTAAGTGCCAACGTGTCAGATGGTGAGTCTATCGTCGTGATGCCGTTAATTACTTCTCAGGCCTATAGGCGTGTAGGTTTCAGGAAAACCGCATTGGTACAGTCCCCGCTGCGATATGAACTTGCGTCATTTAAACTTGTTTTAATACATGACTAAATACATTTTTATAGTACCTACTAACCAAATAACTGGATAGTACTGTAACCCATACAGATGATGATGATGATGAAGAAAATCCATATGGTAAATAACATTCAAATGTCTGTTTTTAAATTCAAATGAACACTAAAAAAATATAAAAGACAAATATCGATGGCCCAATTTTTTTTAGCTGTTCTATTAAAGTTCCTTTTGCACATTTCATTCAAACGATGAAAGTAGTGGTGAGTGTGTGAGTGAAGAGTGACCGACGGGGAAAACCCCAATTTGATGCTCACAATTTAACAATATTCCGACCACAAATAACCACAGTACTTAAGTAAGTAGTAGGCATGTTCTCATATCGCATAGTTCTAAAGTAGAGTAGAGTGGAGGGTGCGTGGCGTGTGCGTAGAGCGGTCGCTATAAATCAGCAGCGGCGCGCGCGCAGCTCGCCGATTAATCGCACTGCAGCTCTACACAAATCAAAATGTAAATGGATATAGTATGTTAAGTGCGCCGTGCCTAGTAATAATGATGTTAGCATTAGGCATATTAATTGGCTGGATAGCTGCTATCTCTCCACTGCGAGCAACCGCGCACGCTATTCGCGTTTTCGAAATGTTACTCCGGAATATCGCGGCGTTGATATATTCAGGATTATTAATTTCGTTCCATTTTCTTAGCGCAAACTAGGCATCGTAAGTTACCATTTGTAACCCTATTTTTAATTTGTATAAAGAAGATTTATTTTATTTGTATATAATTCAAGCGTATATCAATACTATCATTTATCCATAATAATAAACAAATAATAAATTTAACAACGTTATACTAATGACATTAAGCGAACATGCGTAACAAAACTCCAACAACCTAAATGGTCAACATTGAGGCGGGTTCAAAAGGCCCGCTTCCTAAATACGGCATTAAACAGTATAAAGCGTTGTTACCGCGGAATCATTAAGGCAGGCAAAGCTTATTGAAACGAAGAACCGGATCCCTAATGAAGGCCGCAAAATCAAATCGGCATCGATTTTCACTGGATTCAACGTTTATGTGCATTAGTGTCGTGCGGCGACAGGCGGCGCGGCGGGCGCGCGCCCTGCTCCGGCGCGGCTGAGCCGCTCCTACGGGACCTACACACTAACGAACATTCAATTTAATTGAATTGCGACCGATCCATACCAGGCAACAATGACTTCACAAACCCATTCAAAGTACTTATTTTCTTATTATACTTTAACGCAAATACCTACTTCTCTTCCTAAGCTCCTCTCGTTTACGAAGATAGCGAGCAAATTAACGATTTGTAGAATAAGATACTTCAAAGCACTTCTAGGGATTATTTAAAGTTGCAAGCAATTTGCTTCAAAGGAAAGAATGTTCTGATTTAAAGGAATATTTCTGAGTAGTATTGACGTAGGTAGGACTGGGAATTAAAATACCCACGTTTCACAAAATAGAAAGTAAGCTTTGGCAATCTCAGCATGGAATATTTACTGGAAATAAACATGCACACAACTAGCAACTATACCTAAGTAGTTATAAAGGTAATAACGGGGTATCACACTTTGCTCGTTTTATAACGCAGCGAAATGCAATGAGCCGGCGGTTAATTTGAAATAAACTAAAACTTACTTATATCATAAGTATAGTTTTAAGTTGAAACGTTAAGTGGTTACATGAGAAAATATTTGTGAGCAATTATCCGTGATGTAGGTAATCGGAGAGTCTATGAACAACTCTATTATTGACGTTATTAGTTGCGGACCGATGTTTGTATGTTTGTACGGCCTGTATATGATGTGCAGCTTAGATACTTATGTACTATGAATCTTTGTTAGTTAGCTATTATTTTCCTTAACGCTTTTTTTACGTCTTGGTTATGATGATGAATCCAGGAACAATACGAATATATATTATGTATAGGGAAGAGAGGATATAAGAGAGCCGTGGTGGTTGTGGTGTTTGAGCAGTCGCAAGCTACGCAAGTTCGAATCCCAGCGGGGCCTGTACCTATGTACCAATGATTTTTTCTAAAAACTTAAGTACTGGGATTACACACCACGTGCTTTACGGTGAAGGAAAACATCGTGAGGAAACCTGCATATGTGTGAGAAGACGTATTTATAGTGCCTGAGACGGCGATAGACTCACCATTTGTCATGTTGTGGGTGTTGCTATTACAGCACTTCTGCCTACCCCTTCGGGGAATATATACATAGATTGTATACATGGTCAATAAAAATAATAGTATTAAACTGTGGGGACGCGTTTGATTTTAATATAAAATAGGTATCGATATTATCCTATCGAAAATCTGGCTTAATGAATAATCCTGTTTGCTTATATTTGCCTTCTAAAAACAAATATTTAGGTACTTTAATTACGGAAGTAGGTACTATTTGTTGCCATCTTGGGTTAGCGGCGTCTTCAATTTTGCTTCAATGACTCTGAAATGACACTGGAGCTCTCAAAAAGGGCACTAGATGTGTAACTCTATTAACATAACATGTGTGTGTTGCTTGAAACATTCAAGTAATGAATGCCGAAAATCAGTGTGTACATACATTCAGAGGTATGTGTATGTACTCAAGTAATGAATGCCGACATAAAGAAAGCCAAAGGTTTAAATATATAAATTATTCCGATGTATGAGTCTACAAAGTGAGTCTGGCGCAGCCACCAGGCACGGGATCGGCTCCAATGACCGCCCATTAAACTAATCGCGGAGATAATTCACTTCCACTGTACACGGTACATAATTTCACCAATTTTTAACTCTATCTACCTACAGGAGGCTTATTAACCAATGATATCTTTATTTGCTTATCGCTTGTTAAGTTGTGATAAACTGAAATAGTCATTTGATTGTAATCGTTCAATAACACAACTATAAAACTATGTAATTATAAGATATTAATTAGAAGAAGTAAATTAACAGATGATATCAGTTAATTGTATTAAGTGTTAATGAAGCGACGGGGCACGAGAGAGCCGGAGGACAACAGTCCGAATGAATCGTCAATCATTACAAATTAACATCCGAGCACGCAACCTCTCTTACTCCACGCATATGATACCTAAGATAGTTTTCAAAGAGTAGATAAGGTAGAGTGCAACTCTTGGAGTTTCACCTATAACGTCATAGGTCTCTTTGTTTTGTTCGTTCTGACACTGTTGTACTGCTACTTAGGTGAAATAAAACTAAATCATATATTTTATTATGCTTTAGGTTTTCAAGAGATGATTTTTTTCTCGAAGTATAATGTCAGTAAAGTTTGACTTTTCTTACAATTTATCATAATGACATATATATAATGACCATTGAATTACTTTTACATCGTAAATTATACATAATTGGGATTGCCTTTTGATCCTTGGGGCCTTCCTTATAACATCAATATTTTTTTCAGACACATAATTTTTATAAGAAATTTATTTCCTACATGAATTATTTTTGCTGTAGGTATATATATATATATATATATATATATATAACAAGTAAATGTAGTAATAAATATTCTTTGGCCAAACAATGTTATAGATGCAAGTAGATAAAGCAGCCGCTGGATATACATCGTCGTGTACAGTTAATTGATCACTTAATTATTTTGCGTGTCCGTATAAAAGTCTCCAATTAAACTCCACTATTATTTTAATAGATAATTAAGAAATGCTCATTTAATTAATTGCAGGTAACATTTTAAGATTGAAACGGAGGTTGATAATTTACTTTATTCAAATGAGATGTGTCGGTAAAGTGGATTTAGTTGTGTGCTATTATTATTTTGTTGTGCTTTATTGGAGTTTCGTGTTCATTAAAGGCGGGCGGGGCGTTGATGGCTTGCTTAATGCTCATTTAAATGAACCACTGAGGGTTAGTTTGCGGTTGATTTATTTATACGAAGTTGCGACGGACATTATAGTTGGATGGTATCAGTAGATTTTGTCGGCAGGAAATGATCGCACCTCGGCGTGGTGTTATTGTGCGCGCGCGCGCCGTGAGCCTTGTTCTATCGACGCAGAGGCGCGCGCGCCACCGCGCCCGGCGCACCTTACTAAAGCTATATTTTAGCGACAGCCTACATGATTAATTTATAGCTTTGAAACATTCCAAGGCGGAAAGTAGACTTAAATTAGATTTAATACTCAGATAAAGGATGATACATGATACAGTCAACACGATCAAGCTTTATTTGATTTGTTTATGAGCTTGGTTTGTCGTTCATAAAAACTTTTCTTCGTTAGCTTAGGTTAGCCTTTTTCTAAGTGTATCTGGGAAGGCATCACCAAATAGAATATGAAATATATTATTAATAATAATTTGTTGAATATTTTGCTCACAGCCAAAGGTTTTTGTTTTGCAACTTTCATCGAGAATTTGCTGGGAAATAAAATCGATGAGGTAGCCATGACGGCAATCACAAGTCCTAACCTCCAGGTCTCACCTTGGATATCATATCAGAGCGACAGCAACTTGCATACAGTTTCAACAGTATTAGCTCATGTGAGCATAATATACTTATCTGATGACCACACATAATAAGCTACCCATCGATGAATAAATCTGGTGACTTTAGGCGTGTTTTCCCCCCTTGTGGGTAAAATATGGGCTCGCATAAAAGTATTAATAATAACTGCGTCGTAAAGTCGTATTTATAACTCTATCAAGTTTACGGATACTATATTTATAATAACCTTCCTTTATGTTTAAACTAAACTGAAATACGTAGTTGGAACACTAGCATCATAAGACTATCATATAAGCCATTTGCGTTTGGACCCTTAAAAGGCTGGCTATTGGGCCCGCAGTATATTTTATTATTTTCTTAGGAGTACGTAAGTATCTACGCTTATTTTAACACGATACTTACAAAACGTTCCGTTCCACTTCTGATTTATTTATGAGATCTTCATAGTTAATTTAGTACATATTAATGAAGCGGTAAAAGCTTTTCCGTAGTTTTAAAATGTTGAATATAAACATAAGGTTTCATTATATTATCATTATGTTAGCTATTCCCAGATCGTGGCGAGCGGACGGCCGAAGGAGCCATTAATTTTTGTTTAATTTGTAATTTTCCCAGTAATTAAGAACAGCGTCCTCTGTTTAATGCAAATGAACCTATTCTCGATCATTAGTCTGTACATGTTCTACTATCGTTACTTTTCGTTAATTAATCCCGAGATCTAACACTATGCTCCCGCTCGATTCTTGGTTATTTATTATTCACACGCAACCAGTGTCCAATAAAGCCCATTATTATTGTTATGTACCGACTTATAGCCGACATCAGAAAACAAACATTGGGTTCGTTGTACGTGTACGCGCTTACATTTCACGTACTTAATAGGAATGTAAACGTGTTATGTAGACAAAAATGTTCGCTAAAGGAGATATCGCGATTGAATCGGCTGTATTAGGATTTCTCCACGGTACACATGTTACTGCCATACTGTTTGCTATTTAACATACACTTACCCAGTTTGAGGTAGCTTTTAGGATATAGATTTTATGTAGAATTTATTTGTAGCTAGAATACATAGATGAATAAACAATTAATTTGCGTTCGACGTCTATCAGTTAGAGGATGATTATAAGATACGGTGGCCACCATATGAATGAAAAATGGGTGACATCTCGTTACGTCCAACTCGTTCAATGGCAAGTCCTTAGAGGCTAGCTCTAACGAGGTCTCAATTTCGTAGCGATCGAGTCGCACAACTCACTCGCCACCCGTCTCGACACTATCAATAAAAAGTTTTCAACTCAATTTATCTTATCACATGCTAGTATCGTGAGTAGTTTCCACAATGAACGACGTGCCGATATCTACCAATTTCTAATCTGAATGATCCACCTTGTTAATTAGATTATGTCACGACAAACGGCTCTATGCGAGCACCTTTAAGGTTTAATATCACACGGCTGGTGTTTAAATTGTATTTTTAATTTAATAAGCTAATACGTGGATAGGTATAGAAAGGCAATGGTGCGCACGCTATCGGTCTGCCGATAACCACGTCTGTGCTGTCCATGTGCGCCCAATCAAAGTACTTCATTAAAATCTTATCGACGCTAGATAAATCACCTAACGACTGCGATCGATTATTTGGATAATTAATGGTAGTTTCATAAATATGCCGAATTCTTGTTCCTGAGGCACTGGTTTGTGATGTGATCACACGCGTGAGGGTGAATGATCATGTCGTGTCCGATAAATAATCGCCACGCGTCAATGTTTGAGGGTCTTCGTGAATCGATCCACTTTTATTTTTGTTAACTTGTATTTCCATAAGACATCACTAAACAACATGTGCTAGTAGATGACATACAAATCAATCAACCTAATGTCGCTTTCCTCATCGAAAGTTTTGGCAGGAAAGCAAAGGCCATTCCTCAACTATTATGATAATATTATGATTACTAGCACTGCACTTGAGCCTGAGATACCAAAACTACACTTTATATACATTAGAATAAATAAAACATAGGTAATTCAATAATTATCCGAACAATATAGCATGTTACGTTACTTTGCGAAAGATAACGTTTATGGTTATTTGAACTACATATTATATTCTAATTTGAATATCGAGATCGAGATAAATATCAATATCGAGCTCCTGCAAAAAGTACGTCTGGTAGGTGGGTGGTATAGATAGCTCAAATCAATTGGGAAATATTCAGGAATCTCGAACAAATATTCCTTCATATATCGCACCTATTTTACGATCACCTTTGTGTTCTGGTCTGTTGTGTTTTGGCACATATACATGGTGTCGTTGTATAGCGGCGAGGTCGCGTGCAGTGGCGTGGCGCGGCGCTCGGGCGCAGATCCACATCAGTCCCGGAATAAATGCTATCCTACGATGGTATCGCCACCGCCAGCGCCATCCCATTAATCTACATCTGCACGCGCTCGCTACCAGATTAATGAACCAGATAAACCTTAAATACGACTACAGATGTCCGCTCCTCTAACATCACCACGGAGAACTGTATACGCATCTCAGACAATAATTGATGAATAAATCGGATTCGATGCTTTAATGAATGATAATGATAACGACCGATCGCTGCAGTGATACCTCCGATACGGCCTCGATAATTAGAATGAATGGGTAAAGAGTTTCGGCTGAAATGGATCGCCTCGAGAAAAATCTCCGCTAAGTAGCTGATGTCGGTGTTGTAGAGCCCGCGCTCGTTATACCACCAACGAGTCCAATAGTCTCGGTAGCCTCGTCTTTTACTTTAGTATTAATTTGTTTACAAACTGCTTTCTAAATCCACAGATCTGATTCTGAGCTCAACGTATAATGAGAGCATCATTTGCATCTCACGTGGCTATTTATATTCACAGGTCTAGTGATTAATTATCCAGAAGTAGTTGATATTATCTCGGAACCTGTGGTAACCAAATAATATCACATGCAAGGAAAATACATCAATTTATCAATCTGATAACATGGGTTTTGGTGATGAAATTAAATTAGCAGGTTGACCTGATACATGCCTCTGATAACGTTAACGACGGGTCGTCTCCGCCGCGTACACGGGGAGCTCATGATAATAAATTGTTGGTAACTATTGGAATGCATTGCTGTACAGCAATTTATACTTATCTGGTATTCTTCGACACTTTCGAAAATTCAGCCTATACGTGGACTCTTATTCGGTACCTATATTGGAACTGACTTCAGTATGTGTGTTATGGAGTACATTTTTTGCAGTTATGACGAGAGCCGTTGTGAACGTGGGGTTTGAGCCGTCACCTGCTGCATGCAAGCAATCCAAATTTAAATAACTGCTGGGCCTGTACAAATGTGCACACAACGTGCTTTATGTTGAAGTAAAACATCGTGAGGAAGCATACATATGTCTGAGAAGTAATTCAAAGATGTATGTGTAAATTCCTGAGATGGCGATAGAGTCATCATCTGTCACGTTGGAACTTAATCATCTTCGGTGAAAAGTGGGTGTTGTTATTACAACACCTCTGCCTACCCCTTTGGGGAATGTGTATGTTAAATTGGGTACAAAGTATTTGTATCCGTCCCTGTTTGGCTGCGCCGACTTGGATCTCTCTGTGCCCTATCCTTCAGGAACTGAATAAATTTAAATAAGGATTCAATATTTTACTTTACATTGTGGTATTGGATTCGTAACTACAATTAAATTCTTCGCGCAGTAATACCGTAAAACAATGTCTGATAAGTGTTCGAGTGACCTTAATTGTTTCAATTGATCAACTACACTTTACACATTTACGAGAATTGTTAATTGATTTGTTGATGTTCAATTTATTTTGATAAAAACTTTTACCCTATAAAGCAAGATCTTCAAATAAAGTAAACCGTATTAAGTTAGTACTAGTATTTAATTTATAAATCAATTGCAATCACCGTCTCTACCATCCGGTAATTGTCGGACCGTGAACATTAGCCACATCAGTAAATATTAAGATTATTACATATACCACATTGGTATTAAGAATGTAATATATGGATAAAGATAAATTTTCGCATTTTTTATCATTGTGCGGTACTTCTAAATGGAGTGAGGCTCACATACATACAACTTGGCAACAGAGAGAGTAACAGTACCTTACCTAAATTTTATTTATGCTGCGTCTCACTATGTGTTTGAAAATTATATTTTATTTCTTTCTTTCTAAATATTCAACAACATTAACTAGAAAATATTTAAAACTATCTAACATTTGCATTGTGTTGGTGGCATGGGACTTAGAACCCCCATTTACACCTCTTAGGGGTGGATTTACGAAAAACCCTCTCTCAGTGTATCTCCAAATGTAAAGTCTCTAAGACCAGCAGTTTCGTCTGTGCGTTATTTTCAGGTAAGATTTGAATTTTTACATGTGTAAATTTGGCCCTTAAAAATATTAAGCAAGGAAGACGATGTTAAGATCCCCATAAACACTTGCATAACAACAACAACAACCCTATAATCATTTGATGCTATTTTCTTTAATCCTTTACAAAAGTTGGTACCTGCCAAGCAGTTTCGATATTGAACCGCAGATCCTGTTGTGCTATCTTGTCTTTCACCCATATTTCGTACCCTTGACATTATTAATAACAATCATTGTAACGTAGATCATATTGCGCTAAAGCGGCACAGTCGACAAGAAGCAGTGATAGTGTTTATTAAAATCACCACGAAAATAGTTTGATAACGATGATCGTGTGAGTAATTAAGGCGATGTCACTCTGGGCCGTTAATCTCGCAGATCGCTATCGAAGATGATCGCGTGTCCACCGACCGCCGCCGCTGGGGATAGCTGCGGAGACTGGGGACACCAGCCATTAAAGACTAAAATAAATGGTTGCTTGCATTGTTACGTCACGTATAGACACTCGTTGGTTTATTTTATACTTGCTTTTACCCCTAACTTTGTCTGCGGAATATCTTATAGCTGTCCCTATTAAAATTTCAGCAAAATCGGTTCAAATGTTTATCTGTGAAAAGGTACCAACAGATAGACATGACAGAGACTATTTAATTCATTGTGGACTAGCTGTGCCTCGCGGTTTCACCCGCGTAGATTTAGTTTCATCCTTCTTGTAGCGGGAACCTAATATTTTAAATAAATAAATGTAGCTTTAGTTACTCCTTGAAACATCAGCTACCTGCCAGTGAAAGTCCCGTTAAAATCGGTCCAGCCGTTTCAGAGATCCTGGAACAAACAGACAGACAGACAGAGAAAAATTTTAAAACTTAATTTTTTTGTGTCAGTGGCGTGTATACTTTCATACTCGTATGCATTTAGTGAAAAGCTGTTATTTTGAAATTACAAACAGACACTTCAATTTTATTTATCTGTATGTATAGATGTATAGATAGTATAATATGACTTGGATTATTTTAGGTTTTAATTCAAATACTGAGTTATGTAACCCCTTTTCACGTCATAATTTATAATTTTGAGGTATAACATTATTCAACACAGAAATGCCGATACGGTCTGTCAGGACTTGCGGATGGCATTGTTTGTTGTTTAATATTTTATCAAACGTAAGAATACATCGTTAATGCATTTACCTTGTAGGAACTTACAATTCTTTCGACACTTATTCAAGATTGATTTATGTAAGCTTCGAACCGCGACTAAATTCAAAATGCAATAATAATAACGGAGCGGGTTCAAATTACCGACATTTTTTTATGTCTGAATATTATATTATTGTGGCAATAAATATTGGTACTTTATTATGATATCGTTTCACATTAATATAAGACCGGTCAATAGAGAGACACGCGCGTCTACGAGATTATAAGCGGTCTCGGCGTAATGTCGGTAAGGGGTGTCGTGGACGACAGCAAATGTATAACAGACATTTTCCTTAACTTTCAATCGACAAACCGACCTTTTTTTAAGGGGAAATTAAGGAGAACTTTAATAAATACTTTGAGTGACAACCCACGCTCGATGGAGCATACGTTAACTTTATTGGAAAAAGCTTAGATACTGCTTAGAAAGCTTATTTATATACTACTAGCGGACGTCACGCGGTTTCACCCGCGTAGTTCCCGTTACCGTGGGAGTACGGGGATAAGATATAGCCTATGATACTCGCTGATGATGTATCTATCCATTGCTGAAAGAATTTTCAAGATCGGTCAAGTAGTTTCGGTGCCTAAACAAATCTTTCCTCTTTATAATATTAGTGTAGATGACATAAGGTTCAAATCATTTCCGTAAAGGACATTTAGCGTACGGCGAAATTGGATTGATTTGTAAACGATGTTTTGAAATTTGTTAACAACTAAGTACTGAGACTTTCCCGTTGGTCTAGTGGTCGCTAAGGCTACTGCAGAACCAGAAGTTCTGGGCGTGATGTCTGGGTTGGGTGGAGTGTTATTGGGGTTTTCAATCTGTAATTTGCCAGTAGCAAACCGCAGTCTGGATTACTGGTTTTTCCCCCTATTACATAAGTATAACTCTGCCTACATAAGTCTTTGAATTACTTCTTAGTCATATGCATGTTTCCTCACGATGTTTTCCTTCACAGAAAAGTGTGAAATCACTGCACTAAAGTTTTTTTAGATAACCTGATTGGTACAGGCCGCTGGGATTGGAACTGGCGTCGCTTGAGTAGCAGGCGACTATTGAAACTCCACGGCACCGCGGCTCATGTTTGTAATGTGTGTAATTTCAAAATCAAAGGGCACGTAGCAAAATTCATCTGACGTACTAAATTATTATACGGTTTAAGTATAATTCGAAGCTATAATCCGTAATCAAAGGGCGATAAATAACGTAAGATGCTGCAGCCTTGCTGCGAGTGTGTGCAAATAGCGCGGCGCAGCGCCCGCGCAGCCCTCTAAACCTGCCGTATTTACTTTTCAACCGCACTAACAGATAAAAGTGTCATAATATTTATACCATAACTTAGCTTTCTTATGACCCTGTGTCATAAAGTCAAGCGCACTTTCTAGCGGGAACAATGAAACGGGATTTTGACTCTTCGACCCAATGTAAATAAGATTTCAATTAGATAAACGTTTAGTTCAAGATGTGCCCAGCTATCCAGAGCAGCCTTTGGCCGTCACTCGATAATGTTTCTTGTTGGTTTGCAATAAATATGAGAGTCGCAGCGTCCGGGGCGCGGCCGGTGATGTTCGCTCAGATGACGCTATGGACTATCTAATTTTATTACCAATATATTGTCATTAAGTCGATACTGATCTTGTTATACGCACAATGAGAGGTACACGGGCCCTCGACGCTGGGCCTGGCCTGATACAATTTATATTCAAATGACATTCGCTTATGGCCTGAGGAAATTTCTCACTCGTCGGATTTTCAGGTAATCTGGAATTAATGGTGTCAACGACTGGGCACACGTCACATCAGAGCGCGCCCGGTAAGCTTCCAAAATCAGGCTACCGACGGATTTGGTGCACTCTGACCTTCCCATTTTGTCAATGTAAACAAAGATTATAAGTGTAATTCGAATGTTAATACGAGTTGACAAACGATCGGAGCTAGAGCTGATATGCAGTTTATGGACTATCGACTCAGCATGTAATAAGGTAAACATGAATAAGTCACGCTCAGTCCCGGAGCGGGCTGATAATATGGTGGACACGGTGCATTAATTAGTTAATCTGAGAGCGATGTGCTGATTGGTGTGGCTGCAGTGTCATTCAAGATTACAGTGGCGTGGCGTCGGGCCCACCGCGCTCTGGGAGGCGCGCCTCTTCTCACGGGTATTTGAGCCAGAACTGGCAACTATACAAATAAAAAATCACCGTGTGTACAGTTCACGTCGCGCTGTTTACCGGCCATATAAACTGACCGTATTTACCGTGGAGCCGCTCATCCTCCATTTAACTTCGAGCTACTTTAGTAACGTCTAAATTAGTGAAGTGAGAAAAGCTAACGCTCGTAACCTTTCCCGATCGCCACTAAATCGACTCGATAATGTCTTTCTGACTCTTTTGACTTCTGTCACCTATTGTGTGTTTATTGAGTCCCACTGCCGAAAAGGGAAACTTGGTTCTTTCTTATTACAATCTTTATACTTCCAAGTAAGTATAGGCTTTTTGTCCAGTAATTCCATAGCTTGGCCTCTGCTATGGAATAACCAGACTAATAAGCTTAACTTTCTCACGTTTTGTTATGACTAACAACAGTCATAGTTTATGGTGTTTACTTGACGATATTTTACCCATCATAAAATCCCCAATCGCTGGTAAGCAATATAAATGATACACTTTATTAACTGATAATCCATCTAATGACTCTCTCATTAACCAAGTACAGGTACCTAATGATCCCATGCCAGTAAAAGCTCCTCAAGATCAAGGATGCTCTATTTTGGGACTTGATGTTCTATTTTGATTGAAGACTTATAAATTATTTTTCGTCTCAGATGACGTTGATATTTATAAGATTAAACGTCGTCAATTCTCAGAGGAGGGCATCAGAAATCGATCACCGTGGTTGAAGCTTCCCACCCGATAGGCCTGGCGCGGATTAACCAAATAAGCAGGCGTTAATCCCTTCTCACGTGAAATCTCGTGAAAAGGCTGGGAGAAATTAATGTTATTAATAATAGAGATGTCAGCTCGGTCCGCTGAGCCCGCCGTGCCGCGGTGGTCCAGCCCCCGATGGATGTGCCCACTTCATCATATTAATCACTGCACCGGGCTCACTCGGCTTACGCGCTCCTAGATTAAAACTCTCATTACAACGTTTCTTTAGGCTAAATTATAATTGAGACATTTCCAACTACTGTCAAGTAATCGATACGAGGCCAAATAAACGAGTGCCAATAAATAAACCGTAGGGTCTTTAGGTAGTTAATTCTCTTTGACGATTAAGGAAACCACAGTCATTACTTCGGAGGATTTCGGTGAAGAGAATATGGATCCGTGCAATCAGTCGGGTTGCCATTCTTTCTGTTAATCGCATTATAAATTGACGTGGCGGGTTGTATCGGACCTTTGTCGGCATCGAAACAGATAACTACACAATTTATGCATCAAAATAATGATCACTTTAATTTCAGTATCTATAATTTGGTCTACAGACTATACGGTTTATGGTACAACTTTAATCATAATCGAACCTTTCATCATGTAAAATGTATTTACATTTAATTGCTTCGAATGTTATTCTGGAATATATTCATTGCACAAAAACCTGATTATATAAACAAGGAACAGTCCTTATAACTAATCACCATTTATGTAATTCTTGTTTTAATTAGCGTTTGTTAAATGATAAAAATGGTTAAAAGTTGTAATGTCTTCGTAAAGCTTTTGATCACGCTTTAATTTTGCCTTAATTAAGGAATTACTAGAAATATTTATTATATTGTATGTAAAGTGATTTAAAATTATAAATGAAACTAGATACTAATAATAGTAAATGGTTCAAAAAAGTGTCACAAAATGATTGCAGCGAAATCAATTGAAGTGCGGGCAAGGGAGGTTCGAAGAATGTAATGCGTTTCGCCACGCGAGCCTTTCGTGAGCCCGCGACATTACTCAAACCTCATTTAGACCTAACTACATTGCATTGAAAGGAGCAATTTTATTGTACTCTATTGATTCTGTTGACAGCTTGAGAAGGAACGCACGTCCTGTTGCAACTAGTTTATTTTATTCTGTCATTGTGACTCATTTCCATACAGGATAATGTATTAGAAATTAAAATAAGCTGTGTCTTCATTCATAAGTAACACAAGGCTATGTTTTAGAATACGTTAGACTACATACACTATAGTTAATGTGTATCTAAAACGGGTCGGTTAATGAATATACTGAATCTCAAGGAGCGTAATTTTAGATAGATACTTGGTAATATTATTTCGTACCCTAATTCATAAGTAACAAAACGTGGGCTTGTAATCAAATTTGTAATCAAGTCTGAGTTTGTCTGTATTTAGATATGATTAGGTGTACACATTCATTGATATGAAATCATTAGGTAAGGTCACATAAATATAATAACTTACTCTAGTTACCAAAGTCTACTTGATATAATATAATAATATACGTATCAGGACTGGTATTAGCTTAAACTATATATTAATAATGTTTAGTATGGTTAGAGTCACTCATAAGCAAAACAGCAAGTTCTGTTACGTCACAATGATCCGGCAGTTTTACTGCATGCCTAAGGACAATTTTTTTTGGAGGCACGCATTCTTTCTTTTATTTTTATGACGATATACGAGTTGTAGACGGTGGCACCATAAACCCCTTACATTTTTCTTCATTTAGTCAAATTTAAGATTTTTTGATTTATATAATATTCATATGGATGTTTGCATTACAGTTAGGTTCTGTGACTGTTTTTCAGGATTCTACAAGCAACAAACTGTTCAAAGACGTTTAAAGAGACAGAATATTCTCGGAAGCTTTATTGTTGTGTGCTTACCCAAGAAACGCAAAACTATACCGGGATTAAACTTATTTTACCCGAGAAATATAACAATAGTGTGGTGTGAACTTCCTTCGCATTCTGATATTGAACTCATATGCGTTAGTCCTCTCTTTTTATTGTCATCCTTATTTATATACAGATGGAGCTCAAATTTCAATACCTTTTTAAATCCTTTTATTAAGAGGAGCTCGAAAAGGGTATGACTTACGATTTGAGTTATTTATAACGTCCAGTTTGTACAGCGAGTACACAGTCCTTAGCTTCATTGGACTCACGGATGGTCTTAATTAGAAGTATTGTGGGAGAAGTAAATCATGCCTGTTGCAGCTATTGTGAACCCCCCCTTCCTCCACCTCGTTGTAAATCAAGTACCTCAAGACCGAGGTACCAACATGCCCCAGAGCGAAGATTAGGAAATTAATGAGACCTTAATGGAAGTAATTTTAATGCCGTTTAATTTTTATGTCGACGATAGTGATTACATGAATTTTAATGCGCAAAAGCAATAAATGTCGGTTAACTGTATTTGATTTAATGGTCCAACTACATTGAAGATGCCGCACTACAAATTGACTCTGTATACGTACTCATTATTCATATGAGTATGTGCCGTGCAACGATTACAATGTCTCCCACTTAATGTGAGTATATTTAATAAATCAATTGAGTTTTTAACTAACCTCTAAAATGGATACATTTTACATCGAGTGTCTCTAGCGGTCGTAAATTATATTAATTTACGAGCTGCGAGATGTCACTGGTGATGTTTCTATCCAGCCTCTTTGCAAATGTAGTAAAAGGGGCTCATTACTCTGTTAAATTACTATATAGCGTGAGTCCACTCTCGGCGCCCGGCCCCGGCCACATTCTATCGCCTTAATGCTCGTATTACCCGATAAACTGTTCATTTACGAGAAAAATAAACTCAGTTAGTATAACAAACAACATTGATATGCAAAATGTGGAAAGAAATTACCGAGACATTGAAATAGGTTCTGTAGATTCGCACCTTCGCTCGCTCGCGCTGATTGTTAGCTTATGGGACACAGACTAATCGCACTCCAATGATTAATAACGCGATTCATCGATTACTGTATGTGCTTCAGTTTATGAGTAAGCGAAAGGAAATAATCTCTGTTTTCTCGTTAACATCGATAGTCTAAACGAGAAGCAACGGGGTCTGTCTTCATACATCAATGTTAAACGTGTGATGATTTAATACAATTGAAAGTGTACGCTGATACCAATATGTCTAAGGTTGGATGCTGAGATGTGTGAAGATTTGGAAGTAAAATATTTGGACATGTCGAGATAGAGATCGACAGTCGGTCACGGCACCGAGGCGGATCGTGATGGAGATGTGAACGTATAATAAAGCGAGTCAGTGACAGCAAACAAGTGACAGCACGTGAACATGTCAAGTTGTGGTAAAAAGCGTGCAAGGATTAACTGGCGTGAAGTGGTGATGTGTCTGCCGAGCGACGCGACCGCGACAACTGATTCCATATCGACACGCAACTTGACGCATGGCGTCCCTCTTAATGCATCCATTAACATAAACATTCTCATCCTACTTATTTACACTCATTACTTCGTTTTATTACGCTCTATTCTTTATTATTGCTCGTATACTTTGAAACATTCCCATACGATCGACCATTTGAAAAAGAATAGCTCTGGCTCTAATACCTCCGGCCGCGTTTATCTCGTTTTCGGTAATAGAATACCGGGAATATTTTATCAACGCACGACCGAGTAATTTAATATAAAGCGTATCACTAAATGATCTCTCGGTCGCGATGAGTATCGCGCGCTTAATAACGGTGTTGGAGGTTCCTCTACTCGAGACACGCGTCCGCGATATTATCGCCTCCGAAGTATTATTGATGAGAGCCCGCCATAACCAAATAGCCCGAGGATCACGTTTGTTTACTTATCTAACGTTTGTTCAAATGTTCTATTTCGTAGCTAATTGAAACTTCCAGCGGACGTTGAACTCGCGTTTATGACAGGTGCAGCTCGAAATGGCGTTTTCGTGAGATTGTGCCGCGATTGCGGACTACCGAGTCGCGATAAGGGCATCTCGTGGCGTGCCTCAGTACAAGCTTTGCCTAATTGTCGAACAGAAGCCGCGGCTGCTCCTTAACTGTTGTCTCAATGGCTGTTTCATTTATGGAAGGGAATCAACATAAATAATGTTTACTGCTGCTATGATTGCTTCATTCATTCTTGTCGAGTCCATTGAGTAACTCAGTTATGTGTGGACGGTGTGCAAATTGCGAACAATGCTACGTGTCTGTGAATAAACTAAATAAGCTTTACCCATTTGCTATTGGCATTTAATTTTCTTGTTTTAACAATGGTAGTTATGTTTAATTAAGGTACAGATCACACTGCTGGTTTTAAAATACTGCGTGCTAGTTAGGAAAAAGTATAACAACAAAATGTTAACTTTCAAGAGATGCGAGAACAATATCGGCTCCCATACATACTTACGAGCGTCTCAGAAAATTAATAGAGGAATTAGCCCAATATGATCCGAGATTTGCGTGGGTGCGCGTCTAAGTATATGTGTGATATTTTTCGACCTATGTAGGAATCCGACCCTCTTTATCTGTCTATTTTAGTGTATAGTTATCTGTTCCAGTTACCGGTAGGAAAGACTTAAACGCGCTCATAAGGCAGCGCGCGCGTTTATAACTGTTGCTCGATATAAAATACACGCTGGACATAACTTGTGCATTACCCCGTACTTTGTTACTGAAGAGATAAGGTTAATGTATAGTTAAGAGCATATAACTGATTTTATCTGACTTTTGAATTAAGCTACTTATAATGCAATGTTGATTGCACGGAAAAGCAAAATGTTTGCGTTTGAACCATTTTTATAGCACTAGCTTCCCCTCGTGACTTTGCTGCCGTGGTATATAAGACGCCTGGATGTTTATTTAAAATGAAATATTGTCTGAATAATCGAAGGTCACCAACATACAGATTTACAAACTTCACCTCTATATAGTAGTAGTATAGATAGTAATTATACTATAATTACGGTGTTAAAGTTACCTTAAGCATGCAAAAGGAGTCGCGAGAAAATGTAAGGTTTTTATGCATATTAAAGTAGCAGCTTGTAGAACATACTTCACATGCGTAATTAGCGTGCATGTGCCAAGCAGTGACCTAACACGCTTTTCTGATTTCTCGCGACAATCGAGCCTTGACATTTGCGATGCGCGTGCGCAACCGTTGACCCGAAGCACTCACTCGGGCTCACATGTGGGACGTGTTGGCCACACATTACTGTTCATTCATACAATACGCCATTATATCTGAATCACGACGTTTTACTTTGACTGAATGACGTCAAGAGCTCGGAAACTGAATTACATTGTATGAACTCGGACGATGACATTTGTGTTGTGTCTATAAACCTTATACTTAAGTATTCGTGCCTGGTTTGGATGAAACTTCATTCAAGCTAATAAATGTACGTCAAATATACAATAATATTATTAGTTTATAGGTGTTGTATCATCTATCTTATCAAACCTCTGCATATTAATTACAACATCTAACCGAATACCTATATTCATTCTTTTCCTTATTATCCGAATATGATTAAATGAAGCGAACTATCATATCTAAGCACCATTAAATACATTTTCAGAGCCAAAAATATCAAGTGTTTTTCTCTGATATTTCTCTACTATCACTAAATATAATAATACATATTTTTCGATCCTTTACGTAGTTTATAAAAACGAAGAGTTCAAACTGAAATAACAATGTTGTATGCGTGGTGACTTCAATGGATAAGTCTATGTTTATGAGATTTGGCCAAGCTGCAAGTAAGTTACAGTTTTATTTTACTTTTATATAAATAATGTACAATAAGATGTGAATTGTTCTGTGTATTTAAGTGTAATAGTTGAATGCATAAATGGCGCTGGTATGCCGATAAAATTGTAACAAAATATATTGGGTCCTATAGAGATGCAAATGTAAATATCTCCAGATAAAATTCAAAACGTTATTGCTTCGCAGCGCGTCAAGTATTCGACATGTAAAGGCATCGGCGTTTTCATTTTTATCGAGGGATCGATGGTAAAGATAAGTTTATCGTAAGACAAGTAGCGGCCACCCGCGCGCTGCCCGCTAGCCCGCCCGGACTTGCTCGCATTTTATTACATCTGATAACGCTTAATTCGCATATACGTCAAATAACTGAAACGCCAGCTCGCCGTCTGGATCTCATAGCTAAGGAGAAACTAAAACATTGGAATGTCCGACCAAAGGCGATAATGTAACACATTTTAATATGTTATTTACAGCGAAATGTCTCCTCAGCATCTTCCTAATAAAAACTAAGTACTACTATGTCCACGAACCGAAGGTTTCGTTTACCTTGGGGCCCAACTATGATCGTTTAACCAGCGCGTACCCCCTTATGTCTATTGTATTTATGTGTAATATATTTTTTAAATTTACTAGATATTTATTTCATTCAATATTACATATTATAGTTCGATTACTAAATGTAAACATAATATAGATATTTTACATAAATTAGAACTCATATGAAAATATTGGAATGACATCTTTAATTTAGTAGAGTTAAGATTATAATCATTTTAAAATACGTGTTTTTTTGACATAATTTGAATGAAAAAACCTTTATTTGATTGTTGTGGAACTCAAATGGTAATAAGAATATTAATAAATAAAAATATTGCGGATTATTCATAAGATAAGGATCATACGTAAATTATGAAGTCGATTTGCTTGAATTTTGGGTTAGGTCTTAATCGTATTAAGCGTAATGAATACATGTTTGGACGCCTCTCAGGTTCATTTATAGCAAGCTTATAAAGAGCATTGTGTTCATAAATGAGCAAAACGCTTGTAGTAATGTCATGTGAAGGTTATGTATGGAGTTTGAGCGGCAGTGTCGATAAGGCGGCGATGGCACTGTTGGACAGCGGCGCGGGCGTCGCCCGACTGCCCAACATTATATTAAATCGACCCATTATAAATCACATCTAACCTATAAAACATAAATCAGCTGTGACATAAAACACATTTATATTGTTTTCACTTCGAAATGCCAATAAAATGTTTTAAATTCATGAGTGATTTAATGCGTACACTGATATAAAGTATCAAACAGAAAAGATAAACTTTTACAGACTACATTTGAAATTATACCGATGATCAAAGTTTTATTGATCTAAGCGCTTTGATTGCCGATTATTTATTTTCCTGTGATAGCATCGATATGGTAATGTTGAGTGTATATTTTTGTCAATTTGTGATCTTGCCCCGTTGTTTATAACATGTGAGTGAATTAAAGCTTCACTATGATGTATCGGAAATCGGCGATAGGTATTCTTGGACGAAGATATTGAATATTAGATGACACATAGATAGTTCATTGCAAAATCATTTTTATTCAAGCATTGTATCTATCTAGGTGCTATAAAACGATATCGCAAACAATATTCTTTAATATATCGATTTCTGATTAGTACTTAAGTAAACAATGCATTTTTTTTAAATTAATTTTGTTATAAATAAAATTGTGGACTTACATGTTTCTAATCTATACATACATACAGATAAAGAAAATTGAAGTGTTTGTTTGTTATTCTAAAATTCAAAAAACAGCTTTTTACTAAATGCATATGAAAGTATACCTACACACTAATGACACTAATAAACCAGGTTTTAAAATGTTTCTCTGTCTGTCTGTTTGTTATGGGTAATCACTGAAACGGCAGGACCGATTTTGACGGGACTTTCACTGGCAGATAGCTGATTATTTATTAAAAATATTAGGGTGCTGCGAAAATAAGGATGAAACTAAATCTACGGCGGTGAAACCGCGGGGCACAGCTAGTGGATAATAAATGTATAGATAAGTTTTGAGAGCTAGGGCTGCTATTATAAAAAATGCTATAATTTATTAAACGTTATAAATCTACGTGTATTCAATGACTCTATACTTCTTAAACAACATAACGAGTGTACGCAGCACTGCACATACATCCAAGAACATTAATACGGTGGAGCCCCAACGATGAGTATTATACTTTGTAATGAAACAGATACTTGAAGTGGTATTGTTTATATTCATGTACTCATTATAGCGGAGGTGTTGCGAACATCATCATATTATCACAACTGTTGTGTTATTCAAATTAATCACTAGGGATGCCACTTTTATATACTAAGCACTACATAGCTATGTTACTCATCATACTTAATAATATGTTATTAATGAATATATATATTTTTTAAATCGTTCTTGTAAATGCTTTTGAGTTTATTCATGAGGAACTAGAGGTTTTACGCGCGAAGATTTATTTTCACGGGTGGTTTTGTAACGAGTTTTTTTTAAATAAAAGTCCGGTTAAAAGCGGTCAAGCCTGTTCAGATATTAGCCGGAACAAACAGAGAGAATGTGAAAAATTTCAAAAATCGGTATTCATTTCAGTATCGTATATACTTTAATATGCAAGTAGTGAAAAGCTGTTAATTTGGAAATACAAACGTATGTTTATTTACAGACAAAAATTCAAAATTGGAAATAATATCTTGTCATAATAATATTAGTATAGAAAGAGATTAAAGGTAGGTAGGTACTGATAGTATAAATGAAAATGTTAATTCATTCTCCTTTTTAATTATTTAGGTATCTATTGAAACGGCGGAAAACAAGTTACGGACTGCAACATAACGTTTCCACCGGTGATGACACTACCTTAAGTAAAGGCGTATTTTGTAATATTGGATAATATTCGATAGTAAAACCCCGCATCGAATTGCATTAGATGCACTCTGATGCGATAGGCGCCACATCTCTGTTTTATACTTTAAGTTAAATATCGTACGTGTCTGATCGTACCTTATTACACGTGTGTGGTACAATACACGCTAAACGCACACATGTAAGTGCAGGTATTTATTATTGTTATTATCCACATTTTATAGCATAATGTCCGTTCATCTTTGTGTCTATTACTATTGGCTCCTATCTATATCAGACATTTGAAGACAATTACGGGGTACTTATTTACTTTTAATCTCAGGGTTTAGGGTCTTCTTATATCTAATATGCAATGATATAAAAACCTTTCACAGTTCACACCTTCCCGAAATACACTAAGCTGGAATAAACTCATTAGAAACAACGAATAAAAAAATAAACTAACGCATTTTTAAATTTTTTCTGCCAACTTTCAATAATACAGCAAAATTTCAAAATAATAAATTCTATTCATGCACAAATTCAATAATTTGTTACATTTAATATACGACAATAAGGAACTAAATATTGTGAGCAATCAAATTGAATATTGAATTGTAAGTGAATAGTTTAATATTTGAAGCCGAAACATAATTATGTTAGGAACTTACAATGTTAAGCATTAAGGTTGTGTGTAGCGTGTGGTGCACGTGTCACCCGAGGAAAGCCGCGAAGAGTTATGTCCGATCCGTACGTGAGGCGATTTCTTCACCTCGGCTGGACTATTTCGTTGTGTCCAACTCTCTCAAGTATTGACGTTATCTTGATTTACGCACTTTATTAACATTTTATTACACGATTGAGCGCGTCTTGTAAGTTCTTACTTAGTGTCCTTATACCTGCCCCGCGTCACAGTTTAAATATAAGTTTTAATAAGCAGCTAGGAATCAGAGAACAAATCGTTTAAAATGACATAATAATACCAGTAAGAGTGTTTTACCGACATTTTTGAACACTTCAAAACTACAAATCTACATTATTTTGACAGTGAATAAAAGAGTATTTTTTTAAATCTTTAAGGCTGACGAACCTCACGTCTTTCAAAGTGACGTCTTTAGATTTTTATTTTTTTTAATACTACTCAAGTAAAGACAACCAAGCGTATAGTCTGCCTGCATGATATGTTTCACCAAATGTCACTCGCGCGTGGCATGTAAAATGGCACTGTAAAATGATATTCGATATGTCAACATATTGATAAATTAAATGTGATTAGCATAGCGACCCTACTCTTACTCCTCCCCTCCATGAAACGTTGGCAACCTTACTCACCATAGGAACACAACAACACTACTCTTAACTGCCTTAGTAGCATTGTTGGGCCGCGATCTCATCCTGTTTGTGTGTGGTGGAGGTACGCAGTCCCCAATCAGGCAGCTCCAAATATCGAACGGGAGATTCCGCTATGCTCAACGTTTCTTGCACTATTATCTCTTTACGTTTGACTATAACATTTGGATAGGTCTATCTGCTAGAGTGTGGTAATGTTCTGAATTTATTTAGCGTGGATTATTACTATAATAAGTATTTGTTAAAAGTAGGTATGACTTTTTTCAAATGTCAAATTTCGTTGTCAATGTTATTTTGAGTATTATGTTAGTTTGTAGATTTAGTTATAGTCAGTTAGGTATATCAGTTAAATTTATAACATTTCTTTTCATTATGCATATTTTTGCCTACCACGTAAGTATTTTTTTTAAAAATATAGATAAAGTTGGCGCAACCCACCCTTAAATTTTTATAAGTTCGGCTCGCTTTTCTCAAACGTTCAAGCTAATTGGATAATCTACAAATATTGTGCTTAGAATATCAAATACCCACTGAACTAGAAGAAATAAATAATGGCTTTAATCACAGAATTAATGTTGTGATAAAGAAATATTTTGAAATCCAGAAAATTATTTCTCTATGCTTTGATAAGATTATGAAGATTCATTTCTAAATATAGGTACGTAACATGACAAAAAGTAAATAAGTTATTAAAATCAAATTGTTATTTACGATAAACATAAAGTAGAGATTAGGCTACATCGACATGAGTGTATGATTTAAATACATTCCTTGTGTTCACATAAATACTTATAGATCCGGAACGGGACATTCTTCTCGTGGATATTTATGCTTTGAAATGTTTGGTGAGGTCCACCAAAATTGTGACATATGAACCACAATAAAAAGTCAACAATGAATGGAGACTCACGCTGCAGGACCCCCCATAACCCGAGCCGCCACTTCTCACGAATAATGCGTTTATGATCTATGATCTGAAACTGATACTTATAATGGCTTCTGTATAAAGAAGCTGCACCGAAACCGTGGCCGAAGCGCCCGCGCCGCCCTTTTGACATGATAAATAACCTCAAATTGCTTGTAAAAGGTGAAACTTTTATCTCCCTTCCATTGTACACATGTAAATATTTGTGTCTAATCTGACATCGACTTATATCTTCCATTTGACCAAGTAGCTTTATATAGGAAATGCTTGGATAACATTCAATTCAAAATGTATTTAAAACCACCGAATAATATTGGGTTTCCCCACTCGATATGAACTTTAAAAACCCTGATTTACAGCGAATGACTCTAGAAAATATATTGCATTTATTTTGAAAATTGTTTTCTATGAGAGGCTAATATTAACAAAGAAAATACGTTGAACTGTATCAAGTTTTAGGTAGGCGGGGCCACCCTAATCTCACTTAAATGCTCAAAGAAAAAAGCTCTTCATTTTCATTACCTTTTAAAAATAGTATTATAGGAAAACGTGGGTAGCTAATCATAAGTGTATATTCTAGTCTGAAATCAAAAGAAAATGTTAAATGAAATCTAATATAGCATGATTTTCGTTCCAGCCTTTATAATGCGTGAGCGCTCAAGTTGAACGCACCTAGCAAAATAATGATGAAACAAATAAGATTTAAATAATAACCTGAGCGGCCATATACAATAAAAATACCCCAACTGTCATTTCATTGATTCAAACGCTATACTTATTATAGATCACAGCAACTTAACTTTAAGGGTACTAAAAAAGTTTCGCATTTAAAACAATTATTGTGTGTATCATAAATCGATTCTGACTTCGGCCACAACGAAGAAGTACCTACTGTGTCTAGTTCAATAATTATGAAAATTATGAAGCAGCGTATGTTATTTATGGACGAGTGGCTAATATACTATTCTACTAGCTGTGCTCCGCGGTTTCACTCGCGTTTACTTAATTACAGGGGTGGCGTAGGTATTTCGCAGATCCCTAATTATTCTTACATTAGGATTCTGTTAATAAAATAGAATGAGTGTAATTACTGTAACTGCGTTTTACTGTTACCATAACATCAGATATCTGCCAGCGTAAGACCCATTAAAATCAGTCTAGCCGTTTCTGAGATAGAACAAACAGACAGAGAGCGAGAGTTTTTTTTGGTTTGTATATCTGTTTATTTGGAATTACTAACACACATTTCTTCAATCTTATATATGTGTATTTGTAGCACTGGTATCCGCAGCGAGAAACGACGTGTCACCGATCGCATGTCCAGTGGGAATATATCAATCGTGAATGAGAGTAATGGTCGTCAATGGCCGGCTGACTTGCCGCGCTCACTAAATGAGCCGCCACTCCACTTTCTGCGTGAATGTTAAGTAGTTTTAATTATTTTGCTCGAGCCTCGAGCCTGATACACGCTCCTAAGGACATTTATTAAAGCAAACCGTGTAGTTCGTATTTACCATCATACCTCTCGGTACATATATTAACACAGTGATTGCTTAATAACGCCTGTAATTGTCACTCGTATTTTATAATATAATTGCACTCATTTACAAGTAGGTGCGTAATATTGTGGGTACCTTTTAATAAGAAAATTAACTAACCTTTGCAGTTGATCGTTACTCACATATTTTATGTAACACGCTGTATTACCCTATGGTGGACCCAATTATCGCGGTTTAGATGAATATTGAATGGAATAGAATTCAAATTTGAATTGGATACTATTTGCATTTTAATAAGCCAACAAAAGTAGTAGAGCATACATCCAGTTAGTTGGTAAGAGACTACAGTTTAGTCTATGATCGCTTGCACTATCAATGCTCCGGCGAATGAGTGTTACTTGCGCAATGCCTAATTAATTAAATCGTCGTGACAACGTAATGACAACAACTTTAGTTAGCTAGTGACTCCACTCCTAGTCCTCTGGCCCTTAGAGCAGAATATTACATGACATTCAAATAAACAAATGACACGTGTTTGTCTAATAGGCATATTCTGATAATAGCTTTGCTGTGTATTTTAAATCAAAGCAGCTTATGCTACTCCTTGTATTATCAGCTATTTGTCAGTGAAAGTCCCGTTAAAATCGGTCAGGAACAAACATACAGACAGACAGTCAGAGATTTATCTTACAAATTGTATTTTTATGCAGTACCGTGTATACTTTCATGTGCATTTAGTGAAAACTGTTTATTTGGAATAACAAACAGACACATCAATTTTATTTATCTGTATGTATGTATAGAGTACAGATAAGTAAGTACCAGTTTGCGCCCGCAGCTCCTTTCTATTCCCATTTAACCTCGTTAGGGGGAGGGGTCTACTTTCTTTGAAAACCTTTCTTAGTGACCTACATTGTACAGTGAACACACTCTCCAAATTTTTACCAGTTGTTTAGGCTATACATCTATATTAATATTATAAATAGGAAAGGTTTGTATGTATGTTTGTAACGAATTGGATCAAAACATGCTAGACCGATTTTAAAAATTCTTTCACCTTTTGAATGCTACATTTTCACTGATTAATGTAAGCAATATTTTATCCCCGTACTCCCTCGGGAACGGGAACCACGCGACTGAAACCGCGTGACGTCCGCTAGTTAATATATAAAGTCAGTCAGACAGTCAAGACTTACTTAGAATTTTATATGTATAAACTAAAACATTATCACATTACGAATTCCATGCAGAGTAAGAAGCAGAGGTTAGTAGTAAGACAATTTTCATAGGTTTTTATGACATATTGATTCAAGAGGTCCGCACTAGTTCACAGTGTTTGTTTGGTCGCTAGTTAGCGCGGCTCGTGCCTCTCCGCCCGCTGGCCCGCTCAACACGTGTAAACAATCATTATGCCATACGTGGACGCGACCACTGCATTCACATTGTCTGTAATTGGCTTTTACCGTTTACGGATTTAATCAAATATTACGAAGTAGTTCCCATTTGGGAGTAATATGTTGTTTTACCCAGATTCTGCTTAAGATTTACTTTGTTACGTTTGTGTGTGTGACTTCTTAGGTATAGCATTCAGATTAATATTGGACTTGCCATAATTTTTTATAGATTTATTTAAAGAGATAATTTATGCGTCAGTTTATAATATTGTTCACCGATTTGCAAGACGGCCAAGCAACGCGACAAGCAACGGTTTATCTTTATTTACTAATCGTAATTTCTTTAGGCAGGTTCTACTCTACTTTTTAAAACAACACCTCTAGTTAATAATGCTTTTAATATCATGCACCAAATTAGCCATCCTTATGTCCTTGTATTTTGGTATTATTTTATGATTCAGGCGCTACTTCAGCGCTAGCTTTAGCCTGCAGATAAATGTGGTGAAGGTGTATACTATTTAGCCCATTGTTATATTATTGAATCACAGATTCTACCCATCACGACAAAATGTTTTTTGTAAGTCTCGACGAGCGACTACGCTGTCTGGCAGTGATTGAATGAGTCAGGACTTTGATTCTGAAATACATAGTCATATCACAGATTAGATGTGCCCCGCGGTTTCGCCCGCGTAGATTTTGTTTAAAGCTTTATATCACGTAACCCTAATAAAAGAAGCCTAAGTTACTCCTTCTAACACCAGATATATGCCAGTGAAAGTCCTGTTAAAATTGGTCCAGCGGTTTCGGAGATTACCCGGAACAAACAGACAAAGAATTTTTTTAAATTTTTTTTTATTTCTCTGTACCATGTATGTATAGCATGTATGTATAGCATTCAGTGAAAAACTGTTATTTTGTTAATACAACCAGACACATCAATTTTATTTATCTTTATAGATTTACCACTTAGAACCATATATGTATAGCATTCAGTGAAAAACTGTTATTTTGTTAATACAACCAGACACATCAATTTTATTTATCTTTATAGATTTACCACTTAGAACCCTTTAATTTGAGCTGTAGAACAAGTAAAAATTACCGTGTAATTGTACACAGTTGGCGCAAGGGCAAGGCTAGCGTTTCTGTCCAAAGTATCCGAAGCAAAACAAGCCAACGTGAGCAGTTGAGCACCGCGGCTAGCTGCAGGGCCTGTCCGACTTGAAAAATTACTACTCTCGTAAATATTTTGTTGAAATGCAATTTAATTTAATAATACATACAATTTAAACTAGAAAACCAGCTTATTGGTTTTATTTTACTCATAAAATATTGCGTTACGAGGCACTCCATTGATGGGCATTAATTGAATGCAATAGAAGAGACGTGTTTCGAATGTAATATTTGGTGTAATGTTAGATTTCAAACCCATTGCGATACCAAGTGCATCATAAAACTTGACAGTGCAGTGTCAAGCTGAAGTAGTTGCCGTATGAGGCATTAATTTTACGATCGCGACGAGTAATTTACTTTCTCGGAATGGTGTAAGAAGTATGAAGGGCAATAAAGTGTTAACGGTTCCTCGACACTAGATCATGCGGCGTCGTGCAATATACTAGCGCATTCTTTGATTTACTCAACATTTTTATGCACCCACTAATAAAGTTTACATGATCATCAATTTAAATACTTTTATTATGGTCGTCGCGACACACGGCCTCAGGCTGCTGAGTACTGGATCGGCAGTAAATCTGTTAAGAGTTGACTGTTTGTGCGTACGCAATAAGTACGTTCTAAGCATGTTTATTAAAACTTTGATATTCACAGGAGTTGGAAATGGAGTTTTCATGCAAAGCATTAAGTAGACAAACTGTTAATTAGTTAGATAGTAAAATATTTTCACTTAATAAAATGAGGTTACGACGCATTAGCATTTTGAGTGGCTGCTCGTTTTAATGCATCCGCCTCATTTGGGATGCGCGCAAATTGCGCATGCGACTGCGGCGCAGACCACCCAGCCGCAACTTTACACTTTTCCTACATTCTGACCACTTAAATATTTAACAAGGACATAATTTAACGTTTCTTTGGAATTATACGTGTTTGTGAATGCCTCGAGTCATGTTCGCTTGACAGTTAAAACTTGGGTCATTTATTTTGCACAATATGACACCTGGCGTAACAACATTACAATGTGGGTCCGTTTTAATAAAAACACTTATTTTAATTAATGACGAATACAAACAAATACGATGGTAAACTTTGAACAAATTCACATAGATATCATCGTAGCCAAGATAAAAATCGTAAATGAATGTTAATTTCAATAGGTTAGTTATGTATGATCAACAAATCATCGCGATGGTATCGGCCGATCGGAAAAGAACCGTCTATTATCGAGGCCGGAGTGACCTCTAACACTGGCCCGATATTTAGAGGGCTCGCATTGTACTGAACAATGATAATTTGTAGGTGGTGGCTAGAGTTTGTTTAAAATTGATTTGGGCTGTGATCTTACTCATCGATAGCGTCTATGGTGGTACTTTATTATACGTTGTGAGCGCCGCTTGGGGCTGCGCGCTGTACGGACACTTGGTGGATAATTATTGTTTTACTTACGAACTTATGTAACTTTTCAATAAACATTTGATTTTATTATATTGTTATACTGCGACTTCGAGTGCCAGGAATATTGAATTATGTCATTCTCAATGCTTTAGCCTAATCCAGATAATCCACACTCATTTTATAAATGGGAAAAATGTCCTCTCGGTTGTAAGACATGCAGAGTATTTTGATTTAATGAAACTTAATAATTGTGTGATCTAACTGACATATGGCACCATCTTATAAGCAACCTGCATGTTTGTCTATAAATTATTTTACACGTCTGAACGATCTTCTTTAAATTTAAAATAACTATAGTTTTGACAACGACATAGTTCTGAGTCATTGATTTGGGATTAGGAAATAGAGTCAACTTGGGAATAGAACCCACTACCTACACTTAAGCAAAACACACTATCGTTGATAGTGATGAAATAATGGGGGACATAAATAGCATTTAATTGATTAAAGACTCCTGCTGCCTTTCAAGTTCAAACCGTATCTGCTGTAATGACGAACAAATAATGGCGATCTGATAACATCTCCACAATGGATCTTAACCATCGCCACTGCTACTTGTGCCATACCTCACTGTTATAAATTACGAACCTCCTGACTCCCTCTTCCACTGTGATTTTCTTATAAAGCCTGTAGATCTCTCCGATTCATTTATTTTTTAGATACTTTATAGCTGGTCATTCGTTTATTATTCTTTATCTGACCTTCCTTTGACTGACTAGAATCTGTACTATATCTGTGTTTTGAATCTCAAATCCCATGAACACCTTAGCATCCTGTATAAAAAACTGATAATTGAATGATAGTCTTTACCGTCGATTAAGAAGTTATTGAAGGAAACAATACACAAACGCATCTGAAGTCAAAGAACACATGAGTGTTTCCTAGCTCACTGTATACCGTAGCAGTCACAGAACCGATGTCAGAATTGTATGACTAGCAGATATGAAATCGTAGCATATAGGTTCATAAAGTGTGAAATTAAAAAGAATCAAAACGTTTCGCGCCTGTGTATTTGTTGTCGTAATAAACCTTAAGCGCTCATTGTTTTCTGTGAGAAATAGTCGGTGGCAGGTAGGCGAGGACGGAGCACGAGTGGACTTGCGGTGTCGATAAGAACCGTCATAAGTTGGCGCGTCCTCGAGCGCAAATAGCGACAAATCGCAGTACGATCGCGCGCCGCCTCAGCGCTCCCATCACTATAAAATATAATTGTAACTGAAGGACAGTTGCCGTAACATGCGCACGCACAAAAAAGCATTCTTATAATTGAGGGGCGACCAAGTGGTCAGGCTCCTCAAATGGAAGATTAATGTCTTAAAAGGTCGCTTGATTCATGAGCCCAGTAGGCATGCGTCTATGTGTGATAGAGGCATGCGTACGAGTATATAGATCAAGTCAGGGTAATGCAAGTGGGATTTGGAGGCGGTTGTGAAACAATGCTTTCCATTCATTCGCTCGCCCCACATCGTGAGAATGCTCCTGTAACCGCCCTTCTGTTAGTTTATAAATTGTCCCGTCACAATGCTGATGTCCCTCCGATCGCCACCACTCGATGCGCACAAGGCTTTATGCTCACTTTTCTGCAATCCTTAACCACATTGTCCCTGCCAACGGAAATATATGGGTAGTCGATGCGATTTTTGTCTAGTGGCGCTGCGTGGGGTACGTTTTCAATAAATTATTGTGTTGCTCTATCTTTAATCCTTAAACCTACAAAGTAATCGATAAGTTGACTAATGTAAAACTTTAATTTAAATAAGTATTATTTGCAATTGTGAATGCAAATAGTTTGTTTTCAAGGACATATCAATTATATAAGGGCATTATTAATTAGAACTCCTACGAACTTAACGGTAATAATTTGGCCGTTGATTAGAGATTTTAGCTTAAATTGTAGGTAGATACATAATATTATATTGCAGTGTTTGGCTGGTGTACGGATATGTGTATCTCAGAGTTCATGAACAGGTTAAGCGGAAGAATCCACATTCGCGCTACAGAGCTATAATTCAAGGCAACAATATGGCACACAATTACATCGCACCGGTCGCTAGGTGACGATGATAAATAGGTTTCCTTCGGCGAGGAGCACACGAGAGTATTGTATCGCGGCAGGTTTCCACGTCCCTCCACCAATATACGTAGGACCAACGCATGCACCCTCTATACTTCAAGGATTAAGATATTGCTGAAACTAACGCATGTATGGAGGTCTTGTTGGTTTGGTTTGGATGCGTTACTAATGTCGGAATAGTCTTAGCCTTAGTTGAGCTTATCACTGTTATTATCAGCTAAACTGATTCATAGTGATACTTTGTCAATGTTGCCCGCCGCTTTCTTTCTGGGATTTTCATATTTTCAGCTGCATAACATCTCAATGCGGTTTTCACAATTCGATAAATTTGATTGAAGAAGAAATAAATATTTTGGAAAAAAATATTGTGCGTTCCTTTGAAAATCTATTCATGCTTGGCGGGCGGGCCTGCTACTATTTAATAATCTGTAAAGAGTTTATTTTTGGTTAAAATCCATGATACTTTATATTCAGCTTACTAGTCTCTACATCTAGGACTGCGAGTGTGTAACGCAGAGTAAAACGCTGTTTTGTTTTCAGTATAGGTAGCTAGATATATTTTGCAGCGCTCTGACGTGCTTGCTTATGTAAATTGTTTTTTGAATGTCCAGTAAGTCATGGGGGCGATTCCATACGTTGAATAGTGAGCGAGTAAATGTTTGGGCACATTGTTCTAGGACCGGTTGAGACGGAAACGTCGCGGTGGGCTGCAGCATTACTTATACATGCGTCGACGCACTTTAGCAATCAGCATTAATCAACACGATGTGCTCTCGTGTGTCCGTTGTCCATGTTATATTGATTTGTTTATTTTCAATGTGAAAATACGATTTGACATTTCGTTTCCCGCGGCATGAGTATGAACTGCGCTCGTTTCGTTAATCACATAGGTATGTGTGGCAGGTTAATAATTTCTCCATACAACTATTCTTATGTACTTATAGTATATATATACATATATCTTATACTGTCGCCCGAATCGTTTCAAGTTCGATGGCTATTAGCGCACGCTAGCTTAAAGAGTATGTTCATAATCATCTGATGTTAATGTGAACGATATAGAAGGTTTTGGTTAGATGCGGGCTAAACTAAATCCAAATATATATGAGCAAAAATATTGCTTTTTTGCATGTAAGCCCACGCTTTCCCGAAGCCTTCATAGGTCTCCGAAGAGGGTAGGCAGATGTGTTGTTACATATTTTTTTTCCTGGGAGATGATTATGTGCCAACGTGATAGATGGCGAGACCATCGCCGACACACTTATGGTGTCATTTGCCAATTGCTTGTGTTTTCATACTCTTTCTTTATGATATTAGTTGAAAGTATTATGCTATAGTGGCGTAAAGTACCTTTAAAATGTTGCTCCTGCTCTTTGCAATTCGGCTATACAGACAAGTACTTTTCGCAAGCTACGTGTTTGTTTGTTTACCTTGACTTTTTATATTGTTATTTTGATTGACAATGAGCGCTATCCACTTTGATTAATGCCACATTCCCATCGTCTAGTGGTCGTGGAATGTTTTGTCATTGGAGAAATTATATTCATTCAAAGTAGCCAAGTATGTGAACAAAACAAGTTTGTCAAGAAATAGTGTGAACGCATCAATAAATTAATGGTGGACATTACAATGGTATTATTGACAGTGTTTGGTGCGTGGCAGCGAGTGTGAGGTGAAAGTGAGCGTGTGCTGGCAGCGTGTTGACATGAGCACAGAGCGATGGCTTATCTCCCAAACTCGAGGGCCATGTAAGCGACCTCCGTTAATCGGACGGAACAAGGCTCAAGAAACAACTTGTCCCTCGCGTAAACCCGCCATGTTTTATTCTCTCACATTCAGCGCCGATACCTTAATAAAACCCAACAAGATTGAGCAATAAAAAGTAATTTATTTGATTGTAATTTCAAAACACAAAGTGGGCCTCATTTTGTAATATATTTTTATCTTCGTGGTTTTGTGTTTCTCGCTCGCGGCACGTCCTGCCCTCAGTTCCCCGCGACCCTCACAAACTACTTACGTATGTTTTCAATTCAATTTTGGTTATGACGTCTAACCATAACACGGATGATGAAGTCATTAAGCATTTCCACACCGCACGATATTATGTTACTTTTTATGGGACACCGCCCCGTTTCGAACAGTAGTTTCAACACTTTCGGTCCATATTTGCACGTATCTACTATTAAACATTACACCACAGCGAACTTACACTTCCAAGAAACTATTTAATGAAATAGTGTAAGTTGTCTAAGATGATTTATATAAATCGGAGCGTGGCAAAGAGAAGCAATATGAAGGCTATAATTCACTAAAGGAATTTATCGGTAGCTAAGCTTTCACCGCTGCATTAAAATGTGCATATCTATTACTTGCTACTATTCCTCACAATATCTAAATTACATCTTTTAAAAGGTGTGAGATGTAGAGGTGCATACGTAATAGGTAACGGAAGCGGAGTGGAGGCAGCGCTGCCTGGCGTCGGGCACAATGCGCACAACGCCGATATTATCACCGAACCAATCAATTTGATCCCTCATAAAAAGCTCTCGGCAGGCAGCTAGTGAGCATAATGCAGCCTCTATATCGGACTGTCGATCCGTGGCTTGCTGTTCGCTGGTAGCCGGACTTTTCATATATTTTATGTGAAAAGGATATGGGCATTGTTGTTGGACGCCCCGCGGTGCGCTCGCAGGGTAAACACTTGAAATTACAAGTCAGCCGGACAGTCCGCGCGCCATACCCGGAAAAATGCGCTTCCAATCTTACGCCCGATGATAATAAAAATATTGTTCGATGCAACTCGCCCGGCTGGTCCGGCGTGTTCGTTAGTTGACGCGATCGATAATAACCAATACTTTAATATATGTAAGCATAAACATGTTTCTAGATTATCTGCCAGATACACGCGCGAGTGACGTGAGCCTATTCTTTATTCACACCCTCCGCTCGGCTCTCCTTCACGTTGTCTTCGTTCATTTATGCAATGAAAAATATATTTTTATTTTATATTAACAATTAGCAGCTATCTTAATTTAAAATATTTATTAGTACCAAATGCAGTCCCTTAAAGGCTCTTATTTTCACCGTGCATCAAAAAGGTTTCAATATTATTTTAATTGACATGAACAATGATATTTTTTATAGTGGGCAGTAATACAACAACAGCGGTTTCAATTAACAAATAGTTGTCTTATTCATAAAGTAACTAGAAACACGACACTAATTCAATTCAATGTCTTCATTTTAAAATATGATTATAAAAGAGACGTTTTGTTTCATAAGCTGAATGTTTTGTGTCTTATGTATTTTGATTTTATTTTCTAATAAGCCAATTATCATTGTGCTGTTTGAAGTCGAAACTTGTTTTAATTATGGGCCCATAATTTAGTTTTTTACTTTTCTTATGAGCCGTAAAATCAAACCGGGCTTATAAAATGTTAACATTTAATGATACTTTAAAATGAAAGTGACTATTACTTAATCAATTTACTTAATTTATTGTTTGCCAGTTGACCATAATTTGCAAAGATATTGATAGGAATAAAAAAGTCACAGGCCACATTTATACGATTTAAATCGGCAATTAAGAATTTCTATAGCTTCTTGAGGTATTAGAAAAAGCATGATTGTTAGTTGACGCGATCAATAAAATCTTAATACCTGTACAAGTCAAGTATGTAGTAGTATATTGCAATGCCGATAGATGGGGCTTATTATATTGTGAATCGCGCTATAGAGATTCTCTGCGGTAACCTTATATACTAAGACTCGCTGCATAATTCAGTAATTTTATTTGATCCCATGTACCTACTTGAAAGCTGGCTTGATCAATACCTAGACACAGCATAACTTTTGCCATATTTTAAGGTATATTTTGATATTTAAAAATAGAATTTGGAAGATAAGTAGAGAGCGAGGTGCGAGATGGTACACGCTGGATATAAATAAACGAACACTGTCTCCGAGGACCGCGGCCCATAATGTGCAGTCACTTCCACTGGGGTCCCCTTGACTGTACCCACTAGATAAAGAAATACACGTACGCCATATAGAACCAGTATAAGTCGCTTATACTTATTACTACTCTATCTGTAGTAGAGACGATATAAAGGTATCGTTCTATAACTCTCTTATAAGATATATTCCAAAATGCAGATATACTACAGTTCGCCTTAACGCTAATGTGTTAGCTAAGCAAATATAATAATATAGGTATGTGTTTATTTTTAATAGATTAGTTGAATTTTTTGCAAGTAACACGTAAAAATATGAAAATTAATATTATAACTAATTATTTTCAATGGTACAATAGTACATACATACATATTCATGAATGTGTGAGCTCTGCAGGGCAGGGTACAGTAGGCATAGCGCACTGTTTGACAAATGCTATACTTTTAGCTTGTTTCAGCTTTCCTCCATATGCACAAATGCCATAAGCCAAAAAATTTGATTGTTTTTTATGTTTGTTTGTTTGCATTGAATAGGCTCCGAAACTACTTGACCGATCTTGAAAATTCATTTAGCAATGTATAGCTACATCATCAAGGTTATACTTTATTCCCGCACTCCCACGGGAACGGGAACTACGCGGGTGAAACCGCGTGACGTCCGCTGGTTTATCACAAAAAGTATTAAAAAGGCGCATCATGTCAATGTCATGTCCCTATGTAAATCCTTGGTCCTTTAGTCGATCCTCCTCGCATGTTGCAGAGAGCAGTTCAGGAAGGTACCTGAACTAAAAATACTGAATCATAAATCGACAGTAGTTGAAACATGTGGCATGTAGACTCTCAAATGGCGTACAAAGTCTTACGATCCCAAATAATGCTTATAAATTGAAAATAAGAGGTCGCAAGCGCAGCTCGAAGTGGAACATGATAAAGCTCGCACGATTAGGCTCCCCCCTCCGCCCGCGCCCCCCTGCCCTCCCCTCCCGCCACACGCGCGTCCTCCAAATAAAAGTGCTGCGTTGTCGCGCGCCACAGAATTACGACGCGATCCTCTTTTATTATCTCTCTATATTTTTAATTCAATTTTACGATAACGCCCCGTACACACCGACCCAAACATCTTGATCGCTTACATTTCTTAGAGGTTCCAATAAAACTTTATTAGTGGTTTTTCCCAAATTTATTAAGTAACTTCACGCGCTCAATACCAGTGGTGTTGCCAGTTTAATAAATGAAAGCAATCAACCCATTAAACTAAATAATGATGTTTGAATTTAGAATAAATTAAGAGGCATTTTATTGAAAGCCCACAGTACTCATTAATTTAAGCTGCATAATAAAATGTGGATTGCGTCGAAACTGGACTGGAACCGTAAATTCTCCGATCGAGCTTGATTCAACTTAAGTACTGTTAAAAACCAAACCAAGTACTGTTAAACCAAAAACGTCATAGATACATATTTAATTGAGAAGATACGAACGAATTGGGAGCCAATGAGTAAATAAAAGCCTGTACGATTAGTATAAGAGTCTGGAGTAACTGAAAGTTGAGTGTAGTGGTAAGTAAAGTTGGTCGTTGTGTATCGCCGCGGATGGAATGCAAGTCCCCGATGTCCCGAGCCGCGACTCCCTCATTTGCATACAAGCTACGATTTGTGTATTGTTAATTAGAGCAACACAAACAGGTTCCGAATAATGCAACTCGTGCCTCGACCGGCTCACATTGCTTTCTTGTACTGCCATTATTGTTTTATCTGTTATTTAAATGGCAATAGATTACGCCCAGCAATCCAATGTTACTAAACAATTGAACATAATTAACACTGTATGTTAATGTTGTCAATGATGATTTATGACTTTTAAGTGTTATTCATTAATTCGTTAGTGTTCGTGCCGAAATAAGTGGATCTCGTAGCACGTGCCTCGTTCCAACAAAAGACATCAACGCGCTCATAGCAGGAAAAATATTAATTATCATATTTTTTTACAAATAGTTTGATTATATATTTTTTTTGGAAACATTATGAAATTAATTATTCAGAATGTAATAAACATAAATGTAATTTTTAAGATTATCAAAAGGATGTCCAATTCCGGGTCATGGTGGGGACGGAATACTTATATTTCAATATGGAAAATTACATTATTACCATCGATACCTTGGTGACATGAAGATGATGAGAGGTTTATAACGATGTGAACTGAAAGTTTCAATGAAGGTTCAAAGCAAGTGGAAGACAGGGGGCTTTGTCTACTCTTATGGCAATAATATTCATTTGTTTCTTAAGATTCAAAGAAGACGAGAACTTTGGACATTATAAGTCAGAAGCAGCTGGTTCTAAACTAAGCAAAGGTACTATAAGTGAGTACCAGACATAGTTATATAGTACTTACTTATATACCATTGTAAAAAATTGTTTATATATATAGAGCCGTGGTGGCCGTGGGGCTTGAGCAGTCGACTGCTATGCATGCGATGCAAGTTTGAATCCCAGAGGGGCCTGTACCAATGAGTTTTTCAAAGACTTATGTGCAGTGATGTCACACACGTGCTTTACGGTGAAGAAAAACATCTTGAGGAAACCCGCATATGTCTGAGAAGTCAATTCAAAGACGAATTTATAAGTGCATGAGACGGCGATAGGCTCACTATCTATCACGTTGGCACTCAATCATCGTTGTTTTTACAACACCTCTGCCTACCCATTCGGGGAATACAGGCATTTGCATGTATGTATGTAATAAAAATAATGATTATACATATCAAACACCCAGACACCCAATGTGAGTGTATATCGAGGGAGATGTGGAGTGATGCAACGGCGAGGCGCTGAGACAATGCCGCGGGCGCCATAAATAGCGGACAGCGGCGCGGCAGGTCGCGCACTCCACGACGCTTTTTATTGTCAAAACCCATAGCGACGCTGCCTTCCCGATAACTTTATTGTTATTTACATCACTGAATTATCATTCGGATAGGCGTTGTTTTACATTCGTGTAACGTCGTGTCAGAACCGGGCCTCGTATCTAAATTGCTTAATTGGAAAGTCTCTGAGAGAGGACGCTCGGCCAACCGATATGAATATTATGTGTATTAGCCGCGACTGACCTTTCAATTGAGTCCACAAATTACACCCGCCGACGGCTATTACACCGCTTTATCAGTAATGTGGAAAAGTGAAATACCACGACTAATGTCATTTAAATATTCTCTTTTACATTGCAAAGTAATCTTACCAGTTGTAATTGATATACCTCTGGCTATAACGCTCACCTTATTCTGGACTAATGCCTTCGGTGTTGACAAGACAAAGTGTTTTGAATTGATTAAATGGCGTTCAAGCTCGAATTTCAAACATAACTAGTTTGTTTATGCTTACTGTGACTTTTGAGAAATTAAGATCACGAACACGGTGTACTATGAGATATTTTTAAACTTACTTGGTAGGTAGGTACATACTTGGAAAATGTAGATCAGTTGAGGAATAAAAGGGTACTGATATGCATAATCAGATCTTATTCAAAACTCTGAACACTGAGATAGTTAAATCGTTGAACTAAGCGTTTGCCTACAAGTAATATTTTTTTGTTAAGTACAGATAATTATTGCTCGATCAAAATGACTCATCACGACATCTTGTGTCTTAAATATTTAACAATGGAAGTAGCATGCGCATGATTAAATGTGACAGAGTGAACTTGTTGCGAATGTGGCCGTGGCATGCACACGTGTTGTGACCCGCGCGGGATGTCGAGGACACTGCGAGTATGGGTGCTATAGAGCACCAATAAAACACGAATCGATTACCGGACACATCCCAGCTGGCTCGGTGACCGGTCGGTGCCTCCATCTAGGGTATGCACCCCTTAATACCACACTTTATGAAACAGTGATCGCTTTCTGTCGGGCAAAAGATACGTTTACATTCTACAGACATTCCCATTTATGTCTCAGCGCGAGAAGACAGTATTTTTATCATTTTAAAACTTCCAATCTCGACCGAGTGGGCCCAGCTCCAACACTGAATAAGACTTTACGAATTTTTAAACGCAAATAAAGTCTTAATAAACACATTTTATGGTAGCCTTGTAATTTTATTTGCATTGGAAATAGGGTTCGTGGCGCGTGTTAAGCTAATAAGGAACGGATGGCCGCTCTTTAACGATCCTTGGGTCGATAATATTTGCCGTCGTGTGTTAAATGAAATCAGAATCACGTTTTATTATGTCAGCCTTCATAAGTTTGTCCAAAAACGTCAAGAAATGTGGTCACTTACTAGCGGTTCGGAGCTTTGCTTGAAATGAAACACTTTACCTACCTGGTTTTAACAGTGCGCAATATAATATAAGAGAACATAATAAAGTTGAAAGCTGGTTTTGGTAATGTATAATTGAATTATATAGGTAGGTGGGGTGAACGACTGTTCTTTTATACGGACGTGAAAATGACCCTATAAATATGTGAACGAGTGTCCCGATGGACCATAAAAAATAATATCGAGCCGAGACATCTGCAGCGCCAATAAAATTGCGCACTACACGCGGCTTTGCAAATGCGATCTATTTAGACTTGTATATCGTCGCTTGGAGAATAATGTTATCCTGGCTGAGCCCAGGCCATGTCACTCGCAAGGGCGTGTCAGAGATAAGTTTACATATTCCCTATGCATTATGCTAATACAAGTTTTATGTAAAGCCAGTGCGGGGCAGGGCGCGCGTGCGTTCCGTACATATCACTTATCACTCCACTGAGTATTACAGCTGGATGGACGGACGCATAGTGACACACACACGTACTGCAAACTGCGAACGATCTTCCACAATGTGTGAAATAGTATGCAGGTATTGTGTCGAAGTATCACCCTTTGTTTGCTTCAGTATTTTTAAGTTATTGGAAGCGTAATGCCAACATTTTGAAACCGTCGTACGTTAGACTACATTACTCGTATGTCAAGCCTTTTTTAATCTGTTTCAAGGCATGCAACCTGATGTACCTGCAATATAAGATTATTATATTTGCGTTATTCAGCTTCTGAATAATTTGACTTTTCTTTGTAACAATGTTGCATCCCAAATCACTTTTCCCTCCATACAAAATACATATACGATTTCTTGAATGACATGGATAACCATCATAAAAAATGGTTTCAATAAATTTCAATATATAATATTTATTCCTTCAAAGGTGATCTTACACTCCAAATTTTAATTATGGATTCTTTTACATCACATTCAAAATGTGTTTATATGGTTTGGCTTAAAACCAATAGCAGTATTTAAGATGGAGTACCCTTTAAATATAAAGGATTAGAAGGATATTGATACTCGGACAAATTGCTCTATAATATTACAACGGCGTCAGTTGGCTACTGCGCAGGCACAGCGAGGGCTAGCGAACGCAATTACCCATAATTCAGCATCAGCTATAAGTCGGCCTTTGAGATTGTAATAACCCGTCGATGTGTCAAATATAATTTTATCGAGCATGCCTGGTAACCAGACATCTCGCAAAAGTGCCACTTTACGACTCGGCGTGACTTGGGGTCATGGTTATTTCATTTATAACAACAAAGATACAATACGTAATAGTGCACACGGAACAAATATAATAGTAAATATGGGGACGTAAGCAAATTAAGGAGAGGCACTCCCGTGGTTTTCAGGATTAGAAAGCATTCTACCATTGTACATCTACTTAGCTGCTTGACATTTATCTTTATGATACTTATTATGACCGAGCTTTATGTGATTTATCATTTACAATTTAATGATAAATACACCTATGATTTATTTATTTGGTTGCACAATACAAATTACAGTGTTATGAAACAAAAATGGTGGAAGGCAGAAGGTAATAACATATTTTGTAGCTTATATTCTAAAGCTATTCTAAACTTCTAATTTTATGATTATTCTAGAGCTATTCGAAAGATTTCATAGCAATATTTTTATTTTATCATAGAAATTGATTCCAATTTTTTTTGATCGAGTTACAATGTGTTGTTAAAAGTGAATCAATGTAAACTTGACTCTATAGCCAGACAGTGTCTAATAAGCAAACTAACCCGTCTGAAACATGAATATAGGTAATTCAATATTTCAAAGAATATCTAAAGAGCTATGCGACCATTTATAATATGTAATCAATCATATATAAGTATTAACTCAAGCACATGGTATACGTCAATAAACACATGTTAATCACTTCATTCAATAAGAAGTACGATTAATTTCTATTACTGGTCAGTCGCACTTCATTTTTAACTAGTTAATTGGCAGTAGGGTCGAGGGGCCAGAAGAAGGAGGGGTGAGGAGGGGAGAAGGTTCATTCATCAAGCCTCCATAAGGCTCTAAACCTAATTCGACGCGAATAACCTCGCAACATCCGCTCTTGCAAAACGTTATTTCATTCATAACTTTGGTGTGGGCCGTGTTTACACCGAGAACGAATAGTTTTGATTAACATAAGCCGTTTTATTACATAAAAGTCTTGCAATGTACTATATTTTTAACCCACATCAAATAATGAAAGAGGTACTGTTCTGGACAGGTTCATTTAAAAAAAATATGCTTTTTTGTTCACTGTGCGTGTTCTCATCGTACAGCCAATTGCGGTGACAACTGGAACTTACTAGTTCTTGTGTTTACACATTTAAGGGATTTTAAATATAGTAAAATTTTTCGATAAGTTTGTAGGTAGAATTTTGTATTTGCATGAAGGTCTGATAAAAAACTAGTACGTTATCTAATCATAAGCAGTAAACATAAAAATAAACTGTCTTTAGCCATCATTTTATAGGTACATTTTAAGAATGAAAGCAATCCCAAGGTAGTGCTGGGATATTATAAAATTTGGTGGATTTCTTAAAATGTTATAACATCCTTAAGACTTAAGAGATAGAAAGGCTTGGTCTTTGATTTGTTCGAGTTGCATGTGATTGTTGACCAAAATGAAAACAACACATTTGCTACTCAACTAGATCAGCAATCTTTAATAAAGGTAAAAATTATAAAGGCTGTTTGTATGACCACAGCCGTATTGGCGCACCCACGCGCCGCGCCACGCAAAATAACATTTAAGTATGAGTCGATGACATCACCGCTCGCGCGCCGCGCCCGCCCGCTACCGCACAGCTGCACTCGCGAGCACGAGCGGGACCTAAACATTGTGTATAAAAACATTAATCGCCTTGGTCTTCTGCGCCCTCTATTCTTAGTCGTTTCCATCACAGGTTGAGTAGAGATTTGTGGACAATAGATCCAAATGGTAGCTCCAATTTGTAACGATGTTCATGTGGTGCTTAAGGTTTCCAGAGCTTCTATAGGTGTTTAATTAATAGTATGGGGATTTGAAGATTGTAAGTGCGCTGCAGCTATTCCATTGCCATCAAAATTATTTTCATCAATCAAATTTGTGTGTAGTGTGTGGAGAATCTGATAATATTGACCTTCCTCTTTAAACCACATAGATATTGCCTTGTGTTGCTGGTTATATGAACTAAGCGCACACTAATCCTATAATTTGTTAAAGTGATTAATTTAATGAGCACGACAATAAATAACGAGGACTTTATAAAGCAGCTCGAACGGCCAGCTCGCCGAGTCCGTAGACAACGCGTCTCGCGCCGGGGTAAGACAATCCGTGTGATGAAAGCCTCGCTCTTCCTAAATCAATGTCAAATTACCACCTTTTAATCTTTAGTGAGCGATTTGGTTACACACACGTGTTCCCAGCGCGGTTGATAGTCGAAGCCGCTGAAATACTGACGCTTTACACCAATATAGCCGTATAAATCTGACGTTAGAGAAATTTTACACTTCTTTGTTACTAATATAATGTTTTTTCGGCGAGCAGCTATATTATTTTACTATTAGCCCGTGAATGGGCTGAGACATCGTAAATGAACCATTCTTTTGTGAGTTTCGGGTTTAAATTTATTGAAGTTGAATGTTTGAAATAGTCATTTAAGATAGGATCGATGTAACGTTGGGCAATTTTACCATTTGGACAGGAAAGTATTATGTAATAAGTATCGGGCGACGTATCGGTTAGATGGTGGACACTTAAGGGTTTATAGACAATAAAGCAGACAAGTGTAATGGGATCTCACGAGCCAGTCGGCGTATAAAGCGGGTCAGAGGGCACCCCGTTAGGACAAAACATGGAACCGAACACTGCTAGCGAGTGATCCAATGGATTCTACAAAAAATCACATAAGGAAATTCTTTAGCACCTGCAACTTAATCTTACTCCCTTGGAACCAATTTATTCAATGGAGCAGAATAGTTTGACTTGTTTAGGAACTTTATCAATAACATTTTCAAAGTTCTTATTACTAGATTATTGCCCGCGATTTTATTACAAAATATGATTTATTTGTAAGAATGTGTTTGTAATTTTTTGTATACAGGACTATCTATGAAAAAATACAGTTGTTGTCTTTTAAGGTTCTATGAGTGATCAATCCATATCTCGTTGCTCACACAAAACAAGTTTTCAAGGAGAATGGTATTCACTTTAAAACATGGTTTATTTCAAGCACTAATTATTAATTGGAGACAATACAAAGAAAACGTAATTAGTTTCATAACATATACTTTACCTAAGTAACTAAGTTTTCTGCGAAAATGAGGTCTACATTGGGACAACTATGAAAACAAATTTCAAAAGCGGAGGAAGATATTTTTTTATTAGCTACCTAGTATCCTATCACAATTTTCACCAGTTATAAAATTTTTCTGCTCATCCAGTATACCAATATCCTCCCCCTAAAAAAGGGTAAGGTATCCTTACATAGGCTTAGGAACTTATATGGTACTATATCTACTTTATATATATAATTATGATTCTAGCTAGTTATTTAATGTGATTCATTCATCAGATATGAAAAGCCTATATTGTAATTCCAAGCGGTAATAACTACATCTTCATGGCAAATTTTATTCAAATATATTCAGCTGTTTCAACTTGATTGAGTAGTAAAAATCTAAATCAAAGATCGCAATATTCAATATTATATTTCGTTTTCGCATTTAAATTTCATAAGTAAGACATATTTAGTAGGATTATGTAATTCAATTACATAAAATCTGATCAAAATGTAATATATATATAAAATATTGCTGTATCAAAATTTATTTATACAATGCATGTCTCTATCCAGCGCGATTGAAATAAAAACAATTGAAAATTAATTTAGAAAACAAAATAATGGAAGACTACGATTGGATTTATGAAAGTCCGTAGACGTAGATTAGCTGTGAAGATAATTGTGTGGAGTAAATGCTAAACAAAGCGCCCGGTGAACGTATGACGGGCGCGCCCGGGGCTACAGGGAATAGCCTCGTATTGGAACACATGTGCTCACCTCCACCATTCTACTTACACTATTATTTCCTACAATACCACTAATTATTACCGTGATTTGTTATACATTTATCCTTAAACTCTACCGCTTTGTTTTGTAGACGCTGAACATCTTTTGTCTCACGATTTCATATGTCAATTATTGGAGCTAAAGATTAATTTTCATTGTCTTAAAAGTAAACAGAACTCCACGCATCGTAAGAGCTCCAATACACCCTAACACAATGGATGCACACGTGCATCGATCCATTAGAAAGGATAAGTTTCCCGCTCGAGCCTTCGTTTGCCCATTAGATGAACGAGCCTGTTTTACAATTTGGTGTGTCATATCGTACTATAGACGTTTTAATTATAAGATAAAACAGTGCTTTTAAACGTTATCACTTAATTTACCAAACTTGTTCTGAATGTTAATTTTCTACTGAGAAATGCTTGATAAACAAAAGTAGTAATGCTATTTTCGGCGTAGGATTAGGAAAACTTTATATAAGAAATGCATGGTTTTAGTATTGTGTTATTTTTGTAGTTTATCATTACTACAACTATCAATTACATCTCAACGTCCTGACGTTTAATAACTTAGCCTCAGTCGTCGTGTCCTTTAATGTTACAAAGCTACGAAGCTACGTCATTTCAAGTGTCAGTAATATACAAGCACTATCACTTAGTCTGTGCAAGAGGTGCTTATTCATTTGTGCGTCGCAGTCGGCTCGTTAGCAATTGGACATGCCCGTTGCACGAAATATTTCAGCGATTGAAGCGGCGGTAAATTGCGCACAACAATAGCACGCGTCTATGGCGGCATGCGCGAACGCTCCAACGAGGCCCTATTTATACATGAGTTTTACGATTTACTCGTTATCTTTAAATTATATTTACTAGCTTTGTTAGAACGCTCCAAACAATTTACATTCCGTAGAAAGTTTACGTACATGACATATTTGGTATTAACATTTCCTGCCACAAATTAGATTTACGTCGGCACGTAATTGTTTTTGAACCGGATTAAAGAGGTACAAATGAGCAAGCGTTGACAGAACACTATTCGGTGTTACGTTACGAAGTGGAAAACGACATCGAGTGACAGTGATTCCCATAGGGCGGACCGCTCGTATTAATTACGAGCGGTGATCCGAGCGCGGCCGCGCACGCGCATCCATCACACGCGTCAGATAGCGCGTTATGGACGACACTCAGATTTGTACTCGTAATTTGTACCACTGTCATCACATTTCAAAGACAAATATAAAGGATTGAGGACTGGAATGACAAGTGTCAGAGGGCTCATTCTGTTGGTATTTTAAAAGAGGTTTTTTATTTTAACACGAACAACAAGAGGTGGATTGATCGAGACTGGTTTCAAGTGCCGTTCGACGGCCAGGTACCTACGCTGCGTCGTCGCTCGCTGCGAGTCCTTTACTGTCGCGCTCGACATTCCGAGAAATGTCCTTAATGCTCTTCAACACTAATACAGCCACCAAGAACCATTGCTTTGCAGACTTTTTTTTTATAAATCATCTGCAATTTAAGTCATTGTGAAACTGGTTAATTCCTCTAAAGGAACGGGATACCTTTATGGGGCGGAAAATGTTGAAAAACTAGTGAAAAAATCTAACCTGCGCAAAAAACAATTCCCAGAATACAACAATTAAACCACTACTACGTACCTGATTCACCCAGCAAGACAGGAAATGGAAAATAATCTTTTAATTGTATTATTGCGCGCTTTTATAGAATTTTATTGCAATCTAACTTCGGGGAGTGGTCGATCGATAACAGAATAACTTGATATTCTCGTATAATTTGCTATAAATACCGTAATTTTGTTCATAAAACGCAAGTCGTGTTCTGAATATTAATTCGCCAATTGGTCGAGTATCGGTAGTTGTCGTCGGCGAAGTATTACACGCCCCGATGGTATCGGATGCGCCGGCCGGCGGCTGCGCTTGCGTTAAAAATTAATTACCTGCGAATTCGCCACTCACTCACGCACGAATTTGCCGAGATACATATCGGCGATTTTACAAGCACTTTGCGACATTTGCTACCGGTGCAAACGAGACATACGTCTCGATAACTTCTTTTTCTCGATTTTATTGTTGTAGAATTTTTGGAGTTATAAAACTTATGTAGGTCTTATTTCTGGAACTAAATAATTAAAATCGATAGCGTCGTGAATAAGTAATAATTATCAACAATCGGCTCAAATTAGCGGCCACATAATTCATTGTTTAATAAGCACCATCGGTATATTTTGCCTAGTCACCGAATATTAATTATAGAACTGTGAATGGAGTATTTATTGTTGGCTATCGCTCGGCCTGTGGCTATGTCCCCTAGTGTTTATCATAACATTGTTTAGTGCTATGCGAGCATCTCTGGGTTTTGTTATTTGTAAAATGTTACAGTCACGCTTGTCCGGCGCTTCATGGTGCCCTCGAGATTGTAATCTTAGCAAGTGAGTCGTCAGGGGTGTGGTTCTGATTCACGAGTGATTGTAATTCCCGAGAACTCGAAATACACTGTGTTTTTTAAGAATCTATCATTTCTTTTTAATAATAGCTTAATTGACACGCTCTGTGATTCATAGTGGCGGCGCGGGCGCGTTGTGATTTGTTAGTTGTCAATGTTTGAGTTTTTAATTACACGTAACTAAAGACTTGTTATTAGAGAGGCGGGGTGCGACCTGTTCGTCACGGTAATCTCGTAGACGTTACTCTTGTTCTCGTCCACCATGTAATCTGAAGGCCAAATGTCGAATCAAAAATATGTTGAAATTGCAGTTTTGATCGCATGTCAATCTCAAAGTCAGATATGAATGGTAAAAAAAAATATACTGTCAAATTGAGAAACCTCCTCTCAGATCCTTGCAAGCTGTCACAACTGAGTTTTGTCAAAAAGTCAGAGATATGGGTTGTAACTAGGGGGCCAACTATGATCGTTTTACCAGCGCGTATTAAGAACTTCTTAGCTTTGATGTTTAATTTTACGGTACCAAAATGTAACATATAAGTTCTTAATAGGCTCTGCTTGAGCTGAAGATGGTAGGCCCCCTGTTTCAATGATTGTCTGACATCAAAATTGAATGGACGGGAATGCCGTATTTGATTAGTTATGTGCAAAAAGTATGCAACTTTTCACTGTCGAAATGGACAATAAGTTAACCAGAAAAACAATTCGACGCTGAATATAATATTTAATGTCGAGTTGACATTGTACATGGCCATCGCTCTTGGCGTATCACTTTATGATTAACTGTATTCGTAACCCACTTGCTACATAATGGCTACGGTGCATTTCGACAAATTAAAGTGTCACTTTTGCCAGATGGAATCACTTTTCTGGTGTAATCCGCGGAGAAATAACATTGGGGTCGTCACTTTACAATTTTAATAATTATGCTTGGGCATTGTTGTAACAGGTTAATGTTCGTTACAAGTTTAATTAAAATGATTGATTCGGGACTTAGACAAACCACGTGACTCAGCATGACCGTTTTTGTAGACCCCTGTTGCAGAAGTTCGGTGCTGTGAGTGTACACAGTCTTCTACTTTGTGATAAGAGGACGATCATAGCGTGTGATGTGATATGATGAAGCTGAAAGTACCTGCGGTAAAAAATTCAGAAATATTTAAAAAAAAATCATCCTTATTTAGGTCTTATGGAAAGCTGTGTCGTCAAAGGAGTTGTATTATCCCTAGATGTAGTATGAGCATAGTTGTGTGAGGCAGGCAGGGTGTGCGCAGGCGCCCCGCTGCGCAGTGACATGTCAGCAGCGCTGCCCCGGACCGAGCTAAGACAAAAGACAAATTAATTTTGTACACAAGCCATTTAATTTGAATAGCATGAAGTGCGACGAATGGCCGTGGAGAACAATGGCCGGCGCCGACGGGCCCGCCTTTTTGTTTTATACTCAATGAAAGTAAAAAGTACAAAATCTAAGCGTTCAACAGACAATTCCGTATTATGATATGGACACAGTAATGGAGGGCCGGCGAGGCGCCTAATAGCTTATAATATTAAATGTACGTGATAGAGTGAGCGAAGGGCGAGGCGCCGCGACCGCCGCTGTTTCCTCCTCGTGGCTCGGCTTGGCCGGAAATAATTGCTAAATGTGCAAGTTTCACATTACTTTCATAACATTTTTAAGTAATACGAAATGTACTAAGATGAACAAATTATCACAATTATAAACGCTAGTTGGAATTTGAACATTTCAAAATTCTAATGTGATTGCCTTGTTACACGTGTGACATTTTCAGAAGTGTTGGAAGAAGGAAATTGTTGCTCCAGCACTTTTGACATAAATGATTCTTGAATGGAACGCAATATATACAGCGTTGTGTTTGTTGTGATGGAATAAGTCACCTTTACGCGAGTACACACCAAGGCGCCGTGTTTACTTTATATCATTAGTCCATCAATCAAGATCAAATTTTGTTTGAAACTATAACTGTTAGTTAAACACTAACAATCGTTCGATGGCGGCGTTCGTCCGCCCATCAATCAGAGCGGCTGATGGGATGCCTTCGGCCTTTGTTGGCCAGCTGCGACCACTCGACCGCTCTCAAGACAGCAACGCAGCATCTCAGCAACACAGTAACGCCCTCTAATGACAGCCCTCACGCCGACCCGACACATCCAATTCACATGTTAAATGGAATTCCCTTTACGCCTCGAAATTACGAACGTCCGTGTTATTAACGTGTTTGTTTCTTAGACGTTTTTGTTCAGATGTTTTATCCAATTAGCGCTACCGTGTCGAAAGGATAATGTTGTGATGAACGTATAAAACGTTTAGCGCGTTAAAAGCGGAGCCTTGTCGGCTGCGATAACAAAGTACCAACGAGCAATCAGCCCTTGTCGATCCTATAAATGAGTGCTATTCAAAATTTCACTATTGAATTTTTGTTATTACATTGGTGCCATTGTATATCACAACTTGTAACTTACTTATACTGCATTTGGTACTTACCATGGGAATTGTAATATTACAATTTATAATCAGAATCTATGCATATGTAAAGGTAGCGAACGGTAGAGACAATTTCCTGTTGCCAATTGGTTCGATTCAAAACAGTCCTATCATCACAATCTAAAGTATCTTCAAGACAATCATAGATACTGGTACAAAATACCAGAGTCATAAATAAGGTGCGTATGGGTAGAGCTTCGTATCTGGTGCGAGGCGCTATCATCGATGGTCCGGTTTAATTTAATTGACTGAGCTACGTGTCGATGATAAATGTAAGCGGGGTTAAGCATATGCGCGGGGCCCATGAATAAATCGCCCCACGGTAAGACGAGCTGATTTGCGATAAGCGTGTATTTATTGCGTTATTTGTGCGCGCCACCTGACGAGGCGGCGAGCGCCTCCACGGGGGCGCTCTATTGCCGTCCTCCGCGCGGCAGCCCCAGAACAAGCCCGAGGAGCGAGCCCTGCGGTACATAAATCACAACGGACATAACAGCATTCACCCATGATCGATTTTGCCCATTCAACGCTGAGATTGAGAACAAATCGCTTACTAAACCAGCTTGAAAAACAAAAGATGTTTTAAGTTTTGATTCGATCGATGTAAGACACAACTGCTTTAATTATATACGAATATGAACCGGGACTAGTTTGTAAATGAGTCTAGTTAGTAGCCATTCATCAAAGAGACGTATGAGTGCAGATCTTGACTCAGTGACATTTGAAGCTGGCGACCCAAGTGTGTTTAAACGATACTTCGTTGCGTAACTCTGAGTGCTCGTGATACGTGTCGTTGTCACCTGTAGGTAGATATGAGAGAACAACACGAGTAATTGGATGGCGCTTGGATGCTGCTACGATCAATTAGGTACGTCGGTGTGCATAGTAAGTAATAATTCTAAGTTTCATATTCATAAGGAGACTAAAAAAGTTTGCGTTTCAATAACTACTCCTATTTAACATGTGCTATGAATAAATAAACATTAATTATGAAATTGACATTCGGAATAAATATATGTTCACGTAATGATATTCGGATACAAGAGTGTATAAAAGTGAGTTGGCTGCGCAAGCGCATACAAAGTGCACTCACGTCCGATGTACCCGCGGGCGCCGATACACACCGCAAACTAAAAATGTGTATAAATTATGAAGATTACATGAAAAAGAGAAATGTGTTACATTTAATTTTATTACATACGATAACTTATGGGCTAGGCACGGCACTTGCTTGAAAAACACGTTACCTTCAACTCTCCGGGGAAAAAGGTCTTAACGAGTCATAACGCAACAAAGCATAAACATATCAAGTGCTCTAACTTATAGGTATAAGTTCCATCGCACATAGCTTTGCAATATTGACACCTTTGGTGTTAACAGGTTTCATACTTACATACAGATCATTTGTGACATTAAAATATCAATTATTTATTGCGGTGAGATAAGAACAGTGTCTCGAGTGGAGTTCTTATCCACTAGTTATCAATGCAAAACTGTTAATACACATATTATTTAATAATTACGAGTAGAGGTGCATTTTCCTCAACATTCGATAAATTCAAACATCCCGGAAGACAGTTTGTACTAAATAAGATTATTGTACTTATATCTTATTTCCTTATTTATAACTTTATACGGATATTTTGAAGATGGTTTAGTATTATAGTATTATTTTAGTATTATCAATACTAATATTATAAAAAGGAAATATTTGATTGTTTTTTTGTTTGTTTGCATTGAATAGGCTCCGAAACTACTTGACCGATCTTGAAAATTCTTTCGGGATCCATTGCTGAAAGAGCTAAATCATCAACGAGTAACATAGGCTATATTTTATCTCCGTACTCCCACGGGAACGCGGGTGAAACGTCGTGACGTCCGCTATTTATCCATATAAAGTAAGTGCTCATACCTACATCCCAAACACATCACTTCAAGTAATGCTATTCTAACAAAACCAAGTGTCAGTAAGGTATATGCACTGCTTGCCATGAAGCAGGTATATTATTTATTTTCCACCTTCCATACAGATAAATAAAATTTAAGTGTCTGTTTGTAATTTCAATTTATAGCTTAAGTATCGCTTTAAAATTTTGTTTCTGTGTGTCTGTTTGTTCCTGCTAATATCTGATACGGTTGGACCGATTCAACTAGACTTTCAATGGCAGATGTCTGATATGTTTAGGAGTAACTTAAGAAACTATATTTTTTTTAAATCTTCCTAGTAAGGTCTCCCGTGAAAATAAATAAATGCGTGAAACCGCGAGGCACATCAAATAATGAACAAACTGAAATGTTTGCTATTTCCCTTTGGCTAAATGTTTAACTGGTCTCTTTGAGTCTATTATTATATATTTTTTAAGCCTATTTTGCCTTACTAAACGTTTTAGCGAGCTTTTGCCTTGCAATGTGGGGCGCAGGAGTGTTGGGTAAATAAGACGACTGTTAGGTGCAGTGCTGGTTTAATACTGATTCTTACAACTAAAGTACATAAGCCTTGGAAGAAGGTGATGTATAAAATCGTTTTATACATTATTTTCCAATAGAATTTCAAATAGCTATCTGGTAAGCTCTTATCTAGATGGCCTTGTCTTACGCAAAACTTGAAAATAACAATGTCGAGACATAACTTAATGTTTATTTATTGGCAGTTTACGCTCATGTTTCTTTATTACATCGGCCACTATTATCAATTTTATAACCTATAGGGTGATAGTGGTATCGCGGGGACATAAAACTGGTACAAACTCGGGACCCCACAATCTGGCACTGGCTGATATGGGTGACATCCGAAGGCGTTTTTAGCTGATCCCTAAGGTTATCCGTTCCTATTCTATATACATATACAACGTACTATTATTTAGGTTCGAAATAATACCATGTGAAAGCGGTTGAAACTTTTGTAATTTGAGGACGGGACGAAACGAAATATTTGTGTTTAGACAAACTATGAGATGTTAATCTATTCCTGTAATGTGGCCGCGCGACGTTGATAGCTATCGAAAGCGGGCCTCGTAACTTTAGCATAGTTTTGATCAAATACTTGATGTTGCCGCCATCCGCTCTAAAGAGACACATGTCCAGTCTTACTCCAAACTAAGTTAAAAGGAAATGTAATATTATTTTATTTGTTTGCTACACAGCAGTAATGTATGGGACGAGTCTTTGGGTTTTTACAGGAAAATGAGCGCTTTAACAACGTGTGGTAACACTGTACGGTACTACAGGTCTACCCGTGTCGTAGCTATCATCTAGATACTTAAGTCAATTTAAAATACGAATATAAAATACGATATATTATTATTACTTATTACCATATTATATCGTATAGGTAGTTACATTATAAAATATGGCCATAATTTACATTTCAGCGTAACCTTTCAGTTTTAACTGCTAGCTTAGGGCTTAATGACATACAAAATACTCACAAATTTCCACATCATTCAGATCGTTTTCATTCATCAACCTGTTCCTAGTACAACACGGTGAGCTCAAACAAGTGGAATATTTCGAACAAACGTAGTCCACTAATTGTGATGATGGGAGAACAAAAAATATTTGTCAGTACAGTCTAAACTAATGTGTAACCAAGCGCGGCTGTGAGTGACACGGAAACTCTGTTCACACAAGCCTGACCTCCAACAAAGGGTTCTGTTTGCCTTGTGTCGCTACTAAAATATTGGAACGAGAGCCGAGTGCGTGCTCGTCCCCGAGACGATGACGGCACTGCTCCACACAGGGAGCTAAGACGCTGTAGTCTGAAGCTAATATACCTTAAGAGCATTATGTTATATACCTTAAAATATCAAAGAATACGGACCAAGCAGTCCGTATACAATTTTTATATATTTTCTTGGATATCTTGTTATAAGAATAAAGTCAGTAATCCTAAGCCTGTGTTTGGTTTATTGTTTTTTTGTTTAAATAATGTGTCACTAATATTTATGCTACAGTTGCAGTGAGCATGGTTCGCCTCGGTTGTCATAGCGATGACAACGCCGGCCGCCGGGAGTTCACTACGAGGACAACGCGACGCTAACTGCAAAGCATCTAGGACTGGACTGACCAGTTTTTGTTTATCAAGCTCGCATGTTGACGTAATCTCACCTTCGGAAGTGAACGATATGACAAGCAAATATCCTCACGATGTTTTAACAGCCTCGAGCAATTGTAGTTAATTTCGTATAATGTTAGTTAAAATAGATAAAGGTAACGAAGTCATGCACGAACGCATTGTATTGTACTCAATATTGTGAGATTTTGTGTGAACAATTCGAGCGTAGGGCTGGTGTCACGCGAGCTCGCCAAGACCAATTAGCCGGCGCCTCGCCAGGGCCCTGCACTATAAATCAATAATTAAACCGTCCATCTACCGGCAAATGCTGATTTATTTGCGCCTTCTGGCCACGCTCACCGCTGAATGTCGCACACACCAGGCTTATTATTACCAACTGCTGATTGCGCTATAAACTACATAACAACCAACCACGGTTCAATTTCAACATTGTATAATCTATCACATTTATTGGTATTTTTATACCACCTGTGGCATCTCAAGTACCTCCGAGGTGTATTATCTAATACGCACATGTTTTTCATATCAGGAAAGGAAATATTATGCACTGCTTGCAGGCTAAGCCAGCGTTTAGAACATGAGTTAAATGTACTACACAGTAATAGCCTTAGAAAGTCAAATAGCGTAGGTACCTGTGGTAATTATTTTGAAAACCATAAGTGCGTCTCTGTAAATTGAGCAACATTGATGTTACTATTACGTAAGTTGCCACCAGGAATCTAGTACCGCCTGGCGAATGGCATGAATTACATAAGTAATAGGCTGTTTGTAATATTCCAATATTCCCAATACATGCAAAGCGACAAATGTGAGAAACCGCTGACATTTCCACATTTCACTTCGTTACTACATGAGAATTGGAGATTTGCCCAACCCCACATTCTTTGCGATTGCGATAGTTCTATTTGTAGAATCTCTCAACATTTTTCACATGTCAAAGCAACAGGTAAAACACCTCTACATAATGTAGGCGATCTCAATTGTTGGACAAAGAATCAAATCTGTAATGGCATTCAATCGTCATGCATTTTGCTCAATGTATTAGTGGTTAACTGTTTATTCCTCTTGGATTTAAGTGTGACTTAATTATCGAACTTATTTAGCTTATTAACTACCCATATTTATGGATATTGCAGAAACAAATAACACTGTAGGTGTATGTAGTCACTTGTAGTTAGCCAATGGGTTGTGCGGTCATTCTCATGGCACACTGACACAAATTTAGATCTGGCAGTGACTTATCGGTAAGTTTCCGCAATCAGCGAAGGGATACGCTAATAAGTCGAGTATAGCCGGTGTTTGTGTAACATTTCTTCGTTAATTTTTCTCTAAGCGGCACAAAGTGAAAGATTAAGTGTAGTTTACACTTGGCATTATCGAGTGTGCCCGATCCAACTGAACTGGGCTGTTTCACACACATATACCTGGGTGTTTGCTCAGGGCATTAGGACCCGCGTAACTGTCGCGGCTGACATGTTGCGATGTTAATGAAGCTCTGCCTGCCGCGGTCCACCACGTTTCCGTTCATAAAGAGGTTAAACAAGTGGAATTTAAAAAATGACATCACTTTACAACTGTACATTTTGTACTTGAGGAATTAGACAACGAGCTTGTGTCACTACACACATTTGTTTGCTAGCAATCATTAGTGAAGAGCTCTCAATACCGCGTGTCAGAGCATTTGAAGTAAATTAACGTCATGGAACAAGTGTGTTAGGGGACCGGTGTCGCACGGTGGCGTCATGCGTCAGGGCAGCTCTCCGTCACCACGAGGGCCCTCGCCCGCCACCGAGTGTTTTCATACACACACAACGCGCGGACGTGTTAATTCGTAGACACTTCGTTTTTTTAACTGTGGTGATCGACGACTGTGGGAAAGTTTTGGGTGCCTTCGTTAGAAGTACCTACTCCACGCTGTAACGAGCAAACAGCAGGAATAACTCCGAGTATCGCTGCCCCGTTAAGTGGCTGTTCGTTCACGGAATTTATGGCAGTTGACGCGAAGCCAATAGGCAATCGCGATCGAGCTACCTGGCGGCGTTACACACGTGCATGGTTATAAAAATGATTTCGGCTCAAATTGAGCGTTATTGTCTGCGAGACGAGAAAGCTGTCAGTGGCGCCGACACCAATAAAATGGTCGGCACGCGCGCCTCACGCGCCGTGTTTTGAAAAATATTAGATAGGCAGATCTCCGTATGCAATGCACCGCGAGGCGCGACAATATTAATATCGGGCATATTTAATTAAATTCATCACATACAAAGTCCATCCCATCCCATTGCACAATAATAATTAAAAAATTCAGTCGCTGGCACATCTATATTTAGGTAGGTTCATAGTGCATGCAAATTATATAGTACCCTTAGATTATGTGGAAGCTAATGAAAAAATATTTACTCCTAACGAGTTGGAAGGTAGCATTATACTGTTACATGCCATTGCAAATAAGAATAAATGAGTAAGTAAGTCTTGTTTTATTTTATTTTTTATTCTTTTATAGGCACGTTGCCTTTCTGTATGGTAGTCATTTTACATTCGTTCTTTGTATACTTAGTTCTAAAACTGATATCTTATATGCTTAAGAAATTGGGGAAAATAATCGCGTTTCCCATCAAAAAGTCCCTGAAGAATTTATATCTAGTCTGTATCTATAATTCCCCAGTTTCTGCCCAGAGTCCGGATAAGTACCCGGCTAATGACAATAGGCTCGTCCCATATAACACGTGACTTAAATATAACTGGTGAATGTGGAGGTACTATAAGTACACCTTTGCCTTCGAGGAACACAGGCGTGAGCATGTATTTGTAAGTTCCTGAAGATGTGTTACACTCACTTTTCAGTGCAGATTCTAGATATAAGCTCTAAAACATATTGCATTATTAAGGTATGCTACAAGGCCCTGCTTGTTGACAGGTAGTCGAGGAAAGTCACTTTGTATCGCGGACGCTAATATCCGTTTATGAATAGGTGCATTACAATAGACAAATTGAATTCTCAAAGATATTTACATAAATAGTGTGCAATAGCAGTGCTATTATAATGCTATAACGCGTTGTAAAACAATAGGTGAGCAGGCCCTCCCACCTCCCACGTGGGCTGGTGGTGGAGCTGCGCGGGCGCATGATAATCGCCTCTAATCACGACCCGATCGAGAGCTGATTCATCTCAGAGCTACGATCCTTTATTCTGTTTATTTACCAATCAGTATACTTTATACCGGCCGCGACCATAAAAGGCGATATATTTGTCTAGTGTCGTTCTCAATTAGTAGGTGGCGGCAAATCGACACCATATGTGGTCGTGGAGTTAGTGTTGACTCTTAGAGAATATTTTTCGTTAATGTGAAATGCAAATGAAAGAAAATCATTAATGTTTGCCCCTTCAATATTCCCTGACCGCCTTTTATGGTAGGAAATTCGGTTCACTCGACCGAATAGTAACTAAGGAGTTATATCTAAGCTCCACGCATGTAACTACTCTGTTTACCCCCTACTTTTTACATAAAATCCTCAATTTAGAAGTGCAAAATATCGACCAGTTTTTTCCTCGAATTTATCAAAGAACAATAAAATATTAGGATTATTTTAGAATGAAAAATGATTACGGTTCAGGGGTCAATATACTATTTAAATACAATTTGTGAAAAATCACTTCCAATCAAATGTAACGACTAGAATTTGTCATTAAAATAAATTAAACCCAACAATCATTTGCGTTTATTAAAAGCTCACAAAAATGAAATCATTATTTCAATCAAAAGTTTCTTGTATCATACAGTCTATTGATTTAAATAATTATTTTTATTGCCTGAGTAGCGGTATATGCTGGCGCCAGGCATTCGTCGATTGCGTCTGCTATTCGCGTTATCGAATTTCGTGTGGATTGCGAAAATACACTCGTGCGCAGGTGGTGTAGGGGGAGGGAAGGGGGAGGAGGCGCCCAGTGGCAGGTCCGCCCAACTCTTTGTTTACGTAACGCCCCCACTCATTACACCAACAGACGCATTGCAATAACGAGTGTCAACATATCAATTTCTTCAAACATATTTGTTTTTTTAAAACGCTGTCCAAATCAAATATCTCTCAAGCGATTTTGAATAGGCGTGAGAAAGGAAAGCCTATTAAGTAAGTACATTGAACATGTAGAATAAGTACCTTTTAGAAAAGGATTAATTGGTCATAAAGAATTACTAAATTCGTTCACACAATCGCAAGTACTTTTGCTCTTTTGGTAGAAATTGTGGAACGTAGATTCGACGCCTTCCTCCGAACAACTCTACATCTCAGACGCATTGATATAAATATTAGTAAATTTTATTTGTTACGTGAGACCCTATTCAAAATGTTTGTGTGGGTAGTCTAAAGATACCAACGGGGAAAATTTCGTAGTCTATGTGAATAAAGCCTAAGATAAAGTGCATAATTGCTTGGTTAGGTAAGTTATAATGGATTGTCAGGCACCTATAATGTAATCAGTTAAGTAATGTTTAAAACAACAGCATGTAATTAATGAGTTCCTGCAAACAAAGGACACAATAACAGATTGTTTACGATGTCAATGAATCTTGTATGACCTATATACATAATGCGCCATTATGGTTAGTATGCAGAGACATTATGTGATGTGTTCTTCCGAGGCGGAGAGTGTGGGCGCCGCGGTAAATCAACGCTTCGACTTAGGGCTTCTACACATGAAACACTCACGTAACTATACATTTACACTTAGTATACATTCACCTGCTAAAGACGTATTGCCCGAAATATAAATTTAATAATAAATAATAATATATTTTTTTCAAATCATTATATTATGCGTACAATATAGGTATTGAGTAAAGAATACAATGAATCACACTTATCTTATAAGAGAATATCAGAAGAAATTAAAGTGGGTTACATTTCTTAATATTTTTCTATAACTTTATATTACTTATCCCTAAAAACAAACTATGTAGTCATCATAAGTACAGTCAATATTTATATTAGGAAGAAAGTTTAGAGAAAAAACATCTTTATTCAATAAAACTTAATTATATATACAAGGAACAGTACTTAAAACTAATTAAAGGTAGAAAACTTGTCCCAAGTCGGTGTCTCTCGGGATCGTGCCAAGAAGGCTGGCAGCATTGCCACGTTGAATAGCAATGCTGATTCTCTGGGCGAGAAAAGCCCCAGCTCTCTTGTCACGAGAGGCTTCTACCAGACGACGTGCAAGAAATAACCAATAAAACATTCGACAATGGAAATTTCATTGATCATAGGTACTATTGAAGCATTTGTATCACATCCAAAGTTATTATATAGGGAAGTATGTTCATGAATAAACGTTACATTATAATAAACTGTCCTTATGCTAATTGTTGTATTCAATATACATAAAAAAATATTATCCATTATCATAATTAAACATACGCAGAAGAATCATTGTGCATACGCCCGAAGACTGGCAAAGATTGATTTCATTTTGTTGCGTCACTCGATACATCGGAACACAGTAGCAATCCGCTACGAGATTACCTTACACAATATCAGCTTGACTTTTATACGATTTCCACAAAGGTCCAAGAAATAATAAACTTCACTTATATATTGTGTATAGCTAAACCTTGCCAACGATAAAACAAGCTTTGGTATTTTATTAACTTTAGTGAAGTAATAAAGAAGTAATTGGTAGAAAGAGAAGAATTGATGTGAAATAATGTGTTATAGTAGATATATAATCTTATACATGAGACGCAAGTTCGTATCAAAGCGGCCTGCCCAATGAGTTTTTCTAAAAACTTAAGTTCACCCCGCGTGATATACTGTGAAGGAAAACATCGTGAGGAAACCTGCATATGTCTAAGGATAAATTCAAAGACTCACCCACAGTCACGTTGGCATTTAATCATATTCGGTCAAATTTTTTAATTTTAATTCATAAAAGTAGCCTAAGTTACTCCTTGAAACATCAGCCACCTGCCAGTGAAAGTCCTGTTAAAATCGGTCCAGCCGTTTCAGAGATTACCCGGAACAAACAGACAGACAGACAGACAGACGGACAGACAGACAGAGAAAAAAATTAAAACTTGGTTGGTGGCAGTAGCGTGTATACTTTATATGCATTTTGTGAAAAGCTGATATTTTGGAGTTACAAACAGACACTTCAATTTTATTTATCTGTATAGATGGCCGGAGTTATTAGCTAGTAAAACAGTAGCAGTCAACAGCCAGTAAGTATAGGGTGCAATAGTTGTCGTGGTTCAAAATAAGAGCCAATATCATGATTTTGTGAATCGTTGTGCATCGCCGGCGCCGCCGCCATATGGCGCCAATCGATCCCGTTACTACGCCTACGATTCCAACCAAATAAGTACTGCGACCATGTTGTCTTCTAATGTTGTTTTAAATGCTTAAATGTGAATAAAATACACAAAAGCACATAATGATGCTGCGTTTTGATTTGCAATTCAGTTTACTTGTCATTAAACATTTTCTTCATAAAAGACAAGCAGTGATTGTGAAAACTGAATCGGTCGACTAAGTGAGATTGTGGGATTCATCGTTGTCGCTTTGAAATTAAGCCCACCAATCTCCCCAGCGCGTTAAACAACAATTTCTTTATTGGTTTCATCAAATGATATAGATGCAGGACAAACTGTCTATGCCATACCTAGGTAGGTGATTTGACAAATTGGTATCAATTGGTACCACAATTTGGTATCAATCTGTAGTCAATTGATAATATATGGTTTCTACATTTACATTTGTTGGTCATACGTTGCGATAACGAAATCAATTACGATTAGACATCACAAATTAGGTCCAGTTCGGAACCCTATAGATAGTTTGCATAAATACATGAACAAACCGGTATGAGCACATTTGAAATCGTATTCAAGTTACTAATGAGATGGAAACGGAAAAATTGGGAGTCTGTAACTTTCGAGGTTGGCGCCGGGCGCGGCGCGAGCGCACATCAAGTGACCACTACACGAGTATCTCTCATAGGCACTGCGCGCTCTGACAACGGCACAATGGACCACTGCTATAGCAATTTACATAATTAGATATGTCGATGCGACCCATACGTACCTATCGAAGCTCTTCCAACTCCAAAAACAACACTTAAATCTCCAAAGATTGAGCAACTGCTTATCGACAAATATTATTTTGAAACCGTGATAATTGCATACTTTTTGGTTAACATGTTTACCAAAATTTGATACGAAGGTGGAATAAAGATACGTATGCTACTTATGCGATCATATCTGTCGTCTGTTTCTATTAGGGAACACACAACGTAAAAGGATATTAATAGTTTAATCTATTCACACTTTCGTAAATGAGGCTAAAAAGTAGGCGCCGCCTAATTACCCACATTTCAGTAATCCAAGATGAGGTCAAAAATTGCGCAAAGCTTGTGCATTACGTCAATTTAAATCCGCCAACACGGCGAAGTGCCAGCGCAGCCTTGTTTTGTTTATGCGTGAGTCAGAGTATATGAAAGTGACGATTATTTATTAGCAGCGATTCTTCTTGTTGCAACACCGAGTCGTCGAGTAGACAACAACAACCTTAGCGCCGGAAATGACTTGAGCATTGCTCATCCGAGAGCCCTTGTATCGGGCACGCGATCTCTTCTATTAGGCTTCGCTCGCCTGACGCCTATGGCTCTACTCTCACCATCTGGTTCCTACCCACAATGACAACGCAGAACGCATTATATTTCTAAAGTAATCCATGTTTAGTTCAAAAACAATCGTTTTCACCTGAATCCTACAGAAATCATATTGTAATAAAATAAAATAACATATGAATGAATCCAAAGGTATAAACTGGTTGGATTTTTATGTTGACGCAGGAAGTATATAAATTCCGATGGAATTAAATCTCAGTTTTTATCGCCTTTATTACGTAGATATTCAAGGCAACTTTGTTCAAAAGGTCATGAAGCACTTGTGTGCCATCTTGTCATTTTATTTTCTTCGACTTTTCAGTAGTTGCAGCAGTACCAGCAACTTGGATAATCCCTAGTGTCCTGAAGGTTTTGTTTTGTTTCACCGTATTTGTTTTCAACAAGGTAATTTGTATACATTTATTTTTGCAATGTCTTTGCAATATGCCCAGGCGGACTAAATGCCATATACATTGTCTACCAGTCAAAACGAGACACTCCTCAGAGACGTGAGAATAAATTATAGTATTAAGTAACGTTACAAATCATCCAAATTATATATGTCTTATCGAGTCATTCATTACGATTTTCACATTGGTCCGACATGTGACTACATTTCACCTGATGGAAAGTCGAAATATAGACCATGCACGCCTTAAGGTAAGGAATATTCTACAAAACAAGCAGTTAAGACGTATGTGGCGGCAAACATAGCACAAGCATGAGATTCAAACATAATTATGATAAGCGAGATAGAATTTAAGAACGGTCCTTTATATAGGGCTTACTAAAATTTGCATTCCATTTTAGACAATCGTACTTATCGTACACACACATGGTCACAACTCATGTATCTCTCTTGAACTTTCCTACTTGTCCTACTCGTATCACTGTCAAAATAACATTCAAAGATCATCGATTAGAACGGGAGTACCGCAGGGCTCTAAATTAAGTCCACTCCTATTTTTTAAACATATATTATTCACCAGGTGTCTCTTTCAATTAAAACGTTTTATAACACAAATAACTGTATAGGTTTAGGTTTAACTCAGATGATCACAAAATTATAGCTCCTAGAAATATGTTTAAACCAGAAATTCCTATAGGAATTTCAACACATAACCTTCAATCTAAGGATGGTGGGATGTTATATTATGTTGTTATGGATATAAATAAATATCAATACCCTTTATAAATCATGCTAACAAGGTGTACTTGTGATCGTAAACGCAAGCGCAATCCTTTTGTGGCAGTCTAGTCGTTGCATTCTCAATAATATGTCTAATGACTTCGTAACGAACTATTTTACGGATTTACTCCTTGTCATTTGAAGATCATTTTCGTTTTAGGTTAATCTTCTTGTGATGGCAATCACACATTCCGTATTTGCTTGCCTTCATGCTTAGATGTATTATGTCCGAGTCAGAGCTCCAATCCGAACCAGAAATGCAATAGTTGTTTGCCCTAACACAAGAAGTAAGACCGTAAATAGACATCCCACAAATATATATAGGTAGATAATCTATATCTGTGAGCCATCCTTTACGTATTAGGTAGGTACCCTATTTTATTTGGCAATTCTGTTGACACCGGCGACATCGCTCTCATAGTCTTTTGATATTTTGAAATCCACATCTAATATCTATTATCTAAATTAGGCTGCTCTTCGATTAATTTTCATAATATTTTGGTACTAAATCTCATTAATTTATTTTATAAGAGAATCGATTGACGACATCGTACCGAAAGATCTTATTTCTCGGGTGCATAATAAACTATTGACTTTCAAATACCATTTACATTTAAAATTAACTTGTCGAATATTGAAGAGTTAACTGTGTTGGAAACGAAGGCAGCACGTGGCTCGCTCAGCAAGGCCCGGTATGCAAATCTATGCGCGACTATGTGCGTGTGCACTTTACGACAAGCCCAGTTCACGCACACCACTGCACTCGTCTTCCATTCATAAAACCAAGCCACTATCTAACCATGAATTAATCGCAACATTTGAATATGTTTACTCTCACAAAGGAAGCGGCCATTCAGTAAAAACTTGCCCGAAAACTGGTTTGGCACGTGTCAATGAACGACGGGAATATTTTGGACGCCATCTACTATCCGAAGTTGTCGGGTTAGATGATTTAAGCTGTTTAATAGACTCTGGTTTGAATTGTTGGGTTTTATCGATTCCGACAGCAATCATTCGTGGTCTAGGTGCTCGTGCCTCGTGCCTGATACTTTAGTGGCGACGTGTTAGAAGGAAGTACTGTTTAAAAATTATTATGTTTTAACAGTTTATCTTTCTCACGAAAGCATAGGTTTTAATAGAAAATACAGTTACTTAAAAAGTATAGGAAGAAACAATGAACACACAAGTGTTAAAATATACACTTATGAAGCGTACATATTAGCACATTCCAAATTACATTGTGCCATCTGCATACATGCAGCGTACAGAGTCCATCAAATGCCTTAAAAAAGTAGCTTTGTAAGTAAGAGAGATAATAATGGTACATTTTTAATTTCAACATTGCTTAAAAAAGGATAATCTAGTTTTGGACTATTTTCCGAATTAGTCGGGCCGTTACGGAGATTTTCTGTACATTTTCAAGTACAATATTTATTATCAATACTAGTCAGTTCCTGTATGTATTCGTTTCAATCGTGTCTTTAAATTATACTTTTACTTGAATTTCTCTATCTCAGAGTTATGCTCTTGTCGTTTCAGCTGATGAAGCTCCTTCGACTTATGCCTGTCTAGTGCTGCTTCTTGATTACTTGATTTACTAATGATTTATTATTAATAAAAGCTTATTAAAAGTGCTCCAAAGTGATTAGCAGCATTCCCAAAGGGACTGTGACAGACCGAATCAGGAATGACTCACTTACTGACTTTCCTCCGAAAATAATCAGGTGCCAACATGATTTTTAGTGTTTTATTTGCTAAAGTTATCGTTTCATGTCTTGTGGCGAATTTTTTCACCTATTATGAAATATGCCATTCCTCTCATCACTTCTGCATTTGTTAACATTTCCTCCGATTTAAGCTTAGCTATTTAACTCATTCACTATTTTCTACTAGCATAATTACCTTCTCACAAATGCTAAGGATGTTGTCTAAAAAATAGACCAAAATGCATCACAAATGAACCTACTTGCCTCCTTATATACTTAATACAACTTTGTAATTCGGAGCTGGTGTGGCCTTTGCAAATACATGTTTTTGTTCTATTGCATATAATACGGGTTTGTACATGTGTGTGTTTCGGTTTGCAAATGAGCGCGTCAATGCAGTAAGTATCAATGAATGAAAGTTGGCGACCTCCAGTTTTTAGAGTGCACGTAGGCGAGTGTTGCAAGCAGCACTGCGATCGGCGACCGTGGAGCCACCGAGGTTTGCGTCCATTCACAAACGCACAGCGTGCGCCTGCGCGGTGGGCGTATACTTGTTTTATAACAATTCATGTAACTAAACTGACACACTTTTCGCTTGTAATATGAAACTATTGCGTGACAATTGCTTAATGGCACGCTTCAGGCATATTTCTAAATTCTTACATTTCCATGCTTGTTTTACTATGAACCACCTGTAGACCTACATGGTAACATTAATTATGTAATAACTGTTGTGTATTCAAGATTTTCTATACAGTCTTGTTAAAATTTAGAGAAAGTAACTAACTAGCTTTAGGAAAACTTAACAATTTGGGAATCTCGTTTTGAGCAGTTTACGGTATTTAGGATCGTTCGTATGGCAATCAAAATGTTGCAATACGACGCGACTCTCACAACGCGGAAATGTTTATTCAATGACACAGTCTAAACGCGACACACCGCGATCTCGCGAGTGTAGTAAGTTACGATAACCATCGCTTGAAACAGCCAGAGACTTCTTTATGAAGCTGCTCACTTTATTTCAAAGATGTACGATATAAGTTAAACCAATTTAACAAAGTTGATAATTTTGAATAAGCTAACATTGAACACAATGGAGTCAATAGTAATAATGTAAGGTAAATTATGATCCTTTATCGCGTGGATAGCCTTCACGGCGATCGTGACCGAAAACAGATATGAACTTGGCGATGTGACGATTTAAGTCCACTTTACACGCGTGGGCACTTGATAACGCCCCTACGATGTCTGCGATAATACTTAGTAACATATGCAAAGAAATGTATGTTTGTCAAAACATATGTCCTATAGTGGATGTCATTTACCTACAAATTGCTTTCTAGGAGTACCTTTTCATGCTCATGGAAAACTTAATGAAAGCAGAAAGGTTAGTAATTTCTCATCAGCAATTCTTCAACTTTAGGTCCTTCTAGCAATTACTCAGTGCTAATGAAATATGAATATTGGATTGGTTCCAACAGGTATTAATAAATAAACCTAGATTATCTGCAGACAGATCTAATCGGATCTTGTTTACATTGCGAAAGACTTCCAGTAAACGGGCAGGGCTGAGATCCTTTTGCTATTTAAACCTTAAACATATTGGAAACTTGTTAAAGTATTTATTGTACGCTTATCTTCTCTTACTCCTTATGTATGACCATTCTTGTTAAGCTGATTTCTGTGAGACGTTTGCCACTTATACAATCCGCTGTAAATATGTTAGTAGCTGACGGGAAATTAAAATAATACCAGATATGCTTGGAAGGGAGCTGTAATTTATTAATAAGCGACGGTAAGTAACATTGCGCCTTGTATCTAACGGACAGCGTGTAAGCGTTGAAGATACCGTTAACTTGTTGGGTTTCAACATTAAATGATATGTTACTACTAAACAGGTCAACTAATTCAGACTATATTATAACACTATTTAAATCCACGTTATGCTTTCACCTCAAAGCGGTATATGTATCTATATTGTGGATTTAAAAAAATATATAAAAATCTTGGAGTATCATTCATATCAAGTTTTCAAGCTATACCTAAACACCATTGAAGACTTAATCAATAAATTGTTTAAATCTCTTCTTTTTGAATATGCATGTTGGAAACTATTGCTTGTCTCCACTAAAAGGAAGAAGATATTGATACCCTCAGTTAAATACCTATTGGTAATTCCCAAGTGTGCAACATAGGAGTTATTGAATTTATTTAGGATTCAAAATACAAATAACATTATTTTTATTGTGTCTCAAAGTGCGTATCAAATACACTGTAACCTGGATAATTTCTCAATATTCCTGAATTATGATCACAGCCTCGAGGTACGCGGTCGGCAAAGGAAATCCAATCCAAATGTCGGTCTAAGAATGTAAAGGACTGGTTCTAAATAATCTACTACACCGTATTATGCGATAAAATAGATTTATACCAGCGAGCTTAGAATTCAAATACGAAGTAAAATACGTAATAAAATAATATATCAAATAACAATACGTATAATAAAGATCAAAATAAAAGAACTCACGTACACGTATCAGCTTTTGTGGGTTGAGTTTAAAACTTTTCAATGGCGTCTCATATTGTGAGCCGTAGCCATAATTTTCGTTAGGAACTTAAATGTGGACTTAAAGCCATTATATAAAATTAATAGCCCGCTCACCAAACAATTACTCGTCCAGTTAAATGCTATCAGCAAATCTATGGGTTGAAATCTCGTAACCTTTTGCCTTCGAGTCGAACCAACTGTACTTACTTACTTGGACGCTACAAATACGTTGACCGCGCAGAAAGGGCACGTTTATACAAAACGGATTGAATTATTCAATACCAATATATATATATATATATTTTCTTAAAGAGTGTAAGTTAATCGATATGTAAAATGTAAAATATGTTTTTTTTACAGTTAGTGTGAAGTGTAAACTTTTGTACCGAGTAAGATTTAAGTAAGATTTCATTGAGAAAATCTTCTAGGCCTTGGGGTTCTGGCGCTCTTTGAAAGAAGATCGACTAAAACTAGGAAGTCTAACTAAAATATAAAAAATATGAACAAATAGTGACTCTAAGCTATAAAACAATACTATATAATATAATAATAATATAATAGCTATACAACCAACTGAGAGCAAGATAGATTCAGCGGTTCGTTATTTTACTAAAATATTAATGGAACGTTTTGACGCTGTGGTGTGACATCCGGCCTCGCAACATCTCCTAACACCTAATAGATGGGTAAGGTTTTGGGGTTTAGGTTAGCACTTAATGCACCGACTTCAAACTTTTTTTATGTAAGTATTGAAATTTGATCACCTTATTTCTTTTAGAGAGACAAAGATGATTCTTTAAAAAAGTCGCTGCCAAAAATTGGGGGTGAACTGCGTATACTTATACTTTACAGGATAGACAGACTGATTGAGACTCATAAAATGGCTACTGCTCATTCAAGGCTAGCTAGTAGGTAGTTACATTATTTCTGTTACCTATTGATCGAGTTGAATATACGTATAGAAATAAATAACGTGATCGAATTCCCGTCTTTATATTGAGAATACAATGAGGGTTGAATTGCAAAATTGTATTAAATGATGTTTGAATGGATTTAGGTGGCGCATGATGGTTGGTGCGCGCGCGTCGGTCGTTGTGAATGGGCCGCAGTGAATCACGCGCGTCCATTCATGCGCACGCCCCCGCTCGTCGCACGCGCTAACAAACAAACGCATTTGCCAATACACCGCATTGTCTTCACCAACAACTACCTCTCACTTCCTGCCTTCGATGATGCTCATTACACATAGGTTGCCATCATTAGGCCACATTAGTGTCTCCCCGTCTTGTACACTCAATGAAACGTACGGATATCTAAGCGACCAATATAAACGAACATTTCCTGTTTGGAACGTGAAATTTGAAATAAGAGGTTAAACACAGCTAATGATCACCTTTGGCTGTAATTTGAATGACCCGGCAAAATCAACAGATTGAGAGTAGCCCCGACTTGAGGTCACGTCGATACTCGCTTATTATGCTGACCTGATTTTCGCTTTAAGATAAGCTTAAGATAGGTATAGATTAACAGCTTTGATACTTTCTAACTTTGAACTTTGAATAAATCGATTTTTTTGCATTTTAAAATCTTAATAGGTACCTACTTATTCACTAGTATTTTGTTTTTTTATTGTTCCTACATCTATATAAGATCAATCACTTGAAATTGTAAGAAGCGAACCAAGCCGTAACAAAAAACTAAAGCGATGACTAAACTGAGTAACAATGCGAATATATAACTGTTTGTAGTTGTTCATAAATTTATCTTGCACCTACGCAATTTGCCTAGAAGAATAAGTATAATCCACAATCTGATATTTTTGTACTTATAGTTAGAGAAGATACTAGACGCACAGATAACCCCGAACCCGTCAAATTTAATCAGCTTTATACTTGTTATTGGTTAGTGTTGCCTAAATACAAATTATTGGCTTTACTCCACGAGATGACTATCAGCAGTGGCGTGGGCATAGGGTGAGTAAAAAGTCAAATCATTATCATACGTAATATTGTTCGTAAGATCTACTATAAACCCTAGATCGAGGGTCGCAAACAAGCTTAAATCCGATGTGAAGCGGCTACTCTAGTATTTCATCACCAAATGAATCTAGGGTAGATTAACGATGCTGGATGCAATACCTACAATCTACATGATGCAAGATCGCCTTGTCTGTCCCATTATATTACTTTAGTCTATACTATCTATAAATTCATAAAGTACAGCAGTGCTATAATATCGTAAAAGTAATTATCTATACATCTATACAGATAAATAAAATTGAAGTGTCTGTTTGTAATTCCAAAATAACAACTTTTCACTAAATGCATAGGAAAGTATACACGCAACTGACACTGAAAAACTAAGATTTAAAATTTGTCTCAGTCTGTCTGTTTGTTCCGGGTAATCTCTGAAACGGCAAGACTTTAACGGGACTTTCACTGGCAGGTAGCTGATGTTTCAAGGAGTAGCTTGACTACCTTTATTTATTAAAAATATTCGGGTTCCGCGACAATAAGGATGAAACTAAATCGACGCGGGGCACAGCTAGTCCGTTATACGAGGACTACAACTAGTGCAACTACTGAATTTAAAATTCGAAAAGGATATTCTGTCATACTCCACTTCTCCCTCTGCTTTTACCTCTCTAGGGATGGAATTTGAAAAAGTGCCTTAGTGTACCCCAAATATTCAAAACAAATGAACTAGTTGAGAGTGAGCAGCTAAGTATTGAGAATAAGTTTCAAAGTCTTAAAGTAGAAGATGTAGAGTATCATAGTTCATGCTCTTTGATCGTATTGTAGGTTCTTTTCAGAAGTCTAGTTTCTGAACCGGTGGTCAATTCTTCGAAGTTCGTAAGTACCTTACCAGGGCCTAAACTTAATAAATAATTTTCATTTCTTTATAATATACTGCTCTATTGCTGTGACTTCTCCAAGATATTAAGTCTTACAGCATATTAAACGTAAGTAGAGCTGCGTATACGTACATTATAAATAATATGTTCTTTCTCATTATGCAAGTATCGTTACGGTCCACGACATAATTATATTTTGGTACTACTTAAGCGGTGTGTCCACTTAGGCGTGTTGTTTTATTGAAAGTGTATCAGCGGCCGGAGGAAAGTTTTAATGCTTTTTAATGAATTTAAATGTGTTCTTAATTACAAACTGGTTCAGGTGCGTTAACCTGCATGTAGGTAACAAGCCGAGATTACCGCGTGTAAAGATGGCTTAATATTATGTTGTTTGCACACGGCAATAATGTAATCAGATCTGGCTTCAATTTATTATTTAGGGTTGTAGCCTTCATTTATTGAAGTATGATTTTTAGTTAACTCTAGAGTAGGTACCTACATAAGTAAGTGAAATGTAAAAACATTGTAGTGAATATTTTATTGCTTACTTTTAGAACCTTTCTTTCTTTCAGGTTTCTTTTTGGCTTAAATAAGTAGAAACAAGTGTTATTATTAAGTGTCTGTCAGGTTTTCAGTTCTAAACATGTCAAGGGTCGTCGTGCTTTCGGGCAATCAGACTCGAAAATAAATATGATATTTGCCTAAATTCACCTGTTAATGTTGGTTAGCAAGTGTATGGAAGACAAGAAATATTGTATCTGAACAATGTTTAAGTAACGATAGTTTATCAGTAAATAAGTACTCAAGGGAGTAGATATTTAAGTAGAATAAAAATCTATTATGATGTAATTTAATTTATTTATCACTAATATAATATAATAACTAAACTAATTAAAAGGAGTGCCTTTAGGCAAGGTTCCGATACTAGTAGCGTTCCCCCTTTGAATAGCTAGACTCATTCTTTGTCCGAGGTAGCTGCTAGCTTTCCGATCTCCTGTGACGTCGACTAACCTTCTAGTTCCTTAAAAAACCTTATAGTGCTAGAACCCTACGGACAAGGGTCTCGACGCCGAATGGGACAAAATCATATTCGGGGCCCTGTATGCTAATGTAATATATTCTATCAGTATTATAAATAAGCTTTACAATTTTCGCAAATGGCCGCTGATTAGTTTTATGTAAGCAGTTCTATTATTAACAATTATAAATACACCTTAATTGCCGTGTAATATTACTGCCCGCTTCAAATTATATCGGTTCATTTGGATTTTAATTGCTCTTAAGGACTTACATTTACAGAAGAAGCTGTTTTAACTGACTCCTTACTAATTAAAGGAGTGAACATTTTACTATGTTTACCATCAAATTATTATAATACTAGCTTTTACCCGTGCTTTCGCTCGCATTGAAAATATATTTTGTTTTTAATATAAAGCAGCCTATGTTACTTCTAATACCTCTAAGAATATGTTTACAAAGTTTCATGATGATCGGATAAGTAGTTTCATCATCTGAATTCCATTGGTGACCCGCGGAAGCCTTAGTTACTCCTCGTAACGTTTGCTATCTGCCAATGAAAGTGCCGGTAAAAGCAAGCAGACACGGACAGCGGAGTTTTTTTTTTTAAACATATACTTTCAAATGCATTTAATGAACAGATTTTAATTTAGAGTTACACTCTAACACTTTAATTTTATTTATCTGTATATGTATGTATGTATAGATAATAATGAACGGCGCTAGGTTATTCAGATGTGAACAATATAAAGCAGACGTTATTGTTCCAATGCTGGGCAAAGTCTGATCCGATTGCTGGTGATTTTGGGGCAGACAAATACATCTCGGTAGCCTTTGAGTGGCAGAGATGAAACTGATTCAAGTAGGCTTACCATCATTGGTTAAAGCAGGGCGTATTAAGAACTTCTGACATTTGACGTTTCCTTTTGGTAACGTAAAATTAAACGTCAAAGCTCAGGAGTTCTTAATACGCGCTGCTTAAATGATATTAGTTGGAATGTGAAGCTCATCGATCGCGCTACATCTGGCATGTGCAGGTGTTTAAGTGCTCCATCTCATGCGATGATTTGAGGCAACTTGCACATTGCACCTCAAGAATAATTGTTTTAGATAATACATGGAAATGCGAACTATCAACTACTTACTGAATTTTAGTACCTAGTAAATAATAACATGTTTGTTTTATCGAAGCCAATTAAAGCTGGAAGAAGTACAGCGGATGACAATTTAATCCAACTGGTTTTATATACGTTAGTACATATAAATTTTACACCAATTAAAGTGAATTTCGTTATAACTCACCGCGACATTAATGCAAAAGCAGTGTGACTCCTACTGGTGTATTTTGCGAGTAATCATTATACTGCCTCATGGATAATCTCAAAGGATCCTGGCCCTTTTATGGTCTACAAAAGGTTTGCGAGGTAAAAGCATCGTAGTTAATTTCAAATTTATATCAACTACATTTGTTTTCCTGTTCAAAGGGAGATAATTTACGAATAATTGTTACCATGAAACACAATTTGTGAAACAGATTGCACGTATACTTATCTAATTATGATAAGCCTATTATGTAGGAACCTTTCTAAAAGCTCCACAGTAAAACGGAGTTCCAAAGATAATATGTCGAATACGATTAACGAAATTTCCAAATCATTGTCAGAGGTTAATAGCCAATTAACTATCACATTAAGTATGTAAAGACAAATTTCTACAACTTTCTTCCGTTTCTCATTCTTATAGTGAAACAAAACGAAAACGTGGTTGATATGAAGATAAGGTCAATTAGTTCAACAGTGGTCCCTTCCTGGCACTTGTTGCTCAAGAATGTAGGTTTGTGGCGGAATAGTGACAAGCATTGCGGAAGGCTGCTAACGGTTAGGTAGAATGAAGGTCTCGCGGCGCGGGGGAGCAGGGCCACGCATGCGCGTTGCGCAACCAGCGGCGCCGGTGAATGGAGCCTCCGCGTCGCGAGTGGGTGGCACTTTTTATCAATGAACGGCGAATTTGTGGCGTACGCACGAGCAGCAGCATGTCACGGCCGTGAGACCACCGCTGCTGCCTTACCACCAACCTTGCTAAAGGAAAATGTCAATACAAGTGTGGAGGCCAACTATGATCGTTTTAAGCAATACGCATCAAGAACATCTTACGTTCGAACCATTCATTATATGGTAGGTACCAAAATGAAACATCAAAGCTTAGAACTTCATAATACTTACACGATGCATAAAATAATCATTGTTGACCCTTGATCGTTTATACTCGTCGACATATCCAATTGTTGCGGTGTTACGTAACCTTTGAATTAGAGATGGTACGATACTAGCTGGCAACGGGCAACTAGATCGCAATCGTTTGCTTATTCATCAGCAAGAGTTGCGCGACAAATGGTTGCAGCTTGCGCACACGTGTGAATGTCAACACTTACCTGAAGCCGCTAGAGTTGCGTAGTGTGTCAATAAACTTGCAGTGTTTCAACATTGAAGAACGGAACTTACGGAACTGACGGTACTTGCTCAGCAACCGAAGGCTTAAGTGTAAAATTAACAATTCTTGGAACAAGAACCTCACAACCTCAGTCCATTGTTCATTCCCCAAACAAAGTTACATTGACACAATAAATCTTATCTAGCCAACTTGAAATTATGTTCGAATTAGAAATAATTTGTTAATTAACGACATTTTAAGTTACAACATAATTTATCAATTGTTAATATATTCAGGTGAATTGGAAAGGAAATAATTAATTAATTTAATTGGTTCGGCACTGCTAACGCCTCCAGTTAGCCTTCATTCAGATTTAACTATGACGTCGCCTCGGCAGTTATCGCGTTGAGAAACGAGCGGAGCTGTATTTGGCGATGACTGCATTAGCAACGGTGCAGACTTATCAACTCACTTGGCTTTGTTTACTTGATAATTGTAATCGAACATTGTGTTTACCCAAAAAATACACATAAGTAGGTAATAACATATATTTTTACGATTAAGTTCTAATGTGACAAAATGGCAACTCGTCGACGACTTGACACATTCAGGACTTCACAAATTGAATCCGCAATATATTTTTGAATTTGGATAAAAACAGTGCCTTTGAAAGGAAACTTTTTGTTACCTGTAAGGAGCCTTTGAATGAAATTTTTACATAATTTAAACTAAGGTAACAGTGTCAAAGCATGGAACGGTTCCATAAAGAAATGCAAGCCACATGTCTAAGTTTGTGAAATTAACATAGAAATTGTTTTCATTGAATTGATTGATATTATAACGGCGCGTGGGCAGTGCGTGGGGCGCGCGTGGGCGACCGGAAGGAAGCCTTAGCTTTTGGCTTTTCACATCTACACTTGCAACATGTGCACAATATTTTTCTCAATTAATAACACACCTTAAGGTAACTAATTCGATGCTAAACACGTGCAATATAATTAAACAGCTTTATTAAGTTTAATGACTTTCTTTGAATTGGTTAAGAATAAGTAACACGTGCCAATAAGGAACTAGGAGACTACCATCGAGTCTAGTATCTTGTAGAAAGTGGTGGTTTAACTAAGATAGGTAATTCGTCAAAGGGAGAAAGTGTCCACCCGTTACTTACTGGATCCCTTCCTACTATCTACTTCTCAGCTGTTAGTATGTTTAATAATTCGGTACCAAAATGAAAACGCGCTGACTTAAACTATCATAGTTGGCCCCCTGTTTCATAATAACGACTGTCATCATCTCTTATTGTGGTTATTGATTATTATCTTAGTTTTGTCTCAGCAAGGAGGCATTGCACTAAATTCAATTATCCCTAGAAAGTTTCAAAAGTGTACATGCATGTGTTATTGAATAATATTGATTAAAGTCGAAACTACGGTCTCATAACTTTGATAGCAAAATACAGGGGCCCCACCATGAGCTGTTATTGCAGTGATAATTCAGTTGTGCGACAGTGACAGATGTATACACGTCACATACATCTGTTTCATAAATGAGTGAAACTGTCATGGCAATAAGAGCTCATGGTAAGGTCCCAGGAAACCGACTCAAGCCAAGATGTGCAGGTATAAACCAATAATTAGTGCGTTGAATGAAGTATATATTGTGAAAATATTCAATAGAAATGTAAATTATTTAGAAAAAATAATAAGAAAACCCGTTGTGAGGTACTTTGTTTGTGGGTTCGTGAACTTGGAGGCTTAATAGTGTCGTATCGCGTGTATATCTGTCGAGTGTTTCCGGCCATCGCGCGCCTGCGCCCGCGCCGACCTGGTACAGCACACGCCAAACCGGTTCAGTAATTTGGTCTTTCTGTAGAACCAACTCGATTAATTTACGATAGACGAGCTTCCTGTCAAAAAACCACATGAAATACTTGATGCGACTCAACCATTAACTTTTTATAATGATATAGCTATATATTATTTCTCGATGGACAAGTTAATTTTATCTGTTATAATAAAGAATGCGACTTAGAAGGGACACATTGTTGTTGCTCTTAAATACTACGGAGAGTTATGCTGTCCGTTTTATTAATAGTATATTCTGTTGCAACACCAATCAATGGGGCGTTAAGGTTCCGTTTCACTCACAATTATTGACATGCTACATTGGGCAATTTGTATCGGTGGTACCTATCTATATTAATAATCTACAAGAATAAACAAAATGTCTTGCTGTTCTCTACGAATGATTATAATCAGGTACATAGATTAAGCATTATTATTTGCAGTAAAAATACCATAATCTGCGGTACTCCTCCTCAAGATAATTTCGTTTAGTGGCTTGAAATGTGTTGATCCGCCATCTTTGGAATTCGCAACAAAATTTGTCGACATTATCATGTTGAAACCTATTCTTGGGGCGCATATAGTGATACAGTAAATAATCTGGTATGACAAAAAGATACACCAACTAATGACCGTTGATCTGAAGCCACCAGTCACTCCTCCTGGACGAATGATGTCATGTATCATAACTTCTAAGTGAAGCTTGCAAACGATCTTCCTAGAAATGAATAAACACTAACGAACTCAATAAACGTGTGTTGTGTCATCAACATTTATATAAATCCCTGCGGTTAGACGGAATTAATCATTAACACAATTAGTTACCTATTATTGCTTATGTACCTAAGTATTTGATGGGATATCGTATTCCTAGAAGTTTTACTATCTCAAATTGTCGTTACCTATAAGTAGCTACGTTATATTCGGATTAGTCCCAAGCTCGTATCTTACCTACCTACTAATTATTATGAAATGAATTTTCCTATTAACATGTTACTTAAAGTAAATCGGCGACTCCATAATGTGTGATTGAATTCCAACACAACTTTTTAAATCCAATCATAAGTTTTTATTTTTTTATATTATTTCTGACTACTGTCTGGTATCCATAGTACAAGCTATCCTTAGTTTGGGGCTAGATGGTGTTGAGTCTTAATATTAGAACATTATTATTATTATTACTGTATGTTCACAGTTCATAACAATAACATTAACAGGAACTTTTCATCAAAGAAGATTATATAGATGCCAAGGCCAACGTAGATTAGTGAGTCTATCACTAATAATTTTAAAATGTTTATTTGATATTTTGTGCAGGTTTAACAGATTTGGAACTTGAAATTATTTTGGCCGATACAGGTCCCGTCACGGGTTAAGAACGAGTACCTTCAATGCGAACTAGTCATTTTATGAGTCTTTCTAAATGTTCGGTGCGAGGTGAATAAAAACATGCGCTGGTTGCCCACTATTTTTCGCTGTGCATTCTTTACTCGTGACGGACCTGTATTAAATAGCTACATTTGATCCTTCCTATCCCGAAAGTATAAACTGTTTCCGAACAGAATTCTTACGATGATTGCAGTACATATTATTTATTCTATGGTTAAATTGCAGCACCACCAAAAATGTTGTTTTGCAAGATTTGGAGCAGATATTGTTGTTGACAAGAGTGTTATCATTGCAATAATCTCAATCACGTCTCATTTCGGTGACTGGTAAATCTTAAAGACACGATTATATTGCGCATAATAAGCTTATTGATTTGTAATAACAGTGCAAATAAGCCTTAAAATATTATTGACATTGAGAGCAATTTAATATTACTCAATTATTAAATTCTTAAAACCAATTACGTGTCCTACTCCGATATTATTGTTTTATCTTTTACAATTTTTACTTTGTGTAAAAGTAGCATAAGTTACTTCGTTGTTACCTTGTAACATCAGCTGTCTGCTTTTCAAAGTACCGTTTAAATCAGACGAACATGTAGACAGACAGACAAAAATAAAAATACATGTTTTTTTAATGTACCTACTTACTTACTTATAAATAAACATATTTTTTAAGTTTAGCTACCTAAGAAAGAACCGTACAAATATACGTATTTTCATAATAATATGCATTTAGTGAAAAGTTGTTGGAATTAATTTACTTATTTATTTACATTACAAACAGACACTGGATTGTTATATGATATAGAATAGAATATAGTTATGTATAGTTAGAAATAAATAAAGACATAGATAGCGTGTTACACATTAGTACATGCGAAAGTACGTGAGTAAGATTCAAGCATCACAAGGTGTGTGAGGAGTAGGTACATACATACATAATTTTACGTGGGTATATTTGACCTTGATTTATGTGACAGTGGATAAAAACCTTTACTTCAAAAAATGTTGGTAAACTTTTATACTTTGTGTCGAAAACAACAGTCGCAATAAAACTCCAACATATTAAATACTATACCTACAACGTGAAGACCACCCGTGTCAGATTCACGTTCCGAGAAATGTGTCATTTGGTGACATGCACATTATTTTGGTGACCCTTATATTTGCCAGGCGCCACCCAGAGGTAAGTGTTAAACTTAATACCATAAGGCGGTTTTATGTCGGTTTTATATCGGTTGTCTGTCAAGTATAAATTATTCGATATAAAACCAGTAGTTAGATGAGAATACAATTTGTTCATAATATAAATTAGGCGCGGTAGAAGCGCGTGGGCTGCAAGGGAAGTGTCGCGTGCGCAGCCCAGCCCGCGCAAGCCATGCTCGTGCGCCCATTAAGTATTTTTCTACTGCGTGCAAGATACACCCAATAAAAGAGTGCCTATATACTTATTTGTTTTGGCAAAATGCTTTTTGTAGCGGTTTTAATTGGTCGATAATTAACCTTCAGTTCGCTTACCTGGGTACAGTAAGACATACGAGCCTGTAGCTCGTAAGTCAAACATTTACCTCTGTCTGGTTATAAGTATGTGTATAGGTTTATCAGCAATGTCTCTAAGAATTTACGTTTTTAATTGCAATGTATGAGAAGCAAGTAGAGCTCACCAAGGTACAACCTCTACGTACTATACGTACAGTTAGCAGCGGAAGTCGCTGACCAAAACTACTTTTCACGAGTCCATCTGATCCCATAAATGCAGATTTCGAACGTGCGCCTGCGGTACGCCATTACGCAGATGGCATGAAGAACGTGAATAGGAAGAACTGTAAAAAACCTGGGATAAAGTGATCCGGGTTTTCTGGAAAATAAGGAGATCCCAGAAGATACTGGGACAGTAAGGGCTACTTAGGGCAATGATTGGTGAAATTTAAAGGCATCTGTGGGAACTAAAATGGGAACATTATCCGATTGTGAATACAAGAAAGAAAAAGAACGATAGGTAGAAAAATATACTTTTTTCACAGAATTTTCTCCCACCATAATTTGTTTCCAGGCACCATTGTTTAGTTTTTACACATAAGTTCTTAAATACAATAGAGGTCAATAACACTTACAATTAATAATCAAAGAAGGTACAAGTTGACTAATTAAATCCAAATGTAACTACTAGCGCCATCTAGAATTCTGACCTAAATATAGTGCCGGCGACTGGTCCGCAGAGATTCTTGCCGAGCAGCCATTTGGCCAAGTTGAAGCGCATTCGAGTAGATGGCACGGTGGGCATAAAGTTATTTCCGTCGACTTGTTCGTACAACAGGCTGATGTAGCGATGTGGGCCCGAGCCGCGAGGGGGCGCTGGTGGCTTGTAACCTAGGATATGTGAATATTAAGGTAATAAATCTCTACGTTACCAACTGCGAAGAAAAATTGTGTTGTTAAATATTAACGATAATGTGACTTAAAATATTTTATCAGAGACAACATTGCTCAATGTTTGACGGCAGTCAGCCATTGCGAACGCGTGCGAATCACGTGGCAGTTCGGCATCAAGGTATAGAGAACAATTTTGGTCATTTAGTTTGCCAGATTTGTATGGAACTGTAGCCTGAGTAGCCTAGACGGAACTGGGTATTTGGGTACCTATACCTATATGCATGGGATTTTTTCAACAAGGCGAAGCAACGTCTTCTACGCACTTTCTATAAGCAATTTATTGTAACCATTTTAATGCAAGTGTGCACGAGCTGGCCTGAAGTTTACAGCGGACGAAAGAACCAAATACAAAATACATGGATTCATGAAACGCAAGTACCTAAATCGTTGCAGTCAGGTCGACGAAATAAGTATAATAATTCCTTACCTCTATAATCAATTCCGACAGTTTTACTGCTTTCCATTGCTTTCAATGCGAGACCCTTGAAACAACATAACGATGCAATATTTAAATCTGATATTTTTTTATTAGATAGGCTTGGTGCCTATTTAACTTTTTTATTCATACTCACGGGAATATTAGACTTCAACATGTGTAAATAAAATTCTCCATCTATTTGTGGGGCTGCATCTGGATCTGCCATGATAATGGTGTAGAACTTTTTCTGAAAACACAGTGATAACGTTTATCTGAATCATGTGGCCCATAAAAATATGAGCATCTTCATAATTAGTTAATTGCAATCATACGGAGTCTGCTAATGCGTATTGGAACAGGGGCTCGTCTAGAAACACTTGCTTCGGTAACAAAACACCGCAGTTGTGGTCATTGACGATGGTTCCGCCGATAGTTGTTAGATTAAGCCCTGCCAGGCGATTCCATCCTTCCAGAAGACTCTTCACATCAGTCATAGAACACTGAGACGTCGTAGTGTACACGGTCCTCAATGTTAACAAAAACGGAAGCAAAATCCGATAACGCATCTTATTGTGGTAAAGTACCTATCTTTGTACCAAAAAATTCCGCATTAGCGGAGTAGCAAAGGTTTTCTGACCATTCGCTAGTTCATGTAACAATGGCAATCTCAAAACAGGCAGAAGAAGAAACAGTTTCTTGTTGTGAAAATATTATCGGTGGAAACAACAACATTTATGAAGGTATTACATGAACCATTAAGTAAGTAGGTACGTGGACGTACGAGAGGTACCTTACATACATACTTTTTTATTATTAGAGCTATTTTTTTGGATGGTCTGGATTAGGTACCTACTCCCAATGTATTTTTGTGAAGCTCTGATGCAGGTCTCTGAGATAGAGAACGAAACTCTTTAATGAAAATGGCATATCAGCTGTACCTACTATCTCAATCGTTTGATTACTATGAAGTTGCGTGGTCTGTACCGAATCTTGCAAAATAATTTTGTTTAGAGTAGGAAGAATGCATAGTATTGAATGTGTTCCTGACGGCCGCCAGTGCTCTATTATTGCAGCGGGCTCAAAACCACAAATAATCATTGTAAGCGCTAGAGTAGCAAACTCTTCAGACTGTGGTTTTTTTACCTAGACAACACGTTTCTTTATCTATGTACCTGCCATAAATTTTACAAAGATTTCGAACCATACTGTCAGTCAATGTGGTGTCAAACTATGATAGATACGTACCTGTCATTTAAAATTTATTTTGCTACAATATTGTTCAAAATTTAATAATGCAAAACACAAATCCGAACAGGTTAGGCATACCGGAACTAACACCAGCTCAGTTGAATCAAGAAATATCAGAGCGAGTGCGGTGCGCCAGGCTGTGGTGCCAACACCATTGGCACTTGCTATGCGACCCTGATGCGCAATGTCGGGTCAAGTTCCAGCTTTACAAGTCTTTTGTAAGACCTATACTCACGTATGGGTGCGAGTTGTGGTCGCTCAATCGACGCAACTCTAAAAAACTCCTACGCTTCGAATGCGCCATTTTACTGGAAATATACAAATCAAAGTACCCTCACAGGCATCCAAAACGATTAAGACCGAATTTGACGGCAGTTTATTGGCGTTTTCGCGATACTGATGTGGTAGACCATGTGCGCAATGAAAGATTACGCTGGAACGATTTATTGCAGATTGAAGAACGTGCTCTCGAGCGCGGGAGGAGCGGTGCGCGTACAATACACTGGTGGGATCAATCTTCTTCAAATTCTAAAACTAAGCCTAAAAAGTGTCCCAAGTCTACAAGAAATGCTAGTGCTTTGGTCATAAGTTGTAAAACATCTCATAAGTATACATCATCACCACGCTCTAGAAGCATGGATGATTCACCAAGTTGAACACACTTCCATCAAGAGAGTATAGACGAATGCTACAAATTTTGTGTATAACGAACATCAAGTTCAAGCTATACAACAAGACGAGACATTTCCAGGAAGAGAGAAGAGGTTTTATTTATATGTGTAAAAATAATATATTTCTAATTATCGAATGTTTGTCTTCTTGTTCTTTTTAACAGCTAAACGGCCACTCCTTCTTATCCCACGCATATTTGATATCTTTGCTTGTAGATGTTCTATATTAAGTAAATAGTTCGTGTTCGTATTTCGCCGGGAGCAACTTCTTCGCTTGCGTCTCTCAGAAGCTCTAGTGAAGTATAGAGAAGGGTTATTTGCAGTCTTCGAAGCGGTATGAAGTAACGTGCACAGATGATGTGGATCAGAGCCAGTCAATCTCTTCCACCTAATTTGATAAGTTTTCAAATAGCCTGTCACGTCAATATCAGTGTAATTTTCGTAAAGAGCATGTTCACTTTTTCTACCGATAATTCTTCTCAGGGCTTGGATTTCCAAGGATTTTAGTTGGCTATTTTGACTTTCAAACCAACCGTATAACAACAACGGCCTCAGTAATATTTTGTATGCTAGTAATTTTGTAGCTATGGACATTTGCGAAACATTGAAGATTTTTTCGGTCTTCTTGCACCACTCACGCTTCAAACTTGAACTTGCCATTCTGATTTACAATACAATACCCTCGATACGTCGTAATGTCTTCTTTATGAATAGCAAAGAATTCATAACCAATTCAAAAATGCGTCCACTCATTGTAGCTCATCTACAACAATCTTGTATCATAGACCTCCACCTCACTGTCAGTGTACTTTTAAATGTCACGCTGCCACCCAAGTATCCATCATGCAGGGAGCATTCTTTCGAGTAAGCGATTTTTTTTTAAATATTTCTTTATCTACGTTTCAGTCCCGTCTAGTAGCGCCTGTAGTATGTCCAAAGGTAATAATATGTGTCATGAGTAAACGATTTTTTTTCTATATTATGGCCAAATATCTGTTTAATATCAAAACATATCTCTGATGACATTTGTTGATATCTGCTAACGTAACGTCAAGACAAGACATTGACATTGACAATTGGACATGCTTGTCATAAGCGCAATATAAATCCAAAATATTTATTTTTATTTTTTTGTGCTTTTTATTGTATCAATAATACGACAACCAACAAAAAAGTGGGAGAGATTTTATAGAACATTGTTGTATACATGCATTTAAAAATATTATTGCGCGTCTAGATAAAGTGAAAGTTTAAATAAGATCTTGTTGATATTAAATTCTTTTCATCGCAGTTTATAAATAGGTTTGTCCGATTGGAATAATGGAATCACATCCACTCAACCTTGTAAGTACATAGTACCTCGTAAGTTGGTATTTAAAGGAAATATTAAAGATTATTTCGTTACTTATTTACGTAACGAGTAAGAAATATAATTTTCAACGTTTCGTACTTCCAGGCGCATCAGCAACATCGCAGGGCTGAGGCTCATTTGAAGAACAATAGATATGACGATGCAATGCAGTGTCACCACAATGCTGCGGAACTTCTCCTAGATGCTATGAAGTCTACCACCTCTTCAGTTGCATTGGAGTCCATCACTCTTCAACACAGTTATCACTTGAAACAAAAAGACCTCATAAAAAACAAGAAAGAACAATATGTTAGAGTGAAAAAAGCTATGGAAAATATAAAGATGCTAGGCAAGGAGCCTTTCCCCAATCTGCAAGGAAATGACCAAACCAAATTACAAGTACAAATTTATCGCACAATCCATGAAACAGATTCACTACTCAATTTCTTATCTAAAAAGGAAAGCTCTGATAATGTCATAAAACCTGTGAAAGATGTTGTAGATGGCAAAAGAACAGAGAAAACACAAGACACTGTTGTTGAAGAGTTGCAAATATTGAGCCAAAACTTACATTCACTTGTAGAGCAGTTAGTTCTACAGGTTGAAGTACTCAAGGATGAAAACATGTCATTGAAAGAAAAAGTCAGTTACTTAGAAAAAGAGAGGATGAAATATTTGAGCCTGCCATCTCCGAATGACTTGTTTCCCAGAAATGTGCTATCACCAGTTCTAAGCAATGATGGTCCATCAGAACCCCAGTTTCCCCTCATCAGTAGACCATCAAATGCTGAAAGACCCAGTCAACAACCATACTTTGATCTCAGTGCTTTGAAGAACAACTGATTTGATATAGGTAGCTCATAATCAAGTATTTTGTTACTTCGAACACTAGGCCAAATTTCTTGTTGTCTAAATAGTTTGTTAGGCTAAGATTTTGGCTATGATATTTTGTGTTTCCCTTCCATTTAAGCTGACATAAATATGTTGATGGTTCCAATACCCCGACCATTTGCATCAAATCCAATTACATATCCTTACCACCAACTCATAAAACATTGTTATTTATCTGACAAGGACAGGACACAAAGGCTGTAGCAGGTTTTTGCAAGACAGCACTAGCAAAAGATATAATAATATCTCTTAAGTCCATTTCAATTTGTCTTTGCATATTTTATCTTTGCTGGAGTTGCTTGCTATTTTCTTTCATTTGTTTCCAGTTTTGATAATTTTAGGCAAGGATAAGGAAAGCCAATTTATAGATATGTATTGCATATTTATTGGTCTTACACAAAAATAAAATTTTACTCTTGTTTAAATGTAAAAATAAACTTCCCAGTTGATCGACCAGGAATAACTATTCTTACATCTAGGAGAAATCTATACATTAACAAACAATAAAACTAATAACATCCTTATATTTTTGGTAACATGGAATATTATACAGTAGATGCTACCACCACTATTTATTTTATTTTGTTAGTTTATCAAGTACATTATTATTATTATTTGACAGTGAAAAATCAGATCACAAGAAATCACTAAATCTAAAAGCTCATGAATATTTTTTGGAACAGATCTATCTTACAATGCAATTTGAATTCCAAACAGTGAAGTTCCTTAACTTCTATTATATTATGACATTTATTCTTTGATTGTACTGCAGGCATCTAAATTATTCATAAAAATCACCATTCAAATTTTACATAAATTTTGATTCAGTGTTGATAGAAATTGCTTCAAAGTAGTCAAAATAATTTTCTGTTTATTTTAAATTGAATACTGAATAAAGCTAGATTGTTATGAAATGACAAATTATTCATCAATTATGCAGAGGAAGAGAGAGTGATTACTAAATTATGATTTATCATGAAGTAGGCTCTAATTTAAAGAAATATTTTTTTAATGACAATGCAATTAATGTTAATTTAGTTCCATAGTAATATGCTTGTATAATAATATCCCAAGCAGCTTAATCAATAGATTAATAGCGTCAAAAGAAATAATGGACATTGGTTACCTTCTTAAATCTACAAAATTATAAAGTTAACTTATCTAACACCTAAAACAATGGACATATTTTTGAAGTGATTAATTTTAAAACATGTCTCCAGAAAAGTATTAATAGGCACTAAAATGGCAAATCACACATAAGAGTGAATAACGTCATTAATTTTAAATAACTCACAACCACAATATATACATACATAGAGGAAATAGTGAATTATATTTCCAATATTTAGGCATTTTAGAATCTGATTATAATATTTGGCTATTAGTACTTACATTAAACTAAACGGTTTAGATACCGGTTTTTATTTTATATAAACATGTAGCTTTGTCCTTTTTGTTTGAGACTCATAGCAAATTCACAATCCTGGATTGGTATTGCCACCTATTTTGCTTGTTGCTCAATACATCCACGGAACATTATCTTATAACACCTGAAGTTTCTTCGAAAACATATTTAAGCTAAACTCTTCTGGAAGTAAGTAGCAGGAAATTTGTTTCCAACAACTAGTTAATTGTGTTGGTTACACAAACTCCTACTCTAAATACAGATCCTACCTAGTTCCAAGCCTCCGGAGATATGTTCACAAGCTTTGCCTTTACCACTAATCAACTGGAGGTGATGGAATACAGAGATGAAACTAAACATAATAAATACTGAATATTTTAAAATAAGACGAAAATCAAGGCTCACGGGGTGTAGGGAGGCGGTGGCGGTAGGACCGAGAGGTCGTCGAACGGGAAGTATTGCTGGGACCCAAGCACGGGCGGCGCGTACGATGGATGTAGGGTAGGCACATAATCGGCACTAGGCGTGTACGGCGGTAAGGTAGGCACTGCTGGCGTTGGACCCACGCTGTGGGCTTCATAGCCATCCCAGTCCTCCATAAGATTCCTCCTCTGAATATCCTCATCACTCGATAATGGAGCTCCCCATAAGTTAGCAGCTGATGCTAACAAGGCTAGTGCACCTGGAACACCATCCATTAAATATATTAGTTTAATTTATAACATTGCGACACCTTTCAATTGAATAAATTAATTTTATTTTCATTGTTTCTCATGAATCCATATTCTTGGGTGATATGCAATTAAATGTTAAACTTATAATTCTTTATAAAATCACTCTGTATAGTATAAGTAAAGGCTTTAATTGTCATAGAGAAAGAGCACTTAGACAATTCACTTGACTGTATGCTTGTTATTCACCCATTTGCTTGAATTATAAAAAAAACTTTTTGTCAAATAGGTATGATACAAACCTGCTCCAGTGATAGTGTAGAATCCATATTCATAATCCACTTGTATAGAGTTTGGGTCACTGTTATTTGCATTGCCCAACACTACAGTAGTATAATAGCAAACACCAACAATGGCAATCACCCAAAATACACTCATTATACTGGGTACTGCATTCCGCCGAAGAATCTTTATTGCTCTGCTGTTAAGGCTGGTTACATTGATCAGAGTGCCAATGCAAGAACAGAGTAGCACCAAAAAACATAGAAGGATTAGAACTCTCATAAGTGTTATAATTTCTGGTGTGGTACATGAAGGCAAACCTGAAACATAGAAAACAGAGCATGTTAACCTTTTTTTCAGGCCCTGTTTTATGAGTGGAAAAGCCTATCCCTAAAAATTCTTTTACAATAATTCTTTAGTTAAAACTTATGTGTGCCAGGTGCACAAGAAAAGAAAAGCCTTCAGAAGTATCTTTCTGTATAAAAAAAAATTTGTTATTCCTGAGTTGCACCAAAGAATTTACTGCACCCATTTGGGACCCATTTGTTTCCTATGCTACTGGCAATTCTTTAGAATAATAATGGGAAAGTGTATTTTAATAGTGATACTCTGTGTGATACATACACAGGAAAACTATACCTTGTCACAAGTAAGCGAGCAGAGTGAAAAAATTATGCCCTACGCCTGATCAATTAGTTTATACAGAGAGTATTGATTTGACTCTAGAATGTTTTCGATTTGGTATCATGCATTATTCTTTAGATATTTAGAATTTTCACATGTATTTGGGTGTCAATCACTTATTATTAAGTATTTCTTGGACAAGGTAAGTAACTTTTTGCCATCTTTTTCACCCTCTTGGGGTTGCTCGCTGCAGGGATTTTTTAAGCAAGCATCTTTTAGTGAAGATTATAAAGTTTATATTTACCATTAAAGTCAGATCTGTTTGGTTCGTCATCACTATCGTCGTCATCAAAGGAAAAGAACTGCACAAGGGACAAGCTCTCAGGGCAGTGCAGTCCCTTTATACGGAACCAGCTTGGTTTGACCAACGCAGCACATGTCAATAGGAATGTTGACATATTGAAGAATGCAGCTATTTTATTAAGCTCTTTATCCTTAAAAGGAAAAGGCAGCTTCAAACCTGTAAAGAGAAATAAAATGGACTTGTACCTATTTGGATTGTACATTGACATTTCTGTAAGTATTTATTTAACATTTCTCGATACAAATATTTCATAAATTTCTAACATAAATAGAACATACTTTTTTTAGAAGCTTTATAATGTACACAAGCATTTTAATTTGAGTAAAAGTATCTCTTACTCATTTTATTGAAAAACAGTAAGCACCTCTTTTGAATAACCCTACTTATAATAGAAATTTGAATGTTTGTTTATTTAAATTATTAGATGTTTACTACTCATTCACACAAACACTGCAGAACAAATTTGGATGACATTGGACACACAGCTAATTCATTTTACTAGCTGGATTAACAAATAGGAGTCTCTATATCTTTATAGAGTAAATACAGAATTTGTGGGTAGATAGAAGCTATTTCACACGTAATAATAATGTAAAAATAGATTTTACCTGATATGACCTATGCATTCTTAACACTGATTATTAAGATCACTACTCTAATTGGAGGTACATCATCAAAATAATAATATTATGCTAACAAATGCCTCTAGTAAAAAGCTATATTTAGAACTACATCCCATGGGCATTGCTTTGAGGGAGGTCCATCATTGGATATGTTATGAACCAAAGGATGAATGTAGCATCTATAATTCATTTGATCCAAAAGTGTGAAGAAACAACGTAATGGTTAATTCGCATCATTGATATAACAGGAAAAACTCAAATAAAACACTTGGCTGGTAAAACCTTGTATTGTATAACCACAGAGGTAACATGAATAGGCTGCGTTTATACAAATATTTTGTTTTAATTTTGTAGATATGCATGGGTAGCCGTGGGGTAGCCGATGAAAATATGGACATACTTGGACGTCATAAATTACATACCTCGAATCCACGTTAAACAACCCATCTTCAAGTACCACTGGTCATCGAAGATCACCACCAACTTTATCTTCCTTGCGATAGTTTCTTCTTTAAGAAATAAATACGCTTAGTAAAAAACAAATATAATTTCGGACCAACTTGTACGACAAACAATCACACCATTTTTAATTTTGCAGTTTGCAGTTGCACACACAGACCTGCTTATTGCTTTTTATTAATTTGACATTTCTGACTATTTTGACAGCTCCTGTGCTGCCGTGCGCCATAGACCACTTCTTACTTTAATATCTTTAGCTACCATAGATAAAATGACAGAAACGCACTCATTAATAGGATAGGAACTAAATTTTTTACAAACTTAAGTTTTGTAAGCCTTAAGGTCTCAAATAAAACTGACGCTCACTCACTAGTTAAATAAAACCAATGTTCCTATTTTATTTGTCATCAGAAATAGCGAGCGTCGACAGAACTAATGAATGGCGCTGGAACGATTTATGATCGTTGTAGAAGTAAACTTCATTAGGCCTATTTTTATGTAGGTACGTACCTACCCAATGCCACAGTTATCCTCTGAACATTAAAAAGTTTGTTTCATACTTTTAAGACCGGGATTTTTCAGTAGGCAGTTAGGTTTTCGTTTTTAAACTTTTACGGCTATCTGTTATTTTAACACAAACTTTATGGTACTTATGTATTTTCGATAGTATTGAGATAATAATTATTATGAAGTAATTTTAGATTTTTTTCCCAAACATCGGATGCATGCAATGAAACACCTAACAATATTATATTGCCGTAATGAGCTCATTAAGCCCTTTCATTTGATACCAAACAGCACTATTAGATTTTTTTGTTGTAGATAACATCGTTTATACCACTAGAGGGCGCCACATGCAATTTTTTTTATTTTATCAGTTTGCAAACAAACAAAACGCATTCAATGATACCTCATTGAGAAAATTACTATTAAGTAGTTTCGGAGTTCTAAGGGAACAGATGAACATACACACCTACATACCTACCGGTCAAACCATAACCCAAAATCATAACTCTCCTGTTTGTTTCGCCCTAGTCGGATAAAAACATGTAGCCATTATACGGTTAGATTCAGTCTACATTTCGGTTACAAAAATAGACGACTCTGCACCTGAGGAGGCCCGAGGCAGCGCTTAAGTGGTGCCGCAGACATGTAAACCTCTTCTGAGCGACATTCGTGTAGCTTCCTACTTCCTACATCCACACAGACGCGGGTTTATCTTTTGTGAGAATAATCTAGGCCTGCAGTGTGTTGTGAACACTTTGTTGGGAAGGAATAATGTTTCTTTAGGGAATTACAAATGGCCAAATAAATTTTGCGGTGAACGTGTTCTTATCAATGTGATGCAAATACCTAATTAGTTTTTCTTGGATACATTGGTCTCAGTGAGTATGTATTTTCTTTATTTCAATTATGCATAAATATCACAAATGGAATTATTATATATGCTTCTTGAGCTTCCTTTACAAAATAATAATAGCCTTTACCTTCTGGAGGTCTACTCCCTTCCTCCGAAAACAAAACTTCGCAAACGAACGAAAATCAAATGTAGTTTCAGTTTCGCTTTGTTTTTATCAAACTTAAATAAACCAATAAATACATTTCGTACGATTAATAATTAAATTAAAGCCGGTATAGAGTATATAAACGTCAAAGAATTTTCTACAGAACCACGTTCGGATGTAATTTTTGAACAAATGAGAACAGTGGTAGGACCCTTGCGAACTTTCGGCCGAAGCTTAACTTTTCGGAGAACGCGAGTAGGCCCACAGAGCCTTTGGCTGTATTTTACGCAACTCGTTTTGAATATACTTTAATGCTCTAGCTCACTGAAGATCCTTAAGTGATAAAGTTAAAGACCCAATTACAAAACCTCTAAGTATTAAAATTGATATTATTTCTCTTCCAGATTGCTGGATTAACTACCAGAATTAATTTAAAATGACCGAGTTACCTTTAATAAAGTTTGGGCATTTAAATCAAACCTCAATGAATGAAGACTTTGCAAGACTTGATTACTTTATTTACAATTTAACGTTAAATATCCAAGAATATTCTAATTCTTCCTTCAATTTGACTGAAGATTTAATTTGCAATGTTTCAAGTTACCTTTATAACTCCAGCCTTGGGGTAATAATTGCTCTTCCAGAATGGGAGGCATTATCGTCAATAATAGTGCTTATGACTTTAATTTTGGGCACAATTTTCGGAAACATTCTTGTGATACTTGGTGTGTTCACACATAAGCCACTGCGGATAGTTCAAAACTTTTTCATAGTATCATTAGCCGCGGCTGACTTGGCAGTGGCAGTGTTGGTAATGCCTTTAAACGTGGCGTATGCCACTCTCGGCCGATGGCTTTGGGGCAAGCACTTGTGTAAAATGTGGCTTACCTGTGATATAATGTGCTGTACTTCATCCATATTAAATCTGTGTGCCATAGCCCTTGACAGATACTGGGCTATTACAGATCCCATTAACTATGCCCACAAGAGAACGCTGAAAAGAGTAGTTCTTCAGATAGTTGCAGTGTGGATATTGTCGTTGATTATTAGTTCACCACCGCTTTTGGGGTGGAATGACTGGCCAGAAGAGTTTACTGTAGACACACCCTGTCAATTGACTTCAGAGCAGGGATACGTTGTTTATTCATCTTTGGGTTCATTTTTTATACCCCTTTTGATAATGACAATTGTTTACATCAAAATCTATGTAGCAGCTAAAAAGCGACTGAGAAGTCGAGCCTTAGCTGCATGTCTTTACAAAAAGCGACCGGAGCGTATTATCACCAATCAGGGTACAGACCAAGAGAAGGAAGAATCTGAAAACGAATCGGATAGTGGAGACAGTATCAAGCGATGTCAAAGGAAAGCATTTTTAGACATGAAGAAAAACCTGTTTATGCCATTTATATTGCTGAATGATCCTGACGCTCGCCAGAAAATTGAGGCAGATGTTCGAAGAAATGCTGACGTAGCACCTAAGTATGGGGGTACTAAGAAGAAATCAGCGGGATCTATTAAGAATATGAGTCAACGAAGGAAGAAGCAAGAGAAGGCACTGTTAGTCAGCGTCAGCAGCAGTGGTGACGCTGTACACCAGTTTATTGAACAGAAACAAAAGATATCGCTGTCAAAAGAACGACGAGCAGCGAGAACCTTGGGCGTAGTAATGGGGGTCTTTGTTATTTGTTGGTTGCCGTTCTTCCTAATGTACGTAATATTGTCCTTTTGTCCGCGGTGTTGCCCAAGCAACCGATTGATCAATTTCATCACTTGGTTGGGCTATATAAATTCGACTGTAAATCCTTTAATTTATACGATATTCAACTTAGATTTTAGAAAAGCGTTCAAAAGATTATTGGGTCTGACATAAGATTGTTTTCTATTCCATACCTAAGTACATTTAGACTTTAAAAAAAATAATACTAACCTACGTAATAAGTTAGATGTCATTAGTTTTAAGTTTTTAATGTGGTATAGGTTATTAAATGAACATAATATTAGTTAGCCTCCGTCGAGACGATGACATGAAGCGTCTGTGTTATAAGAGTCGTTGAACAGCCTTGTTGACATCCGTGTAGTGGGTCGCAACTCTATTCGCCCCTAATATTTTTCCTGTTCTCATAAAATGTATTGTATGTAAATAATCATAATGTTCTAATGAAATAGGATAGGAATCATGTATATATTTTATAGTATGTAATGTAAGTAACTAAATTAAAATTGGTACTTACTGTTATAATAGATTCGGTATTAGGCAATTTTCGAAAGAGCGAAGTATAGGATCCGGCACGAGCTATGAGCGCTGACCTTGAATACGGAGTAGTAATTTCATGACTCTGTCTCTGTCTGTCTGTATGGCGCGACGCGAATAAAAAACATGCCCACCGCCACTATTTTCGCTAAGACCTCGTAGCTCGTGAAGGCACCTCGTCAGTACCTATCTAGTTGTCTAGGAATTGGGTCATTCACAATACTAGGTATTGTGAATATTTAGACGCTGTGAACCTAATTAACGCTATCCATCACTATACTCTATTTGTCGACGTCACCACTGCGTGGGACATCTCGGTGATGAATGGCTATCAAACCAACCTAGTGTTTTATTCACGAACTCGGAATATGAAGTGAATTAATTAGGTATTCACCTTAATTATCATCACAATACCAACTAAGTGTGATAATGTAATAATTTGCCTAAATGTAATAATTTCGAATATTCTACAGCAGCAAGTAAAACGTACCTGTTATGCTATGTAGATATTAATTAAGTAAGTAGTTTAATATGAATGAAAGTTGTCTTATATGTAATTAAAATTAATCTACAAATAGTATGTACATAATTAAGTAGCTCTGATTTTTGCTATGTGTTCGAATAACTCTTGATGGCACCACTCCCTATTATTATTTCAATATTTCAATAAATTTGTCACTAAATGGAACTTTACTTCTGGTATTATATCAAGCTAAAACATTTCAGCTTGATTTCCTTCCTCCTAATCTTTATAAAAACTTCTACTAGGTATCATTATCGCTCAACTCATTAACGCACTCATACGGTTATATCTATACTAATATTATAAAGCTGCAGAGTTCGTTTGTTTGTTTGTTTGTTTGAACGCTCTAATCTCAGGAACTACTGGTCCGATTTCAAAAATTCTTTAGGTGTTGGATAGTCCATTCATCGAGGAAGGCTTTATAAAAATATTTTATTCTCATAAAAATTAGGGGTCCGTAAGTAAATTGCAATTTTCTAACCTAAGGTGTAAAATCGAAAACCTATTTATGCGTACGCTGCAAAAACTATTGACAATAGAACAAAATAATGTAGTACGGGTTTGTAGGTCTTATTAAGATCTACAAAAAAGTCCGCGAGAGCATATATCTAACTCTCATAGTTTAGTCACAATAACCGCTTTAATGTTCATAAAAAAAAATTAATCGCCTGAAGAAAGAAACTACGTTAAATGTGTATCATAATATTAATTTTTATCCGAATCAAGCAATATGCTGTCAAGGGTATTCATGTAGAAGTAAAATACTGTTTGTTTTATTCCAATAGGACATTGCGTTTAGAAATTATTGCGAGTATAAAAACGCAAAGAATTGGTACCTAATAATGAGTTATTTGCCAAAGAGTAATCTCTGAAACGGCTAGACCGATTTCAACGGGACTTTCACTGGCAGATAGCTAATGTTACAGGGAGTACCATTAGCTTTTTATTTATAAAGAAAATTTAGGGATCCGCGGTAATCAAATTAAATCTACGCGGGTGAAACCGCAGGGCACAGCTAGTAGTCAATAAAATAATTGAATGCTAATTACGGTTTCATGTTGCGATTCACTGCTCATCAAAGTACGAATCATGTCTTAAATAAAAGCCTATTTCGACCCAGTATACCAATCAACAATAGAAATTAAATGTATAAATGAAAGGGTAGGTACCTAATTAACATTTAACATGGTGATTCTAGATTAATTAACTCTTTATGGTATAGGTAAGTACTTATTCTCCAATCAAACTTATGAGTAATTGTTGAGTTTCTTGCCAGTATCTTCTTTCTTCTACAACAAAAGCAAGCTTTCGAACTCGGTAACATTTATAATCCTGTTTAATGTATTTTTTGTGTCCTTCTGGCGATTTGAAAGTTCTTAGTAAGTCTAATCAAATAAAGATATTTTGTATTTTGAAAGCATTGGCTAATGCAGCGAGGTGATACGTAATTTATCACCTGTATTATTAATACACCGAACATGTAATGTACTGGAATATATATCAGGATATCATGAATCTGTAAAGGTTCAAGATATCCTATTAGCGGTCTACGCAATTAAGCTATTAGGCTATTAGTAGTTGAACCTATGTGATTCCAATAAATTTATCCACGACATAAACGGCGTTCAAGTATTGCTGAGCACTAAGCCAAAACGTGTTAGTACATACCTAGGTACTTTAGTTTTGATTACATTTAAGTAAGAGCCGTAGTGGTCTTGGGGTTAGGGTCCAGCGATTTCACACCACGTGCTTTACGGTGAAAGAAAACATTTTGACTGGTCACCAGCTTGTGCCTGAGAAATAAAGACCGACGTATGTATAGTGCTTGAGACGGTGATAGACTCACCATCTGTCACTTTGGCTTAATCTTCAGTGAAAAGTGGGTGTATTATTACAACACCGCTGCCTACCCCTGCGGGGAATACAGGCATGAGCATATGTATATATGTATTTAAGTAAGTAGCTTTTTGTTTAAACGTAATAAAAATATTAGCAAACTACCTCTGATAAAAGTTTATCCTTGCACAAGCAGCGTAGATTAAGTAAGAAATCCTTTCATACTCAGCACTAACCTTTTCTTTATGATACCTATGTGACCTTGTCAGCCATCTTAATTTATAGCGGGATGAAACCGAGCTGGGAATAGTTGGTATTATAGATAAAGCACATGGGTAGATGGTAGGCCCTAGTCTTGGAAACACATTGTAGTTAGGTAGCATTAATATTACAGACACGTTACCTATTTAATGTTTTAATAACCATAATAACGTAAATAAACATACCTAATAGTGTGAAAAGAGTATGTTGTTGACAAATTGTATGGTGGTATAATCTAATATATGTTTGAATCGTTTTCTATTCTATAAAATATAACATGTTTCGCATGTTTAGTTGCTAGAGTGTTTGGTGTTTGAATGTATTTCCCTTTGAAATGATTCTTATTGTACTAACTTAATCTGAAAAGAGAATTAAATAGGTCAAATAAAGTTTGTATGAACACGAGGTACCTACGACGCAGCAAATAAAATGAAAATGCTTTATGTCAGAGTACATTATTCTAATGTGAAGTTTTAGCTACGCTGAATGTCGGAAGGCTAACTCAAATGTGAATTTCCTTTTGTTCTGATGACAGTGCATAGGTAGCTGTGTCTGTTAGAAGGAAAGCTTTCTGTATAAGTTCACTAAGTTCATGATGAATGTTACTGTTTCCTGAATGCAGCGTGCGATGTGGTACGGTTACAGCACAGGTTTATTTATAGGTAAACTTACTAAGCAGTATGGAATCGAGACAAAATTTATAAAATACTTGCGTAAGCGTTTGCTCCATCGAGCGTGTGTGACTACCCTACTCTTAAAGTTATTAAAATATACTTACCTACTTTTAAATCCACTACAAAATTAAGGTTGATTGGTCGAATTAAAGTTTCGAAAAATACTTTTAAACACGTAAATAACGTACATTCGGCCACACCGTGACACCCCATACTGACATTACGCCTAGGTTGATTATAATCTCGTAAATGCGCGCGCCTGCATGTGTGTGTCATTGCGAACGATTTGTTCCTAGATTCCGTACTGCTTGTACTAAGCTCATATTATGTATACTGTGGTAACGGTTTCTTGGCTCGTTGCATCCTATTTGCAGGTATTTTGTAGCACCGGTAATAGCGTGCTCGCCGGTGCTGGGACTAACGGCCACTAATTGATTTTAGGATAATGTTCTGTGTAATGTAAGTACATGGCTTTGAATTTAAATTAAATTATAAATGGTGACACTAATTGCGCTTTGGTTTATACAATCAGATTCATTTTGAATATCAGTTAGGTGTGTGTATGTAATTAGCAAATTTTTCAAAGTTCGTATCTAGTGGAGCTTCAATACAACTTCATTTATTTCTCAGTACCGAGGTACTTTCCTACTTGTCATTCCTGTGATCAGGATATCTGCAATTTTTATTTCTCGGTAAATATTTATGTTATTATATACGACTTGACGTAGAGTATATACGAACTTTGTTCTTTATTATCGAAATTATATTTTTTTTCGTGTCGGGCTTAAAATAGAGATGGTTAAAAAACCCCGTCAGTCTTAAAATAGGCATATTTCGTAAAATGTTCTTTAAGCGGCCCACGTGTACCACTCGTTCATCTATACTAATATTATAGGGAGGTAACGTTTGTGAGTTTATGACGTTGTTAGGGGTAATCTCTGGATCTAATGAACCGATTTTCAAAATTATTTCACCAATGAAATGCTACGTTATTGTGGAGTGTCATAGGCTATAATCATTTCCAAATATTGCGCGGGACAAACGGGCCGGGACAAAAATATTTCTAATGCGGAACGGCGTCCGCGAGCACTGCTAGTAAGTTATAAAATAAGAATGTATCCTCGTTCTATAACCGATTTTAACCTGACGCCTCCATCCTGGTAGCAAGACGATGAATGGCTTTTCGGTAAATTACAAGCCCACTGGTATAAGGAGTTTATTTTATATTAAAGTTACACTCCTTGGGGTACATTTGCCAATAATTCCTTACACGTGCTACAATATTTAATATGTTTACCAAATGTAAGTGTCCTACTTACGAATAAGAATTTTCGGGAATTTTACTTAAGTACCCCATTTCCCTGTTAACGGTGAGTTGAATTTGTCACATCGGTATCTGTGAAAAGTACGAAGGTCCCTTGCTATGTCATAATTTTGTTCATTTTTCCTTATCAACGTTTTATGAAAAATGTCAGTTAAAGTTCCCGTTATAGTCGGGGACAATATACATTTTCTGCACCGTAATATTAACGGCATGTTGTCTTTGTTATTACCCCACGCTTCTTTATTGGCAATTTACCTGAAACCATACGGTTTCTAGAGATGTATTATGTGCCTTCGGTATAAATTTAGCTGCGTAGAGACTTTACGGAATAAATAGCAAAGTAGGTACCACACCACGAGTTATACGGTGAAGTAAGGTGAAGTAACATGTTGAGGAAACCTGCATAATATGAAGGCATGAATTTATACGATAGACTCACATAACACACTACTAAGTTATTAACGTACCCACTACTGACACTAAATAAAAGTATTTAATTAAAAAAAGATCTAGGTAGCTACTTCGTAATTTGAAAAGAAAAGTTTTATGTTTATCTACCCTTCCGTTTTGTTTCAAAGATCCACAATATTAGGCTTAGTAAATTCTCAAAACTAATTAAAAATTCTAAAGTAGAAGTAAGTCTGACGTAACATAATAGCCATAGTTAAATAAGAATATCCTATCCATGGACTAATCTAAAAGCCTTCAAAATAACAAGTCACGTCTTGCCATAGCCATGTATGATTCAGATTCTGCGGCGGGTAATTGAGCAGTAAATTACGCGACCAAAGCCTATGTGAGAGCACACTTGAAGCTCTCAGCCGTGCCGTAAACACCATCCATCACCATGCCATGCCCTCAGCGACTCGTCACGACTGCTTTAATTGATAACCCTTTTCAGTAATTAGTGGGTGTGAAAGACACTGAAAAGATAATTTAATTGGTATGTGAACAAAGCCTTTGAATGATAGCCTCATAGATGTCCGTTTAGGGAAATTTAGATAAATAATTATATTTCACTTTAGTAACAGATTTCTATAAAGCCAGAGTATACGTATGAGCTTACTAGGAGCAGTACGGAATTTGAGAAGAAATCGTTCGAAATGACACACTCACACAGAGACGTGCGCACCTAGGAGATTATAAGAGCTCTCGGCGTAATGTCAGTAGGCAAGGGGTGTCACGTCATGGCCGATGGCGTATGCGTCATTTTCGTGTTGACAGTTTTTTTTCATAAACGATAATTCTTTCTTTGACAGTAAATTAAAGAGTAAATTATAAAAACAAACCTTCACACTCGATGACGCAGGAGTTTTTGTTAAAAAAAAATGGTCTAAATACCATACTGCTTCTATGTCAGCTGATTTATATACTGTGCTATAGTTTAAGTAGGTATTGGATGTTTCTATGTATTAATAATCTATCTAATAAAGTATGAGCAACATAGTCTAGTTTCAAAACTTTGCTTAGTTAGGGGTTAGGTCCGTGGGTGAAGTTGTCTCAAGATATATTAGCTAACGAGATTTATTGTGTGGCAGGAATGTGATGTGTCGTCGCATTACAATTCCTAATCTAGCGCCACATTGGATATGTAACCGCTATTTCGTCATTAAAGGCCAGGGGGCCAACTATGATGTTGAATTTCTAAGCTTTGACATTTAATTTTACTGTATAAAAATGAAACGTCGAAGCTCAGAAGTTGTTAATACACTCTGTTTAAGCCGATGATGATAGGATTGGTAGGCCCCCAATTTAATATTGATGGCATTAGATAGGTAAGTTTAAGAAATTAACGCTTTCTCATGGAGAGGACTATTTGAAGAAAGATATGTTAGGTATATAGAGCCGTTGTGGCCTTTAGGTTTGAACAGTCGCCTGCTGCACAAGCGACGCAAGTTCGAATCCCAGTGGGGCCTGTACCAATGAGTTTTTCTAAAAATTTATGTGCAGTGATTTCAAACCACGTGTTTTACGGCGAAGGAAAACATCGTGAGGAAACCTGTGCATATATCTGAGAAGTAATTCAAAGATGTTTGTATAGTACCTGAGACGGCGATAGACTCATCATCTGTCACGTTGGCACTTAATCATCTTTGGTGAAAAGTGGGTGTTGTTATTACAACATCTCTGCCTACCCCTTTGGGGAATAAAGGCTAATATGTAATGTTAGATATGTTACAAAATAAGCTAACAATTTACCGTTTTCCTCGTAATTGCTGTTGTTACCGAATGCTCGTGGAAACTCGGTTTTACAAAAGCTTCGGGAAACTGCAAATCATAACGACGTTTTATTTTGCGCTGTGCAAGCATTTGGCTCTGAAAATATTATGTAAAGTGAAAAAGCATTGATGCAGACATACTAACTAGCATTTACGACTGAATCTATTGGGGGCCGAGTAATACAATAAAATACTAGATGAGTATTAATTATTAGGCAGATAAGCAGGTAGTTTTGAAGAATAATAATATATTATGTAGTTAATTGCTCGATATAAAAATATGAATGAATATATTCGTACATTACCACACCGCCCAAACTAAACAAAATATTTTTTACTATACCAGACAATAGGCATGAAATACTTTACTACTTTTTTATATAACAAACTTAAAAAAATAATATGTATCAAGCCCTTTGTTCGCATAAGAAAGTAACTACCTATTAAGGTTTATATTCCAAAAATGTAATGATTCGTGAAATACGACATTATTAGTAAATTGTGCGCTATTCTCGGAAGCGTGATTTACTCGTCCATGTGTGGAAACATATACCTAATATTCCTAATTCAATAAAAAATGTTGCTTACTACGTCAGTAACGGCAAGATATTACTTTGCGGTATTACATATTTACAAACGAATATTAAGTTATGAGTAAATCTCTAATAAAAATGCTGAACTACTCAAGCAGGTAGACGATGAAATTAAATTCTGCTACTACCTATCATATCACATTCAGCTAATATTTAATTCGCTAACCGAAAATCTTAACATGTTGTCATTCGTTTTTGAAACTTAAAATATATTAATTTTACGGTACCAAAATGAAACGTCAAAGCTCAGAAGTTCTTAATACGCTCGGGTTAAACCGATGGTGGCAGCCCACAGATTTCTATATATCGTGTAGCAATTCAATGCGTAGATATTTTAATTACCCCTATCCAGTACCGGAGGCTTCATTTAAATGCCGAAGTGACAAATGATAAATTATTCAGCTATCGATGTTAATCTATCTACCTTAGTGACAAATACAAGAGATAATTATATTGTCATCTATCTATATCTATACATACATACAGATAAATAAAATTGAAGTGTCTGTTTGTCATTCCGAAATTACAGCATTTCACTAAATGCATATGAAAGTATACACGCTACTGACTCTAAAAAACCAAGTTTTAAAATTTTTCTCTGTCTGTCTGTCTGTCTGTTTGTTCCGGGTAATCTCTGAAACGGCTGGACGGATTTTAACGGGACTTTCACTGGTAGGTAGCTGGTGTTTCAAGGAGTAACTTAGGCTACTTTTATTTATCAAAAATATTAGGGTTCCGCGACAATAAGGATGAAACTAAATCTACGCGGGTGAAACCGCGGGGCACAGCTAGTTGTGAATAAAACACTGCTTAGGTTATTTGAAATACGCGACATTTCTATTACTTTAATTCTAAAAAGATTCCGAAATTGGTACACGTATGAATAACGCGTAATTCAGTTCGGCGTAGACATACATATTAAAGTTTTTCAATAACATATTTATCAGGAGTGACATGAACTCGAAATATTCACGTATCCTTTACCCTTATCAAGGGAGACATAGCCATCTGGCTGCGTGTCTAACTGGACACATCATTATGTATTTAAAATTAAACACACACCAAAGAACAATACATATTCTGAAGTTTATCTGCCAAATTTGTAAATAGGTTTGTAGAAGTTTTTCGAGATATCAAATCTATATATATAAATAAAATTTAAGTGTCTGTTTGTAAATCCAAAATAAAAGCTTTTCACTAAATGTATATGAAAGTATACATGCTACTGACAATAAAAAAACAACCATAAAGCCATGTTTTACAAGAAGAAAAGAAAAAGTAGTTAAGGTATCGTTGTAGGTATGCGGCAAGCAGTGGTCTCTACCTACCCCCACGAAATATGTGAGCATGTATTTTTTACAAAGGAGTAGGTACACATTCTTCTTTGCCATCAAAGCCATACTGGATACCAGATATTCATTCGTGGAAACCCACACTAGCGTACTCACTGAATTATTGCCTAGGGCACTTGCATACCTTGTTGATTTTATTTCCATTCTACCCACCTTTTAGACACTCCTAATGCTACTTGCTGCGTAAAATAATATTCAAACACTTCAAAGGAAAATGTAGATATACCTAGAGCCCATCTAATCGTAATTTAGTTAATGTTGTCTGTATCAACTTGCGCAACGCAATGAAAAAGGGAACGGATTGTTAAATTCGTCCTTAAATTTTTTCACTAAAATGTTACAATGAATCGAAGTAATTTTGCAAACGAATCCGTAATCAAACTTGGCTTGGGGCCAATTATGATCATCATATTAAGAGCTTCTTAGCTTTGAAGTTCAATTTTACGGTACAAAAATGAAACGTCAAAACTCTTAACACGCTCTGTTTAAACCGATGATGGTAGGCCCCTGATCTTAAAAAGGCATTCTCTGTAGAATTGTGCTAAGCGAGTAGAACCGGGGCAGTTTAATATAAAGTATGTAACTGATCAGTCAGAACTCCTCTTTGTTTGAGTAGTTGAAAGTGCAAAAGTTAGAACGAATAGGTTCCGCACGCGAGCATCGTCACGCTCCACAAAGACTGGAACCCCTTTTAAACCGATGGCTTCTGCTTTTATGTACTATTGCTGTGTTCCGCTTCAACACTATGAACAGCACCTTGGTAGATTTTAGTACGAAGTATGTAAGAACTAAATTAAAAAAATCTTCTTTACAAATCTAAAGCATGGGCTGCCCTTCGGGAGGGATTGTAAAATTAACAATTAAGAACCTTAAAAATCCTTTAAATAATATTTTTTTATTCTGGTTGTAAACCATAGTAGAGCATAAGCTAGGTTAAGGAAGCACCATACAATCTATTATGTTTTCTAGGCGACACTAACTTCGACATAATATACGAGTACTTCATAACTTAAGTACTCGTATATGTCGAAGCTTGTTGTTGTTCAATTTACCACATAAATCACACTAGTTGCCTCATGTCACTTTATCGAATAAACAGTATAATTACTCACAGTTTGTGTATCAACTTTGATAGTAATTAAAGGACACGTAAGTACATAATGCATAACCTAATGTAAAAGCTGTCTTTCATGCAAAATCCATGTCAGCTGGTAGCTTTTATTTCAATTCTGAAGCACTTTCCCTATTTAAAATGCACCCTCTATATTATTTAAGCGGATTAAGGCCTCGTAATTGAACTTAATGAAATCGAACTGGGTCGTAAAGTATTCGAGAGATTTGTGCTCTTGGATTAGGACTTTTCGGGTTTCATTTAATGCTCTTCTTACTTGCCACGAATATAAATATCTCATTAAGTTTGGGGTTCATTTTGTGTCCGACTGCAATGAACTATGGAAATTAATAGAACTTGTCGACTATAAAAACCCAGCTTGAAGTTACGGCACTTTTATTCCAAACGTCTCTGTTCGTTGTTTGAAATTATGGCACTTTTTATACCAAACGTCTCTCTCGTAGAGGGCAATTTCACTGGCCACAGAACTGCGATAAATAAAGATTGCACGACAGCATCGAATCATTTGACTCTCAATAAAAATGTCTTTTAAAATAATGTAAGTCTGGCAGCACCATAAATAACAGATTTTTGAGTGGAGTCAAATTTGTCTTCTTTGTTATGTGTCGAATTTCATGTTAATAAAAAATATTTCAGCTGCAGTCAAGTTTTGGGTGGATATTTAATACCGATGTATACTTTTCTGTCGTGAAGTCATCCTCTGTGCCTGACTGGACAGCGAAGACAAGTCTTTAGTAATCTGGACTCTCATTTTAATAATTATGCAGGGAGGTATAGTGAAATATATTTTTTTATTCCGAAAAGAAATACCAAACCAACATAGCATTTATGACGTTGTCTGCTGTTATTAAAAGACACAGATAAATAAACTAAATTTTAATATAAAAAAAATGCAATATCGTTCCATGAATTCTCGTTGAAAAGTCAAGTTTATACTCATTGTATTAGATCTTAGGGATCTGATAAATACATGCCCTACGGCAAAAGGGCCTTTCCCTTGGGCTTGACAAAGTGTAAATATAACAAATGGTAGGGTTGGGCTTAATTAAAATAAATGTAAATACATTTATGCTCTGCCTGAAAAGGAATGTTACAAAATTTTGTAAGAATTACTTCACGAGTTACTCAATCATTATCATGCTGTGACTGACAGAATTTCATTATGACTAAGATGGGTTACTACATATTGAAAATGTAAATGAAAAACTGAAAACGATTTATTCAGTTTATGCACTCATGAAAGTCGAAAATATTACCACTTTTTGAGAAGTCGTTGTCATGTTTTTAGTAGCTTTTCTATGAAAAGTGGTAGATCTATGACTATCTAGGATATATTGTTTAGAATGTGAATTGTGTAAACTATACACATTATATACATATAACAAAGGTAAATTCCTAAAATCAACCCTTGTACCCAAATAACAAGCCTCAGTATTGGGTTAATATTTCATTAAAAACAAATGATTTAACAATTACATTTAACGAATAACTAAAGCACCAAATCAATAAGCGGTGTGAATAGTCGGCGATTTACATAAATGTTGAGTGAACAATAGGGGCAGGGTAGTAAATCCAGCAGGCTGGCTAGGAGCCAAGCTGCCTTGCGCTACTAACGGCTTATAACAAAAACTAACTCCGGCGCCATTAAGAAAGTAGCGAAAAAGGATACGCAGAATTTATTGCTTCTTAGTCTATTCAATGAAATTAATGTTATATGTATTAAATGGTCTTATTATATTCTCTTGGAAAAAATGCTGACCGACTTTCATGACTAGATTAAAAAGTAATATTTTTCAGAGAGGTCAAATTCGTAGCACTCGTAACCAAAGCCAATGTATAGATGCACGAATGAGGTAGAAATGAAAAAAACGTATAGGTAATGGATCGTAGCATGTGGCAAATGGTAGTCTCTGCTTACTCCCATGAGATACAGGCGTGAGCATTGTATGTTTGCATTTGGTGTAATTATGGGCCGTAGAGGACCGGCCTTGGTGCTCCTTAGGCTTTTCGTAAATGAAAGGTCAGCTGATAATAACAATTTTTACGCAGAACATCGCAAAGAAAGTAAAATTCGGTAGAAGTACATGTAGATTCTTGTGAGTTTGCTTCTGTGAACATCCCAGCACACTCGATTTTTCCTGAGTAAACTTGACATATAACATTATTATAATGTTCAATAACTGTTGATGATTAACTCTTCAAGAAGTATCAGCTGTAACAATAAAATTGCGTCAAATATTTGCTTACATGATTCTCGGATTTTTTCATGCCTAATGCATAAATTATTACGGTATCGTGTAAGTATTGTCAAGAAACACTATGTATGTATGCCCGATATGAAACCAACGATACATCCTTTTACACATACAAGTTACAAAAACACTTTAATATTGATGAAGGTGCGTTTATTACACGCGAAGAATCCGCTGATTTTTTGCCGGCCACCTCATTGGAATGAAAATGACAAAATAACAAAAATCTTTACGACTCACATCGTGTATCGTATTTACTGAATAAAGTGGATACGTATTCTGGAAATTTGTAGTATTATATTTACTTAACCAAGAACTCAGTCCAAAATAATAAAGAGGTAGAAAGAAGAGAGAGGTAGAAGAAGTAGGGGCTTACGTAACCATTTTCACACAGTAAACCCTTACAGTAAACCCTTATTGTCACCAAACTACCGAACCTTTAATTCGGTTAGAAATTCGTATAAATTACCTGAAATGGATAAATATGACACATAAATAATTCGCAATATTTATGGCAAATTCGACATTGGGAACATTCTAGTGAGAATTAAAAATAATTGCTGACACGATACATTTAGGCAATATTCATTGAAGTTAGTACTTACTTATAGGAGCTTTAAAGAGACTGTGATTGAAGAATGATATGATATACGGTCAAAGCTGCTGGAATGAGCTCCTCCGACGTGGTTTTTTTTTTATAGTATATCATGTTGTGAAGAGATTCTTACAGGGTTGGCAATGTGGCAACGTGCATAACGCGTGATTCCGCTAATTTTGTTAGCGTCCATTGGCTGCCGTAACGCACTTGGTATCAGCAGGGCCATATGTATGTTTGGTATAAAAATTATGAAAATTGGTTGGTAAAAAAATTGTGTTGTTATGCCTCTATTTACCTCATCGTGAACCTTTGAAGCTAATATAAAACTAGCTGTGCCTCGTGGTTTCACCCGCGTAGACTTAATTTTATTTATGAGCCGTAGAACCCATTTTTCTTTCACACCAGCTATCTGCCAGTGAAGGTCTTGTTAAAATCAGTCCATCCGTTTCAGAGATTAGCCAGAATTACAAACAGTAACAAGACAGAGAACTCCAATTTTAATCATCTGTATGAAAATAGAACATGTTCGGTTATGAACGTGTACAGGATGATAGCTTTAAGAAAAGATGAAAAGATTATATGTAAATGGAAATGTTAAGCGATGATAGAGGATGGAAGTGACAAACGAGAGAATATAGCTGGAGGTTAATGATGATGCAGAACAAACTTGATCTTAGTTATATTTTATGCAAGGACGGTTCTAACAGAAAGGTCGGAAATTCAATTGTATTGTGGAAATTTCCCCATAACCCATTAACTTTGTCCTTTATTTGACACAGGAATTACGACTAACCGAATCCTAATCCATAATTAATTAAAGAGATACAATTATGACGCTACTCGGGGGTATAATTGAGATTCTACGAACACATTTGGGAATGTTTTATTCATGCTCCGTGTGCGTGTGTAAGGATTAAATATATGCGGAGTAACACTCATTTGGGTAGCTTATGACTTTGTCTTCTAAATACTTAACCATTTCAATTTGTTCAGTAAAAGGGTGAGCATATTTTAAATTCCAAGTGTCTGTATTATTTAACTGTTTCTTTTTAATGTTGGGATAACTATCACACTTCAAATGTCACCTAATTAGAATAATCAATGAGTACATATTTCATAGAGAAGCGTAGTGTTTGTTACTTTGTGTGTGTAATAGTAGCGTGAACATGATATTTTTGAAAAGATATAACTAAATTGGCGTAATTATTCCTACAACAAAACACAGCCTATAAATATTTTATTCCCTTTTCCATAACCAATTTTTTAATTATAAAATCAAAATTCGCACATATAGCATTTTATTAATTTTACTTCGTATATTTAAAACTATCATACTATAAATGTGAAATGTATACCCAAAGGGCAAGCATAAAGGGTAGGTATCTGATCCTAATCTGAAATCCGGATCAAACAGCTTTGTATCCTCGAGGCCGAAACATCTACCAAACTTTGAACTTACTTATAAACCTATCACACATGGGACTGAATGGATTAATATGAATTACTTCCAATAATGGCCGGAGGCGAAAGATTAATTTCTATTAAATGCTATTCCTCTGAGACATATGAAGCAACTTCCTACCCGCAACTTATATTTTGATAACATTTGTCATACTCCCAAGAGGTTCAAGTATTATGGAATATTCTACGAATGCACGATTCTATTTAGAATTTCACCAATACTCATGGGCTCTATCTATGTTAGTTATTAATAAGTAGTATGTAGGTAAATGGTAGAAAGAACTTGAACTATAATATTACACTGACATTTTATTGCAAAAAAACTATAATAACAAGCTTATACGAGCAAATACTCATCTCTTCCTACTCATGATTTATAGTTTAATAACCTGAACCCTGCGGTTCAAAGTGAAAAATATGTTCAGTCTATATCTGAGAGACAATTTCCAATGAGAAAATGAGTGTTTACTTTTTCTTGCTACTTTTATATTGTGGGCCAGTAGATACTGTGCGGCTATGTTGTATAGTTTGTCTCGTCAACATCATTGTGATCAACCGCAACGCCGGTCTTCTTGCCAGTTCTTCTCCTTTGGCCAATTTCCGATCCGGTGGTAAATTTTACCAGGGTCCAAACTGAATAAATATTTTACATTTGCATTTTTCAAAAACTGAAGAGACCAATAAAAATATAAGGTACATTTACGCCCTAGTTCCTGGTAGCTGTGAAAATCCAAGATGGTTTCCAGATCTCTTCAAACGTAGAGATAATAAGTAGGTAATAATTATTTAATTCCAAGAAACAAGTACTTGACGTGAGGTTCACAAAATAATGTATTTCATTAGAATACTTACGTGAGTGCTTTTAAGTTGGTATAAACAGATAAATTTATATTTACAGAAATAACACCGCATCACGACGCGGCGGTTGAAATTCAAGGTAAATGACTGAAAATAAATCTTTGCCTTTTCGGTTTACAATTTTCTGAAGGAGGCCGGCCAGAAAATGTATTACTTATGTAAATAAGTTCCTTATTTAAATTCATGGCGGTGGCTATATTGAACGCTCGGAATTAAATAAACGATGTGGGTAATCGCACATTAGTTTATGTAAGTAGCGTTAGAAAAATCCCTGATAAAAACTATGTTAGAGCCGTGGTAAGGTTTGAGTTGTCACCTGCATCGCTAGCGATGCAAGGTCCAGTTTCTCTATTGTTTACCAACGGGTTTTCCTAAAACATAGGTGCGGTATTCAAAAAATGTATTCAGGATTTTCCCAGGTAGAAATCAAACGTTCATGAGTACATTGTGATGCTTTTTCAACTGTGTGATTGTGGCAGATGTATACATGTCAAATATGTTCATCCGTCTCGTAATAGAGTCAATATATGGCAATAAGAGCTCGTGGTAAGGCCCCAGTGCACGTGACCCATAAAATACTTAATTTTTCTATCATATATATGATGTATAGGCTATTTTCACACAGTTTTTTTTTCCGTAATATATATCGCATTTCGCTTTAGACGGTCTTCTTGTAAATAATATCATTAAAGGCCATTTTCCATTATGAAGCTTTCATGTTGTAAGTACCAAATTACACAAGTATTGGTATATTTTCCGATAATGACATTAAACACCTGTGGCATCTTTTTCGTCCCTTGCTTATGGATTTTACTTATACACTTAAGTTCCTTATACCTTTTTGGGAAGGAAATAAAAAAAGCCTCGAAAAGGCCTCCTTAGAAGGGTACACAATATTCTGAACAAACTCGTGCAATCATTATATTGTTTGTAAAAGCAGGGTTCAAAGTTTCAAGGTGGCCTTATTACTTTGACTTGTATGAGCTTTCTAAGCAAAGTCTTTTGTTAACATTTCCATTCTTCTTAATTTGTGGATAAAGTTTTTAGGAAAACATTCCAATTGTTAAAAGTTTTGGAGTATTATTAAATATGCTCGTGTATTTTTATTGTAGGTTATTTTCCTTATAGATTCAGCGCGAGTATTTATTGTGCAAACATTTGTTCCACAGCTATGTCATTCTAACGTCCGATATTTATTGTACACAAAATGCAACATTAAAATTGCAACTTATTTATAATGTGACCCTTGTTTATTTTTATTATTCACTTATATTACTACTTATTATGTGAATATAAATTATGCTGCGTAAGTATTCCAATCGGGATTTATTATGGTAATAAACCAAACGTGTTCTAACATTTTATATATTGGGTATCATCTAATAAATAAAAGGGTGCTGACCCTATTATTTCTAAACACAAAATTCTATTCAGCCATAAAAGTTGTAATAGTTTTAAAACAAAAAACAGCTAGCATGCATAAATCTATTTTAACAAAATTTGTACTAGTTTTTATATGGGTGTTTTTATGTGGTACACGGGTGATCCGCGGGATAATTTTTAAATTAAAGTAAGCCTTAGTTACTCCTTGTAACACTATCTGCCAGTGAAAGTCCCGTTGAAATTGATCCAGCCGTTTCGGAGATTAGCCGGAACAAACAGACAGACAGAGGAAAAAATAAGTTTCTTTCTTATGTCAGTACCGTATATATATTTACTTTCAAATGTAGTGAAAAGCTAATCTGAAATTACGAACAGACACTTCAATTTTATTTATCCGTATGTATATATGTATGTGTTTATTGATGTACTTACCAAAGCGAAATTAAGTTAAAAAACAAATCTTTTTTAATAATGTGATGAATTTAACTGTTCTGAAATATTTAATTCCTGCGGTGTCTAAAGCCTAATCTTCTTAAAGTACTGTAATGAACAAACTTTTCATATAAGATAAGTACCAATCTTAATGGATTTGAAGACAGATTAGAAGTTTTCTTTAAAAGGAAAGCGAATTATTTTTTCCTTTTATTAATGCATTGCGCATTCAAATATTATACCAACCCAATTACAATGTATTAACTAAAATGGGTGTTGTATGCAATACATTTGCAAAGCGGTGTCACTACTTATACTCATTAAGTGCTGACTGCCTAAACAATACCTCGAAATGAACGTCATGCACCCAAGGGTAACATAAGCATCAAAGGTCCTGACCCTTGACCCTTGTCAGAGTTCCACACACGTGCCATGTCAAAACTGCCAACGCCATCAAAACATCAATATGGCTTAGCGTCAAATTATGCATTCAGCGTAGGGTTGCCTCACTTTAAAAACGCTTATAAGCTATAAAAAAACTACCACTTGCTTCCAACATATGTTGGGTACTTGCAGTATGATACGTAGGTACTGCGGGGTTTCGGGACCTTATTTTTAAATGTGTGTTAAGTAGTTGTAGAGGTGTAGAGTCCCTACACTTACTATACATTTTTGGAATGGTGGTATCCTTATTTTTGATTCACCGTAGTTGGGTGAAAAAAATCCTATAGAGAAAATCTAAATAACTTATGTTTTATTTCAAATTATTTACTGTACCTCAAAACGTCAGAATGCCTATCGAAATATTCAGAAAAAAATTTGGTTGTGGAAAAAAGATTGGTTGCAGAAAAAAAATCCATGTAATTCGATTTTCGAACTATTTATCGGTCCTCTAGGAATAAATGTAATAACCGAGTCAATAATTATTAGAGTACTTTTTATCACGAGATAATATTCCAATTCTAATGGATAAATATAGTTTAATTTTAAATAGTTACTTACTTCAATGAATCATGCATTTACAATCATCATTATACAATTCATGAAATAATAAGTATCCAACTCAACTTTAATAATGCGTTTAAGTTAGTACGCTACTGAAGCAACTTGATTTCCATTTGAACACGTGTTTGAAAATTTATGTATGCTAAGTGTAACATATCAGTATATTCATAACGGAATTAATTTGATCGTCAGAGGGAAATCAACATCAGTTAGTAATTTATACCGCAAGTTACAAAATTGATACCTTAATGCGAGAGCGAATAGCATATACTCGTAGCGATTTTCTAACAACATCCAAAATATCATTAAAAAGGAATAGAACAAATGAATCGCCAATGTACCTGATAATCGTCAACCACATAATTATAAGGCTAGCTTTCGAACTGGCAGTAATTTTCCGACATTACGCACGACACAAACATTCATGGTTTCCTTTTTCATTTGCAAATAAGTAACATTACCTACATAATTTAAACGTGCGAAAATGGAAATACAAACTGCATTGTATTCGCTACTAAGTATATTTTACATAATGCAACTGGAATCCATTATTAGTATGAAGTTTAATTTTCGGGATATTTCATCGAGTATTGGATCTGGTCCGTGTTTCCCTTTGGTGTTTGTTCAATGCGCACAATCTATGCAGCCGGCGTGGCGCTCATTCCTCACGTACGATTTAATCCTGTTCTAGTATAATATAAGTAATATATGAATGAAACTTCAAATACCCACTGTAGTTCCTACTACAGTGGGTATATTAATAGCGTTACTAATTTTCTGTACAATTATACTGCTTCTTAATTCTTCGTAGAACTTTAATTACGTACACAAATGCAATTCTTCTTCTTCATTTAAGAGTTAGACTCTTGTCGGTGCAGCTGATGAAGCTGCAAATGCAATTATCCCTTAGTATATGTATCTCTCCATTATTCATTTTGTATTTCGATTAGAAGCCTATTAAAATTAGGGTTTAAATGCTACTTGCATTTTATAATATGGAAAGCTGATTCAAACGAATATATTTGAGAGCATTTATTTTTGTGGGATCAAGCATCCAGCTTGCGACGAGATGCGGGTCTGATTTGAAATGGTAAAGGGTTACGAAGATCGCAGTAACTCATGAAACAAAGATCAGATATCGACGCTACGGTTTGCAACTCAGCACTATCTATGTAAGCTGTTACTGATTCTCGGAAATAAGAAGCAGCCAATATATAACGATAACGTATCGCAAATTTACTATATAACGTATCGAGGATGGCGCATTTAATGTTTGTTAGCGACACACCTCGTCTAAAAGTAATTCAGAACATGATAATTTTAAGAAACAAAATCAAAAAAAAATATCGTGTCACAGATTACGATAATACGATTTAAATGAAATTTTTAATGTATATTCGGTAGGTCTGAGAACAGAATGAAAACTATTTTTAATACCATTACGTGATAATGGTAGGACACCCTTAAAATGTATAAAACAAAACAACGTTTGATGGGCAGTAATAATATATGGTTTATATAAGCACATATGGGAAACAAAAACACGGCTCACCAGATGAATCTAGAAATTATTTCAAGACTCCTTTTTATACTTTCTCGTTTGGGAAACACAGCTTTATTATAAATTTTGTGTCAAAATACTTGTTGTGTGTACCTACTCTTCGTCGCGTACTTATCGTATTTTACGGTATTGTCACAAAATAAACATTCACATATGTTAAGCATATCCACACATGTTGGGCTGTGGTAGGTAATTTTCACGAATTCTTCTTTCTATTGTAGGATATAATACCTACAACAATTCTTGGCAAGATCTAGTATAATAATACATTTCCAATAGTGATATCTGTGGTTCTCGCGAAGAATAGCTGCCACATACATCATTTACTCGCTTTACTTGCTTGACCCATATATATAACAATACCCATATGTATTACGAGTTTATGTTTCATTTATTTGTAAACAATATTTTCACAGACTCACCAAAATGACGATTTATGTGCGTGTGTAGGTAAGGTCGGTGAAATTGTTTAACAGCTGTGGGAAAATAAACTATTTTTAAAATTTAGGATATACAAATCTTTTTATGTGTCACAGTGAAGTAGAAACGAATTAAGTCCATTGAGTTGCAAATTATATATATAAGATACATGGATTAGGGATGCTTTACGTTGTGCCCCGAAAATTAAGTCCCATTTACACTATGGCCACGATCGAGCTTCATGGTGAATTATCGCAATAAATATTATTAATATCGTTTCTATATATCTATACATCTATACAGATAAATAAAATTGAGGTGTTTATTCCAAAATAACAGTTTTTCACTAAAAGCATATGAAAGTATACACGGTACTAATAATAAAAGCCAATTTTTTATTTTTTTCTCTGTCTGTCTGTCTGTTTGTTCCGGGTAATCTCTGAAACGGCTGGACCGATTTTAGCGGGACTTTCACTGTCAGACAGTTAATGTTTCAAGGAGTAACTTAGGCTACTTTTATTTAGGAAATATATTAGGGTTGCAAGAAATAAAGCATGAAACTAAATCTACGCATTTTCTGCATACCTTAGTGTATATTTTGTTTAACATCATTATTTAAGGTCAAATAAAGCTAAGTGTTAAGAGTAAAATAATACTACAGAATAAGTTAGATGGGGAGGAGTAATAAGGGGTTAGAGCAGTCGCATGCTACGCAAGCGACGCAAGTTTGAATCCCAGCGGGGCCTGTACCAATGAGTTTTTCTAAAAACTTATGTACAGTGATTTTCACACCACGTGCTTTACAGTGAAGGAAAACATCGTGAGGAAACCTGCATATGTCTGAGAAATAATTCAAAGACGTATGTATAGTGCCTGAGACGGCGATGGACTCACCCTCTGTCACGTTGGCACTTAATCATATTCGGTGAAATGTGGGTGTTGAAATTACAACACCTCTGCCTACCCCTTGGGGGAATACAGGCGTGAGCATATGTATGTATGTATTTTAGGTCAAATAAAGCTAAGTGTTAAGACTGTTAAGTGGATGAATGGTTCAAGCCTTTCACTAGAGTAAAATAAAGTTATACCACAGAATAAATAAAAGACGTAATTCTTTACGTTGCGGTGTCGGAATTCAACGACAAAATTAATGGCCAGTGGCCACCAGTGTGAATGCGACAAACAATACAAAATAATAACGAGAAATAGTATGCAGGAGTCCCTACAAATTTTTTAAAGCAAACTGTCTTTTTTATAATATATTAAATACTTTTTTTGAAAATATTATTCTTTTAGCTTGATAATTAATCTAAGTATTAACTGCGTAAAAAATATGCAGAATGTGAGATGAATAAGCTCACTTAATTAAATATACCAACAATCTTTCAATTTTCTAAAATATAAAATAAAAGATTAAGGTAAAATAAGTTCTAAGTAGGAACCCACTATTATTTATTTTAGAAGTCGTGAAAAATTACTTCATTCTGTCAGCAATACATTACGTCAACGGATATATAAAGCACGTCACTTCCCATAAATCTGAATTTCTCATGTCACTGCTCCTTTATGTGGATACGATGGGACAAAAATGCGAACGAAAATAATGCAACAAAATTCATTTCTTATTCAAGGACAGTTTTCTTTGAAAGTTTTATTTACTTGTCGTTCTCCGGCCTTTATCTTATTACTTGGAAGGCATAAGCAATGTACTTTTGTTACTCTTTTTCTTTTGGCCGTAGTCTTTACTAATTTCCTTTCTAGCTATGTCCAAGTTTATTAAGAGTTCCTATTCTTAAAACATTATGGAGCGTTAAAAAAATAGCAACTAGTTGTTGTAGCAAAAGAAAGTGTAATTTTTATTTACAAATAGTTAAAAATCGACCAAATGCGAGTCGCACTTGCGCACGAAGGATTCCGTGCCATATTCTATAAAAACGGCTAAAAATCACGATTTATATATGGGAGGCTCATTACATTTTTATTTTATTTACGCGGCAACAGAAATTCATTATCTGAGATACAGCCGGGTGATAGAAAGATATTCAAAAAGCCAGAGGAGTTTTAATAACAGGGTCCAGTTTTACCCTTTGGGTACGGAACGCTATAAAAACAACTATTACCTAGCAGCAGCTACTAGCGACTGAGCGTTCGTCTGAATCTGTAAATAATTTTCCAGGTATACAAAGAATTTGCAGTGACGAGACCCGCCGTGTTGAAAAGCTCATTTGTGATAGAGCATGTCGACTTATAGAGTGTATGTATTAAATGCCGGCGCTTGTCTCGGTATTTCAAGAACTCATGTTTAAGATAATTCCTACATAATCAGGAACGAGGCAGATGAAAGGGAATTTTCACCCCTATGTTGCGAATGTGTAGGTATTCATAACAAAGCTATACGGTAATTCATAGCAGACTTGAATTTCATCCCTTAGTTTGTGTTCTATGAAACGTTTTGGATGGAAATAAAGGCATAAGGGATGAGAGGAGAAACTAGCAAGCAAGTGTCTCTTTCGACCTCATAATATATAGTGCACATAAATTGCAGTCCCAAAACCTTTGTCAAAGAGGCACAAAAACCACAGTGAAGACTTGATTTGTGACCTATATTTATATTTATGCGTATAAACACAGAGCATAAGTCGCTGGTCGTAGAGATACTTCATTTGGAAGGTATGTTCTTTGTGAGGTTTAGGTATCCCTAAGAAAGGGTATTCCAAAATTTTACCCTTAAGGGGGTTAAATAGGGGATGACAGTTGATACATGAAATCTTACATTCACAGAGGCAAAGATGCGAGCGAAAGCTAGTATTATGGAAAAAATTACCGTTAATGAGATAGTTAAATATCTAATGATATAAAAATATCAAGGAATGGTTGGTATGTTAGTCTTATTTGTAGAGGCTCGTAGACCCGTATTTTTTTTTAGGAATTTATCCATTGAACATAATATATTTTACCAACACATTTCTTTACAATGTAAAGGATTCAGGTTGGATCTATTTGAACCTCTCAACCGTAAATTCCATATGAAATCATGAATGCGAAAATATACAGTGTACATTTTATTTTGTATGCTTCTCTTAACCCCAGAAAACTTAAACCGTTAAAAGATTGAGTAGGATCGATTACTTAATTTTTTTAAGAGGGTTAAGTATAGGACATTCAAACCTTTAGATACCGCGTAGCGTAGAATAGCTAATATAATAAATAGGGACGTTTAATCAGCTACGGGAATGTACGGGAGCACTCCCTTAACATCAGTTCGGCGCGAGGTCTCGATCGGACAGTACGTGGGCCCGAATCATTGCTAACTGCGGGTAGCTTTCGATAATAACAAACTTTACTCTTTAGTGATACCTACTTATTTTCTATAAATTAAATACGTTTTCTCTATGTTTTGGAATAAAAAGGAGTGTTGATCATGATACTTGTGGCGTTGTTTGTCGTGTTAATTGCAAGTAAGTACATTTTTTTTAATTTATGGTTATTTGTTAATTAGGTATAGATAATTATTATGCGTATACCGACCCAACAAGCAAGTTATTTATTTAATGAAAATTTTGTTTTATAATTTCGTTTTATGAACATTTCTATATGTTTTTATTACCATTAAATTGGTTTAGTAATTGTTTAAAAAAAAACATTCAACATCAGTGTGTATACTTATTAATCAAATTTATATTTTCTGTAGGCTATACTATCCCTAATGTTTATAGGATAAGTCTGATGAAATGTGAGTCCTAAAGTAGCAAAAGTACTTTAAGTGCAAAGTGCTTTATTCCTTCATTTTCCTCGATTTTGCATTCATTATCGTACCTTGTATTTGACGTTGATATGGGTTTCCTGCTCGACTCCACGGATTGTTACGAAAATTGCCGTTTCTTATCACCTGAAAGAAAATGGGCTCTGATTTATTCTACTTCAACGTAATTGAAGGTTCTTTATACTCTTATAATTAACTAAAACCACTTTTGTCCGGGTCTTCATGGAATTTCATTTTGGGATAAAAGTAGATAGGCTTTTGTTTGATGAATAAAAGAATTACTAACGTCTCCGGGAAAACGTATGTGTCCTTTATACATACATACGGGGTAAGCAGAGAGAATAGAGGACTATTTCAATTTAGAACTAACTGTGCCCCGCGGATTCACCCGCGTAACTGAATTTCCTGGGTGGCCCGCGGAACACTTGTTTTTTTAATGAAAGTAAGTTACTGTTTGTATCATCAGCTAACTGTCAGTGAAAGTCCCGTTAAAATCGGCACAGCCGTTTTAGAGATTACCCGGAACAAGCAGACAGACAGACAGACGAAGAAAAACTTTTCAATTTTTTTTTACTATCAGTACCGTGTATACTTTCATACGCATTTACCGCAACACTTAAATTTTATTGAAAAATATACATTTTATTAAATAATTAGCTGGGTGTGGATTTAAAAAATAATTATTGGTACTTATAGGAACCAAAAAAAGCAAGTTGCGAAAGCAACAATACGAGGTACCAATCAACCCAAGCTCAACTCGAATCTACGATAGATTCAATTGTGGCACTCTGCGTATCTTCACCCAGAAAGCATTTCTTTTTAAATTCGTAATATAAAAAAATCACATGCAAATGTCCCATTTGACTAGGATTTGTAATTTCTCACCTACGTTGCTGAGCTGTTTGTTGAATATTTTCCTTTGAAGCCCTTTGAGCTTCTCCCGATGAAGTCGCATAGGTTCAAGAAAATAATTTTCTTTTCGATATTTTGTTGCGTGATTCAAAGCTTTGCGACTCTCTCACGCATATCATTTTAGAGTGTATTCAATTGATTGTTCGTTTTTATTTCTGAAAGTGTTTTTTGTTATTGTTAAAATCATCGAGTTAAAACGTCATAAACACCTATATGTAAAAGGTAACAAACATACATTCATATGTTCGCGCCTGTATTCCCCGAAGGGGTAGGCAAAGGTGTTGTAATAACAACACCCACTTTTCACCGATGATGATTCAGTGTTTTTTTTTTTATTTACTCGGGACTTGTCATAATATTTGGAAAATAGCGTACCTCGACGTCTCGATTGGGTTACACCAATCGTGGTCGCGAGCAGACTAAAGTGATCGGCGAGCCCGTCTTCACAGCCGTACCGAAACATTGGTAGATTTTTCGTCTACCCTCTTTAGTTGTTGCATTTGATTATAAAGATACATACCGCGCTGACAGTATCTGCGTTTTATGTTCTTATAAAAACTACGACGCTTGCACTTTTTTATCACTGGGTTCCATGAAGACAACTTAAACTCGGTTCAGCACCAACGTGACAGATGATGAGTCCATAGCCGTCTCAGGCACTGTAGATACGTCTGTGAATTACTTCTCAGACATATGCAGGTTTCCTCAAGATTTTTTCCTCCACCGTAAAGCACGTGGTGTGAAATCAGTGCACATACGATTTTAGAAAAACTCATTGGTACAGGGGCCTTACCATGAGCTCTTATTGCCATGATAGTTGCACTCATTTATGAGACAGATGTATGTGACGTGTATACATCTGTCACTTTCGCACAACTGAATTATCATTGCAATAAGAGCTCATGGTTGGGCCCCAGGCCCAAATTCCAAATTCCAAATTGTGTCGCTTACGCAGCTCAAACCCTACGGCCACCTCGGCTCTCTATAATCTATATCTGTACATCTATACAGATAAATGAAATTGAAGTGTCTGTTTGTAATTACAAAATAACAGCTTTTCACTAAATGTATATGAAAGTATACACGCTACTGACACTAAAAAAGCAAGTTTAATTTTTTTCTCTGTCTGTCTGTTTGTTCCGGGTAATCTCTGAAACGGATGGACTGATTTTAACGGGACTTTCACTGGCAGAATGCTGATGTTTCAAGGAGTAACTTATGCTTAGGCTACTTTTATTTATAAAAAATATTAGGGTTTCGCGACAATAAGGATGAAACTAAATTTGCGCCGGTGAAACCGCGGGGCACAGCTAGTAATATCTATAGTAAAAGGTAATAAACCGATAAATTCTGAAAATCGTAACACAAATACAACAAGTCTAGTTGATTACTAGATATAAATAAAGGGTGAAAACCACAATGATCTTAAAGCCGGTAATTAATCTTCCAAGGCATCAGCATTGCTTTCTGGCGTAGCAATGTTGGCAGCTTCTTGGCATGCACCCGAGGGATGCTGTAACACGATTTATTAAGTGTGTAAAGAAAGCAGTGGGGACAAAAACCTATCAACTCAGTGACTTTCACGGTGACAGAGTGCTAGCGAAATTTTCAGAAAAACCACCTACGAGCACTCGAATGAGATATTGTTCTTACTTAAGTTTATTCATTTTTTACAACAATTTATATATTACTAGCTGTGCCCCGCGGTTTCACCCGCGAGATTTAGTATCATCCTTATGGTCGCGGAAACCTAATATTTTTAATAAATAAAAGGTAGCCTTTGTCCTTTCTCAGGGTCTTGATTAGTCAAGATTGTCTGTGCCAAATTTCATCGAAATCGGTTGCTAGGTTTAAGCGGGAAAGCGTTACAGAAAGACAGACACAGTTACTTTCACATTTATAATATTAGTAGGGAAGTAAGGACTAGAAGGGATTCGAATTATAAATAATAAATTTATTTTTTCAAAGCATAAAATGTACATAATTTATGACATTACGACATGTTATATTACCTATACATCTATTTACAAATTAACAGCTTTTTACTAATTTATTGAAAGTAAATACAGGTTTGAACGGAAAATGTATTTGTCCTCTATGTCTGTATGTCTATTTGTTCCGGCTAACCTATGAAACGGCTAAACCTTTATAACTGACGGGAAGAATTTATTGTAGCTCTGCGCGGCTAAAACCGCGGGGCACAGCTAGTAATTGTTTTACAACATAATATAATACAAAGTTTATCGCAAATCATCACGTGTACACGTGTCGTGTATTGAATTTGTATTTCTAGTAGGAACCGAGTGAGTATGCAGGAATTTCGTGATGGGGCATCACAACAAAGCTAAAGTTTGGCGGCCATGTTGCGGTCTGTCCGTTGGTTGCTTATCCACTATATGCCATGACTCTACTATGAGCAAAATAGTTTTAGGACATCTAAAACAGTAAGAACTAATCCCAGTAACTAGGTATCCAGGGAACCTGTAATAAGCGCACGTATGTAAAAGAAAAAAAAGCCCTACGGGAAGCTATTTTATCTGCTATCGCCTTATAAAATCATAATATAATAAGGGTATAGGACGATGCTCCTACTGGAACAAGTGAGTAGAGATACTGGGTTCTTTACCTACGATATGATCAGTGAGCTATTAAACTTTCCATCGTAGCCCCTCTTGCTGCCATTGTTGTTGTTGTTGTTAGAGTTTTTAAGGTTTCAACCAAAATAGTATTGATTTCAAAAGATGATTAGGTAGCAACCAAGTCGGTCATTAATGTGCTGAAGAGAAGTTCTCGAATTCGATACATTTCAAACTGGCGGCTAGGGCGGTGTAGCTTGGCTGATTAATTGTTATACAATATACTCAGTAGTAACTGCACCGCACATGAGTTGCTCCTACGCCTCCTATTGCACCTCACAATATACTAGAAACTTATTAAAATGTATAAGATAATTTGTTTATGCAAGAATAAATAGAGCCGTGGTGGCCGAGGGGTTTGAGCAGTCGCCTACTACGCAAGCGATGCAAGTTCGAATACCAGCGGAGCTTGTACCAGTGACTTTTTCTAAAAAACTTATGTGCAGTGATTCCATACTATTGTTTAACGGTGAAGGAAAACATCGTGAGGAAACCTGCATATGTCTGTCAAGTAATACAAAGACATATGTATGTATAGTGCCTGCGGCGATAGACTCACTATCTGTGCCTTTGACACTTAATCATATTCGGTGAAAATTTGGTGTTGTTATTACAAGAACTCTGCGTACCCCTTCGGGGAATACAGGTATGAGCATAATATGTATGTTTATAACAATAAATAAAAATAGGTAAGTATATAGAATATTGTGCAAATATGGTTAGCGGTTTACGAGATCAGCGTCAAGCTGTAAGCCCAATATGGACGGTTCGGAACAGCAGTTCCGTCAAATTGCATTAGCATATCGTATGCGCCGCGTGTGACTAATAGACATACGCGTACATTATATTGTATTACAGACACACTTTACAACGCATGTGTATGTGAAAACTGCTGTATAAAAACGCTGTACTTTATACTCGACTCCTATTAAAATATGTATACATTTTGAGTAGGGTAAGAAATGACGAAAGTGAATGTTCATTTTTCGTTTCAATTTCCTCTCTGATGGGCTCATCATATATAATGTATCTAAGGCATGACGTCACTAGGCTATTCTATAGTCAATCATTGATTACCATGGAAGAAAATGGTACAATAAAAAATATGTAAAATGTCTCTCACTACGATTTTATGAAAACCTACCGGAAATTGATGTGCGCGAGTATTTCGCTTCCCGTATTTTAGTTCAGATTTCCGAGTAAATTCCGTTGCCTTTCGGGACACGATGGATTGGTTGAAGTTATATTGCGTTTAGAAAACAAATAAACATTTTATTTGTCGTCACTAAGCACTGAGAGAGTAATAAAACTTGCTTGGTCACATAACAAACTGAATGTTTACTGGGGGCCAATACAAAGGTTTAAGCAGCGCGTATTAAGAATTTTTTTGCATTTGACGTTAATGTATTGGTACAAAAATAAAACTTCATAGTTCAGAACTCCTTAATACTCGTACCTACAATCTGCTTAATCCGATAATGGCAGGCTTCCATTGCCGTAAACTTTTGACCCTTCTGAGACGTCATACTATTTATTTATAATATGTACTACTTAATTTGTTTACTTATCTAACAATCATATGAAAAGTAGGTAGGTAGTAAAATAAAAGACTATAAGCATTTTTCTCCCACAAATATATAAAGGTGTTTTCTTGTCCAAAGTCTCCGATAGTTGATACTAAACCAACATTAGGTACCGTGTTATTTATTGTTCCCAAACTGTCGTGTAATACGTTTTATATAGTGTAATAGCGCGTGCCTTGAGGATAGTCTCGATAGCTTTGTGTAAATGTACGTGTGAATAAATTATTGAAAAACACACATAAGTTCGGCTCTCATATATTGGCAAAATAAGGTAGGTACTTAAGAATAAACGAGTACTTACGAATGTCTTGGTCTGTATATACTACCAGAACCAGACACATGTAAACAATGCGACGTGTGGCGATCAATGTAGAGGGCCGACGATTAAATACTTTTCTATTTTTCAAGTATTATGTAACATTTGCCATCTACGTAACTGCCTTACCCAATTTAACCTATTAGCGAAAACTGACGAATAACGAGGACTCGTGGTGGCTGTGGGGTTTAAGCAGTCGCCTTGTAAGCCTGGTATGACAGAAAACTTACAAAAACATTAATTTTTCCTATTATTTCATTTTCGTAATAGTAACGTCATTAACATAGGCTACATTGTTATCAAGCTAAATTGGGGATCCCTAATAACACGCAAGTGACTCCGCGGGGCACAGCTCTAGTCTTTCATTAATAAATTTAAAAGTTACACTATCTCTGAGTGAGAAGTAATTTCACGCAAAATCACCCGGAGAAAACAAAAGCGATTTTTCTGAGCAAATTTTTGTTCATTACACTCGATAAAAGACACGGATAGTACATTTTTATAACTTCCTATTCTTTTTCAAGCAGGTACCATTTCAATATGTTAATTATAATTGTACCTGCCAAGTGTCGCCTACTAAATTGAATAGATTGGTATACTCAATTTAAATGTTTTTGTTCTTGAATAGATAAAATCCAATCTAGTATAATATTTTTTTATAAATGGCTAATGGAATATCGACCTCGCCGAACAAATTAAAACCTTTGAAGAGCAAAATGGAAAATTATGATGTTTTAATAAAATCTATTCATCCTTTAATTAAATAATCACTTGACGCTCCAAATCTTTTGACCACTCCATAATTGCTAATGAAAGAATTTATCGGATCTAAATTCTCCAACAAATTCTCAAGAGTTTACCTACTTATAAAGCTCTTTTAATTAAACATGTGTACTTTGTGATTAAACCACATAAAACGAAATGCTCTTCATTTTAATGAGTAGGTACTTCTTATTTTGAAGGCTTATTCCCAGACACAGACCATAGATTTTGAAAAATAAACTTTCATTCATTAATTCCCTTGACTCCCACGACAGTTCAATTTCTGGGATGTCGTAAGAATTTATTTGTATACCAAAACAAAAGCCGTGGGTGGAGGTGGTGGTCATAAAATCATAAATTTCTGGGAATAAGCTGTTATTAACATCTTGTTTTGAAAGCATTATATTATAAGTGTCCTGCCAAAATCATATTCTGTACTGCTATGGGGCACAGCTAGTAAAGAATATTATTTCGGTTTCACCCGCGTCTTAATTTCATAATTAGGTACCAATTCTTTGCGTTTTTAAGCTCTAGATAATTTCTCAACGAAATGTCCGATTGGAATAAAACAAAAATTATTTTACTTCTACAGATATACCCTTGATAACATAATGCTTCATTTGGATAAGGATTAATATTACGATACACATTTAACGTAATTTCTTTTTCGAGATGTAAAAGCGGTTATTGTGACTAAACTATGATAGTTAGATATGTGCTACTGCCAACTTTTTTGTAGATCTTAATAAGACCTTCATACCCGTAGTACATAATTTTGTTCTATTGTCAATAGTTTTTGCAGCGCACGCATAAATAGGTTTTTGATTTTACACCTTCGGTTACAAACTCGCAATTTTCTAACGGTTCCCTAATTTTTTTCAAAATATTATATAGCCTTTAACCTTCCTCGATAAATGGGCTATCCAACATTGAAATATTTTTTGAAATCGGATCAGTAGTTCCTGAGATTAGCGCGTTCAGACAAACAAACTCTGTAGCTTTATAATATTAGCATAGATTCGTATTTTAACTGTCGTGGAGGTCGCGGGAATTAATCTATGAAAGTTTATTTTTCAAAATCAATGAGCTGTGGATGTCTGGAAATAAGCCCAAAATATTTTTGTCTCGTGTTATTAATTCACGAATGAGTAAATCAGCTTTGGTCCATCGATAGAGTGACGTAAAGGTTGAGCGCAGATTTGCATACGTTTAGAAATCCGTCTTTTCAGTCCTGTTCAATTCGGTCGACTGAACTACGAAATCAATACATCGGCCACCCAAAGGCTGGTGACTCCAATCCTTAATCCTATCGATTCCTAGCCTTGATAAACGTGATTCGTGTCCCAATTCGAGTACAGGAATAGTTACAAAATTGAGATACCACTGCTTTGTTTGCGGATTTATTAGCTTTTGATTGGGTATTACGTCTGAACAGCCCAAATTGAAAGGCTCGCGGGTCGCTCGACAACAGAGTTTGAAATTACGAAGCGTGCTGATTCAGCTCGTGTTTAATCTTAGAATTCAAACAAGTTACAAAGTTTTTGATGTATATTTAAAATGTGTCAAACATCTATACACTCTCGCATATACGGAATATATGGTCGGTTAATACATAAACGTATTAACCGACTTCGAAAAGAAGAGGAAAAAAAGGAGTTTTCAATTAGAATACTTTTTTTTAGATAATATATTTCGTACATAGTTACCTACGTCATTAGCAACATCCTATGTAGGTGTACAAGGGAATCTCATTGAGCATTGATTTCTCATGTACCTATTTCAACGAAGCGCCAAGGTTCTTTGTTACCTCGGAATTTGTCGCCCGAGAACTGCATTTAGATGCAAAACTGCTCGTTGCCGTTACTACCCAATGCACTTGCATTCACTGAAAGCGATCAATGTTTCCTGTGGAGCTATTTTGTAGCAACTAATCCCAACGCGATCTTGATTCTTATTCAAGCTTAGAACCCATTCTCTTTAAACATCTACGAGTAACAACGATTAAAAGAAGTGACAAATTCACTTGATAATTTCAAGTCAATTTGTTGCACTGCGAAAATATTGGAACTAGTCGACAACACCGCGAAGTTTTTTACCTCTGCTTCGGGTGCAGTAGTCGTAAGCGCTGTTGTGAAACACGAGGTCCTGGGTAAGATCTTCGGGCTGAGCAGAATGTTTTTGTGTATTCCGATATGTAATTTCCCAGAAGCAGCCTGGAGTCTGGATTAGTGCTCGATGAATGACAATAAGCTCACTCTCTCATTTTATCACATTTAAAAGTATCACAATTCATTTAGTTAATACCAACATTAACATTTTCACACTTTATGTTATATTTTCATCCCACTCAATATTGCGGCATGGGCACTATCGAATCATCACTCATCGAGTACGAATTTGATACCTCAGCATGGAATCGCCTTTCGATACATTAACGTTCTTACAGAATAAAACAACTGAAATAATTGCGTTATGTATCTATGGATTACATGTCCCTTGTAATAAAGGTAAAGTACACGGGTACAAGGATGTTGAAATAGTTATTTGTTATACAAGAGTGCAAAGTTGCTTTTTAACCGCGTGTTCAATTTTGATGACCGAGCAAGCGAAGGATTCAAAATAAGAATCCTGAGCGTTAGCGAGGGAATCAAAAGAGCACGAGGTGAAAAATCTTTGCACTCGAGTGCAACACGTAACTTTTCATTCCACCTCAGCGAGGAAATGACTAAATGCAAAAAAGCTCATTTGCGCATTATCAACAGTTTCAGTCAATTCTGTTGGCGTCAAACAATCTTCCTCGTCGCTAGAATCACTCATTTTAGTTTTTTCACTTGTTTTCAAGTTTCTTGTTTTTAAAATAAGGTTTAACAATGACGTGACAAAATGCCGCGTAAAGAACCGCGTACAAAGCAAATTGAAAAAAGAACACCAAGAAGGTTCCGAGTCTGAGTTTATAACAAATTAAAAAAAAGTTGTATGATATATTCGGCACCATAGAGGTAAATAGGTTTAATGGTTTTTTTAATTCACAAACTTAGTGCACACGATGTTCTAAATTCAATTTACTTTATCCTCTAGAGAATAAAAACGGCTTTTCCACTCAGATATTGAAGATTAAAAATACTCTTTCCGAGATGGTGGGATGAAAAGAAATATATTTTATGTATATAATATTTATACTTGATTAGCGCGAAGCAAAAAGGAGGGTTATCGGCTGACCGGTATGTACATACTCGGGTAAGTAGTTGTACAAAGATGCATGGTTACCATAACAATTGAGACAATATAATACTTACTTTCATACCCTAGTCAATGTAGTATACATTATGAATCAAAATCAATAATAATAAACAAGTAAGATCATAAAAAAAGGAAATTTAACTAAAACGCGTGTACTGAAAAATTACTTTCAAAAGTATGTTAAAATAATAAAAAGTACAACGGTGAATGATGTTCAGGATATAGCCGTGGTCATACGGCACATACCCTTACAAAACGATACAGCGTGATTTTTCTTTAAGTACTTTTTGAACTTAGTTTTTTATTTTCATACTTCGTTATTATTGAGTTTGATTCATGTTGTGGTACCTACCTATGACTAGAATAGTAAGTATTGTATTGTTTCAATTTGACGGTAACCACGCATCTTTGTACAGCTACTTACTTAGCTAAGTATATACATGAAACCAGTCTCGATCAGATAGTGTACTTAGCAAATTGGTCTTAAAGAAATGGTAGATATTCCTTTTAAGATTCGTTCGTATACGATTATATAATCTATAAATCTCATATACAGATAAATAAAATGAAAGTGTCTGATTATTATTCACATACATTTTTTTTTTTAATGTTATATCTGTTTGTAAGTTTCCGTTAATCTCTGAAACGGCTGGCCTTTTTTCCGGACTTTCGCTGCTGTGCTGATATTACAAGAGGTAATTTTGGGTACCTAAATTAATTTAAAAAAAAAATGGGTTTTACGAAATAAAGCCATCTATGAAATAAAATCTACGTGGGTAAAATCGCGAGCTACACCAAGTCTATTATAAATCTAAGTTCTATTAACTTATTTCTTTATTCATATCGCCCCAAAGTTTAATCAAATATTCACTCGTCTGTTGTAGCCATCATCAAATTAAGTTATTTTATTAAATTAAAACCCAAATCTTCTTACGCGTATCCGTTCATTTGGAAGTTATTGAACAAATATTAAGTCGCACGAGATTAAATTTGAATTTGAGATTGTTACTCCGAATAATGTAACGCGACAATCTACTCTCACAATAAAAGACTTCCTTTTCTTTAACCGCTATCGGATATAAAGCAAAGTCATCTTAAATTGCTATCTCTTTGTTGTTTTAATAGAATAATATAAATAAATGGTATCGATAAATGCTAAGAAAATCACTTGCCTGACTAATATGTTGTTTAAACTGAGCTTAACGGGACACAGAAGCCGTGGTTTAAGCTTCTTAAGGTGATTAAGCCTTCGATAATCACCCTCAGCAAGTTCGAATCCCAGCGGATCCTGTACCAATGAGTTTTTCTAAAAAAAACTTATGTACAGTGTTTTCACACCACGTGCTTTACGGTGAAGGAAAACATCGTGAGGAAACCTGCATATGTCTGAGAATTAATTCAAAGACGTATAGTGCCTGAGACGGCGATTGACTGTTACGTTGGCACTTAATCATCTTCGGTGAAATGTGGGTGTTGTTGCTACAACACCTCTGCCTCCTTCGGGAATACAGGCGTGAGCATATGTATGTATGTATGTAGAATTTTTTAAATTAAGTTAGTTTCGATGCTATACTCAACTAATTTCTTAGATTTAAGACCTGAAAGGGATTAAGGTGGCAGGTAAAATTTATATGTAAGTATGTACGAGTTGGGGCATGTAATCTTCGTAAGATTTGATATGAAACATCTTTCACCAACATTTTGAACGGAGGGTCAATGTAAACAAAGGATTCGGACTATATAATATACCGCACGTAAGCCGCAGGCGAAAACTAGTAGGTTAATAAAATAAAGGTTGCTTATCTTCCAATACATAAACCCAACATATTTCAGTACAAGGTGTATATAATGTAACAAAAGATTCGAACTTTATGGGTTATTATTATCGTTTAAGTATGTCCCTATTGTTGTTGATAGATCCGTGTAGAGACCCGTTCGCGTTGCGGTTTTAGAAGTTTTTTGTAGGGTCGCCCTTTTTCTTATGTTTATAATATTATAGAAAAACTTCAAGAACATAGTATGCGAGTACGTAATATATCGCACGATACAGAATTCTTCACGACGTTGAGATGTAAAGCTCAATCTTTCTAGACATCGTTCCAGCTCATTTCGAAATTCTCAGTACATTTTTAAAGTTTGTCGTCCAATAGTTGACAGAATGACCCACTATATTACAAGCGTACATTATAAATTATTATTACATAGGTTTTGTCGAATTTTTAAATAACATTATAATAATATTCACACCTGCAACAGGGGTCCATCAAGGGGTACAACGCCGATATAAGTTTACACACTGCGTCACTCCACTTTCAAACCGAGAAAGTACGTAGATAAACTTTCTTCTAAGATCAGTCGGAATTTCTGAAATACAGTTCAAAATAACGTACACACACATAGAAATTTCAACGGCAGTAGAAGGTTCTATTACATAAGAATCGTTTATATGTAGGTACTAATTTCTCATTTCGACTCAATCAACCCTTGAATTCTGGTAAGTGGGTACAGTAAAGTTATTTATTCTGTCGTAGCTAGGCCCTGTTCATTGAAAGGTTCGTTTCGTATTTGTCCATCGCCGTCTCAGTCAATAATATAACGTCAAATTTCTGAAAATGATGAAATTATTCACCACATACATCGCTGCAGTGAAGTTTTTAGAAAAGCTGATGGGTACAGTATACCGCTAGTATAGTTTTAACACGTTAACGATTTCATTTGCGTATTGGTAAAGACCGAAACGGGTTGATACTTTTTTGGAGGGGGTTTATGGACCGCACCAAGTACACAATCGAACTTCAAACACGTTGAAACACGTCTCAACCTATACTTACTTGAGGCACAGACCGCTGGAATTAGAACTTGCACCTCCTACGCTGCAGCGATTATTCAAACCACGCGGCCATCACGGCTCAATATTAATGTGTGCTGAAGAAAGTTTTGATCTCAAAAAGTGTTATTGATTTTATATTAAAATATTATTTTGTTCTGCTACAATCAAAACAGACTGCTCTCTTTAAGAATCAGGGCCCACTCAGAATTTATCGTTGTGTTAGTAATGACAGCCAACGGGTGTACGTCCCGCTGTTAAGTTCGAGTGACACGCCGTCGGCGGCGGGAAATAACATTTCGTTTGGATTCTATGCAGTATTCATAAATAGTGTGCAAACGTGCAGGGCAAAAATGTGAAGGTATTTTTGCATCATTGGAATTAATCCGCTACAAAAATATTAACCATGTGTTGGTCACCTGTTATTAGACTCCTTATGTTGAGGTGGGGAATGTGTACTTACCTACTTTTATAAAGTAGGGAGAGAAGTGCTACGGATTTTAACAATGATGTTTTTTTTTTATTTAAAGCAAAAACTTGTAGTCCTAAAATTTCTGACTTTAAATTATATTTAAAGTCAGAAATACCCCCTAATTAAAAAACAAAGGTTAAGATAGTAGGTACTTGTTTTAGAAGTAGCTGCATCTCTTTATGTGATATGGTTTGTGAAAGGGATGGACATAACTTTAGACCGAGTTTGGTCTAGTCTTCGCGAAAACCGTGTTTTGTAATAAGGTGGGACACATGCTTTATCTTAAGTATGAAATTTTATTAAACATGATTTTTTTATTTTTAAGCATTAGCAAGAATTAATAATGTTCCTTTCTTAAAGTTAAAGTAATTAATCAACGCAAGCGAATATTCAGCGAAGGTAGCACATAAACCAGAAATAAACTTTGAAATTGGATGTTTGCTCGGAAAATTGATATTGCAAATTGAACGGCTGGAAAAATCGGGTGCCACCTACCTAGTAGCGGTAGATAGCTAGTAGGGTAGTAGCGTTCAGGTGAACTCGATAAATGGGTAGGCCATTTAGCTTAGCGAGTTCACCTAAACGTAAACAATCCTTCCTTCCTACTCCGGCAGACAAAAACAAAATGATTACGGTGTTGTTTTAATATTCCTTTTAAGTATGTACATCGTTAAGATTTTCTGATTCGTATAATAAAATTCTTGTCACGTTCCAATTTTATTTTATGAAGAAACAAGATTATTGGCTGTAGGTATTTTTTGAAGAGCTTGATATAATATTTCATATATTTGAAGCAAACTCGTCGTAATTGAGTCCCTTGTGTAGATTTTATTTTTATGGTAGTGAATTTATGTCTGGATGAGATATCTTACAACTTAGTCTAAGGGGAGATAAGTAACTAATTTGATCATCAAAAAATCATAAACCTACAGATTTATTTCAGCAGAATTTTATTAAACCGTACCTAACGCGGTAATCAGTCTTAGAATTTTAATCATATTATTTAAATTTTACGTATTATCAAAGATGTGATATAAGCACAATTTATTTAGGAAACAAATGCTCTTGATAAATTACTACAATTAGGAGTAATCCCTTATAATCAACGTGTTTGAATATTTCTTGAAATAACGCCACTTTTATTTCGGGGCATAAATAAAAGCGGCTACGAACGATTATCTTAAGATATTTTTAATCTTTGGTAGGTACTATTCTTTTCTCTTTTAAGGTAGGTACTCTGGTGTATTTGGTATTTTATTCCTATTTACAAAATATGTATGAACCACGTCAAAGATAACTCGTCCCTGCTTTTGTATAAGTAAATGTTATATCATGCCTACTTTAATTGTTGACCAGCTGATTATTATATTTAAGCTTATTGCAGCATTTTGATAACTCCTAGTTTAGTTCTAGCTTAAAATTCTAACTTGATGCGAAAAATTTGTCAAAAAGTACCATAAAAATTTAGCAACGGATTATTTTTCTGTTCCATCGTCTTTTGTAAGGATTCGAGGGTAAGTTTTAGCAAGGTTGTTCAACTTATGAAGGGACTTTCAAATTTCATTTAAAAGCCAATTTCTCACAACCCTTTCATAATAAGGGTTAAAAGTTAGCGAAAAAGTTTCCACTGGACTTTGGTACCTAAGTATACACCATCGTAACACGCTGTATCATTAAATGTACATCAATATAATTTGAGGACTGTCATAAAAATAAGTGGGTCTCGGATACACTTGTCCTGATCAGATAAGGTACTTAGATACAAACGTCAACTCTCCCAATAGGTACGGAACGTAAAGAGAACGTTTTGGAAAATCTTGGCAATCGGTCGGAGAAGTGAGTATGATCGTTTAAGCAGTAAGTATTAAGAACTTCTTATCTTTGACGTTTGTTTTTCAGTACCAAAATGTAACGTCAAAGCTCAGAAGTTCTTAACATGCTCTGCTTACACCGATGATGGTAGGCCTCCTGTACCGAATTTAATTTTTATTTAACATATTAGCTGTGCCCTTCGGTTTCACCCGCGTAGATTTAGTTTCATCCTTATTGTCGCGGAACCCTAATATTTTTAATAAATATAATTAGCCTAAGTTACTCCTTGATATATCAGCTACCTGCCAGTGAAAGTCCCGTTAAAATCGGAGATTACCCGGAACAAACAGACAGACACAGAGAAAAAATTTAAAACTTGGTTTTTAGTGTCCGTAGCGTGTATACTTTCATACGCATTTAGTGAAAAGCTGTTATTTTGGTATTACAAACAGACACTTCAATTTTATTTATCTGTATAGATTATTAGATGCAGTAGTATTATTTAGTCCCATCTCATCATTAACTATCAAAAGTACCTATCACTTAAAATCTTCGTCCGTACGATTGTGTTTTGGGGAGAGACCAAGAAAAATTGGATTGGAAATTATTTACTATTAAAATATCAAACTGTAACCGTTGTGGAGAGTCTATTGGTATTTACGCTAATTATCTGTTTTTAATTACTGCCGTTTAACTGATTTCAATTTCAATGCCTATACAATTAAACGTTGAACTTCTATGAAATTAATATCTCTATTGTGCAATTAATCTATGAAAATAATACTATGGTAAAATTAATTCTCAATTTTGCTTTTGATTGGTATGTAGGTACTTTATATGATTTTACGCAGCGTAAATTAACTAATATCTATACATCTATATCTATACTGATAAATAAAATTGAAGTGTCTGTTTGTAATTCCAAAATAAGAGCTTTTCACTGCATATGATAGTATTCACGCTACTGACACTGAAAAACCAAGTTTTAAATTTTTTCTCTGTCTGTCTGTCTGTTTGTTCCGGGTAATCTCTGAAACGGCTGGACCGATTTCAACGGGACTTTCACTGGCTGGTAACTGATGTTTCAAGGAGTAACTTAGGCTACTTTTATTTACTAAAAATATTAGAGTTCCGCGACAATAAGGATGAAACTAAATCTACGCAAGTGAAACCGCGGGGCACAGCTAGTTTTAATATAAATTTACATAATGTATTCACTTTACATTTCATCGTAAATATTTTTTCAATAACAAACACAAAAGCTTGTATGCTTTTTAACATGTTCGACTTACAAACATAGGTTTCTCGAAGGAGTTAAACCAAATATTATAACTTGGAGAAGGTACTTTGAATACAAACAGTCTACATACGTACATTTTCCTAGTAAGGGACTTTGATAGTCACTCAGATGCGCGAGACGCAAATTGCTAGCTAAGCCAGCTAGTCTTACCGTTCATATCGGTTCAGTCAGCATCATAATTGAGTATAAAAATATAATTTCAAAAGCATCGTCATATAAAAGTATTAAATCTAAGTCTACCTATGAATGACACAATGAATACCTAACAGTCAGATTGTATTACTATGAGCGTTCGTTCGATGGCTTAGCTTTTCTTATAAGGGATGAGCTCTGACAGCTCTCATTTGAAAACCATTAGAGATGGGTGCTAAAATTCAATTTTATTACGTACTAGCTGTGCCCCGCGGTTTCACCCGCGTAGATTTAGTTTCATCCATATTATATATAGTTTCATCCATCCAAATAAAAGTAGCCTAAGTTACTCCCTGAAACATCATCTACCTACCAGTGAAAGTCCCGTTAAAATCCGTCCAGCCGTTTCGGAGATTACCCGGAACAAACAGACAGACAGACAGACGGACAGACAGACTGACAGAGAAAATATTTAAAACTTGGTTTTTTAGTGTCAGTTGCGTGTATACTTTCATATGTATTTAGTAAAAAACTGTAATTTTGGAATTACAAACAGACACTTCAATTTTATTTATCTGTATAGATGTATAGATAAATTACTGTTGCAAGAAATTGCTTAAGAACGGAATTTTGTTATGAATTACCCGATAAAATACTCTTAGTTTTCAAACCTCATCCTGTAATAACCGAATTAACTAAGTATATAGTGCTGGAATCGCAGATAAAAAATTGCTGAGCAGCGATTGACGAGTGATCAACTATGATTGTTTCAGCTCTGAAGTTTAATTTTACGGTACCAAAATGAAACGTCAAAGCTCAGACGTTCTTAATACGCTCTGCTTAAGCAGATGATGGTAGGCCCCCTGCACTTATCGCGTGTGCCGCTGTAGATAGTTGGAATAGTGCTCTACGAGCTGGCGTAGTTGGTGCGTAGCGGATTAGCCTCTCTGACCTATTTCGGAATGCGGTTAACACTGCGTCACTGAGCACATTAAAGTATCGACTGTCCGGACCGAACTTGCATTAAGATATCTCTCATCGAATAATGCTTTAGCGTTTCTCTTGTTCTGTGTGTTTTAAGTGAAGTACTTTCCTCTTTTTTATGCTCATGCCTGTAGTCCCCGAAGAGTTAGGCGGAGATGAACTCTTAGTACACATTTCGGCAGTTGCGTTTAATACCCATGTAATAGGGGGCGAGCCTTTGCCTTTAACCGGGCACTAATCCAGACTCCTTGCTGCTGGAAATTACAGATGACGAAACCCAATAACACTACCCAACCCGGGGATCGAGCCCATTATGACCTCGTGTTCCGTAGTAGCTCTTACGATAACTAGACCAAAGTTTCTCTCTCTCACTCTCTCTGCTCCCCCTTTTATTTATCATTTATAACAATTTGTGCAGGCCGACTGAATGCCATTGGTTAGGGTTCTAGTTAAACCTTGAGCGACACGGATAAACATGTCACGTATAAAAAAAATAAGGTACTAAGTGAGAAAATAAATAAATAATTAAGTATCTTATTATAACATCTTCATGCCTTTTCAGGTGGCGGTGGGGCACAGTTCGGTGACGTAGACAACTGCGACACGAGTCAGTTGAACGTGTGCGTGGATCTGGTGCCGCGTACCCCTATTGGCTTACCAAGGACTAAAGAAGAGCTCGACGCTCATTGCCTGTAAGCTTTCTAAGACACTGCAGTACTCTGTTTTTTTTTTATACTTCAAAGGTGACAAACAAGCGTGCAGTTCGTCTGAAAGTCCGCCTGATGGCTACTTTGTCATTGGCTGCGTGATCGTGCATCGCTTTCCTTAAATGTAATCACTTTTCCAACTTAAAAAACTGTAAGAGACAAGGTCCTATTATTACTAGCACAGTGCCTCCACGCCTCTCTCGCGCATGGAGCGCTGGCGACCTTACTCACCACAGGAACATAATACTACTCTAAGATAAGGTAGTATTACTTGTATTCGATCTTCAGTAAGCAGGAGGTAAAGTCTCCAATCGGGTGATTTTCGTATCTCGAACGGAAGTTATATTCCTCTCTAGAACTCTATAAGTCTAGAACATTATAAGTAGGTAATTTAGTCACTAACAATTCTATCACACACACTGAACATCTGAAAATAGATCTAGTTCCAATTACGATTTGTTGGCAACTAATACATTAGCAAATATTACGAAATTATTAAATTCTCGTAGCAAAATTACTTATCCATCATCATACAAATGTATTCCGAAGCCTTTATTCCTACTGTGTTTATACTTAATTACTTACTTACTTAGACTTGACATTAGGAATTCTTTCAACCAAGAATGGCATTATAGTACTTTCATATTTACGGGAATACATCCTACCCAACTTACATATTCTAGGGTAAAGCTTTCAGTATTGAACTTTTACACATTCACGCTCCACTGTTTGCACGGATTTTACATAGAATCGGGTAGTCCCATAAAACAAAATTGTATTCTTTTAGTTTTGGCAGAAGATAGTTCAATTCGATTGACGATTTTTCAACAATAATTCAAAATGTTATTCAATCTGTTCTAGGCCTACATGAGTGATAAAACACATCTCTCATATCATGCAAGGATTTATTGCCAAGCGATGGTTTATTGTCGTGAACAAATATACGCAGACAAGTCAATTTGCTTTATTGAACGTTCAATAGATATAACAAAACATACATTTACATTAAGAACTGTTTCAAACGGTATTATTACCGAATGATTGAATTAAAAATAAAGTCGTTATCATTATGGTTTGGCATAGGAATTTACAAGCTTCCAAAAACGAAATGAACTTCTGAGAATTGAATCACACTGAATGCCGCTTTAAATTCAGGACCGTTGTTAAAATTGGGTACAAGTCTTTCAATTATTTCTGCTAAGAAAACCTGCCATAATTGTACCAGACAGTCTAAATTGAAGAAAACTAGTGAAGGAGAAGTTTCGCACAAATGTCACGTTATGTTCCTAATGGTCGGGACCTTTGGACGGAGTTTAATCCTCGACGAGTGCTAGTAAACAGGGCTATTATACGTACGTAACCGACCGTGAACCGGTCTCTACAATTTATGTGGACCTACGATTTTGTCATCGAGTCTGTCACCCGTGCGAAGGAAGTAATTCAATTTAGGTACAGTCATTGAATGTGCGGAATATTATTTAATTGTCCCACAGTATTATCAAATATTGGTACTTCGTTACACACACGTTCACGTCTGTATACCTCGAAGGGCTTGGGATAGGTGTACTTGTAGTTCATCCATATTTAACTAGTTATATTTCAGTCCCTTGTAATCCGGACACCGGGTTGTTACTTGGAAATGACAGATGGAAAAACCCAATAACACTTAGCCCAAACCGGGGATCGAACTCAGGACCTCATCTTCCGCAGTAGGGTTTTACGATTAACATGGCAGTACTTTGTTAATTAACGTAAGTTATTATTATAACAGTTTTCAAAGGATATGCGGATTCCTTTCCGAGTGCAAATACTGGAACAGTGGGAATATTTGGTGTGTGTTAAATATTCCTTTTAATATACAAGTAGATAATAGATCACGTCACGATTTCAAGAGGCGGTCCGAAGCGAATCGTTCTTAGGAATTTCCATTTTTGTTGCTCTTATGAGTGTTCAGGGGGTCTCTCTTTCTCCGAAAACGAAACATCGCAAACGAACTAACGAACGAAAATAAACGAAGTTTCAGTATCTCTTTGTTTTTATCAATCTCAAGTTTTCATTCATTTCACAATTTAATTTAAGTAGGCTTAGGATATACAAAGACTTTTCTAGCCGTCTACGTCCGAGCGTAATTTTAGAACGAATAAGAGCCGTAGTAGGAACTCAGCGAACTTTTGACCAAAGCTTCGATTTCCAGTGACAGCGAGTAGGCCCCCTGTTATCCGCCGTTTTATAGATATTCCCATTACATGTCTTTTACAAAATGAGTGTTATCAGGAAAAGTTTCTTCCGGCTTTATCGCAAAATTTACCTAAGTTAAGTTTAATGAGGGTAACTTGGTCTGCGAAAAGAGGTTGTTTGAAAACAACTAAAACTTTCTACTTTCAACCCTTTTATTGTTAACTTGAAAACTACTTAAAGAACCACAACGACACATTATTATTATACGAATAACTAGCGGACGTCACGCGGTTTCAAACACGTAGTTCCCGTTTCCGTGGGAGTACGGAATTAAAATATAGCCTGTATTAATCAGTGATAATGTAGCATTCAAATGGTGAAAGAATTAGTAAAATCAGTCCAGTGCTTTTTTAGCCAATTCGTTACAAACATACATACAAACCTTTCCTCTTTATATTATTGAGTTTAGATCTACTTTTCCAAACACAGGTAATGCGTTTACCATAATATTATGATATAATTAAAATGAATGTCTTCAGTTTAGATACGAACGAGAAATTTAATTAAACTCGAAGACGCGTTTATGTTTTATTCATCTACTTGAATAATACGTTTTAAAAACTAAATTGCCGAATTACTTTTAAATGCAAGACAACTTTCTAAACAAATATGTAAGTACTAGCTGTGACCCGTAACTTCACCCGCGTAGACTTAATTTGGCAATTTTGTTTTTATAACGTTTTATTCAAGTTGACGAATAAAACATATTTTTTAAATGTGCTTATGTAATTAATGTTATTCCTTGTAACATTAGCTATCTGCCAGAGAAAGTCCCATTAATCAGTCCAGCCGTTTCGAAGATTAGCCGGATCAAACAGACAGACATATACTTTCATAATTATGAATGTAGATACTTAAATGATATATTTTTCCTGGAAAACTAAATTTAAATATTATATTCGTTTGTTTTTCAGAGCTTACAACACCGGTATGAGTTGTATGGACACATGGATCAAACGATGTTTGCCCACGGATGGGCAAAAGGTACTGCAGAAGCAGATTGGGGGCGCCAAAGCGTTGATGCGCTTTCTATGCACTAATGAGACTGCACTTCGAAAAGGTTATTCATTTCAAATTGAATTTGTTTAGTAGGCCGTGGTGGCTGCAGAGTATGAGTAGTTACCTGCTACGCAAGCGATGCTAGTTCGAATCCGATTGGCCCGTACCCATGAGTTTTCTAAAAACTAAGTGCAGTGATTTCATACGGTGAAGACACCTGCAAATATGTCGGAGAAGTAATTCAATGACGCATGTTTGGTGTCTGTGGCGGAGATGGACTCACCACCTGTCACTTTGGTACTAATCAACTTCACACTTACCTCTTGGGGTACACTTCTGAGATGGCGTAAGAATATTTTTACTAGGTTAATGATGCAAATAAGCTTTCCAAAAAACCGAGATTCCAAGGTAGAAAATAAGATAGACTGTATATTTTAAACAATCCTAAAAGACCCCATTCCAAGCTTTTTGTGACCGGACTTAAAATACGTTGTAACAGGGCCACGCTAGTTAAAAATGCAACGTTTTTCTGATTAACCTACCTCAGTGGCTACTCTAAATGCAGCTGCAATGATTTGTGAACACATTTTCCGTGTAGTTTATCTCACATTTTCATTAACTTACTTAGTGCATGTATTGTGAAACAAAGTATGGATATACTATGTGTGAAATGAATATTTTTAGTATTTTAACCTAACATTATGAGATAAATTTAGTAACCTACTTCCAAATCGAAAGATCACATAGTTAGCTCACCACTCTACAACACTCAAGCTTCCTACTATGTGTTTGCTCGGGTCGGTCATTGTACGCAACACGAAATAACTGTCTAGTCACTACTAAGCCATTTGTCAAGCCTATTCACACGATGCAAATCAGAACGCACGTATATCATCATAGTAGAAGCCTCTATTAAAGCTATATTCTACTATGAAAGGTATACGCGGTAACCGATAGGTTTGAGTAGTGCTGCTAGGCAAGCTACGCAATTTCAAATCCCAACGGTCTGTATGTACCAATGTGTTTTTCCAAAATCTTAAATACAATTACTTTTTTACATAATCATCTTTATTAGAAGAATTTGATGCTGAACAAATCAGATGTAGAACATCTGTGCTAACCTTTTGGGATGCCGTGAGCATATTTATTTGATTTGAAGATACCTATCATACAAAGTGGATAATAATGAAATAATGATTATAAGTAGGTAGTGTATTTTTATTCCTAAGAAACATACGAAGGATTTCATAGCATGTTGGTACATGTTCATTTGCAAATATAAACTATAATAGGAGAGACTGTATTTGAAATTGTCGTATTTTTAGTGCAATCGAATATCGTGTGCACTGGTTTATAAACAGCCATTCCAGCGGCATATGAATGCAGTTAAGCCTGCTTTGAAATGTATATTCATGGATACTATAATCATATATATTCCTTGAGTTACTTCTGCGGGTCTTGCATTTGGAAATTTGTTCCTTTACTATTCACATCCTCTGAGGTTAATGAAAAAATGCAAAAGCAAGACTTCTAATAGAATCTTTGATGGGCATCCCAGGGTAACGGGAAGTAAATTATCCTATTGCAAGTATCAAAATATGTGACATATTTGTTGAGTCCCAAATTGACTGCAGTTTTTTGTATAGAATTCCTGAAGGAGCCATCATGCTGGGCTCGCGTGTCGCCAGACTGGACCAGGTGTGTGGATGAGCTGCAAGATGCCGTGAGGGAGATCGGGGACCGCAGTCAAGAGTTGTCCTACTTCAACACACATGGCGACCTTTGCTGGTAAATTATCTTCTCTTTTTATCAATCAGTAGCTTATGTCACTTACGTGAAAATAATTCCATTATGTATATTACTGCGTGAGTGAAGTCCTTGGTGTTGCAAACGTTCATAAGCTGCAGCCGTTTGCCATCAGACTATACGCTTAACTGCCACCTTTGTTGTAAAAAAACGTATACTGAGCAATCGACAAAGCGTGTTGGGCCCCGCATTTTTAATCCTCCCGGCTACACAATCTCTTACATATTTCAAAATGTGAATGTTGTCTACTCAGCTTAGCAACAAACAGAGATTTATATGAAAATGACGGCGTATTATGCCCCAGCATAAAACATAGCGTAGAGTACTTGGCATCTCTCGGGAACATGCCAATTATATGCTAATTATGCTGCGGACTTCGAGTTGGAGTTATATTATGTGTTTATAAAAACCCGGATGTTGATGGCGGTTGGATAAAGTTTTATACCACTAAAATGGTTTTATACGGCCCAGCTACTGGTAAGTGGTTACCGCAGCCTATGGATGCTTGCAATACCGGGGGGTATCATGAACTCGTTGCCGACCCTGTGAAAATCTCTTTACCTTTCTTGTAGAGCCCCTTGCTGTACTCGTTTGGGAAAAATACGATGGGGAGCTCATTTTATTATAGCCTTGATGATTTAAAAAAATATATTTGAATATCACATTATAAAACCCTGATTCAGGTGAGTACATTTTGAGTCAGTTTCATGTCATGGCATGATAGCATGAGCGCGAGACAAAGTCTGACATAGCATAAATGTCTCTACATTTCATACGTATCTACTTATGCAGGGTAATACAATGCTTTATCAAAGCTTTAAATTTCCCAAGGGCATATTTTATGGTCATAGTTAATCTTTAAGAACTTCTTGAACTAAACTGCGCTATTAAGTATCGATTAAACAGCAAGTAGATGTAAGCTATCATAACTTCTTTAATAGAAATTACACCCCAAAACGGAAGAATTTACTTAGAGTTTGTTCGTTTGTACAACCTCTTGAGAACTTGCAATGAGTTTAATTAGTAAAGTAATCTTAGTTCCCAAAATCAGGTTATTAAATAGTTGAAAATAATTTGATTCCGTCCGGACTTGTTATTTTTATAGGAAATTCCGCTCATTAAGGAGACTCATCGTGACATGCAAAGCTTCTTTTAAGTCAAGAGTTCAAAAGGCTTTGTTCTTTTGACATGTTGACACGTTAATTTTCTACTCTAATATTTCCATATATCTTAATAATTTATACACTTTCCTAATAACACTTTTCTTACTCAACCAACAGGAATTAGATCAATTTCGGCAAATGGGTAGTTTATGTATTAAGCACCCTAGACATTTATGCAGGATAATTTTTTGCTGTTGAGAGAATATGTATTAACGAAACACGTAATATATTCATTAATTATTATGGTAACTACCAATTTATATGATTCTGAATATTCGTGGTTATGCTGTAAACCAAACTAATACGAGTGGTTGTAAGAACAATTACCGGCTGGCAAATTAATAACTATACAAGATATATTATTATAACAATGTAAATGTATGCGAAAGGGTTTAATAAATAGAATCAACATTCAATGAAACTTTGGAAAATTACTTGTCTGAATAATAGATTATATACCTCCCTACTTACAAATAAAATAACAATGAAAGCGCCCGAGCAGTAAATGAAAGTGCACTCACGGCGTCTGTTTCTAACAATATCAACAAGTTTTGATGCAGTTTACTCAGACTGTAAATTGTCGATTAATAAAAGTTGTGTTAAAGTTCTAAACGGTTTACGAACTAAGTTGCTGGTCTAGTTTCATGTAACGAACTTTTAAACAAGGCTATATACAACCTTGCTATTACAGTGGTCAAGCTTTATTTTTAGTTAGGAACAATATTACCACTTAATTACGTATAGATTATTTCTTTAAAAAGTATTAATCATCATACTTGCTTCTCTGCAATATAATGAAACAAATCTGGGAACGAGTTTCAATATAAGGGGTAAACATAACATGGTAGTGGGAGAGACCATGTTATTATAATTATGCTGATTTGTTGAACTGCAGTAATGTGTAAACATTCCGAAGCTTGGTGTAATATTATGATGTACCTAGGTAATATGCAGCTATGCAGAGGTATAATAATAAGATACAAGCCCTTTGTGCGTGTCACCGCGAGATGTAACACACTTTCTAAGAACACGTCTCTCCAACAAGGTAGAGTATAAATCCCTCTGTGACACAGTTTAACCTTTGTTGTGACTGTAATAAGCACATCTCTCTTGATAGAACCAGCTAAGAATGTGTACAATTTGGTTGACAATTTTAGTCTACATTCCGCGGTGAAATTTTTTAACCATCCCCTATTTTATTACGGTCGGCCCGACATTTCCTTTATAAATTGTACGTAACAAAGAGAGAATTCCCTTTTATCTCTATTCAAATGCCGTGGCTGATGTGCAGACACCCGACTCAGATAAATTTGTATTTATGGGTTTGTGCAAACCTTTGATTCTGTATGTAAATTCTCATAATTACGTATTCTTTATTGCCTGTCACGGCTTTGTCCTCATATTGCTCAACAAATGTGTCAAATTACCTACATGTGGTGTAGATACGCAAACTCAGGGAAATTCACGTAGACATGTACCTACATACGCAATGTTATACACATTATGTGACGTAATAACACATAAAGTATTCATGCCGCCCCTAATGCCATCATTTATGATGTGAATTAGTCTGAAGTGGGATTACGATAGATTGGTATGATAAATAGGGAACATTATTAACTCATGCCAGTCATCTCGATTAACAATAAAAAAATATGTTACATAGTGATAATTTTCCCCGTTTTTATAAAATGTGTCATTGATGCTTCGCTCCTACTGGTCGCAGCGTGATTAGATGTTATAAAGCCTAAAGCCTCCTCGTTAAATGAACCATCCAACACAAAAATATTTTTTTCAGTTCACACCATTAGGTTCTTCTTAAGATTAGCGCCGTAAACCAAACAAACAAACTCTTCAGCCTTATTATACTAGTATAGATTTGAGTTTGCATATTCAATGTTTGCAGAGCTCCAAGATAACAACCGGTACATACCAGATTGATTGTTGCCAGTGCCCGAGACGAGTTCATGATGTGCGTGGTGGACGCGAGCCGGTCGTGCTCGAGCACGGCGAGTCACCTCCTCCGGCGCATGGCGTGGGTGCTGGCCCAGGACATCGCATGCACCCAGCAACCACGAGCCTACTGCGCCGCCTCCACACCCCCAATCACCGCACCTCTCCTCACAGCTCTCTACGGCATCATACTCTACCCACCACGTCTCTAACTTCATACAATAGCTAGTTTCTTTGGAAAAGGATTTATTTATCTACATCTGATCTCAATGTTTTGAAACACACCGGCCAAGGATTTGCTTGGAACTTAGTGCGTAAGAACTTAATGTGTGTGTTTGTTTCTCCAAATGTTGCAGGGGAAGGAGATCCCGCTCCACTTTGTATAATATTCACATCATGTTCATCCTAATACCTAGGTGTCAATCCATTAATGTAACTTATTTTTATTAATTGTGCTATTATTTTATCAGTGATCCTAACTAAATAGAATATTGAGGCTAACTTTATTTTTCTTAGACAGTTACGGATTTTCCTGCTTCTTAGATCAATATAACCTACACTAGAGCGTGTTCTTGTTAAAAAGAAACAGTTATGTAATAAACCGAAAGTTTAGTTACATCTTATTCAATGTCATTAAATGAAAACCATTGTTGATATGACTTAATAAATATATAAACATTAATGTTTGAATATTAGAATTTGTTTTTGAATCCATAGATAATAAATAACCAAAGAACGTTAAAGTATGTTTCACAGTCAGAATGTGATAGTGTGTATGGATTTTGTACTGGTATAGCATGTTGTGTGCTACTGTGAACTATGAATACAATGGGAGATAAATTAAATATATGTTCAAAAGTAACGTGTATTTCTTTTTTGTTCCCAGATCTAGCTTAAACATAAGAAGAATACCCCTCTAAAGAAAACATTCATAAATTATTTACATACTTACTTTCACAAAGTAGTGTTGATAAGTATATTAATTTGTTTGGGAATCTTATCCATTTCGAGTTGTATTTAATTTAAAGTAGGACATCGAAGCTGAACTATAAATGGGAATTCTCAGAATTCAGATAAATTGTAATATTAGCAACTGTATAGAAAATTAACAGGTACAAATTTTCAACTTATTTAATTGTGAGGATAAAACATTTTTTTGATCGTTGGTCTAATAGGTGCAGACGCTACTGCGGAACATAAGGTCCTAGTTTCGATCCCCGGGTCGAGCAAAGTGATATTGAGCTAATATTATAATACTAGCTGTGCCCTGCGGTTTCACCCACGCAGAGTTAATTTAATTCCTGCGGAACCCCAAATGTTCTTTTTAAATAAAAGTTAGTTACTCCTTGTAATATTAGCTATCTGCCAGTGAAAGTCCCGATAAATCGGTCCAGCCGTTGCAGAGATTACCCGGAATAAAGAGACGTGTTGATAAAACTTTTTAGCAAATAACTCATTATTAGGTAACAATTCTTTGCGTTTTCAATTCCAATTTTTATACTCGTGATAATTTCTCAACGAAATGTCTGATTGGAATGAAACAAACGGTATTTTACTTCTAAATGAATACCCTTGATAGCATATTGCTTAATTTGCATAAGGATTAATATTAAGATACACATTTAACGTAGTTTCTTTCTTCAGACGATTTAATATTTTTTATGAACATAAAAGCGGTTATTGTGACTAAACTATGATAGTTAGATATATGCTCTCCCGGACTTTTTTGTAGATCTTAATAAGACCTACAATTCCGTAGTACATCATTTTGTTCTATTGTCAATAGTTTTGGCAGCGCACGCATAAATAGGTTTTCGATTTTACACCTTGGGTTACAATTTCGCAATTTTCTTACAGACCCCTAATTTGTATGAGAATTAAATATAGCCTATAGCCTTCCTCAACAAATGGACTATCCAACACTGAAAGAATTTTTGAAATCGGACCAGTAGTTCCTGAGATTACAGCGTTCAAACAAACAAACAAACAAACAAACTCTTCAGCTTTATAATATTAGTATAGATAAAGCACTATAGAAAATCAACAGGTACAAATTTTGAAATTATTTAATCGTGGCGATAAAACATTTTTTTATTGTTGGTCTAGTAGTCGCAGATGCTACTGCGGAACACGAGGTCCTAGTTTCGATCCCCGGGTCGAGCAAAGTGATATTGAGTTTTATCCATCAGTAATTTCCCAGTAGCAGCCGGGAGACTGGTTTAGTGCCCAGTTAGTGGCAATAGCCTCGCCCCTTATTACACAGGGCTTAAACGTAACTGGCAAATAGTGCGTGTTCTATAAGTCCACCTTTGTATATCTATGTATTTTAAAGTATTAAGCGTACGATTGCGATCTTTTAAACTAAAGTCAAGAAAACAATATGAGTTAATTGACTGTTAGGGCTTAGCTTGTCAAATTTTGCTGTTATTAATAAAGGCTGAGTCCACCCTCTTGTTTGTTAAAAGCTTTGTAAATAACGCCTTATTTTGTTTGTCGATTTCGGTTTGGATTCAATCACATCAAATACTGGTTCATGGGGTTTTGTTTCAGATATATTTGGATTTGACGTAAGTAGGTAGTAGTACCTAGTCCTTTTGAAAACATTAATGTTTAAACTCCATTCAAGGGAATTATTGAATTAAAATGCTACATATGAATTGTGCACACCGTTGCTATGTATTCGCACTGAATAAAGATATCTCTTACAAATTTTTTTAGCACAAAAAACAGACTATGCGAATTTTCATCTCATACTCCTCACACTGTTCTTGTTGTTTATTGAGTGGCAGACATATCAGCAATTATTTTCTTTATCAGTTGTTATCAACATTGGTCAATTAGGTCAACTTTGCTTACTCACTTATCGTGCTAGTAACATCTCTTTTACAATATAATTCTCAATCCAAAATCATCCTGTCTATATGCTACAATGTGAACCATCTTTATTCATTTTAAATTACTTTATAATAAAATATATCAATTAATAACTTGTAAACAATTAAAGTAAGTGAGTAGTAACTTATTATTTTTATCTCGAGTAACACAACAGCTACGTGCCTTGCTTACCTACGAGCACTTCCATTGCATTCACTGCGTCTTTCACAAAGTGCCACGCGACTTTCCACTTCACTTTCTGAGGCAGACATTTTGACGACTTCTTGAAAGTCGACGTTTATTTTTATTTCGTAAAGGTATTGAACGATTTTAAATCTATACACTTTTTTAAACGCATTATGAAATTCAAAGTTCACTCTGACTTATATATCAATAAAACCCTCTCTCTAAATAACAAGTCTCTTAATACTCTGAGTATTCAACTATACATTACAAATACCCATTTGTAACGTAGGTTATAGTTGAATACCAATTACATAGCCTTATTTAAAAAAAAAACAATTCTCAATATCATGAAGCATGCACGAACGAAGCAAGAGGTGTTATATAAGTGCCAATTTTATATTTGAATGCGAAGCAATCATCGCTCCCGCCTGATACGTCACTTATCACAATTTCATTTCCTTTATATCTTACAACGTTTTTCTTGACATCTTATTTCAATTTACCTCTTCAGCACCCGAAGGAAATACGCCTTTGATAGCAGTGAAGTTTGTATTTCGTGTTCATTCGGATAACGGCTATTGTTGCTTGAAAATGAGGATGAAGTGCAAATATTGCCCTCTTATTATGCTTTTTATTCCAACATCCGCATCATTAAGGAATCCTTTCATAGCAATAATCATGTTATATTACTTACGAAGATAAAAAAATAAGTACCCTACCTACTCGCCACATTTCTCGCGTTCAAGCGTTAATAATATTATAAAGAACGCAGCTGATGTAAAAGGGTCCCTTTCTTCGTACAATTTGTTAGATATTCGAGTCACTTCTTTGTTTTTGTAGCGTCGGAAATAAAATTGAATCATTGAATTTTGCTGTGTAATTGGGTGAGCAACGCCATTTGTCAAAGCTATCTTTCGTAACCAGGCTTTTAGACCCTGGCATTAGCGCGACTGGTGTGCTGCTGGGACCGGAATAGGTAGCCATGCTTACTTATCTATACATCTATACAGATAAATAAAATTGAAGTGTCTGTTTGTAATTCCAAAATAACAACTTTTCACTAAATTCATATGAAAGTATACACGCTGCTGACAAGAAAAAACCAAGTAAAAAATTTTTCTCTGTCTGTCTGTTTGTCTGTCTGTCTGTCTGTCTGATTGTTCCGGGTAATCCGGCTGGACCGATTTTCACGGGACTTTCACTCGCAGGTAGCTGATGTTTCAAGGAGTAACTTAGGCTACTTTTAGTTACTAACAATATTAGGGTTCCGCAACAATAAGGATGAAACTAAATCCACGCGGGTGAAACCGCGGGGCACAGCTAGTATTATAATAAATGGATAATATTTATTTTATTCAACTTTATTATCAGTTTAATACATTCTGGACTCGGCTTATCGTAGTGAAGAATTTATTAAATTAATCTATTACTTATCTAGTATGCCATGAATCCATTCTTACCAAAATCCGAGAACGTGTTATTGAACAATATCACTGGATAAAATTGAAAGTTTTCTTAATAATATTATTATTGTAACATGTATTTCAATGTGAATACTAACAAATGTAACATATGCTCCAATACTCTCTTTTTTGGTACAAAATATCCAGTATTACGCTATTGTGTTAAATATTATGAAGGGCCGGGATACCTACTCGAATTCATACATACATTTTTGTCTACAATGCGAATCAAATATGTTTTATGTTTCTGAAGTGAATACTATTTATAGACTTATTGTTTAAGGCATAATAAAGTATTGTATTCCCCGAAGGAATAAGCAGAAAGCTACTTGAAGTAGTGCCACAGTTTGCTAGAATGTTGTTTTATTATTATTTTAAAATGTTTAGTTATTTTTTTCAAACAAAAAATATTTGTATGAAATGGTAATTTTTAGTGTATTAGGAGTAGAACTTAGGAATAATTTTGGAGACGTGCATTGAAAGAAAAGCCAGCGGCAGTAGCTGTAGCAGCAGAGATGAAGCCACCGCTGTCTATAAGTTTTGACAAATAATAATTGATTGAGTTATCTGTATGTATGTATGTACTTAGATAGTGACAAGAGGATGAGTAATAAAACTCAAAAATCGAACTTAAAAGTCGTAGATGATTCTAACATTACAATAGAGAAACGACTTAAATCTAAACCAAGCCACATCGTCTAAGTTGCCATCAGAATAGAAAAGGTTAAACAATATTAAGTATTCATTAGACATAATCAACACTCAAAGGAATACGATAGACTTCGGCCTTTCGCCGTTAATGAAGGTAAGTCTACATAGGCACTTATTTACTTTATAGGATAAGCTTGATACCATTACAGAAAGGTACTTTGCACTCTGGAACTCTTAGGCACTTAACTTATTAACATAAGGGTCAAAATTATCCCATTGCTATTTCGACGCTCTTTAAATATTTGAGCTATGTAAAATCATGCTTTTGGCAATTATATACCTACTGGGGGCCGAATGTTTTTGAACGAGTGCTTTGCTGACATAAATGAATACTTACTCCATGAGTAACTGTGTAGTTTATGACTAATATAATGAACACTAACTGCTGAAGAGTACATTTTGAAGGACACTGGGTAGATACCTCTAGAGGAAAACTGTCTTAAATGACCCACCTAAAGTTTTAGTTATAATTTTTATCAATTCACCGTTTTTATACTGAATGGTATAGCTGAAAGCATGAAACAAATTACTTTCAGCATATTACGCCCATATATCTTATGTTTCGGTGTATCGTGGGTTGCTTTAAATCTTGCGAGGAATTTAATTAATTTAATGTCTTCCATTAGAAGTTCAAAAAGCGATGGGTAGAATTTAATTTCGTCTAATCAATAGCTCTTGATGTACAACAATAAAATTTTGGTGGCACTCCATTTATCGATGATGGAAGCACTTAAATAAGCAACGTACTTGAAAGGCAATATTGCTTTGAATTTACTAATCAACGTGAAATATAAAGCAACGTGCTTTATATTTTTATATTTTTGGACATTTCTTCCATTAATAACTGAGAACCTTCAAGAAGAGAGCATATTCCTACTTGAAAAGCCTGTAACCCATTTGCAAGCGCTCCAGTGTCGTAGATGTTTATGGACCGCGGTGATCACTTCAAATCAAAGTAATATTTTTTTAATTAGCACTTAATCAAATTCGGTGAATGTGGGTGTTATGACACACCTGCTTACTCCTTCGGGGACCCTTCTGGGATGGCTTGAGCATATTTTTTATTTTTATTTTATTTTATCATAAATTTTTTCAAAAAAAATCATTTCTGGTTTGTTCTGTATGGTTTATAATAAAACTGATGATAACATACTTTTAAAAAGATACCTTTTCATTATTATATGCGGAACTTAGTAAGGGTTTAAGTAGGATACGAGCCTTAGAAAGGGTAGTTGTTACAAAGGGTTTTTAACTTTAACTCGATCCCCTGGAATTTCAGATAAGGAGGATCTTACTCAGGGTCGTCATGTAACCGGGTTTTTAGAGCAATATACCTAATTTCTTTAAGTATAAATTATTTCTTTCGTTATATTTTGTAATAGGTATTATATATATTATATGTATTATATAACATGAATTCAAGGAAACTCAACAGTCATTATATCCTTGTTCACATTGTAAAATAATTTTTATATCAAAAATTTAATTACGTAAGTAGTTAATAACGGTCTAATACTGACACGTCCTAAATATTAGCGACCTCCTATTTTGTACGTTAGTGGATCTTTGAAATCGATAAGAAGGACCTACCATTTTAGTGACGTTCAGTATTAAATTATAAGTAAGTAAATAAATGTTGTAGGTGAAGTAGCAGAATAATATTGTTCATACGCCAAAGTGCTGAAACACGTTAACAAAGGTGAAGTTTGTAGGTATTTGGCTAATTTACAAGTTCCACAAACGTTAATAGCAGACATAGGAGTGTTTAGGAAACTCAGTATAATACACCCATAAAGTTTGTTCACAAAATGAGAAGCGTATATAGGCACATTTTCAGCAGCAAAAAATATTACACATGAAGAAGAGACATACTTGTCATTTTGACTGATCAATGTTTAAGCAAAGTAAATAAATACCATCGTTATACCTTACCAAGGCTGAGGCTAACTTAAAATTTTAAGGGACAAGTTAAAGAAAAGGTATCTGTCATGACGTATAAGAAGGTTAAAGAGATGGCACTGGAGAGAGACAAATGGAAAGAGTTGCATCGGTTACACCGACAAGAATCTCATTAAGAAAGATTACGTAGCATAGGTTCTAGTGGAGATATTGTAAATCTATTGAAAGTTACTGAACCGCACGTGCTTCAAACTACGATGTCTGAATACTAATAATGACGATAGATCCTGCATTTTGCAGCCGTATTCCACGTAGCGGAGTGTTCTTCGTTGGCTGCAAGTTAAATTATGCAAAAAGATCTTCGAAGAAAGAACTTCGAAGCCTAGAAGAAAATAATATAGAATTTATCAACATCACTGTCTAACTATAGATACAATTAAAGTGTTCACGGTCATTTTAAAGTTGCTAACGAAAAATTGTGCATAGAAAGGAAATTTAATTTCTTTAGAGCAACGAGTTTACAGATTTTAATTTTAGATACAAACTGAACGTTAGTTACAGCCACATGTAGCGTTCTATATATTATGTGTCAAAGCCATGTTTCACAGTGACAGAGATATGCATTCTACAACACATTTGGAAAACTATGACGCGTTGTGACTTTTTCCTTTCATACATCGTGAAAGAATAAGCGTGGTGAATCTAGTTGAAAACCAAATTATGCATCATGCATAAATATAATAATATCTAGCTTTTACCAAAACTATTGGAGTGTTTCGTTTAGTTTAAAACTTATTTATTAATCGACGTTTCTCTGAATTCCATCTGAGTCCCTTTTAACTAACGGACATCCGTTGCTAAAGCGATTTTAGCGTTGCTTATGAATGCTTGCAGTACAAGGGGTACGCCCGCAATCACGCTACCTACTTACCACAGAAACACAAAGCACAACCCTACCTGAACAGTAGGTTCTTTGTTAGACCCATTGTTTGACTGTGAGTTTGTAGTCTACGTCAGGCGAGCAAGTCGTAGTAATTTGAAATGAGATATTATCCAGCCGCGTTATTCTGTAAGGTTTCTTAAAACTCAACATCGTATGTTTCATAGATACTAAATTAAACTTTATCGTGTACGTATTATGTATCAATTTTCTCTAATTGAAGCCGACGTTCGACGTATAGTTCGACGCTGAGAAACTTTACCGAGTAACGTGGCTGGATCATTTCCTTGTTGTTGCCTGAAGTTGATCCCAATATATTGTCATCATTTTGTTCCAATTGACATTATTAAATAAGAAAAAGTTTTATATCAAAACTCATTCTCGCAAGTTACTGGTCCGTAACATCAAAGTTACTTTCGAAAGCTAATATAAAAGTTCTCGTTTGGGGCAGATATTTAGTCAAAAGTTTGGAAACTTATATATTGGAGGATCACCAAGACTTATCCCACATAGAAAATGATAGCACTAAATAATAAAAAATGCTAAGCTGTTACTTAATATTCATAAACTGCCACATACCTACATACATAATATTTATTTCTATAATAATAATATTTTATTAGTGCAAATTAAAGAAAATCAGAAATTAGTTGTATGATATTCAAACTGTTTTCATTGTGAACATTTTAATTAATAAAGTTACACGTTTTATTCCGTTGTCCCTCGCTGTTATTTTAGTTTTTTGCAACTGTAATTTTCTTTTTAATATTTCCACAAGATGTTTAAGTTAAAACAAGTTTTTATTTACGTAGTCTGTTGTCGTTGAGGGAATATTCTTCTACTCGTAATCCAACTTTATATTTTTGTTACCTTACTCCGAAATAAAAAATAATAAAATAGAACTTAGTTGACTTGAAACTCCGTGCACGCTAGTGAACTTAACAGATCAAATAACCATTTAGATAAAAAAATATATTGAACTGCCAATGTGGCAAATTAAGCCCTTGCAAGATATCACCCGGTGTATCCTATTTCTATGAACGTAAGATGCTTCACTTGAATATCTTTCTCGCGCTAATTGATGACTTTATAATAAAGAGGTTATAATTGAGTCAACAATAAGCAAAGCGATCAGGCTGGCGACGTAGACTATAGCCCAATCAAGAGCTCTAGAAACGTTGCTCTCCACCCTAAAATAGAGTCACTTGTAAACATGTCTAACAATCAGATCCTCCTTTGGTTACCGCTCTAAGGTATATTAATTAACTAAACAAAGTTCCTCCTTCTTGCTATTATGCGTGCATTAAAAGTTTGGCTTAGTATTAACAAAGTTTGTAAGGCAGTTTGTAACAAGATTGTTCTATCTGCTTGACAAATCGGCGTTGTGAAAGAAGCCACGGTGGCACGTGTGGTTTAGTAGAATGTTAGAGTGAGATTGCAACATAAATATACACACATGGAAAATAGTATTATTACACCTTACTTAGGGGACCTTTGTGAGGCATGAAGAGAATGGATAGGTACAGATTTTTTCTTTCATTACTTCAAAATGTTATCTTATTTTGGTGCGTTTCTAAATTATTGACGTGCGTTCGAAAACAAATGTATTTAAAACACAAGTGAGGCGAAACAAAACCAAAACTAGAGGCAGAAAAAAATAAAATAAAGATATCAATATTTTTGGGGCAAAACAAGAACATAATATGGGGCAATCAAGGATTTTGGCGAATGAAGAAGCTTTTTGGAGCGAATGCATAAAACAAAATGACTTACCGAGATTATACTCCTTGTGACGATATATTATTACAAATTATAAGAGGTGACCGAGGAGTTTGTGGCCGGGTAGTACCTACTAACAAGTTTTTCTCATTGCTTTGATTTGTCACACCACGAGAATGATGGTGAAAGAAAACGTCGAAACTGGGACAGGCTTCAGTAATGCTATTGCACATGGCACCTCAGGCCTTAGACCGCACCATGACCTTTTATTGCCATCATAGATGTCGGCGCCTCACCGGAGTTCGCCCCAGGATCCATTATAATCGTCAAGAAAAATAAGGAACACAGCAGGATAAATAATTATATTTCTTTAACAACCTTACTCTTCAACGATCAGCGAAAGAATGCCACCTACTGCAACCTCGACTAACCAAGTTATTTAATTATTAATTACAAGACCACGTGTTTCACATTATTACAAAACTATTTAATATTAAGGTTTTATAATTCTAAAAACAATAAAACATTATTTTTATGTTAACTAAAGTCGAAATACATCTTAATTAGCTTAATTAGGTATTTTAAATAACAATATAAAATGAACCGGAAACACCCTATAAAGTTTACAGTTTTGTTACAAAAGTAAATCATAATTGTATTTTAAAATAAATTATTCAATAATTACAACAATATTAGATAATAATGAAACATTAATTAAACTTCTAATTTTACATAATTAACTTAACTCGTTTCTTAAAATAATACATACGGAAGTCATACAGTAGTGTAAACACAACAAAAACATTAGTGACCCACTTAATTCATATTACATTACAAAATTATATAAATAGGAAATTCTACTTCGTTAGTACTTTTAATTAATTCTAGAATCTGAATTACAATTTATTATCCTAAATTTAAGAATTACATTATTACGAAAAGTAGCTAGTGTTGTTTCCTGTCTCAATTTTAAATTGAGACTTGTTTCCTACAATTGAAACTAGATGGCAGCTCGGTTGAGCGCGCCCATACGGCCATACTGACTCAAGCGCGTTCTCTGCGCTTACAAATTTAGAAAATCATTGACAGAATTGAAAATCATATAAGATTGCATGTACACACAATTACATAATCAAATCAAACCAATCTCATATTTCCTTATAACAAGGTTCTCTTTTGTTTTAAGGATAAACACTTAACTTGTAAATGATAACTTAACAAATAATATGGTAACTTTACAGCCTTGATTAATTAGTAAACATTTCGTCAAAAACAATACTTTGACACTCATAAACATAAATCATTCTTGAGACTAGCAATCTCATTCTAGGATCTACCCACACCAAAACAGGCAATCACCCATCCTGGGATCTAGCCATCAACAAAACAGGCAATCACCCTTCCCGGGATCTAGCCATCATCAAAACAGGCAATCACCCTTCCCGGGATCTAGCCATCATCAAAACAGGCAATCACCCATCCTGGGGTCTAGCCATCATCAAAATAGGCAATCACCCTTCTTGGGCTATAGCCTCTAAGACCGGTATAAAGGATGCGCATGGTGGCCAGCCAGCGCGAAAGGAAGGATTTTGGATAGGAACCAACAATAAAATAAAGCAGGGGCTAATTATTGGAAGTGGATGCCCCCAAATTAACTGGTATGTTCCCACAGTTATTAGCGGATGCAGTGGCGGAAGATAGTGATTCAACAGGTACTCCAGAATTATCGTTATTCGCCCATACGGCCGACTGCTCAGAGTCAGAGTCACTTTCAAAAGGGTCATATTGTGCAAGGGGAGCAGCTCGCAAGGAATCATGACTAGCAATTTTTTCTGAACAACCGCGGAGATTGACATGTTTTAGTCTGTATCTGTCATTGGGCAAGATTTCTAAAACTTCCATAGGCCCTTCAAATTTGGGACCGAGTTTAGTGGTGTGGCGTTCATGGCGCCGAAGTAGAACAAAGTCGCCAACTTTATAAGGTTTGACTTTAGCTTTACCTTTATCGAAACGAGACTTATCCTGAAGGGATCGCTCGTCCATCCTATCCTTGCAAGCCGCTCGCATTGATTCTAGATCATCAGTTAGTACATCGTCATCAACTTGTAATAACTTAATACTCGGTGGTGAACATTTCTTTCCCAGTAAAATTTCCAGTGGACTTTTGCCGGTACTTTTGGATACACTACAATTTATAGCTAATTGTAAATCCTGAATAGCCGAGTGCCAAGGCATATCAAGTTCTACAACCGACATATTGTCTTTAATTACTTTCATAAGGCGCTCTACCTGTCCATTCGCCCTACTAGCGCCTTTTGCCACCACATGATGCTGAATACCATAACGTTCGCAAAAACTTTTGAACTCTGTGGATGTCATGCTTTTATCTTGATCAGTAATAAATAACGTAGGGGTGCCAAAAATAGATATAAAATTTTGAAAGCACTTAATTGCGGTTTCCGTAGTGCGGTCATTTGTATAGATCATGTGAACGTATTTGCTGTAACCATCTATATAAACAAAAGCATATTCCGCTACGTTTCGCTGGCCATTCATTCGTCCAGTAATATCGCCGTGGACAGTGTGGAAAGGAATTGGGACTTTGTCGATTGGATGTAGCGTAACCTGTCGAGCACCCGAAACACCTTTCCGAACTCTACAACTAACACAGTTCTCTACAAATTTTCTGACCAGCCGCGACATATTTGGGAACCAGTATTGTTCACGTAATTTAGCAAGAACTTTCTCCCAACTAAAATGTTGAAGAGAATTATGATAGTGACTGATAAGATTCCATCTGTATCTAGCAGGGACAATAATGAGCTTATGAGTTTTATTATCAATTTGGACTTTACGCCTCAATAATTTATCTTGGGTAATGATGTAAGTATCGGCAATAGATTTGGGAATAGAGTCTCCTTTTAATTGATCAACAATTTTACTTAAGATAGGATCGCGTTTCTGCTCAATGAGCAGCCAATTGTGGTCAAGCGAGTTGACTAGGAATTTTAAGGCCTGAGTAGGCGATTTTGGTGGTAGAGCGACACTGACAGTTCGAACGGATTTTTCAGTATCTACGTGGTTGCGACTGAAATAGTCTGCATGAGCAAGGCGGTCTCCCTTACGGTATTCAATTTGAAAATCAAAATTCTGTAAATAAGCCCACCATCGATGTACCCTGGGAGTCAACTCTTTCTTATGACTGGAAGCTTTTAAAGAGTTGCAGTCCGTCACGACTTTAAAAGCCCTCCCGTGTAGAGAATGGCGAAAATGTTTAATTGCTTTTACAACTGCGAGGGTTTCCAATTCATACGAATGATATTTACTCTCGCAATCAGTCGTCCGCATACTAAAATAAGCAATTACCAATGGATTTTTATCCTGTCTTTGAATTAACACGGCGCCATACCCCAGAGAGCTGGCATCGGTGTGAAGCTCTGTGGGTAAACAGGGATCGAAAATAGTCAGAAGGGGAGAAGATATAAGCCGATTAATGACCTCGCGTCTTGCAAGTTCATGACGATCTGTCCAACGCCAAGGAACGTTCGCCTTTGTTAACTCGTACAGGGGAGCCATTATCGAGGAGAAGTTAGGCACAAATTTCCGAAAATATCCAGCTAATCCATTAAACTGACGGACTTCTTTGGGACTCTTAGGAATGGGTGAATTGACCAAGGCTTGGATCTTCCGTGGGCTAGGTTTAACGGTTCCGTTTTCTATAAGGTTTCCTAAATATTCTACTTGCGTTTTAAGAAAAGAGCATTTGGCAACGTTCAAGGAAAAACCAGCTTGCGTTAGTCGATCTAGTACTAATTTTAGATTATGCAAACCTTCGTCAATTGTTTCGGATATTACCAGAATGTCATCAACATAAACTAACGCGATATTATCTTTAAGTTCTCCTAATGCCGAATTGATAGCACGTTGATAAACCGACGGCGCGTTACAGAGACCAAAAGGCATACGCAAGTATTCAAATTGACCATCGGGGGTCACAAAAGCGGTCTTTTCGATCGAATCGGGTGAAATTGGAATACCATGAAAACCTGCAGCCATATCTAAACAGGTAAAATAGCGTGCTTTTCCTAACTTATCGATCTGATCTGCTATAAGCGGTAAAGGAAAGTGATCTCTGAGAGTATTGGCATTAAGCTCGCGAAAATCAACACAGAGCCTGTCAGTACCATCCTTTTTTTTGACTAGTAAAATAGGGCTACTGTAAGGAGATGAACTATCTCGTATGATGCCATTACTCTTCAAATCCTGAACTATTTCTTTAACTTTTTCACGTTCCACAGGTGACAGTCTATATGGTCGTCGCTGTACTATTTTGTCCGGATTCTTTAATCTAATTTGTAAAGATCCAGTTTTCACTTGTGAAACGCGATTCCCACTTGTAAAATTATCTTTATATTTAGTAAGTATTTCCCGTAATATTTTAAGTTGTTGGGGATCGCTTATATCAGTATCAAGACTCAAAGTCGGGTCAACATCAAGCAAAACGTTGTTAATAAAAAGCTCACGCTTTAGAGAAATACTGTCTTTCTTCAGTGTCACGCTAAGACCTGGCACATTCAAAAGGTCGAATCCGATAAGGATATCAAATTTCATGCGAGTATCACCAACTACATAAAATTCTAGCTCTACATAAATACCGTCTACTTTCACTACAGAGGTGATGCTTCTATTTGACTTTATTGGTGAACCACCAATGCCCGAAAAGGTAACGTCTACACATTTACGTTTGCCGGGTACAGAAAGAGAAACGCTTTCTTTAATTAATGAACAGTCGGCACCAGTATCAAAAAGACACGAATAACCCTTATCACCTATTTCTACAGTAATCAGACTGCGTTCTAAGGATTGACAATAGTTTACAGACTTGTTTATTGATTTGAGGCGCTCATCATTCTGCCGACGAAAACAATTCCTTTCAACGTGACCTGGACGATGACAATACCTGCACTCAATATTTTTAGCCATATTCGAGTTACTAGAAGGACCTGGTTTATTGGGTTGATTATTATTATTTTGCATCGGCACTGGGTTGGCCTTAGGGACCACCCTTATTTCCTTACAATCACGAGACACATGACCCACCTTATTACAGTTATAGCATTTAACAACATGATCCCTTTTAGAAACACTGTATTCAGCAAAACGTGGTTTTTTGCAGTCATGATGATCGATACTTGGTTTTATGGACGGTTCTAGCTTGCGTTTGCGATAAGTTTTCAAAACAGAAATTAATTTGGGCAATGATTCTGGCGTAATACGTAATAAATCTGAGCGAATAAATTCTGGAAAAATACCTGTCACCACAGCATCAACCACCTCCGCATCCGAAGCCTCAGGTCGGACTCGCTTGAACAGCGTCCAGGCCTTTGTAGCGTATTCAGCGTAACTCGACGCGTGATCAGAAGTGAAGGCTCTCCACTTCTGAACGTCGTCCGCGTACCGGAATTCCCTGCCAAACGTTTGGATTAGTTCACATTTAACTTGGTCCCACGTGGTAGAACTCAGCGACCACGTGTCAGCCCATGTTTTTGCTCTTCCTCTTAGTTGTAAAATAGCTTTCATGCGGGCCTCGTATGAAGGTATGTTGAATTTTGATATCGTTTCGTCCACGTGAGCACACCAATCCCTAATATCATGAGATCTTTCATCGGGGTCGAAAGGCGGCAAGTAAAAATCGTGATGGTGACGCGATGGCAATGAACCAGATGAGAGGGCAGCGGTCACAGCACTAGCTGCCGATTGTTTCGTAATAGAATTAACAAGACTCATGACCTGTTCCATGGTGAAAGTTGGCTCCAGTTGACGTGGTGGTCCGGGATCACCGGGCTGCGATCCCACCGCTGCTGTCGGCGCCTCACCGGAGTTCGCCCCAGGATCCATTATAATCGTCAAGAAAAATAAGGAACACAGCAGGATAAATAATTATATTTCTTTAACAACCTTACTCTTCAACGATCAGCGAAAGAATGCCACCTACTGCAACCTCGACTAACCAAGTTATTTAATTATTAATTACAAGACCACGTGTTTCACATTATTACAAAACTATTTAATATTAAGGTTTTATAATTCTAAAAACAATAAAACATTATTTTTATGTTAACTAAAGTCGAAATACATCTTAATTAGCTTAATTAGGTATTTTAAATAACAATATAAAATGAACCGGAAACACCCTATAAAGTTTACAGTTTTGTTACAAAAGTAAATCATAATTGTATTTTAAAATAAATTATTCAATAATTACAACAATATTAGATAATAATGAAACATTAATTAAACTTCTAATTTTACATAATTAACTTAACTCGTTTCTTAAAATAATACATACGGAAGTCATACAGTAGTGTAAACACAACAAAAACATTAGTGACCCACTTAATTCATATTACATTACAAAATTATATAAATAGGAAATTCTACTTCGTTAGTACTTTTAATTAATTCTAGAATCTGAATTACAATTTATTATCCTAAATTTAAGAATTACATTATTACGAAAAGTAGCTAGTGTTGTTTCCTGTCTCAATTTTAAATTGAGACTTGTTTCCTACAATTGAAACTAGATGGCAGCTCGGTTGAGCGCGCCCATATAGATTTACAATGATTACGAGACAGATGTATATAGAGTGAATAATGATTATCATTGCAATGAGAGTATATGGTAATACTATTCTTTTCTTTCATTTATTTTAGCACAAACAGTCAAAATTATACAGAGGTAATATTAAGGTATAGATTATACCTAGAACAGTTTTAAATGTAATACAGACAAGGAGTGCCCAATCTATACAGATAAATAAAATTGAAGTGTCTGTTTGTAATTCCAAAATAACAGCTTTTCACTAAATGCATATGAAAGAATACACGCTACTGACACAAAAAAACCAAGTATTAAAATTTTTCTCTGTCTGTCTGTCTGTTTGTTCCGGGTAATCTCCGAAACGGCTGGACGGATTTTAACGGAACTTTCACTGGTAGGTAGCTGATGTTTCAAGGAGTAACTTAGGCTACTTTTATTTATCAAAAATATTAGGGTTCCCCGACAATAAGGATGAAACTAAATCTACGCGGGTGAAACCGCGGGGCACAGCTAGTATTAAATAATATTAAATAAACTCCGATTTATGGTACTCTATCTACCCCTTCACGAGTTCCCTTTTGATAAATTATGCTATTTACAGTATCATTTTGCTAAAATATTTTTCAAAATACAATTATGGAACAACCTTCATACTTAAGTGTTCTATAAAATATATTGTACTCGGCTTAAACGCATCAAACGTATTTTTCGCTAAGGAAATATCCCGTCTCATGACTAAATTATAAGACATTCTTAAGTGCTCGACAGTTGAAAAGTAAACTCCTTTTTGCAGAGTCAATACTATATTCATAAGATTGATAAAAGCTTTCGAAATATACTTAACAGCAGCTTATACATTGCGAATGTATTAGAATATTTGGCTCACTGTGCGGTTTCGTTCGGAATGGGAGTGTCCTACCGAGTGTTCCTATAAATCAGTTGCCACTTGCCAGTTTACACAGTACCACATGCCGTGCGCAAATTGTGTTTTCCCAGTTTAACATTATTTGTCACTCAAAAGAAGGTACATTTTTGTAGTATTGCTTTTTTTCTCATATCTTTTGCTATAAGTCGCATGCGTAGGATAACTGATTTACTAAATTGGAATGGGGCAGAAGACGTCCCATAAAGCAAACTTTACAATTTGCTGGGATAGGGTAATGATGCTTCAGATACGTGTACAGGGATAAAAAAATTACGTCTAGTCTACGTCTAATCGAACCAACGAAATGGGTAAGTATCAGGATTTGATTGACCTTACTCTCTCACATGAAAAGGTTTCCAATACACGTTGCGTACGATTTTTCCAGTAAACAACAAATTACTCTCTTTTACGCGTCATTAGCCAGTGGTCAATCACTCGCCCAATAGGGGGTATTGAATCGGTCGTCAGACCACAAACCTCGTGACGTAAATGGTGTGATTTGAATTATTATTGCAAATATTTAAAAAAGGTGAGAGACGTCGCTAGTACAAATACTTGCGGTCCAATGAGTACCAATGAGCTATCCTAAAAAAACGAAGTGCAGTGATTTAACACCATGAACTTTAGGGTGAAGGAAAACATCGTGAGGAAAGCTGCACATGTCTGAGAAGAAATAAACAAGACGTATGTATGTATAGTACCTGAGACGGTGACGGACTCACCATCTATCACAATGGCACTAAAACATCTTCGGTGCGGGCTTATAATACATATGCATACCCCTTCAGGCAACTTTCTGGATAGGTGTGTACTTTTTTTTAGCTGTTTTTAGGTTAATTTATCAATCAACTGGAAGCACTAGCTTAACTGGTCATGGTATTTAGCGCCTACACTGCACTTATTGGGAGCAATGACCTTACGTTCTCACGGAGCTCGGACCACATATAATAATTCATAAATGTAATAAGTAAGTTTATGTTTTGGACAGCCAGTACAAGACCTATTTGCCAAAAAGAGAAGAGACGGGACGAGGGTCGGCGACGTATCGTAAAACTTGTAATCTCATGCATGTTACGAGCGACGTTGAGGGCAGATAAAAACAATATGACAACGCGGATTTTCAATCTCATTTCAATTTAAAAACATACGTAACTGTCGTAACGGGCAATAAAGGGATTTCAAGTTCGTGATTTATTTTTATGCATGGGCATGGAATTTAGAGGGCGTTCTTAACACGATGTCTAGAGGCACACTAATTAGGCTTAAATAGTTTATAGGAAGATAAGTAAGTCTTTATATGCTTGAACATATTGAATGACTATGCCTATTTAGTTACTTTATTAGAACTTATTAGGTAAATGCTTATAAATAATAAGGAGTGAAAATTGTATTCAATATTTTTAAAGTTATTCATGAGAATTCAGATGTGGGTGAATATTTGTAGGAGCCATCACAAGCTATGTGCGTTCAGTGAAAACAGTGGGAATAACTGCTGCTGCAGCACATATATTTGCTCGTGCTTTCTCCGTACAAGACGCTAAAAAATACGACTTTGCAATATCACCTCTCATAACTGGTGTGGGCAACGATACTAATATTATAATTATTAGACGATAGGTTTGTATGTATCGAAATGCTACATTATCACTGATTAATATAGGCTACATTTTATCTCCGTACTCCCACGGGAATGGGAACAACGCGGGTGAAACTGCGTGACGGCCGCTAGTAAATTATAAGTAGGTACCAATAAAATCAACTTGATTTTAGTCAAGTAGGTAAGAAGAACAGGCGCTTGATGTCGAAAACAACTTCGTGTAGTTAAGCTACAGTACATATGTAGGAAAAACAATACTGGGGACCAGGAAGCATGTGATGCACAAAGAACTAGTTTCTGGCCGTAATAAAGGTTGCCTTAATAAAAACACCAGTGTATCCTCATTTAATCCCACCACAATGAGGAAAGGTAGTGGCATGTTATAAGCCTCATACATCTAGGACAGGAAAGGATTACAATAAATTAATTTACACTTGTTTCAGAAAATATTGAACTAGTATTGCGTGATTTGCAATTTTCTAAATTATTTTCTAATGCGTAAATGAGTATTAATAAATACGACTGTATTTCTTACATGTCTCGACTAACAATTTAGGTTTCTATCTAGGTAATTTAGCTCTACTTACTTATTAATACATTTTCCTTATTCACTTTCCGTACAGGCAAACTTTTCAATCAATCAAATTGTAACTTGCCGTAAGATTTAGTTTGCCCCTTGCCGCTCTCTCCACGCTCCCACGATTAATTTGTCGGAAGTATGTCATGTTTTAACGACTTAACTGAGGATAACAACTGAACTTGATCAACAAAGCGTTCGTGTATTTGAAGTGATCACTCATTTTGATATTGATGTGTCTCAAGATTTTCATACTGCATAGTGATACACAGTGAGACAAAGCAAAACATTGTCAAGTACAGTCAAAAAGTAATATATTACACTAGCTGTGCCCTGCGGTTTCACCCGCGCTGACTTAATTCAATTCCCGCGGAACCCCAAATGTTCTTTTTAAATAAAAGTTAGTTACTCCTTGTAATATTAGCTATCTGCCAGTGAAAGTCCCGTTAAAATCGGTCCAGCCGTTGCAGAGATTACCCGGAATAAAGAGACGTGTTGATAAAACTCTTTAGCAAATAACTCATTATTAGGTACCAATTCTTTGCGTTTTTATACTCGTGATAATTTCTCAACGAAATGTCCGATTGGAATAAAACAAACGGTATTTTACTTCTAGATGAATACCCTTGATAGCATAATGCTTAATTTGCATAAGGATTAATATTAAGATACACATTTAACGTAGTTTCTTTCTTCAGACTATTTAATATTTTTTATGAATATAAAAGCGGTTATTGTGACTAAACTATGATAGTTAGATATATGCTCTCGCAGACTTTTTTGTAGATCTTAATAAGACCTACAAACCCGTAGTACATCATTTTGTTCTATTGTCAATAGTTTTTGCAGCGTACGCATAATTAGGTTTTCGATTTTACACCTTAGGTTACAAAATTGCAATTTACTTACGGACCCCTTATTTTTATGAGAATAAAATATAGCCTATAGCCTACCTCGATAAATGGACTATCTAACACTGAAAGAATTTTTGAAATCGGACCAGTAGTTCCTGAGATTAGAGCGTTCAAACAAACAAACAAACAAACAAACAAACTCTTCAGCTTTATAATATTAGTATAGATTCATAACTAACGTTTGCTTGTTTCAATAGTTCTTTGAAGACGCAATAATCCTACTAATAGCTAAAACGCGAATGTTTGTAAGAATGTATTGTATGGGTGTATGTTTCTTACTCTTTTACGCAATCACTACTGAATTAATTTTGATAAAACTGTACAATAATATAGCTTACAAAATAATATAGCGTCAAATAACACATAGGGTAATGGTTAGATATTGTACAAAGTGTCCAAAATATAAAGAAAAATCAGCCAACCAGCTAGTGTGGTCATCCAATGAAATAAAAAATTGTAGAACGATAAGCTTTCGATGAAAATTGGTTACTCTTTGCGAACATTGTTTTGGCAATCACTCCGCGTGCTACAGAATTTAATGGCAGATGTTGCCACATTGGACAAAACACATTTCAGACCATCGTGTCATCGTTTTCGTCTGTCTTTAATTAAAGCTTTTACATTAATTTATTATTGTAAGTTAAGATGGATGCTCAGGCGGATAATTTTGCTTTCACTATCCGTGAACGTGACTTGCGATCTCTGCATAGCTTGCTGCTATTATTAATCACTCGGCGCAGGATCGCGTCAAGGTCAGATTTTTTTTCTTAAATCTTAATACTCATTTGTTTACAGTTTAAATCATGATGAAACGCAAGCATATTACATGCCAGATTCATTTTAGAATAAGAAAACAAGGTAATACCCATATACATACAGTCTACTAGCTTCCGCCTTCCTGCTTGGCAATAAGATTTCACACACAAACTTTCAAATCCCATTTCATCCCTTAGTTAGGGAGAAAATTTCGAAAAAGCTCTTTCATAGTGCAGCTGCCTTTGAACGTACATCTCTCCAAGAACACATACATTTAATGTTTCAAGAAACCGCTTCGCGTTGATACTTAAGTCAGTCAGTCAGACCTACCTACTATTATATTTATTACAATAGATTAATGCTACCTAAGAAATACCTACACAATAGCTTACTAAATTACTAGATACGTTGGTAGTCTCAGGGATTTTACATGTGACGTAGAATTACCTGATGGATTAACTCGATTTTTACGTGCCAATGGATGCCAGCTATGTAGAGCCAATGCCTGTCGAAGCACTAATGGCAAATTCCTACTGGGGGAGCCACAGCAATGAGGTCATCTGACCAAGATTCCAAAATACATCTCTATGAAATAGTACCTACTTTATCGCACCATACCACACCGAATTCAGTTACTATCAGTAGTAATAATAAAGATCATTATAACTTCCCAACTTAGATACAAAATAGTTACACCTACGATGTTCAATTATCCACTGTGCGAGAAATATTTGATATTATCATATTAATTTATTAGTTATCAAATTCCAACTTTGGAGTATTTTGGGGATTGGGGTTCTGTCAAGTACAGGTCTAGCAAATTTAGTAAGCATTTTCAAACTTGGCCAACATAAAACCAGCTATCTAATAGAATGTAAAATACTGTTTCAGAAATAATATAATTATTGTACGAAACTAAGAACTATTTTTTTTAAATAAATTAAGTATGTGTTACTTATAATGTTATAAAATACTGGTAGTTAGTACCGAAACCTTTTTTATTCAATAAATACAGCCGATTTTTTCAAACCTTTATACAAAAACCGGGGACCGAGGTCTGTATGTAAATATAGCGGAATTATTCAGTCGCTCCCGCCTGAGTAGTTGATATTCCTCTTTAAGTATTATAATGTGGTTATACCTTATGATTAATGAAGGCACCATAGAGCCGAGCTACGAACATAATCATTCATTATTAAAACTATATTATCGTGTATAATAACTGTCGCCACTTCTACAATTCGCGAATTGCAATAGAATAGAGTTCACATTTATTTTAGTAGTACTGTGTGAATTATATTTGGAATGTCACAGTACCACAGACAAGATCCCACACTCTCCCTACTCCACAGATATCATAATAATAATTGGAAACATAATTCTTCATCCTAAAACAAATTGTATTGAGCATTACAATAACAAAAGGCGTTTACCCAAAGCTTGACGACTGCAGACAGCCAAACTTATATAACAGTATAATTTATAATTTCATTGCGTATTTGTAGCCTTGATTGTTATTTGTGAGCATTAAAAACAAGTAAATTGGTTGAATAGGAACGGACAGAAGTGATAAAATATTAGCGTAACTTTCCTTACAACAGCAGAGGCGTAGCCGCGGGTTAAATTTTTTTTTATCACATACATTCCACACAGTGACATTTTCTTCAAGTGCAATCGTACATGACAAATAATACTCTACGTATTGACGACATAATCATGATCCTCTCCTAAGTTAGCGAAACCGCGAGTCATAGCTAATAAATATTATCCCGATTATTAATTTCCGAATAATATTAATAATATGGACTAAAAGACTCATATCCAAGTCTAAAATATATGTAAAAAAAACTCCTTAACTTATAATAAAGCGACATTTTTTATAAAAAAAAATTTGAAAAAAGAATTTGTTTTGCCTCCAATTTATTAATTAATACATTTTATCCGGCCGCCGCCTGAATTCGAGTCAGACAAAATTTATTGAATAATATTGCGATTAGCTTCGAATTTCTTTCAATATGGATATTTCTGATATATCAAAAGTGGCTGGTAGAAAAAGAATGAATAATGACGTGGAAAAACTAAGAGAAAACGTTTCCCGCGAGACCGCGAAGATTATAAAACTAAAGGTATGTTTGGAGTTAAAAAAGTTTAGAGCGCAAGCCCAAAATCTCGTCCCACTCAAATTCACTTATATTTTACCAAGATATTTAGGTAAAGTTATATAATACTTACACTTAGTTATGCTTTTATCATAAATAATCCAAGAGATTAGTAGCCACGTAATGTATGTAAGAGTTATATGAAATGGGTAATACTGATGTAGATTAACTTACGTTATTCTTGGCACGTAGCAAACGGGGTTTGTTTTTATAATTAATATCTATTAAAATGATTATGACCCAGATCAGTCCCACCGCTGGTCTACCTTTCCGTTATCAGCTTGCGGTTAACGTTCATACTTACTCGGTCTTTCATGTGTACGCGGCGTAGGTAAGTTGTTGGTTTTTTTTACCACGTAGATAACTCGGCGTGATGATAAGTAGAGTTGAAACTAATATTTTCATAGCTGTAACCAACAATATTGGAAGGAATAATATCGTTACCTTGCTATTTTACTCATTATAAGTACTGTTAGATTTCTAACAATTATTAAGTTTGTTTTAGCGTAAGAGTGTTGTGTGTGTTTATAGGTGGCGCAAGACACCGCTTACTGGGATCTGAAGGAAAAGCTTCAGCAGGTGGAGGGCAACCATGAGCGGCTGCACCAGAACATGGTCGAGGTACAGATGCAGCACGAAGCGCTGTCCGCGCGCTTGCAGGACGAGCTGAGACTGCGCCCCGAGACTCTCAACAGGTACTCACGCTACAAGACCGGGTACTAAGGATACTAGGTCCTATGAATAAACTCGATTGATGCAGGTTGGGTGGCTCTCGTGAAATGTGCGCGGCGCTAGAGGAGTACGGCGAACGGCTGCGCGCCAGTGTATCCCGCGGGCGCGGGGACCAGGCCGCCTTGGCATCTGCCTATCAAGCCTCGGCGCGTCGTGTGGCTCCGCTTGCTGCCGCGGCTCGCGCCGACCTCGCATTACGTCGTGCCGCTGCTGATACGGGTAAGCCTAGCTTCTACCTCCCTCTGCTACCCTGATACCGTTGATAACTCACCACTTATATTACAGCGGCTCGAGCTGATGCAGCGCGCATGGCGGCCGAACAGCTTGCAGCCGCTGAAAGGCGCCGAGCGCGAGACGAAGAGGCCACCGCGCAGGCACTCCGACTTCAACTCGAGAGTACAATGAAGGACCTACGCACGGTGCGAATCTTTCGTTTGACGAAAACATGATAAAAGTGTCAACGCGGGATGCTTTTAATTTGTGTTAATTCCATGCGCAGAAAGAGCAAGCGGTAATCGCACTGCAGGCGGAGGCGGAGCGCATGATGCGTGAATTGCATGCGCAAGCGGCCACCATCGAAACTCTGCATCAGCAGTGAGTGTTAATTATTATCCGAACTAGATAAGAACCACCCATCGATCAAACAATACTAAGAATTTAACATACAGGGCCGAGCGACAAGAGGTGGCGTCACGCCAAGAGCGCGAAGAGCTGCGGCAGCAAGCGAGGGAAATCGAGACTGAAGCCGAGCGACGCGTCCAGGATGCACTGCAGGTACTGATCCTATGTTCGGTAAATAGAGAAAAGCCGAAACGTCAGGTTCAGCCAAGTATCTGTTGAAGGGGTCGAATAGGCCATACGCCGGGGGATGGGGGGGCTGAGTAGCGTGTAAATGTAGAGTGTAGACGGTATTTTTATTTTATTAAAAATATGTATTCACGCTAGCTCGTAACTAACCAATTTTAGCTAATTAAAAAAAATGTGGTCGATCGTGGTGGTACTTCGCAATCTGCCAGGGAAGCACATGTTGAATGGTGTTGATTTGCAGGCTTTAGAACGAGCGCGTGCCGAGACCAGCGAGCAGCGTGCGGCGGTCACTGTAGCGGAGGCCTTGGTGGAGGCCCAGCGGGCAGAGGCCGACACACAGCGAGCGGAGGCCGAGGCGCGTCTAGCGGCAGCCGAGGCCGAGGCCGCTGCGCTCCGACAAGAAATCGACCGTTTGGCCGTCGCGAACGGCACCCTTGAGAAGAACATTCGCCAAATCGAAACCGATTTTGAAACTTACCGGTACGAAATTTAATTTTTAATTAATACTAGCTGTGCCTGATTGTTTAACCCACATAGGATTAATAATAAAAACTATTTGACTAAGTGATATTTTTTGTCTATAATAAAAAATACATTTTGAAGAAAGGATAGAAAAACTTTTTTTATAAGTACCATAACATACTTTAATTTCATGCATTTAGTGAAAAGCGGCTAGTTTGGGATAACAAATACTTATTTTTTATTTTTTTGTATTTATAGATTATTTCATCTATGCTACTATATCTATATAAAAAAATCTTAGTCTGTTTGTTCCCGTTAATCTCTGAAACCTCTGAACCGATTCAACGGCGGTGCTTTCACTGGCATATAGCTAATTTTACCAGAAGCAAAACAAACTACTAATTTTTTTTAAATATAGGATTCTACTCTCTTAATTAAGTCTACGCGGGTGAAACTGCGTGGGGAAAGCGTTCAAAATGCAACGTGAGGATTGTTTTCATTTCAGAAAGCAAAGCGATACGAGCGCAGTGGAACTGAAGGAGACGGCGGCGAGACTGGGACGGGAGCTGGATAACAACACGGAGACAATATCACGGCTCATGGCGGACGTCAGCGCCGAGACCGAGGCCCGCGCCCGCGCCGACGCCTCGCTGAGGGCCGCGCGCGCTGACTTAGAAGCCAGCCGCGAAGCCACTGCTCGACACCAGCGGATTGCTCGTGTGAGTTATTATCACTTTACTGTCATCTCTATCCCACTCTCCAGGCACACTCCACCACTCAGTTTTCAAGAATGGAAGGGCTTAACGGGATCTCCCGGACTTGGAAGCGAGTGCTCGCAACCAGCGCATCGCTCGCGAGAGCTTTAATCACTTTACTGTCATCCCTACTCCACTCTTCAGTCCCACCAGTGACACTCTACTACTCACTTTACGGGATCTCCCGGACTTACAAACTAGTCGCGAAGCCACTGCTCGACACTAACGTATCGCTCGCGTGGGCTTTAATCACTTTACTGTCATCCCTAATCCACTCTTCAGTCCCACCAGTCACACTCCACCACTCACTTTACGGGATCTCTCGGACTTACAAACCAGTAGCGAAGCTACTGCACGACACAAACGTATCGCTCGCGTGAGCTTTTAACTCTTAACTGTTATCCCACCATTTATATTTCACCACCAAGTTGCTCTTTCAAAATATTTTTATTTGATTGGACATAAATATTTACTTTCAAGTCGTCAGAATAACATTTAGTTAACAAGATAGAATAACATATACATAATAATAAATGTTATATTGTTACCACCGGGTTCAGAAGGTTGATTTCGTTAAGAAGAACCAGGCAAAAAAACTCAGCAATTACTCATTTCAAAAAAAAATGTTCCCAATTTTGATCGCTACATTAATGAAAATATTTTATAAGAACATAGTTCCAATGCTCAAAGGTCAATAAAATATATACTTTAGCTATATGTAGTTTTAGTAGTTATAACTATATGTAGTAGTGGCTGCATCAGTATCAATGAAGGCTCAAGATTGCCTGCCCTCACAAGCAGCACCTGTTCACAAGTATGCCGTGAATGGCATCGCTCTATCATCCCATCTCAGTACAAGTAACCCGTTCACCACTAAACTATATCTTGCAGGAGAAAGACGACGAGCTGGCCAAACAGATGACCATCATCTTGGAGATCAGAGGAGAGAAGGTGAGACAAGTCTACAAGTCATGTGTTTCAACCTGCTTACTTTAACTGATCGTAATATTACAGGAGCGGCTTCAAGAACGCATCGGTGGCATGCAGGCTACCATCGACAATATACAAAAGGAGCTGACGGGCCCTGCCGAAGGCCACAAGAACAAATCGCCCCTCCCTCCTCCAGAACGCGAGACAACCTTGCCTCCTGAACGAACTGAACTCATGCTCTATGACTTCCTAAGTGACAGCAGCGTTGATGGCGGTGACGCACTCGATGTAAGTCAACCGAAGTTTAACTAATAAACCCTTGAGTGATATTGTTCTGTTCCCCAAGCATAGGTTTTAACATGTTTTTACGTTCACTATATCCATGCATTGTTTCTTCCTCATTTTGTATGGGAACGTTAAAAAGCTCCCCAAAGAGTGAGTGTTGTAAGTTTTGCGTCTTCATGCAAAAAAAAGCGCAAAACGTAAGGTCAAACCTTGGGGCACTGTAGTGATTTAAGTATTATTTATAGGCACGTGAGGTACGGCGTCGATTCGAAGCGCTGGCGAGTCGTCGCGGACCTCCTCAGCCTCGTTCTCTCCGGCCTCCCTTCCCGCCCAGTGCTCGCCACGTTAGTATACTTTTCCTCCATTAAATAATCATGAGCCTAATTATCACCCATAATTTTTTGGGGTCTCCTCTTGATTCATCTTAATGCTCTAATTACCATCTACGAACAGTACTATATTAAGTTTATGTTGCAGGCTCCAATCTCTCTATCGCAGGTGAAGAGCGACCTGAAGGCGAAGAGCGTACGTTCTTCAAAAACAAGCGGTCCAAAGCTCGAGGCCAAGGTGCGGAAGATAAAATAAATAGAAAAACTGCGCTTCATACGTACTCACATAAAAAAGTCTTCAATTTTATTATATTCATTGTTATTTTGCTTTAATAGAATAATCATATTTTAGATGACAAGATAATTTAGGATGTTATATTATTTTATTAGTGTTCCAATTCATTTCATTACTTAAATTAGATTAAGCTATAATTGGTTTTCTTTGTAATTTTTAATCATTTAATTAATTTGTAATCCTTTGTTGTTATACTAACTACCAGCAGCAGAGATTGCTGTTTTGAATAAGCACCTACTACTTAAAATTTATTAATTATTTTAAAATTAATTAATACATTTAGTACACAACCAGGTTTTAAAAGTATTCCCTACAATAAATTATCTACGACCTAATCTAGAAATGTTTAATTCTCCTCTAATTAGTGATCATAAAATCTAAGGACTGAGTAAAGGTAAGTACGTCACGTCCCAAACCCCGACGTACTAGGTAGGTACAGTTACGACCACAGTCAATTCCACTGACTTCCCACACGAGCAGATGCTCAATTGCTCATAAAATAGGAAACTGAAATTTATGTTCGAACTGACTGTCAGAGATAGCGTACTGCGTAGTATTTGTTGTTGTATTACGAGTATCTACGTAATATTCAGAATGGCGGTAAGGACTTCGAAAATCTGGAAACAGCTTTTGTAATTTTCATTTCATAACTATGGAGATAATTTGTCTTGTTGATTTGAATGGGTTTGAATGATAGCGTTTTACATTTATGCTGATAGCACGGATTTTATTGGATTTATATACAACAGTTAAATAGATAAATCACACAATCTGTCTCGGTAATGTCCCGAATGGATGAACCATTACCAACAACCGCAATCCGGGTTTTACGCTTAAGTTAGTCGCAGGTGTTTGTCGGGACCACTAAGCGAGATATTCGTTCTATTGACTAGTTCCCAAACTTCAACTATGTATGTAGTTAACCGAACTTAAACATTTGTAGTGGTCCAACTATATAACTTCTGTCACTATTGTGATTCTTATTTCCTATGTAACGCTAAGAAAACTGAAATAGTCTCATTACTGTCGTGTTATATGAGTATTGATCACCTTTGTATGGATTTAAGGCCTATTGATTATTTGAACCATAAAAAAAGAAAAAAGATAGTGTCTATGTAAATCAGTTGATACTGATATAAGCTATATTCAACCCAATAAGAAGGTTTTTTTCTGTATGTAAGATCAAGTAAGTAAGTACTTACCTATTACTTATTTATTAATAGCAAGCGGTACTGTAAACTTCGAGGATTGATCACACAATAAAATAAATAAAAACATAAATATCTAGTTTAATGACTTCAAAATATTAAATATTTTAGTGAGCCCATTCGAAACCTACAAATTAGATACAAACAAAGTCTTAGCATAATATCTTAAAGCACTCCTTGTCTTCAATCATCGGGTGTTATAAAGAGCTTAGGAGCTTACCTCGAAAGTGATTAGGCGAAATTACAGCACTAACAGTAAGGCTAACAGCTAGTTGCTGCAACAACTCGTATCGAAAAATAATAACATTGATATGATTATGTTCTAAAATATAAAAAGTTATTTTTACTTTATATAAGTCCAGCTTTGATTACATATTTCTTCAAAACGTCTTTACGATCGGAGAACAGTTTTCAAATTATTGACATAGTCGTTAAATATTTAATTTTGCACTTGCACTCAACCAAAACGCAAAAATGCACTTGGAATGTCTGTAGCCGAACGAACAAAGCGTCCCAACACGAAATTGACATTGTTCTCCTTCGAAGATTGAATTGGTGTTGTCGAGAGATTGTATATGTAGAGCAAGCGTCTTGGATTTATAGTCTCACGTTCACGTGCGCAAGCGACGTCAGACAGCTGCGAACGCAGAGCCAACACTATGAGTATCACGACGGCAGTCTTCATTTTGCTGCCAGTTAAACTCACAAGATTCAACGATATCTAACTAAGTTCAATGCCAAGAGCTGTTTGAGTTCTTCAACAGACGGGCTCGCCTTTATAAGGAACTAACTAATTGCTCACATATACCGGGAGAATCACAGGAAAATCGTAGTCACATTTGCTCGTATTTTTATATAAAACGGCACACAGACATTGTTTGGTTTGACAGTTCACCCAATCAGTAAGTACTACTCACCTACCTAATATTTTTTTCATCCCACCATCTCGGAAAGAGTATTTTTAATCTTCAATATCTGAGTGGAAAAGCCGTTTTTATTCTCTAGAGGATAAAGTAAATTGAGTTTAGAACATCGTGTGCACTAAGTTTGTGAATTAAAAAAAACATTAAACCTATTTACTGCTACCTCTATGGTGCCGAATATATCATACAACTTTTTTTTTTTTATTTGTTAAAAACTCCGACTCTGAACCTTCTTGGTGTTCTTTTTTCAATTTGCTTTGTACGCGGTTCTTTACGCGGCATTTTTTCACGTCATTGTTAAACCTTATATTAAAAACAAGAAACTTGAAAACAAGTGAAAAAACTAAACTGAGTGATTCTAGCGACGAGGAAGATTGTTTGACGCCAACAGAATTGACTGAAACTGTTAATAATGCGCAAATGAGTTTTTTTTTGCATTTAGTCATTTCCTTGCAGGTGGAATGAAAAGTTACGTGTTGCACTCGAGTGCAAAGATTTTTCACCTCGTGCTCTTTTTATTCCCTCGCTAACGCTCAGGATTCTAATTTTTAACCACTCGCTGCGCTCGTGATTCAATTTTAGAATCCTTCGCTTGCTCGGTCATCAAAATTGAACACGCGGTTGAAAAGCAACTTTGCACTCTTGTACATATAAGTACTATACTAACTACAAGGTATCTTAGAACGTCGCTTTTGTCACCGAAAGGTGAAAATTTACTAATGAAAGGTTTTTGAATTTAGTTCCAACGGCCGGCTTTGTACTATCGGCAATTGTTTTACTTATAAGCGGAGAAAGCTATAGTAAAAATAAAAAAATCAGTAGTGATTTGAACAAAATGATATTTATAAACAAAACATTTATTAAAAAATAAACAATAAGTTGGTACAATAGAAAAAAATCTTAAGCTGTATTATTCTTAAGTCAAAGTTAATATCAAACCTATGATATACGAAAAAATCTATGATGGTACTTTTGATAAAATCAAATTATGCTGGCAAATAAAATTGAAAACTGCAATGAAACGATAAAAATCATAATGGCTATAAACAAGTAAAACACATTTCTCTATCTGGTTGAGTAAAATAAATGATAAAGTATTCTCGAAACACCTTATATTCGTAATTTAAAAAAAAATTGTTTTGATTATAATCTATGGTGTGAAAAGCTGTCATATCGCAGAGGGTTTCCCGCGCAATTTGTTACATGTTTTCACAAACGGAAAAATATTTTGCCAAACGAATTAAAACGGAATAATAAAAATGTTTTCCCCTTCAGAACAACAAATTGAGATATGTTTATTGAAATCTAATTTGCAGCAAATTGAAAATGATTTGGTCGTGCAGGTAAGAATACTCAAATAATAAACTAAGAACTTAATTACAGTTACTAGGTGTTTACCTTAAGTAAATACTAGTAATCCGGTGTTAATGTATTATTAGTACAGAATTATTATCTGCATGCTTTTAGCACATTTCACGTTTTCTATAGTTAAAATGCAGATATGAATATTGATTATAACAATAGTACCTACTTTACTGGCACGCTGAGTTTTTGTCACCTGACATTTCACCCAGCCAGCTTTCGATGAACGAGTTCGAGTGAGAGTTCTAAATGTTTTGCATATATTTACCTAATAACTTAGAATCGATTAAAACCTTTTAGCAAATATATTTTTCTATAAGACCGAATTAATTTCCCGGGATCACAAGAGAAAACAGTAATTTTGGTTAACATATACAAACACGCCTGATCCATATTGCGTTGGTAGCAACCCTGGCCCGCCCCGAGCGCTAAAATTTGTCTTGCTTTTTCCTGTATTTTTTATAACCTAGAATGTTTGATACAGCGGTCCGCGTTACCAGCGCTGGATGCGGAGAATGAACAAAAGTACCGGGAGACAATGGCTGCGTTGAGGGTCGCTCGCTCCCTCAACATGGAAATGGAACGATTAAAGTTGGAAAACGGTAAACCATAGATACCTACTTCACTACTGCACTGTTATAGAACGTTTAGCATATAAGAATTTTTTTTTTGCTTTGTAGTGAAGTTAATACCCAGTAAATAGGTAAAAAAATGTACGGTCGAATTGAGAATTCTCCTTCTTTTATTTGAAGTCGGTTAAAATGTGGACGTTCTTGACTTTTTTAACTGACTTCAAAAGAAGAAGAAGGTTTCTCAATTCGACTGTGTACATTATTTGTAGGTATGTTCACCGATTGCCCAGAAACGGGCACTTGATTCCCAAGATATTCCCAATATTTATTTCCGTCGGTTCACTTTTACGGACTACCTAGTATTGTATTGATGACGATAACGGTTCCGTAAGCGAGTAATTGCATCCAGACGGTAGTATCTTGTTAAATATAATGGTGACCACTGACCACTTCAAATATATAATAGTATCTTGCCATGTTCCTAGTCAGTAGAGGTCTAGGGATAAATGGTCATATTGCTGGAGGGTCAAACTGCTTCCCGGTCTGTGATATCACGTCACGTTCTAATCACGTTCTCACACGGTAGACACCATTCTAGGTAGGTATGTACAACAACATGTATAAATTCGTATAATTACTTACCTACTTTTTCAACGTATTTATTTGTTCTATACCGAGTGTCTCATTCCTTTAGGTAGACATTTTTATCTCAAAGATTACAATATTATGTTAACACTGTAGGTAGGTAATAAATCGGCGTTTGACCCTCCATGAGGGCGGTACTCAACCAATTTGTCTTATTTGCTTTCATCTTTATGTCTCCCCAAAAAGGAGAGCCTTTTGATCCTGAAAGTTGGAATTGGACTACTCGACTATTTTAATCCATAATTATGTGAATTTTCTCAAAGAATATAGTTAGACACAGTGCCGTCACGAGCTACGAGCGCTGAGCGAAATCTATGTATTTGCTCCATACAAACCCTAGAAAATTACTACGACTATTCATTGCTCGTAAGTCATGACGGCTTCTATACTTGCTTATAGTCACAATCAGTTTAACAGTATAACAGAAAGAGCATATTTAAACTACAATAATGCCACCTAGGTCGTGCGTGATACCATTGAATTAAGGTTTAAATGGATGAGGCATGAGGTACACCGACAATAGGCCCGGACTTTACGACTAAGTAAGACGGGCTTTACAGCTTAGTTAGTAAAGTGCTCGTGGGCAAGATTTTGCAGAGATCATCTACTCTCCTCTACTACTAAGCCTCTCTTGTAAAACGTGCTCTGTAAACAAACTTAAACAATCTGTGGTGCTTTAATAAAAAATAAATATCGAAGCAATACATTTTTATAAAAGACTTGCTGTCACCTGCGTAGATTTAATATCTTCCTTATTGTCGCGGAACCCTAATATTTTTAATAAATAAAAGTAGCCTAAGTTACTCCTTGGAACATCAGCAACCTACCAGTGAAAGTCCCGTTAAAATCCGTCCAGCCGTTTCAGAGATTACCCGGAACAAACAGACAGACAGACAGAGAAAAATTTTAAAACTTGGTTTTTTAGTATCAGTATCGTGTATACTTTCATTTGCATTTAGTGTAAGCTGTTATTTGGAATTACAAACAGACACTTCAATTTTATTTATCTGTATAGATAGATAACATTATCACGTCTATTTTATTGAAACAATTAACCGCCTTCAAAAAGAGAAAAATATTTTCACGCTAACCTATACCTAAAACTACACAGTTTTAAAGTTCTCATCAATAAAAATAAAGTTCTGTAATTCGTTGAAGAGTGCCCTCGACTGTCCTTTGACTCCATCATGAGATCGACTCCAGCCCTTCATTAAATAGCAGTGCTTTCAAAGACTTTATAAAAAAACATATATACCATCGAATTGAGTAACCTCATCAGTCTTCCTTTTTTAAGTCGGTTAAAAATATTATATTATAATAAATATGATAAATTTAATTCCAATCCTCTTTCTGCCATACAATGTTAGAATTTTTGACAGTTTCCGATATTTTATATCCGTACCTAATGCTGTCACTGTTGAACAGTACAATTGACTGCCAAGCGTGTGCAATTAAAGCGTCGATGCGAAGATATCAGCAGAGGCTTGGAGACTGCGCGGGAGAGACGTCGCGAACTTACCGATTCATTGAAAAAAGAGGAACATGCTGCTGAACTTCTCATGTAAGTGTATGTACGGAATAGGTGAAGAACAAATAGTGCTAAACATTTTCATTTTCATTGATACTTATATGCTCACCATTTGCTACATGCTACGTTCCTTACATAGTACCTATTAACTAATAGCCTTACGCTTCGTCAACGATACATACTCTTCATCGAGAGCTACGTATTTGACCTTTCTGGATTAGATTATTAATCTCATCATGGTAATTATCACTAACACCTTATACTTTTCATTACTACTTGTCTTATGTATTACCTGAGTCATGTTGAACACCAATCCGATTTCTTTTTTCTTTTAATTAGTTACAGCTAACACAAATATGTCGGTGATAAATTACATTCTTAGTAAATTCGAATCCGTCCAAATATCTAGACTTCGTATGTAAATATCTATTGGGTATATAATAAGTACAAGAATCAAACAAGAAACTCTTTTGTGGGGTTGTAGAGCTACGAACTATTTCAAATGACGACTCATTTCAGTTGGAATTTCAATAACCATTTTCAGACGCCAATATGAAGATTCTTTAAAAGAAAAGGCAGATCGTTTCAGAAAGACGCGAGGATATTATGTACGTGTAAATATACTTTTTGCATTTTACTATGTAGACAAACCTAGACATTTTGTATTTATTTGAATAATAAACGTATTCAAGTTAAGCGAATCCCCTTGTTTGAGATAGTTAATTTTAGTAATAAAATTAAGCCCTACGATATTGACATTTGAATAAAACTTAGCCTGACTCTGCAATTTAAAATACACTGTTTTAACTTCTTTATCTAATTCTAACACTTTTGTTTTAATTCTAGCATGATTTATCGTCCTTCGAACATTATTGCCTTATCTTGTAGTTATAGTCTTAATTCTCAAACTATTGTTAAATTTAATACCTACAGCTACGAACTGTATCTTTTTAATTTAGAATGAAAGTGAAATGGTACTCGAAATAGGAAAGGTCAACAATACGATTGTCGTGCTCGAGGGGGAATTAGAGAGGCGACAAAATGTCGTCAAGGAATTGAAGGAACAACTGGATGCCACCCAACCCCAAGTGCCCGCAAAAATACTCATTATTGTGTGAGTGGACAAATTGTATTACAATTCCACTCGATGTGGGAACCTTGTCTTTTACGAAAACAACAGAGCAAAATAATCTAGCAGTAACTTGATTATTTTGGAACCATTGACTTATTGTAGTCCCTACACTCAAAATCTTCTTTTCGAACTAATGTAATATTTTATAATAAATTATGAAGCATTTTGCTCAGCTTTATTGATATCGAAGAACCCTGTAAAAAATACCAATTTAAATGTTGATTAAAATAAGGGTTTCTAGATTTCACAATTATAAAGATATTATTTTTACGCGCTTAATTATTTCAGGGGCAGAAACGAGTTAGACGAAAAAATTAAGGAGCTTACAATGAAATATGAAACCCTGTTAAAGAAAAGAAATCGGCTTTACCTTCCAACAGGACCGACGTAGATAAAATACATCTTTGTTAAGCCGATCAATACCGTTTGCAGTACGTCTGTTTTAAGTTAAGTAGTTTTGTACTCAATTTATGAAAAGAAGATTACATAAACATAATTTGTTTCTTTAACAATAAACACTCTCACCAGAATATTCAATGCTATTATTTACTACATACAATATGATCTAATAACTGCTTTCTTTTCATTGGAAGAAACAATTAAGTATGTCTACTACATGGAAGCATGGAACGCTACAACTGATTTGGATTGTATCAATCATTTTATCAATGTAGGTACATCGAGGACAAAATGGAATTACCGGGATTGATTGAACCGATAATTGGATTTAGCTTCTAATCACTTGTTGACATTTAATGAAAGCTATTCCCATAACAGTTATATTATAATTATAAGCGAGTAGAAATAAGAAATGTGATGTATTAATATAGCTGAACATATAATAGTACGCACTAGTATGAACTAAGCATCGTAGCACACGTGGCCATCTATGATCGTTTAAGCAGCGCGTATTAAGAACTTCTTAGCTTTGACGTTTAATTTTACAGTACCAAAATTAAATGAAGAAGCTCAGAAGTTTCTTATACGCTCTGCTTAAACCGATAATGGTCCCCAGTACCTTTAAGTATGAGAGCACAATAAAAAGAAATTCTACTTAGCTAAGTTCAATTGCAATTGAATATATATTTTCTTACTTATATTATACAGCGAACATTAATTTGTTACACTGTGAAATAAATTCTAATGTGAGGTAATTTGACAAGCTATAAAATGTACCCCTAAGTTAAATCGTAAGTGTCAGAGTATCATGATTTATAGATTGAAAAGTCCAAGGATAGGTAAGTTCTGAAAATAAAATATAGGGAACAGTCAGTGGTCGTAACTCGTTCTGACATTCCCTTCCTTTGTTGGCTGCAGTCCAGTTGTTAGTAGAACGTCTCCTATTTCAAGTCGTAGACTAGCCTTTCATAGTCTGATATACGTCACTGTGCTCCGGATACATGTCTATACTCATGAGGGACATTGTTATTCTTTATTTACATTTGTGCACCGCGGTTCCAGCCGCGTAGTCTTAATTTCATAGGTAGTTTTATATTGTTAACTTACTCCTTGCAACATCAGCTATCTCCCTGTCAATATACCAGTTTCACAGATAAGCCGGAATAGGCAGACAGGCAGACAGTAAAAAACAAATTAAATTGTTTTTTTTATGTAAGTACTGTACGTGCTACATTATACTTTGATATGCATTTAGTGAAAAGCTATTAATTTGGAATAACATGAAGACATTTCAATTTATTTATCTTTAAAGAAGATGTATCGATATATAAGTGGTTGATACACTTACATACTTGGTACAGCAAGCAATACCATAATAAAAAGTCTTCCACAGTTATTACTTGGTATAGAGGCTCGAGGGCGTAATTAACATTAAAGATCTATATTGGAAACTTATCATTACGGTATACTTTGTAATACATAATGCATTATTCTGAGAATAAGCTGAGTAGTTAAAGAAAAAAACACGTTTCGCAACAAATAAACTACTTATTTACAGAGTGTGGATAAAATTAAGTATTTTATTTATTATGATGTTATTTAATTAAGACTATTGCTTGGGGTGTGTAGGAGCTTCGTGGGGAACTTGTTTGTGTTTGTGGCTGCGTGCATTTTGAATCCCAGTATTTATTGCGCCGACTACTGCAACGCCATGGAAGAATTTTCCCTGGTAAATAAAAAACATACTATAAGTATTCTTGGCGAACATTAAACTCTATGTCCTTCCTAAATAATCTTGGCTGTCTTTACGTACAGAAAAATCGGTTGATGAACTAACCCTTCAAAAGGCAACACTTATGACACTGCATTCCTCTTATTAGATCAGTATGTAGGTTTTTAGGTCAATCCCCGAAAAAGAAGGTACTTAGTAAGGCTGTGATTTACCAGCAACCACTCGCTATTCACCGACAAAAAATTTGATGCTAAAATCACCTTTAAAACAATTAGCCAAATCTTAGTCGAAAACTAACTTGACGTACTGAACGCACCAAACCGTCTTTAAGCTTCTGTGTCCATGGTTTTGCCGTCGTGGTGGTTGTGAATATAGCGCTCAGACTTCCTGGAGCGATGGTCGTTGACGTGGTCACATGTGCGCTAGAGACGTCAAACAGCGCGTACACCGCCAACACTGCCAGTAACACAACGGCAGTCTTCATTATGCTTCTACTTCGAATCATCCAAAGCTATTGGCATATTCCAAACACGAACACATCTTTATACAGAACGCATTGATCACGCAAACAGGAAAATAAAGGACATTCTTGTACAATATCTTATTCTCAATTGCCCTCATGGGAAAACTCTTGTGGGACAGTCACGTTACAGTTGTATACGGAATTTCCCACTCAATGTGTCACATTATTATTATAGTAGGCGTTAGAATTGTGTTAAACAATGTTTATCTTCAAAATGTCTCTATTGTTTACTGACGAAACCTTTTTTTTACATTTTGCTTATAAGTTTTGTTATTCATCAGTGCATCATATATAGCTACGTAAGAAATATATTTTGTTAATATATAAGAGCGCCAGATCACTTTAGGTTTACATTAAATATGTACATACAAAGATAGGTATCACTTTCACTTACTGCACATTGATATCCATTATAATATTGCTTACACCTTACCCAGGTACCAACATGAACGTTATTCCAACATATAGAATGGATATGAAAGTTCATAGATACATACTTATTTTTATGATAACACCATAATCTGCGCTCCTTGCGTAAAGGTATGAACCCCTTTACGTAGGTTTCGTAGTATGTAACAAATATCGCCTAAAATTATGATGGCTGAGCCAAAAAACAAAACCATTGTCAGACATTCGACGTACCTAATTGCTATTTTGGTCGAAAACGCTACTGTGGAACACGAGGTCCTGGGTTTTAACCTCGTATCGGGAAAAGCGTTATTGTCCAGTAGCAGCCAGCGGTGTCTGGATTAGTTTGTGAGTTGATGGCAATGGGCTCGCCCCCTATTAAATGGGGCTATATATAACTGGCGAAATATGGGTGAACTTAGAAATACACCTCTGCCTACCCCTTTGAGGAATACAGGCGTGAGCCACATGTATGTATGTATTATGTTCTAAGCTTGGGTGCGCGAGTTAGTGGAGTAAGCTACTAGATTTCACCGGCTTTGCCCGCATTGATAATTTTTTTTAGTAAAACTTGTCCTCAGTATGTTACTTTTTATACCTCCAAAAATATGTGGACAAGGTTTCAAGATCAAGTAGTTTTCGCGTGAACTCGTTCCAGACAAACTTACATTCACATTTATAATACTAGTAGGATAGATATCGTGTCCTACTCAAGAAACGTGAACCGACGTGAAAAATACGTCAATCAAATGTATTGTTGGACAGAAACAAAGACATACGCTTCGATAGTCTGTCTCGTTTGATTACCTACGGTCTTCAATCGCGTTACGGGAAATCATGAAACAATTAATACTACACACCTCACTTACCTCTTGTGGTTTGGTGTACATATATAATAATATTTCACGATGTATGTATTATAGTATTAAATATTGTATTGAATGATTTTCATATTGTTATAAAATGTCGATGTTAATTATTGTAATTAATGTTTCCGTTGTAATCAACTATAAATAAATAAATTTTCTCTATAGAAAATCATAGCTTTAAGTACTAGTGGGAAGACCTTATTTAGTTAATATATGTAAGTAAGTGCAAGTTATCGAGACGGATATGGAAAGACAAGGATTTTGTTCTTCGAAAAAACCCGATAATATAAACAATGACGGAGTCAAGTTAATTTTATTCAATGTTATTATTACTTATTTTTATTTTACCTACTGCACTTTTACTAAAGTTCGCCACCATCGTCATTACCACCAGGAAATTTGCGCAACAAAATAAATATCAACCGCGGAAAAATAAGGAAATAAATGAAGAATTTTATGAGGTCGCACCTCGACCCAGACAAATATATTCAATATAATACGAATTTCGAATGCTCGGTCATTATCATCACCCTGGCCCTGTCCCGGACATTATTTGAACCAGATCTAACCACGACTTTTGTAAATATATCTTTAACGAGGGTCGCGTTGACGAAAATAAACCAAAAGAATTCATAACAATGTTTTATTAAATAATCATACTTCCCTTATCTAACGATGAGTGTACGTTACTTATCTAATGTTTCCTCTTCTTTGGGTGACGAATGGCAGTCACTACATCGTGGACTGTGTTTGCGATATTGATAGCTCTTAAGCCTTTTCCCTGAAAAAAAAACATATTACATAACGTTGTTAAGTATTTTAGAACTGAGTGCACCTGCATACTAATTATTAATACAGTGCCCTTCCTTCCTCCCTTGTCGTTAGTTGAAGGTAACAAAACGCAATACACTTATCTTTAGGGGTAACAAAGATTAACAATCTGTCGCAACAAATAAGCTAGCAACCTATTCAAAAAATTTATATTCTCTTTGATCGTCTCTTTCTGACTGCGATACTGCCTTCCGTAGGCTTATCTAAACGATTTTGTTTACATTACTGGCCTCCCGTACCTTATCTTACACACTCTCGTCAAAAACTCATTTTGTGTTTATCGAGACGAGTTTATTTGAAATATGATTTTCATTGCCGTATACGGTTGGGGCTTTGTAGAAAAAAAATGTGAATGTTCACCTACCAGTTCCCATCAATTAAGAACATTCAGATTTATTACATACCCTTACGTACCTTTTTCAATACTTTTCGGCGATGGTAAGGACGAGAAAATTCATCGAAACATAAAGTTCGAAGGCCTTATTAACAGACTGACTTATTTATCAACGCACAGAATATACTGGTAGTCCTAAAGACATATAATTTGGAGGGTGTGTTCATTGAGAGGTATTCGCTTCCACTAAGAATGAGTTTTTCGAAATTTCGAGTATGTGTCATACTCGTATTACCATCTCGCAGGCGACGCTTCGGCCGCAATATTGTACACAAAAGATAAGGTTTATTTAAATCTTCAATCAGAATAATGGGTTTGTACAACAATTTTACAAGGCAAAGCTCTTAAATTAAAAAAAGAGAGAGAGAGAGAGAGAGAAAGAATTTAAGTGGATTGTGATTTGTGACACCTCCGTACTTTGCGTTTTCATAATAATATAAAAGAAAAATATTCTTACGATTTATATTATTATAAAAAATGTGAATGTGTCTACTACTGGATAAGTATAGCATAAGCCTACACCGGCTCAGAATTTCAAGTTGAACAGCAGCTTAGACTCAATGTTGTATGCACGTATTCAATGTCGGTAGAGTATATTACGCCAAAAGAGGTACTTACGATGGCTTTCCCGGCCTTCCTCATAGCGTTTACAGGGATTTTTCCAGGAGCGGCGTCAGAATTCGCTGAGAAAACTGCGAATACCACTAGCACAATTAAAAACAAACTTGTTAATCTTATCACCCTCATTATCTCACAATACACTCGTGTACTGAATAAACAACTGAAAAAGGTACTAATTTGGTTAGTTGTACCCGCTGCAATGAGTGAGAGTGTTGTATCAACTAAATAATGTTCGTAACGAGTCTTAATTTATGCTTATATACTAACTTTGTGATAGCCACAACGGGACTCTACATCTTCCCAATGCGCGGTTCTTATTCTTCTATTTATAGCTATGACTAATGACTACATACTTAGAGTAACTTTTCTAGTGATTCATATCCGGAACTTGCTTAAATACTTACTTAGATATAGTATACAGGATATGCGGCTATTCAAGTTATTTTCTCTTATGTATATATGTCGTAAAGATAATCAAATTACTAACTCAATCTAATAACAAGTCAGTATCTAAGTAATAAAACAAATACAAGAGAGACAAATAATAGTGTACAGGCAAAGCCGTACATTTTGTATTGTATTATAAAACTGCACACACAACATTTCATCATTGCAAGCGCTTACATGTGCGACCTACATTCTAAGTTAGTATAGTAATTATATTTCAGTGCATTAAAGGCATTCATTGACATCGGTCGGTTTATTTGACATCCCTTACCGCCGCCCTATTGACATTGACATCATCCTCTACCCACATTGACATTAAGGTGCAGTGGTTCGACAAGTAGCCGCTACAAGTAGAATAAAACTTGAGTAGCTTTTTGTTCAAGTAATACTTAGTAATGTAAAAACATTTTCTGTTACACAACAAATGCTCATGACATATCAACACACAGTCTATACTATGACAGTTCTAATTATTGAATCAAAAAAGTGTAACTCCTGTATAAGCCTGCACATCATGCACCCAAATTATCATGGCATTAAAATTTCGAAGTTGGAAGACACATAAGCGTCAATACACGAGGCCAGACACTTAGGTAGGTTTATATAAGAAACATGGAAGTACATAAATAACAGTCGTACCTATTACTTCATCTAAGTTTTAATTAAAATTATTCGTATTTTACTTTTTAATTAACAACACTTGTTCAACCTGAATTCTGTGTTTTTATAATAATGTTCCTTCCATTTAAAAATTAATTATCGTTCGATACGTTGGTCCTTCCCAGTCCCAATGGTGTCAGGTCGTAATCAGATTATGTTATTAAAGCCCAAGAAACTGTACAAAGCCTCCTTCTACATCCTTTTCTGACGAATATGGCCATACAAATCATCACCACCTGATTCACCGCAGAATCTATGATGTCTTTCCTCTGAAACAATATTTACTGTATATTTTAATGGACCAATAAAGTAAAAAAGTAATTGCAAATATAAGAAGGCATTTCACTCACAAATCCTGTTTCGAATTAATTTCAATTGCTGTGCTGACATTAATAGGAAAAACACGAGTGATAATAAGTTCATATTTGTAAGGTTACAGATACAATCTTTGAATTTTTTTTGAAAAAATAGTTCGAGTAAACTTATTAACTCTGTTAATTAACGATAAATGAGACAAAGAATCATCCGCTACTTATATAGGATAAATAAGCCCAAAGTCTACTGATTCGATTAGTGGGCTTCCCCTACACATGTACGTGACACCATCATATTTTTGCAAGGTTCTCACTTATCAGTATACTTGAACAGTGTATTCATTACATAGTTTCCTTATTGCAAGATACCAAATATGGCACGTCGGTAATTTTTACGCATCACAAAATAATTTGATTGGTTCATAGTATCTATTCAATAATATTTGATCGCATTAAGATAGTTACATGAAATACAACAAGGACCTCTACCCCGTTGGTATAGTGATCGCAAGCGCTACTACGGAAAACGAGGTCCAAGGCTCGATAACCGGGTCGGGCAAAGTGATATTAGATTGTATATCTGTGATTTCCCAGTAGCAGCCCGTTGTCTGAATGATTGCAATAGGTTCGCCTCCTATAATACAACAAAAGCCTCTCTACCCCGTTGGTATAGTGATCGCCAGCGCTACTACGGAACACGAGGTCCAGGGCTCGATAACCGGGTCGGGCAAAGTGATATTAGATTGTATATCTGTGATTTCCCAGTAGCAGCCCGTTGTCTGAATTATTGCAATAGGTTCACCTCCTATAATACAACAAGGACCTCTCTACCCCGTTGGTATAGTGATCGCAAGCGCTACTACGGAACACGAGGTCCAGGGCTCGATAACCGGGTCGGGCAAAGTGATATTGGATTTGTATATCTGTGATTTCCAGTAGCAGCCTGTTGTCTGAATTATTGCAATAGGTTCACCTCCTATGGAATTAAACATAACTGACGAAATGTAGCCTTACTATACATAAACCTCTGCCTAACCCTTCGAGGAATAAAGGCGTATGCATAAGGCACAAGCGTATACAACATAAAACCTGTTTAGGGTACTGCAATGAATGTGGTACTGCTTATATTATGTATATATGTGTATGTTGTCTTTATTTTTCTAGTTTTTATAGCAAATAGGTACAATGTGTGTGGTCACTGTCGGCTACAAATGTTAATAATCAGCATGAACTTTGTTCGTCTCTGGTTAATCTTCGCCAATATTCAGTATTCACAACATTCTCAATGTAAGTATTGTATCATATTTTATAGGGCTTCTGCCTCCAATCGAGAGCCTTGTGATAAAAAATCGACAAGAGAGGTAGATCGTAAAGGAATGTGACTTTCGAATTACGCAACTGCCTGACTGGTACCTTATCTTCAACTAACAGATGAGCAGCAAAATAGTGTTAGGTTCCTATGATGAGTTCATTCGTTAACTGTCTATCAAGTAGAGAGAGGGAGGGTTGTGAAGAATGTTGTCGTCTCCTATTATGCTAGCACAGCAATTCCACATCTAAACAAAGATCTTACTGTATGTCTGCATGCTGACAAACAACGCCAACAGTCTGAATTATTCCATACTATAAATAGGTCCTTGTTAGCTTCCAAATCACGAACTTATATATCGTAAATTATCCAGTGAACCACTTTACGGGCACATTGAGTTCTTTGACACCCTATTGTAACATGAATGGTAATCACGGCACGTACCACGGAAATCGTATAAAATACAGAAAAGCGGCAATTTGAACACCTTTACTGCTATATCTCTCTGTACAAGCTCAACTATACGTCATCTCCTTAAGGTATTTTTGGGGGCTAACCAAGGTAAACACAACTTCCCAAATTAATAGCGATGAATTATCCGTTTGACGTTTTATGGGAATCGTTATATTAACGTTTCATTTTGCTACATATAAACTTAGGTATACATACGGACATTACTCGGGTTATTTAGATTCTATTTCACGTGGTCCAACACAACAGGTCAAAAAAGGATAGTCAATAATCATTTAATTAGTCTGTATCTGTCTATATGCTTACGCCCCTATTCCCCGAAGGGGTAGGCAGAACATGATTAAGTGCCAACGTGTCAGGTGAGTCTATCGCCGTCTCAGGTACTATTCATACGTCATTGAATTACTTCTCAGACAAATGCAGGTCTCCTCACGATGTTTTCCTTCACCGGTGTGGAATCACTGCACATAAGTTTTTAGAAAAGCTCATTGGTACAGGCCGCTGGGTTTGAACTTGCGTCGCTTGTGTAGCAGGCGACTGCTCAAATCCTACGGCTACGTGGTAGCTTCTGATTCATAATTAGGATAATTAGTCATTTATAAAATGGAGACCACAACACACTGCGTTAATCGTCACACGCGTAGCTAGTATGATTTAGGTAATGTTAGCACCAAATAAGGTTATAGAAAAAATGTTCGAACTATATGATTAATTGACACGTCATTAAGTATTTTTTTAATAGGAAAGTAACGTGAATAATTGGCACGTAAGCACAGCATATATAAAGTAGATAGAACGCCCATGGGGTATTAGAAGCGTATCGCTTACAGTACAAGTGTGTGGTACAGTTGTGTGTGATCAGTGAAGACATGAAGCTGTGGTCGGTGATAGTACTGGTGGTGGCGGCGCTGGCTGCACTCGCGGGACCCGCACGGGCCGCGCCACAACCACAACCTCATGAAAGTGTGACACCAGCATGTGGGTCCATTCGGGAGGGATTGCAAAAACTTGGGAATTTACTGGTAAGTGAAAGACATTGATAATGTTATATGCTACCTATGAATGTAGAGAAATTATTTATTTGCTCTACATTCATAGGTCTACCTTAATCAGTACATTATATTCATGTCATATGAGCTGCATTTTCAGCGTAATAAGTACCTATTAAATAAATAATATATTAAAGACTAGTCTTTGATAATCCATGCAAAAACACGTCGATCTATTTTCTATTACTACAGAAAGTAAAAAGACAACAAAAATGCATGTGCAGCACACATTTTTGGTGTGGACCACCCATATCATTAGGGAGTATGAAAAATAGATGTTGGCCTATTGTCAGACCTACCCGATGCACACAAAATTGTATACAAATCGGTCCAGCCGTTTCGGAGGAGTTTGGTAACAAACACCGGGACACGAGAATTTTAAATATTACAAATTCGCTTACATTAGGAACAGATTGGTCAGTGATGGGCACAGTTTGTTAAATGTACGTAGAATGTGTGTGCCATTGAATAATACGTTTTAAATGTAATAATGCAACTATTTTATTGTGTTTCAGAAAAAGATCTCAGGTGTATTGGATGCATTGAATGGGGGTGCGGACCAAGCCAGTGCCATGCTCGTGGCCGACGATTTGGCTGCAACTCAAGACTTCATCAATGATTATGAGATGAAACATGTCATGAAACAATAATATCTTCATACTGTAGATGATTATAAATGTAACTATATATTTTACTGCTAATAATAATAAATAACACATTTATAACAATGTATTTAACTTGTTTAATTCCCAGTAAACTATTACGCTTCATCATCCACGTTTGTGCGAATAGTTTTTATCAATTTCTGGTTTCTAAAGAAACATACGTTGCTTCCACCTCAAGCGATATCCGTAATATATAAGCGTGCCGTCATAGTCAACCACATCAAATAGCATCAAAACTTCACCAACTTTTGCTTTCAACAAGGGTGATCTATGTTTTGTTATAAGGGAGATATTGTTCGCAACTAGTGATCATGTAAAAGTACCCCAAACAAATGTAGCAAGTAAGCAAACGATTATCAATATTTTCCACTAGGGCTAGTTCTGAAAGGTTAGTATCTCCCCGTCTCCAAGACAAGTACGTATTTCAGATGTGTGAGTGTGTTAACCCAAATTATCGTGAGCTGTAGCAAGCCCGTCCACTGCAGTCATCACTTTATCATCATCTGCCTGGCCTTATCCCATGTATTTGGGATCAGCACTTGATTCAATCCGATGTGGCTGATCACCTGATTTTTATACGAAGCGACTGCCATCTGACCTTCGTAACCCCTTTTTCGAGGAAAATCGGCAATTTGGGTTAAACCAGTTGTTAGACTTTCTTAGGCCTCTGACTGACCTGTAACGATTGCCAAAGATGTTAAATTGGCTACCGGGACCGACGGCTTAACGTGCTCTCCGAGACACGGAGGGAACTCGGGTGGTCACCCATCCAACTACTGGCTAGGCGTATGGTTGCTTAACTTTGCTGCTCGCATCATATGCGCAATAGCAACTGTGCCACGAGCCCCTCTGTGCCTGCAGTCATAACTTTATGCTGAAATTAAACATTCACTAGAAGTTAGTATTCATAAATTTGAATATTGAAAAAAATCATTACGAAATTAAGAACTACTTACAATCACTATCCCGGCACTTCTGATTGCTCCCCATGGGACCATAAATGGTTGTGGTTGAGGGCGTGGCGCGGCCCGTGCGTGGCCCGCGAGTTCAGCCAGCGCCGCCTCCACCAGGACTATCACCGACAACAGCTTTATGTCTCCAATGATCACACACAACTGTACCACACACTTGGACCGCTAGCAACACGCTTCTAATGGAACTATCTTCCATTTAAATGCACTTAATATAACCTATTTATTTCCTCTAGATTTCACGTCCGTAAGAATACGTCACACTCCCACGTCCTACGTCTCACTCGTTGTCGTCACAAACTCCTCCTTTACTATGCTACTGATATTTTTTACCATCAAATTATACATATGTTTTAGGACTTTATTAGGTATCTAACAAATATATCTACCCTTCAGACATGTTGCAATATGTGTGAAGTCTTAAATATAATGTACTCGTAAGGTAAGCCTGCGCAAAAAAAAACCTGCCCGTATCAGCTAGTGGTAGTTATGGAAGGTCTTCGGATGTAAACCGTGCATACTTATAATAACTATGTAGATAGTCAAAGAAACTCCCTACAGGCTCGTCGGTGATCTTAGACTTTTTTAAGTTACATCATAAATCACGAAATAGGTAAAAGGTTTTAGAATTAATTACGAAAACAACTAGCATTTTGTATAATAAATACACCGAATCGTTTTGCGCTAGCATACTTAAGATTTAAGAACTTCTCAAGCCAACATGAGTGCATAGGACGATCCCCTGAAGATTCTGTCTGCCTTCAGCATTTCTAGCTGTAGTGAATCTATTAATGAAGCTGAACTAGATAACAGGTTTGAAGATGCTGTTCAATCTGAGGAACTTAGGGTGGAAAATTCAAAATCTGTGAGACCAATAAAAAGAGTAAGACACGAGGAGGGGGAGGAGGACGATGATTGTGATTGGATTATTAATAGGAAATTAAAGAAGGGGAAAGACGAAGACAAACTAGAGCTGTATATTTCTTGTAAGGAGCTTTTGCCAAAGCAATTTGCTTTGGCAAAATTATTTAAAGAACAGGGCATATCTGACATTGTCAGAGTGAAGTATATCAATCAGTATAGAGTGCGTGTTGATACATATAAGGTTGAGACCATTAGAAAGATAGAAACTAATAAATGTTTTATTGAGAAGGCGTGGCGTTTCCACAGGGCCATGGAGAAGAGTTACTCTTATGGCCTTATAAGGTATGTTGACCTAGAATTATCCGAGGAAGACATTTTCAAGAATATTTCATGTCCAAGCCCTTTTACGTTGATTTCGGTCCATCGTTTAAATCGTCGAGTCAAATCTGAAATTGGTTGGGCACCTAGTGAATCTGTCAGATTATGCTTCCAAGGTTCTTCAATACCAGAATACGTATATATTGACGGGCTTTCTATTAATGTTGAGAACTTTATATTTCCTGTTACTCAGTGTTCCCGATGTTGGAAACTTGGCCATACGGCCAAACGATGTGGATCTAATAAAATTATTTGCCCAAAATGTGGCCAAAATCATTCTAATTGTGAAACAGAAATATATAAATGCATGAACTGCTCAGGAAATCATATGTCTTTATCTCGAAGTTGTCCCATGTTCAAGAAAGAAAAAAAGATTAGAGAGATAATGGCGGAATTCAATTGTACATATAGGAAAGCCCTTACTAAGTTCATTGGACTTAGCCCATGCCCGGTCTTCGACCCTAACGAAAGATTAATATCTGCAAGAACTCCTGTGCCTGTTACTGATCCAGATGTCAGCTGTACTTCTACTATAATCCAACCAGGTCAGAATACAATAACATTTGCCGATGTCGTTAGAAGACCAATCAAGTTAAGCGAGACACCCATTACTCCCAACCAAGTGAGGAAGTCTAAAAAGAAAAGGTTTAGATCTGCAGATGTACCTACAGGACGTCCTCTGCTTTCGGATGCAGAAACATGTGCTACGGAAGATGAACAATGCCAACTTTCAGATCCAAAAAGGGAGGTACATTTTACTGAATTATTGATAAGACTTAAAGAAATTATTTTCCTAGATGGATTATCTATTAAGACTAAAGTTCATCAAATTTTGAAATGTTCGTTAGAATGGTTAATCTTAGTAATTGTTGAAAATGTGTCTGACTGGCCAATGTTGAAAATTATAATAGACTATTTCAATGGCTAGTGTTAAGAATAGTAATATCAAACGCAGACTTTGACCATGTTCTACTATCCTAGTTTTATTTTTGTTAAGAGTAACGAAACTAGTTGTTATTTTGTCCTTTTGTGTTACCAATAAGAGTGGCGTGCACTCTGTGCAAAAACTCTTTTTTAATAGCTGTGAATAAAAAAAAAAAAAAAAAAAAAACTAGCATTTTGATCTACTACATTTTTTTTATTTTTATGATATAAGAGAAAGCTTAAAGTGAAAGTTTATAATTTGATCCCGGGCCCGTAGCTGAGCCTTAGTCAAGTCCGTAGCGCGTAGCACGTAGAGACAACAAAAGCACTCTTAAGCAAACTTATGGAGTTCTAGTCTAGTCCTATTTCTTGGAACTTGAATTAATAAGTTCATAATAAAATGGTTTTCCAGAAATTTGCAGTAAAGTATCTATTTGATAGCGAAACATTAAATCTTCACAATTTGCAAAAGTAATCTGTGAAAATTTTGCTAGTAGACTCTGAATCGACCCGTACATGATCAAGTATTGATATTTATTAGTTAGTTGCTGAGAGGAAGTTAATATCAAGGAATGTGACGTGGGAATAATTTGAATGATATTCCTCTTAGCAACAAATGCCTATGCTGACGTAGGAGATTCCCCTTGCGTACGTCGTAATGTCAAGAGGAAAGAAGCTATGAAAAGTCAATGTATTTAAGGGTTGTAGATGTATGGGTCATTAGAAGCGGTCGCTAGCGGTCAAAGTGGTACAGTTGTGTGTGATCAGTGGAGACATGAAGCTGTGGTCGGTGATAGTACTGGTGGTGGCGGCGCTGGCTGCACTCGCGGGCCCCGCGCGGGCCGCACCACGCCCTCAACCACAACCATTTAAGATCCCCTGGGGAGCGATCAGAAGCGCCGGGAAAGCCCTGGTAAATATACAAGAATAAAAACAATTCTAAAGAAAAATCTCTTTCTGTCTATCTGTGTGTTCCGGTTAATCTCTGAAACGGCTGGATCGATTTTAACGGGACTTTCACTGGAAGGTAGCTGGTGTTACAGGGAGTAACTAAGACGCGGGTGAAACCGCGGGGCACAGCTAGTGATTTCATAATGATCTAGCTTTTCAATCAAGTCAGAAGTGAGTAGTGAAATCATTATACAATAAAGGTGATATTTAAATTCTCGCTTGATTATTTTACATTCTCCATTCTTCATACGTCAATGAAAATAATATGAATAAAACAACTTCAGACATGAAATTCATCTGCTGGAGGGTTTGACACGGTCACTTGGTAGTAATATATTCATCAATACCAACTTCTAGACAATGTTTTATTCCAGAAAAAGTTGATATCTGTGGCGAGACGGCTGGATACAGTTCACGGCTCCTACTCGGAGTATGAGATCGGTCAAGCCAGGCAGTGATATCGTGCACACACAAACACACACTAACATTGGAACCATGGGCCTCAATACTGAAGTTCGAGATTATAAATTTCTTCAAGAAATAATTATAATACTTGCTATATATTGCTGTAAATATATAAATATTTGTTAATCATGTCTTTTTTATGCTACGGCGCTGATCTGCCATGAAAACATAAGAGCTACCTGAATATGGTAAGCAAGGTATGAATCGATTTAATATTCTATGGGATATAATATGTTTAATACTCTATGAGTTTTTTATTCTATGGGATACGTCATACAAACTCAGGCGTTACAGCGAAGCGCAGTCTTCCAGGTAGATGAACCGTTGAACTGAAAAAGGTGATAGGGTCCCCTAGATGAGAAATACCTACCTATATAATAACCTGTATAATACCTATAAATACCTATATAATAACCTGGTATTGTGGTGCGCCATGGAATAGACATGTGTCCTGCAGTGGACTTTGATTTAGGTTGCTTTATATTCATATTGTAGATATTATGCTGATTTCGAAGCACTTATTCTAAATAAATATGTAAAAGTAAAAAAGAGAGCCGTCATGGCTTTGGGGTTTGAGTAGACGCCTGCTACACAAGCGACGCCAGTTCGAATGCCAGCGGGGCCTATACCAATGAGTTTTTCTAAAAACTTATATGCAGTGATTTCACACCACGTGCTTTACGGGGAAGGAAAACATTGTGAGGAAACCTGCATATGGCTGAGAAGTAATTCAAAGACGTATGCATAGTGCCTGAGACAGCGATAGACTCACCATCAGTCACGTTGGCACTTAATCGTCTTCGGGGAAAAGTGAGTGTTGTTATTACAACAGCTCTGCCTACCCCTTCGGCGAATATAGACGTGAGCATATGTATTTATGTAAAGTAAATATATATATAAAACACTCGAAAGTATTATGCGCAAGTTAAAATACAGTTATAAAAAGATGGACATTTATTAACATTTATAAACATTCGTGATTCCCCACAACTAAAATCAACCAGAGGTTACAGATATTAGTGTGTCTTGGCATGTTTCATCTCATAATCATTGATGAAACCGTGAGCTGGAGTCAAATCGTCGGTCACGAGCATGGCATTGGCTTGATCCTCGCCGCCTTTGAAGTCATGCAAAGCATCCAATACACCGGAGACCTTTTTCTGTAACAAATAATAAAATAAACATAATATTACATGGTGCTTCAAGGGCATTTGTTTATCACACAATTCTTTGACTGACAGCTGTAACTGTCGTCGGAAATGTTGGAGTTATTCACAAAATAAACAACTAGGTAGGTACCACCACGCCGTAAAGTTAAACGCTCAAAATGAAATTAGAGGAAATAATAATGTCCTTTATTTACCAATAGATTTCCAATCTTTTGCAATCCATTCCAAACCAATTCACAAGCTGGTTTCACGCTTTCATGTTGTTGTGGGTGTGGCGCGGCCCGTGCGGGGCCCACGAGTGCAGCCAGCGCCGCCACCACCAGTACTGTCACCGACCACAGCTTCATGTCTCCACTGATCACACACAACTGTACCACACACTTGGACCACTAGCAACACGCTTCTAACGACTCATGCACCTTCAACCTACTTTATATATGTTGGTGCTTACACTTGTTAATTCATGATACTTTCCTCCTATCAATTTAATTTTATGACGTGTCAATTAATAAAATCAGTCAATTAAATAATTTTTTTCAGTTACCTTATTTGGTGTTCTGCGTAAAACTTAATTCGTACGTGCGAGAGTGACATTTTGGTCATTTATATTATAAAAGGTTTTTTAAGCAAAACTTTGAGCCTGCACATTATATTAAAGTGGATGTTGTCTACTCGGAGTATAAGGACAGCATATAATTCGATGGTTTGTTATACGTTCATCACGCTCGACCCGAGCACAAGTGCGATTCGTGGACGAGCGACGTTCTTAGACAAAATATATTATGTGAAGCATGTTCTCTGAGAGATCCCAGTCTCTCCTTAATGAACGTAAGGTAGAAAGGCGCTAGATAAATCGAGTTCATTTTTAAGGTTTCCCGCTCGCACAGTTAAATTATTGATTCACACAACACATGACGATAGGTAGGTACATGTTATATCTGATTCATAAATAGGAAAGTTTTATTTTGAAATCACCTCATACTGCGTAGTTCCACTCACGCACGTAAGGATTATGTTTTACGTAGAGCACTAAATAAGGGAATAAATGATCTAATTTATTAATATTATTAATTGACACGACGAATAAAATTAAATAGGAAAAAAGTGACTTGGATTGAAAGGCGTAAGCACTAACATATATAAAGTAGTTAGAAGGTGCATAGGTCATTAGAAGCGTGTCGGTTGCGGTTCAAGTGTGTGGTACAGTTGTGTGATCAGTGGAGACATGAAGCTGTGGTCGGTGATAGTACTGGTGGTGGCGGCGCTGACTGCACTCGCGGGCCCCGCACGGGCCGCGCCGCGCCCTCAGCCGCAACATGAAAGTGTGGAACCAGCGTGTGACTTGGTTTGGAATGGATTACAAAAAATTGGAAATCTATTGGTAATTGAAAGATATCAATATTTCGCCTAATTTCATTTCTTTCGTTCACCTCGATTTTGAAATTGGCCTTACGGCGTCTTATAAGTTATTTTGACAGTATATTGCGCAGTCGTATAATTAACTACTTACTTTATCAATTGTTACAGAGAAAGGTCTCAGACGTATTGGATGCTTTACATGATTTCAAAGGCGGTGAGGACCAAGCCAATGCCATGCTCGTGACCAACGATCTGACTGCAGCTCTCGGTTTCATCACTGATTATGAGACGAAACATACCAAGACACAATAATATCGGTAATCTCTGGTTTGGAGGAGTGGATAACCACGTCGTTTTAAAAAAATTAATAAACATATTCTTTTAATCAATGTTTTTAACTTTTAACGTGCACTATATACCTTAATTTGTAAATTTACTATAATTAATACTTAATCATCAAAAAATACATCAACATAAAATTGTCCACTGTTGGTCATATATCCCTCTCATTGTACGCCACAGCACCAAGTCATTCCTCATCCAGAGAGACCCTGTCACCATCTTCAGATCAACGATACAACTAGCTGGGAGGCTGCGCCTTGCTGTTTCACCCAAGTTGACTAGTATAAATAGGAACCAGCTGATATTAAATAGATTCAGCTCGCTTCACATTTTTAGCGGGACCTTATGTTTACAGGTGGTAAATTCTCGACGTTCATAAGTGCTTTGCCAGGGCCTAAACTGAATAAATCATTTTCATTTTGAATTTCACATGGCAAATGAGCCTGTCATGAAAAGGGCAGGATTGCGAAGTAAGAACATAAAAATCAATTGACGCAGATTGTATTATTACTTAAAGAATTTTACAGACTAAAACTTAAGTAATGATGCTGCCCATGATTCCAAAGTAACATTGGTATGTTCGCGATATCACTGCCTGGCTTGGCCGTTCTTATACTCCGAGTAGAAGCCGTGAGCTGTAGCTAAGCCGCCCGCCACAGTAATCACCTTTTTCTGGAACAAAACATTGTTTAGTATTTATTTTATTCATCTCAATTTCATTTACTTATGAATAGTTGGAGTATATGAAACAATCAAGCAAGAAGGTAACCGTCATCTTTATTGGATAACTTGCAGTGTCCCGCGGTTTCTCCCACTTAGTTTAGTATCATGCCTTATTTCGCGGTACCCTCATATATTTTCTTATTTAAATGATGAAACATCAGCTAACTGCCAGTGAAAGTCCCGTTAAAATTGGTACAGCCGTTCACAAGTGATGGCGTGACCAATCCTATAAATGGTGATTAATTTTTATATATAAAAGATGATTACACTTTTACTGAGATAAACTTTTTATGAATATGGCTTGAATAATGTGTGCTTGATCAATACGAATTTAAAAAATATTTACCACGACATTCCCAACGCTTTTGACCGCTCCCCAAGGGATCTTAAATGGCTGTGGTTGAGGGCGTGGCGCGGCCCGTGCGGGGCCCGCGAGTGCAGCCAGCGCCGCCACCACCAGTACTATCACCGACCACAGCTTCATGTCTTCACTGATCACACACAACTGTACCACACACTTGGACCGCTAGCGACAGGCTTTTTATATCCCTAGGCATACACCACTCATATAAATACACTAAATCAATTTCCTATTGATTTTACGAACCTACGTAAGAATAGGGAAACTCGGAGTTTCCCTATCGTTCCCCATTACGTAGGTCATCTACATTAATATTGGGATTTCCTACAAGAAATGATACTCGTATGAGTTCTACGTCACACTCGTCCTCTTCACAAATTTCACAAACAATTCAAAACTCGCAATGAAACTTTACCGTCTATAATAATGTGTAAACTTTGTAAGGTAATATTAAATCAATCACAAAATAAACAACAGTTGTATAGTAAATCATTGAATCAAATTTATTCCAAGATCAACTATAAAATAATTATACAGGAAAATATCAGATTTTTATGGAGATCAAGATCAGTTATGGTGTGAATGAATTCGGTGCAGGGCTCGTAGCTGTGATAATGCCAAGGCGTAGCGCATAGAAATGTGTAGCGCGTAGTCAACAAATACATAACTTTCAAAGCAACTCAATGAACATAGCACTCAATATAATTTTACTAAATTAATTAGAATTAGGAAAATGTAAATCTTAGAGGTAAACGACCAAATTGTTTGTAGTCCATACAAGTTTTCTGTTGAAATGTTGCTGTACTCTGATACACCGTGGTTCTGTAATAATAAAGTTATCCCTGAAAAGGAATGGCGCTCGAGAAAGGTATCTGTAATTACTTAAGCGCTTCGCAGCTAAAACGATTTCTTTCTCATACTATGAATTGTTGCATGGATGCTACATAACGCAGACTACAAGCAGAAACAGAATCATCCTCCATGTACCTACATCGCATATATTGATGTAGATCGTAATATCAATTGTGGGGTAAGTGAATGTAGTACCTATTTAAGGGTAGAGTGTAGACGCATAGGTCATTAGAAGCGTGTCACTAGCGATTCAAGTGTGTGATCAGTGGAGACATGAAGCTGTGGTCGGTGATAGTACTGGTGGTGGCGGCGCTGGCTGCACTCGCGGGCCCCGCACGGGCCGCACCACGCCCTCAACCACAACCATTTAAGATCCCCTGGGGAGCGATCAGAAGATTTTTGGCATTTCTTTTATAATTGTGGAGTTTTCATGTTTGGTAAATTCGTGAATCTTAAAAAGAAGTAATCTTCTAGGCTGCATATTTTATCATCTGCAAATATCCCTGAAGCTTGTATCTGGTTTTGTATTGTGATAATGACAGCGAATATTTGTTTCAGAAAAAGGTGATTACTGTGGCGGGCGGGCTTGCTACAGCTCACGGTGTCTACTCGGAGATTAAGAACGGTCAAGCCAGGCAGTGATATGGTGCACAAACAAACACACACACTTCAATCTTACATGTTTGGAATCATTAGCACGATAATTTTAGTTGTAATCTTTATTTTTTTGTTAAGGAATAAATGCATCGTTTGTGGGTCATTTTCAAAATTTTTGTACATTTTGCTACATGAAAACGTCCATGTGAATATTGTCTAAAAATATCCCAGGAATGCCATGAAATTTGTATTATTATGTTAAGATAACTCACATTCTAGTAGGTTTACACATTTCTGATGATATTAGGGGCTATTTTCATACTTATAATTCAATTCATATGTATAATGCCAAACAAATTCTATACATCGGCGTTATGTCCCATGTCCCGGCGGGATCGCTTTACAAAGAGCTATAAAAATAAGAAAATACTCATTTAATCGTATGATTTCGTTTAGTTATTTCTTAAGAACCATAATGATTAAGTAGATAATAAAAAATCATATTCATAACTCGTTGCATTATAATAATAACAGTGTTTTAATATACGTCCTGAAAGTCTTCTTTATTGTTTTTCTTTTACGTCACATAAGTACGTGATATTATTAATATTAGTGATTTAACTGGCAACATTCCGCATTTCAAACCGTCCAATCAAACGTCAAATAAATGTATATTCGCCATTTTGATAACGACCGCCATCTTCAAGAAAATTGTATTTATACCTGACATAACTTGTCCCGTATTTTTTCAACAGTCATTTTGAAACCTAAGCATAATAAACCTAACGAAATCCTTCTTGTTCTTAAATGTTCGAGGTTATGATTCAACACGTGCTTTATTTTCATTTCTGTGACGATTTTTCACTTTTTTTTCTAACGTAACAAAAACGATATCACAAAAATGTTGTAAATTCATATTCATATACAATGTGCATACGGAATATTTCTTTTAATTTTCTTAGTGAATTTTTAAATATAATAGGTTAATTTTAATGATATATAGGTAAAAAAAAATTGTACGTGGGGTTGATTATCAGGAGCATTATTTACAATAGTTTTTTTTTATATGAAGTTATAATTCCTAAAAATAGTTATTATTTTTGCTATGAAATTGCGTTATAGTATCTTTGTGAAGTAACCCTAATATTTCCCTTTTGTTTGCTTTTTGTAACGCTTTTCCGTTTTGTAACGGTATTCTTTTTGGTTTCCTTTTTGTAAATGTATAAAAATATTGAAAATGACCCGGATATGTATCTGATCGAAACAGCGCTATATGTCGATCTAAAGATGGCACTATTTTGATCAAATACAAATCTGCGTTTACGTCAACGCGATGACATGTGACAGCGATTTTAAGGAAACTCGCACTAGACACTCTGGGGCCCTACCTGAGCTCTTATTGCCATGATAGTTTGACTCCTATTATGAGAAAGATGTACATGACGCGTACATACGTCACTGTCGTGCAACTGAACTATCATTGCAATAAGAACTCATGGTTGGCCCCCTGATCAGTTGAACATTTTTTATAACTCAGAGAGGTTAACTTTGGGGTATTTTTGGTTAATCTTTTGGAGCCAGAGCTAAGTTCATAAGTCACGTCGCCTTTGAAAGCGACTTCTCAGTGCAAGTAGACTGAAACTTTTTTCAACTCAATAAGGCATTGGATACTCAGTATTCTGAAGTGAGTAAGACATTTCAGGTAGGACCTTATAAGACATGGAATAAATATGAGTAAGTATATATAAATATTATTTATTAAAACTTATGAAAATGCATCATATAGGTAAATAGCTCTTGTTTATGAAATATCAGGAACATGGCATCATTAAAATTCGCGGCATCCGTCACTGCTTGTGGTTTTGGTAGATCTCATGCGCAGTGCCCGCCGCTGATGCAAAGCCGAAAACTTTACCCTGGAATAAATAAGAAATTGGTTATGTCGTATCAACTTTGTGAATGAGATTTATTCAAATTTATAAATAAGTATGTCCTTGGCAACAAATGGCAACATACTCAGACAACAGACACATACACGATTCAGTTACTTGCCCTGTTATTAATAAAATTGGGTTTCATAGATCCAAATCATAGATCAATTAAAACCACATTTTCTTTATGTAACTTTTGTCGGAAATAAGACTGCGTCAACTCTGAACTTGCCTTTATAGGTAGGCTAGGTGCAATATGGTTTTGGTACGTGTACTCACAATAACTTTGCCGGCCTTCTTGATGCCCTTGAAGTTGACCTTGGGCTCCGCGAGGGAGGGCCCAACCAGCAGCGCCAGCACCGCCGCCACCAACAACACCACCGACCACAGTTGCATCTCTACTGATCTGATCACACGCTCACACAATAAACTATACTACACCACGCTTCAAAGCGCTTAGTACAATGATCCGTTATCACAGCGTCTGCTACTTATGTATGCGTAAATAGGATATTTTTCCTTAAGCTTACCCATTAGTGTTTTCTAATGTTTGGATTTATCCAAGACGTAGGCAACGTTGAGTTAGTCAATTAGAATATATATATACACTACATTTTGTCTTTCCATATTTAGCTACATCCACCATTTCATGGTCGATCCACCCTTATGTGATGCACCCATACTTGCAATTCTGTGTACCTATTTTGTACCAATATTAATATTTTGAATATTGTATAAATGAAACGTACATGATGAATGGCTGAGTTTCTTGTCGGTTTTCTCAGTAGGCTAGTTTCTGAAACGGTCGTAAATTTTCGACATAATTCATAAGTGCCTTACCAGGGCCCAAACGGAATAAATATTTTTCATTAGGTATGTCTTTGACTAATCTTTTTGATATATGCGTATTCAATAATCTCCAAACAAGTTTAGAGTTTAATGGTGATCTTTTGATTTTGAGGACTCCTTATGAGAGAATTAAGTGACATCCTTTACCTGCTTTTGCCTTTATCTGCTCAATAAATTAGCGAGCTTTAAGTGATCTATCATCCAAAGACGTCATCTTTGGATGATTTCCATTGCTCGCTCTCAAAAACCCATCGCAATTTTAAGCAGGATAATAGTAAATGACGTCGAATATATTGGAATACTAAGTAGTTGGAGATAACCTATTTATAGGAGAGCCTTCGCTAAGAAAATCATTGTACATAGCGCTGTGAAGCGTGGTGTAGTACAGTGTGTTGCGTGAGCGTGTGATCAAATCAGTAGAGATGCAGCTGTGGTCGGTGGTGTTGTTGGTGGCGGCGGTGCTGGCGCTGCTGATGGGCCCCTCCCTCGCGGACCCCAAAGTCAACCTCAAGGGTATCAAGAAGGCGGGCAAAGTTATTGTGAGTAGACGTACCAAAATCATAATATACCTAGCATACCTATAAACAGAAGTTCAAACCTTGCTCAGTCTTATTTCTTACAGGAAATACTTACCTGAAGAAATGTGTTTGTATTTTTTCCTTAACAAATTATTAACTCCCATACCCTTAAAACAGTGATTAATGCTCTAAATTTTATCTGCAATAATTTTAATAGTATTATTAATTTTTCCAGGGTAAAGTTTTCGGCATCGCGTCAGCGGCGGGCACTGCGCATGAGATCTACCAAAACCACAGGCAGTGACGGATGCCGCGAAAACTGAAGTCGTCCTGGGAGCCTACCATCATCGGTGTAAGGAGAGCATATTAAGAGCTTTTTGACGGTTAATTTTGTACCGTAAAATTAAACGTCAAATCTAAGAACTTCTTAATACGCGCTGCTTAAATGATCATATTTGGCTCCCTGTTACCCACTTAATTAGTTATGTAATTTATTTATCTATTGCAATAAATTGTCAAAACATATTTTTATTTTCTTTTAAATATTAGATAAGAATAAATAAAACAGTTGAAATATTAGATGGTGTTCAAATGAGGTTCAAATAAATTAATAAAAATAGACGAATATTCATGATAATCGCGGAATAAGCAATAGTCCCAATACCATTATTAAAACTAGTAATTTCATACAAGTATGGATGGCAATGCTAATTTGTATGAATATCAAATTGCTGATACAACATTGGCACTTGTAATGTGTGACATAGATCTTAATTATTAATTACAAGTTGAAGATGCATCATTTAATGCACAAATAATACTCGTACAATGTCTATAATTGGCTAGCTCAGTATGCCTGTTAGATACAGTAAGGTACATAGGTATTGGACAATTAAACTATAACTTTTTAGTATCATCTCGGGTTCCGACTCTTGTAACAGAGGCCAGCTATTATAGCGGAAAGTCTGAACTATCTAACATTGTTCATAACTCAGAGAGGCTTACTCTTCGGTATTTGTGGTTGATCTCCTGGAGCTACTCATAGTTCTTCACCTGCATAAATACTTAGCCTTTTAAAGTAGGATGAAACTTGTATCGACTCAATAATGCCTTAGATCCTTGATACTGTCAAGGAAATAAGAATTTCTAGGTAGGTAAGTTGTTAAAAAAATAAAGAAATAAATATCGATTAGTTTGCAAAAATTAACTTTATTAAAAAAAATGATTTATTACAAAATATGAAAACAACTTTTATTAAAGAAATATCATGAGAATGCCATCTTCTCAGTGCTCGCGACATCTGTCACTGCATGTAGTTCTGGTACATCTCATGCCCAGTGCGCGCCGGCGCTGCGAAGCCGAAAGCTTTCCCCTGAAAATATAAATGGAATTGGTCCAAATTGTATAAATGTTGAGAATATATGGAGTTCCAAAACAAAGAAATTATTTTTTAATAATTAAATATAATATAATATTTTTTTTAATAATTATTAAATAAGTGGCCGGTTAAATATATAAATCAATTCTGGTTTAATAGGTTTACAAATCTAGTGCTTTGATTCAAAATGTCTACTAACAATAACATTCCCAGCCTTCTTAACGCCCTTGACCTTGGGGTCTGCGAGGGAGGGGCCCACCAGCAGCGCCAGCACCGCCGCCACCAACAACACCACCGACCACAGCTGCATCTCTACTGATCTGATCACACGCTCATACAACACACTATACTACACCACGCTTCACAGCGCTTTGTACAATGATTTTCTTAGTGAAGGTTCTCGTATTTATAGTTTATCTCGAAGTACAATGTACGAGGTAATTAATAATTTTCCTGCTTAAACCGCGATGGGTTGAGAGCAAGCAACAGGAAATTATCTCATAATGTCAAGCTTAAAGCTCGTTCATTTACTGAACAGATAACATCAAAAGCAGGTAAAAGATAAAAATAACGAGTATGGGAAAAGCCCGACACTGAAGATCACCATTACACTTACAACATTTTGCTGTCTCTACATTTTTCCAAAATCTGGGAATGCAGGTGTAACAAACAATTCCAAAGACTTGAGATTTTCATGAATATAATATAGGGGTCTTGTGAAAATATTTTCCTACCTCTTACCCAACTGACAAAGTGGTCTGCACCTTAAACCAAATTTGTGCTCATTCGCTGAAATTAGTTACTTCGTCGATTACTTGTGACTTTACAATTTGACTGGACCTTACTTACTTTGACCAACATATCAGCACTAAAGTATGTACAGAATAAGAATTTGTCAGCCTTTTAATTTTCAATCCATTCTCTTAATGAGACAAGCATCTGGAACGGTAAGAATAAAAAATCGCTACCGTGGCGGGTATTTATACTAAAATTATAATAAAGAGGAATTATTTGTTTGTATTAGATAGGCTCCGACACTACTAGACCGATTTTAAAAATTCTTTCAGCAATGGATAGTTTCATCATCAGTGAGTAACATAGGCTTTATTTTAACCCCAGTACTCTCACGGGAACGGGAAGTTTGTTATATGTTGGGACAGTTATTTTAAGATTTTGTTGCTAATAGTAATTAAACAATAAATATTTCATTATTTATTCAAATAATCATTTATTAAAATTAAACATGATATCTTCAGCTTCAGCCGTCACTGCCCGTGGTTCTGATATATCTCATGCGCAGTGCCCGCCGCCGAGGCGAAGCCAAAAGCTTTACCCTGGGAATAAGAAAACACATTTATTATAGGTATATACAATCTTACTTCAAAGCATCTTTTGATGCTATCTGTCTGTGACCAAACTAATTAAATTTATAAAGAAAAGATAATAACACATATATGATATTCTTCAACCGCCGACGTCAGTAAATTAGGTTTAAATTTTAGACAGTTTTGGACATAAAAGTGCACTCACAATAACTTTGCCCGCCTTCTTGATGCCCTTGAGGTTGACCTTGGGTTCCGCGAGGGAGGGGCCCACCAGCAGCGCCAGCACCGCCGCCACCAACAACACCACCGACCACAGCTGCATCTCTACTGATCTGATCACACGCTCACACAACACAATATACTACACCACGCTTCACAGCGCTTTGTACAATGATTTTCTTAGCGAAGGCTCTCCTATAAATACTTAAGACAATTTAGATTATCATTGAATTTTCCTACAAGAACGCGTTGATTTACCACAAGAGCGCGTAGATTTACCACAATGGGTTTTCCGTCGTACTGTCGCGATTTCCTCGTTGGACTAGTGGTTGCAAGCGCTACTGTGTACTTCAAAAAAGAAACTTGGGTTTGGACCCCGAATCGGGAAAAGTGTCTTTGGGTTTTTCCCTTCAGTCATTTTCCAGTAGCAGCTGTGCATTATAACAACACTTTTGTCTACCGTTTACCAATACAGGTGCAAACATATGTTTTAAACCGCAGGATTCGTTGAAAAGCAGTCTAGGGTGAATAAAATCAGCTGACCTACCTTTATATCGAGCGTTTAATGCTACATGATTACCTAGCAATAAATGTTCATTACAAATTTGAGAATATTCTAGTTTTTCCATTGTCGATTTAGATTTGATTTTGAAGTTGTAAATGATACGCGAAAAGCTAACAGGTTTAATATAATATTGTTCAAAAACAATCTTACATCAAGCCTCCACAATAAGTTTGTTTGTTTCAGGCGTACCTACCTACTAGCGAATATCCTTTTTATAATCGCTTTGGAGGTTCAACCTCTCATCCCCTCATTTGCGTAGGAATTCCATTCAAACTTTGGTCGATACCGGACTATTCAGTCCTATTGTTTTGACAGGGTTCAGATGATTATAAGCCGTTTCACACTAGGACTTTTAGTTTTAGGAGATCAAGTTTCCCAGTAGTTGAAAACTCACTAGGTAAAGCTTGTTTTATATTCGTTATTGGCAACATGATACGTGATCAAAGCAGCTTCTTCATACTAGATGTATTTTGTAACCTGAAAAATTTAATATTTTTGCCCATACTTTTTTTGAGGAAAATGGTTTTTGTATAATACATTAATTTATCTTTATCTATATAATATAACAAATTATCTACCTTTGTGAAACCCATAACAAGTACTTGATACAAGATGTCACTATTTAAGATGACGCGAACATCAGGCATTACTAGTCTTGGGCCAACCCATGAGCCAAATAAGATAACAGAAGTATGTAAACAGGAAAACTTTTGCTATTAACAACTATTTAAATAGTAGAAGACGCTGTGATGGATCATTGTACAAAGCGCTGTGAAGCGTGGTGTAGTATATTGTGTTGTGTGAGCGTGTGATCAGATCAGTAGAGATGCAGCTGTGGTCGGTGGTGTTGTTGGTGGCTGCGGTGCTGGCGCTGCTGGTGGGCCCCTCCCTCGCGGACCCCAAGTTCAACCTCAAGGGCATCAAGAAGGCCGGCAAAGTTATTGTGAGTACACGTTTTGAATCAAAAGTACAAAAAGGAATTGAATGTTTTTCTTTCTTAAACAAATTCATATTAATTTCTATTTACTTGAGAATATTTCCGAGAGTATTTCAACATTTTAAATATGCAATATTATGTTTTATGTCATTATTAATTTTTCCAGGGTAAAGCTTTAGGCTTCGCGTCGGCGGCGGGCACTGCGCATGAGATCTACCAGAACCACAGGCAGTGACGGATGCCGCGAAAACTGAAGCCGTCATGTTACCTACTTAGTATTATTTAAATACAATTAATTTATTTTATTTATACATTACAATAAAATGTGAAAACATATTTATTTTCTTTCAATTCTTCGTTGGAGGCCTCAGTTCATTATAATAATGGCCTTCAAAAAAATATAAGTAGAGTCTAATAAGTAAATTCGGATTTATTAAAACCCAACTACTTAGTGTATAAATCGTATAATCTCGTTCTAAAATGTACGAACCAAGTCAATATTATTCTCATCTGAACATAGACCTTGAATGCGCAGTAGACATTTTATGAGGACTTGTATGGAGAGAGCGCGAACAAAAACATTCGTAGTTACCCCCACTTTTTATGCTGAGCGCTCATTACTCGTGACGGCATCTGTATAAACCTCTTCCTAGTGATATTGAGGATAACCATAGCCGTATTTAGGTTAAAATTAAAGGGATATAATTGAACCCTATCAGGCTGATCACAGGAATTAAAGTTAATTAGAAAGACTCATGCATTACGCCGAAGATCTATGTGTTTCCATCAAAGCTATTTACCCTCTGGCATGAGCGTAAACATCATTAATTAGAAACATGTAAGCAGATACTTAATTATGAAACGAGGAAAATGCATAGGGACCTGCGAGAAATAAAGCGAGCTTTTATCATCAAGTAGGTAACTTAATGTAGCGTACTTTGACTGAATTTAATTCGTAGTATATCACTCAATTAAGGCCTAAAGCATTTAAATTAAAAACATCTCAATTTTGTTCACATAGGTACTTATCCAAACCATTTAAACCGCATGCTTATTAAGGTCCAAATCACTCAAGGCGCAAAAGTAACCATTTGCTAAAGAGGTGTCTATGAGATCCGTAGAAAAACTAATATACATTTCCGAAAGATTTCCGGTTAGTTGAAGTGGCGAAAATACGATTTAAATATGGAATAGAACAGTTCAAGAGTGGAGGCGCAGCGTATTCGGTAGATACAGCTTCCAACCAGTGCCTATATGTATATGATTTGATACAATCAAACGTCGTCACTTGACCTTACGTTTTAGCGTGGCTCAAAATGGGTTGATACTTTTTCAGGGGTGGGTTGTGGTTGCCAAAGATGGTAGATCTACAAATTTTAAACATTTAGCAACCTAGCTTGGGGTACAGATGTACAGACTATCCAGTAAAGGCTGGTAAGCGTTAGGTATGGTCACTATTCGATCGGTCATTGTGGAAATGGACAAGGGAGATCTTTATCTATATCATCCTTAGTGAACCTTTGTCTGACATAAGTAGGCTATCTTTGTATATATATATATACAGGGTGTCGGAGAATTCGAAACAGTAGTCTTCTAGAAGTTGTAGGGTTATATGAATATATCACTATGTTGAAGTCGTAGATATCTAGCTCCAACGATAACGTAGTCATAAGCTATAGCCGAAGAGCTCGCGGCCTTAAGCTGTTGAATGAACGCGCGTTTACCTACATTACGTACGCGGATTACCGCGTATATATATAGATTATTAAATCTACGTAAGTATAAGTAGGTACCTACTTCAAATCATTTAGTTAACTGACCTCATTTATGACAGAATACACCTTAGTCTGGACCATATCACTTCACTGACTTACAAAACACTGTTATCACTGAAATCATTATTACCGCTAGTTCAGTCAACTTCTAAATGGGCAAGTGTTCGAAATTGCGCCCTTGCACATCCAAACAAGCCTGAGCTTGGACTTCCGTTATCCCTCAACCGTTGCACAACTCTCATAAGCACTCTACCTGAAGAGGGCACGCACTCATCACTTCGATGACCGTAAAAGTCCAAATAAAAACGCAACGCTTCACCAGTATTACCCCTTGCAGCTTGCTATTCCATAGGCCAAAACCATGTCGATATACTGAACATCTGAGTACTGAAAGTTCGGCATAATAATACTAATTAAGTAGGTACTAAGTACTTAACAAACTAACGAGAAAATTAACGTAACAAGGTCACGACGGAAACAAAAAACTTTGCTTAGAAGCACACGCCCGCGACCATTATCCGCATTACACTGATTTTGAAACAAATAAATGTGCGAAATAGGGATGGGATGGGACGCTATTAACGATAGACATATCGACACATAAATTAAATTACTGAATAATGATGATGAAAACAAATCTCAGAACCGATTTAATAAAGTTACGTTATTATGTAGGTACAATTTACATAGTACGTGATATTAAAAGATAGATATCTCGGGTATTCTTGTTTAAAATTGTGTTGTATTTAAGTGAATGCTCTACTACAAGTGTAAATTTTTTAATCCGTACGTTTTCTCTAAAACTGTTTCAACTAACTATTTTCTTACAGACTAATTCATGTAGGTATTGAAGTGAAAATTAATCTCGGATAATAATTAAGGTAAGTAGTTTATTTAATATCAGAATCCTAGAAAATCACAAATTGTATTGAGGATTAGAATTACACTACCTACCTACCTACCTACATTACATTTTCCTACAAAAGTTCTACTATCCAATTACTACAATAACGTAAGTACCTAGGTTTTTCACTTAGTCTAAGCGAACAATTAATTGGTATTTACTACTAATGGAAGCATTAGGTAGGTACTTTTTCTTTTAATCGAGTGATCGATTAAAAATAATCCCACCACTAATAAACACACACACACTAATAAACACAAAGCGTGCCGCGCACTGCCGAAAGTTGCCGCGATATCTGTTTATTTGCACGTGCCGCCTGAACTCAAAGACACCGCGCTTTTTTAATGATGCCGCGCGGTGTCTTTGATATCGTACCGAAAAGCCGGCGGTAACTTTGATTCTTGTGGCGGCATTTCTTTGTATATCATCGGTCTGTCTTTTACCTAATTCAATTGAACCCGTTCGAGGTTATCAGAGTTCACAGGAGTATGAACTGTAACGATGACCTCAAAAATCATAAAAATTTTAAGAAGTAGATTAATAGTTTCGAAAACTGGTTTCATGGGGTTATTTCAGGAACTATTCGTGGGAGAAAAAAAATAAAAACGTAGTAAGATTTCACGTGAATAGCTCTACGTTACAGCTGACTTTTATGCGAAAATAAGGTATTGATATGGTGAAGTTTGAACGTCAATTACTCGAAAACGGAAGAAGATATTTTTGTCGTAATTATTTTAATTGCTTCCTAAAATTATACCCTATCACACATTTTAAGAGCTGCCCGGAATTAACCGACAGCCTGTATATACTAGCTGTGACCCACGATTTCACCCGCGTATATTTAGTTTCTTCCTTATTGTCGCAGAACCCTAATATTTTTAATAAATAAAAGTAGCCTATGTTACTCCTTGAAACATCAGCTACCTACCAGTGAAAGTCCCGTTAAAATCCGTCCAGCCGTTTCAGAGATTACCCGGAACAAACAGACAGACAGACAGAGAAAAATTTTAAACTTGGTTTTTAGTGTCAGTATCGTGTATACTTTCATATGCATTTAGTGAAAAGCTCTTATTTTGGAATTACAAACAGACACTTCAATTTTATTTATCTGTATAGATATAAGCTTAATCTCGAAAAAATTTCGAATGATTTTCATGAAATGTAGTATGCAAGGGGTTTCGGGGGCAATACATCGACCTAGCTAAGTTTCATTTTAGAAAACGAGCAAAGCTAGCTTTCACACATTTTCGAGTGCATAATAATAACCCATTTGTAAACTCTGCAAATGTATGTAAGTAGGTTGTATTCGATGAACACGATCCACAGACGTCGGAAGCGCATTTCCGAACCCAGCGGTACCATTTATTATCCTGGATGATAATGTTATTCTGAAGAGTTTAAAGTAATTTGTTAAAAGTCAAATAAAGATATTTTCGAATTTGAAATTAATATAATCCCCATCAGCTGATGAAACATTCTAAAGATGTTCAAAGCAGTAAAAATCAGGTACTTATCTACCTAAGTGATTAAAACGAATTTCATCTATACAAAAATATTCCGCTATGTATTAAATATCAAATATCATTATTGTTGGATTTATTAAATCCAAATGTTTTCAATTTTGTCTCTCTCAATATTGGTTTCTATTGAGTACTAATAAGAAAGTAGGTAATGGATATCCGAATAGGTCATAAGGTTTAATAATATAAGCTTTTGTTAGTTTTTCTTGAAGCAATTTCCGAGATTATTTCTCTGTGTCAATACAGACATTGATACGAATCTTTCTCAGGAAAGTTTGTATGGTATGTAAGGTCTATTTTTGGCGTTCTCAACAAAATGTATTGATAAGGTTTGTAGTTGCGGACATTTGGTAACCATTCACAACGGGCGTCCTACATAACTAAGTACCTAAATATAATAGTATGCAATAATTAATGTAATCCATACTTAAGAGGAAATATTTGTTTGTTTGTATTGAATAGGCTCCGACACTGCCCGACCGATCTTGAAATTTTTTTCAGCATTGGATAGCTACATCATCAGCGAGTAACATAGGCTAGATTTTATAACAATACTCCCACGGGAACGGGAACTACTCGGCTGAAACCGCGTGACGTCCGCTAGTTACAGATACAATTCAATGCCAAAGCCTAGACACAAACATTTTGAAGGTATATTCTTTGTGGGGGTAAGGCATACGGTTTTCCGAAATTCCTACCCTAAAGAGGTATGAAAGTTTGTATTTTAACTCTCACTACCATAACGCAAAGCTGCGGGTGGAAGCAAATTTCACTTACCTACATAAAGATTCCTTTAAAGTATTTACCTAAGTATACATACTTTTAATTTAGACTATTTGAATCGACGGCAACTGTGTTCAATAAATTATATAAACCATATTAGGCATTCTTGGAGTTAACCAAGATCAACTCCAAAATAATAATATTTAAACCTAAATATGATACTTTCTTGTTTTTATTCAGTTGACTAAATAAGCTAGGTACTCTAGGACCCCTGCATCCTAACTCGTGTGTCATTAATGTATACCATTTTAATAAGTATGAATTTCATAAGGAAAAACACACATAGCCTACGTACTATTTAACAAATGGGGTTTCTTGCAACGTGAGACAGTGTGATGTCAGTCGATCACTTAATGCGAGAAAACCCGTCTTAATATTCACAATAAATTTACGCATTTTCATTGAACAGGAAAAATTATGAGATCTCATCGTCTAGTATTTAACGCGAGAGCCTTCGCTAAGGAAATCATTGTACAAAGCGCTGTGAAGCGTGGTGTAGTATAGTGTGTTGTGTGAGCGTGTGATCAGATCAGTAGAGATGCAGCTGTGGTCGGTGGTGTTGTTGGTGGCGGCGGTGCTGGCGCTGCTGGTGGGCCCCTCCCTCGCGGACCCCAAGGTCAACCTCAAGGGCATCAAGAAGGCGGGCAAAGTTATTGTGAGTATATGTCCCTACTGAAAAACAATCAAATAACACAGGCTGTAAGTACTATTAAGGTACACCACACACATTACTAAAATATTCTAGAATTTCAGAAAAGAGGAATGATGCAGAAATACTTTTTTATAAATTTATTAATCAATTTTTCTTCGAAGTTTGATATTTGTCATTAATTACTCAATCTTTTTTCTATTTCAGGGTAGAGTTTTCGGCGTCGCCTCAGCGGCAGGCACTGCGCATGAGATCTATCAGAACCACGGACAGTAATATATACGACTTCATTAAAATGATATAGTTTTTTTACTTCTTATAACATTCACAATGTAACCTTAGAAGTAATAAGTGTTATAATATATCGTATTCACTTTAATATTATATGTTTTGTTTCCAAAAAAAACACTTATTTATCCTTATGACTGGAGTCTGGAATGGTGCCCGGTTAGTGGCAATAGGTTCACCATGCTACACTTTATGTACCTACCCTTTCGGGGAATGCAGGCGAGAGCATAATTAATGTAGGTATGGTATAAATCTTTTGTATTTTCTACAATATGACCGCCAGCCACAATATCGCCAAGGAGAATAAATTATAAGTAAGTACCTACACTTTGTTGTCATATTAGGTGTCGACGTGGATATTCCCAATTGTTAAATATATTTTTTCAAATTACATGAAACGACTTTTGCTGCCAATCCCAGCAATGGGACAATAGCGACAAAGTACTTTAATGAGTGGGACAATGCTGAAAACATTAATACATACGTCGTACATAGTAAATACTACCTTTGGTATATAATATAGTTTCTAGATATCTGTTTACATTTCCGTTCGAATGAATAATAACTGAGCTTACTAAATAATACCATTTTAACCCAGATTGCCGATTTTCCTCGAAAAAAGGGTTACGAAGGTCAGATGGCAGTCGCTTTGTATAAAAATCAGGTGATCAGCCACATCGGGTTGAATCAAGTGCTGACCCCAAATACATGGGATAAGGCCAGGGAGATGATGACTAAATAATACCATCGATGTTCGTTCATTCTACGTTCGTTCGTCATGACTCTTTACCTGTTAAATAATTCTCAAAACAAATTAATTTATTAAACAACATTAAGAAACTTTCGCAAGTTGCCCCAGCCAGATCTAACTCAAGAAAATAACAGGCATATTATAATAAAGTTCATCAAACTAAGGAGTAAGTAGTAACATGGACATGAACGTCCAACAGTGTAAAAAACTATCCTAGGTAGGTAGATATTGGGTGAAAATTTAGGTACCCACCCATATTACGAAGTTCTCTACATAAAATCATTATCAACTCACGCAAATCAGATTATCGTCTGGATTCAAAACTTAATTATTGAGTCAGAGAAAATTTTATTCATTTTATTCAGTTTGCTTACCTAACCCTATTATAATAAATTATTATAAATTTGATAGAATCTCTTAATTTAAAGTTTTTATTAAATTAGGTACTTTTCAATGTGTCGTCTTAATATAATTTGGTACCTACATACGTTGACATTCTACTACCTATATTAAACTAACGTAATTTGAGAACCGTGGTGGACGGATTGAGTAGTCGTCTGGACACGTAAGCGAAGTAGGTTCAAATCTGAGAACTTCCCCTTTGCTGTAGGCTAAGCATAGGTACATACTCTCTCGCTTGCTCCACACATAAGTAATCAAATACTTTTTACTTTCGCTGTTTTTATTTCAATGCTATAAATAATTTATTTCTATAAAGTTTTTAAGAAGAAAATTAAAACTTATGTTCCTACACCTATTCCAAAACACTTTCTTGGGACTCGTTCAGATCATTTGAATTTGTATCATGATCTCTCATTTATACTATACGTATCTATTCAAAAGATACTAAATATTATGAAAGATTATGTTAAGAGCACAAGATCGGAAGTAAAGAATATTCAGCTTCATTAACGACCACTACTGCCATCTAGATAAAGTAACGGGAACCAATTGGAAATGATGAAGCTCGCGCCTGAAAGCACTGATACGTTGCAAAACGTAAATCTGTAAACGAATAGGCGCTTGAATTCATGTCAACACATTCAATCTTCATCAGTATAATAACCAAGCAATTGGTCGTCACGGGACACGGAAAAGACAATCTGATAACACGAAAAATGTTAAGTATATAACTAGGTATATAATAGGGATAAGATACGTGTTTATGATCCTACCTTCCTAAAATTGTTCGGAAGCTAATTGTGCTTATTGTGATAGATAGCAAAATTTAGTCAATAATTCTTGCTTCATCTAAGTTCTTCAGTACTTGTGTATGCCCTCAGTACGTATTACGTATTAGTACCTAGGTATTACGAATTTAAATTACTAGGTGACTAAATACATATATATGCATATAACGCATTGTTGCATAAATATATATGCTGGGTTTTTTTATAAATGTGTAGGTATCATTATATTTGGTACTATAAAAATCTAGACACCATTATTAAATACTTAACCATTTGGGTTTCGAGTGATGCAATACTTGCCGGCGGTGTCGTGTCACCTCATGAAGTGTCACTATGGCGTACAAACCGACTAAACTAAGAAAACGGCGACACAGGTACAAGCGCGTGCATATCACTATTGATTCGCGAGGCCTACGCTATTCGGTAGAGTTCTCACCGCTTAAAATTCACATGTTTGCCCGAGGAGCACAGCATTGCGAGTTAATACCGCATACGATAACATCTTTTTTACCACGTTTTTAAATAATATCTAAAGGAGAATAATCGTAATTCGATTTGATAGTGATTTTAATTAATTCAGGTGAGCTACGTTTTAACATTAACTACCTAGTATTAAGTGCATTATTTCTATTAAAATTCAGCTGCTTCTGAATCTGAAATCTTAATATAACAGAGGTACTTAACAGGTAGCCGGTAGCAATACTGCGATAAACATTCTTTAAATTTTATAATTATTTTACACGCTGTGAATGATTTGAGCGAGGTTAAGTAGGTACCTCGGTGCTAAGATTGGTGTACATAGAGAGCTCGTAGTATATTTGGATTGTTTAGTTTAATTTTATTAACAACTACAACGGGGCACAGCCCGTGGTTTCACCCGCGTAGATTTAGTTACATCCTTATTGTCGCGGAACCCTCATATTTTTGATAAGTAAAATTAGCCTAAGTTACTCCTTGAAACATCAGCTACCTACCCAGTGAAAGTCCCGTTAAAATCAGATAAGTTGGTAATATAAAATAATGTTTAATGTGATTCGGTATTGGTTTTTCAGGTGAATCCAGATGTGTGGAATCTGGGCAATCTTTGGTGAAGACGGGGGCCTGAACGCGGCTTGTATAAAATGTTTCTCGAACATAAAACACCGCGGACCAGACGCATGGCGTATCGAGGAGGATGCGCGCGAGCCGCTCGCCTTGCTCGGCTTCCAGCGGCTCGCCATAGTAGACGGCCTGCACGGCATGCAGCCCATGCGCCTGCATTGCTACCCACGCACCACGCTTATCTGTAACGGCGAGATCTACAACTACAAGCGGCTGCAGGCCGAACATAACTTCCCTTATGAAACTAAGTGTGACGTCGAAGCCATCATACACACCTATCACAACTTAGGAATTGAAAAAACTGTCAAAAACTTAGATGGTGTCTTCGCCTTTTGTTTGGTTGATGGCGAGAAGAGGAAAATTTACCTAGGTCGCGATCCTTTTGGGGTTCGGCCTTTATTCACATTACAAGATGAAGAAAACGGAATTCTAGGAATTAGCTCGGAAGGCAAAGGTCTCGTTGCATTGAAACAAAAAGCAAGTGAAAACTCAACATTAGGACAATTTCCTCCGGGCCACTTCCAAGTTTGGAGTATCTTAGATAATGGTAAAGTTAAATTGGACTATACTGAGCAGTATTTTAAGCCTGGTATGCCGCCACGCTTTGTTCCTTTCGTTCCCGAAGATACCCTGACTCATATGAATTTGTATGAAAAGACGGCTGCTTTACTGGAAGCCGCATGTCGCAAAAGAATGATGTCAGACAGACGAATAGGTTGTCTTCTTAGTGGTGGATTAGATTCTTCGCTCATTACTGCTTTAGTAGTTAAACTTGCTAAGGAGTATAAGTTGCCATACAAAATCCAAACATTCGCGATAGGAATGGGTGACTCTCCTGATTTGGTGGCAGCAAGAACTGTTGCCGATTATCTGGGCACAGAACATCACGAGGTTCAGTTCGATGAGAACGATGTAAGGGAAGCTTTAGATAATGTTATTTATCATTTGGAATCTTACGACATCACTACTACCCGGGCCAGTCTACCTATGTACTTGTTAGCAAAATATATTAAAGAAAAGACAGACTCAACAGTAATTTTCAGCGGAGAAGGTGCAGATGAATTGGCGCAAGGTTACATATATTTTAGGGACGCGCCGACGATATCAGCTGGCCATGACGAAAGCATACGGTTGCTCTCCGACATATATTTGTACGACGGTCTCCGAGCAGATCGCACAACAAGCGCTTTCAGTTTAGAACTGCGAGTGCCATTTTTAGATATTCAGTTTACCAACCATTATCTGAGTATAGATCCGAAATCGAGGCAACCACAGAACGGAGTAGAGAAACACTTACTTAGGAGCAGCTTTGCAAAAAGCGGTTTATTGCCGGATGAAATATTGTGGCGTCATAAAGAAGCCTTTAGTGATGGTGTCGCGTCAGTTAAGAAGTCGCTTTTCACGACGATAGGTGAAGTTATATCGGAACGGTTTACAGAAGACCACAAAGAATATCCTGGTCCACAACCATCGTCGACCGAGGCCAAATATTACCGCTACGTGTTTGAGAAGTCATTCCCGGGTCAACACAACTTCACGCCGTATTACTGGATGCCCAAATGGGTACAGGTTTCAGATCCTTCGGCTAGGTTTATAAAACACTATGCTGCTACCTAATGTTACTGGAAATAAACAGATTTATAAGTTATTCAATATCATTTTATTTTATATCTAACTTCCACCCACAGCTTGGCCTGTGTTGGAAAAATCCTTCCTTAGTGCCTACGTTATAAGAGGCATAAGTAGCAAATAATTGTATATGGAACTGAACAGCCTGAAGAGGGTAAGCGCTAATTATAATTATAATACAAAGAAAGTAATCATGAGGTCCTGATGACACCGTAAACTTGAAGACACAAACATCTAGATCAAGGTCACTGGTTCGATTCCCGCAGTGCATTTATACAGGTGGTGGTAACTGGTAACCAACAATGCATGGTTACACAGCTGGTCTATTGTGATGTTAGAAAGAGAATAAACTAGTCATGTATTTATTCAGAATAAATAATTACGTACATAATTTATTACTTTTGCTTGATTTTCACTAAGTTTAATATATTGTTATTTATTTGGGATTTGTATATGGGTTCGTAATATATTATTGTGTTAGCATGGTAGGTATGTCTTTTATTTGTAATTTATCACCAGTATTTCTCCCTAATTATGATATCTCCAAGGGGCTGGGGCGGCGGCATTGACTCCAAGAACGTGCCCAAACACATGCAAGTGCCCCGGATAGAACGCTTCTCGTCCTCCACGTCCTTATCCACATACACGCACTCGTTACAGAATCTCACTCCATCTTTTTTATCATGCAGTTCAATATCACTTGAAACTTCACTCAGAAAATCATGAACCGGCTTATTTGGGTACTCGGATTTCAGCGTTGGGTATTTTGATATAGACGTAGTTTTTTCAAGGCAGGTAACGTCTTTTCCAACAGATTTATCGCTGGAGAACATCTCAGTTCTGGTTTCAATCTCCTCGTCCTTCAATATTCTGACGACACCTCCTTTGAAGAGGTTCCATGTGGCGAAGCAGCTGGGGCACATAACATCTGGGCGATGGGCTACAGAGCCCATGGTCAGGTTTGACTCGGTGGCGGCCTGGGTGAACCGATCAGATGGACTCACGAGGTGAATCTCCGCTTGTATTTCCTGGTCCTTTTGGTTGTTGTATAACATTGAATGTGCTGTCTTGCAAATGTTGCATTCGCAAGAGAGGTTCGCCAGCTGCCTCTTCAAGACGCGCAGCTCGATCGGCTCCCAACTCCTGCCCAGGCGAGCGACAGTCACAGAGGACTTCCACATTCCGGAATTTGGCTTGATATATTAGATGTTACCTGCTTCGCTTAAATTGTCCATTACAAATTACAACATCATATTATGTAGGTATGTGCACGGGGTAAAATATGCACGATATTGTAATGTAGTTACAGTTCATTCCATATTAAAGAGAATCACATGATCATAAAACAATCTAAAATGATGACACTGTGTATAGATGGCAATTTAATTTGAAGTAATTCAATGACAAGTTATTTTACTCTAAACCATGTTTTTGCTTCTGAGGTGGATCAATGTCGTTTGGGTACATGGGTACTTATTTTTATGATTAGTTAGTGAAAAACTGTGGTGAAAAATAATGTTTAATTTAGATTTTCAAAGATTAATCTCTGGACATCTTTGGCATCTGTCTGTTTATTTTGTTTTGTGACACTATTGGGAATCATTTTTATCGCAAGATGTGATTGAGTAAATATCGAAAATTATCTCACTACAAATACATTAAAAATGAAATTGTAATAACTTCAAAAACTCATACACAAATATACCTACAGCAACTGTATTCTAAGGCTACAGCAAACATGGTTTTCAATTAAGAGTCCCTGAAACACAAACCAGGAAAAAAAATGTCAGGCTTTCACGCGAAGTGCGTGGCAGAACCACCGGGACCAAATAAAAAGGCGAGAAGCACTCCGCTAACATCAAAGGTAGACTTCTCAGAACGGTAGCCTACTTACTACCTTTGATGTTAGGCTTGACACAAACGGGCCACTAACCACAGCCATCGGTGACCAGCGACAAGCTGTTCGCGCGCTATGTAATATATTTTGTGTAGAAATTGCGTGTTAATTATTTGTCGCTGTAATCACCGGTTGTGGCTTGTTGCCCCTTTGCGCGAAACCTTATAGATGACGTCCAATTTTAATTGAATATTTGAGCGAACCGTACATACATATCCCTTGTTATAGCCGTTCTGCGACTGCCAACCCTGCGCGTGTCCAGACTGCCCGGACATATTGAAAATGTTAGCAATAACTGTGACTGAAAATTCCTGTGATTTCGGTTCGAAGGTGAAAGGTAAGAAGCCGAGGAAGAAGCCAGAGCAACCTCGGCCGAGGTCGAGTCTTCTGGACGTGTTGGCTGATCGAGACTGCGGCTGCGAGGTGGTGGCGCGCGCCGTACGAGCCCACGTTCACACCAACCTCGGCCTCACTGAACATAGAGAGGCTGCTAACGATGCCGGTGCATCCCCACTCATACCTAGACCAGACCCTGAATAGATTACGATACTTTGGAACTTTCACCCACAATAAATATACTCAGAAACCCCCACGCATACCTAGACCAGATCTTGAATAGATATATACATAGACCTTGCTATACTTTGGAATAAATAAATACAAATATATAAATAAAATATACGCAAAAACCATTGCTTTATTTGTCTGATTCAACTGTAATTCAGAAACAGGCAGTTCTACCTGACAGAAAATTCGCGTATTAACCCAACTAAGAGCATTTTGACTTTAGTTTTAAAACCAATCCTTCAAGCTAAATAATACAAAGTCTGAAATTGTTCCTTCAATACATTTATTGCGTTACAATTTAAAATTTATTGAACATAAATAATACATTACAAATTGAATTGAACCTGCAGCACTATTTTGTAAGAATGTAGTATTTGAAATCCGCGATGAGATGAGAGAATACATTGGAGTAATGCGAAAATACCTGATTTGCCATCATGGGGAGTTATAGGGTTTGCTTGTAAAAAAACACCACAACTGATTCTACATACATATTGTAGTTTTTACCCTTACAGCAATTTTCAGAGATACAAAGCTCTTAATTTTCACCATTCCTTATTTACAGTTTTCATTATAGCTAAAAGTAAATAGACAGACAAATTTACCTACCTACATACATTAGTTACTCATCGGAATTATTCGATTTTTCTTTCTCATTTCGTAACTGTACGTGAACCTTGAATTTTTCACTCATATAATTCCAATATTTGCATCTTATCTTGTCATATTTAGTTGCCAATGCTTCGCACAGTTCGACAGCTCGCTCGGCGTTGTAGAGGAAACTGGTTTCTTCCTTTTTAATAGCTTCATCACAAATATCTATCAGAAAGGCAAGAAGGTATGGCGACCGGCATTTGTTTTTGTAAAGGTCTTCACAAAATGAAGTGACCACAGCATTTGAACTAACACCCCTTTTATCATGTAATAGAACACCTCTTAAATAGTTCCATGCGCTTTCGTTGTTTTTAACAAACTTAATTTTCTCCAATGCGTAACAGATTTCCTTCTGTACATTTAAATCAGACCAGCCAAAGTGATTGTTGACGACGAAGTAGCGTTGGTTCCACGCAGAGTTGTTACGAACATCCTCTGAGATAAGATTGTCTACGTAAGCCATTTCCCTGTCGTAAAGCCTGTAATACAATACAATAAAGTTACTTTATTTACTTTGTAAACTAAAACCTTTTTCTACTGCTTTAGTCAGTAATTTTAATAGTATTTAAATACTTAAAAAAGGGCTATAAAAAATTAAAACACGCATTGTATTAGAATTTGTTTTTTTTTCTTTACCGCACATAATGTTACAGCAAATTCTAATATGAAAAGTAATTCAAAGGCATGATTAATAGGTAAGTATTTATTTACCCGAATGTTCTGATGGCCCACTGTCTGTGTTGCCAAGCATGATAATTCTTAGGGTCCTGCAGTAAGGCATCTCCAGTTAATTCTAGCTCTTGGGATGGGTCTTGCAGCCATTCAACCAATACTCTCCTATGGTGCCACACCTGAAGTTAGATTCAAACAATTATTTACTTACAAATAACATGTCATAAGCATGTTGATTATAACATTATGGGTTGTAACTGACATACTTACATGACTTTATAGCAATAGTTAAGGAATTTCCTAGCCTTGTTGAAGAATTATGTTGATAACCATTAAAAGTGTGCACGGATGGATGAATTTGTTGAGTTGGGACAAGTAAGTGAGATTTTAATGTAAACCAAAAAGGCAGGTCACTTATTCTAAGGTAGGTAAAATCACATATTGTCATATATTCCCTCTGCACAACATGTGCACTACAAACTTCTTCTAAATTACCCCTACAGGTGCAACATTAACTATTTTTATAGGCTTTATCATATAGTCAATTCAACTCACCTGATAATTTTTAGGAGAATTTTTGATAACAGCTTCCACATAGTCTAGTTCAGGCCTTAAGTCAGTCCCCAGAGCTTTAAGTATGTCCCGCCTGAAATGGTAAAGTAAATAACTTAGTGATGGATGATTTGTGCAACATGGTGACAATAAACTAGTCATTTTTATCATTACCAATTGCAGTACCATTGCAATTGGTTTGGAATTATGGACTATCATATAATTTTATCACAAGTGTATACGTCTTTGGAGGGGAAAAGTCCAAAAGGTTGAAGTCCCATGCGATGGTCAAATCAAATTCGCACTACCATAGACAAATGTGTCCACAAAGCTCTCCACATCACCAAAGATAGAAACTGATGGCGACAGATTGTTAAGAAGGTGATTTCCATGGGGTATTACAACTCTCCGCAGAGAGGATAATGACGCGAGAAAGAGGTTTCAGTCTTTTACAATAACGCAATAACATACACTGCTTATTTTGATTAGATTTTTCATATAATAACTATGCTTAGAATCTAAGATAGTTAAAATATAAAGGGTTATCAACAAGAAGAGGCATATTGTGTCAACAATATAGGCTTGGTTGCCACTTTTATAGTTTATAAACAAACATAGTTAAGGTATAATGATAAGACTTTGCGATTAACTATAACTTTTAGATTAAGAGCATAAGCTAACCTGCTTTATGATATCTCATTGACATTAGTTAGCCTTGAACTAGTTAAAATAAAGTTTTAGAATGTATGATAAACTGCTCACAAAAAATGTATCAAATACATTTAAAATAAAATTATGCCGCATTTAGTTGTATGTTTAAGAATCTATGTATACAATAGATGAAAGACGGTATTAATTATGTATGTGTATGAATTCCTGACCTGACCTAGACTGCACCTGCTCAGCACATAATTTTTAATAGATCATTGTTGGCAAATGATCATAGCATACAATGCATTTCATTTCAATTCTAATTTTAGCTGTACCTGTATTGCCACACGGTGTAGTTGGCTGGGTTGAGTTCAACAGCATCCTTCGTCAAATGGAGCACCCTCTCAGACTTCTCATTCTTTTGTAGTACAGCTCGAAAATAGTCATACACATCTTCAACTGAAATTTACATTACAACACTATCAACTTATGGCATAGGTACCTGAGAAAAATGTACTAGAAAGTATCACAATATTTTTGAAGGAAGAATATGAAATACTCTTTGGTTCGATATGGTACCTATTCTTGTACCATAAATACAACCCCATTGATCAATGCCACCAACTTTGTGTTATCTCATACATATTCCACCTTGTTACAAAACTTGGTGAAAACTAAGTCCAGACTAAACTCGGACTAAAGCTATGTTCATCCCTTTGTAAATCCTTATCACTGAAAATATGAAGCCACTTTTAAACCACGGACTATATTAGTCTCTGTTTTGTAATAAGGGGTTATGTTTATTACAGTGTTTAAAAAGCATACTTTGGTAAGGTACTCACATTTATCTGAATGAGCAATAACTACCACAGGATTAGGCCCATCATCCTCGGGAACTGGAGTCACGTCGCTCCATTCCGGTCTATCCTTGTACAGCGTCCACGCCACGTCGCTGTCTCCACTATCAGACATTCTCACTACTAAAATTTAGCTCTACCACTGATTAAAATTGTCTAAACTTCTCCCTTATACACCTAGGAGCTCATAAACTCTTATCAATAAATTCGAATGCAAATAGTGTTTGCGACGTGAATAAACACAGGTTAGGTGGAGAACATAGTTGTCTTGATTGTCATGTACATGAAAGGAAGTAATATCATGTACCTATCCAATATTTATTTAAATACAGACAATTTTATCATTATACGGCATGAGTTTAGGATAAATTCGACATGAATTCGACTTTAAAAAAACTAGACAATAAAGTGAAAGTGAATGTCAAGTCAAATCAAGCAAGACTCAATCAAGTGAAGTGACAAACAAGTCAACGAAAAGTAATACAAAATAATTGACTGACACTGGTGAAAATTTGTCTGCACTGTCAATCGACAGACAGTGTCAGCGTGACATTGACACAATAATAGGTATATACCTACTTATCTAACAAAATTGATAACTGTTGACAGTCAATCAATTCACACGTATATTATATTAATGTACTTACTCTGTGGTTAAAAAAGGACTTGTATAATAATTTTAATTAAAGTTTGCTCTTCGTAATTATTAAGCTACACTGTGCTTCATGCACACTACTACGCATACTACCTAATCGTTTTTGCCAATCATGCGAAGCCGAAATTAGCTGAATTGTCTCTTCCCTGAAGGTCGATTCGATTTGCAATGTATGGGTATCGCCGGGTACTATAGTATAAAGGAGAAGACTAATAATAAGTAATAAATATATCTTAGTAACAATCATTAATTACATGAAAATATAGGTAAGTAACTAAAAAATACTCGTTTGTGAATTCAAACATTTTATTAAACTATAAAAGATAAATAGTGTTAACAACTAACAGGTAATAAATAAAGAGGAATGTTCAGTGCTTTTTACATGAATTTACGCTTAATTGGTTGTGGTCTTGTGGTTGTCAACTATCTACCAGCCATAGGCAAGACCGAGTCCATTGCTGTAGGTGACGTGGGAGACAGCTGAAGCCGGAGAGTATGCCACACCGAGAAGTCCTCCTGCTGTTGCCAGCTAATAAAAACAAAAAGTAAACGTATTACACATTTTCAAATTAGTATTTTTTATGAAGTTCATGAACTGAATCATTGTCCTTAATTAAGCAACATCTTCTACTCACTTTAGCGACGGGTGCGACTCCAACGTGGGATACCAAAGGAGCAGCTAGTGGGGCAGCGTAGCCTCCATAGGCGCGGAACGCAGGTGCCACAGCCACACCAGGGTTACTCACGCGAATATCGGCCTTGCGGACGCTAGAGAACGGCGTATCGATCGACTTGCTGTATGTTGATACCTGAAACGCAAGTTACACAGAGATAAATTGAAGTCCAAGATTGGTCCAACTAATTTCCGCCCGTAGATATCTCGAAAGTTCCAAAGCTCAAAAATAATTTATTTGACCTCATGTTTTTTTTTTTTTTTTTTAGGATATGGTCTCTCGCAGTTGGTAGGGGGGAGTTACCTCCACTGCTTAACCGGACTATAGGGCGAGACCCAAGGGCCTCCAGCCGAGCTTAAACTTAAATACTAAGCAACACAGCTAAGGGCGCCTCGGTGCGGGCGCTGGCCCTAGCAGAGGACGGGGGGGACGATGACGTAGAGTTCGCGACGAGCCTCGCCGGCGAGGACAGAACAATGGTCGAAGTATTGCCTACATATATGTATAAGAAGCGTTGTCGGCATAACCTACCTACCACTCAATAAATTAAAACTTACCTGTCCCAAGTTGAATGGAGACCTTATGATGTTGGAATGCTGTGTGGCTATCGCGGGTTGAGCTGGGTAAGAGCTGTACCCGCTGTAAGGGTTCCAGGCGCCACCGCCGTATACTGGCGAGATCAGTCCGCCTTGGGCGACCGCCACTGCGCACGCTACTAATAAGGTCTGCGAGAAAATTTACATTTTAAGTAATTTAGGTTGGCTACATTGAATAGAAGGGAGTATGTGATGGAGCGTCTAAAGATTGAAAATGAAGACGAATAGGAGGCAAACGGCTCCAAGGTCCATATGACCCATATCCAACTAGGTAGACTAATCTTGTGAATCTCTATTAGGTGTGAAGAGGTCCTCCTCAGAGTGCTCCCAAAACGCTGTTAGAAATGGAGGAGTTCCTATCGCGAATAAAGCTTGAATGTGTAACCATGGCCGTTTAGCCAAGAGTGAATGGGAAAAAAATATTGTTTCTTGGTTCTTAAAGAGTAATTTTTCAGTAGTCGACAGGAAAGTTACTAATTAATACTTAAAAAGACTTACTTTTACGATCATTGTGTGTGGAACTAAGCGCCGTAGATCTATGTGAGTACGATAGAGGCTGCGGGGTTTATATACTTACCAGGCTCGTTAAGCCAACATACATTAAACAAGGAGACACGTATGACAAACCACTAACATAATATTATAATGTATGTACCTATGAGTGCATTGTGTTAGAGCGAGCTTTGTAAAAAGCACGCAAGTGCAGCTGCGGCTAATGCGGCTATTCGCACAAGGGCAATACACAGACACACACGCTACCTACAATATAAAACCAATTCAGTTTTTATATTTTATTTAAATTAAAATATATTATTATGAAGTTTTTTATAGGTAATATGATTAAGAGCTGGTAGGTAAGTAGGTAGAGGGGGCCTACCATCATCGTTCAGTGCTTTTTAATAACTTCTGAACTTTGACATTTCATTTTTGTACCGTAAATTGAACGTCAAAGCTAAGACATTCTTAATACCTGCTGCTTAGACGATCATAGTTGGCCCCAGGTGCGGTCATGAGATTTCAGCGCTTAGCGAAAATAGTGGGAAGAACTGCACATGTATAACATAACTCAAATTCTCAAATTAAATTGCATGGGTCTCCGACGTTTTAAATCGTTAGGAAGGCTTTCAATTTTAGAAGTAAGCAAACAAACTTGGATCATTCAGCATAAATTCAATGATAAGAAGGTGTGAGGGCGAACACTAACGCTTGAATTGCTTGCCCCAAAGTCGGTTAAGTAGTTATTAATATAAAAAATATCACACGTGCGGTATACGACAGACATTATCCGTTAATAAGTGGATCAAGTTCGTCGGGTTGTATGACATATCATAGGACATTTTATTGATAGATTATTTTATTTACAGCATGTAATAGGGCTGGTATGCTGACCTGGATTTCTTTTTTCTACGCTATCTAACCTTGAATTTAAATCAAATTGTTCTATACTGGATCTTAATATCAACACTGTAAGCCTTTAAGCTTACTAGGTTCACTTCCACAACAATGAGCATTGTAAAATATGGGCTGGAAAGCAAACACTCAGGATTGCCTAATTAAATTTAAATATCAACAACACGTACGAAATTAGGTAGGTACCTACCAATATTAAATAGTATGGGCGTGGTTTGAATGCAGCTGAACTATGTGACCCAAACCCGTCAGTCCAGACAATTATCTATCTGTACCTACATGTTAAGAGTTGGCAACCTCATTACTGGTGCTCCAATCGACATAATGACTAAGCATATGAGTAGGTACCCTAAGCCTAATTACTTACCCTAGATATATTTTAGTAGCACGCTTGGAAAATCTGCACTGTATGTAAGTTAAGTGTCACAATTATTGTCGCTAATAAATAAGTAGAGCAAACAAACCAGAACGGTTTCTAGACATTTAATTACACATGTCACGCTGTTCTCGGCGAAGCCAAGTGCATCGTCCGTCATACGGACCTAACTGCACTGCAGTTCTACTTGAACTCTTCAGCAAAGTGCATTAGCCGCAAAAATGTTTTACCTAACGTTTGTTATATCGGGTATCTTCATGCACAATTTTGCCAATAGCGACCAATGGTACTCTGCTACTGTGGCAGAGAGTGACGACTCGCGGCGTATATACGCTCAGGCATATAAAGCAAACTATTTGCAAGATAGTAAGGATAGGTTCATGCCTGTGATTACACCGATCTTGACAGAGAGCTATGACTTACAATCAGCTGAACACACCAACCCTAATGTCATCATGATCAAGTATAATAACACGATTCAGAACGATGTCATATTGAAGAAGAGTAGAGTAAGACCAAAGCGGAAGATAATTCGAAGGTGTAAATTGGTCAGACCAAGAGAGAGTAAAATGATCAGGGGGACCCGGCCGAGATTTCTTGAAGTGTTCCAGGTGGTGGAGTTTGAACATGCGGTTTGCACGTCCAGTAGTGGCCTGGAAGGAACTTGTCTTCATAACTCTGAGTGTCGATCCTCTGGAGGAACCAGTATGGGAACGTGCGCCGATGGATATGGCACCTGTTGCGTCAGTAAGTTCATCAGTTTTCTGTTTGTAAGATTATTATAATTATACGACATGTTATCGCTTAATATAGCCCAGACATGCACGCGAAGGTAATCAATAAAACAATTACATTATTCCGAATGAGACTCTAAAAGACATACAATATAAGGTGCGACTTTTCCTGTAGAGCAATTGAATTGCGATGAGCGCACCTCGGCAGTGATGGGCTGGTTTACAAATCCTGGATTCCCATCACCAAGTACGGAACGATTGTCCTGTGCCATAACACTGGACAAAACATCTGAAGACATCAAGCAGATTCGCTTGGATTTCGTTACATTTGAGGTAGGTACCTCTGTAACACTATATTTTTTTTCTCTTGGACTTTGCTACCTTTGAGGCAAATATCGTTTTCAAATTCTATTATATACTTGTTTATCAGTTTATTCAACCAGAAAATAACGTCGAAATAATTAAATAGGTACTGTAACCTCACCGGAAAATATCTACAAAGTACCTATTTAACGTTCCATAAAGAAAGTCGTAATAAATGGCAACGTAGTAAGTAAGCAACGTAATCTAAAAACTTATAAACGTAAGTGAAGCGTTGTCACGCCACAAGCTTCACGGAGAAGGAAAATATTGTAAGGAAACTGTACCTAGTACCTACTGAAAAGAAATTGAAAAGACACCCGCGACTGCAATGGACTCACCATTTATCATCTTCAAGAATTATCTGTAATGATGGTTTTCAGTTACTGCCGCCGTCAGCTGGAATATGCGATAAAGACCAATTTGTGGTATCCGGTCAAAACGTGAACAATGTGATACCAATACTTTGTGGCATTAACACTGGCCAGCATGGTAAATAGTAATTCCTACGTACATTATAATTCCTACATAGCCACTAATATGGATAGATTAAATGAACAAAAACTTCATACTTATTATATTAATTGGTTGCTAGGCCCAATACCAATATAAATACCTACCTAATATAAGGCCAAATTCATGGGAACCTACTTATTTACATAAATTTATCGCAATTTCATTCATTCATCTTTTCAATAAGAGCTCATTGTTGGGCCCCAGGGGCGTAGGTTTTCTTCAAATAACCGTGATTAATTTCTATATTTTCCATGTCATGTGTTACAGTTTACATAGAAGTCAGCGACGCAGAAGGCCCACTATATCTCTCAATACAAACAGAGTCAGCTGAAAACAGACTGTTTTCCATTAAGGTACTTTTGAAATGTATCTGGCTAAACTGAAACCGAAGATAAAGTTCAATAACTTCGTTAAATAAAAAGAAAGTCGTGGTGGGTGATTGGTCCGAGATGTTGCGCTTAATTTAGTAGTATTTTTTTCTGATATAGATACTTAGGTATAATGACGTCACACCACGAACTTTACGGTGATGGAAAAATCTTGAGGAAATCTGTGTTATGTTCCTGTCTTTAAGAAATTGAGATGTATTGGAGGTGATGCCAGAGATGATGCCTTCTCTTTGGTGACCCATATGGGAGAGCGTGAAGACATGAATAAATGCATGATTTGAGGAGACATATCGTTTAATAATGATACACTTCTTCATTTTCCTTTCTAGTTCACGCAATTATCTTGGGCTGATGAGCTAGCCGCACCGAAGGGTTGTCTTCAGTACTTCAAGGAGGTGACGGGCCACCTCGAGTCATTCAATTACCGGGACAGTTCTGAGATCGGCATTGCCAGATACCCCAGCTACTTAGTAGGTATAATCTCAGAGTTTAAGGTATTCCTCCTACTTGTAGGAACAAGTCATAAAATGCCGTCACGAGCTATGAGCGCTGACCTTGAATGTGCAGTAGCTAGTCATTCTTGCGCGTGCGCATTATTTTCGAGCGCTCATAACTGGCAACTTTAACCAGGTATTGTACTTACAGTAGTTGATAGTATAGTGATCAGGTATTCATAAATTATTATGTATATTATCCCATAAGTAGATCGGTACTTAGGTACCAAGTACCTACTTACCTACATGGTACCGTACACCACTACCAGTACCTAGCCCGCTATAAAACTCAAACCATGTTTTCAGAACAATTTTAACTACGCCATGTGCATAGAGCGTGCATCGGAGTCCTGCAGTGTGACGTTCAGCAACGCGGGCGCTATGCAAATACCCAATTACGACTCAGGTACATACCTAAGATTGACCTATGATTGCCCGGCAAGCCTGTACAATCTGAGATCCGGTTTTACTGGGAATTTAGTAGGTACATACTTAAAGCTTGATGTGTAGCCGTGTGTACACCTACGTGCTCCCATTTTAACGACCAAATGTTACTGGACTGGCTGTACGTTTGTTATCTAGACAGGGCAAGACAATCTGGCTGACAACTTGTTGACCTTTTACAAGCAATCAGTAATCACTTAACTAGTGGTTTCAGTAGATAGGTACTTAGTACTTACACGTAATTGCTGCTAATTTGCGTGTTATTAGGTATGTTAGCTAAGTGAACATTTGCGTCTAGTTAGCTAACTTTGTAAAAACATAAGTCGATATTTAGGACGGTACTTAGATAGGAAGGCGAGTCATTTCACGTGAACATAGGTATACATGCGTAGTTGCCCAATATTTTTGCTGATAACACTTTTGTTTGTTACCTGTAACACTTTTGCCATTTGGAAACCCTTAAGGAGCAAGTAGCCAATTGTGAAAAAAATATTCCCAGATGGCTTGCCGATAATTCCACCAGATCAAGCCGGTGTAGAGATATTCAACTGCCCCAGTGACTGGTTATTGATATCGGCGACGAGGCTCTGCGGCGAACGACTTAACGACGGCTCTGTACTACAAGACTTCGCATTAAATGCTCCTATCACAGGTATTCAATAAAATCACACGGTTACACAAAAGTACCTATCACCTTCAGTCGATAGGTACTTGTTTGACAGTCACGGTCATACACAACTGATCCCTAGGAATCAGCTGTGCATGACGCAAGAAAACCTTCCAAGTAACTTATTTATTAAAAATATGCTCACGCTATTCTTCATAAGTAGAGTTGTAACAATCAACGTGACAGAGGGTGAGTCCATCGCCGTCTCAGGCACTATACATACGTCTTCGAATTTGTTCTCAGACACATGCAGGTTTTACTCAGCATGTTTTCCTTCACCGTAAAGCAAGTGGGGTGGAATTACTGCACTTAAGTTTTTAGAAAAACTTATTAGTGTATGTCGCAGGGATTCGAGCTAGCGTCGCTTGCGTGGTGAGGACTGCTCAAACCTTACGGCCACCACGGCTCTTATCTATTTACCTATTCGCCTGTAGTTTAGTTGCCACTCACAAACAGGTGCAAATGAGATAATCTAGATGTTTTAAAATATTGTGCTTTAGGTTTTAGGCCTTTTTTTGTCCACAAAAGGTGGGTAGCCTTTTTGAATTTATTTCTGCAATTTGATACAGAATACGGTTGTATTTTAGAATATATAATTAAAATAAATGCGTATTTACATTGGTACTTATGGTATTATTACATTTTCATTAGGTATTATTGAAGCGTTTGAGAGATAATTTTCAAAATATTGTTTCAGATTACAGTGCGGGCCCAATTACTGTTTGGTTCAGATCTGATGAATTCTATGTGGGTAGGGGATTCAGACTTAAATACGTACAAAATGCTTGTAACAGACAAAAATGAGTTTCATAGCAAATATTTTAATAGATAAATAGTCACATTAACCTTTACCTGCTACATACAATAGTGTTCAAATATGTGTAACACCTATTAGGTTATAAACATTGATACAAAATATATTCATTCATTTCAAAGTATTTTAAACCTATTTATTATGTGTATATTACTATCTCATAAGTTTTGGTTAAGTATATTAAAATAATGACTTAAATATCAAATAAATGCTGACATTCATAACGTCCTTTTGTAATACGATACAATTTAACTAATACATTAATGTTATTTTATTGTTAACAGAAATAAAAAGACCAAAAAGTTTTACTATGTAAACACATTAGCATAGAGAATATTTGTATCATAATGGATTAGTGTTTCATATATTTTGTATGAACCATAATTATAAAGAATATTTATGTGAGGCTACATAATCAGTGTTGCTTTGTAACACTTGCCTAAAATGTATGTATATAAGCACCATACATTTTAAAGATGTCTGAGCTCATAAAATGGAAATGAGTGATGAAATCACAACTTCATCCATAGCTAAATTTTGTGCATAAAATTTTATTAAGGGTGCCATCACAAGTTACGCAGCGATAATAGTGGGAATTCTGCACATGTTTTTATTCACCTCGCGCCGTACATATAGACAGACAAAATTACTACTGCGCAATAGTAATACTATTGAAGGAACGCGTTCAGAATTTGTGACGGGAACAGTACAGTACATATTTGCAACACACTTTTGATACATCATTTAAATATACTGTATTTTGGTTTTATTACAAACCCTAGATGATAGCAATACTGTGAATTACATCGAATTATCAACAATAAGTACAAAATATTTCAGTTGTAATGACTAAAGGTCGAAAAGTCAAATTACTTGTTCTTCAGAGCTTCAGCTTGTTTGATCTTAAGTTTGTTTTGAACAATTTTATTGAAAGACAACAATATGGGCACCATAATGAACCTCCCAATACCAGCACCAAGCAACTGGATCAATACTTGAATAGGACTCTCAATCGACCCTCCATACATCAGAGTCAGAAGATAGCCAGAGAAACTGGATACTGAATAAATGCGGCCCATCTGCAAATTATAGAAATTGATGAAAATTTTATTAACAAATAAGATTTTTTCTAGGGGCTAATTCACTAATTGTAATACAAATTTCATTGTTCCATTAAATCCATTATAATACTTATAAATAATTTTTGCCTGACATGTGAAGTATGTATAGACAATAAATTTGGGTAAGCAAATGGGTGCAGTTAGTGAACAATAAACTAACAATGTGTTAAGGAAAAATTGTTAAGAATTTTATTTGTATTATACCTACATCTGAAATAAAGAAATGTTCTATTTTTATTATATAGTTGGGACTTACCAAGGCATCACGGATTATATGGTTGGCAACAGTATCCGGTGATTTCAATCCAGAAGATCCCGATATGAGTTTGGTTTCCTCAGGTTTGGAGAGATCCTCATTCTTCAGGCCAGGAGTGTCAGTGTCCGGAGGGAAGGAGATAGTCAAGCGCACCCCGGTTCCCACCAGTTCCATGAGTACCGACTCAGCAAGTCCACGGACAGCCCATTTACTAGCACTGTATGCACTGTAGCCGTAAATGCCTGTAAATAAATTTTTTTTTATCTAACTAGCTTCCGTGCTTGACTTTGTTTGATTATTATTACAGATCCCTTATTAAACTTGTTTACCAATATGGCATATGATTCTCAGCATTCATGTAGCATTCAATTAGTGAAAAACATTATCGGAGCTTATCATCAATGCAAACAAACAATCAAATCTTTTCTCTTTATAATATGTATTAGTATATAAGTGTAGAAGGTAATCTAAACTAGACATAATTGTTATTCTTAAAAAATATATATATTTTTGTTTCTAATTACTTAATTAAATTAATAAAATTAATTTAAAATATGTAAAGGAAGCCATGGACAGAAGCTAATCCTTTCATGTTTAATATATCAGTTAGTCTACTCACCAAGCAGAGCAGCTTCAGATGACACCATCACAATTATACCCTCATTTCTCTTCTTCATACCAGGTAATACATATTTAGTAGGATATGCAGTTCCATAATAGTTGAGATCCATCATGTGCTTTATGTCATCCACTTGCATGTTCTCAAACTGGCCACAGACACACATCCCAGCACAGTTGACCAACATGAATATTGGGCCCACTTCTGCCTCCAATGAAGAGAGGCATTCTTCAATATTTTTGTATTCTGATGTGACATCTAAAGCAGCATACTGAATTTTTTGGTGAGGATCAGTGCGTTTCTCTATTAAGAATTTCACGGTGGCTTCAAGCTTGCCCACATCGCGGCCTATGATGGTAACATGAGCTCCTAACTTTCCAACCTCCATAGCAATTGATTTACCAATACCACTTGATCCGCCGGTGATGACCACATGTTTGTCCTTTAGATTCTTATAGCGTTTTTTTGTGTCCAATGAATATTGTACAATTAATAACACGATTGTTATCACTGCTGCACTTATCAGGAATATAAACATTGTGGTAATCATTAAATAAAAGATAGCTCCCAACTAATTAAAACACGGGTAGCGTACTTTTGGCGGCTTTAGCGACGCCGCCTATCAAACAATTTGATTGTTCGACCGGTGTTTTACCAAATCGGCGCGTAGTGTAGCTATTAAATAGAAATGTTTGCCTGGCTGAAGTTGAAGTTTACTATTTTCACAAATCGTTTCAATTGTTCTTCTTTATTTTATCTGATAGCGAAAAGATTTAGTTAGTTCAGCTTTTTGAGAAGAATGAAGATTATGAGCCAGGAGTAGGTTCAATTGGTTGGGGTTTGGAGTTTACTTACAGGCAGAATAAGGGTTAAGTGAGTGAGGGAGTGAGTGACGGGATGGATGACAACATTGACAACTGTAATCAGTCAATGACAGTTGACTTTGCCCGACGACTGACGGGAGTCAGCTGCACACAGCGAAAGTTTTTCATTATCTATGGATAATATCAAATGCATAGACATTCACATCACTCCTTGTTTATGGTCAGTGTCTTGTGGGTAGAGTAGTAAATAAACGACAGAGATTTATCAGTAGCAGTTAGCTAGTGCATTCATTCCTCCTCCTTCTTGATAAGTATACATTATAATAAAATGTTTGCATTTTAAGTTCACACTGTATCGTTCATTTTTTCACCATTACACTATCTTCTAAAAACTGGTAACCCTATAAGTAACTGTCAAGGCATTTAATGAACTAAATACGATTAAAAAATATCACATTTGTATTTGTAACACATATTTATTTATTTTATTTTTCCATCCTTTCCAGTGTACTACTGTCTATCTATATTCAATATTTATAGTAATCAGAATAAAGATAATTAATACAATGACAGCATTGCTCCTTTTGTAACTTCCGTGTTGTAACTGAAAGTGACAGATAATCTAACAAAACGATTTTTTTTTGTACCTACTTTTTATCAAAATTTTCTTCGTACGTCGTTTTCTTCCGCGGAGCAGATTTTTTTGTGTATCCAAAAATGAATTTTGAAGTGAATAGACTAAATACATTTACTGACTGGCCAGCTTCTGCTCCGGTGGATCCAGTAAGAATAGCAAAGGCGGGTTTCTATTATTCTGGTAATGGCATGGAAGTGCAGTGTTTTAGTTGTGAAGGAAAGATATCTCAGTGGAACTACGGAGATCAGGTGATGTGGCGACACCGGCAGTTAAAACCTAACTGCGCGTTTGTGGTGAATCCGCATCTATCTGGTAACATCCCTTTGGTGATAGAACCGGAGTGTACATCCTCTGATGAAACAACAACTTCCTGGTCCCCGGCTGGAGAAGTTCAACCAGAGTCAATACGTACATCCCACGATTATGGCCGCACTGAGGAGGATGAGATGTACAAAAGTGATGCCTTGAGACTTCTATCTTTCATCAATTGGGAGGTAAACATTTGATCTTGAACTATTACTATCTTACTGGTATAATGCCCAATAACAGGTATAATAAATACCTAATAGTACCTAATTGTCCTTGTACTTATGAACTTGACCAATGTGAACCATGTGTGCTATCAAGCTTATGCAATTTTCAATATAAAGTTGCAATTTTTTATTTTTAGATTTGAATTACATTGAATATATTTGAACAATTCTTGTCCTACCCTAAAAATTTGAGAACATGTTTATTACAAACATACTGAATGATGTATGAAGAAGGTTAGTTGATATGTCCAACTTATGAGTAACACTCCTGCAAGTGTCTCTTGCAAATATTACAGAGTAAATTAGAACATAAAATGACCTCCAGAGACCTTTACTGCATCTAACAAGTATAAGATTGTTTACATAGTGACCTCATCACACTTTACTTGTGTTTGACCTCAAGCCCTAGCCTTGTGCCATAGATACTATAGCTAACAGTTATATTATTGCTATAGTGATAATTGTTACAGGATGCATCAGTGTCCAGAGAGGCTCTAGTAAATGCTGGGTTCTACCACGCTGGAGAGGGCCGGCTCAGGTGTGCATGGTGCGGTGGGGAGCTAGCACCATTCAGGCGCTTTGGCTCTGTTGGACAACCGTTAGAAGTCCATAACATGTAAGTTTACGTGTCCAATTGTCCATAATGTTTTTATTGTTTTCTGAGTTAATTTTGTTTATTTTGTTTTTCTATTTTAATCTGTAATTATTATGTCTTCAATAGAGAGATGAGAGTGTGGATATGATGGAGCCGAGATTGTCTATGCTAGACATTACTTCCAAAAAATATCTAATAGAAATGTAAATATTATTTTGTGGATCTGAAAATGCTTTTTTTGATGGTTTTCATTTGTTATCTATACTTATTAATATTATAAAGAGGGAAGATTTGTATTTAAGTATGTTTGTAATGAATTATGTTATATGTTTGTAAAAAGTACTGGACCGATTAAAAAAATCTTTCTTTAAATGCTACATTATCTCGGATTATATACTAAAGGCTATATTTTATCTCCGTACTCCTGTGGAACGGGAACTAAGCGGGTGACGTGGTGTGACTTCTGCTCATTTTAAATTATTTTAGTTCAACTTAAATTTTATTTATGTGCATGAGTATTTTTATTCATTAACAAAAAACAATTGTACATGATTCCAAATCCAAGAAATTCAGCAGGAAAATGTTGTGTTTTGTCCAAGTATATCGAAACAAACAGTAATCATTTGCCCCAATAAAGTTAAATAGGTACTTAATATGAGTGTCATGTTGATTGCAGGTATTTCCCTCGATGTGCGCATGGGGCGAGCTTAGAAGCGTCGCAGCGTACAAACACAGTGTCCCCACCTGCATCCCCTCCCCCTGACACTCCACCACTCCGATCACCAGACTCCAGTGATAACCTACCACAATCGTAAGTCTCTTTATTTAAAATCGACCTTAAATAACCAGCATTCAACTGTGGGCTAGTTTCCTTCTTTACATATTGCTCATTATTGGTTTCTGTTGAATAGGATTATTGATGATTCATTTATGAATGACACACACCAATAAGCCGTAATTTGGTATGGTTTTTCATGAAGACATTAAACATGTTAGAGGTGTACGATGAGATTTGTACCAACCAACCACAACACCAATGTGTTTTATGTGCGAATTAAGGATACCTTGCCCTCTAAAATCTGGCAAGTTGAACATACAAATGAGTACAAACTTATTTTAATAATAACATGAGATAACAAAGAGACTGTAAATAGTTACAAAATATGAAAATGTGTTCATACTGCAGAAAACTGTAACTCACAATATTTAGAAAAACTTTTGCGAATTCACTCAAATTGTAAAAATAAATGTCAACTCTTATTGAAGCTCGTTCATAATTTACATACTGTTGTTACACTGCACTGTGGCTTTGATAAATTTTAAGTATTGTATAAAATATGTATATGTGCTTTGCGAGATCGGGTGCGGCGCACAATACGGCACTACTGGCAGCGGGGAGGAGGCTCCGCGCGCTCGGAGTGGTGGGCGGCGGTGCCCGTCGGCCACAATACGCGGCGCTACAAGCACGCCTACTCTCCTTCCGCCGCTGGCCGGCCGACCGCAGCCAGACGCCGCGAGCACTCGCCGAGGCTGGCTTCTACCACACTGGCACCGATGATCAGGTACCTGCCTCCACACATTACTCATCCACCGATGATCAGGTATTTACAATATAACATATTATTTTAATTATTTAAGTCACCTGTCATCACTAGGATATAAGGCTGTACAAATTCTCATTCAAATATTCGGCGGTGACGCGAGTATTGATTAGGAAAACGATATCAATCTCTGATAGGAATACTCGTACGTGCGCTTGCTTTTTTTTCTTTGTTTGGTGCGAGCGCTAACAAAAAATATGCGCAGTTCTCAACTAGAACAAAAGAAGTATTCAAAACTAGAGATAGCGCTTGTACCAAGCATTATGTAGGTGCATCGTTATTACTGTGAAGGCGATCTGTGCTAGTGGGACCGTCCCAGTTATGATTACTCCTGAGCATTTGTTCCCCAAGGCACCAGGTATTGGTAATGTGTTATTTGTGGTTTTGTGCTTACGAAGCATTGTGTAGGTGCGATGTTACTACTGCGACGGCGGTCTGGGCAAGTGGGAGGCGGGCGACGCTCCGTGGGCGGAACACGCGCGCTGGTTCCCTCACTGCGGCCTTGTGTTGCTCACCAAAGGACAGGAGTTCGTCGACAGCTGCCGCCTGCCTACCACGGTGTGTATCTCATTTGTATAAGAGATGCATGAATATGGATGAAAGGAAAGTGTAGGGCGAGCGTGTGATAAGGCTCATACATACACGCATACATACATACATGTGCTCACGCCTGTATTACCCAAAGGGGTAGGCAGAGGTGTTGTAATAACAAAACCCTCTTTTCACTGAAGATGATTAAGTGGAGTGTATGCACTGCAAATAAGTTTTTTTAGAAAAACTCAGTACAGGCCTTGCTAGGATTCGACCTTGCGTCGCTTGCGTAGCAAGCTACTGCTCAAACCCAAATGCCACTACGGCTCATCCCTCCCTCTTATATATCAGTACACCAAAATATTCGAAAAACAAGGATGGCAGAACATTTTGTAAAGTAATATAAATGTGTCAAATCGACCACTCTTTAATTGACAAATTAAAAAGTTGGAGTAACACCAAAATGGTACTATTATTTTTGGTGTCGAATCCAGGTCTTATAACCAAAGCCAAGAATAAGAATATGTGTAATAACTTTCAGGTATCCACAGACAGCAGTATCAACTCCAGGCGTCGAAATCCTGACGGGGATGCACCAGTTTCGGGAAATCAGGTAAATAGCAATTGAGTGATTTTAAGTGGCTGGCTTGGACGCCTAATGAAATATTGTTACTTCTTTATTCTTTAAGACCATTTGCTCCATCAAGCAAGAGGGTTGTCGCTTAAAGTTTCAAAATTTACTTCTTAATTTACTGTCGAACTGATGAATTGTCGTTTAGAAGAATGTCTGCAAAACTGACTCTCTTATAATCTCGTAGATGCGCGCTCACTCATAGTGTGTGATTTCGAACGATTTGTTCCTGGGTTAAGTACTGATTGTAGTACGCTCATATGTATACTGTGTCAGAGATGAGTTTTCCATTACATATTATGACTAATTGATGATATGTATGGTGTGTGGAGTGGCAGGTAGAAGAGTGTATGGAGAGCAGCATCGCGCTGGCTGCACTGAGTGCGGGATTGGACGCAGCGCGTGTGCGCAGAGCTATCACACGCAGACTACGCACCGCAGGTATCTATTTATATTTGTACTTGTTAAAATTAGTATGTTTTATTATGTTTTAAAGGCCCTCTTTGCTCCAAATTAAAAAGCTTGCTGTTTGTCTATATTTGTGTTTATGGTTTAGATTTGAATTTTTCCCGCCGTTGTGTTCCCTTTATCTGACATGTGTTGCTTCTTGTTTTCTGTTGTTGATTTTACAAGTTTTATGTAATTAAATATATATTATTCGAGAATTCTTACATTATTAATAATCGACCCTTATACGACCTCTAATAGTGCTAGCCGTGCCCCGGTTATACCCGCGTAGGGTTAATTGAATTATAATTTAATTAAATTACATGAATTTGGTTGTATTACAGGAGTGCCGTTCGGTTCATCGGAGGCGTTGATCGACGCGGTATTGGATGAACAACTGAGCGAAGAGTCGTGGAGCGTCACGCCTGCGCTTAGAGACTCGTTAGCTGACACCCTACTAGGGTTGCTACCCGCCTCACAGTCAGTTATTATTTATTGCGCATATCATTACCCTAACCCAAGCCAGTATTTGGATGGGTGATCGTCCGAGTTGCCTCACTGTCACGGAGAGCACGTAAATTATCGGTAGTTAGTTGTCGGTTCCGGTTGCTAATTTGACATCTTTGGCAATCATTACAGGGCTAAAATAATCTGACAGCTACTTTGACTGGGAGTACCAGTTTTTCCTCGTCAGGGGGTTACGAAGGTGATCTGCCACATTGGGTTGAATCAAGTGCCACCCCAACAATATATGGGTTACTGCCATAGGAAACAATCGTGAAGTGTGTGATGGTAAGCAGTGACGGTCAGCCTATTGAGGCTTGCAACATCAAGGGTGTCACTGGCGTGTCACTTTATAAATATTGTAATAGCTGTGTCAAACAAAACTTACTTAGTTATGTATAACCTGCTTTGTAGTTAATTATATACGATAGATTAGAATATAAAAATTCTGCAAGAACGATATTTAGAACACAAATATCGCGGTTATGCCAGAGCTTACTAATTTTTGATTTTACTAAGTAATAAGAATGTTAATGTTTTTTTTCCTATTTATATAGTGTTTACAATGTCTAAGTTAAGGTATTAAGTTTAAAAATTTCAGAAACATTGGCAACAAGTGTCCTTCACCTGGGGACCTTATAAAATTGAGGTCCCTTATGACCTGCGTCTATATTTGATCTATATCTCGTTATTTTAACTAAACTTTGGTTTGAACAGAAGATGGGACGAGAGAGCAGCATCGCCGCCGCGCTCGCCTTCTCCCGTCAACACAGAAACACACAACGTACACATACAAGAGGTACAATCAATACCACAAGATGCTGGCAACACTGAAGAGAGTACTAAAGAAGACCTCGCACCAGATATAAAACACATATCGCTAGAGGAGGAAAATAGACAATTAAAAGAAGCTAGACTATGTAAAGTCTGTATGGATAGTGAGGTAAGTGTATTTTAAAAATAGACTGTCGCTTTTGTTTACTTGGGGTGGTAAAAGTGTTTTAGGATTTTTCTATCTGTAATTTCCCAGTACCCACACAGAGTCTGGATTAGTGCCCGGTTAATGACATTAGACTCGCCCCCTATTACATAAATTTATTAGGACTTAATCGAAACTGGCAAAATTTGGATGTGCTATGAATACACTTCTGTCTAAGGGGACTGTCGCTTGTATTTCTCAAAGTGGAATTTATGTGCTATTTATGAGCTGTGCCCCGCGGTATCTCCCGCGTAGATTTAGTTTCATCCTTATCATCGCAGATCCCTAATATTTTTAATGAATAAAAGTAGCCTAAGTTATTCCTTGAAACATCAACTACTGCCAGTGAAAGTCCCGTTACAATCGGTTCAGCCGTTTCAGAGATTACCCGGAACAAACAGACAGACAGAGAAAAATTTTAAAGCTTGGTTTTTTAGTGTCAGTAGCGTGTATACTTTCATATGCATTTAGTGAAATCCTGTTATTTTGGAATTACAAACAGACACTTCAATTTTATTTATCTGTATAGACGAGAATACCCAATTTTTACTATGTAATTAAATTACTATGGAGGCTAGTTTCCGAACTGGTGGTAAATTTTCGACGTTCATAAGTGCCTTACCAGGGACCAGACTGATTTTTTTTTTATTTTCACTGAGAGCCCGGCAAGACCCTCAGTTATTGAATCAAGTTGATGTTGAAAATAGTAAGTAGTGTATACTATGTTAAGGTGAGCGTGGTGTTCCTTCCCTGTGGTCACCTGGTATCGTGTGCGCGGTGCGGCGCGGCGTTGGCGGCCTGTCCGCTGTGTCGAGCGCACGTCAAGGCACTTGTACGGGCTTACCTTGCCTAACGCACACTCACGGTAATATACTAATACCTTATTCTTTAACGCTAATCGTTATTGAAGCAACATGCTCAGAGTGCCTAGTGCGAGCTTTTCACTGCCGCCGTCACAAGTCACCGCGTCAAAGTTAACGCAGATTTGTATGGGATCCAAACAGCGCCTCTGTCGGCCTAAAGATGACACTATTGTGAGCCCATATAAATCTGCGTTTACGTCGACGCGATGACTTGTGACGGCGATTTTAGAAAACTCGCACTAGTCACTCAGTACCTCTATCACGAGTAAGCCACCGTTTTATCAATCTACTAGCGACCGGCCTCACTTCGCTTCGGACGGATTTATAAGACTATTACAAATCGTTGACTTTATGGATGTTATTATACATATAAACCTTCCTCTTCAACCACTCTATCTATTAAAAAACCACATCAAAATCCGTTGCGTAGTTTTAAAGATTTAAGCATACATAGGGACAGAGAAAGCGACTTTGTTTTACACTATGTAGTGATACTCGCTAGCGTCTCCGCCCAATATTTGTATGAGAAATTGTTAAGCGCCTCCAAGCGGTGACGTGAAGAACTAAAATATGTCATACAAATATTGTCGGTGACGCTAGTATGTATAAATTACGAAAACGGTGTAATACTCACAATAAGGGTGCAGGAATAGCAGTTGTGGATCTATGGAAGGTAGCAGTTTGCTCACTGAATTCGTGACGCTGTGTCGTCACCACTGTCGGCTGAAACAATATCAAACGTGGACTCCTGCGTGGGTCAATCAAGTTGCAAATGTTAACCCTATAACTTCGACAGTCTGTTATAGATATCTCGTGCCCATATTCATGAAATAGTCTAAAGGCCTAGTGCGAGTTTTCTTAATATTGCGTTTACGTCGACGCGGGTACTTGTGACGGCGATTTTATAAAAAATCCCACTAGGCGCTCAGAGGGCCTGACTGAATACACAGTCTACTACGTCTTACTTGCCTCGTAGAGATTGCTCTAGCAATAAGACCGCCATATCATCATCATACATTTAAGAGTTGTGACTCTTGTCGGTGTAACCGATGGAGTTTCTTCCATTCGTCTCTATCAAGTGCCATCTCCTTAACCTGTCGTGACAGACACTGACTTTCCTTAATTTGTCTCATGTACGTTAACCTGGGCTTTGTTAACGTATGTACTGTTATATATTTTTTATTATTGACCAAGAACTGTGCCATAAAGGATATTGTAAATATTCTTTATTGCAATAAAGAATATTGTAAATACGCCATGATAACGTACACTCTTGTCAGACAACGAACTTTGTAGTAATTAAACCTGCGTATATGAATAAATTCTCGTACAAGCACGCATCAATTAAGGCGACGCACTCGATAGAGGATTTTATAATACCACCTCCTTTCTGCCTTTATAAGCCTTCTGGCGTGAAATAATATACTCTGTTATAATCACATTCTCTTTAACAGGATCACGAGTGCAGTGTTCGGTGCCTCCTGTAATTGGTGTTCAATAAATGGGTACTATACATAGGGTATGTAACACTTGCTTGTATATAATGTTACTTTATTTATTTATAATCATCGTATATAATATGAGTGGCCTACATTTGATGTAAGCTTGTGAGATAGTTTTATTGGAAAAGGTAACGTAGGTTGTAGCCACAAGGATGAAAATGAATTGAAATGTTAAATATAATTTTAGCCCAGTGAATAATTACTTCAAAAGTTCGACATTTATGTGAATGTACATTGTAAAGAAAGATGAACACGTATTGCACTTATTGCACTTTTTTAGTGGAATATTTTAGGGTACATGGTCCCGTCACGAGTTACGAGCGCGTACCTTGAATTCGCAGTTGTAATTTTATGAATCTGTCTATGTCTTATATATGCCGTGAGGCGAATAGAAACATGCTCAGTATCCCCACTATTTTTCCTGCCCGCTTGTAATTCGTGACGGTATTTATGTAAGTACTTACGTATAAACATGAATTTGAGTAAATTTTAAATATCTTTTGCCGCATTCGCCATAGTCCGTTGGCATAACAAAAACGTGGACGTGACTTGTTGAATGTATGCGATGGTAGATTTCGTGATTTCGGTAAAGTTACAAAATAATAAATTAAAATTGTGATGAATCAACTGATCTTCCATGAGTGTTACATTTACATTAATATTTAATTATAATAAAATTTAACTGGAATTGAACCAATAATCGAATTAGGTTGTATTGTTCAAATAGTCGAACAATGAAAATCAGTCGTAATACATAATCGTATTAAATACGAAATCTACACACGTCATTTGACTTGCTATATTGGACCTAAATTTACTTTAAAAATGCTTTTTTGAAACTAAAATTTCATAATTATTTTATTATTTATCATAAAAATTATTTGAAGTTACCAAAATGTATTTATTCTATCTTTAAGCATATATCTCTTAAGCAGCTAAATATATAATTATATTTATGATCAAGTGAATGATAATATTAATTTGTTTTACAAAAATATTATCAAATTTCTGGCATCTTCATACTACTCTCATAATTAATATGTAACAAGTGGTTAATTACGGCTTTATTTATATGTGCTAGATAGACCAGGTGAGGTGTATAAATAAGGTAACTAAGGATTGTTACATAATGTATTACTTTTACCTATATCTTTTCATTATGGAAATTGCCCCGCTGTCATTGGGAAACGTAAAAAAAGGTAAAGCTAATATAATTTTACCTTTTAAGGTCACAATCGAGACACAAAATTATTATACTGAATAAAAACATATAAAGTGTCCAATTAATAACTTGGTACACAACAAAATCTATTAAATAATGGTATATAGTATAAACATCCATAACTTAATATACAGGCTAGTAGGTATGCGACATTTTAGTCCTAATTTAGGGAATTGTGTATCATCATAATTACTTCCGTTTATATTTCAAGTATGTCATGTCATACTTACATGAATGATAAGAAAAACAATGTATTAGTTATCGTCATATAAAATAAAAAAAGTGTGATTATCGTTACTGATTACGAATAAGAACACGAATTTAATCCCTTTGGGATTTTACCTGTCGTGAATTATCGGGATATACAGCGCATTACATACACGAAATATTTGTTATGAAGTTCTAAACATTTACATGTTTAGTATCCATAGTTAAGGCTTTGCTTTGGACTAGATAATGTGTGATAATGGGCGCTTTCACATTAGACGATAACGGTACCGACACGATATCGTCGGACTAGTAGTTTGATACAATTACTACTGAACGATATCACACGGTGTCGTTGTAGTCAAATATCGGCGGACGATATCGTGGCAGTGGGAAAGCGCTCAATGTCTGAAATTTATAAAAAAAAACATGTAATTTTTTTTTTCTCTAAATGAATTACAGATTATTCATAGTCAAAGTTGTTCATAGTTATCACAAATTTTATTTGGAACTACTCTAATTAATGGCCGCGGACAGCTCGTTCTCCTTTGACTGAAGTATCATGGTACAGCCTGACCTAGTATGTATTGTATAAGTATATTATGTTTATAGAATGTAGTAATATATTGTCCAAGTAGTGTTTAAATGAATTTAATCTGTGGTTGCATGTAGGTACTTTGAACGTTTATAACTATAACATGTTCTAAAAGGTTCTAATTTATGCACATTTACTTTAAAAGTAGCTCTTGTTAACAATATTTTAAAATACTGCTTTATATTTAATTCTAGGCTGTGTTAGAATGAGGTTAATAAGTTACATTAATTTCCTATGAATAACCCTAAGAGTTATAGAAGAACAATGTTCAGTTTTAAAATGTATTCAATTAAATTAATAATATTCGATATGAATATTTATGTATTAAAAATATGATCTGAATGTATGCAAATAACACCATGGTAGCTTACACCGTTACATGTAAAAAAAAGAAGAAATTGAATTAAATTCTGATGATGTTTTTTTTTTGAAGTCTTTGATTTTGACTTCATAGTGTGTACGCGCCATGCATGTTTGCTTCTATAGATTGTATTTGTGTGCGTGAAATGTAATACATGTAGGTACTAGCGAGGACTTAGCGTGACGATATGTGTGTGTGTATATTGTTATACCTACTCGGTATTGTAGATTTAGATTATAAATCGTTCAAAAAATATCATGGTACTCAAATAATTATACTGGTTTAAAACCTTATGATTTATTAAAACTTGGTTGAAAATGCAATGCTATTTTTATTTCAGAATTATTTTATCATCGGCATTCACATGTTCTTATTTATTATGGGGCGGTTTACACTTGCTTAGAGAACATTTTCGTCCAAATAAATTCTATGTTCTATATAAGTCGCGGCGTGTTGCCAATCGCCACCGTAAACTTTATAAGTCAGATGTGAATTTTAAAGGCAATAATTGGCTGTCTCGGTTCGTTCCAGTTGTTGGTGAGATCAAACGCGATGTTTTTTTATGTGATAAAGGTGAAGTGCGTGTTAAGAAGTTTAGTTATGCTGCGCCGGCGCCGCGGCGGGCGTCTGGTCGGGAATAGCCTCCACTGAAATAGCGCAGACGACGCCATCCGATGACACCACGCATTTGGAACAATTTTAATATGCGAAAGCCACGCACCTAACTGCTAGACGCTCTGACTCACTGTATTGAACCCATTGCATTTGTATCCAATACCATATATCTACCTGTTGGCTTACTGCGTATAACTTGAACTGTTTACCTACAATCTACGCGGTTTGTATGCATATATGTTATTGATTACCTAATATTTTTAAATTATTCATACAGAAGCCGTAATTTCAAAATTAAAAATATCTTCTTACCGTATTTTCAAATCGTTAGAAGGACAAAGTAAAAAAATACATTATACAAGATTATAAATGTTAGCTCCGGCTTTCTGTCACTACACTTATAGGTATCACGTGGACAATATCGCAAAAACGCTAATATCATAAATGTCCAAAAGTTCCATCCAACCCTAAGAAAATTATGTTCCGTAACAAGAAAAATTATAAGAGTAAAATTATAATTTTAAAGCGGTGGAACTCACACGCAACATGCTAGTTCTTCAATTTAGTGTCTTAGTGTGTTTGTATGTTACCTAAACATAATAATCAATATATTTAACGTATGGGTGTAGATAATTTGCGTTGGTACAAAATACCCTCGCTGAAGGTACAGGAAATATAATTATTAATTAAAATGTTAAATTAGAGCATTTATTATAATGCTACACAAAAATCTAAAACATCAACCCTTGGCGTGGAAATTTCCGTACTCAAGTCTTGCGACTCAAGATTCTGCTAATGGCATCAAACTGGCTGATAAGTAATAGCAAACATATTTTAATAGGTTTATTCCCATCCCATTACCAGGAAAATAACACTAAATATAATGATTGTAAACTGGATGGATATAAATAGTCCCTTTGCAGGAAAATTTACTGAGCCGAAGCTATAACTAAGCAGGCAAATATTTCAATATTGAAGTATGTTTGAAACTCTATGACATGGGACTTTAACATGTCCGGCGAAATGCCTCTACCTACCCATGGTATTATTTTCTAAAAATTACTAAATAATACTTACCTATACATCTTTACTTATTGGTTATGATGGTTTTTTGTATATAATTTTATGCTTTGCATAACAACACAAGGCAAACTGCGAAGGCAGAGCAAAATTAAAACTGTATAAAATTAATAGTTGATTTTACAAAAAATAAGTATTAAGAAAGACTTGAGCCATTTTGTATCATATTCTACTAATATACCGATTGATATCTTTATACAAAAACTGACTAGACCTACGATGACATATTTTATATTTATATATGCATTTAAAGTACTAACCTCTTAGATCATATCCTCAATCTAATGTCAAGCGGCGATATTAAATAAATCGTGCGATCAAAGGTCTGTGTGAACTTGCTCTCTTGTAGCACACATTAGCTGTAAGTTCATATGTTGTCTAAATAAATTAATTAATTAATTAATTAAAAACGTAACAAAAGGGCGACTTATAATGTTTGTTGAGAATCGACTCCTTATACAATATCTACAGTTTTTATGTAGGTATATCACATTGGGCTCCCTTTTGTGCTCTTTGCTAGTGAACTAACTTTGTCATCTATGTATATTTTGTTCGAGACAATTTGCGAAGTGCTTTTTTACAAACTTCAAACGCGTTGGCTCATTTTGGCTTTATACAGATTACCGATTTTCCTCTTAAAAGAGGTTACGAAGGCCAGATTCGTATAAAAATCAGGTGCTCAGGCACATCGTGTTGTCAAGTGCCAACCCCAACAATGTATGACCAGGCCAAGGATGTGATGATGATGAAACGCGCTGGCTCATTTTACTTATAGGAAAAGGGAAGGGGTTTTTACACTACCTACACGGTGAGGCTATTTATATATGATAAATACTGACGCGCTTTTTGTATTCATATCTAACAGAATGGCACTGCAGGCATATGTCGCGTGGACACTGGACCGATGCGTGGCGGGACGTGCATTGCTAATGTAAATGTAGTACTACTGCAGTGCCTGGCACAGCGACAGCGCTGACGCATAATTCGCAGAATCGTATAGTATAGGTATTTCCTTCCCGATGTCTAACAGGAAAACTTGAAATAATGGGAATATTAGGATATATTTAAAACCACTATTGTTAACTTAGTGCTGTAATAACTCTAACAGTTCTAAATTGAAAACACATCTTTAACATTTTTCTATACATCTTAAAACTATCGAATACCGCAGAGATGCTGGCATAGCGCCAAACTAAAATTTGGTTTTGGTTTACAGACTTGCATCTGTTATTGAACTTCTTGGAATAAAAATAGGAATTGAAACTATGTAGATAAAAGCGAATGAAGTTCCGTGGGGGTATAGTATACATCGAGTCGAAACTATCATGGCAATAAGAGTTCATAGTAATTTATCTATTAATATTGAGGCAGATAATTTCCCGTTCGAAATTGGAGCTGCATATTTTTCTTACGAAATAGAAATGAATAATCTGTCTAAAGTATCTATATAATATTATAATATATGATAATAATGTAAGTATCCAGTCTACGGACTAGCTTATACCTAGTACTTGTTAATTAAGTATGCCATCAAGATATTATGTAGAATGAGAATAAATGTAAACATTACTAATTACCGTAAATGAAGTAAAAACATTAAATAACAGCTGGTATAAAATTACGATTCATCAAATTCAATGCAACGACCTCACAATAATAATAAACTCATATTCAATGTTCCCCGGCCAGCTGAACGTTGCGGATATTTGCGTAGAGATGGCGCTAGCTAGCACAAATGCACCGAGTTGAAACCTCGAACAATCTTGAATAGTATTTATCGAGATGTATATTTACCTCGGTGCCGTTTTAAACATTATTTAATGGGTGGTGTGAGTCAGCGCGAAGGTGGAATTAATTAACGATGGTTGTCGGTTGCATAGACGCAACGTCCTTGCAAGGCTGGTGCGTTGGCGATCACGTGGCGCTCGGCTGCACCGTTCAACGCCTCTTGCGCATACCTTCCCAACAAACCTGAATGCTCTCAATTAACGTTAGCACCTTATCTGTGTGCCTTTACAAAGTAACACGCCACATTCGCTAGGAGAAAACTATCTATTGAATTAACACTGAGAAAATATCGCTACATTCACGTTTACACTAACATACTCATTGACTTGCAGACTTGCAGTATTAATATCTAAATACATAGAGGTAGGCGTAATATCAATAGCTAGTTTTGTATGTAACGAGGTAGCAAACAAAAGGCCTAAAAGACCACTAGTTATGTGGTATGTTTCCAAAACTTGGTACTTAAGTAACTCCTATGATATACCTACCCGATAAAAACCACATAATTTTCTATTGTTGTTTAGGATACAATTATATTTTTGAAACACAAAATCATTATTTTCTTTAACATTTTTATTGTGTATGTATAATGACTTTTAATAGCTACAGGTTCCTGTGTTTCCTTTATCCTTATTTCATCAAAAACAGACGAATAATACTTTTTGATAAAATTTGTTTTACGGAAGGAAACTTCTTTGTAATAATCCTGAAGTTAGCACTGCCATCGTCCGCCCACTAGATTTCACAATAAGAAGGACGGAAGGTGTGGGCGCGAGACAAATCAACCTCGCCGCGTCACTGAAACATCAACTTTAAAGACAACACTAATTAAGGCATAAAGTACTATTAACTCCTTAATAGGTTAATACCAGATATCTAGACATCTAAGGTATTTAATTGTGGAACAAAACGGGAAATATCAAATCCATAAGTTACTGTGGCGCCAACTGCGTAAGGAATGTAGACGATATAAGGCGTGGGCGCCACTGTCTATGAGTCATAGGCACTCCTTCCTACCCACTCCCATTGTATGTACAGAGCCTTACATCACTGCCCACTACAACTGCATACATGGAGTTACTATGTTAGGAATAGTCTCGAATTCTCTACAAATTACTACAGTTAAACCATGTTTTGAACGCTTTCAAATGCGTTTCTTATGTCATGTTTTCTTCGTACTTAGAATGTACTGTAATCGTAAAATGATTTTATCATTGCCTAATTTTACATTATCACCGCTATTGTCTGCGACGTACGAATGTCTAATCTAAGAGATATAGATGGCTTGTATACTTATAATACAATGAAATTAACCCACGTCATTCATACCATATCATTCATGAATTGTGCACAAACTTGTGCTTAAGCGTGTATTTAAGACAATGCAACCGGTGTCGTATGTTATTAGGAGCCAAGCTTCTCGCCCATACAGCTCATCTGTACACTGCTCTGCAACAACTTGATCCAATGTTGCAGTGTTACTCTGTTGCAAAGAAGCTCTTTGAAAATGAAAAATATTTATTCAGTTCAGGCCCTGTTAAGGCACTTATGAAAGTCGAGAATTTACCACCGGTTCGGAAACTAGCCTTCTGAGAAGAACCGGCAAAAAACTCAGCCAGGCATCTTGTTCACTTCTCTTTGAAAGGTCGCTATGGGTCAAATAAAATCCATATTCATACCCTTAGTGAGCAGGAGTTCTTACCAACTCTGTTCAACTTGCACCTATCTAATAAGTGAGTGAAGAAATTTTTGCAGATTCAACAAAGAGCGTGTTTTTCTTGATGTTACAAGAACATTGTTACCGATGCTTAAGTACATTAGGGGGAAAGGGGCTGTAGAGATTACATTTTTCAGTCATCATAATGACTATCTATCAATATCTTTTTTATCTCAGTTCACCAGATTCTTCTACTCTCACTCTGATTGTACTCGCACTTCTCTACATCTTGTTATTATAAACATAGTTTATGGACTATATTTCTAGGCTCGAATAAATCCTTGTTGAAAGCTAAAGAAAGGACGAAGCGCATGTACTAAAATCACATCACGTTGTTGTGTGACATCAGCCATTGTAGTTGGAACAATGTGTAGCTGCGCACGCGCTGGGCAGTCACGCGCTGATTCACTCATAAAATATTAAGGTGACGACCAACTTGTGTTATGTTCATGCATAAATAAATGTAAGCAATCTCCGGATCAGGACCCAAAAAGTTGGTGTTGGTTGGCGCCCAACATCCATACAAAATCCTAGATACAAAAAAAATTATCGGCAATATAAGGAATTGCTGGGATCGGCCACGGTTGCCGACCTAGATCCAGACCTAATTATTAGGATTATGTTAGGAACAGTTCGAGCCATATTTTACACCTTTGTATGCTCTGCCTCGATTAGTCCATAGCCTTATGTGCGTTCAGAGAGGGGATGTGCCTTCCAAGTTTACTTATTATTCACTTTACTTACATAAAACAAGTCACGACGCTTAACTCCAATTTACATATTTTTTTGAAAAGCTTACCAGAAATATCCCATGTTCCTTTATGTTCATTCATTGTTATATGGTCTCACAGATAAGCAGTGACTTAATAGGTATATATCGCATGCTTTCACTCTTTTAAAAGACCTATCAGTGAAACAAAATTTAGAACATGAACACAGTAACAGAGGGATACTTTTTTGAATTCTTTACTTTAGTTAATCCACTGATTTCTTTAATTTGAGATATCTTGAACTCTGCGCATTTGATACCTATTTATTTTGATAACTGTAATGTAGGTACAGGGGCCCAACCATGAGCTCATATTGCAATGATAATTCAGTTGTGCGAAAGTGACAGATGTATACACGTCACATACATATGTCTCATAAATGAGTGAAACTATCATGGCAATAAGAGCTCATGGTAAGGCCCCAGTTAAGCTCTTAATATATTCCTATCAAGTTCTGATTTTGTCTCTAACTCTACATAATCAATCCAGCATTGTACTTAGATTTTCATATTATATGAATTGAGCTATAAATAGGATCCAGTTACAAATAATGAAATAGTACTGAAGTAGGTATTTAAGGTAGATACATACATTAGATTTGGTCATACATTTTGTAATGAATGCGCCAAGCTGACCGGGATTGGTTTCCGCAATCGACTTACATCGATGTTGCAAGAGTACCATAATGTAGCTTTCACTGGGAAATAACAAACCACTTGAATTTACGCGCATTACATATTTGTAGTGCTAAAGACGTGAAACATCCTCTGTATACCTATCGTATGATTTGTTCTGTAATATATTCTCTATACAGATAAATAAAATTGCATTGTCGGTTTGTGATTCCATAATTACAGCTTTTATTATTTATTTAACGAAAATTCTTTCTCGTGAAAAGCTGTAATTATAAATTATACGGTTTCTAACCGACGTACATAAAAAAACCATTGTTTCCTGTCTGTTGGTTCCGTTAAACCTCAGAAACGGCTACACCGATTCAAAGTGAGTTTCACTGGCAGATAGCTGATCTTACAAGGAGTAACATAGGCTACATTTATTTTAAAATAAATTAGGGTTCCGAGAAATAAAGTCTATGCTGGTGAAACCACAGGACAGTACAACATAAAAGCGGTACTACGGTAGGCAACTCGTTACTTATAAGAAGGTACGTACATCAGAATAGCTCATAGGCTTTAATTTATGAGGATATTGTGTTAATTATACAAAAACCCCTAATTATAAACTAAAAACCTTAAAAAGAAATATATAATCTTATACCTAAAATATATTATTAAAAGGAGTCCCTGTAGGCAAGGTTCCGAAGATACTGGCAGCATTCCCCCTTTGAAAGCTAAACTAATTCTTTGTCCGAGGTAGCTGCCAGCTCTTCGGTCTCCAGTGATGTCAACTAACCTTTACGTAATTTCATTAAATAGCCTTATAGCGCTAGGACCCCACGATATACAAAATATATAGGTAAGTCAAATCCTGCGCGTAAGCCGCGGGCACCAGCTAGTAAACCTATAAATTGATTGATACATTTCAAAGCTTTGATAGGCTAGTGGGTTTGTCAGCGGCGCCGGCGCCGGCGCTAATCTGGTATGATCCCACAGCTTAGGGCTGATGATTGTCTTCAGTGTTCTTATGAAATGTTAGTATCTACCTACCTAACACAAAGATAACATTATTGCTATTATGATGATCCTTCTACAGAGGTCAAACCTCTCGGTCAGTATCTTAATATGTAATTTCTGTAACTGATAGCTATTGTCATTTCTGCATCCATGACATGTACTTATTTATACTAATAAATTGCACAAAATCCACATACATGTTCATAATACAGCCAATATCATGTCCCATGGGAAAATAATAATATTCTGGTGTTGGGGAAATTATTTTATACTTAAATTATTTGATATTCGAAAACAATTGGCTGTATACCTAAATCTTTGATTCGAGAACGATACTGTACCTAAATCGTATTGATTATATCTACAAAGAAAGAAGTAGGTATTATCTTAATTCTTAAGATTGTTTCATTTATTTATGTAAGTATTCGACTCATTATCTTCGTTATTATCGAAGTCCCGTCAATAACAAATATGTTATTGAACCATTCACCAGTGAGATACGGTCTTTATTTACTTTTATTTATTTAAAACATAATTTATGTTATCAGGTAGTAAACAATCAGTGAAAAAGTTGCTACTTTATTCATATACGATTAATTTAGGTATGAATTAATGTACTTCTCTAGTACCTAATCTACACTAATATAAAAAAGTGGAAAGATTTGATTGTTTTTTTGTTTGTTTGTTTGCTTTGAAAAGGCTCCGAAAATATTTGACCGATCTTGAAAATTATTTCAGCAATGGATAGCTACATCATCAGCGATTAACATAGGCTGTATTTTATCCCCGTACTCCCACGGGAACGGGATATACGCGGGTGAAAACCGCGTGACGTCCCCTTGTAAAACAATAATATTTTAAACAGCAAGCTCCAAAATTAAAAAGCAGGGCAAGTTAAGATAAAATATAAGTGTCATAATTTTGGTAAAATAGGTTTGAATAACTACTAATCAAAGCATTGATCTACGCAATTAATTCTGCTTAGTTCCTGGTACGTCCTATTGTAGATACCTGCCTCAAAGTACGGTATGCATGTAACTCCAGCAAGTAGAGTATGGCACCTTTAAGCTTATTAAAAAGGAGGACCTTCTAGTCGACCCGTATAATTGTTTGTACGTTTAAAGATTTGGATACCGAGGGCGATACTCCACATGTCATTATGATAAGCCTTCATCAAGCTATGACTTACCATAAGTACATGCAGATGAAGGTAAAGTCATGGAGACGTGTAATACTTTGCATGCCTCATATCTTTGGATTGAAAATTTACCTAAACCTGAAAAGATTAACCTCAGTTTTCTGTTATATCTTGATGAAATAAATGTAATAGTTAATATCGTATCTTTCAAAATTGCTAGCCCAGTCAAATACACACACCACCAGGGGCCTTACCATGAGCTCTTATTGCTATGATAGTTTCACTCATTTATGAGACAGATGTATGTGACGTGTATACATCTGTCACTGTCGCACAACTGAATTATCATTGCAATAAGAGCGTTGGGCCCCAGTACCTACATATACCACGTGGCATAAGTCGCCGACAGAAGCTAGTGCTTATAATTATAATGGGGTTTTCTGCACTAAACTGCAGCATCCGGTCTTAGCTCAATTATTAGCAAACTTCCATACAACGTTATATGTAATTATTGTATGTTTTAACAACGTGCCGTATCGTCACGTGCGCTGAGTAACATTGCAAGAATTTAAAAGCTATACATACATTATTGTTATATTTCTAACCTATGTTTCTAACCAAGTTCGATTTGCTGGCGCCAAGTGAAGTGACACATCGTCAAGACATTTTGCAAACTTTTAACTACACTAAAAGCAGGCAATATCATAGTTTAGTAAGTACTCTTTTCGAATATACATTTTATTAAGGGTTTTTTACCCGACTATGATGTAGCATAAAGCAGGGTTATGATTTTAACAGGTATGTGTGTATGTATATAATGTTCAGCTGCCGAGTTATTCTCTAAAGTTTCTCAGCGTCGGTTTCAATAATAGGAAATTGAAACATAATACATAGAAGATAACGTTTAATTTTGTATCTTTAAAACGGACACTCAGCGTCGAGTACGACGTTGAGAAACCTTACAGAATAACGCAGCTGTTCCCTCAGAACTGCAAAACTACTTAGCACAATTTACCAAATGGGGTATCGTTCTATGCGTCTTGATTGTAGACTATAATGTGTAAGTTCCTATCTGTTTGTTGGTACTAAGTACTTGGATCTGTCAATTGCGATACAAATTATTTAATGCTACTAAGTAATAGTGTTCCTTACTCGACTCAATCTTAAACTTTCTTAGAAGTACTTAAAGCTTAGTCTTTAATCTTTTATGACTTGTATAATTTACCGACCGACATTGATGTATAAACCTTTTGTTTAATAGTAAAGTGTTCCACGGCCTTCCATTCGCCGCAACAAGAGTGCCTTGAGACAGCGATCACGCGGAAATGCACCCAGACACAAGCTGGTATTCACTGTTGACCTTTGTCATCATGTGCCTGTAACTACGAGCTACTCACCGAACAATCGAGCCTCATATACGTACTCTAGGTAGCTCCACTCTATTTGTAGATTACCTATCTTGCAAGTAAGTACTGGCAGAAGTTCAAATGTTTATTTTATTTCGTGACGACTTAGCTGTTTCCATATGAAAAAAAGGTCACTTTGACGACAATTTCGGCCTGATTGTGTCTATGTGATATCTGTTTAATTCTATAGGTTCTGTAACGAGTTATAAGCGCTGATCTTGAATGCGCAGTAGTTAGTTCATGAGTATGTCTCGATGGGTCAGGCAGGACCCACTGGGCCCTCAATATTCGCCTGTTCGTTCTGACGCCCTGTTCTGACTTTAGCTAGATCGGGGGACGAGTGCACACCTCAAAAATGCAAGGGGACGAGTGGGTACAGGGTGCGAATTTCATGGGACCGCACCGCAACTATTTCCGCTAAGCGCTCATAGCTAGCGACGACACATATAATACAGCAGTGCTTGTTAAAATTGGATTAATATTTGTGTTACATTGAGCCACAATAAGATTGCTTTGGACACGACCATGCCATCAATTACAACACTCGCTCTATATGAAGACCTCTTATTATACCGTTTAAAATTTTGTGAAATATCTGTAACCTGGCCAGAGAGCGACAGATGCAGCTATGTTACATTGTTGCCGTTTTATGACATCGACACCCAATAAAAATATGTAAATAAGGTCAACCATCCTCTGTCCTTTCTGGTTTCCAAGTAAGACCAGTTTTTATCGGTCTTTTAGTACTAATATCACCATCACTAATATGCAAAGATGTATGCATAATAGTGGCCGAGACGACGACAGACTCATCATCGGTCACTTTGGTATATAATCAGCTTCGGTGAAAAGTGGGTGTTGTTATTACAAGACGTATGTCTACCCATTCGGGGAATACAGACGTGTATGTAGCACCATGAGTACTTATGTAAGAAATAAATAGTTAAATTTGAAATATTGCAAAAGGTTAGATGCATTTGCTTACATTGTCTTTCACATAGCACCGCTAAAGCAAATTGCATGACAAGGATGAATGGTCCGCGGTACTATGAATGGTCCTGGCGTCAATGGCTGGAAGTCGGAGAGCGGTCGAGAGGCTAATTGGCCGCCTCGTGTCGAGCTCAGCTAATTATCACACCACTAAACTGACAGTCACGTGGCACTATGTACTTATAACGTGATATTTGTTAAGGCCATGCTCTATATTTATCAATATTACAAATGGGAAAGTATCTCTGCCTGTCTGTTGCTTTTACACTGCTTAGCCGCTGAACCGATTTGTTGAAATTTGGCTTTGCCTAAACTACTTATAAATCATTGCGCACGGAGTCACGGGTAAAAATTAGTAAATTACATGCTAATATACATGCTAACATACATACTTACCTACTCTCACGCCTGAATTCTCCGAAGGGGTGTACAGATATATTACACCCACATTTCGCCAGTTATGTTTTAACCCATGTAATAGGGGGAAGGCCTATTGATATTAAACTGAACACTAATCCTCCGGGCTGCTACTGGGAAATTACAAATGGAAAAACCCAATATCTCTTTGTATGATGTGTCTATAATTACTTTGTAAACTTGTAAATATATTTATGGTCTTTCATGCGTATATGTACTTATAAGTGTGCAGTACTTATAGATGTACTAGCTGTGCCCCGCGGTTTCACCCGCGTAGATTTTGTTTCATCCTTATGGTCGCGGGAACCTAATATTTTTAATAAATAAAAGGTAGCCTATGTTCCTTCAAGGAGTAACTTAAGCTACTTTTATTTATCAAAAATATTAGGGTTCCGCGACAATAAGGAAGAAACTAAATCTACGGGGGTGAAACCGTGGGGCACAGCTAGTATCTAATAAGATTGTCTGTGCCAAATTTCATCAAAATCGGTTGAGAGGTTTAAGCGGGAAACCGTAACAGACAGACAGACAGAGTTACTTTCACATTTATAATATTAAGCAGGGATTTTCTTCACTAGCGCGTCTGTGTGCGATGTAAATAAAGTAGTCTCGGGCAAACATTCTCGAGTAATCTAGAGTTAAGTGTTTGTTCGCTATGCCCGTGGGTGGCGGGTTAATCCTTCCTTACAGGTGTGCTAAGAGGCAATATACTAGGAACACCACTTAGAAACACGGCTAATTACACCAATTTGTAATACATATCAAACTTGTAAGCTTAGGTTATGGACTTTACAATGTTCGGAGCTATTTACAACTTTGTGTTGTAGATTAAAAATAAACATTTATGGAGCAATACTGTTGCAATCTATATCTGTATATAATAATCACGTTGTTTTGAGTAGCATCACAATGTGATTCAACTGTCTTTATTGAAAACAGCGCTATCAATTCGTGGAACAGTTTACATAAACGTTGAATACTAGATACGACCATTTCCTGATAATTCTTAGTGGGTCGAGGATGTCAATAGGATCGCTTTGAGTTATCGTTGAAACGATAAGGGTTAAGCACCACTGTACAAGAAAAGTTTTTAACATGTTTTAAAGTTGACGATATCTTTTGCGTATTTTCCTCATTTTGTATGGGAACGTAAAAGCGCCCCTATCGGCGAGTGTAGAAAGCTTTACGTTACGTTAACCAATATTAAAATCTATCCTTGGGGTACTTCATCACTACCTAGAGCATCTCATCTATATCTAGAGCTGTTTAAGCAGATCACCGTCATTTAACTTTAAAAGTGATCCTTACGGCTAATACAGATGGCTGGAATTAATGGAATTAATGGCTGGAATTTACCATGCTCACAAATATTTGTAATATTTTAGTTTTTAGTTTGACAATTGAGTAATTTATTTATTTTTAAAAACTGTATAATATTCTTGAAAAGAGTAATTACTGAGTTTCTTGCCAGGTTCTTCTCAGTAAAAGCAACCTTCCGAACCTGGTGGCAGCATGTATGTGTGATTGTGTCATTCTGACGATTTGAAAGTATGTAAGTACTTTGTTTAAAGTCTAATCGAATAAAGATATTTTCGAGTTTGAGTTTGAGTTTGAGTTTGAATGCTAATAAAATCGTTGCTGGAATCTTAATTTCTGTTTAAGGTGTACCTATTACGTTTCATATAAATCGTTTTGTGTTAAAGTAAAGGAGTTGGCGTAAATTCTTGGATAGCATGACTCGAAATACTGGTTTCACTACCAAGTATCTAATGCGAGCTCGTGTTAGCAAATTGGCTCATACTAGATTAAGGTGTTGAAAATTACAACACCTCTGCCTACCCCTTCGGGGAATACAGGCATGAGCATATGTATGCATTCAGTATTGCAGTAAGTATCGTATTGTGAATGTATGTTAATCACGAGGCTCATGGCTAGCAATGTATGTGGGTACAGTTAACTGTTATCCTAAGTTGTTATCGTCGTCAGCGAGCCGTGTTTTTGTTTGCATACGTTAACACGGTCGATATTTAGGTCGCGGCGCGCATTCTGTATATAAAAGTACAGGCAGGGCTGCCACATAGTATAAAGAAAAAAAAAATGCTCACGCCATCCCAGAAGGGTTAAGCAGAAGACAATTAACAACAACACCCACGTTTCAGCGAATATGATTAGGTGCCAACGTGACAGAGGGTTAGTCCATCGCCGTCGAATTACTTCTGAGACATATGCGCGTTCCTTCACCGTAAAGCATTTGGTGTGAAATCACTGCAATAAGTTTTTAGAAAAACTCAGTGGTCATACCCCGCTGGGATTCAAATTTGCGTCGCTTACGTAGCAGGCGACTACTCCACCACGGCTCTTACCTACTGATACCAATTTTATAAGTATGGATGACTTTACCTTTTGTGAGTAATCAATACCGTGTCACACTTTCCTGGCTTCGTTGCGTAAGTGAAAAATCCTATAACTGTCATCCTTCAGTATTGTACAATTTGTTCATTGATCTTACTTGCAATAAAGCAACCTCTGCCTGATATATTCATCATATTCTAACAATTTTAAAATACTTTGTTAAACATAAAAAGTTAATAAAGTTATTTTTGAATTTGAATTTCTTATCGGCGAATTATTTGCAGTAGGTAGACAGTATGCACATAGTTAGCGTTAGACATTCTTCCTTCATTGTACTTATTTAATGGTGTATTTCCATTACTAAGAAGGACTAGGATAGTTTAAATATTTACCTACTTACGCATTTCGAACGTTGGTAATCATTTTTGAATACACAATAATTCTTTGAAACCCATTACATCACGCTAGTTCCTGACCAGTTATCGGTCATAACGACACTCATAATGTGGCAATGTTTGATGTGAATGATGTGATTCACTTCCCTTCGTAATCATCAATGAATGAAATAACTAAGTAATCATTGTACCACCACTACCTAGTGATCTACGTGTTAAACGGTCGAGTTAAGTATACTACTCCTCTCTATAGAATTCAAAAAGAAAAATTCGTAGCTATTGAAGCAAAGATCCATCATTATTATCCGCCTTTGCTTATTTTATTTAGGCTCTGCGCAATGTATATTTCTCTTCCATTTGTCCCTGTGTGAAAGATATGGCTAGAAAGCAATATCACCATTCGTCCACATAGAAGACATTTTATTGTTCATGTTTATTCTTCAACTTCTTAGTCAAGTGGTGCTTCAGACTTCTAGTAGATAGGTACAGTTATTGATCCCCTAGGTAAGGGAATGATTTAATTATTCTGTACTTGTTATTAGTTTGTTAAGCGAATTAGCTTACATTACGTTGAATGGGACCCAAAGAGAAGCCACTTAAATAATGTGAAGTATAAGTAGTGAAGCCCTGTCGCCATTGATGCACGCTGACGACGTATTTCCGTCAGCAACACTGCATATCCGGCCCGCTCCGCTCCGCCGCTGACAAACAAAGGGTCAAACAAACTTCCGCTGCTGTCTGCTTATACATACTACTAACTAACCTGTATATCCTCATCCTGGCATGTTCGTTCTCTTACAGACCAGCGTCAGATCTTGTAATATTTTGTGGTACGTTTTTATTACAAGGAAAAATAATTTCAGAGAGCGTGGCGTGTGCTTTAGTTATCGTTGCATAGAGACAAAGATACAAGCCTGTTTGCACCGTAGACTTGTTTTCCAAATCAGAGGTAATTTTATTGACATTCATAAGTGTCTTTCAAGGCCCTTAATTGAAGCATTTTCGAACTACAAGGAAACGCCGTAGGAGCCGCTTCTCTCTAGCTTGTGCTATATTTGCATACCTCTACGCCCTACACCCTCGCTTTACAGACAATCATTGAGAGTAAAATACAGTATAGTATAGTTGCAGGTGTTAAAAATAAGATTTAGGTAGTTACTTAATTGGTCTACATTCTTCAGTTGAACAACCACGCAAATTCGTGCGCGCCTTCAAATGCCGGTAACCGACATTGCATCACGCAATCTTGCAAAGTAAACAATCAACGTGGACTAGGGTCGATGAACCCTATATACAATATTTTTGTATTCTTTATTCAATTTGGCCTCATTAAATGTTCAGTCTAAAAAACGCACGGATGCATTTTTTTTTTGTTGAAAATGGTCATATACAAAGAATTTATACTTAATTTATTTATAGGTAAGGTACATATCTTATTTACTAGAGTTAGTTAAATTATTTTGAAAATTGGAAATGATTCCAACCAAAAACATGCACCAGGTCCAGATTTTAGAACGAAATCATTGGGCTGGTTTATTTCGCTATAATACAGAACTATATGGTACGTGCTTGAATAATTCAGCCAACCATAAACAGAGCCAAGAGGTGAACACTCTTGCAAAACAAAGAAACAAAAAAGAACAACCAAACAAAGAAGAAACTTGATCTATGAAACATGAGGTGGTTCAAAGTCAACAGCGAGATTACAACACAGACAAATTATACGCGCTCATTTCAAATCACTCGCATCGTTACTAAAAATCAATAAGCGTTGTAAGCCTTGAAGCGCCGAAGACTTTGATACGTCCGCCTCATTGTTGGGGAATAAGTTAACCTCTGACAAAGGGATCAGCCGATAATCATTCCTGTGTCCATCAGGTCATCAGTCAGCCGAGATGAAAGCCGGCCGGTCGGACAAAGCCGGGTAATGAAAGCCACAGCGTTCTGTGACAAATGAGCTTGTCCGCATTGTTGCTGCAGCTTTGTGTTAGCGCACCAGATCATGAGAGCTAACTGCGGTTTGTTCTTATAACTATAGGACTGTACGCACACTTATATACGGTCCACTGTTATGAAATATTCAGCGGTTGCTTTCAATTAATATTACTAGGAATTCCATCACAAAAGTACTGAGCAAGTAACAAAAAAGGGAACTAGGGGTCTACCATCATAGGTTCAAGCAGAGCGTAATAAGAACTTCTTAGGTTTGACGTTTCATTTTATGATACTAAAATTATACGTCAAAACTAAGAAGTTAGTAAGTCTTCACTGCTATAACGATGATAGCAGGCCCCCTGAGGATGAAAAAATTAAAGTAGTTTAATAACAAGTAGACGTAATTCTGAGTTTAAACATTTAATGAATTAGAGGGTAACTAATTGAGTATCGGCAAAGTCGGAAAATCTTGCCTAAAATTGTACTGATAAACGTATAAGACCCATGTAACGTATTTACTTACCATGGCCTATCGCCGTACGTACGTATTTGTTGTGGTTTCCAGCCGTTAATTACTGTAAAAGTTATCGTGTACAGCATATGACGCTATAAGGAAATAAGAACCTGCCATGCTGATAAAAACATTAAAAACTGTTGGTTGCTGATACTCCTTTTCTAAAATGGCATGTTTCTACAGCACCTAATTGGTTTACGTACACATCTATTGAGCCCCCCACTGCTAAGTTTGACCATTTCTCATGAGCGCCGATACCAGCTTACCAGCCTATATTGCTCAAGGGATATCCATGTTGGGTGGTAAAACCGATGACCATACTTGGTACAAGATAAATGGTTAGGGCTGGCTCTCCCTTATAATCATTTACGAAAAAAAAATCGGAAAATCATACGAAATTACTACTGTATTTCTAAGATGCATATATTAAGTCCCCGGGTCGGGTAGTATTATTGGGTTTACCATCTAGTACTTATTTCCCAGTAGTAGCTCGGAGTATGGATAAGTGTCTGGCAATAGGCTCGCCTCCATCACATGGGACTTACCTGATATAACTGGAAAAATGTGGTTGTACAATAGGTACACCTCTGCCTTCCTCTTCGAGGAATATAGTTGTAAGCATATACATACATATGCTTTGTATGTTTAAATATATTTCCATGCCTCGAAAGGCAAATTGTGTTTTCCAGCAACACGGGTAATTCATACCTTTAACGTTAATAATATTGGTTCTTGTAAATTATTTAATCACCTGCGAGCTATTAGCTAGAGGAAACCTAAGCAGGCAGACAACGAGTAAACATTCCGTGCGAAACCCTATATACCAGCTCATGGCATAAATGGCGATCGTCTGCAATCGGATCCAGCCACACAGTTAGAGACACATTCTCAATAACGAGCGCTTACGATTGATCCTATTTCATCTGCGAATGTCGCCCTACAATTTATTGGCAGAGATATACGGATCTTGGTGTCCTCATAATACTTTGATTTTCGTACCTCTTAAGCTCGCACCGAACATATATCCTGGAAAACTTTGAGTGCTACGGAGTCCAAGATGTAACTTTAGTTTTTGGACAAATTTTATAAATAGTTACCTAAACTTGTAAATTTTAGATGATGAAAATCGCACGTGGATCGGAACTTACGTAATGATTTTCCTAAAATTGTCTGGTCTCATTGTACGTAAATAACCTTACCAATTCATGTAGCCGAAGTAGTTTTTCTAAATTGTTCAATGTATTCATGTTTCGTGAATATAAATGAAGGCTAGGGGGGAACGCTCTGAATTAAACTACACCAATGACGTCTTGTTTTGTATCTATTTTAAAGTCATTCATTCATTTATTTCACAATGCGCTCTAGCACCGATCTTTGTCATTGCTTTAAGCGGTTTAAACCAAGAACAAATTGTTTTTGGAAATTAAATTTACCAGCACTATTTATTTATCAAACCCATCGTGAAGTGAGATAGTTTCACTTCCAGTTATAAAATGTCTCCAAACAAATATCTATTTAACATAGCATTTCTTAGATGCAATTGCTTTCCAGAATTCCCCGCTTGGATCTGCAATATCATTTTTTGTATGAATTTTATGGTGTGCGTGTGTGTCTAGTCTAGTACATAGCATAGTTTATAAAGATATTAGGTAAGTATGAACTTTCTAGCAGGTTTCTAGCTCTGTCGGCGAATGTAAACTCCTTAATAATAAACCATATGTGCCCTAGATTGTAAAATGTTGAACTAAATTTACCTACCAATGTACATTGACAAACAGTTGCCTTATCTTAAACTAGTTATTTTCTGTGTCACGGAGTACTAACGCATATTAATTAACATGAAGTAGATAAGTATCAATAATTAATAATTTTGTATTGACTGAGTAATCTAATACTTCTTTAAGTGAACGGAGAAAAAACGAAACTCAATCTCGTCGCTTTATATATAACTAGCTGTGCCCTGCGGTTTCACCCGCGCAGAGTTAATTTAATTCCCGTGGAACCCCAAATGTTCTTTTTAAATAAAAGTTCGTTACTCCTTGTAATATTAGCTATCTGCCAGTGAAAGTCCCGTTAAAATCGGTCCAGCCGTTGCAGAGACGTATTGATCAAACTCTTTAGCAAATAACTAATTATTTGGTACCAATTCTTTGCGTTTTTATACTCGTGATAATTTCTCAACGAAATGTCCGATTGGAATAAAACAATCGGCATTTTACTTCTACATGAATACCCTTGATAGCATAATGCTTAATTTGCATAAGGATTAATATTAAGATACACATTTAACGTAGTTTCTTTCTTCAGACGATTTAATATTTTTTATGAACATAAAAGCGGTTATTGTGACTAAACTATGATAGTTAGATATATGCTCTCGCGGACTTTTTTGTAGATCTTAATAAGACCTACAATTCCGTAGTACATCATTTTGTTCTATTGTCAATAGTTTTTGCAGCGCACGCATAAATAGGTTTTCGATTTTACACCTTGGGTTACAAATTCGCAATTTTCTTACGGACCCCTAATTTTTATGGGAATAAAATATATCCTATAGCCTTCCTCGATAAATGAACTATCCAACACTGAAATAATTTTTGAAATCGGACCAGTAGTTCCTGAGATTACAGCGTTCAAACAAACAAACAAACACACAAATAAACAAACAAACAAACTCTTCAGCTTTATAATATTATATACTATTGATTGCGCTATTGGGTCACTAATAAACTAATTTCAATTCTAAATAAATAAATAACAATAAATAACACAAACTAATTTCAATTTAGTAACTATGAACGATGCTCATGAAAGACAAACAAACATACATTTCCATACATTAAACCATATATACCTATGGTGTGTGAAAACCAAGTGATTACTTCATGGATAAATATGAATAGCATCTAAGGTGGTCATTATGTTATAGATTGACGTCTTCAGCGTACTTTACTTAGCTCAGTTTAAATGTATGCAATAAGTAAATAGGTGGCGCTTGGTAACTGCAAGGTCCGGCTGCAATATTACTTTGAGACAAGGCTACGTCGAGATCTACGTAAGTGCTTGCTTTGATCTTGATCAGTTGATAACTAAGTTATAACGAAAAACAAAATTAAGACACAAGACAAAATAAAAAGAATGCCTCGTTGGTCTCGTGGTCGCAATCACTGCCCGACGCCGAATACGAAGTTCTGGGTTCGTACCTCGCGTCGGGAAGTAGTTAGATTTTTACTCCGGTAATTTCCCTCAATCCAGCATCCCTCTCCAGCAATCTGGAGTCTGGATTAGCTCCCGGTTATGATAGGCTCGTCCTCTGTTACATGGAACTTAAACATAACTAGCGAAACGTATGTACTATAAGTAGCCTCTACCTGGAGGAAATACAGACGTGAACATATTTATGTATGTATGTTTAGAGACAAGAAAGTACACGTAAGTAACCTACCTACGTACAAGATGACAAGATTATTATTAGGTAGATAGTGAGAAATTTGAGTTTATATACCTCTGCCTCTGGATAAGACAATCCCAGGACCAATCTTAAAAATAAATCTATAATATCTCAATCGTTTTTCTTACATAAGTACCTATTATAGTTTCTGGTCGTTAAATGCACCTCCCTACTTCTACTTACTACAACCTTCAGTACCTAGTACAGTTGAGTATATTTCCATTGTGCAATGTCCTCAAGCTGACATTGTTCTGAAGTACATAGTTATGTTTTCTGAGGACAATGTGCATTCAACTGTGGATCCGCGCTTGCCACTTCTACGCAGTTATACCGCATTATCAGTTAAGGACCTCTTCATTTCTTGCTTTTACCCAGTAATTACACTTTGGAAACTTATTGTTAATGTAATTTACTTGACGTGACAACACAGATGGGTATATTTTACTTAGTATGGTCGTCGAGTTAGAGCGTCACCATTCCACTCTAGACTTTTCTGTAGTTTCTTTGTAGTAATGTTCGTAAAATGTACCGATAATGTAGAATTCCTTTTGGTACAACCAGATAAACAAAAGTTATACGAATCTGGAAGCAGTGAAGTAGTACCAAAGACTAACCCCAACACCAAGGATTTTTTTAGAGAATACTGGGCACGTACTTTCCTAAATGCGTAAGGTTTCTCAACTCGTGGAAGATTTCCGCGTAGCCTTACGTCACATTTACCCACCTCGTACGATACCAACCTAGTTCCTTAGGAATCACCGGAATGCAATGAACTGGACAAGGAATACTTGCAGGTTTTATTCTATGCCTCAATAAAATTACTCAGCTAACCAAACTAACCCACTTTACTTGACACAGTTAGCGAACACAACTACGATACGTGTGTTTAACAGTTCGTGTTAATTGCACTGACTTTATATTTTTACACATAAATTTGTTCCGACCTTATTTCTACTCTTAGACCTAATGTAAATGCTATTTTGTATACAACGCATGATACATGATAGTATTGTAGTTCCTGAATGACACCTTCCCAGAAAGGTCCAGAAGGAAGGACTGAAGTGCTTAAACCCGTGCTTAACGAAGACCCGCCCGCTCTCACTTCACTTCGAGTTATTATACTTTAGTAAGACTATACCCAAATCTTGAATTTTCCGTACTATCTGTAAATATAATATGGATTTCTTAGCCATAAAAAGATCGGTGTTTCAACTCCTTCGTGTTTGTAAAAACCGTATCGATCCGTAACGTAGTTTATAAGAACAATCACAAACACAAAAAAATATTCAATTTCAAAGTTCAAAATCAGACAAAATATGTTCTATGGAAAGAATAACTTCAATGATTCAAGAAGATACGAATTTATTTTTCTTTCAGCCAAATATCCAGTTTCCTCACAATGAGCATATATTTTCAATGTGAATTGAAAATACGTACTGGAATCGTACAAAAGGTATATTTGTGATGCTCACCTCGTGACCCTCGGGATCAATCGCTTAGCGTTAGTTAACCTTCATTCGGTTATTCCTTATATTTGTTTATTTCGCCAAAGGATCATTTTATGGTATGGTTGATCAATAATTCGAATATTTTCATGAATATAAAAATATTTTAGTGCTTAATTCGAAACACTTGCTATTAATCTTGTTATTAACACACACGTATTTATGTGTTACACAAACCACCTGCTCAGTATTTATTATCAAAGTGGAGGTGCTCAGAGCGAAGCAGATGGCGTCCTAATTTTAGTTAATTGTTTCCTGTTTAATCCCAGTCGTAAACTGAGAACTTTGTTCAACAACACTACTTACTTGTAACTGCTGTGGTATATTAGCGCGCGCGGCCTACTTATATTTATAGATAAATGTATTATTTCCTTAAACGAAGTCGTTATTGCTTGTAGACCCCATACAACTCAAGGCATTAAGCTAACAGGACTGTAAATATTATAAGTTTCATGTTTAGCTGAAGGACGTATTTTTAGTTCAAAATAAATGTTACCTAAATCTTTGAATTCACTAGAACTCGCGAGCGATACAAGGTACTACTGAGTGGCTTTTGATGACTCTTGCTACTATAAACAAATCATTGTAAATAACATTCTAAATGAAAACGCAGATAGTGTACCTTTATTTAAATCCTACATATTGTATCTACGTATTAGCTACATAACATACTCGTAGTATTGTATTATCTTATACCTACTAAATGGATGATAAATGTTTATTCCCTTAGGTACAAAGTATTAACGCCACAGTTGAGTTTGTCATCGATAGATATTATATACTGTTATCATCAAACAACTATCACTCACTTATCGATAAACATGCTTTAGATATTCTCAATAGCACAATAGTGACTTTATGAACATACTCCAGTATGTGGCATGTAGTTACTCTCCCAATAAGTGAGGTTATACATATTATATTCGTCTCTATTATATATATATACAATTATATATCATACACAGACGAATAGCCTCAGCTCTTATGGAACTCTGCTTGATAACATGTACTTACTTTTCTGGGGGCCATTCTCCTCCTCCGTCTGTGAAAATTTATCCAAACGCTCCATTGTCACTATACCCCTGATTAAAATAAAGTTAATTAACAACACAGAACATAAAACGAATGACCTACTTTTGAACGCCTAATTAATCAACTGCAATATACTTGGCGCCCAACATGGGACCATGAACTTGGTAAAATAACAATAAATATTGCAATAGTATAAGTCCTTCATCATTTTCCTTATGTTTTTATCGTCATGAATTAAACACCGCTTGTTATTTATATTATTTTTGCTGGAAAACAACTACGTTCTATTTATTTTAGTTCTCGAAGAACTACTAATTTACGTGGGCGCTTGATTTGTCGTCATCAAAATAAATACATACTTAATGACGCAATATTTGCAATACCTAAGTAGTCAATGTTGTAATATTTACTTCGGAGAATAAGAATGAGATCATCTACTTAAACTTAAACATTAAAACTAGTCGTGGAGCATCATCGTCGCGCTATCTGTACCTTATTTAATCATAATATGAATTAAAAATAAAATGACTAATTTGCGTAAAGTGACGTATTTTATCTTTTTGATGACGCCTCAAATCACGAATAAAAAAATTTAAAACTATTCTTAAATTCTTTGAACTGGGTAATATAACTGGTAACTGGATAATGATGACGGATATCATCATTATCATTACCCAGTCATCATTTATATTATATTATTGTTTCTCCAGCCAAGCTAAACAGCTATGCAACTATGACTGACTTGCCTATGTCCTAAGAATGCCGTGAGACGGAGCTAAAAGAAAAGATCTATGCTAAAGCGATTAGCTTATACACATAGAGCAAATCGATTTATCTCAAGAACTAATTGGTGGTATACATTGCTTAGATTTCTAGATTTGCTTAGACTTGCCTGTATCTAATTGTTAAATAACATTCTAGTAGTCTAGCTGTATATTTACTAATACTACTCTCTAATGCACTCAATTAGGTGTAAGTAGTTTCGATGTTATAGTAACCAAGGTTGCTCAATAACAGAATTCTAGAGTGTCTATGTGACATCACAGATGGCGGGCAGTCGGCGCCAATATTTGATATCCACGTTGATACCGTATCAATAGCATGCGTTATGTCCGTGATAAAAACAACACACGCACGGCACACATGCCTCATATCTGCTATATTTACGTACTTATGAAATAAAGTCCATCCATTCCACAAAAATTATCACACGTGTACCTATTAGTGCACCCCTAATGAAAGTGTCTAATACTGCTATAAAGTGCTAGTATTATGAAATAAGCACGATTTTAGATCTAATCTCCCTGTCACTCTCTCTTACAATCATAATTTTTTAATTTTAGTGAACCAAGCATTAAATCGACTTTTCCAGTTCATGAATTAAGGGGTAACACAATGCTATGGGCTGAAAACGGAAAGAAGAATAACTTATACCAAAATTGTATTATGTATGTTGTTCAGAAAACACTGAGAACATAAATTCCGTCGATAGCCTCAATTTCTTACTAATCTCTGCTTGACCGTTTTTATGTGTTTATGTTGAATTTAACGACATTTGAGTACTGTACAATCTTATCCTCTTTGTGTAAGTACATATCTATACGGAACAAATAGATAGGTACGATACATATTGAAGTACTACTAATTAGTAAAATGTTAGTAAACACCAAAATAAGTAAACGACTTTAGTAGTCTTAAAAGTTGTCATCAATGTACATAGAAAACTTGTCTGTTTATAAATAACCGATGACGAGTATGGACTGTGCAAGTCGGCTGCCATCGATAATGCAATCTCCAAGGTGTGCCACTCACTGTCTGAGATTACCTTCATATTTATCGTTTGTCATCCATCTCGACTAAGCGCTATCTAAATATTTATCAATGATCGTCCTTAGATTGGTTGAAATATTCCAGGAATTATTGTTGCCGCAGCAATAGTTACGAGAATATCAATACTGACCTAACTGATAGTAACCATGAATACTAAATATCAGAACAACATTCCTTAATAATCTGAAATAGTAAACGCAGATCTTAATAGGAAACTAGAATAGATAATCATGCTTTGTATCTTCTCATAAAGAATCATAGGAATTGCAATCGAATATAATTGTGAGGCAATTACACACATCAGCAATGAGTTTAAATAAGAACGAAATAATATTGCAGGCTATCAAGTATGCGAGTTGTCAGTGTTTACTTCAATGAAGAATGATGTTCATTGAATGAGTCAGATGTCAGCCATTGAGTAAGGGAGCGGCGCGGGCGCAGGGCGTCGCGGGCCGGCTCACTCGCAGCTATTCCATGCAAATTGTCGTTATTTCATTAAACTAATGCATCACGTCCGCTGAGACTCGTGTCGCCTTCTCGCGTCACCTTCCTCGCGCCATATAAACATCCTTCATACTCAAGCAACAGCACCTACTGCACTTTTATACAATATGTCATATGTAATTGGATAATTAAAGAAAAAGAAATTCATTTTCACTAGAGTCTCAATGTTAACGGTGTTTAACTTCGTGTATTTTTTACTTCTCAAACTGTATTTAAAACTTAGATCCTAGTAAGTAAGATATATAGAAATTAGGCTCATCATACATTCATAATTGTCTTGTAATCCAAATCTAGAGAATTTTAGAGTAAATGCTAGTGATGATAAGTATGCAGGATATTCTGAATACCACCGTTTATACCAAAGCTATGTATATTTAAGGTGATGCTTACTGAACAAGCGTGCTAAATATCTGAGGTCAATAAATCTTGCCTCCACATAGTTCTGACCAGTGGTGATAACCAATAACTCCTCACAGGGTTATCAAATAAGCCAGAATTGATTGCGCTAAGTTACAAACATTCTTAAAAATCATTAGAGATTTCAAAGAGGTTATGACATTATTGTGACATGCCTTCATAAAATCCATATCCATAGTATCCAGTATAATTGGTAACATTCGAGACAACCTGTAGAAATAATTATCGTTACATTCCGGCACCATTCCAGTTAAGTATGGTCGTAGAAGATTGGTAAAGAAGGCAAATATCTAATGACTAATAAAGTGATTAGATGAAAAAATCGCTTTGCTCATAAGTAGTGTATTTTAATTTAAAATAGCATTGGAGTTGCTTTTAAACGTAGGAGTTTGTTTTATTTAAGAAAATATGTTGTTTAAATAGATGTTCCTTTGCATAGACCTGCAAGAACCGTGTGATGTATTAGGACATAAATAAAGTAGCTTAACTGTAGAAATGATAGCGACAGCGGCCGACCGTTAGTTAACTCATTAAACATGTTAATTATGTAAATATACACAGGTTTAGAGAGCAAATGCGTGCCTTCGAGAAAATTACAATTATGCCGAGTGGTTTCTTGCGATTTGACAGTAATTTATTTTCTTGTAAAAAGGTTATTCCTCCAAGCAAGCAACAAAGCCGAGCCTGAGTCAGCAGGGGCTGCGTAAATATTTTTATTTCGGCCGCGTTCTGCGCTCTTTGTTTTGCAAATGACTTGCTGTACTTCCAATGTTTACATTCCTCTGTCTGAGCTGATCCATATGCTTTCTGCTTTGACACACTGCATGTCACGACGGCGCCACGCTCACCATCCTCGCTACACTCATTGTCCCTCAGAAACAAAGCTTGCTAAATAGACCCATATTCTAACGAGGCGCCTCGAAGTCAGACATAATTATTTGTGAGCTTCGAACTTAATACTTAAACTCTGAATACGATAGATCTGAAGAGGCTTCTTATACAATAAACTCGGTGAAACTTATTGCAATTGTTTCCGTAAAGCAGGTGCATGTAAAAGGTGTTCAGTATCCTTGTAAATTAGTGAACGAGTGCAAAAAATATGAACGACTTCATTAACATAAATTAGCCGCCTGGTGCGATTCGCTGCTGAGGAATTTGGGATAAGATAATTTTAACCGATTACGCGCACACAAACCACTAAATGTACCCAAAACCAATCGCCAACGATTGGTTATAAAATAAAATATACCATTTGGTTTTCGAGTTCTTACATCCAAATGTAAGAACTCGAAAACCAAATGGTATATTTTAGCACTGTATATGCATTTTGAAAGCACTGTATGCACATATTTACATTTTGAAGAGACATTGGAATAAATAATGCCATATGTGGCTTGAAATTGAGTTTCTGATTCCTGGAAACAGAGTTGTGTAGTCTTCACTTTACATATTTATCAAGTATCAAGTACTGTATTAATACAAAGTGCGGTTACATTGAGTACGGGTATTTTTTCATCCGATTGTATTAACGTCAGAGCCGAGACCATATGTTGGAATTATTTATTTGTAGATCGGAGACCACTGTGGATGACGCACAAGTGTTTACCACCAGGGAGAGCAGAAATAAAGCACCACAGACAAAGCAGGGTTATCGTAGTATGTGTTACTCAGCGGTCAACGATCGCGCAGACATTTCACATTGCAATAGTGCGTTGATAACGCGTTGGGTCTATTGTTCTAGCTGCTGTACTACATACACTTACTTGTTGTGGATTGTTCCTCCGTTCGCACAATAACCAGTCATTATTAAATTATATTGTTACTGATAAGATATATTTAAACGGAACAAACAATGCAATGTAGGAGCTCCGGGAGCAAGGTTCTACGTTGTTTAATCAGTTTACTGGAATGTAATTAAATATGAATTTAGAAATAATAACTTGATTTTATTCGGCTTCTCCAACAGCCAGCTTAGACCAATGTGGTAGGTACATAAATGTAAATTATGTTTCATGCGCCCTGATGTAAGTAAATATTATGATTAATAATATTTTTGCATGCTCCATACCATACCTAATCCGTCAAGATGACATCAACAAACAAAGATGAATAAGGGCACATTGCATTTCGCTGTCGCAAACCCTCTGTTTAAAGCGTTGTGAAGGGAAATAAATTATTGTCATTTGCACATAAACTTACATTATACAAGTGTTTCAATAAGGATGCGTGTGACTCCCCAGTGGCCGTATGTGTAGAACTACAAGATGTCATCTCTAACGAACACGTATGACGTCAGCCTAACATGACATCAGCAGGCATTAAAATGTGCAACTTAAGATCGAGTTCGTTAACATCAGTTTTGAAGATTCCTAATACTTATATATTGTATTGTATTCACGAAATAATCAGTTGAAGTATCAGAACGATGCGTTCGGTCTCTGATGCGATTGTAAATGCAATTGTGATACAATAAAGATTACTTAGAGTTCCTTTGTGCAATGTTCGTGTCCTAGGTGTGAAACAAATAGTGATTGTTTTGCTAAAGACTCATGAGAGGAGTTTAAAGTTTAAAATGTATATTAGACACTGGTTATTTTATAGTATCTTTTGCTTGTCTTTGGTACTGAGCCTTCCTAGTCGTACCATCAGTCAATACCACCAGTGGTCGAGAAAGAATTTTCTTTTCCTCTTCCCACTAATCGGAATTCTAAAGACAAGCCCTGATATTTATTATTTGGACGCTCTTTCTTCTATTATCTCCTCATAGGCTAAAGGTTTCTTTATGAACATCCCTATAATTGTCCTAGAATGTATTTTTCTGCATTGTTTCTGCAGCCCATCGAAATCTGCAGTTTGGTTACAGGTGTAAATTTACTCATTTGATTTGGCTTCCATAGCGTGTGCTGCAAGTATTAAATAAACTAGTCATACTTATTCGTTGGCTCTAAATATGTTCGGAATCGATTGGCCGCATTTTAGCACGCACCTCTCAATTTGAAACCGTTACTATTTAACACAATGCGTAAACATCAACGCTAGTGTTTATGCGTTAGAACATGTATTTCATGAGACTTGGCTTATGGAAATTGCTTACCGCAATGGCGCTAAAATGACGGACGAAATTATTGGACCGATTACACGGGATTACGTAAAAAATTCCATTGTCTCGATTCGCTATAATCATCAATATCTTACCGGTGATACTACAAAGACATCGGACATCAGCTCCCGCCAAACCGTTGCTCTCGCGATATAAATACACCAGAGTTTACGACATTTCTTTAAACTCGCCTTAACAATAGTAACGGTGTTGAGATGAAATCTTCGATATTTACTATAGTTCATCTGATGGGAAATTATTTGAGAGCAGCACTGTTAGCCAGCGGCGGCGGCAGTGTGGGCACAGTGTGGGTTCGCCGAGCTCCGATACTGTCGGAATCGGAACATAGATGGCGGCTCGTCGGCACCTTTGTGCATTGACCCGTACATGGCGCGGAACACCATATAACTCCCTGTCTACTCATCTGCTTAAGTAACTAAATATACACGATAGTATTAGCTCACATTATGTCTTTTCATTATGCTATTCGAAGTCCAGCTCGCTTTACATAGCTGTAGTACTATAAAGTTCCTATCCTTTTTAGTGTTAATGAGAAACACAGTGTTTCTGGGGAAGGAGAAATACTTGACTATATTTTTTACTAATTTAATATCTTGTAACGAAAGAGGAAGTGTATTGACTTGACACGGAGGCGGAGGTAATTCGTTATTAAGAGTGTTCTGCTTTAAAAGTAATAAAGAGTTTGTGATTTTTAACTGTGTATTATAATAGAATCCTCGGCCTTCTGTAACAATCTATTGTATTGAAATTATAGTGACGTATCATAAAAAAATGCTAGTTTCGAATGCAAAGTTTCAGTTATTTAAGAAACATGTTTAAATAGAATCATTACTCCTACATTAATTATTAAAGTAAAATTTTGGAATATTTCTCAGTAAGTGAAAACTACCTAACTTATATTTCTTTCCTAAATCTTATGTAGAAATGGATATCTAAATCCAAATCCATAGTATACAAAAGTCAATTTGGAGGCAGGAGAATATGTAGGTAGGTACTAGATATAGTCTAAACAACATATTTCCTAAGCTCTACCACTTAATAAGCAGTGTCGAAGCTTTACCACTTAGCTCGACACTAACGAAATATTTTGTTTTGATTAGTGTCATTTAAGTACCTATGTACTTGGCAAGGATGCGCCGGCGTGGTCGAGTCATTCCGTCCCTGGGCTTGGTGCAAGTTACTAAAGACCAGCTATTTTGATGAAAAGAGACTGTCTTACTCAATTAATGTTTATATTTATATCACTGACCAATGAATATGCATGTTTTGGCTCCATGGCTAGTATTTCGACAGTCAAGCTGTGGAATGTTCGTGTTTTTCGAGAAGTAAAGTATGAAGAGACTTTACATGGTCGGCAGTGCGTGGTACCAGGTGCCAATGGTGTCCGCTTAGTTATCCAACTCAATTTTTTCCTAAAAAATTCTGTTTACATAAGATTTGGATGTTTATCAATAAGGTCTAAGTCTCGCTCTCTTTCACATCAAGTACCTAGATTAGATCTGAATTTGAGCGACGACACTAAGGTACGAAATATTAGGAGTCATAGTAAGTCGTAGTTTAAAATAGTTTTAATCTTCTGATGCTTATTACCACAGTCACTATAGATTCCATATCTTGTCGCGTACACCACGAAGCAGCCAAAGTGCGGGCCACATTCCTCCGCGATCGTCCTCGCCATAAACGGCGTCTGTCGCCGATCACCACAAGTGCCGTGCTCGAACACTGGGAATGCTGCGGTCTCGTGATTCGCACACACCACTTATGGCCACATCGGCTTTTTCCAATATAGGGAAGAAAAAAATTCCACCAACTACAGCTGGTGACAGTTGAAATAAAATCTCAATTAGCCATTAGAAGACAGAAAAGGTAAATACAATTTATCCTATTTCTAAGATGCCATAGATCTTGACTCAATATTACTATGAACTTTACAATAGAAAAAAATTGACAGTATTTATTTTTATTAGGATTGTATTTAGACGCACATAATAGTATAATTGATCACCGGAACTTTGTTCGGTATGTTATTCGCAAGTACGGTGGTTGGTACCGTTACTGCGCCTTGGAATGGGACCATCCGCTCTATCGGTACATTGCCGTGGGTCTAGCTAATACGTTTCCCATCAATTCGGACATACATCATGCCACACGACAGCTGTACCATCTTCAATGGAAGTATCAAGTGTTATGTGTTTGTATCTTTTGAACAACATTTCTGAATCCAACATAACTTCTTTATGAAGTCAGCTGTCGTTGTCCGTTCCGTGATATATTGATAGATCTAGATGAATCCTAGAAAGCATTTGAAACATTTCCACTCATATAGGAGATCAGAAACAAAGTAGAGACTAGTATGTAAGTACCTATAAATAAATAGTTCCCCCAAGAACTCTACGCAACGATGGGTAACATAGGAAACTTACTCGTTAAATTTGAAATGCTAATCGAGTATCTAATTAATATTTTATTTAGTGATCGAGTCAGTCACGCGTCACAAACAATAGCCTGTGATGAGTGACAATATAGTTGGATCGTGATGCTTGTGCGTGCGCATAACAAGGGAACCACTTACAAATCGGTTCTTACATGACATGTGTTAAGAAATCTAATGTTTTAGTTCAATAACATGCATATATGAAAGTTGTATCAGTTGTGTATAAGCATTTTAATTATGCTGGTACTTAATTGTTATTCACGATCTTGCAGATGCGAAAAGCATTATGACTTGGAACAGTTTTTGAAAGAGTTCGCACGACGTTATTATTTAAATTTCTCAATCCATAGCCCAACTGCGACCCAATTCTTGTTACCAAAAGAGCTCTTTACAAAAACATTGCATTACGTATGAATGGAAACTGGATTGCATACATTAATATATAATTTGGTACGGGCCCTACATTAGGGAGGAGAATAATAGTATAAACTAAATTTATATCGCGGCTGTGACCCTTCTAATTGCACGTGTATGAAACAAGTTTCGACATGCTGATAGCCAGGTGAGGATCAGAGACATTCGCAGATGTGATCTTTAGGCCGTTTACACCAGAACGTTGTTATTGCGGAAAATTTTAATATAGAAAAAACTCTTGCACTAGTCGAAGCACTAGATGCGTGAAATACGAATGAAGTTCTTCAAAATGTTTATGTTAGACGTCTTGCAAATCTGTAAAATAATACACACAATCCCGATTAAACTTATACACGTTACTTATAGTCAATAAACAATACATTTCTGAAAAGCAATTAAGCTGGAGAGGTTGGCTGATTTTATAATCTACGGGAAACCGCAGTCTCCTGTCTCGTGTAATAAGTTTTTGAAATTGTGGTTATTGAAAGTATTAACTCGTTTTATGTGCGAAATGGGCAGACGTTAAAAGCACTAAAGAAGTGAAATGGATGAACGGAATTAAAATCATCACATTATAGAGTAAATAAAAATTTTAATTTTTTTTTAATATAACATCACTTTTTTTTAATACCTATATTTAAGCAATGTGATCGATATACCGTAAAAACTTATTTTTTTGAAAACGAATATTCGATTCTCTATTTTTGCGCGCCTTAAACCCACCGCATATTATAATTCTTACTAAGCTGGTGTACCTTTTAAATACCACATAGGTACTAAGGATAAAAATGTATCCCAACAACTTCAAAATGACCTTCCTTGGCCCTCGCTGAGTTGCTTTTGTTTTTTGTTTTCATTAAACGTTACCCACTTGTTCAATAACAATTCTGGTGATCTCATGTGGTGCCTCATCATACCCTTCGAGTCATGCGACCAAAATAAACAGCCCGATTCCCCAATTGGACCTGTCGATTTAACGTGGGTGTATATGGGCCATTAACTCGTTTAGTTGCTGGCATCTACGTAATTGAATGCCTAAAAGTAACAATACCATGATTGTTTGTAGAACTTCTTGCATCATTTGTTGATTTAGAATAGAGACAATGTCTTTGAATATAACAATCTGCTTTTATAAAATAAGGATCAAGGGTTATCAGACTATCAATCAACACAAGCAAAGATAGGCAATGCAGAAAAATACTTTGAATGTGTCTATTAGGTACTACATATAATTATAAAGTAATTACTTCATCTATCTAATCCTTAAGGTCTTAGACATCAATTGTAGCAGGCGTAATATCAATAAACTGCTTCAGAATTCGTAGTCCTAAATAAAGTTTAAACTAAGCGTGCTTTGTTAAAGTGATATTGCTCGTGACTCTACGCTCTAATAATTTGGCAAACATGACGGTACCATACATTTGCGGCGTCCAATAGTTGGTCCTATTATAGTCAAACTTTCCCGTTGCATGAATCATAGAAGTCTCCTAGAGAAGGCTTAACTTGGCTTAACTTTACGTTTGTGAGGTGAACGACCGCTATGTAGACTCTAAGTTTTTTAGCATGCAGGAAGTCCATGAAAAGGCCGGTCCGTTACATTCTCAATAGACTCTTGTTTGAAAGTGATTCAAATTCTCATTAATACGATGTTAAATGCCATAAACTCCTTTAACGAAGTATTGAATCATATAGAATAGTCTCGGTGTGGTCTAGCTAGAGGCTTTTCGCACAATACAACAAACAGAGGTTCAAGCAGAGCGTATTAAGAATGAGCATTGACTCTTAATTTTGGTACCTACCGTAAAATTATGCCTCAAACTAAGAAGTTCCTGTTACGCGCTGCTTAAACGATCGTAGTTGGCCCCCACTACTCTTTTAGACACACAATATTTTGCTGCCGAGTACTGAGTCTAAGTATGTGTGTACATATATTCTGCTGCAAATACTTTACTACTTACATACTTTTTCACTGCATTCTACAAATGCTAAAGGTAGTCTATGAGTGAGTGATTGTTTTCCGAAAACTTTGTATTATTAGGCATGTTTGATATGTTACCAGTTACCACGAGTGTATTGTTTGCAAATAATTCAACGTAATCAGATATTTAACTGGGGTATCAGTATCAGCATTGTTTGATATGGAGTCGGCCTGTGGACTGGTCAACACGCAGTTGCCACCACGATAACCCGCGTTCCTGTGATAACAAAAGCTGTTCGACTGTGGTGCCACAGTCCCGGCGCAAAATATTGAAATACAGAAAATTATTCTTTGTCAGCAACTTATTTATCTAAAAATGTCACCTAGGTACCTATTAATGGAAATTAATTTCTATGTAACTAACTCGATGAATATCGTTGCGTCTTAGCGTGGCACGATATGTTGTGTTGTTCAGCCATCGTTGGAATTCATCTACGACCGGCTTCCGAAAAACAATCAATACATTTAATTCTCAGCGACTTTGAAACATGACAAAACCTAAAGGTACTTGGGATATAGTAACTACCTATTTGATGAGCGTTCAGTCGCCCAATAAAATAATGTATCTATATTAAGTAGTAGGAAAAGCTTGGTATCGAGTTTGATTCATCCCAGAGTGTTAAAAATAGAGCCCTGGGAAGGGACTGAAGCTTAATCATCAAAGTTTCCATGAACAATACAAATAGGTCTATATTTAGGCCCTCGACGTTACATCAGACACCGCACCGAATCGGAGTTTAGTTTACATTTACCACCTTCATGGCTGTGGATAAACTTTCTATAAGATTAACGCCTAATTCGGAAGGTTGTTCTACTGAGAAGACAATACACCCAGCAGTCTCTAATTTGACTAGACCAGGAGCCTTATATGACCTTTGCAATGTGAGATTCACAATGATTATATGTACTAGTAAGTCTGTCACTGTTACACAGCTAAATTATCATGACATTAAGTACGGAGCCTTACTCCAGACGAAATGTTATAACCGGGAGAAATTACTTTGAGAAACTGTTCATTAAAAGTCAACTATAAAGGTAGGAAATGAGCATATAACCCTGCCCTTAAATTAGTCAATATCACAAGAGGTTAATAAGGCTATCAAGAATGAAGGTGATTCTAGGCACAAAGTGCAGCGGACGTGGGCGAAGATCAAGTCAACACTGAGTCAGCCGTATTATTCTAATTAAATACCCAGCGCGTGGGACCCAGCCTTCAATTAACTTACTGCGTTTTATGATATTCTAGATATTTATTCTATCACTGTAATAATTGATGGTGCACTTGAAATATGAGCAAAGTGCAAAGTAAAATAGAAGCATGCCACCCGCCTCAGATGTTTTCATCCACATTAACCAAACAACTTTCCGAGACGAATCGCATAAGTATCTAAATTAAAATCGTCGCCAACCAATATATACCTACTAGGTATTCTATAAATTTACCAATATTATGTGGAGCCAGTATAGTGTAGGTAGTTTCTGTTTTCATCAACAACAAGATTGGTAGATTTGCTACGATCGTAAGTTCACAAGAAATTATCTATCGTAAACTTTAGCCATTCCATTGTTACCTGCCGCTATCCCTCCTGTGTTTAATTCTACAATTAACTTTTCAAAGATACTAAAACAACGCAGTATTTGAACCGGATTCTGTGATGCAGCTATAAGCCTTCGTCCAATCATGAGCGGTGTAAGCAATAATAGTAAACTTAATTCGCTTGCAGCAGGACGTGTGAACATTAACGATTTCCTAGACGCGCCTGGGAAAGCAGACGGACTTCAACATACTTCAAAACATAATTAACTTGTAGGAAGGCTAGTTACAGCCTCTTACTAACTATTAGATGAGATGAGAAAATTGTAAATTGAATTAAAATCAACTTTGCAAAATTCATATTATTGCTGATTTTTAAATATTTGGCTAGTCAGACACCAATGGCGAAGTTAACTTGAGACATATCTGGTGATGTTTTTAGTATAAGGTAATATTACCCTACTTCATAAAAAATGGTATTTAGCCTTACCGTCCACCTACTTTTAATTACCATGAGAAAAAAAAACTGTTTTCTATAAAACTTCTAATCGATGCTTATCAACAAGCTGTGGACTGCATTCCTAATAACAACAGTTAAGGTAATCCAAGGTCCTTGCTTCCAATAGATCTACCGCTCCCAGGATCGGTCGGAGCAAAAACTTGATCGTACCTAGAGTAAAGCAGGCACTTGAGTTGCCAGACCAAAAAGTCCACGCATTCCATTGTTGATTGGAAACAAGTCGCGGTTGCGCGGTCCTATGGGAAAAGTCGCACAGTTCTCGGGTTGTGGAGCAACGAACACCTTCTTACTTTGGAGCTGGCACTTTCGATAAATACTTTCATATTTATTCTTGGTATATTGGTCACTGTACGGCAATACAAACATCGTGACAGACAATGTTAGCGATAAAACAGCATTTACACAATAACAATACCCAATTGTGTAACAGTAAAAAAAAAGATTTGTCACAATTCACCGTCTGTCCTACGGGAGGGTGAGAAAGAGGTAGTTTACCATGTTAAAAGGGATGTGACCATAAAATATTACTTGTCTTGTCTTGATCTCTTAGTTACTATTACATAGTCCCAGTAGCCGATCCCAGGAGAGATTTCAATCTGTGCATGTATATTATTCGCGTCACGCCAAACAGACACTAATAAAATTACTAATTCGCTCCAAGATTAGCGTTCATAACTCGTGACGGCTTTATATACGTATACAATATTTTTTTGTAAATAAGGTATATAAAAAGCAGCAATGAAAAATCATAATATGCTTTATTTGGATAAAGAAACGGCTCTCTGTGTTCTTCGATGAAGTAAATAAAAAAACAACTAACTATTATTTTAATAATACCTTTAGGTGGGTAATGAGAAACACTAGAAATAGACTACTGCTAACTTATAATAAAGTTCCAATAGTAAATATTAAATGTTAGAGCTCGTCCACAGTAAGTGTGTGGATGGATGTGCAGCGGTCGCAGCGACCCAGTGCAGTGCAATCACCGCGCGTTCTCGTGAGAACGCGACCGAAGCTGCGCCCGCGCAACCACATGCCTCGGATAAGGTCAAACACACTGATATTTTTGTTAATTGCGACATTTCACTACTATCACTTAATTTTTCATTAAGATTGAATTCCGAAACCCTGGATAAAATTCATTTTGGTACATTATAAGTGTGGTTTTCCACACCGGTTTTAAAAATATAATTATGATATCGGAATGCAACGCGACAAATAATTTGAGTAAACACATTTACTAATTGTTGAAGAAAATGTTATTTTAATTCGAGCTGTGGGTTTTTTCTATGCAATCAACCAAATTGTGTTTTAATGATTTTGAGCGCGTTATGGTAATTAAGAGCGAGTCGTTGTCCCATAATGGCTTGAAGGACGGACAGGCCGACATTCTTTGTGGTGTGGAAAGGGTTCGCTTGCCTACTTTTTTGTTTAGATAGGTACACGGAGCCAGTATACAACCTTGGTATTTAAGAAGTACTTTTCAAGATCGAATTAACACGCACAAAGCCTTTGTCGTTGGTCTCAGACGCCATTTTTAAAGGGAACTAATTGGATCAATGACAATTTTCTGCGTCTTTTTATTCTTTTGTAGCTCAGCTTTAGATATTTTTTCATAACAACTTCTATATTAAACTTATAACTTGCGCAACAAATTAAAAAGTAAATTCATATTATGCACGAGTACTAAGAAATCATTTCATCCGTGTGAAAATAGCGAACAATGTCTTGAAAGAGAAGATTCTCAAAGAACCGGCTCAATGGAGGCTCTCTATGTAACGTCCAAAATGTAAGAGCTCCCGTACCCCCTCCTATTGGTATAGCTGTGAACTCTACGCGGGTGAGAAGTAGAAAACGAGGGGTCTTTCTTGAATGGCTGAGTGACGCACATGCTGCATCCATTGAGGTCCCTTCACACGGTCATAAGCGACAAAAAATAATACAAAAACCGTTACGTTCCCGAAAAAATGTTCCCATAGCTCGTGAATGTCTGTCATTGATAAACATAATGTGTAACGCGGCTCATGTGTGATCTCTTTATTGATGCGTGTATACGACCTCAGATACTCGTTGATAGAGTTACAATGGCTTCTTCAGTTGACAAGTTATCGAAGGTTAAGAGGTAAACAGTTGATTACTCAGACGTAAGAAATATAAAGTTCGTGTCTTGTGAGTCAGTCAGGTCGTAGTTTACCTTATAATAAAGGAAAAAAAAGTCAATATTATATTCTAAGCAACTCAACAAGCCGAAATTGGAAAAGCAATAGGCTTAGGTCAAAATCCAATTAATAAATATTACCAACCTAAGTCTCATATTCCAAAGCTTCAAGTAACTACATAGGAAATCCTTAGAACAGCAACAGCGAAACATGCTCCGTACACATGCACCACAAATGTGCGTGGGACCCGAAGTGATGTATTCCGTGAATGGAACAAAAACATGTGACCATACACCATGATCATTCTCACGGTTTTCTTATACAAGTATCCACATACGGTACTTCTACACTAAACTTGTAGGTAATATTTGTAAATTCGTTTTTAGGACCCTAATCCTCGAAAGTACTCCTGCAATCGACAGAATTTTTTTATCATTATTTTAAATGGACATTCAGGTCAGAAGATAAAAAATAAATTTGATACATTGAAGGGATAGTAAGAATTTCAAAGGTACTTAGGTACTTATATGCAATTGACGAGTGCTGCAATGATTACGATAAAATTTCGAAATTAGAATGTTTTGCCGATGTACTTCGCTACGTGCTTGGTGATTAATTCGTGCGGTTGAAATAAAAATATTTATATGGGTCTATTGAACATATTTATTTATAAAAGGGTAGCCTATCTGAAATTATATAACTTTACTATGTACCTAAATATACGCTTAAGCATTAATTTGTTAAACTGAATACCGAAAAGTATTTTTGTCTGTCACGGCACGTACGAAAGGCACTATTATTATGTTTTAACGTATGATAGAGCCTCATTTTCATAAATAGTTTCTTGCAATATAACAATGGAAAACATTCACATGGCATTGCAAAGGAGAGATCTTCCACTATTGCTAAGAGTCCTTTTAATATTCGGCAGTTTATAAACTTCTCTCTCAAAAACTTGCCAAATTGATCCTCCATTTCTTCTACGAATTTAACAAAGTTTTCATGTGGTATAATTAATAATCTTTTTTCTTCTCCTTCGCTTTGTTGTTTTGCATCTTCAGACTTAATTAACGTAACATATGATTTCAAAAAATCACAGTCTTTGTGCTGAGACAAACACTTTTCCAAAAGATAACCGCATATGTACACTAATGTATTATGCTCAGGTAAATCGAGTGTGCTATAATCTGTAGTTGTTATGAGTTGCATACTTGGCTGTTTCATATTTTCTTCACATTTATCTTCAGAAGCTACTGTGTCAACTTGTTCTCGTTTGGTTTGGTTAGCAGGCTTTTTACTTATTTTTTTATCGTCGAGCAAAAAAATTGCCAGTTCGTCACTACACTCCCCTTCTTTGGGAGATTCAATACCAGTAAAAAAATAATTTCGCAAGGCTGATACCAATTGCCAACTTGTTGGCTCTGTTGCTTTACTATTTCTTATCTTGACTTGACCGAAGAAGCTTTCCAAACAGTCCTGATTCAACCTCCTAGTGAATATTTGGTTATAGCCTTCTGATTTTAAGTCTTCGAACAAAAGCATTATGGATTTCAAAGTTATTTTGAAACCTTCTATGAATTTGATGGTATTGGTAGTCTCTTCGCCATTTTGCCGGTTAATCAATATTAATGATGTGAAGAAATTTAACGTTTCATTAATGAATGCGATCTGGTATTCTTCACCACAAAAAGGATTTTGATATTGCGTGCAGTTAAGTCGTGAAGTTGAGTTTAAAAAATCGAATATATCATTCATTGTTTTGATAAGTTGTATTGTACCTTCTGCAGTTGGATCGATTGCACCAAAGTCCCTATACGTCGCTAGACCTGCGGCAACAGTGGTACTAAACACTTGCAAAGCGAACTTTACCTTCATTTTCTCTTCATTATTAGGGCTTAGATGACTGTCAGTTAATTTTGCGGCGATCTTTATTTGTTTGATTTTCTCTTTGTCATAAAACTGGAGAATATCATCCCATTTAGCTACAAAATTATCAAAATGGAAGTCATTGTCAATCAAACTATTGCGTACCAATTTCATCAAATATGGAGGATCATATATGTGAAAGATTTTTCTTTTATCCACCAAAAAGAACGGGCTCTCAGCAGATATGAGTCTCTTTTTGGTCGAATTTAAAAAGTCTGAATCCATGTCTGATATAAAAACCCGTACATTTAAGCCAATGTCATGAAGCATTTTTATAAGTTTATCGATCCATTTGCTAACGTTATCATATTTTTTGTTCTCAGCTAATAATGCATATCCTACGGGTTGCTTATAATTTTCAAATATTCCCTTAATCATTGCCACTAAAGCATGTTTTGCCGGCTCTTTAGACTGAACTCCATCTATTTCATGAAAACCGTAGATTCTGTCTTCTCTTATATTGTAATACAAGTTTGTTTTTAGGTTAATTTCACCGATGACAAGGGAACAGTTTTTTTCCATATCGGTCATATGTTCTACTTTTGTTTTAAGTAGTTTAATGAAATGGTTATTAACTTTTGTAGTTATAGGATAATACATTGAGTTTAATGTAGATTTGCTTGGCAGGCCTAAAGTATCTTTTAACAGACCGTATGCCAGTGGACTTATGTAAAATAAATTTAAACAAAAGAATTTGTAGTCTTCACTGTATCTATTACCAAGACGTTGACATTTGTTCTTGGTCTGCTGTTTTACAATGTCCGCTAAATTTTTGTGCAGGAATGTGTCACATAATTTCAAAAATGTGCTGCTTGATTCCGCCTCCGCTGTTGTTATTTTCAGCCTCTTCGTGCACTCATTAATAATATTATCAAGCTTTCTTTTTCGAGGGGTGTTATTTGGAGTCTCTAATAAATAAAAATTACAGAATGTAGTTGTTTCGACTGTTTTAACAGTTGCTTGGCACCCTATACTTTTATATTTTCTATCAGGTAACAGAAGTCTCGGCAAAGTATTTTGCTTCAAAACTTTTCGATTCGGCGATGTTAAAATGGACTCGGCATCGAAGTGCGTTTCACATACACGACAGTGTGTCGAAGGCTTGCCTAACAAATCTTCTCGTTGAATTAATTTCAACCATTCGATTCGTCTGGAATAAAAAGAAAAAATGACAAATCTCGAAGGAATCATTGTGGACTAGGTAGGTACTAGGTACCACCAACACCACATGGCTATTTAAGTACTACGTCCTAGAGAGGTTTACTCGTCAGTTGAATCAGTGACTTGCTGTGCAGTCATGTTCTAGATAAGTACTAGGTTAAGTATTTAGAAAAACTAATTGGTATAAAAAGACTGCTGGGTTTGAACTCGCGTCAATGGCAGCGACTGCTAGAACCAATTAGCCATTATGTATTTAATTCTACCCGCACAACATTCAATTGTGCGTACCTACCTATATTCCTACGTACCTAGGTAGGAGGCGCAGTTGAACTAAAACACATTTACACATACCTTTCTACCTTGATAGGTAACTTAAAGAACGTCAGTCCTTTTTCATTTATTGTGGTGTTCATACACCCATTTACACAGCAATTATGATATTTACGACGACAGTTCGAACTTTCCATAGTACCTAAGTGTACTCAGAACAACGTGTGTCGTCAAACCGCGGCCACTCGCTACTGGCGATAGTCCGAGTAGCTCCGAGATTCTCGTACGCGCGCGCCATGTGTACGTGCACCGTTTATCGACCTTATACATGATGCCGCTCTTCTAATACCTTTACTGATTACATTATTAGACATAAGTACATAAAATGTAGCTACCTACCTTATATTTAGGCCCCTATTCCTCATGCTCAATTTAAAACAAAGTAAATTTTCACTTACCGTATTTCACTGTTTGGTAGTTTAAAATAAGTCAATTCCCCTCTGTTTAATGTTGTATTTAAGCATCCGAAGACTGAACAATTCTGATAAGCTCGTTTACTCATGTTTTATGAAATTATTGACCCTTCACACAAAATAATAAATTACGTGCGTCTTCAAAGCATGGACACTCGCGACTGGCGTTCGACCGACTTGATCCGAATAATTCCGAACTCGTGCGGGGAGAATGAGTACGCATGCGCCTGCCTCATTCTGTGGTTGTGGGAGTAAGCGATTTTTTTCTTTGCCGATGCTGATGATTTCGTGGCAGGGGTGTCAATCGCGACAATATAAAACATAAGCAATTCTTGAGCTAGCAACATAAACAAAGAATAAAGTCTAAGGCCATCTGGCTTCTTATTCATATTCACATATACATATATTGTATTAAATCAGTTAGTTCCAAACCAAGAGTCAATAGATTTTACTTCATTACGAGTTAAAATATTACCTTCAAAGTGTGTGCTCTCAGGCAAAAAATTCGCGATTTCACCCGGAACCCAAATGTATGTCGAATACTAGTCGAACTAACTTGTATTCGAAATTCAATGCATAAAATAAAATTAAAAGACAAATACTCACTACGATAATGATGATTACCGAGTAGGTATAATGAGTAAGTAGGTAGGTAAGCACTTACCTAAGTATTTAAATGTGGAAGGCTGCTAATGATTGCATATCAAAAAGGTCAAGTAAAGGTACCTACCTACCTACCTATAACCGATCTTCAATTTTATTTTTAACTTAATACTATGGTGTATGTGTGTGGCACTTACTGATTAAGTTTAGGTCATATTCTAAGCATTGATAATTGACGCAGATTTGACGTTCAGTAATGACAGTTATCGTACCTTCTTTCAACTAATGGTGAGTTAGTATAAAGCAATGTTAGTTAGAGCGGAACAGCCTTGGTTATCTGGTTGGAATGCCGGTGAGGGCCGGTCAGAGGTGCATTAAGCTATCACGCCATCAGCGCTCCCGTCTGGCCAGCATTCTTGAGCCGGGTCCGGTGTCCGCCTCAGGAATGTCTGCAGCCAGCAACCCGAGACGGAAGGACCAGCGGCGGAAGCGGTTCATGGAACTGAACTTCCACTGTACATAACAGCTTACATACCAACACGATGGTAACGTAAAATAAACTCTCCAACATAGTAATTAAGGCTGATTTCAATATAAGTCCACTTGGAAAATATTGGACAAATAGTTCGATGAAACTGCGTAGTGCAGTGTAAAACGATGTTCCTAAGTAGCATCAGCCATTTATACTTATTTTAGCTCTTATCATAGTAGAATAGGGTATATAGTCAGTTGCTATAAATACAGGCCTTAAGTCTGGTTTGTTCACGAATGTTCGGTGCCTCGGCGCGCAACCGTCTCGCTCCAGTGTACCGTGCATCCTGCCTCATATAACATACAATTTTCCAAGTTGTTTACTTCACAAGAACAAAAGACACTTAAAAAACACAAAGAAGAACACAACTTGAACCTGCAGATATTGCATGAATAAACACCTATATTACTTCCCTATTTAAAAGTATTAGACGGTACATACTGCCCCTACTGGTGTGTTACAAAACACCCCACATTATTAGCAAGTATCCTAAACTTCAGTTCAGAACACTCCGTCGTAAAACGTTGTAATAGGTAGATACTTACTTACTCACTTTAAGGTGTGTTATTTAATTTGATACGCTACATTCGGTTATTTACGTTTGTGAGAATTGTGTTTTGACTGCTACACCGAGAACCTGTAAATTACCCTAAAATGGTAAAGCTTTAAACGCGTGTTTGTCATGAAGATTTTCCCGTTCCATTGTCATGTCTGGACCTCCCGTAGACGCATACCTTTCTCATGGCGTTCATATTTTGTTTAATAAACTTCTGATGGCGTCACAAATTGTTCTTGTCGATTGTTGATTAAACAATTGAGCGGGTCCCGCATGCGTCGTCCGTCTCAATTGTAAACTGTTATTGAAAATCAATTGACACCGACCAAATTGACTCAACGAGGACTGAGCCATTCCGTAGAATGACGTTCGTGGAATGATCTCGTTTATTTAGTAATCAATCGATGGACATTGTGACATAAGTATTTTTGTTTGTTAATCAATGAGCATCTTCAGACAATGTTTTCAATTGGCCTAAATATATGATACTGATATCGTTATAAAGTTATGTAGGTACTTAGACATCTCTGAAGTATGTTCTCCATTTTCTGACAATGTTCAAAAGCCTCGCGATTCCTCTGCTTTATTATATATCTACATATAATGTACACTTACTATGTATTGTAAGATAAGATAAGATATATTGTAATATCCCCATACCTCATCATCGTCTTACCTAATGCAGTTAAAATTGTGTCAAATATCATCTGGTTCTGAGGTTGTATAACGTTGCCTTGGTACTGAGTTCATTGAATCATTGTAGTTAATTATGTTTGAATGTCTGAAAATAAATAAAAGGTGCTTTATGGCATTTTCATTTTGGTTTCTTTTACACTGACTATAAAAACCTGTTGACATGACCTAGATCTAGGCTCTAAAATCCGGGGCTTTCACGCTCCTTGTCCTGGTTGCCAAATTTTAGGGAACCCTAGGTATATTGTGCAGTTTGCTTCATGAATAGATAACCGTGTGTGGTATGGCAGTGACGTTATTCATCGTTGGGTGTGTGCTAGCAGCCACTCTAGAGGCCAGTGAAAGTGAGGTCGCGCCGCTTTCTATCCGCAACACGGCATCGTCACCACAGACTTGCGAAAGCGCCTCCAGTCTCTACTCTGTGTTTGCTAGCCTGCTTTTCCTTAGAAAGTGGTAAATAGGGAAATCAATTTAATTATTTCAGAAATGCCAAGTAGCAGAGGTTTGAGCAGTGCTAGTTGAACCATTCCCAGGTGTGTCGGAGTTGAAGCGATCAGGGCCGAAAAAGACGGATCATGCTCATCATCGTCCATATATTACGATAAAGCGCGTACGCAGAGCGAAATTGTGGTTATCATTACTTCATAAGTGACCTAGGGCTATGTTTCTTTACATTATTGAGAAACCTTGGAAATTAGGATACTTAACTCCTTAGTAGTTGAACAAACTTTTGACTCACGAACTCCTTACTGTTTTATTATTCGATTTGATCTATAAGGCTTCGGTGCGGTTGATTGATACACACAATGACTACGGGTTTCTTTGCTAGTTATCAGCGTCGTGGAAACATATTATATTTAATAATTTTTACCCTCTTGGCTTTGTGGTCTCTAGCTCCACCAATATATGTGACAACCTACCACCATGGAAAGTGTAATGAAAACACATTGACTCACTTCTATTACCTGTCAAGTAACTATTCCCAGTATTCGAAGAAAATAATGCTCGCACCACCGCCTACCCACTAACTAAATGGATAACCGATAATTACGAAAGTTTCCAATGAGTAAATTGAAGAACCATGCAACAATTCTAGAGGATTCAAGATGAATGAAGATATTAACATTTAGTACCTAATGTTATGGCAGTGGCTAGTCTAAATGGTCAAGCATGATGGCACATGATGGCATTTCTTCCTATCAAACTGCAACACGATGCCTATGTTACCCCGTCGCATCTGTTTTTGCGTTTACAAGCACAATGGGTTAGTTGCGTAGTGTGAGGCCATTCTTTGGCTTAACGTTGAACAGACAATGTCCATTGTGCAAGCCTCGTTGGAGCGACGTGCTGCGTGAAACGAGATCCGTGCGCCTTCAGTTACCTACTCAAGCTAATGTGTACACATTCTTCATCAGTAGTTAAATTGAAAACAAAAGTAAGACCAGTACTAAGAATACCATAAGGTCTTGCTTCCCCTTTTGGTAAAGGTAATATTACTCCAAGAATTGTTATCTAGGCGACTCTGCCAAACGAATTCGACACAGATGGCTCACAGGCCATTGCCTCTGGCCTCCTTTCTCTAGTCTAAATAGACTAATAATACACAATACCGCTGAACAAAGTGATCAACAATCTGTTCAAGTTAATCTAAAACCTCAATACTTTGTCGAATGTTGAATCGATCAATAATAATAACTTTTGCAGTTGTATCATTATAGATTATAGATTATAGATGCCGTATATTTACGTACTTATTAACAAGTTTCTTTGGTACATTGTCTTAATTACCCACGAGCATAAGGAAAGGTAACCTGAGCTGCTCTTTGTCCCAGCAAGGCGACATCGACCGATGAGAAGCCAAATAAGACGTGACTGTTTTTGTCGGATGCTTCTTTTGATTCTAATTATATTATCGCGACGCAGTTTTCTTGGAAAAGTACTAAAGAAATCTGTCCATTGCCTGTTTACTTCGATGATGATATGTTGTTACGAAAGTAGCCTTGTAATGTAAGATCGCGGCTGTAGTATTGCGTTCAAATGGAGGTTGTAGAGGTGACGTCATGCGTTCAAATTTGGCAATGGCAGGCGGTCGACCTCCAATTGGTAGGTAGATTATGGTTAGTGGCGACGTTAATTCTCGTGGAACTGCGCACTAATGAAAAACAATAAAAACTAAAACTTGTATCTACTACGAACTATGGTACCATGAATTTGGTGGCGGTAGGAAATTAACTTAGTGTTAAGAAATACCTACGTTCAATGGGGTTCTAAGTGCCCCTTATATCTACACTAATATTATAAAGAGGAAAGAATTGATAGTTTTTTGCTGGTTTGTTTGCATTGAATAGGCTCCGAAACTACTTGACTGATCTTGAATTTTCTTTCAGTAATGGATAGCTACATCATCAGCGAGTAACATAGGCTATATTTTAATCCATGTACTTCCACGGGAACGGGAACTACGCGGCTGAAACGGCGTGACGTCCGCTAGTATTATATAATAATGTTTGTATGTAGCCTATCAAGGTACCTTGTCCTTATTTAAAATGCTGACTAATACAATTTAAAATAATCACATTGGCATTCTTTACGTAATTAGTTAATTACTTACATAACTACTACCTACATACATCTTAAAAGTTATGTAACATTGCATTATTCCCGTGGCAGTAAATCTACCTGAACAGTCCAGAATTAACTTGATAATTGAATTTACTTTTATTTATTTTATTATTATATACAAGCAATTAAAGTTAAATTAAGATTAAATAGTTTATTTTGAAGTATTTTTTTAGAAGTTTAGAAGTTTGTATTAGATATATAAAACGCCATTCCCGGAGTAACACGTGACCCATGTTGGGATTACCTGTAACAGTACATATTACCTACCTATGTAGTTTTGCAGCTAGGGAACAGATGTATTCGTTTCGCAACACGTGAAGTGTTTGCAAATTTCTAGTACTTATGTACCTATACTGAATATTCGGGTGTATACCATGCTTAGTGTACTTCAGTGTAGTGACCAGTAGGCTAATTCTCGTAATGAAAACCGTTACGATATCGTAGCGACTTGGTCGCTGACAGCATTTTCGTATTCTCATCCTAAAGTCGTTCGGTCGAAGTGTCGCTGAAACGTATTCACGTAAATTAAATTGTGCTTTAATCGTTTTAAATTATGTTTAAAATTACTTGGTAGGAAATAGGATGGTGGTACTGGCAACAAATCGTTGAGTAATAAAAAAGCTTAGCTGCGTACAAGTTTTAGCGTTTACCGTGCGTGGTAGCGTTAAACACGTGTATACCAAGTCTCGATAGGACTGCAATAGAACGAAGTTGGAACTACAACGATATTTGAATTGAACGTTTTTACGAGAATTACCCCCAGGTAGGTAGCAAGGTGGGTTGATAATTCCAACTGGACTAATAAGTACAGAACACGCAAGAGCATCATGCTGGAGTACCTTGGTACTGGCTGATACAAAAAGATGACGTATGGTGGGAACCTTTTTGTTATGGTGCCTGACCAAGGTTACACCAAGTGATTGCTCAACATTATCATCATTCATGGCAGGCAGGAAGGTAAGTAGTTAGGTAGGTAATATTGTTTTATCATTCCAAGGTTGCTACGATGTGGCGCAAGCAAAATAAAAACGATCTACATAAAAACATTTTCGATACTCCTTTGCTTTGCCTGTGTAGGTTTATAGCTTACTAGCTTCCGTCCGCAGCTTCGCCCGGGTGTTATTAGGGATCCTAAATTTACCTAAGTACATTAAAATCTAGCCTTTGTTACTCAGTGATATTGGAACATTATTTTAGTGCGATTTTTTAAAATCGGCCCTGTTTTAGTGCTTAATTATTGCAAACATCCAAATATTTCCTCTTTATAACAATAGTAGGAATTTGTATCATTTTGTGTATTTCTTTAACTTGAAGCTTTTAAATTTCTGAACTAGGATATTTCTGAATGACGTTGGATAGATCACAAAGCACTCGACTCGACGTGATAGTATTTGATAAAGTTAAGTTAAACTATCTACAGTAGGTAGGTACTTGTAGGAAAACAAGCTGCATAGTAGTAACGAAACAAAAATACAAAAACTGTTTAAACTGTTTTTTAATAGGTAACAAAAGATGTTATTTTGCTCGTAAATAAAATACAACCACATTTGCAGACAATAACATAGAAAAAAGGACAAGTTCATCATGTCTCGAGTCTTGATGCGGGTAAAGGCCTGTTGTGAGAAATACCACGTAACATAGAGTACAGTCTCGAAGATAACAAAATAACACAAAAACCATAGAGTATATGATTATGTTCTCTAACCCAAAGAAGATACGTTAGGTCATTCAGGGCCTATTCGTTTCAGAAATGATATGCCAATTGCCAACCAACGTATGATGCAGGACACAGTCATTGAATTAAGAACTTCTGAGCTTTGACGTTTCATTTTTGTACCGTAAAATTAAACGTCAAAGCTAAGAAGTCAATACACGCTGCTTAGACGATCATAGTTGGCCCCCAGGATCAGAAAAAGATTTGCATTATAACCAGCAATTTGGCTGATAGCGGCTGGTTTAATCAGATTTGCCGGTCTTTATAATACTGGTTACAATAATTATTCACATCCGTTCTATTATGTATTATCGAAACTACTTCCAAGGCAGGGAAGGGACTAGATCAGCGTTGAGTCAGCTCCGTGCCCCAAATTCCTTAACACACCATCCGTTCGAAACACTTCTCAATGGAATTCCAACCAACTCCCATGAACATAAGAGGCATATTCCTTTGCTACAAACAATCCAAGAGCCGTTGTTGTATGGTTGTTGCGTTGTACATTAATGTCTAGCAGATGCTTTATAGATGTTACGACAGTTCAAATCGGTTCTAGTTGTAGTGTTAAACCTAACATGAACTAGTACACGGTGGTAGTAAGGCACTTGGGTATAGGTTATGTATATGCTTGAAGGAGGCCTTGAGTTTGCCGTCCGTCAAAAGATCCTTAATCTTATTCTCACGTAGCCCACATACATTCTTTATTTAGAAGAACTTTAACTAAGCACCTACCAACCTTACTATATTTTATTCTGTCATTCCACTAAATAATACGTTCGTCGCGGATAATATGCCAGAAAGTAATCTCAAATTTCCAGCAAAATTAACTGTTCAGCTAGGTCCAACTCATGGGCTAATAACCAAAATCACCATGAACATCCCTTCAATCTTTGGAATTTCACTCATAGGTACTTACTAGGTATTATTTAAATACAATTGCAACTAAAATGTGTTGCTATGCACAGGGTTAATGTAAATTTCTTTTCCAAGTGGATGCTACGGCTCGCTGGAGGCTGTTTGGAGCGGGTCGGGCGCCATCGCACAATGGATGCTATTATTAGTGGGCCCGACCTTCAGTCCTGGGTCTAAGAATACTTGAGCAGTTTCAACAGTTCTATCTTCCAAGAAATGTGTTGCATGCGTGCAGTGCCCCACGCACATTTTTATATGGCGATACAGTTTTGAAACTGGCGAAAAGTGACTTGATACTTTTGTGAACTTTTGTCTTTGTAAGCGTATAATTTTATCGTGAACTGAACACTTCATTTAATGAGTTTATCACATGCATGTATACAAAATAATAGTTTGTATGTAGGTAATTACGAATATGAAATGGGGTTCATCTTTCATTCCTCGTTACATGTCAAAACACCAACGAAACAAATTAATATCATCAACTTACTCAAACATAGCTATACTTATAACCAGTTGTACCACCTAATCTAATACAACGAAACAAATCATTTTAATGATTAATGATCCAAGTATCAAGAGCAGAGCGCCGCGCTATAAATTCCTTCGCCTTCTTAGCGCCAGTCTACCTGTGGTATAAAAAAAGCATTCTGGCTGCAGGGCCGCGTCGGCGCTTTTGTGATAATTTATAAGGCTCTGCCTTTCTTGGAATTTCGAAATCTCGGCGAGATAGCTTCGTGCCCAACTCGCGGCTTCAGGGAATGGAATGTAACGGATTTGGAGACGGAAAAAAATAATGCATTGTAGAGACACTCATTGTAACGCGTTTTCGTAACGTTTTCCAATTTAATCGTGAATAGATCGATGTGATACGCAGCGAGAATCTGATGTAAGATGTTTTCGTTCCGAATAATAAGTAAGTACTTACCTACGAAACATTATAATTACTTACGTAAATAAGTGGTAAAGTTCGCATGTTACGTAACGTACTACGATGTAATGTAACACAACAACTAACTTAAGTATTTTATTTCTCTTTAAGAGACGACCTTAAGCGTCCGATGCTCAGAGTGGAAGAATCCATTTAAACATGCAGGTAATATGGACACATGACTAACAAAAAGAAAATAAAAACATGTCTTTTAAATAATTCTAAGACAAACATATCCTAATATTACCAACAAGCAATTTGTGTTTCATAACCTAGAAAGAAGATACAATAATGGTAAGTACTAAATTCCAAAGTGTACCAAGTTCAATGTTTTACAAGGAATTTCGATGTCAAAGTAAAGCTGGTAAACGTTCAGGTTGGTATCTACGTGGTCGTGCAAGTGATCCCGTCCCGAGCGAGGAGTTCTGGGAAAGCAGGCCGCATACCGCGCCGCGAGCCCTCATTGGGCCGCGGCTGCCTCGAGCCCGCCCGCACGCACAGAGCATGCACGCAGATGAGGCACATCTAACATTACTGTACTGTACCCGAGAGGAGACTAATAGAAACCCCAAACCAAAATACCCAAGACACGGTATACTAGGTACGGTAAGCATGACACGGCGATCGTATCCAGTATATCTGAAATAAGAAGACCAATTAATTCATCAGAGACAGAGGACGCGAATTTCAGCGACACCTCAATTCGACTCTAAAAGAATTGCTTTATTTTAATTGCCGATTTATTTTGTTTATTGTCGTGTAGTTGATGTAATAAATACTGAACCTTGCTGAATCAAAAAATCACAGAAATTTATTTTAGAGTTAATATTCTACCAAAAAAGCCTTATATGTTGGAACTAACAAATATTCTTACATCTGGTACCTATTCTATGGACATTGTTAACTCACGAAGTAAACGCCGCAGGCACCGCTCTCGTCGAGCCGAGTTCATTCATTAAAATATATGCATTTATTACCGACATGCGTCTGCCGCGCCATACCGTCACTCTAAACCTTTCCTGTCCTGCCTGTGTTAATTTAAATTTATTTGCTTTTTAACCTCTCATCGAATAGGATTCTGCAACAAACATTTTGTTAGCAAATTTTGACGACGGGTACAAATTCCGTCCCTAGTCTTCGATCGGTTCCATGTTCCATTCAACGATATCAAAATGAGCGCACGTACCTATACAATTGTACGAAGGGATTAGTGAAATTAGGGCGGTTTTTTGGGTCAATTGAATTTTTAGGGGGTTTCGGGCTGAGCTGCAGGGTTTTTTTTTTCATGAGGGCGACAGCTGCGAAGCACGTGGTGTGGCAGCTGGCCTCGCCACCGCCACCCGCGCACGAGCAAGCTGCGCGTGCACCTGCTTCCCGCCAAACATTGCATTTTTTCCATCACCTTCTCATACATCTTCTAACAAAGCAGATGCAAAATAAACAAACAGCAGTCGCTCTGTATGTAAAAGCAACTATGACTTGCCTTTAGGCTAAATTGTCCTCAGGCCCTACGATGATTTACTAGGAAAAATTAGAATTCACATCCAATTTTAATGTAAAGGCAACACGAGGTATACGAAGGTTATTAATTGAAAAACAAAAATTACGCAGTTGAGTTTGGTTCCATCTAACAGGTCCTAAAAAAAAAATTTAATTCTAAACTTCAACAACATTTAGCTAAGCCAGCCACAGTGGACCTTTGATTGAAAGGCAGTTGGGTACCTACCTACCTAATTGTTATAACCTACTTAACTCCTAAAGTCGGGAAATCAAGTTCTTCAAAATGTACTCTCAGAGCAAAGGTAGGAAGCTAGGTACCCATAAAATCTTACGCCCTTGATGGAATGACGTCACTGTGGAAAATCCTACTAACTTTTATTTACTTCTCGTATTTTATATCGTGACTGCGGCGATCAAGCAGGTACCTAATTAGGTAGTTATAAGGGTTTCCCTAACAATCTCGGTATTTTATTATCTACCTGCCTATCAAATTATTTAACTGTATTACGCATTATTTACGTCATATCTCATTTATCGTCATAATATCAGCTCTAGGCTGTTGCATTGAAGCTATTCTACCTCGGCAGTGCTCGCGAGTTGACACATAAGTACACATCCTACACAATACTTTACCTGCCCGAGGAGCCGTGAAGGTTTTAGTCATTAAATAAACATAACGTTATCTGTGCTGGTTTTAATGTCTATATAGCCATCACAAAAGAAAATATTTTAGTGATAACTTCAAGTGAAAAATTTGTGCATTTTTGATATAAACAACAACCAATTGTAAAACACAGAGTGAAAAAATGATGCGATAACAGAAAATAACAGGAGCTTGTGATTTTATTCAGTGATTATGATGGAAAATGATTCGTTGGAAAATATACGGATTAATGATACTCCCGAAACATCTTCAGCAGAGCCTAGTGTAGCGGGTACTGATGGTAAGTGAATTCTTAGACTTATTAAGTACATTAGATATATGTCGCTTATGAGCACTAAGTCTATGGTGTATTTAGTGTATCCTGCCTTAAGTGCCTACTGCCCAGGTCTAGGTTGATATTTCCTCACTCACTGCCATTCCAATTTTTAGAGCTTGCTTAAAGGCTGTAGTAAGTACCTACATATCATATTTTTAGTATCTGCCCCAATCCTAGTAAAAGTTGATTCCATCGGGTGCTGTCTCTGACATTAATTTATTATACAACACAGGTTGAAAATATAACATTATCTACAAGTACTTAAATAAATAAAAATATTTTAATTTATAGGTACGTCCCCAAGCCCATTTCATCATAGGCCAGGGCAAACTAGGTACCTAGTCTATGCCCAAACTAGCTAAGCCATTCTGTTCCACGTTCCGAAGATATAGCACAAACAAGCTATACTATTTTATAGATGTGTGTGAGTACATACTACATACATACTTTTATATATCAACTTACAGTCTCGGTCTCGTCGAACTTCGCTCGGTTCGTCGCAGTGAAGTGACGTCACATCTGCTCGGTTCGCTTCATTCATTCAATTTCATTGTTCATTTCGTTCGTCGTCGTTCGTTCATTCGATCATTCGTTAGTTGCGAGTTTCGCGCTCAGATGAGGTGGTTGTGTTTTAGTTTCAATAATCTCCTGTCAGTTTAATACAAGTGATAGTGGCTAGTGAGGACTCATAAATACCTATAAGCAATTAATGTGGTCTAATTGCTTCTCGTGGCTGCTCAAACGCAAATCTGGATTACAAATGGATTCAACAATAGGTGAATTGAATACCTATTTTCTTACATAACCTTTCCTAAACCATATGTTTTGGGTTCGAAATAAGGACAACGTCACGTATTGAATTGCATGTTTCTTTCTATTTTTAAAGGTGCTTTAGAAGTAATTTGGAAGCTTTTACTCAAACGTCTTTAGTGAATCAATAATTAGCAGTTTGCATTAGCTTAAATTTGAGGTTATAATGTGAGCAAACTCGTCTACTACGAAAAAACTGGATGGTCAATAGAATAGTAAGTAGATGTATTTAACTGTATTCTAGAAAGAATTTTACTGCATTAGTTTATGTAACCAGTAGATATACTATCTGATTTATTTCCTTGTTTTTAATTTCTCCACACCATTAACTTCAAAATAGTATGCAGTAGGTGTAAGTAAAACACAATATTATTAACGACAAAAATTTTAGTTTTATAATTGTGGCTATTTTCGATCTAAGAATAATTTTATTGTATTATACTTAAATCGCTGTTGCTGCTTTTTCTGTTAAGTATTAATAATGTTAACATGCCTGTATAGTTCTCTAACTAACTCCTTCGGATACTAGTAGTTTTGCTCACCACCCACCAATGATGACTTATGGCGCCATCTATACATGATGTACTGAAACTAAAATGTGTGACATATATCAGAATGGCAATCATTATTTAAGTGTGAATAAAACATTTAAGTATTATAATTAAAAACATTTACAATACTTATTTGAGATTCAAATTCCATAGATTAAAAGAGTTTACCTATAATTCTACTCAACTCGGGTTTACATAGAAAATTTACAAAAATAATCTAAAGTATATTATTTTGTGTACACATTTCATAGAAATTATATTATAATATAAAAAACTGTTTATCTAGAATTTATATTAGTGATGTAAAATTCCAAGAAGCACTTAAGTCATAAAAGATACTTTATCTATAAATGATAAGTAATCGCTGACATTTAAACTTTCAGAAAAGGATGATAATTTTTATTCTTCAATTTATAAGAATGGAGGTAGATTTAATAATTATAATACACGTTTATTGATTACAATAAGCAGCAACAAAACAAATAAAACTGATACAAAAAAAAATATACAAATAAGAATACACAAAAGAAATAAGTAGTGTTTTTATGGTGCAAAGTGGTTCGCACCAGTACATCGAGTGTTGCCGAACATTGTCATCAAAGGGCCACAACTCAACTATACCCGCAGACCTAACTGGAGTCCAGTTCAATCTAGCGGAGCTGATTTTCAGTGTGATTTAAATAAATGTATCTAATTATTATTGCTAGAACATTTAATCTCTGCTACTCAATGTATAGAAGCATGACTTATCTTTTTGTAGTGTTAATAATAGTAGTTGATTATTTGGCCTTGGCTTATACTTACCCAGTGGGGCCTCTTGTGAACTTTGTTAGCGACCCCAAATTCGGCAATGTTTAGTTGAACTCATTGTGTAGTTTTATTGGTCTTGTTATAGTACCTACTTTTAAATATTTATCTCCTCATCTTTGTTGTTACTAGGAACGTATATGAAAGATAGTATACCCATCTATTATAGGTTAATGTTGACAAAGTTATTCAAAGAAACCAGAAATAAATCAAATGTTGTAAAGTACTTAACAAAGAATAAACAGTGATTATTGAACATACAAATTCTAACAATTAAGGTAATTGTTTGGTACTATACTAATATTTAAATAGCCATAATGATTTTGTCTCTTAATTAATAGTTATCATTTACATTTTAAATAATGTTTCGGTATCTTATGGCTGACAACTTCAGGAAGGAAAATTAATTATTTCTCTACTGGGTATTTCCCAAACTCAACTGCTAACGCCATCTATTGAATTTGTTTCGGTACTAAATTGGCTTTACAAAATAAAAATATATTGTAGATACATAGTTAATTCAGTAACTTTCACAGTTTCAATTTTATTTGTTAAATTCTTAACTTAGTTTTATAAAATGCTGTACTCATTTTTTTAATTAGACTTGAAACTAAATAGGAATAAGGTTTAATTAAGCAATGTTAGACTCAATCACTTACAACATTAAATACAAAGCAGACTGAACGAAGGGCGTTTATTTATATAATGAATGTCCTCATTCGAAATTTGAGGCCATTCACAAAATAACACGAAAATATCCAGGGCCATGAGATAACGACATACTAACGATCGTTTGAACATTGTTGATAGAGACTGCAGTCAGATAAGGTTTGTTTTTCATTCATTCAACAGAATGTTCTCTGACATAAAATGTGCTCCATCTGGCGGACGTATACTTCCGCTGACACCATTTCCGGGCTGGTATCCTTTAGTTTGTTTATTCAACTTTTATGAAGCGTACCGTTTGTTTAAACTATGGAAACAAGCATTAAATTCATTCATTCATGGTTTTTTATAGCAGACGTCATCCATATACATTACTTAATTTTTATTAAGAACTTAGTTTTTACAGGTAATATAGGATAAACATAAATAGCATAGCAATCTGTATGTGGTGATGTAGCCAGGTGGATCGCAGTCTAGCGCGTAGGCGCTACAGGCGAGGCATTGGAATTCGAAAGCCGAGCGGCGACCACCCATAGGCATGAGAACGCAGCCCCGTCCCCTTCCCCACGCTCGCTTCGGGCACCGCCTCTCACCGCTCTCTTAAAGCACAATGCTGAATTTCATTTGCTCTTTGCGGTGACTGGCCAAGCAACTTCAATGCAATATATTTGTCTCTCTCTAATTAGGTATCGCGAATATTTTTAAATTTAAAATGTTTCCATTTATGATGAGTACATTGGCGACCCGTCCGAATTTCAATATTTCGTTTTTTTCTTGCAGTAAACGCAGCCCATCCTCAAATGTTTTTATCTAATACCCTCATTACAAATAGTTTCAGCTGAATCGCATTGTTACATGTTTTGATTGAAGACTACAAAGTAAGACAATTTAACTTGCCTTACTTTTGTACACGTACTTACTGCTCAAGTACGTGTCCGCATTCCGAACAAACACTTTTGTACTTTTTTATTTCGGTATTAGACCCGCCCAGCGGTAAACTACGTCCACATTCCAGAGGCCCTTTTTTACGCTGTGTGGTCGCGGTTTCCGCTGAAGACGGCAACGTCGCGTCTCAAATATGAATGAAATCCGGTCGGCCGGTGAACGGTGCGGCAACAGCGCTCCAGACGCTTGCCTGATTGAGAATTACACTACACTACATCTCTCCCGCGTCGTCCCTTCGCGCTCCTCGCTCATTTATCTATGCAGAGAGATAGACAATGAATACCATGGTGGTCTTATACTATATTTTATATCCACTGTTGCATGTAGTCTACACTACTCAATACCCTGTAAAATACATAAAATTAAACAAATCCGAGCAATAATTCTATTCAGTATCGATTTGCGACTTTTTTACACCGTATTCGAGGAGCGATTTTGCATTGCAATTAGGAGCTGAAACTTCAGCAGCAATGTTATTGGCATAAACCCATAATATAAAAGAATAATAATAATATCTGTTATTCAAGGCCTCGTCACAGCTGTTTGGCGTGCACCCCACGTAGAACATTTTGAACCCTCTTTAACATCGTACGCATGCGCAGTGGGGTAGTTATTCCAGCATATCACCCCGAATGGCACTATACGGGAGTAGTCAACGATGGTTGAGTCCGGGCGAACGGCTTTACCAGATTCTATCATTTTTAACAAAATTATTATTTTACAAGTAGTGCATTGTCTACTGGCAATGTGCGCCAGCTTGCTCCTCATTTTGCCTCGTACTTGCAGTATTACGTGAAACAGCTCGTGTGAACAATAAAGACGCAACATGCCAATTTTAGTCGACCGTAACAACATAAATGGTAAATATCGACCCGTGTACTGTTTGCGGCCATTATTCTTGTCGTTCAGTAGGCCCGACATTTTGTTCTATTCGGTATGCGATTTAGTTTTATTTTAAGTAAAAGTGATGTAAATACATACTAGGTTATATCTCTGTGGGTACATTTATGTGGACAAGACTTTGTCTTAATAAAAACGTATCTATTTAAATTCAGAATAACCTACCTCGAAATATTGTTTACATAATTCAATGAGTACTTATTAGGTAATATGGTAAATTAATACCCAGTCGAACATTGAAGTACTAAATTTTTTTTCAATAACGATTCGTGCGATTTATGTAAATTTATGTACTGTTATTAAAAATGATATATGTTCAAAAAACAATTGTGACATGTGAGTAGTATTAATTTGATGAATGTAGAATATTTTTTTTTTGGAAGCAGTTTCACAATAATCTGCCTTTATTGCAGAAAATCAAAAAGAAGTTTTAAAAAAAACATTCAGTCGAATTGATAACCTCCTCCTTTTCTTGAAGTCGGTTAAAATATTAGGTATGGTAAATACGTAAGTAGATATCTGAGTGCATGCGCACTGGCTGGCGGGAGTGGCGCGGGGAGGCTGCGGGAATGGAATGTCGATGACGCAGCCAGCCGCCAGCCGCGAACTTGTTGTTATGTGAAACTGTTTCTGAATGCTCTCTCGCCACCAACCCAACTTGTTCCACGTACGTATACGTGCTTAGCAACCGATCTCGAATTTTTTCAGGCACATTACTTACAATTAATAGGATACCCTTCTTTTCGTCAGTTCGAAATCGGCAACCCTATTTTCCTGTATAATATAAAATGTCTGCTTAGTAATAAATATTAATGAATATTTGTTTCTCTTTGTTTACAGTGGCAACTGGTGGCACTGCCTCACCATTGGGAATTTTCAAAAGCGGACCGCGTGAACCTAAGAAACGGGCCCTTGTTTTGACAACAAGCTGCGAATCGACGTCAAGCTCGCTTTCGACATCGCCCACTACGCCGCCATGCTCCTCATTAGACAAGACAGACAACCCCACCTTCACCTTTCCTACGGATACGTCTGATATGCAAAGAGAAGAAGAAAGAATTAAGACGTATGAGAAGTGGCCAGTCTCTTTTCTGTCGCCTGAACTGCTAGCAAAGAACGGCTTTTACTACCTAGGGCGCGGGGACGAGGTTCGGTGCGCTTTCTGCAAGGTGGAGATAATGCGGTGGGTGGAGGGCGACGACCCCGCGAAGGACCACCAGCGTTGGGCGCCGCAGTGCCCGTTCCTGAGGAAGCTAAGCGGCGGGCTGGGGTTGGGCGCGGGCAGCTCGGGCCGCGACGAGTGCGGCACGCGCAGCCCGCCGGCGCCCGAGCCCGCGCGCATGGCCGGGCCCGTGCACCCACGCTACGCCTCGCACGCCGCCCGCTTGCGCACCTTCAAGGACTGGCCGCGCTGCATGCGACAGAAACCTGAGGAACTCGCCGACGCCGGCTTCTTCTACACCGGTCAGGGCGACAAAACTAAGTGCTTCTATTGTGATGGCGGTTTAAAGGATTGGGAAAACGATGACGTGCCGTGGGAACAGCACGCGCGCTGGTTCGACCGGTGTGCTTATGTTCAACTGGTGAAGGGCCGAGACTACGTACAAAAAGTAATGTCCGAGGCGTGTTCGATACCGGCTCCCAAAGAGAAGGAGGCGGCGCCGCCTACACTTCCTGTAGAAACGAGTATAAAACCTGAAAAGGAGGAAACTTCGGTAGAAGATTCAAAATTATGCAAAATATGTTTCGCGGAGGAGCGGAACGTGTGTTTCGTGCCGTGTGGCCACGTGGTGGCCTGTGCCAAGTGCGCCCTTTCCACAGACAAATGCCCAATGTGCCGCAGGACGTTCCAAAATGCAGTGCGACTATACTTCTCGTGAAGGGAGCTCGCTGCGTGCTCGATACTAGTCACTTCACCGAGCGGCCCTGACGCGTGCTGGAACCACGCTCCGCTTTTCCTGTGATTTTTTACTATTATAAAATGTTAAATTAAAGCGACGGCCAACCGACAACGGCTGACCGTGAGTTTGACGTACAGGCGTGTCTCGTAGACTGATATAAAATGATTTTAAATTATTTATCCTTTAAAATTCTAATGACATTTGTTTGTATATATATTATAATGTAAATACTTAAGCTTATCATTTTGTCCCACCGACAAATGAAAGTGTACATAATAAAACTTGGCTTATGCAATAAAGAAAATAGTTATATAGGTACCTATAACGTAAATAAATATTAAAGGTATACCTAGATTTGAAACTATTTAAAACAGAATTATTTTATTAACCATTCGTTCTTTTGGGGGGCATAATAATAAAGTGACATGACAGATATATTTTAATGATGGCGCTGATATATTTTTCTACGGATTGTATCTCACTTCCATAATGCACTTGCACATTCCTAATTTCATTAACAAGTTTAGTGTGACAATATTACTTTGATTATTGCACTAAGTCAAGTGGATAATGTAAAATACATTTGTAAACAATTGTGATTTTTACATAAGTAATGATTAAACCCGTTTCTTTAAATCGCCGAAAGTTTGGACATATGTTTTGCAACCATTCGGGATTTGTTTTAGTAAAGTATCTTTGACAACATTCGCAAAACAGTTATCATTAGGAAAAGGTTATTTTTATCCAGAATAGTATGTTTCTATTGAACTTAAAATGTATTTGGCAAGTAACCTATCTAACGCATAGAACTATGTGACGATATTTTACCAACTTGTAATAATGATACACTTCCTAACTTTATCCAATAAATAAATCATGAAACAGGTCATATCATAATAAGCATTTTAAGAAAGTTTGAATACCTTGAAAATTGAGGAGAAATAATATTGTATTTAAATTAAAAGTCAAGATTAAAATTTTGTTCTACATAGGTAATGATTGTTGTAAAGTTATAAATAAAACGAAATGTTAAATCACTTGTTGTTTCCATTAACACCCTAAAAAAGTCTGCTTATACCACAGTATAATTTAGGTATTAATGGCAAGCATATGGTGGTTTGTCTGAATATGCTTGCAAAATATTTAGGGGCTTCGTGACCTCACATACATCATCTTACGTACATTATCTTCGATTTTGGTGTGGATTTTGGAAAGTATAGGCGCCATTAGGTCTTATAAGCGCTCAGAGAAAATAGTGACAAACCCAAAAAAACTTGTGACACCAAATAGATAAAGTAAGTATATCACTCCAGCCGCAGTACAGAGTGTTTTAGTTTGGATGTAGTATGCCACCATTGCCACCACAGACAGTAGACAGATAAACTGATACAATAAATACTGCGAATTTAATGTCCGTTCGTAACGGTACCTAAATTAGTCGCTGAGTAGGTACCCAAAACGCAGACTGCCTTCGCGTTATGCCTATATGTCATTTAATAAAAATAAGCGTTTGCACCAAGTATCCTCTAATTGAACATCTAATCGTATTCAGTTAGTTGACAGTTTACTTATAGGGTTACCAGTTTATGACCACAAAAAAGAGATACAGGTGCCGTCACGAGTTATGAGCGTGCAACGAAAAAAGTGGGATAAATACGCATGTTTTTATTCGCCTCGCTCGCACCATACGTATAGATAGACAGAGACGGACTCATTCAAGGTCCGTGTTCATAGCTCGTGACGCTCCTCTAGCATAGCAGTGTTTACCACCTTTCATTTTGGTTTTGCCTTAAAATTGTAGGAAATTTACCCTAGAAATCCCTAGATTATCTTTGAAATTCCTTAAATTTAAGGCGCAAATATAAAATCTTTTTCCGTTATACAAATCGCCGCAAAATAAATCATGTCCCTATAATTGTATATCTTCTTCTTGTAGTGCCTCTCCAGCTATTGAAAGTTGGCTGTCAGTTCGGAAAACTTCTGTCTATCCTTCGCGAGGCGGAAGAGAGGACTGGCAGCAGCACTGCTGATGCCAGTCCTCTCGCGGATATTGCGCAGCCACGACTTTCTCCTTCGACCTACCGGTCTCTTCCCAGCCACTTTGCCCATAATAATGCAGCAGTTCGTATCTGGTATGTCTCATAATATGGCCCAGAAAACCAACCTTTCTTTGTTTGAGGGTTTGTATGATTTGGCGTTTCTGACCAACTCGACGGAGAACTTCTTCATTAGTCACTCTATGTGTCCAGCTAATAGCCAACATACGCCTGTAGGTCCACATTTCAAAGGCTTCTATTCGTTTCTTGAGGTTCTCTTTGATTGTCCAAGCCTCACATCCGTATAGAAGTATAGGCCATATATAACACTGTAGAATGCGAACACGTAGGGAAATCTTTAATTTGTATATAATATATAATAATTATATTTGTATATAATAATTTTAATTAATATAATAAGATTTGCATGAATCTTTCAACAACAAACAAAGCACTAACAGACTCCAAAATTGAGTAGTTGTAAGCTAGCCTAGCATTTATAATCATATCCACAAAGTTTTATTATTCCGTTGAACGTTTTAATATTCAGCTGGTTTTTTAATATAGTTCTACAAATGTGTCTACCATTATTAAAATATAAAGACAAACATGATTATGAATGTATGAATGAAATTTAATTCGGACATATTTATTATGTAGTATGCACGTAAGTAAGAATTTAATAATATTATTAGAGCGGCTCTTCTTATTCGTTTTCCTCAAATTATTTGCGTGTTACAGTCCGATAATAAATTTCCATTTTTTATATATTTTTTTTAAAACCCACCCATTAAAATGGCACTATTCCTAAATGTGGAAACACTTAAAAGTTAGTGATGTGGTGAAAGAATGAACGAAATTGAATGAACTTAAATAATGCACGCAAACATTTCATTATGAATTTATTATCTTGTCTTAAAAAACGATATACCTACTTTATCAAAAGTTTCTGAGTTTATTTATTGTATGTGAAAATTGCGAAAGAAGAAAAAAAAGTTAAATTACATTATTTCACTTTTTTAATTGTTTCTAAATGGAGTACACAAAAAGGAAATTCCGTTATTGATAAATATTGCTTATTCTTGTTACACGTCTTAATAATATAATATAAAATAAACGATGCTTTAAGATTTTATTTAGATTATTTAAGTACATTTTGAACATTCGTTCTTTATGTAAAACCGTTCACTACCTCAACACTATTAGTTTTAAGATGGTAACATTGTTTTTCTTTGAACTGTCAAGTTACTGAATGTACAATTAGAAGTCGAACGCGTCACGAGTTCTGAGCGCTGGTCTTGCGCAGTTGTAATTTTTTGGGTCTGTTTGGCGGAGGTTGCGGGGTGAGGTGAGACGAGTGAAACGGCCAACTCCGTATTAGTTTATCAGTCGTTTGCCGCTCCCGCGTACCGTCTGCACGTCGGTGTCGCCCAAAGTACAGTCGCTCACATATTGTTTACGTATTTTTTTCGCCTTGTGCAAAGATGCCGAAGAATAATTTTTCAACTAGAGAAGCAAGAAAAATTATATATGACGTGAATTGTTATATACAAAAAGAGTCTGATGAAATTGTTGGTAAGTTGAAAGTGGTAAAAAACGCAACAGCTGCAGGGACTACCACATTGCAGAAAGGCTTAGAAAGGGCTATTCAAAGTTTGCACCTAACTGAAAAGAGGATGATAAATGAAGCTGACCAAGTCATATTAAATGACATTAGCAATAATATAGCAAAAACTTTAGAAGAAGCGGTACTTAATAATAAAAATAATGAAAATGAACTGCATAAAATTATTAGCAACATCAAAGGAACTCAGAAAAGAACAGCACTTGCCACAAAAACATCCGTAGCAACGATTAGAAGAATTGTGACAGAAACACGTAATCCAGAGTTTTTGAGTGTTGCCACACCTAAGACACCTGGGAAAAACAGGCCGAGAGATAAGCCAGTAACTGGCATCGACAGCATTTACCAAGGTGTCATTAGAAGATGCTTACATAATTTTCATGTAACAAATAAAGAACTACCTACTGTGGAGAAAATCAGAAGAAAATTACAGCAAGATATTAATTTCCAAGGATCAGAAGCAAGCCTACGACGTATAATTCGGGAATTAGGTTTTCGATGGAAAAAAATCGAAAATAACCGAAAGGTTCTGATTGAAACCTCAAGTATCCGACTGCAACGAATTGAATACCTTAAGAAAATTAAAAATTACCGTCTAGAGGGACGACCTATAATTTATACTAACGAGTCGTACGTAGATTCAATTCACCCCAATGCCAAGGATTGGACAGATGGTTCTACAAAGGGACTTAAAAAGCCTATATCAAAAGGGCAACGCTTGGTAATTGTGCTGGCTGGATCAGAAACGAGTTTCATTCCAAATTCATTGCTCACTTTTAGAGCCGGCACAAATTCGGGTGACTCTCGTGACAACATGAATTATGGAAAATGGCTGCAAGAACAGTTAATTCCAAATATTCCACCTAATTCTGTCGTCGTGATTGATAACGACTCTTACCAAGCTCTTAACAAGCAATTTGACAACGTACCCACGCCAGTTTCTAAAAGAGCTGACATGCACGCATGGCTCACGGAGAGAGGGATATTATATGATGAAAAAATGCTTAAACCGGAATTATACAAATTAATTAAAGATAACAAGGGAATAAAAACATTTTCTGTAGACAGATTTATGGCTGAACATAATCACAATATTTTAAGACTACCCCAATGCCACCCCGACTTAAACCCAGTAAAGATGGCGTGGTCTACCATCAAACAGTACGTGAGTAGTAAAAACGTAAATAATCTGAACAACGCTATGGAATTAGTGAAAGAAAAAGTAAACATAATGGGGACGCAAGATTGGGAGGTATTGTGTAATAATGTTAAACAAATTGAAGAAGAATTTGTGAAAAATGACCACGTGATTGACAATATGACCGAGCAATACATTATTCGCGTTAGTGATAGTAGTTCTGACAGCGACCATAGTCAAGATGAAGATGAAGACGAAGATTCTGAAATGAATGACGACGACGATGATGAACCTTCAACAAGTATCCAGTACAGCCACAACAATCAACAACCTTCAACTTTCTTAGTTAGCGACTTTTTGGAAGTAGTAACATCATTTCCCGATGATTAGAATTTTATGAAAAGGAAATATTAATAAGTATATAAATTGTATTCTTATAACTTAGTTATATAAGTACTTTCGATATTAAATCATTTATTATTATACATTAACATTTGATTTTATTTTATTTCTATTAAAAAATACCTATATAAAACTTATATTTTCATTTCCATCATAGTGGCAAGTTCTGTCAATTTAACTTTTCTAATAACACATCAAAACAATTATGAGCGCGAGTGTACACATGCGCTAGTCTCCCTACTGCGGTCGCTGAGCGCTCGAAACTTGTGACAATGCGTATACATGTTTTTGGTTAGAAGTTATTATTAAGGCATAATTTCAGGTCGTTTTACCGCAATAAACCAAGAAGGGGACTCATCATTTGATGATGCGCTTTTTAGTAAGTAAAGACGGCTCCAAATAAAATTAATTTAGTTATTACTACAACAAAGTTTGGCATCCAACATTCTCTCAAATGAAACGATAATATAGTAGCCGCCATTGTATTCAGATCCAGCCGAGAATCATAACTATTTTCGACCCCAGGGAAAAACATCAAATACAACGAAATAACAATGTATTACCTGCCTACATTGGGAAACTGGTAGGTAAGGTAGGATGATCTTGAATTGAATTCTGCAAAGACCTAGCAGTGTGTGATCGATATCACATGAGTAAACATTTTTACATCTGCTTTACAATTTTTGGTCATTTGATTACTTAGGACAGATTTTTCAATATGACGATAAACCACCAGATAGTAGGTTATTCAATATTAAAATACTCAAGTCGTTGTTTAAGGTTATTTATGTTTTGTTTAGCAAAGTGTTTAAGAAAGTTATGGATATTCTTGATGGTATAGACGACCTAGCAATTTTAGAAGTCATAATAAACGAATATATCAATCCAATTGCAAGAATTTGATGCATGCTCTCTTCTTTTTGTTAATAGTGTTCTGTCTGTGCATTAAAAATCGTCAATATCACGTCTCACGCACGAGCAACTAGCAAGGCAGAAACTTAACCTCGCGAAATTTATTTCATTTACGTTCGACACATTGTCAACAAATCAGAATGACATTTGCATGATGACAGTTGATTTTATCTTGCTCTACGTAAGTTTGAAGGATTATACACCAGAAGGATTTATTTTAAGAAGTATTATACTACCCGGTTCGGTAGGTTGCGCTTTACTGTGAAGCTTGCTTTTCTGAGAAACTCATTAAATTACTCTATTCAAAAATATTTTCACAATTTTGAGTAATCCTACTATCATTATGGATTCATAGTGTAAGTTTGTTTGTTACGCTTTTACGCGATAACTACTTGACTTGAACAAACACACTGAGATCTATACGTTATTACCGTACCTATATACTTTCACATATTCAGCGAAAAGCTGTTAATTTGGAATTACAAACTGACACTTCAATTGTATTTATCAGTATAGTTGTATAAATATAGATGATAATTATAGGAGCTTGTAGGTATAATCTCAATGTAAGTACTCTAATTAGATACGATCACTTAATCAGAAATTTAATCAATATATTTAAGAAAATGAAGTATTTTTCAATCTTATGATAGCTGAAGTGAGCCGAGACGACAAATGCTCCACTGCTTCTTAATTACTTGTCGTAAAATTGTCTTACAATAAATGTTGATGATAAAGGTTATTGATGGAAGTGATGATTACAGCAAACATTACCGTAAATGACAGACTTGAATATAGAAACAACTTACTTTATTTGTTACAAATTTCAAGCCATAACTGCTTTTACATATTTGTTGTTTTGTTCTAATAACTCATTTTTCAGTTTAGTGATAAGGTTAAACATAACATCGTCAGAACTATGCGATTCTTGAATCAGCTTACACTTTCTTAAGAAATCAGCAATAAGTTTCTGCCCTTCTGTCGTTTCCTCTGGTTTCATTGTGGTTTCAACTTCAAAAAGATTAGTTTCAAGTTCAGCTTGTTTCGCCTCAGCATACTGGAATTGAAAAAAAAGGTACTTATTTAATATCTTAAGCATTATTGTGTAGAATAGTGATAGGTCGGCCAGTGGGGCGACGTGGAGGTTACCTGTAGGATAGTACGGGGGAGGTCAGCCAGTGTGGCGACGTGAAGTCCCAGCGAGCGCGCGGCAGGTCCGGGCCGCACTCGGTGCATCAGTACTAGCTGCCCATCCGCCACACTCGCTTCCACATGAGAGTTCACCACCCCAGGGTGAAGGCTGGCCAGTCGCGTCAGCTCATGGTAGTGCGTCGCAAACAGGCAGAAACATTTGCTCTTCGTCGCTAACTCCCTGGAGAGAGTATTAAGTCATCTCAACTAAATCTTTCGTACATTAGTCCCCTCTTCAACGTTCATTGTGAATTGCTCAACGAAATGAACGCAGCCACTTAAAATAAGTTATGAATAGAACTGTCCGACTGTGCCGCAGTTTCCATGTCTCACCTCACTGATAAATATTGAATAGTACTCATGTAGGTAATGCAGTGTTCTTGTGGTATGTGGTAGTTTTCAGAGATACTATTTAAGGGAAAACTCGGGCACAATGACTTTCCCTGTAAGTATTTAATTACTGGCTCGAATAAAAGAGAATATCACAATTGATCAACTTACTCTGCAATGGCCCAAGCTATTCCGCATCCTTCGTATGTAGAAGTTCCTCTTCCTAGCTCATCGATCAGCACCAGGGAATCGGGCGTTGCCATCTAAAATACAAACAAATACTTATGAAATGTAAATTTGTGATTAGTCTTTAATTCTCTATCCAAAACTAACCATATATTCCGAGTCGGTTTTGTATGGGGGAACATTAAAATGGGCTGCAGTGGCGTGCATTGCGTATAAGCAGGTAAGCAGAAGTTACAATTTGTGATCACTGAATACACTCGTGTCGTGTGTGTGTGTGTGTTTATGTTCGTATGTGTATCTTTACCAAGACGTACGTGCCAACGCCGCGTCACATAGGTATGCATGTACTTAACCTGCCTACCTACCTACTTATTGTTTATGCCTACCCTTCTGAAAATCCAATGCACGCCCCTGATGGGCTGGTTTCATAAGAATGAAGTGTCTCTTGTAAAACTTGTAATACCCTGAGTATAGCAGCAGTGTCCACCATCTCCTTCATGAAGGTGCTGTGGCCGCGGTCCTCGCAGTCGGCGGCCCCGAGCCGAGCGCACAGAGCCCGCAGGCGCGGCAAGGTAGCGGCGGCGGCGGGCACGAAAGCCCCGGCGTGGGCCAGTAGTACGGCTGCTCCACACGAACGCATCCACGTCGACTTGCCCCCCATGTTGGCTCCCGTTATTATGTGGAGAGTGCATGAATCTGTTCAAAAGTATTGTTTATTTCGCTAAAGTTGCAATGGGCGGTGCGGCCGTCAGAGGGATTTCGCCCGCACCTCTTTCGCATTTATAGTAATTAAGCGTAAATAGGAATTAAAGTAAAATATCCGGCGATAAGTATTGCACATCGACCTCAAGAAAGAGACAATCGGCAAATTTCGGCTTGAATTTATGTACTATCAAAATACTACCAACCTCTTTTAAAGACAACATCATTGGGTATGTAGGATACGCCTTCTTGCACCTCTAGACATGGGTGTCGTAGTTCTTTGAAGACTAACTCATCGAGATCCTCAGTGATTTCCGGGCGACAGTAAGGCATAGGTGCCGAGGCGGCCGCTACCGCGAACGATACAAGTACGTCCAGGCGAGATAGTAGATGCGATAGGCAAAACAAACACTCGGAGTAACCAGCTGGAATATATTTGCAAATTAATAAACGATATTGGGTGTTGTATATACATATGTTCAGTTCAATTCATTCCAGAATGGTATTTTAGGGGGTAAGCAGAGGGGTTACTTCAACTATCGTTAGTAAGTTTTATGTAATACAGTGAAATTTTGTATATTTATTTAAAAACTAGTTCCAATATTAGCCGTAACAAATAGACCGACAGAAGAAATTTAAATTTATAAATTGTTTTTTTTTTCATTTCAAAAGCAGTTAATTTAGATTTACAAAGACACTTATTTATCTGTATATAATCATCATATTTCTAGAGATGAATGTAGTATTTCACTATAATAATATGCCCAATAAAATGGCGCAGTGTAACACTTACCAGCTATCCCAACTATCTCAGAAACAACTTTATCCTGCTCTTTCTCGTAGGTAGCTTTGGTATGTGTGTAATCCTCCGTAATACTGTCCAGTGCATTAGTTTTGAACCTTACTCCCCCTTTCACAGCATCTATAATTGTATACTTCTTGTTGCCACGTAGATTCTGTTCTTCTTTCAGCGTCACCCTAAAATATGAAATCCGTATTAATATTATTAATGGCAGTGTTACTTTTACCTTTTCACAATTAACCTAATAAAACAATTTTGCTGAATTTTGGCAAAGTTCGAACATAGGATATCACTACGCGGACAAAGTCGTGCGCGTAAAAGCTAATTAAAAAAAACTACTAATTCAGTTAATCCAACGGTTTTAGATTTGCATTTTGCAAATTTTATGTAAGACTTTATTCGACACAGTTTTCAAAATGATCAGTATACAACAGTAGGATTCTTTTATTTCATATCAATACAAGTTTTTTTTAAACAAATTTCGCATTCTAATATAAGTTGAAAGCTTAAGAAAATAGGGAGGAGTATACTAGCTTTTGTGTGTAGTCTTGAGAGGGAATCTTTCGTCTTTAACTGTATTGGCAGTGATTTCATTCATAATAGCGTCACTCGCGTGTCTTACCATCAGGCTGGTTACAGGCTTGTTTACCTACTTTGTAGTTAGTTTAAAAAAAAGGGCTGACTAAAGTACTTTTTTTCCGTTACAAAAGGCGTTTCGTATTTTCATCGAATTGTAGAAAGTTGCATATTAAACCTGAAATGAAACCCGGTGTTAGGGTTAGTATCCAGCTTAACTTTCGCAGCATCCAATCCTAGGTCGTTGGCGGCCCTACTGCGCTCCTTTTCCGCTGAAGCTTGCAAGCGTTCCAACTGCTCGCTCAGCGATTGTAGTTGGTCGTCGAAAGATGCCTTTACTAGGAAATCACCTGGAATGTTAGATATGCATTACGTAGCATTCGAATGTTAGCAATAGCGATAGCGTTGGCGGTATTCACATCGAAAGTCAAACAAGGTTGCATAATAGTTACCCTGTTGGTTATAAGCCCTCGTAAGATTAGGTAATAATAAAAACTATGTTACTTAGTGATAATTTTTCCTGTTTTTGTAAAATTTTCCATTGATGCTTCGCTCTCATTAAGAGCGAGACGTTATAAAATATAAAAAAACACTAAAATCATTTTTCATATCAATGCAAGTTTCTTAGATTAGCCCATTCAACTAAACAAACAAACTCGTCAGCTTTATACTAATTTGTATTAGTTTCGCGATCTGAGAGCTGGCCGAGTAATACTGAGATAATTTTTTAAAAAAAGGTCTCAGTTTCTAAATGGTTCTTAGGGAAGGGTATCAGAGTGCCTAGTGTGAGTTTTCTTAAAATTGCCGATTTGTATGGGATCAAAATAGTACCATCCGAGGGCCGACAGATATTTTGATCCCATACAAATCTGCATTTAGGTCGACGGAGTGACTTATGATGGCGGCAGTGAAAAACTCGCATTAGGCACACTGATAGAGTAGACCACAAGATTTTTTGTTTTTTTTTTTAAATATACATCTCTCAAGCTTACCTCTCTCTACAGCATCCAAGTCCACAGTCGTTTGTATCATTTGTTCGAACTTGGTGAGGTCTTCATTTAGTTCGGCCATCGGCTCCGCGAGTGAAGAGTGAACTGTCGCGTTGTCTGCTTCAGCCAGACATCTCAATAGGGCTGGTAGCCTTGTAACTGCCTGAAAATGTATTAAGGTATTTTTAAAGGTTTGTATGGGTGCAGTCACGAATTATGAGCGCTCGGCGAATATAATGGGGATAACTGCGCATGTATTTTATTCGCGTTGCGCTATACAGACAGACTGAGACAGTCATGAAATGTCAAACTGCGCATTCAAGGTCAGCGCCCATATCTCATGACGGCGCCTATGTCATCTAAGAATGGGATATTTTAGTATGATTGGTTTAGAGACTGTTTACTGCAAAACAAATTTACTTATTTTACCTTATTTGCTTGATGTATCTATTCTTAGTCTTTACTAATATTATAAAGTGGAAAGATTTGTTTGTTTTTTTGTATTGAATAGGCTCCGACACTACTAGACCGATCTTGAAAATTCTTTCACCAGTGGATAGCTATCATCAGCGAGTTACATAGGCTATATTTTATCCCCGTACTCCCACGGGAACGGGAACTACGCGTGAGAAACCGCGTGACGTCCGCTAGTCTATGATATATATATGCTTAGCAACAAGAGTACCCTGAAGGAACCTGATAATTATACTCGAACAATAATTTCTACATGATGTTTTAATCATTATTAGTGTTTGCTATCATAGTATGGAGTATGGATTATAAATCTTCGACAGCCAGTACTCAAATACTGAATACACTCAAATCTATAAGAATTGTAAGAGACAACAAGCATACCTGAACTAATCGGTCTCCGTTAAGTGAGTGATCATGCTTACACTAGCAAAGGTAAAATCAACCAGCCAGTCGGGCGTTATTGGAAATATATGAGACTAATTCTTACTTAAGTCAGCGTCATCTATATAGAGATCGGAGAAGAAGGAACGTTGCTGTAACTAGAGTTTTATATACCTGATAAATCTTGTAGCAATCGTGCAGACTAGCTTTTTTGCGCGTGAGTCGTCTCGCCAAAGCTTGTAGATCGGGAACACGGCGCAGGTGATCTTCATGCAACTGAAGTCTCAGCTGGGAGTTGTTCACCAGCACCTCCACGACGTCCAAACGCTCCTTGATTAGGTTTATATCGCGGAGCGGTTGACGCAGCCATTGGGCTAGAAGACTACGGACATAGGTTTATTATAAGTACTACGTGACAATTAGAACGCGCCCTTTTAACTAAAGCTATGTCTATTTTTTGGAATCCATATCCCTAGAAGAAATTTTTAAACCAAAGATTATCTTAGAAAGGGATCGTTACTTCAAAAGTAACGAACAACAGACGAAGTCTCGAAGAATTCTAAAGTGAATAAATAAACCTAAAAACGTCACAAAATGCAGGAGTTTCGTATGAATTAGCGAGTCCAGTACCCCTATCACGATTATGCCACCATTTTTCTAATCTATACTCGCTAGCGTCTCCGCTGTATATTTGTACAGCGCAGTATGAGAAATTGTACGCCTCCTAGTGGTGACGTGACGAACTAAAATATCACGTACAAATTTTGTCGTTGATGCAAAAGTTGTGATAGGAGTACAGAACACCTGTTCTTATAGTAGAAACCAGTGTGAAGAGCTCACCGTTTCCCGTGATGCGTGCGACATCTATCGAGCAGTCCGAATAAACTTCTGGAGGGCGCATGCGCAGTGTCACCTAACTCCGGCAGCACATTCAGCGCTGAGAGCGCCGCCGCGTCCAAATGTAGAAAATAATCTGCCTGGATTGTGCTGATTCGGAACCTATAAAAATGCATGTATTCATTTTTAAAACAATCAACGTAAAGAAATATTTATACGTACAAAGCCGTGGGGGCCTTGAGGTTTGAGCAGTCGCCTGCTACGCAAGCGATGCAAATTCCCAGCGGGGCATGTACCAATGAGTTTTTCTAAAAACTTATGTGCAGTGATTTCACACCATGTGCTTGAAGGTGAAGGAAAATATCGTGAGGAAACCTGCACATGTCTGAGAAGTAATTCAAAAAGTGCCTGAGACGGCGATGGATTCTTAAGTGCCAACGTGACAGAGGGTGCTATAATTAATCATATTCGGTGAAATGTGGGTGTTGTCACAACACCTCTGCTTAACCCTTCGGGGACCCTTCTGGGATGGCGTGAAAACATTTATTTATTTATTTTATTTTATAAGTACTTATTGTACATCTTAATATCGCCAGTTTTCTTCAAGTCCCATAAGGGACGTCGGGGAGCGACTATTGCCACTGACAGCAGTCCGAGCAGTACCAACCCAGGCTGCGGATTGGTACTGAGAAATTACAGATGGAAAAACCCAACGAGACCAACGAGGCAGTCAACAATCAAACTTTAGTAAAATGGGTTAACCATTTTACTTTTTTCACAAATATTTCACATTTTCACAAAACATAAGGCCAGTTTTTACACAAAATCCGTGAGGGTAGAGCCGCGGCAATGTTATGGGATTTTCCGACCCTTTATTAGTGATGTAATTTTCAATGAATTTTTATAAATTACTAGTAATTATGTTTTATCGACTGCTTGAAAATGCCCTTCGTTCATCCTCACATACCTAATATCTCTACCTCTACCCTTCTAGGAAAACCTAGGTATATCAATATTTAAGTTAGTGTACCTTCCAAAATTAGTAGGATCAGACAGCAAGCCAATGTATTTGATGGCTGCCGCTAAAGAGGTCATTGCAACCTCTTTTCTTGTCTCCGGGAATGCATTGGCGTCCTGCTGTTGGCCTTCTTTGAACTTGAGCAAGCGGTTCAAATCCTGAATGAGGCCTTCAGCGGAGAACTCACTCTTCTTCAATTTAGTCACCGTCACATTTGTTCGTTCCATTACTTTCTTCAAGGCTTTGTACTGAAAATTTTTATGTATTATTTTTAACAATATGCTGACCCTGCGTTTTCAGTCAACGTTGGTCGACAGTGCGTGAATGTTATTACGGAATATATTAGCAGACTAGCTGTGCCCCGCGGTCTCGACCGCGTAGACTTAATTCATGGGTAGCTATATTTCGCAGAACCTTAAATAAAGTTAATTCGGAATAACGTACAGATACATCAATTTTATTTATCTGTATAGATTACCATTACGAGTTCTAAGTAGGAATACCGATGGAATTATGAATACATTTTAAGTTTTTTCAAGAGTTTGTTGAGATGTGCTAATCATAGATTTTCCACAATCAAACAGTACATAATTCTTGATATTATGACTGTGACAAAATGTATACTTAGTTATTGCTGATTGAGAATGTGGACGCATTTAAATGGTTCACAGATATTTATTATAAGCATATGTAACTAGAATTAAAATACTGTTTGTTTCCCGAAGAAAATAGAATATAAATTATCAGTGTGTTCAATAATAAATATTTTTTAAGAATATTATGAAGTTATATTCGTATAGCTTATAGGTATTAATTAAGGATTGATTATGCGGAAGACAATGGCAAGTCATACGAAGTCATAGAAAATAATGTACTCATCTAAAGCCTCAAAATTATCGGGAAGTATATTCTTACGTCATCATTATCTGTGGAAGGTACGAGACATTCAGAAGGAGCCATCTGCACTGTTATAGTTTCCAACTCGGTGAGCAAGTCGTCATCGGTGAACTCTGTCACTGACACTTGGTAGTCACTTGCGGTGACACACGCCACTCCTAAAAGACGTCCCTGAAACATGATGAATGCATTTATTTATGAAACTAGCTGTGCCTTGCGGTTCCACCCGCGTAAATTTAATTTCATCCTTATTGTCGCGGAACCCTAATATTTTTAAGAAATAAAAGTAGCCTAAGTTACTCCTTGAAATATCACCTACCTGCCAGTGAAAGTCCCGTTAAAATCGGTCCAGCCGTTTCGGAGATTACCCGGAACAAACAGACAGACAGACAGACAGACAGAGAAAAAAATTATAACTTGGTTTTTTTGTGTCAGTAGCGTGTATACTTTCAGATGCATTTAGTGAAAAACTGTTATTTTGGATTTACAAACAGACACTTCAATTTTATTTATCTGTATAGAGTATAGATGTATAGATTAGGTTTGGTACATGGATTGATACAGACCAACGAGTCAACCAAATCTATTCATATAAAAGGCAAAAGTGATTGCCTGAATTAATTAATGATAAACTTTAAATGGTATATATGAATATAATATATGTTGAAATCAAAATTGTATGATGGTTAAAAATCACAATTGATCTCAGCTTTCATATGCTCAATACAGGTACTTAAAAATAAAATAATATAATATGATACATTAGTTAAATAAGTACTTAATACTATTAGCAAGGTCATGGACATCTCTCTCAAACTGCCATGCCCAAGAGTGTTCTTAATGTTTAAGTTTTAAGTTTAAGTTATAAGCTTGAACTGTATTACTTTATGAAATAGGTATACATTTGAAACTATCAACGTACAGTCAAACCCCTTAAGAGTAGAACATTTTATCAGTGCCCTTACTCAAGAAAGGTTTAAAGGGATGATATAAACAGCCGAGTCGACGGGCCAAAGCTAAGTAGGTATTCAATAAAATGTTATCGTTTATTAAATTAAGAATTTGCACTATCACTTGGATTTGAGGAAGGTATCAAACTTACTTTGGTAACAGGATCAATTTTCATATTAACAGCCATGAGACATGGCGCAGTCTCTTCAGAACTACTGAGTGCTTCGCCCAGCACCTCTTCCAACTGCGTGAGGTACCCAGGCGAGCCTTTGTACTTAAGCGACCACTCATTGTTCCTCGTTGAGCCTTCTGCCACGTATATTTCTACTCTGTACCGACGTACCTGGAAATCCATTTCAATATAGAAATTAAGAAATTTTGCTCAGATAAATTCATCGCACTTATTACAAACTAGCTGTGCCCCGCGGTTTCACCCGCGTAGATTTAGTTTCATCCTTATTGTCGCGGAACCCTAATATTTTTAATAAATAAAAGTAGCCTAAGTTACTCCTTAAAACATCAGCTACCTGCCAGTGAAAGTCCCGTTAAAATCCGTCCAGCCGTTTCAGAGATTACCCGGAACAAACAGACAGACAAACAGACAGCCAGACAGACAGAGAAAAATTTTATAACTTGGTTTTTTAGTGTCAGTAGCGTGTATACTTTCAAACATACACTTCAATTTTATTTATCTGTATATATATGTGATGTTTGTGTGTTAGTTTGATATTACTTTTGGTTCAAATTACTGGAAGGATTTGAATTTGGTATAGCTTATAAAGTTGTAGCAGCGTCTCTTAACTCGGTACATAGATGGCGCTACTCGCTAACAACAGTTGGAGCCGCGGTTCTCAAGGCATGACTGGAAGATCTGCCCCTTACTGGGGATGAGCGTGATCACTCACCTAGGGGTCAGAAAGCGAATGATCATGTCATGCCTGGGGAACCGCGGCTTCAACTGTTCTAGTTGGAAACTTGTATAAACTCGTATTGCGCGATTTAGGTTCTCGTGTATTTGTACTCAAACTTTACAATTGTTAGCGAGTAGCACCATCTATGCAGCGAGTGAAGAAACGCTGCCAAGAAGTCATATACTATACTCTTGTCGGATTTCTATTTCTTTTTTATTAATTGTGTTTTTGTACATTTATATTACCACTTTTTTGAAACTCACCAATATAATCTCCAGGCGCTTTAATAATTTAATCAAAGAAAAGACGTGCTATACACATTGCATATCAAAATAAACCTTATTTTTATTAAAATAGGTTCCAAAGTATGTTTGTATCACGTAATGAAGCCTAAAAAATATTTTTAGACGTTTTGTTACCGCGATGTAACTGCGGCTATGTATCAAAACCACGATAAAAAAAATAACAATTTATTACATTTAAACCTCAAGATGATTCTTGTTTACACAAAGTTGGGACTAGTCGCGATAAGGTTAAGGTCACTATAATCGTACGCAACTTCACAACATGGAAGATAATTATAATATGATTATTTTAAGAATTAATAATAATGTACTACGACTTCTACGATGCCTAAGAATAATACTTTACAATCTATCAGTCCATACCATCTATGCAATATTATTAGACGCAAAAGTAGTTGTTCAAACGCCCATTCTCAAATGTCAATGACTCACAAATTTAATATAAGTAACAAAAAAAAACAGGTAAACAAAGCTAAGAATGATGAATGGGTAACATGTCATGTCATAGCAACTTAATAATTAGAGCCGTTGGTTGAATCATAAGGTATTGGAAACTGATGACGCAATTGACCTTGAAGTTGTAACTAACATTTGGGATATGAAAAAGATAATATTTATTCGTTACAAAGAAATTCGGTACTGGTGACGCAAAGGGCGAGTGAGGGGTCTGACTGAGTTTGGTTTTACCGAAGGCTAATGAGCTGCTCGCCTCCGAGAAATCCACCGAATTCCATGATAACATTAATATTGTGCAGGGGATAACATTCCTAGAGATTTTCAACTTGTTTTGCCTCTGTACCGGCGGTAGGACTATCAGGTAACAGCATGTCTCTGAACCCGTCGGCAGCGCACGAGTTCCTCTCCATTTACGTTAATTGAAAAAAATCTAAGTGCGCGTTTGCCAAATTTATAGTTCATTAAAGATCACATACATTTATGCTCTCGCCTATATTTCCCGAAAAGTTTTTAGGCAGAGTTTATACAGTACACCCACATTTCTTCAGTTATGTTTATGTCCTTTGTAACAGGGGACGAGTCTTGTGCCATTTACCGGGCACTTATTTAGACTTCGGGCTGCTACTGGGAAATGAAAAAACCAATAACGCTTTGCTTGACCCGGGTATCTAAGGACTTCGTGTTCCGCAGTAGCGCTTGCGATCAAAAGAATAACGAGGCAGTACACATAAAATACCGAAAAGCTTCCAAAAAGTGTAGTTGGCCACTTACGAGCAAAAGTTTCTTCAACAATATTTCAAAGTTTCCTTTGGATAGTGTTATGTAGTCGAGACGGTTTGGCTCGATGCCCATTCTCTTCATGTTGGAGACAGATGAGAACACCTCCTTAGCGGCAGTCGCGGCGTCTTCGCCGTGCACGCTGTAGTAGTCATTGCGGTCGAATATCCTGACCGTGGTAGGCGGTTTCTGGGAATAAATAACATACAATTTTATCACTAAAATGTTATGCTTATTATAATATTAGCTATGCCCCGCGGTTTCACTCGCGTAGATTTAGTTTCATCCTTATTGTCGCGGAACCCTAATATTTTTAATAATTAAAAGTAGCCTAAGTTACTCCTTGGAACATCAGCTACATGCCAGTGAAAGTCCCGTTAAAATCGGTCCAGCCGTTTCGGAGATTACCCGGAACAAACAGACAGACAGACAGACACACAGAGAAAAATTTTAAAACTTGGTTTTTTAGTGTCAGTAGCGTGTATACTTTCATATGCATTTAGTGAAAAGCTGTTATTTTGGATTTACAAACAGACACTTCAATTTTATTTATCTGTATAGATATATATTTTGACGTAGGACGTAAAATACCGGCAGCAGGAGATAACTAAGAAGTTTACAAAAACAAAAAACAGAAATTCTTTTGATTGCAGGAATTGTTATTGTTATACTTATGCCTCCTTTGAATTCCGCTATAATACTAAATAATCAAGAGGCTTTTGCGAAAATCTTGAAGATAAAGAAAATAATACACAACCAGTAATAAGAAACCTTATTGATGCGTGTGTGACACACATTTTTTTATGTTGGTTTCCTCTGTCCTTGCACGAGTGTCCTATTTTTTTATATTGCTTTAATATCTGAGTAAGTGATAAATTATAAGTATTGTTGCTCTCAATAATAGGTCATACAATCATCTCTCTTTGGAAATATTATACTGTATCGATATGGAAGACTAATTAGTAGGTTGACAGATTTAATAGGAATCTGTACGTATCTGTACTTACAATGTAACAACAAGGAATTCCAATCCCAAAGATACTCGGTAGTTTTTAGTGTATTGCTAGAAGCATATGTTTAAGATGATGTACCTTACCTATAAAATTTTGTTGCGTTACCAAATATGTATTCATAAAGTTCTGCAAATCATCGTCTACATAATACGTAAGGATCATTCATACTTATAAATCGGTAGGTATTCAATGTTGGAATGAAGTCATACCACCTGAATCATTGGTCCAGGTGACAAAAGTTCACAAAGTTATTAAGCACTAGTATAAATAGGCGTGTGGTCATTGTATCAAGGCTTTATCGTCGTTGGTTTCTGTGTATTTAACTACGTATTTTACACCGCTGAGAACTGTATTTCTCGGAATCCATCACTCATGACCTGCCAGAGGGTTATCTTATACGCGGAGATAGAAAATTAAAACACAATAAATTGGCATCTCCCGTTCGAGCAATGTCAGTTCGTGTCGCGCTACCGGGGTGTTAACTTTACATACAACATTAAATTTTGTGATATCCGTTCTCATCCTAAAGGTAAGTTACAGTGTATTTACTGGAAGGCAGGGAGCTCAGTAGGAGCAATTATCCGTATATTAAAAACGAGAAAAGTGTCCTGTCAGTTGTCAGATATAGAGCACCGCTCTTCAAAATTAAGAAAAACTGTATTTTGTTATAAATATAGCTTTAATTCAAGGATATAAGAATATCCTATAAAATAATTACGAGTACAAATTCACCACTAAAAGCTAGTATACTTATAACCTGAATTCATTATCTATACATCTATACAGATCAATAAAATTGAAGTGTCTGTTTGTAACTGCATAATAACTTTTTTTCACTCAATGCATTTGAAAGTATACACGATACTGACACAGAAAAACCAATTTTTTTAATTTTTCTCTGTCTGGCTGTCTGTCCGTCTGTCTGTCTGTCCGTTTGTTCCGGGTAATCTCCGAAATGGCTGGACGGATTTTGACGGGACTTTCACTGCCGGATAGCTAATGTTGCAAGGAGTAACTTTGGCTACTTAGAATTTTATAAAACATTAGGGATCCGCGGGCAACCATGAAATTAAAATCTACGCGGGTGAAACCGCGGGGCACAGCTAGTCTATACCATTCCATGGCGCAGCGCTCAGGGGTTCTGGACTACTGGGAACAAAATATAAAGAGGAAAATACATTTTAGTAGATATCTCTATTAACATTGACTTACTTATACTAACTTAAACTTATTAACTTTAACTTACACTTAAATATAGGTACCTAAATTCGTGAGTAATTTCAGAAACATTCAGGAAAAAAATGTTGATGAAATTTTTTTTTTTTCAGATTAGTGCATTTTGGCGCGATGAAGCGTCTAATGCTTGCGGCTGCCTTTATGGCCGTCACTTTGGCGCGGCCAGAGACGTATAGAGAAAAAGAAGACTTTCAGTTTTCAAGAAGTTCTTCAGATGAAGGTAGCAAAACTGGATATTACGGTGCACAAAGAGGTAACGTGGGTGGCAACTATGAACGAGCACATAATATGGATTCCTTAGCTCAGAATCAAATGAGTGGTGTCGTAAGGCAAGTAGAGGGCGAACTAGGCGATGGATCCAATACGAGAACCGGCAGTGTGTACAGCGCTGCTAATTCCAGAGGAGTTTATGGATCAGGTCATTATGATCTCAGTAATCTTAACGGTCGGAATTTTCAAGAAGGTGTTTCCTACGGTGACTCTCAGCTTCAGTCATCCTCGGCTTACCGTCATTCTTCCTCTGCCTCAAATAACGCGTACAGTCGTAACCAACATTCCAGTCAATCTAGATTCGACGCAGCAGCACACGCTAATCAGTTGTTGCAGTCCAGTAACTTACAAACAGCGGACAGGGCCGACCAAGACGTAGCTTACGATTCCAACAGAAACACAGGAATCTACAGAAAGGGATACAATTCACAATCAGGGTACCGCAGCGAAAACGTATATAACCATAATTCCAATTACGGGTCTACCGATGATTACGGGTCAACAGGAAATACTAGATTAATTAGTGCAACACCAATTAGAGTTGTCGTGAGGCCTGGAACCAGAGTTGATATACCAGTTGCTGCACACATGGATAGTTCCAGAAATACAATGTCAATGAGCGATCATAACTCGATTAAAAGTGATGCTGAAGTTATAGGCAATTCCGACTACAATAGATTTCAAACAACAAATAGACCTAAACACTACGAATCGTCGTACAATTATCACAAAGAGTGGGAAAAACACGATTCAAGTTCTTCAGCAACACCTTTAAATATACCAACTAACAGCGAGTTATATGAAGACACACAAGGACACCAGGCAAACAACCAATATAAAGCAAGCATCCTACTAGACTCTTCAAGGTTACCGAATGCACACTCCAGCAACAGATACAATTCAGTCGCATCTAGCCAATCTCAAAATCACGATTACGATTCACAATACGGATTGTCATCCGGAATCAGGTCGAATGCTTACAATGCACGTAGTGATTTGGACAATTCAAGTAACCTAATCAGTGTTGATGGCGACGTTGATTCCAGACCCAAAAGTTACGAATCTGCATACTCCTATCATAAATCCTGGGAACGCCAAGGAGACCCCTATGTCATCAGACCAGGATCGAGTGATGATCAAGTCAGTCAAGCGTTAACTTCATCTACCAAAAATAGCCATGCATCCCATCAATATGCCTCCAACAATCATCATCAATCACATCAAAGTTACGCAAACAGTGGGGGTATCGACTGCGATTGTGATGAAAACGGACACCTTCGTGTAGCCAGGTCGGCAGATTGGAATGACGCGCAACAACAAACTGTTTACGAAGGTCAGCAGAGCCAAAATCTAGAAGATTTCGGTCAACAAAGTCAACAGTTGGCAGATTTTGGTGAACAAAGTCAACAGTTAGCCGATTTTGGCCAACAAAGTCAACAGTTGTCAGATTTCGGTCAACAAAGTCAAAAATTAGAAGATTTTGGTCAACAAAGTCAACAGTTGTCAGATTTCGGTCAGCAAAGTCAAAAATTAGAAGATTTTGGTCAACAAAGTCAACAGCTAGCGGATTTTGGTCAGCAAAGTCAAAATTTGGAAGATTTTAGTCAACAAAGTCAGGCTTTCGAAGATTTCAGTCAGAGGGCGGTAAATAGAGGTGAAAATTTGATAGATGTACGACAGCAAACACAAAATCAATGGGATAAGGTCAGCGACGGTGGACAGCAAATTCAAAATGAATGGGACAAATTCCCGAAGTACGGACAAAGTTCGGGACGTAAGTGAATGAAAATGACTACTCATAACTAAATGTGTTTGTTCCTCTGTACTAACAATAATATACTGACTTTCGCATTAAATCACCTATTATTTTCGGGTACAATTCTTCTAAATAATACCAAGAAAACAATACATTATTTCTTTCAATATCAAATAAGTATCCTTATTCGACTGGCCTCAACAAAGTGCTTTTACCTAATAACTAATGCTACTTATCACTTTTATTATAATGTCTTTTTAACTAACTTGCGATGCGACACCGTGATCCACACATTGATTCATATAATTATACTCAAAACACTAACAAAATTATGTGCTTTTTTCGGTATTCCTCTTTCACCTTTTATTGTACATGTTAAATGTGGAATTACATGATGACCTTTCTAATTTAGAAGAAATCGGGCAGCAGTCGCAAGATTCTTGGCATACATTTGAACCACGAGATAATGTTGACCAACATACACAAAATAACTGGAACGACGCAAAAAATACGAATGAACAAATCCAAAGCACAACACTAAAGAACTTAAATAATGAACAAACACAGAACAATTCAAAATCTCATGATTTAATGTATAATCTTTTTCAAGCTGTATCTCAGACACATACAGACAGTAAGCCAATTGAAAATCAAATCCCAACAATAAGAGATAATATACATAATTTAGATAATTCTCAACAAAGCAACATTAATATAGATGAATATCAAAATAATAGGCAACAAATTGGCCAAAACGATGATATGAGCCAACAAAACCATAATATTGGAGATGTTGAACCTGATAACACACGGAATTTCAATACTTTCAGCAGTTTTTATAACAGCCCCCAAAATCAATTTATTCCAAATAATTTTCCTACTCAATCTGTGGGAAATCAATACAGTAACTCTAATCCAAATCCAAACATAGATTATCCAATGAATACCCAAGAACAAGTAATGAGCATCAGACCTTTTCCAAATCAGTCACAAGGAACAACAGCATTTAACTTCTGGCATAAAATAGACAAAATGGAAAAGAATTCCACTCACCATGTCAGTGAAATAAGTACAAACAATAGCAATGGCTTCAGTAGTTCCCACAATAGTACGCAAAATTCAGAACAAAGTGAACATGGTTCTCATTTTTGGCAATCAAGCGTGTTTGTTGAAAATAAACATAATAATTCAAAGACTGATCACGAAACACATGATGGCAAGGTAGAATCAGACAAAGGACGAGGCGATATAAGCTTAGAAGACCTACCTGATGACAATGATGTAACAACAACAAATGGAAACAAGCAGTCAAGTGATAAAACTAAGGAAGAGATAGAAGAATTACGCAAAGACATGTATAATACAGGTAGCAGTAGTCTCAATTTATCAGATACAAGCAACAATGTACATCAGCAGCATGTAAAAGTAAATCAAGATAATTTTGAGCACCAGGATCTAAACCAACATAACATGGAACAGCAATTTGAAGAATTTGACCATCAACATGATAGTATAAATCAACAAAATGAAGATCAAATGGTAGATTTTGGCCAACAAAATGAGGATATAAATTCGCAGATCACAGAAAAGCAATTTGGAGGATTAAGCCAGCAACATAAAGGATTTAACCAACAAAATGAAGATCAGATGGTAGATTTTGGACAAAATAACGAGAATTTAAGTCAGCTAAATATTGAACAACAATTTGAAGGTGTAGGTTCGCATAATGCAAATACTAATCAATACAATTATGAACAACAATTTGAAGATAAACACCAAAATGAGAATATCAATCAACAAAACATTGGACAGACATTTGAACAACAAAATGTAGATCAGATGGTAGATTTTGGCCAACATGATACCGATCTAAGTCAGCAAAATATTGAACGGCAATTTGCAAGTGTGGATGAGCATATTGCAAATACTTATCAAAATAATATTGAACAACAATTTGAAGATAAACTAAAAATTGAGAATCCTAATCAACAGAATATACACATGGAACAGCCACTTGAAGATTTTAGCCAGCACAATGTGCTGCCTATTCAACAGAATTTCAATCAACAATTTGCAGATGTTGGTCAAGAAAATGAGAACTTGAGTCAACAAAGTCAAACTGCCTGGGGAGAACATGATAATGGACAACAAGTGCAATCACCTTGGGAGCCTAATGTCAATGAGAATACCCAGAGTGAAACACAAAGCAATGGCCAATTTGAAAAGATTACAGGCCAAGTTGAGAAAGAAGACATTTTTTACAAAGAAAATGCTTCTGATCTGCACAACAATTTAGATGCGCAGAATTCAATGCCAGGCCCCTCTAAGAATCAGACAGAAGATCTTAACCCAGAAACTACTGAAGCACCTAGCTTTTGGAAATCTGTAGGTAATAAATTTAAGAATGCCAAAGACAAAGTAACTTCTTGGTTCAAGAGTTAAAAGCTCTAAATATATTAATTATGTTTAAGACTAGTCATATGAACTATATTATGTAATATTTATTCTGTAAAACATAAACAGGTATGCAACACATTCATCAGGTAGGTTAGAAGTCGAGCTACATATTTTCTGTAGAAGCTGGACTTTCATTGTACGGAAAGCCGATAGATATGAGGTTGACATATAGGTGGTAAATTCTCGACTTTCATAAGTGCCTTACCAGGGCCTAAACTGAATAAATATTTTTCATTTTCATAGGAAACTCTGTACATTGAAGTTACTGCTTGTGCTACAAAACAAAAAGACATTATAAAAACAAATATTATATGAAATTTGTGTAACATTTATCAATATATAAGTAATGTTGTTGATTAAAGCCCTGTTTCTGAACTGGTGTGTTTATTTACAATCAAAGTTTTCACATAATTAATAAGAGTGACAACTTACCTCTGGTAGAGAATTGTAGTATTTGACAAAAGCCTGTTGCTGAACTGAATCTGAAAAATTATTATTTTTATTATTTAATATGTAACTTTTACCCATATCTTCCTCAACTTGATCCACAAAGTTACTTAATCATTATTTTATTATTTTTTCACTTAACGACCAAAAGCAAATTTATATTATGGTGGATTCTATCAAAACTTACTAATCATCTTGTTTCTATCACAAGTTTTGCACCGTTTTAGTAATCTATACTCGCTAGGGTCTCTGCCAAATGTTTGTTTGAAAATAAAGCCTCCTATTGGTGACGGGAAGAGCTAAAATATCTCATACAAATATCGGGAGTTATGCCAGCAAGTATAGTTTACGAAAACTGTGCAAAGCTAATATAAGGATAATGATTAATATGTTCAAATTATTGTTCAGTCATTTTGAAGTGATTGAGCAAATTACACTTTAGTTTCTTACAAACAAATTGAGTTGACTTTGTTCATTAATATATTTATTAGTGACAAGAGAGTATAACAGTACCTCAGACCAAATGTTAAAGTTCTACAAGTACAAGATTCATTATCAAGATCAAGATCATTTAAAATTAATCAATCTGCTTAAGATTGATTAATTTTAAATGATTTATCCATCCTCTTCTTTATAATTGTGTATCACATTAGTAAACAAAAAATTATAACTTTACCTAAACTTAGCGCTTGAATAGGTTGCAAAGTAGTCATTTTTCAAGTTTTGGTTTTTAATGCAGAGATGCAGAAAAAAGTGTGCTCAACGACGAAGGGATTGTAAGTCACAACAAGTAGCTTTATGACCTCTCCTTTCATCACTCACACTAAAAATAATGCCTCTTGTCTTGGCTAGTTATTATTAAAGTACTCCTTCCATGTAAGTCTGTGTCGCTTGACAAAGTTAAGTTAACAATCAAAATAAGCAAAGGAACGAAGAGATCTTAGAGAAGGAAGATGAGAAAGGGCTTAAGCTCAATCCTGGCTCAAAATGCTCAAATTGCCCTACTAAATCAAATCTCGATATTTTTTTACCGCCAAATATTGGTTTGACATTTTGACACTTGACGTCTCACACATGGCAAGAAGGTAGCAAGTTGAATATCCATAGATAAAGAGAAACATTCGCCGTAGTCACTCATTATTTTTAATAATTGCGGTTCAAATAAATAAAAGTCAAAGGCTATTAGTTGAGTATCCTGCCTTTATTATTGTTCACTTAAGAGCGCAATGTGTGATGTATGACTTTTTACACTAGCCTACTCCAAAAGTGTAACAGCTATAGATAATTAAAACGTTGTGTCAGCCAGTCTTCAAGTAAATCAAAGTCAATCATCAGCCTGTAGCCAGTGCCTGTCTAAAAGTCTAAAAGTTGCTTGTCTGTCAGACTGTCAGACATTGACAAGTTTAGCTTTAGCCCAGTAATACAACACGCACGTCGCTGTTGTTGTTCGTAAACATTAAAATGAATTTTTAATTTTGAAATAGTAGATTAGCTATTAATTTCAGGGGGTTCTATTTGATCGTTTCATTAATATGTTGATATTTAAGTGCGGTTTGATTGTATTCTCACTGACGTTTATTCTGTCGTAAGTATTACAACCATTTTTGCTTTTAATACAATAATTTAATAAAATGAAATTCTGTACACTTTATATACGTTATCAATTTACTAACTACTTAAAATATGCTCAGAAGTACCACACCTTATATGTTTCATTGGGAATTCTTTAGATATGAGCAGCATATTGTTGTTTCTTACTTTCACTCGTGTGTCTAAAAATCTTTGTTTTTTCTTTTTCAGGTTTTGTTTCCAAGTTACTCAAGAGCGAAATTCCTTGGACACTGGCCTTGCTTTTATGTACATAGTCAGTGGAGCAATAGGTGAGAGGGATGTGATACAGATAATTCTGTGATGAGAAAGTTATGAAACATTGTAGTTATGTTCACTAATTAATTTTATTGGCGTAGGACTATACTTAAACTCAACTATCTGGGGTAATTGAAGTAATTTACCAAAGGTATTGGGTAAATTGAATTAATAACAACCTTAAAATTAATTAAGTTATTTGCAAGAAGTCTAATGATTCACTATATTGAGTAAGTTGTGTAAAGGAACCATATCTGCTTTTATCACATAATAAATAATTGACTAAATTAAGTATTAATTCATATTTTAACAAAATCATTACTTAATTTGTTACTAATCATGTTTTAATGTTTTACTAATAAAATTTTAATGATTATTGTTAATTATCATCACATAAAGCTCTAAAGGTTTTTTTTTATCATTAATTTGGTATTTAACATATCATATTTGTAACATATTTATGTGGTGTGACCAGCTAATAATATAATGTAAGTTGTGCAAATTAACAATTTTTTTGCAGCTGGCAAAATCATCTATGACCGATACCAGCAAATTCATGTTCTTGGCTCACTAACACCAAACCCCAATGTGACCTCCTTTGCAAATAGGATTGCTTCCATCTCTGCATCATTCCTGTCTTTGGGCTTCCTCGTTTATTTTTTCCTGTTTTTATTTAAGGTAAGTTGCACTTGGACATTGAAAATGGTAAAAGAGTTCTTTAGACAGGCTTTGTCTTAATATGAAATACCTAACATATTTCCTTACATACCATACACCAAGACAGTGTGACCAGTATGTAACAGGGGAGGCCTATACCCAACAGTGGGTGCATGTGGGCTTATGATGATGATGCTATGATTTATGAGATACTTTAATAATAGAGTCTGGACCCATCATTCAGCTATCTATCAATGTTCAATTAATAGGGGGTGTACCAATTACTTGGAGATAACTGAAATGTATCATTATATTATACATATAATTTCATTGTCATTTGCATGTGCATTCATGAAAAAGCCTATAGGTATTATAAATGTAAAAGTAAAACTGTGTGTTCATAAATGAAATTTGCATTGTAAAAATATATATAATTAATTTAGTTGTATTAGCTGTAAAGAAATATGTAACAAACATCTTTACCAAAAGATTATCAGCCTAAAATATACTGGAATAACATTAATTATACTAATTGCTAACACTGTTATGAATGCATGCTGTGTATGAAATATGCACATTACTGTTATTATGTTACAAGGTGAACTAACCATCATATTATGTATGCTATGTAATTTATTGCAGGTGGATAATCATTGCCTAACGGCTCTCAGTATTTTTATATGTGGATTTAGTACTCTATACATATGGATACAGGTCAGTGTGGCATACTAACTCATCATAGTCATATAATCATTAATGTAATTATTGTATCCAATTTAATTATGAAATGAATTAGGACATTCATGTAATTTAATTAATATTGGTAGGTATTCATTATTTTTCTTCTATATTGTGTAAATATACTGGAGAATTTTTGAATGTTATTTATATTCAATTATACACTGGCTATCTATTGCAGTATATTTGCTCAATTTGTGTGAAACACCAAGCTATTCACAACTTAGTGTAGGGTTAGGAAAAGTATTATTTTTATTGTTACGAGTAATACAGAGTTAAAACTAATTTAATATTTCCAGTCCATCATAACAACTTACACATCAACCCTATTTTATGACAAACATCTGTCGTTGCTTCGACAATGTCTAGCAAACGTGAGCTTCCTTCTACTAGTTACAATGGCTATCTTTGGGACTGTCACTTCGTTTTTATCTAAAGGTAATATTTTAATACTTATCTATTATTATCTGTACCTAAAATGCTTTCTTTAATTCTAGGACCTATACAATTGTAGGAGTTTATAATATTAAATTGAACTAATCTCAGATTTTCTTCTACTTTCAGGTGGTTCGGGTGAAATTTCATTATGTTTCATAGTAGTATCACTGTGTACAAATATACTGGCACTAATGTTCTGTGTCTTCATATTGACTTTTGAGAAGGAGTATGAATATTTTGCAGAGGTATTACAATTACCTTATTAATAAAATGCATTAAAGTTTCATGGTCACGCTAACTAAATTTTAAAATTAAGATTTCAGATTACTTTGAGCATTCTAAGTAAATAATAAAAAATAGCAAAGCATCTATTATATTAATAAATAAATATTCTTTCCAGGGGATTCGATCGGACTTGCTGTTGGATGATGGATCGATGACAGATGTAACTCTATCCGACGTGGATAGTATATTCGGGACTCAGGAATTAGTATCTAATACGGTCGTTATAAAGGGTAATGTGACACGTGGAAAGGGGTCCTGACCCGAGGCCGTGCCCGCTACACCGGCGGGCACGCTCATAAACCACGCTGCGTCTAAAGCATCGCAGACTTTATGCTATGGCAGCTTTGCCAACACAACGCGAATCGAATCTCACGAAGAAAGCGATGACCACGACCTTCTAGATGGTAACGTACAAACCAATGAAGACAATGATAGTGGAATGTCATCCGAAGAAAATGACGACTCTCTAAAATTGTATCAATGTAACAATAACGATGCAGTGAGTAATAACAAGGATAATTTAAGCAACAACAACGATAATCTAAGCAACAATAACGATAATCTCAGTAACAATAACGAAAATCTCAGTAACAATAACGATAATTTAAGTAACTATAACGTTAATTTAAGTAACGATAACGATAATATAAGTAATAATAACGACAATTTAAGTAAAAATGTGAGTTCACTCCTAGATACTCCACAAGTAATAACGAAGTGCCTAAATATCGAACCTCATCGTGCCGAGCACTGGAATGAGATTCCTAGCTGTTCTAAAGATATTAATAATGTAAGTGTTATTATTGAGAGCGACGGCGCTCACTTGGAGGGTTCAGACGTGATTGTTGAGAGACAAGTTTCTGATTTTATTGTGATAGACTTGATATGTGATGTCGATGCCGTAAGGAAAAGCGAGAGAAAGGTTCTAGGTACAAATGATTGTGATGATGAATGTTCGAGTTTACTCAGTATTAAGTCGGAGCGAAGCCTTGTACCAGTGTCGAGTAAGGAGCTAGCGAAAACAGAAAAGCAGAAATTGCTGAGTCTGTCGCTTTCAATACTGTTGGCAGCGATACTCCAGGCCATGCGGTGCTTCGCGCAGTTCCTTGAAGACATTGTTATCCCGCAACGGCAGTAGTTTCGTTATATTATGTTCCTTTGTATTTTTGGTGCAGTATTCACTAGTTATATTGTTTACTACAAACGTCAATATTAATATATTTAATTACCTTGTATGTCTTGTTTCATTCCAACTCCAAGCCACCTTTCTGAAGACTCACGAACTACAAATTAGAGTCATAAGCTAGTTTTATAATAGTACCCTTATTAGGGGCTTGGCACCGTATTCGTATTCTATATTTGCTAGAGTCACCCACTATATTTGTATGAGATATTTTTAGATCTTCGCGTCACCGCTGGAGGTGCTGTAAATTTTCTCATACAAATATTCGGCGGACACGCTAGCGATCAGGAAAACGGTCGCAAACTCGTGATGGGTTAAGTGTTGCGTATTAGATTTGGAAGTTTATCACAATTATAATGAGGCTGAATAATTTAACGAGACAAAAATTGTAATAATAATTTAATAAATAATGTCGAACAATACACAAATGCACACACATCAAATAAATTAATGAGGTTAAATACACAATTACAGTACACTAGAGCTATGTACTATTTATTGTCTGGGGATTATGCACCAGTGGTTGTTACAGCGAGGCTTCGTTGATGACTGTGATGAGTCGGTTGTTTGTATGGCATTTTTTCTTCCACTTGAGGGAGTTGTGTATGTCTGGCGAGGCAGGGTCTGGTTGCGGGGGAGAGTTGCCCACCACGATGGACCACCGCCGCCCGCGCCGCTCGCCCAGTGTCGGCAGCTCCGCGATCAAGTTGTTCTCGTATTCACTCAGCATTAGATAATTTTCCACCTAGAAGGCACACAAGATGTAACGACTGTGAAATATTATAGTAATTAAGAACCAGGTAGGTAAGTTAGTGGCTTTGACAGGTACAATGGAATATCTGCGCTTTGCCGACCATTATGTTGAGTCTTACTATATTTTTATATCTATAAATTAAAGTCGCTATTTTTATACAAAATTGGGGGCAAAAACATGATGAATTTTGTAAGGAAACAAAATTATTTTGTCTGTTTAAACGTATCTAAACTACGTAACAGCTCTTGATACCTCCTGTTTTAACTAACATTTAGAAGTGGAACTCCCATTGGCTTATAGCAAAATATTATAGAAAAGTCAACGTATTAGTGGAAAAACTCGGAAGTGAAGGGACGTCGGGTCGCTTGTATTGGTATACACCAAAATTGTTAGCAGAATAAACAAAGCAGGCAAAGGCAACACCTATGCGTATCTTTGTGAAGGGCATTGTCCTCACTACCAGTGATTGGATTGGACGTGGATTCAGTCGAGGTCGAAGAATGATGAGGGTGGACTAATCGATGGGCAGATGATACTGATAGACAATTTATAATTGCAAATTAGAGGTATTACCTTATTACAACTAGTGATGCAGTCAGCGCCGCAGTCGAGGTCCTCGAGCAGGTGCTCTGGGATGTGGAGGTCGAGGTCGAGGTCAAGGCCGCCCTCCTCGGAGATGCAGGTCAGCTCGGGCGGAACGCCCGCGGCCGGCGACCCTAAGCTGCCTTGACCCATGCCGCCGATCACCTCGCCTCCTGAACACAACGTGGCCCAATATATTGCAGTCCCAACCTCTTAACTTAGTTTTTTACTAGTCTTTATCTATAATAATATTATAACGAGGAAATATTTCTTTCTTTGTAACTAATTGGCTCCGAAACTACCTGGTCTTACTTCGAAACTATTAGGCGTGGACGAAAGCTAGTATCATACAAAGCGAATCAGATCTTGTTACGGCCTGTTTGATTAGTGGTTTCCGTAGGCAATAGATGTTTGATTAGCGGTTACCGAAGCCAATGCTTACCTAGATGCCTGCAACATGGGTTGGTTATCTATCAATCGCGCGTAGGACTTTTTTGCAATGGCAATGTATTAAGGATCGAGGAGTAAGTAACATGCAATATTGTGAGTGTAACGTGGTGGTAAATAGTGAATTAGCAAAGGTTAACCTATAGCGACGGTGCGCGGCTCCCGTTCACGACTACGGCGCGGTACGGTGCACGCGGACTCGCAGTTCGCCGAACCGCCGTTTTCTCTGCAACATTATGAATTGCAAAATGAAAGGTAGGCACCTAATGCTATCAAAGGAATATCGAAATTAATGAATGACCAAGAACAATTTATTTAAATTTATTTTACTGCAGGAGCACCCTATACATTCCTGTTCGTAGAAGTAGGTAGGTGCTTGCTACTTTTTCCAGATCTTGAGGATCAAACCTAAGGAGGTTCAGTACATACTTGGTGTGTTTTTGCGCTACACTGCGCTTGTGCAAGTCGATGCAGAAGAGCGACAACGAGCCGATGAGTGAGCACGTTGAGCTGAAGTAGTATCCTGCCTTTCCGCCGCAGCCTACGTTTATGTACCCTGGTAAAAGGTAAAGAGAAATTTTATTTAAGGTTCGAGCCTCTAGCTAGCTAACTGAGTAGACTTTCAAACCTAGGCTGAGGAGTAGCTTAATGGTTTCTGTGAATATCCTTTCTATGAAATGTAATAATTGGCTAGGTACCTAAAATATAAGAGTGGCAAGAATATCAAGTAGGTACGGACCCGACAGCGGGACCCCGATGGCGATGGGCACGGCCTGAGAGCACTGCACGAAACCCCAGGTGCGTGCGAAGTTACGGGACCGCACTCGTTCGTACGTGTACATCTTTAGCGAGTAGTGATAGCCGCCGCAGAATATACCTGAAGTAACGTCGGAAATAATTAATCAAATGCTAAATCTAGAAATTATCCAGATGCGTTGAAGGTTTGCTCAAAATAGCCCACTAACCTAAGTGCTCAAATCGTTAAAAGACAGCACTCACAACTTTTGGTTATTGGTTTTACATATTCGGTAAGTGCTTGAAGGCATACAGTAAGTAAACCGTCCAACATAGTGGTTAGCTTAAGCTACGTGAACCTACCGTAGATCCAAGCAAACATAACGTATCCCCTATAAGATCCTTCGACCGCTGTGAGCGCCATAGTAGCCAGCCCACAAACAAACACGGCTGCTTGCGTGAGATACTGGCGCGCAATGCGGCATTCAGCCGAGTTCTGGCGAACAAGTAGACCGAAGGCAGCACAGCCCACCGCCCAGGCGAGACCGAGGTACGCTTGCAGGAGTTCTGCTGTATCGCCTAAACCTAGAACATTTTCGATTCTTTTATTGTTTGCTGTTCTATATCGGATTGAATAAGATTAAGAATAAGAATAAGGTGATGTTGGGAACCTTGGTAACTCTGGTAAGCTTTGCCCTTTGGTTCTTGGGGCCGCCGCCAGCGCAATGTCTTTCCATTGCTCTCTTGAGATGTCGATGTAACAAAAAATTGGGAATACCTGAGTAGATAGTACTTCGTACACTTACCTTCCTCCTCCGCGTGGTAAGCTAAATAAAATATCGGCGTGTTTATCCCAAATGCTGATATGCCGGTCGACATTAGCAGAATCCTCACTGTCTTCGACTTGAGAGTGGAGAAATCGAAGAAGGGTTGTCGATCGTCCGACTTGTTCCTGTCTTTCAGCTTTCGCTTGATTTTGTTTTGGTTCTTAAGGTGCAATATTGCCCGCCTTTGTGGATGGTACAGGGAGGCCGAGCGGTAAAACGTGCCAAGAATGAACGTTACGAATACTACTCCTGTCACAGCCTGGAGTCCTAATCGCCAGCCAATTGCTCTGGAATGCGCAAAAAGAAATCGTGATGTTTTCGTAGGTCCGTAAGTTAATCAGAAATTAAGATCTAGCACAAGCTACAAGCAAATAAGTTGTTATGAAAACAAGTTAACGTGTGATAACGTATGATGTAAACGTGTCTGTTTGAGCAAGTTTATCTTTATGTATATCTGACGTACCTGATGGCACCTTTGATGAAGGTAGACATGACGGCGATGCCGAGGCCGCTGCCGCTTACGATGAATATCTCGACGAGTTCGCGCCTGCGCTTGAAGTACTGGGCCACCATCAGTGTGGAGCAGTCTCTTGTCAGGCCCACGCCGACACCTACCACCGTCCCTATAACCAAACCATTACTAGACTACACGTGCCGTCACGAGATATGAGCGCTGACCTTCCATGTGCAGTACTTAGTAATTTTATGAATAAGGTACATGCACAGCTACCCCCACTATTTTCATGCGCAAATAGATCGTGGCGGTATCTGTACTTGCTTAATCAATTCAGTTCTCTTAAAAGAGACACTATCATATATTTTACATGTCATGATAGCCGTATCTGAAATGGAACTGGGTAGGGCATGTCGCAAGCCAGGCGAACTGGAAAATTGCAAAAAAAGTGGTTATTGTAACACGTATGTATGCCAAACCCTTTGGGGACGAAGGAGTGGAGATTATTAGGAGTGAATAAAAGAAGATGATATCTCGGTTAGTTTCGTTAGTACTGAAGTACCGAATTACCTATGATCTATTGCTGTACGGCAAAAGCATGGTACGGTAAGTTCTTCTTAAGACCTTGGTATCTTTAACAGCACGTCGTAATGTTGTTTTGCCGGATACAGGAAAAGTCATTACAACTTGTATAATAATTAAATTAAAACAACCAATATCGTACTATTTAAACATGTTCAACTAACGAGTGATTAACATTGAATATTAATTTTATGGTAGTGATCTCATACCATCTCGTTATATCTGTAATTTACAAGTACCCACCTAACTACATTTATACATACTACAATCACATTCAAAACTATTGAAGTATTAATTATTAGTGGTTTTTTGTAATCGTATCTTCGTACTGTTTTTTTTTATTATAACAAGATTTGTTGGCAAATTACAAAACGGATATTTAAATTAGAAAAAGTTAGTATTACCTACCTAATTAAACTCATTAGTTACCACTTTAGTTACAAGATGAACTGGGGCATTGTCTTTTGCTGAAACTGATACAATTTATTTCTACTGGAGGACTACCGTTAAAACAGAGATCATTACTAAAGTTCGACTTCTTAAGTATCAAAATGACGATCATGGTAGCTATATATAGGTACGAATTAGACGATCGAACTGAATTTTTAAGTCTGCATTGCACTTGACACAAACGATGAGTGCAGGTTCCCTGTACCTCTATCAGGAATTTATATCGCTTTTCTTATCTATCTAGGTAATCGCTAGCGTCTCCGCCGAATATTTTATGAGAAATTGTATAGCGCCTCCTTGCGGTGACGTGAAGATCTAAATTATCTCGCGAATATAGATTATGAAAACGGTTCAAAATTCGCAATAAGCGTACTCTTTCTGACTTAAGTAGAGTATACAGAGGTGGGGTATATTACCAAGAGGATATGGATACCTATCATATTTCACAAGGGGAGCCACAAGTGATGTTCGCTAATGATTAGGTCGATGCTTTCATTTAGAGTGTTTCGTTACAAATAGCTCAGCAATCAGTGGGCAATTAAGGCTCTTGCAAATTTGATACATGTAAAAGCTGGCAATTAAAATTAATTGCGCGCTTTAGTATTGGCTAACTTATTGGCTTGCATGGTAACTAGGTTGTATCCAAAGCTTCTCAGGAATATTCCAAATACAAATTTTCAACCCCCATTTAAGGGTGGAAATTTGAATGTTTAAACCTAATACCCGCTTAATTTCATGTATCTAGGATCAAAGATGCGAGTTTATGGTAAGTCACATACAAATAGCCGGCGTTATGTTAGCCTTCGTTTCGAAATCAAGAACAATTTTATTCTAGAAGGTAGGTACGCAAATTCAAACGAACGATACCTTCAAGAATCTAGATTACGTATGCTTTATGTTTGAAAATTGTGGATTGTCCAGGATCACTCAAAGGCATTAATGAAATAAATACAGGCGCTCTCACGTATTTTATGTACCGTTGTTATTTTATTTAATAGATGTTCTGTAGACGCTGCATTCATGTTTATTCAGTAGGTCTTTGTTGGGATCGAGCTGCATCGGATTGCGGTTCGGTCATTGTTTCTATTTATATTTTATTCCTTTTTTATTGTAGAGACTGTGTGTAACGTGGCAATTACCAAGCTCTATAAAGTGTGCAAAGATTTACTGTGCATTCAATCCGTTTAAATTGTGGATTGATACCGACACTGAGGTATTATTACGGCAAAGAGTTACCGTTAAAGATCAGCGTAGATTCAGCTAAATCGGTTTAGTGTTTAAGTCTTAAAAGAGCTATCATTATTATTCCCAATTACTTATATGTTATATGTTAAGTGCTCTTTATAATATTAGTGTAGAATAAGTTATAGTTATAGAATTTTACAATTAACTTTATTTCAAATAAAATAAATTTAAATGCCAGTTCGATATTATACCTACGCACTCGGGTTGATGACAGCTGGGCGTTGAAAACCTTTTGGGATTTATAAATAGTTTATTCCATTCATCCCATTTCGCGATCAATCAGCTTATATCCAGTTATATTCCAGTCGTACAATATGAAATAACGATTTATTGAATCACATATTCGTTCACTCCCGTATGAATGGAAGAGACCAAAATAAAATTATTGCTATATCATTCATATTGATATTTTTATTCTGTTTCCTACGCAATGGTATTTACGATTTCATTCATGTTTAATATTCCATTCATGTCCATCACAAAATTATATGGTAGGTATCTACCAAACATCGAGAGAAGTAAGTTTCCTACAGAACTCATTGACACTAAATAGCCAACATAAAGAAATTGCTGTAACTCGCTCGATTGTAGGAAATTTTAAAAATATCAACTTTTGGATTCTCTATAATGCTGGGATTATATGTATGACAATTCAAGGAAGTGTACGTGGCTTGCAGTGCAGTGAGCCATCCCAATTTAAATGCTAATGTTACCAAGCGTCGATATCCTAGAAGATAGAGCCAGCTTACCGTGCATGAGATGCACTAGACGACGTTTGTACGTTATTCTGTGAGATTCTCAGCGCTAACACTGAGATTCGCAAAGCTATGTGGGATACCTATATAATGTCTGCTATTAACTTTGTTCAACTGCATGTATACCTACGCTGCTAAAGCCATTGGTGCCGAAAGAGAAATACTTTGAAATACTCTGAATATATCTCTTACCCACGTCAAAATGGTAACTTCCGCCTACCTATTTCGTTTAACATCATAGCCTTATTTTATTTATATTTTAACAATCGGATCTTTAATTAGTGAATAAATCAGATTAAAGGCGAATAATTGTTCATACTTTGCTCATTATAAATGTACGAACGAAGGAACGCATCGATTATTTTCCTTGACAAGAAATGTCTTCAGTGCAACATTGTAATTTTAGTAAAAATGTCTCACTCACACACATAATGAACAAGACAAGCGTGGTCTCCGTTATTGGTTTGCATTATTGTATAAGAACATTATATGTTTATTTATACAGTCTGCCAATTAATGAATACCTTTTGAAGTTCAAAACGGGTTTCGGACATGAATGAATTATAGGTATGACAAATATAAATTGAGTCGTCAGAAGCGCATCGCATTTTCTTGTTTACTTAAAGATCTGACTACTGAGATTAAATTATTTCAGTGTTCAAAGTATGCTGTCTGAAGATGTTGATAAGGCAAACGAATCATATCGTCTATCAATATGTGATATTCTGTATTTTGGGCTAAAGCTCATTAAAAATGCCCTGTAGTATTTTCAGTAATCTACAAAATATGTATTCACATACATAAATGTAAAAAAATCGGCCACATCGGGTTGAATCACGTGTCGACCTCAACAGTGTATGGGATAAGGCCAAGATGATGATGATAGTATTTAAATATAAAAAAAATGTACTTACCGTAACTGAAGAATAGCTGGTGGAACTGCGTGGCGAAGGATGTGAAGAGGCACCCGAGCGCAGCCACCAGCCCGCCCACCACTGCGGTGACGCGCGTCGACTTGCGCACGCACAGCGCCACCGTCACCGGGGACAGCGCCAGCGCAACTCCTGCTGACAGTGCGCCCAGGCATCCTGCAACAAATTTTATAAATATATTATACACTTACGCCATCCTTGAAAAGTCCTTAAGCCATCATGGCTTAATTTTGGACCATACAGTACTTCCCCAGCTACTCGCTTAAAAGGCGATCTCCCCAGCTTCTCGCTTGGAGGGTAAAACACATTCGCTGCTGAAATTTCGTCTTCTTCGTAAATTCTCTAACAGTTGGACGCGCAGGTGCGTCGTTAGCAGCGAACGCGTTAAAGGGGTAAAACAACAACAACACCCACATTTCACCGAATATGCCATGTGAGCCAACGTGACAGGCCATCGCCGTCTCAGGCACTATACTATTTTTGAATTACTTTCAGACCTATGCAGGTTTCGTCACGATGTTTTCCTTCACTGTAAATACGTGGGGCGAAATTACAGCCCTTAAGTTTTTAGAAAAACTCATTGGATCAGGCCGTTGGGATTAGAACTTGCGTCGCTTGCATAGCAGGCGGCTGCTCCGTGTTCTTAATATCTCTGTTCGTAATAGTATAGTTACAGTTCTAGTTAGTTATAGTTCTAGTACAGTTTTTGCAGGGTTTGGCAATAAAGTATAATGATAGTTGCGACTGTGAGTCGTGACATTGTTCTTTCCTTTAAAATTTAATTTTGTCATCAAGGAATCTGAAATGTAATTAATATTATTCACTTAAGCACAAAAGTACTTTTACTTTTACACAATTGAATTTAAGATAAGTAATATTTTTCTTAGGTACCTTCCTACCTACTTACTTGAAACCATTAAAAAAGTTTGTAAAGTATCGTGCGTTCTCAGTTATCCGTTGGTTTGAAATAACTTATCAAGTTGAACCAACTTAATAAATCCGCGCACTGTAGATAATCACCCTGCAAGCGGGGAATCGTTAGCTGGAGTTTTATTTCGCTCTATTGTTTTATTGCAACACCAGCTTAGTGAACTGGTTAACGGAAATTAGCTATCTGATTATAACTTCACAACGGACTTTATTTTAATTATATTTATTTATTTTGGGTTCAGTATTTACTAAGTACAATTTAAAATTTAAACATTCTACTTCCGACTTAAAAAAATACGTCAATGCACTTTCGTTATGAGAATATGAATAGGAGAAATATCAAGTATTTTGTATTATTTATGTAGGAAGTCCGTCGCTTAAGTAATACTCGTCGCGCTCGTTCTATACTACAACGATTTTCGTAAATAAGTAGTTAAATACATAGCAACAAAAACTTCGCCTTGCCTTGTTTACTGTTATCCGATATCGTAAAGATTCGTAAATGTTTCCATTGCACCGTGTTCCTTTTGACATAATATTATATTAAGTTGTTGGAGGACCTTTAAGTGGAAGAACACATTACTAAAGATAAAACATTTGCAGAGAGGCGTGAAGAAAATAATAAAAACGTGTCGGCACATCCCATGATTATTAAATTACTTACATACGTTATTGTTAACTACATCTCTATATTACATAATTTAGCTATGTGTTATTTGTTACCGAATATATTTTCAAACAATAGTACAATTAAAGTATCAAAGTAGGTGTGTGTGATGATCTCACTAAATCAAAACGACGCGTTATTATTCGCAAGTTCATAATTTATCTGATAAACATGTACTCGCACCTAGATAATAGTTATTTGGAGCTAGACTTATCTAATTCAATATTATTTATATTATACAATTTGATCGAAGTGTAAGCAATTACAGTAAATAGTTGCTGCGGAGCTAAGGGCTGTCAACTGTGTACTAGCATTGAGAAGACATCAACGAGGGGATATTTCTAGACGAGGTATCTGTTCAGTTTAAGTAATCGAATGTATGTATGTAGATATCATTTTATTTAGATACGTTGTTCCAAACCCAAAATTATGTATGTTCATGTACCTTGTTTGCTTATCAAAATAACGAACCTTATTATATGCTAACCCTTTGATTTGAAATAACTATCATTAATTTTATATTTAACAGAAAAAAACCTAATCTAATGCTTGCTTGGACATCCTAATACTTTTTAAAGTATTTTACTTATAACCCTATTCTGTGATAGAATGTGCTCACCAACTTATTAACAAACTGAATAACTTCAAGAAACAAAATGTGGATATGAATTTTGTTTCTTGAAGTTTCAAAATTTTGTAAGTCATAACTTGATTCGTACGTCAGCAGTGAACCGTGGGAGGTCGAGGGAGTCGATTCCATGAATAAGTAAACTGGGTGCACCGAGCTCTTCATGAAGTACACACTTTTGGATCTAGTTATTCGGAATTTCCTCCTCTTGGGTCGACATCACTACAGAAAGTGCAATTTTCCAACAAGTTGCGCTTCAATGGCGTAACGTCTCCATTTTATTTGGCGTTACTCAAATATTCCATGCAAATCGAGGTTCACGTTCTTAGTGATATATTTTACAAACTTTATCATATTTGATGTTACTTGGTGGTCAAATAACTTTGTAAGTTGTGTTTTCAATAATAAATTGTATGGAAAACTGAATGAATGCTCCTTAAGTTACTATATTCAAAAGTTCGTGGCTAATAGTTTGTGTAGTCCACACAAAGTATAGAGAACTCAATAGATACCGAAGTATAAAGTTGTAACTTACATTAAACAAAGCTGTATGAGACCGCACCGATACCAGCATTGTATAATGTTATGTATGAGTTATTTGTAAGGACTACAATCGGTCGCCAGAGAGCTCGACTGCAGCCGTCTGACAAACATTGCTATTGAAAAAGTTTAGGGTCGCCCGGCGTAGGTTCATCGACATTTTAACTAGGAGCATCACCCATCGGGCACACATCTCTCGAATAAATCTACCAGACGCTCTCTAGACTACAGCCTCAGATTGATGAGTGATTGTTGTCTCATCTTGACTCTGCTTAATTTCAACAAAACGTTTCACTTATATTTATCTTTGCTAACTTGCGGTCCATTTATCCAGACGTTGCAATGCATACAGTCTGCGACTTAACAATAAGCCACAGCAATATTATTGATCTATTTTCTTTTAAATGAGAAGTATATGAAATGGTAGCAGTATAAACGATATATAACGCTATAAATAAGATAAATACGGCTGGATTTTACACTTAAGTCGACGACAAAAATGCAGTAGATACTGAGTTTACGGTTGATCGTCTCAATCGAAACAAAATAAAGAAATGGTGCTGGCTCATCGTCTTACAAATAAGTGTCGAATTGTCTGTCTTTATGTCTATATAGACGCGTAACGCCACTATTGCCAGCACTTTTAATAAAATGGAATCGGAGCCTTGTTGAGATTGCTTATACTAAAGCTCTTTAGCAAACTCTATTTAAGTTTTCATTGGCTTAAGGTTGCCTCAAAAATATTAATATAAATATTATATACTTCAAATTTTTATTCTGTTATCTAGCAATTCATAGAACATAATAAAGTAGATGTAGTATAGCAATTTTGCGTATAAGCATTTATCAATGACAATGAGCATATGATGAGAGCGTGAATTATAATTTGAAAGATATTTGACTAACTTTTACCTTTAATTTGCTGACATTTTTTTCTGCTTGTAGATTTTAACACAACTCGGAATTACCTGAGCGTTCATATTTTCGAGAATGTGACCAATCAAATAGGATTTTTATTGATTAAAATGCGTAAAAAATACCCTCAACATTAATATATAGTACAAAAACTGTCCAGAATAAGAAATTATTGTCCTCGAATGGTATGTAAAAAATTGCGGTATTTAGGCCATATTTTTCGTACTAAACCTGCCAAGTTTATTGACGTTATCATCGTGTGCATTAAGTTTGGAGTGTGTCCAATATCGCTCAACAGCAATCACGACGGCGGGATATCGCGACTGGGCGCGATCACTTTCTAATATTTATTCGCTCGTACTAAATGCTCAGAGGGATGTTATCTGGCAGCTTATTTATTGCGCTAACCCCGTTATTAGAACCGAATGACTTTCCGTTCTATTCAGAGCCGTTGGAGTGACATTGCTGGGGCTAAATCATTTGTAGGGCGGGGAAAGGGAGAAGTTTATCGCGATTTTCGGTTAAGGGTTTCTACCCCCAAGAGTAAAACTGAAAGTGATTTTGAAATAACTAACATTACATACAACTTTTTTATTGCTAGGAAAAAAGAGAATCTTCAGACCACAAAATGATTCAATTACGGCCATAAGAAAAATCGAGTTATACCCAAAAAACGTGACTGAATTCTTTGGAAATTAATATACACTTAAGATTAAAATGATTTTGAGCGATGTGCGAAAATATAATCAGCGTTGGTTGCGGTTTGGCGCGACGTGTTATCACGAGTCCTGTCACCAAGGCGAAACATATTAAACGTCCTTTGGGATGATAAATGTGCGCGGAGGGCGTGACGTGTATCGCTGCCTCGAACCTAATAAACGATTGTCGATGATTGACGCGGGGCGGGCCAGAGCCAGTTCTCAGCCTGTCAAGGAATTGACGACGTATTCGCAATCTATTATAATATTATACGCCAACATTTTAGCTAGCTGCGATAAGCTAAACATATCTTAAGTAGGTAATTGGAAGGAAAGTAAGAAACACGACGCCGAAAATTACTCAACAATTTCATATAGATCAACTAGTGAGCTGAGCCTTTGAGGTAGGAACTTGGGTAATAGGCACCTGAATGGATAATGTACTGTAATCGATGAAATATAATAATTGGCTTTATTATTTTATTAGGTGCCAGCAGTTCTAAGGGGATTCTGGGAGATTTTAGAATTTAAATAGAACTTAACAGGCAAACACAACATGTGAGTATTATATTGTCATGTCTATCACATGCAATAGATATGATATATGCATAGTTACATAGGAATTATTGGAGCTCTAATGTTTAAAACGTTGGAGCTTCAACTTGAATGTCTCAATTATTTATAAACAATTTTAATCCATCTGGAATTAAGGCAGTGCGAAATAATTGCTGCAATCAGAATTTAAAAGGTACATGATTTGCAGTCTTTAAGATTGTGATCATAAAGAAGTTCTCAATCAGAAGAACAAGTTCCACTCCACTGGAAAATCGATACTTACCGTTTCTAAAGGCACGTCAATTGTATTTATTGACTGTTCCTTTTACGAGGCACTTGTGTTGGCCGAGTTCTTGTTATTCAACAAATAACGCCGCTTCCTCTGTTTTGTTAGTAGGTAGATGGGGCGGTAAAAGGGTTCTGTATCAATAAAACCTTAGTAAGCAGTTTGCTAGATCCAATTACGTTTACACGGATTAGATTAACTATACCCACTCAAGGGCTTTCTGCGTCTTTACAAATATTCCAGAATATTAGTTTTTTCTACTCAATTAACATTATAGCGGTGCTATCAATATTTCATGCCAATAATTTTTTGAATAAGATAGTTAGTACCTATTTTGAATTGATTACAGACATTTGATATGACATTATATAGTAGGTTCAGTGCCTTTGAGTCCAAACTGAAATGTATTTATTACAAAACGATGTTTCCTAAACTGTCTGCCTCACTGACGCTCTCCAGAACACAATGGAAAGCAGAACATTTTTTGTAAGACCGCGTTTAAAATCCTGCAATCAAGTAATATTTGCAATTTAACTTCATGTTTTAATCCAATCCAAGCCTGAATGCGGTAGTGAGGAATAACAACCCTATCGTCGTGAAATATGTCGTCATTTTTCTCCAAGTAAAATGATCTGCATGTTGTCAAACTTTGAAAGGCCTCGTGACTCACTCAAGAATATTTACATGCGTAGGGAAAATATTTGAACAAAGTGCGTTACAGTAGCGATTTACTGGAAGACATGTAGTGAGACACTACAAACAAATTACAGTCAACTATGAACAATACTTCTAATAATAGTTGAAGCAGAATATCAGTAGCAATAGTTTGCCAACTATCGCTTTCTTAAAACTTTTTCACCTTTGCTAGTTACGAAGTTTTGAATACTTTTGTCATTTTGTACCCTGACAATAATAGTGTCCTTAGCAAACTTTTCTGTAGACGCATAATTAACGGATGGGTGAATTCGCTCCTGTCCTCAGCTTACTATTTACTAGTTTTTATTATTTTCCTAGTTGTGTTGTCGTATAATAAAATCACTGTAAAGGAAAATTATAATGACGATATTCGCGCTAAACCTCGTTAAACAGATTCAATATGATTTAAAAGTGCCCGTAATGTAAGGCAGTAAACAAACCCAAATATAATTAGCTGTACCTGCTTGCATGTGGTATTCCGGTCCGAACCGTCGTACGGCCTCGAAGGCTAGTATAGCGGAGGCCTGGTGCAGTCCATGGGCTAGTATCTGAGCGAAAGTTGCTGCAGCTGCGACGCCCCACCCCCAGCCACCTTCGGGGTAGTAGTGGCGCGTAAGAGTCAGCAGCTGGCGCGGGTCGAGCTTCGCCTGGCGTGAGGGCGCGCCGCTCGCCGCCTCTAACACCAGCGGCAGGGAGCGTGTGCGCAGCAGCGGCGCCCCGCCCGACGACCATGACTCTTCCATCAATGACCGCGCGCATCATGCGCCACGACCATCACCGCACACCGTTAACACCGTCACCCTCACTCATCGCACCTCACACCTCGTAAACACTTCTATTGATACTTTCAATTCAGGTACCATTAGCTAAGTATAATAAAGTTTGCTGCATCAAGAGGATCGCCGTTTACCCCAATTCACTTAAAGAGAAAAGAATTTGTGATGTATGCTACACCCATGAGATACGATACTCGTGACGACATGTACCTATGTGAAATTATATGTTTGTTGAAACAGATCGAAATGGTTTCACAATGTTATTCCAGAATAAGCCATAATAAAAACGGTTAGATGAAGACAAGCCTATCGACGATAATACTGATATATTAATGTGTCGCGGTAATGCCTCGTGACGGCACAAGTATTCTTCGATAGCTCAGTCTGCGTCTGGCGATCGTCCCTACATAAATCTCCTCTCACTCTTATGTCACAGTCCAGTAAGCACTAAATCTTCCTAAACTGTCCCAGAATAACGGAGATCATCGTATTCCTACAGGGATTTTTGTAGCTTACAATGTATCATGTTTTACGATACATATTGTCAATGGGCTGAACGATTCCAGTAATGTACTTATCAGCCTCGAAATGTTTCTATTAAACCATAAAATAAATCAGCTCAGCCATAAAATTTTCAAGTAAGTCAGTAAAAGAAATAAAGATTGACCTAAGCACCATCTACTTACCTACTGCTATGTGATTCTGATTTACAAATACAGTACTCATTATTTCGTAACAAATTGCCCCCGTTCACTTAAATATTGCGTCAAGTTAATGGATTTTCAGTTTTCGACTCCTAAATTCGATCTTCATCCAAATTCTTCAAAATAACAGTAGTCCATTTCTAAAGAATAAGAAGAATGCATAGATTACCAAGCCAAGAAAACTTTATTTGAATTTTTTTATATAACAAATCTAGAACCGCCTTAATTTTTGAAGTCGGTCAATAAAATAATTACGAGTATTTCCTTCCTCTGAGATTGAGCGTAATGTCATAAACCTTGATTCTTTATAACGCCTAGTAAGCGTGAATACATGTATAAATCATAACTTGGTTCAATAAAATAGTTATAAAACGAATAACAGTAATGTAAGGTGGGCAGAATATTTATATCCACAAAAGGACGAGGGCGTAATATATCTTTATTACAGCCAAAGTGCTAAAAATCACTTAAACGGTTGAGCGAATGAATTTCTGCTTACGGATTTATTTGCAAATGTAAAACTGAAAACGAAATGAAAGGGTTGTAAAACGGGAATAAAAACGGTTTCAAAGATATTATGAGTGCTGAGTAGGCATTATCATAGTATATGAAACTCAAATAATTTATTATTTTCCGTCGGTGTGATGTAAAATCACGTATTGTAGAGAGAATAAAATTATACTTCGGACGCGAGGCGACCTCTAAATGGTTCAAAGCAATCATTCATGCCTGAAATTAAGTGAAGCCTATGGACCTAAATCTACTGAAATACAGTGTTTAGTTTAGAGTAGATAGAGCGAAGATAATGCTTAGAGTAATAATGTACCACATTACAGTAATGCTATATTAAATGGTGTGGAAACTGTGAAAAGATGGTTGATAGGCGTAAGTTTCGACCGAGATACATAGACTAGATCTGCGGTCGGCGGGAGCTGATATGGACCTTGTTTGTTGTCCATAAATTTATGACCAAACATTAAGGATACATGGCAAACTATTTACTTGACTCTTGTTCCTAAGCATTTGCCTCATGTTTTGCCGCTGTGAGCCAACTTGTAATTTACGTAAGTATAAAACTGAGGAAAAATATTTCGCGAATGAATAAAATATTTCCTTTCCAAGGGAAGTTTTTTTAAATCTAGAAGAAGCGCATTTCTGGCTTTAAACTATATTTTATATTTTTTTATTATATTAACATAAATAGGCTCTACGTACGTTTAACTTGATTGATTTCATTCCACTTTAAAACAAATTGATACAAATAATTTAGAAGATTTCTATTTTGTGTTGATTAAGTCGATAAGAGTCAACTAACAAGACGTTTTGTCATTTAATTAAGTAGCTCAATGATATAGGAATGATTATTCTTTGCCTTCCGAAGGTTACTTATTAGTGTGCATTTCGTTCACTCACTTACTTAGCAGGAATTATCTTTCCCACAAAGTAAATTGCTCCGTGAGGCCAATGGGGGAGGTCTGATAATGATATCTTTGGAAAGTTGTTTTGTTCAGCTATTTTTGATGCATACACATACATACTGTTTGGTTTGGTTGTTATGATAGTAAGTAATGCCAAGACATGCGATAGCTGAAACTACGGTTAGGTACTTATGTTAATTTTAGTAAAATTGATTTCAGTGTAAATCCGAGATGTTTGCGGCACAATTTATGTAGAAAAGTAGACAATGGAGACACAAGTCTTTCATGGTTTCCATTACCTATATACTAGCTGTGCCTCGCGGTTTCACCCGCGTAGACATTTCATGGGTGGCCCGCGGAACCCAAAATATTTATTTTCAAATAAATGTAGCCTTTAAGTTACTCATTGTAGCATTGGCTATCCGCCAGTGAAAGTCCTCTTTCGGAGATTAGCTGGTACAAACAGACAAACTGAAAAAGGAAAATTTTAAAAGTTTTTTTTAATGTGTGTACCGTATCTACCTCATATGCATTTAGTGAAAAGCTGATAATTTGGAACTGCAAACAGACACTTTATTTTGTTTATCTGTATAGATATCTATCAGGAGCTCTGCTGAAGAGTAGAGCCAAGAAACTCTAAATAATGAAATGTGAAGGCCAAAAACACCCGAAGCTCAGTGAGCTGGATAATCTATATTATTTATCCTACGCGGAAACGATACAATACACCAGACGGTGAAAAGTGGAATTTGATGATACATTATGCCATCTGGAGGAGATACATTAGCTAAATATGTATTTTGAATACAATCGAGAATCGTTTAGATCGTGAATGTATCATTATTCCAGCATTTTAGGGGATTTCGGTGCCAAGATGTAAAGCTAAGTGCCTCCCAACGATGCTTCGATGTTAATCTATGCTGCAAATTACCCATACGCAACTCTAAGGATTGCTTAATTAACCCTGAGTTTTGCTATTTTTAAACGCAATAAATACACGAAAAATGTGATTATAAAAGCATTAAAGTTTTTGTTAAAGCCTTCATATTTATGAACATAAACTTCATTATGAAATTGCTATTAATATAACGTTTTTACGATTAAATATAATCATGGAATATTCAATTGTGTGGGATTCTATAATTATACCCCTTAAACTGACTAAAAAAAAAAGTAAAAATATACCTAAGCTAGCTCTGACCCATGCTTGTTACTTTATTTACTTACGTGAAAAATGTCGGCTTAGCGTCACTTGGGCTTAATGTCGAATTAGATGCAAAAGGGACAGGATAAATCCCCAGCCTCACATTTACTACAGCCTCACAGAATATCTTTTTACGCTGCAAAGGTGGCATATAACAGCAAACCTGCTTGGGCCCGAGTGTGCTATTAAATAGTGTAATGTTGCTAGAATTTTGGACGATTATTGCCGCCTATGCCGCTTTAATACCATCAAGGATACTCGTGCATTGCCTATGTTATAAAAAAATCCTGGTTTAACATAATTGCGCCAACTAATTCCTAGCCAACCGACTTTCTTTTTCATCCTTCTCTGTAGTACTGATGATAGTAGATACTGGTGAATTTATAATATTCTGAAGAAACGTCCCCGTAGACAAGGAGCTCCGAAAATCGAACAAGAGATCCGATTATGCCCTAACTCTTTTAATCTATGAACTCCCTACCAAATGTTTCCTTTAATTAATACTTATTTTTTACCTTTAATTAGTACATACCACAGCACAAAAAGAGCGTTTTCTGCGGAAGTCAATTTGTTTGGTAGTTGTAATGGATGAGGTATTTGTGAGCTATAAGGAATTGGGTATAAACAAGGTCGTAAAACGGGAACTCGTTATATTTTCTGACGAGGGTCCGACCGTTTTCATACAGAAACCTTCAAACCCCTGATATTTCCACTATCAAAGTCACGTTACACGGTACACGAGTATAACAGATTGTGACAATGACTCTTTCCTCGTGTTACGTCCTAGTATTTATCTTTAGATTATACATCAATATATATCATCCTGCCAGAGGCAGGTTCTCGCATAGTTTTAGCTCTTTCTAACCGCAGTACAATTATTATTTTATTCTGCTTCTTCAGATTCTTGATACATCACTTTGATTATTTTTGTAATTAATATTCATAAATATTTACAAAGCTTGGTCTAAGGTTATTCAGTCTATTTATCAATGCTATTTGAACGAATAATTATGTAATAGTTTCCTGTTGTTGATATCAGTATAAACAAGCGACAGGCGACTTAATTTCATAGAAATATGGATAAAGAATTGCAAGAAACCTTTCATAACTTCCAGTACTTATAAATGAGATCTAATAATTTAGGACCGGTACTCTTGTACTGTATTAAGCTAAAAAATTAAATTATATTATTTTTGACGTGAGCACTCTGCCTTGTTCAGAAAGTTCCCGACATGGAATAATGTTCTCGGGTCTACATACGATAGTGTAGGCGAGGGGCATACTTTACACAAAAACGGATCGTTCGTGTTCACGTAATGAATGAGACCGCGAGGGCATCGCGATCCAAATCTTTTTAAGCAAAATTAATATTGTATGTGTACATTTTGAGTACGCTCAGCGAAAATAGTAGGGACAAGCGAATGTATTTGTTCGCATTGTGCCACACAGACAGACCGAGACAGGCTCATAAAATGACTATTGTGCATGCGATTCAATTAAACATATATGAGTATATTATGATGATGAGTACTAGCCAAGAAATGCACAAACGGACAATAATTTAAAATAATTGTAATACAATACAATCTAAATATATATAACTCCAAGGTGACTGACTGACTGACATAGTGATCTATCAACGCACAGCCCAAACCACTGGACGGATCGGGCTGAAATTTGGCATGCAGGTAGATGTTATGAGGTGTGTTAGAATAGAATAGTAGAATGTTGATTGATTCTACCCCCAAGGGGATAAAATAGGGAATGAAAGTTTGTATTAAACTAAATTTACTCGAGTGAAACCGCGGGGCACAGCTAGTATTCAATAAATCTCAACAAGTGTGGTGAGGCTCTAATAATGTCTGCCTTCAAAAATCGTTATTATACTAGATCTTTCATTTAAATAATTTATAACGGGTATTACATTTACACGATCATAGCGCACGTGTTAATTATTATAATTCCTTTACAACTACTAAGCTATGATATGCATGCTTTACTAATTAATAAATTGCTATAATCGCCGATGTAACTATGTGAATTGATTCGATTTAAATGGTGTATGTCCGATAGAATTGCGGTTGCTACCACCTGAGCCTACATTACATAAAGCCGACTTTAATAGGTGTCTACTTACACTGTAGTATATTATGCAGTAATTGGCCAAAGCTTTAAATATATAATTTAGTATGTTTAGGTCTAGACTTTTTAGGCATACATTTTTGTCCCGGTTTACAAAGATTTCCATATATTTTTTTTTTAATTTCTTGTCGTTTAGTTTTATATTTTTTGAGGCATTTTAGTTCTTAGAATTGCATTTTACAATAAAAATAAACATTGTATTTAGTTCCACATACCACCCAATAAGCATCGAAGCTTTTGTAAATAGTAGTAGGTATAAAGACAAAAAATTTAAAAACATTTTTTTTAATTTATATATAATACCAGCCGATTCTCTGAGGGCCTAGTGCGAGTTTTTCACTGCCGCCGTCACAAGTCACCGCGTCAAAGTTCTACTCATAATAGTGTCATCTTTAGGCCGACAGAGGCGCTGCTTCGATCCCATACAAATCTGCGTTAACTTTGACGCGGCGACTTGTGACGGCGGCAGTGAAAAACTCGCACTAGGCACTCTGAAACAAAAACGTGTGCCTACTTAAAAAAAAATGTTTGCCTTAAAAGTTTACACTCTATATAGTACATGTCGCAGGTAAGTATACAAGAAGCGACCGCAGTTTTATCTGTGTTACTCCACAATATAATGTAAATTTTCCGGGATAGTTCTACTATCCACCCTTTTACAAGGAGGAATAAACGAACGCAGTTCAATACTTATTTAATAAAGCTGAATAGTTTTTCATTAAAATTATTCGCGGGAAAACCGCGGTATCCAGATAGTAAATTTGAAGAAAGGAGCCTTAATGAATTCAAGAAGCAATAGTGTGTCACTAACTTCTACCGTCAAATATACATTGTACTTTGAGTAAACTATTTGTTTTATGTATGTTGCTAAATAATTCACAATTTTGCCTTCGTTGTAACATAAATAAAAATATTTAATTATGAATTTCATGGCCCCGAATAACTTTTCCCTTTAATCATTTTCGGGCCTACGCAAATACAATAATTGCTCCAATGTTTTTTCACAGCCGGGATTTTTTAAAGCTTTCGGGTGAAGCATTTGAAAAAGGATCCCGTGGAATTAGTTCTATAAATCAGTTGCGACACCGGCTGGTTGATCTGATTTGTGAGTATAATATTGTTGAATTGATAATCTTTGCTTTGAACTGAATTGTACTATTAAGTTTTACGGATTGGAAAAACGCTTCAAACGACTTATCAACACTAATCTATACATACGTATTTTGTCGAACATACGCGACGTTTGTAATTCCAAATTAACAGCTCTTCACTAAATGCATAAATACTTACATAATAAGCTTATTTTTATTTTTTTTGTCTGTCTGTCTGTTCGTTCCGGCTAATCTCTGGACAAATTTGGCGGGACATTCACTGGAAGATAGATTATGTTACAAAAAGTCACTAAGGCTACTTTTATTAAAAGATAAATGCGATGCAATTAAGTCTACGTGGGTGAAACCGCGGGACACAGTTAATATCTGTATAATATCTGAGTCACTGCCATTCTTTAAAAATCTTCCCACCGAGAGAACCACAAGAAAACTGTTGTGTTACGTTAAAAGTGTCCAAGAAAAAATAAAGCTATCTGCAAATATTCATACTCAATTTAAGTGCTTCTTATTGGTAGAGCTCTAGCTATTGAACCAATGCGAATGCAGTTTTCAGTGGACAAAAGCTTTGGAGAGTTTCTAAAGAGTACTAGAAAACTGTGAGAATACTTGCAGAGTATTGAGTATTTACGCCTATTCTACTAGAGTAGCGATTGGGGGCTTACTCTTATTATGAGATGCAATAAGAGCCTTAAGAGGTTAGTCCCTGATCTTCCTACTATTATTATCATCTAGCTGCGCTTTTTCTATCATAACCTATATAGTTGCCTAAGTTACTCCTTATAATATCAGCTATTATCTGCCAGTGAAATTCCCACTAAAATCTTTTATTGAAAAAAAAACATTAGGTTTCTGCAGGCCAGCTTTGAAATTAAGTCTATGCGGGAGAAACCGCGGGGCACAGCTGGTTAATTATATACTAAAAAATACTTGCGGAAGGATACAAAAGACATGACGTAGGTAAACGTAATTTCAAAATGCACGAAATATGAATAAATCTTTTGGAATGAAGGCAATTGTGAAATTATCGGCCTTTTAGGACGTTCAGTTATGAAGCCCGGGACAGTTTAAATGAGGTTTTTATGAGCATTAACAGTGCATCACCAGTTTTTGATTGGCCCACGTTCGTTACGGACCCTTATTAAGCGATCTGACGCGACATTCTTGTTAAGGCTTTTCGACTGTGGCATTTTAAACTGGATTCCTTTGATTTTAATTAAAATTAAATAAAGAGTTTAAATAATTTTTTGTTTACTTACGAGCTCTAATTCTGTTACCTTCTCCCTCGTGGAAATAAAACAAATCATAGTAAGTTATTTGCTATTCATTAATCAGATTCTATGTGATTGTTACGAATTTGTATCTCATTCGTAGACATAAATGAACTATTCAGATAATTAACACGGCCGTTTCACGTCGCATAAATGTCACTTTTACATCTCACATTATTCTTTCGGAAGTGTTTCGTTATACGAAATATATTCATAGCAAAAGGGAAGTTCTTTTTATGTTTGAGGGAGGTTGGTGAGTTATAATGTAATTAACGTGCTTTTAATTAATGATATTATATAATTAGATGATGTAAGCGCAGTCTTTAACACTTCATATTTTAAAATATTATATATTATATTCGTACTAGACTGGATTACTACTTAGTTCTAGCGTAGACTAAATTTGATTGTCGACTCGCGGAACCCTAATGTTTTTTTTATATAAAAGTAGCCCAATTACTCCTTGTAATATGAGATACCTGCTACTCCTGCCAGTAAAAGTCGCGTTAAAAATCGCTTCAGCCGTCTAGGAGATTAGCCGGAACAAACAGACAGACAGACAGAGTTTTTCTTATATTGGTTTTTAATGTGAGTACCGTATTTACTTTCGTATACATTTAGTGAAAACTGTTAATTTGAAATTATGAACAGACACTTAAATTAAAAAAAATTGTCATTTAGTCTTATACAGTATTTGCCTTATACAGGGTGTCGGGAAAACCGGGACAGCTCTTAAAATATGTGATAGGGTATAATTTTAGGAAGCAATTAAAATTATTATGACAAAAATATTTTCTTCCGTTTTCGAGTAATTGATATTCAAAGTTGACCATATCAATACCTTATTTTCGCATAATAATCAGCTGTAACGTAGAGTTATTCACGTGAAATCTAACTACGTTTTTATTTTTTTTCTCCCACTAATAAATCCTGAAATAATCCCATAAAACCATTTTCCGAAACCATTACCCTTCCCCTTAATTTAAAAGTTTAATGACCGCGTACGGAATGTAGGTAAACGCGGCCGCGCCCTCATATAACCGCTTAAGGCCGCGAGCTCTTCGGCTATAGCTTATAACTACGTTATCGTTGGACCTACATATTTTACGATTTCAATATAGTGATATATTCAGAAAACCCTACAACTTCTAGAAGACAACTGTTCCTTTTTCTCCGACACCCTGTATATACACAATTTTTTGGCCTACCTTGTTGTTCTAGTGGTAGATAGCGCTATTGCGTAACACGAGGTACTGGGTTCCATTCCATCCCCGGGTCTGGCAGTGTTATTGGGTTTCTTCCATCTGTAATTCCCCAGTTGTTCTAGCCCCTTGTATATTGTAGCCCACTGTCCGGAATTGTGCCCGGTTAGTAGCAAAAGGTGCGCCCCCTATTACATGGGATTTAAAAATAATTTGCAAAATGTGAGTGTACTATAAGTACACGCCTGCTTACCGCTTCATATATTCATACTTCGTATATTATTAAGTATTCAAGTGGTATCTGTTCATATATTTCGCATTCTCGTTCGAACTAAATAAATCTTCCTTCACCAAATCTCGGAGCGTATTCTTTCTACGCACGATTAACGGTCAAGTCATTTTCAAAGTTAACTCTTGCGGGTACAATCCGTCTTTGAGTAATTGAGTATTGACCTTTTGTTGAAAAATAGATGTGAGTGAACGCATCCCGCCGTGATCTCACTATTTTTAATTTATTTTCGTATCACTCAAGAATTTTAAGACTCTTTGGACCTTGATAAAGAAATAAAGTGAATGGAAATAGATTTAGCTAATTTTTACATTCACAAATTAGGTACTTATCTTATTAATATGAATCTAGCGTAACGTAGGCATATAATTACTTAAGGCTTTTAAATGGCATAATGGTTTAGTATAACTCAGTATAATGAGTAAGTATAAGTTCAATAAATACCAAATTAACTTAATAGATATCTTCCGTAGTTGCCCCCACGACGTAACCACTTGTTATATCTGATAAAATACCATAGATTTTGAGGTTAAACTATTTAGAAGATATTTAGAGACGCGTTTGGAAAATAATTTTTGAATAGCTACACCACGGAGATAAATAAGAAGTAAGACATATTTCGAATAAAAAGTACATAGTCGATATCTCCAATTCCAGTTATGCTGGAACAGTAAGAATTCGTGTTAAGGCTAATTCGTTGAAATATGACCCAACGTAGAACTAAGGAAAACACAACATGCTGAAATTAGTTCAGAAATCCCTTCTTATTTGCGTAGACTGTGAGTGGATAGTTAATTGCCATCTGTAGTAGCATGTGGCGAATTTATTGTGACCTTAGCAAACTAAATGGGCTCTTAGCAGGAATTTTATTAGCAATAAAGATTAATTATGGCGTCAAAGCCTTCAATTCAAAGTTAAACTCTCCTAAATATATAATTACTGTAATTCATTTAAATCCGATAACTTTAGAGTTTGAGCTAAGTTTGAATCTGGGATTGATTTAATTAGTTTCTTGGATTAACAGCGCGTTCAACGCACTTGTCGTTTATGGACCAACCAACTATAGCGTGTTTAAATAATAAATATATTTATAAAAGATGTTCATATACTTTGGGTCCTATCAGACTACGGATACTATATACTATTTATAAACATAAGGTATTTTGTAAAGACATAATTATGATTAGAAAGTATTTTTGTAAGACTACCAAACTTTGTCGTCAATACACCTACATTAAAAATACTTTTATATTAATATCAGATCAACCAAATTGGCATATATCAAGAATAATACCAATTGATTCTAGTCAAAAATACTGAAACTTATTTTAGAGAAGCAATTATAAAATAATAATTTCCTTAAGATATAAGTATTTTGATTCTGTACGAACATTTTTTATACCTAATTGCGTGTCAGAGGCTATTTCGCACGTTCATTGCGCGCAACGAGAGAGAATTGATGCGACCCAGCACATGCATTTAGATCGGATGCTCGCTTCAATCGGTACAAATAAAAACGCCCCTGGTTCTACTTCCTACCAAATTTACTATTTATTGCAACAATGTATATATAGCCTTAGATATAGAACAAAATGATCGGAACTTATTGCTAACCAGAAGGCACTACTAATTATTACTTTTAAACTTTATATCGATGCTAGCGAACGTCACGCGGTTTCACCCGCGTAGTTCCCGTTCCCGTGCGAGTACGGAGACAAAATATAGCCTATCAATCAATGATAATGTCGCATTCTAATGATGAAAGAATTTTTAAAATCAGTCAGGTCTTTTTGGCCCAGTTCGTTACATACAAATCTTTCCTCTTTATAATATTATATTACAGATTGAAAAACAAAAACGAATACTTATAAGCAAGCACTCTGATTTATATATTACTTATTTTAAATTTAAAGTAACAGTTGATATCTTTTTGTATTCTTGTGATTCTTAAATAATTCGCTCTATTCTTATATTGACGTAATGTAACTTTAACAGAAATGGCTAGAATAGTAGGTAATACATTATTGGCATGCTAACACATCGGTTTATTATTCAATTTGTATGGAAGTTTATGTGTTATTTATAAATACATTAAGCAAAAATAGTAAGTGGATCAATCATCATTTTGCATTCAAGCAATTGAAAAAACTGTAGGTAATTTAAATTTAAACCCATAAAATACCAAGCCCCAGAGCTTTAATTGCTAATTACATGTAGGAGTGTTCAATTCTGTATGCCTTCACTCGCCGCCGGCCTACGTGATGCTAAAATGGGAAAATGAACTAAGTAATGTTGTGCTCATAGGTAAGTACGGCAATAAATTTAAATGAATAATATTCCTGTTCACACCTGATTGATATCATGACGTTGAAGGTTTCTTACGTACTCAATTGATATAAATTCTGTGAGAACATGCGAATAATACATCACATTTAAATAGTTAAGTTGTAAAACTCACAATCCTACTTAGTCGGATGGTACTCGTATCTTACAGCCTATCTCGGAATCTATATCGGCAGCTTTTCCCCAAAGTAAGATAGCATATGACATTACGCTGTGAAAGTAACTAAAATATACAAGACGTGCTGTGTCAATCAGTAAATTGTCTCACTTTTCCTACCTATTAAATCGATTATTACTGGTTTTATATGAGTATAGCAAGGACAGCGAATAAAATAAGTTTTAAAAAATAATCTTTTATCGATACTTCAAAATCATTGAGCGGAGTTTTTAAACAATCCACACGACTCCATCAATCATGCCGTCCGAAGTTTGACGCGGCGAGATTATTCACCAACTAACAAACCATTACAGATGTATTATTATTGAGAACTGCGCTCGACCAAATTCAGTTATACATTTTATATTGGAAACTTTCCATGTATTTATTACGTCTTTATAATCTGCCAGACAAAACTGCGTTCTTGGACAATTTATATGGCGAGTGGTCACCGTTAAAGGAAAGCTTCGCGCCGACTGGCGACGTCCCATGGCGTAACAAACCGACTGAGGGATGGACACATTCTTTGTATATCATATCTTTGTGTCAATGTAACAGTGATTCCGCGATGCAACCGCGATAAGAACATCCAAACAAGAACGATTTTACACAATCACCGAAATATTCACTCAACATAAATTCGGCAATAAACTTTAAGAAATGGGACAAGTTGCGCCGAGTTTAGCTATAACTTCTCGGTTATTCAAATATCAACCCTTATCGAGGGGATATCCTTTCTGTTGATGGAGGTATGCGAAATTGGTAAATAGGTGGTTCTATCGGTTCGAATTGGCACTACTGTGTTTCAAATGGGATTGTTAAATTTATCACGCTATTAATCCAAATATGGGATGGACAAAACATTACCAAACGTTCTAGTGACTGGTGGAAATGAGTCATTTAATTTCGTGTTAAGGGAATAGCTTTCCAAAATTTTGCACATAATTCAATAGAATTCACTAAGCTTTTAACAATTCCTAGTTAATATAAAGCGACCATTTGAATAGCACGGAGGTTTTTAAAAAATTGTTTATTTAGATATTTCATGGCAGTGAAACTTTTTATTTAAAAATTAGATAATATCGTGTGCGAAAATTTGTACAGAAACAATAAAAGCGTTCAATATTGTCTCTGTATGGAGGACATTGTAAAATAATGTCCTATACTTGTAATCTTTTCACATTAAGTAATAAAACGTATTATTATTTGGAATGGAGAAATTAAGTACCTATAAAATATTAAAACATTCTGTGACAGTTCTTAGCGGATCCATTTTTGGTTCGGCAAAAAGTTTATTTGAAAAACCGAATCACATCGCGTCAAATCAAAAATATGCACGCCGACGGTTGGCCCGGGCCCAAAGGACACTACGTGAGCGGAAATATTGGGAATTGCCTATTCATGACTATCCACATATGGGAAACTTTTACACCAGATCATTCTGGAGTACATAAAAAGTATTTGATACTTTTGAAACTGCTAGGCTTTTGCCGAGATGGCGCTCCAAATGATATTTGTAAGATCACTTTGATATTGATGCTTCTGTGATGTCGCCAGAATGAATGTGGAATGCGCAGGTACTTTGAAACCTTGCCAAGTTGTGTACTTTCCGCAGCCGTGACGGTAACAATTGCCGTTATGGTGTTAGGACCAGCACCAACATTTGTGTCCATTATCATGCTAATTTAACCAGTATATTATAATAACTATCAGATGCATTATAATGAGGTCTGGTGATTCCCGTTTGAAAGACTACTGGTTGATAGTAAACGGAGGAGTATATTTTTTTAGAAATGTAATGTATACATTTATGTCTATATCTATACAGTTTTTATATATGGTATACGCTACTCTCTTGAAAAAGCATTTTCTTTAAATTATCTTTTTTTCGGTCACATCTTTCTGTCCGTCTGTTTGCTCCGGCTTATTTCTGAAACGATTTAAATGGAACTTTCAATGACAGATAGCTGATGTAACAAGGAGTAATATAGGTACAGGAACAGCTATTATTTAAAAAAATTGTTTACCGAGAAATAGAGCTGCCCATGAAAAGATTATGTTGGTGAAACCGCGGGGTACAGTATTTACGTACCAAAATATTGTATTATTAGAGATTCCAGTACCTAGTTATAATGTATGCGTGTATAAGTCAACTGGTCTCAAAGTACAGATCTAAAGATTACAAGTCATTGGACGGATATTTTTGTGTGTAGGAAGCGCGGCGCTTGTTCCAAAATGACTAATTTCTCAAAAGCTCTTTGTTGTCGAACGTAACGAAGATACAGGTTCGCTACTAATTGTGTCTTCACAAATAGCGCCGTCTTTACGTCGATTGTTACGTATACACATTTGGGTGCTTCTGTTTAGAGAGAAATTGATCGCCATTCCATTTATTACTGAGAGTCATTAATTTGATCTTACAAGGTGTTGAAACTGTTATGTCCAAATATAAATAGTTGTATTACTTTGTTAGAAAAATTATTTAGTAAGTATAATATCCAACCGTTCATGATAAGTTATTATGGATTTACTTTCCCTACATTAAGGCTTTCTTTGTTAATATAGTTATTACTTCTTTGATAATATATCAGAAATGTAAAGATATCAGTAGTATTTTTTTTTTTTACAATTATGATACTGATAATTTACTTAGTTCCTTCGATCTTCTTTGCTATTACCTTAGTCTCTTTACCGAACAAAGAAATTACGTGAGTACAAAATATAGCCTAATTACATTGCCATGATTTGATGAGTTTTACGGCCTGCGCTATTCGAAGTGTAATTAAGTATCTTTCTCAAAGCAGGCATTAGTATCTCTTTGCATCAAGAACTAAATATTTTCTAGACGATAAATGTTACAAATGCTATATACATTCGTATTTACAATTAAGTAAATATAAAACTTGATTATTAAACCGTCCATGTTCGCAAATAACACGAGTCTTGGTGTTCGCACGTCATACCTGCGATGGTAACGGAAATTAATTGACCCAGTAATATTTAATCAATGTTAAGTAAGTAATGCTTGCAAAACTACTTTTAGTTTTGTGTCTTGATTAAATGTTTTTCCACAATTATTTATTTAAATTATCTTAATTTTAATTTAGTGGTTTTCATAAACGTTCATGGTTGTAAAATGAAGAGAAATACAAAATTATCCATAGCGTTGGTTTGAACTCAAGGAGGAAAGGTTTGTAAAATAGTGTATCCATCTAAAGGATTAAACCACTTTTAAAAAAAGGCGCTAACAAAATGGACGAAAAAATTGCTCCGGAAATTGCTAGGAAAGTCTAGAATTCTGAAAACTTTAACGCTTCAATTTAAGCACGCTAGAGACTTAATACCTCTTTAAAGAAAATACATATTTACTAATGTTTGTAAGAAAATGAGTTAATTCTAAAGCTCTAGATTAAACTATTTAGAATCTGTCTTTTTCATCGCTCTTTGAATTGTTTGTAAAATTATATCTATGGGTCCGTTTCATATCACATCCGTACAAGAATAAGGTACCCTTTGTAAAGGTAGCCTTACATCGGTTGTAGGTTCGTAGTTCCAATAAAATAATCATATACTTATCCAATACATACTCTTATATATTCTGCATATATGTAGTGTATACGTGATACATCAGAAATAGTAGCAACATCCCGTGCTATAAATAAATTAACCCTAGTGGGCGGTGTGTCAATACGCGACATTATTTGTGTCGAAAAAGATTTATACATTTGTGGGAATTACCAAGATCTCATACCTCTCTGGAAATGAGGAATATATTATGCCGTCTGCTTCAACTAAGACCTACGAAAGAAATAGAATTACATGCGTAGGGAAGATAGTCTACAAGTAAAATAGGAAACTCGTTCGTATTTGAGTCATACATTATTCCTCTGTTACATATACATTTACATGGTAACAATCAACTTACTTTGGGTAACATATTTGCTTGTTGTTATTTGGAAATGAGAATGCATTAGATTCGTTTCAAGAGCGTACGGAATAACAAAATGGTTCATTAAGTTAAGTGATTAAAGTGATAAATCATAATTAAGGAGAATGTAGGGGAAATTTGCACAAAAATTTAAACCATAATAAAAATCCCTCCCTAAGGCCATCGTAAATCATTTGACCGCAATTAAAACTAGAGTAAGTACCTAATAAATAGAGTCGGCAAAAACAGATTTCGCGATTGGTTCCGATCGAGTTGTTTAGATGCTTAACTGGGTGCTGTGACTAATGGACAAAGACTTTCGAAAATAAACAGTTCAATGCAGTGAGATGACAAAATAGGTGAAGTGAACGGTGAGCCTCCCGATTGAATAGGTGCACACGTGCTCGCACGTCGTGATTCTATCGGCGCACGACCGGACCTCGGGCCATGGCCATATGTTGACTTACACACTACTAACAATATGACACTTTCCACTCTAGTTTTTCACTAATTAAGACTGTTAACTTAAAGGGCAGTTTAATTTATGCAACCCTAAGTTGGTAGTAAGTTGTGAAGTTGGTGCGGAGTTCGTATCGCGTGGAGCGGGCCGGGGTTGGAGCGCGCGACCGGAGCGCGGTCGTGTAGAGCTTACACTGATTTTTTGTCGGAGGCATCGCCGCTGGCTGGCTCGCCGCGTGCTCCACATTCGACGACCGGTGTGATACGCCACACGATGCGTGATTAGGGCTGATACAGTCATTCACGCAAGTGCTGCATTGCTATTACCTATCTATACCTATAATGTGGAGTCACATATACTATAACAATATTTATTGCCCACTACAATAAACTTAGGCATCAGCCCCTATCTCCCCGAACAATGAAATACATATTTTGACTAAATAAATTTATATAAGTATGCTTTATTAACTATACTACTCGACTGCGCTCAATAGAGTAATAACACGTAATCAAGCAGATACCGCATCTAACTAAACGTTACCAGAACTTAAATCTGATCAAACTAGAATTACCGGCAGCCCTATTATAGATAGATACACAATTATTACCCGGCCCAATAAGACTTGTGCGCAATAACACCTACTAGCCTGGAAGACTGTTAACTTTTGCAGTTGGCTGGATTACTTCACTTACCTGCAACGTGTCCGGTACAATTAGGTGGTATTATGCTTTGGTATCGTGTGTACACAGTCAATATTGGCTTTTATTAGTTAGACATTAAAGCTATTTGTACGGTGTACACAGATTAGCTGCGCTTAGCGCTCACTACTAATTACGCTTTCGAAGTTATGTTACAGTAAGGGTTAGAACAATGCATTGCTATAATCATTATCTTAGATGAATGATTAATAATATTTAATTGTTGACTTTTTATCTTATTTGTAAGTCTAATGGATCCTAGCTAAATCGCAAATCCACAAAATAAATTCTAGACCAATTTTTTTGGCCTTGATGAATTTTCTGATGTTCCCAACTTTTAATTGCCAAAGCTATTATAACTCTTTAGAGTTAAATTTCCGCTACTTATAAATTTTATAATCAGTGCAAAATATATAATGCTTACTTCAGACCGAGTTAAGCGAAAGTCAGTCTTAAATGACATGGATGCAATAAATTACGCTCAATACCACATTGAAGAAAGAAAAGTTAATCCTGAAACAAAGATCAGGCTCCATGAGCAAGTCAGGAGTTGTGACGTCACTTAATGGATCATAAAACATTTTATGAGTTTCGGAACAACTGACATGCGTTCGAAAAGCCTGCATTTACCGCTAATGGGTACAAATTGACGACTTTCGTGTTAATAATGATAAGTGATTGTGGTACGGCGCTTTTTGATGATAGACTCTCATTATTTATTAGGTACATGAATATACCATGTGTTTCTGAAAACACCCGCCTAGCGCTGACGCTAGGCGTGGTATATTTGGTTGGTTGTATGGCATACTTGTGAACAGGTGCTGCCTGTGGGAACTGTTCATTTAGAGTATCATAAGTAGTAAAATACATACGTACATACTTTTTTCTTTTAATTGCGAACATAATTTTGACTCGTTTCAAAATTATGTTCGCAATTGTTTTCGTTCGTAATTTCTGAGTTTTATGGCGGGTTTTTCTTTCTCAGTATAAGTAAGTTTGGCATTTATAAATTTTAAGTAGTCTCAAATCTATCATGCCACTTGTAGGTACTTTGTAAAAGTATGATCAAACAAAGAAAATATATCATTCAATTTGAATTGTTCCTCGGTAACATTTCTCTTTTTTTATTAGTTCACGCCATCCCAGAAAGATTCTCGAATGGACCTCAGGCACTATGCGTACGTTTTTGAATTTCATACCGAACGTAGACAACCTGCCTGAAGAAACCTTTCTACACGATGTTCTTTTTCTTCACCGTCAAGCTTGCGGTGTATAATCACCGTCCTTAAGGTTTCAGAAAACTCATTGGCAAGGATCACTGGTATTTGAACCTTCGTCGCGTGCGCATTAGGATAGTTTTCTTTAAAATAAAAATGGTTTGATCTATGACAATAACATATTACGCACATGGGACCGCAAATGAGCGAAGTGAACTAATGAGTTGCCTTTGTTTTTAATGATTTTATCTAGGACGAAAAAATATGCGTCTCATCTGAATAAAAAAATTCTTCAAAAGAATAAATTTCGATGTTATCAGAGGTGCAGGAAGCCGCCGACGACGGCAGACACAAAGCGTTTATCATGTTTCTTTAATTAGAACGTGTAAACCCATTTGAATGTAACTTATCATAATTTTGATATGAATTATAGTATCGTGACAAAGATACAGGGGGCAACTATGATCGTTTAAGCAGCGAGCGTTAAAAAAATTGAGCTTTGTCGTTTAATTTTACGGTACCAAAATGAAACGTCAATGCTTTAATACTCTCTGCTTAAAGCGTGGTTGCTATTTAATTATATCACAACATTAACAAATGAATGTGAAGGTTAGGCTATTTACTTTTACAAATAACACCCACTTAGTTATATCAAAAATTCCCTTCGTAATTTATAAAATGTTTCTTGAATATTTTATTTTATTGAAATGTGCCACCTTACAAATGCCTCGGGCGAGAGATTTACATCTAATGAAGTAGCACCCTGTATAAAGAAATATCGAGAGTCGTAATTCATCAGACTGTGTTATAATTAACTGATGCCGCCCCATCAATCCTTCCCATAAACCAAAGGAGATATAAATATAGATTTAACACTTATATTCACAATGTTGAAATACAAATTCCCGATGAATGATGTTACTTATGTTTTGATATAAATGTATTACTTAAAATCCCCGGCGTTATGTCAAATAAAATGTCGTTTTACAAGTCGATAAATTCGTGAGCATTTTGTATCTGTCATAAAGATTAAAAATCTGTCGTAATATTCAAAGTCTACGAGCGAAGCGGATTTATTTAAGGAACAGACTTATCGGATGTCAAACGCGATACTAAATTAATAATGCTAATGTAGAGTGCTTTGGCTATACTACTAACGTTTATTGTAACGTTACTTCGACTGACTGAAAGGGACAGATGTATGTGACTTGTATACATCTATCACGTCCCTTGCATACACCTATCTTGACTAACTATCGCAACAAGAGTTGTTAGTAAGGCTACTTGGCTGAGTCACCGAGGCAACTGGTAAATGAAGACGAAAACACCAACAATCCGCTTCATTAAATATTATTGTGAACTTATTAATAAAAACGATAAAATCGCAATTTGATGCGCCTCCGATGTTTATATTAAGCCACTTAAAAAGCAATATCAATAAGCCAATTGGCCGAGAAACACTTGATAACATTTTTAAAACTCAAATACATTTTGCACACGTTTGTTATGGAACCTTTGTTATAATTCCTATTCACATGAATCCCTACCCGCTTGACGATTTTGTGCTTGAAATGGGTAGGAATTCCATTCAACGAACTTACTTCAAAGGGTTTTGGAATGGAATTTGGTAAGGAATCATAGAAACCTTGAATATTATTAAGGATGAATAGTCGTGGCACAGTTGCTATTGCGCATATCATTCGATCAGGGAAGTTAAGCAACCATACGCCTAGCCAGTAGTTGGATGGGTGACCGCCCGAGTTCCCTCCGTGCTTCGGAGAGCACGTTAAGCCGTCGGTCCCGGTTGCCAATTTAACATCTTTGGCAATCGTTACAGGTCAGTCGGAGGCCTAAAAACAATCTGACAACTGGTTTAACCTAAATGGGGTTGCGAAGGTCAGATGGCAGTCGCTTCGTATAAAAATCAGGTGATCAGCCACATCGGGTTGAATCAAGTGCCGACCCCAACAATGTATGGGATAAGGCCAGGGAGATGATGATGAATAGTAATCGTACTTAATTCGCAAACAATATCTATGTTAGTGTGTTAGTGTGGGCATTCATAGTACTCTATCATAAATGGGTAAAGATTGATGTCATTGTCAGATGGTCCCCATTTAGATATTTCACAAATCATTGTGCGATTTATCTGACGTGTGGCGGCATCTTATTATTTATATACGTACCTACTTAATTATCAGGAAAATAGATGTGCCTGCGGGTTTATCCGCGTAAGATTAACAATGAAATCTAGCTAAAGGGCGTTCTACACTACGTTTGCTTTGACGTAGTCTTTACTCTCCACTACCACTTGCAACACAGATGAAGGGATTCATTATATAGGATATAGAGGCATTGTATAATTTTTTACACGTCTATCTAGTCTAATATTTATATAATCTATATAATATTTGCCACAAATGTTGTGATTAATCTCACTAATAGTATCTTCAACCTACGAACATCGCCTACAGGTTTCACTAATGAACTGAGCCACCTTTGCCCACTGTGAGGTTAATTAAACGGAGGTCGTTAATTAATTAAAGTTAATTTTACCTATCAACCGGTGTCATAAATCGTTTTTCCTTTTAACCTCAATGGAAAATAAGCTCACACAGTAATCACGGTCATTTTTCTTAATTTACTTAAGCCATAATTGTGCTACAAGTTCCTTTGTATCTTTGGATAATAACAGCCATTAGCATTATTTAGATACGACCGAATAACTTACAGTTAACAACGTTTTGTATTCATTTATTATATTGTGGTCGACCCTCAGTATCTATTTTTAAACGAGATACTAACTTAAAAAAAAAAAAATTTACTCATCTCATTTGTTTATTGGGTCATTAAACTCCTTCGATAACGACTCGTTTACAAGCACTAACAGCTGAATCTGAACCGACCGACGCGACGTGACGACCGCGACGTGACATAATATGAAACTCCTTTTTATTTCAAAGCAAGGAATTTAATACGACCACATAACATCCGCCCGTCTTATGCCAAAAGCTCTCCATCGTCATGAACATGTATAAAAGATTATTCGCAGATGTCTGTATCATAAAACATTTAGGTATCTACTTCTTCACAAATCCTGAGGTATTTTTATAATCGAATCAATTGTACAAATAACCCCACGCAGGTGGCGATAGTAAGAGAATACAGGCGACTGGGATCGCGGCTCCGGTCACTTACCTAGCTTTTTGAATCGGTAGATTAAGGGATAGGTGGATTAGATTCGCATCTTTTGATGCTACAAGAAGTTATTTCGTTCAAATCGCCAGAATTGCCGAATATGTTTAAAGGATTAATTTAATGTTATGAACATAAACATAAGATTAAAAACGAATAGGGACGCAAGCGCATACACTTATGATAGTTCGACTGTGTGCCATAAACTTATAAATGTCTAAGCATTTGTCTCATAATCATTGTCAATATAATATCTTAGTACTGAGAGGTCAGGGCCCCCGTCCTCATTGAAATAATAGAAGAAAATTGCAATAAAACCATTCTTCCCAAAGGTAATAAGTCGGTCATAACTGGCCTATGATCGTGAGATCGAATAATGTTTGCGTCAAAGGATATAATAACTTTGAACTAAGCATGAACTGCGAAAATTATCGCTAAGACACTTAAAAAGAAAACACGAGTGGTGTTCCAAATCCAGTGTTCCAAAGCCGTAGCGAAATGTTCATTAATTGAGCTGCTGAAGAAAAACTGGTAATGGATTTTTTGGTCGATTCCAAGTTTTGGTAAGAGATTTTTTTTATGTCTATATCTTATATTGTTCGACAATCACTAAAAGAAAATACTTCATACGACTGATTACCAAAGAGAAAAACAACCTAATTAAATACACTTGTGATCACCGTCCATCCATTAAACATATATGTTTATCCAAAGCATTACTATTTGAATAAATAATAGCCGAAACGTCCAAGGGTTTTTAACCAGTAAGTCAGTATTTGAATCACGTTGTTGAAGCTCGTCTGGCAAAAGTACATAAGTTCAGTTGAATGGCAAACAGTCGCATCGGAAGGGCAGAGATATTCGCTGAAACAAATTACACCACTTTCATTAGCAAAGAAATGTGCGGTTACCAAAATTGGATGGCATTTTTCGTACTGTGAGACAGATCTCTATTTAATTTGCTGTCTTAGTTGATGTAATTCGGTACACTTATTGTGTGGGGGTGCGGTCCCTTGGCACTAATAAATTCACCCTCTTGTACACTACAACATAATAGGTTACATTTCATTCTGTTTTCCTAGTAGAGTCATTAAAAAAACAATTAAATTCTGGAACACATTTCAAAGCTAAAAAAATGCTGTCAGTGAGATAGTGGATTTCGAATATTCAGTGCTGCTCGAATGAATGATAGCATTGGTATTGCCCAAAGTGAAATATTGCTTCAGGATGCAGCAGCTGAATAAAAAAAGCTGACATTTCGATGGTCCCTACTAGGTACCTGCATAGGATGTGTATTGCAGCTTTACATTTTTGAGTAAGATTAACTTCAAATCTACGAGCCGCACTGTGGCCGAGTGATTTGGGTACGGAAGTTCTAAACTCACTGATCTGTAGACCAATATTTGTTCAAAGAGAGCCGTGGTGGCTTTGAAGTTTGAGCAATCGTCTGCTACGCAAGCGACGCAAATTCGAATCCTAGCGTCTGTACCAATGAGCTTTTTTAAAAACTTAAGTGCTGTAAGTGAAGGAAAACATCGTGAGGAAACCTGAATAATGTCTGAGAAGCAAAGACGTATGTATAGCGCCTGAGACGTCGATGGACTCACCATCTGTCACGTTGGCTCTTAATCATCGTCGATGAAAAGTGGGTGTTGTTATACAACACCTCTGCTGACTCCTTCGGAGACCCTTCTGGGGTGGCCTGTTCAGTACATCCTGAACTTTAAGGTGAAGTAAATATCGCAGAGAAAGCTGCATATATATGACTTAGAGGAAACTCAAACACATTTTATGTACAGTCTGATTCAGTTACGTTGGCATCCGTGACATCTTCGGTTTCGTAACACTTCTGCTTGCGATGAACCTTCTGGGCAAGCGTGAAGATATAAAATGAATTATCTTCAAAATTATTGGTTGTCTTTGACGATAAAATAAGTAAAACATCAAATTACGTACCGTAAGCTGTTAAAAATATGGAGATGTACACCGCGCTTAATGTTCGCGTAAAGTGATGCTTGTAAGTGGCTTTAAACTTTATTTATGGGACATTAATCGGTGAATTTATCAGCAATTACAAATCGTGTTGGAGATATGCCCATGCATCACAACCTACAAGGTAAACGGCGCGTTATGTATCAGAGGTGTTACCAAGAGGCGTCCCAAAGTATGCAAAGTTTTTGAACTCCAACGCGGATTTATGATGTTGTTCGTAACTTTAAAATTGGCTCAAACATTTAAATAATAATTGCTTATTGTTTTCTAAAAGAAATGGTGGAAAACAAAATATACTTAATTTTTATGTCGTGAATACGTATTCTCTGCTATTTGAAAGTGACTTAGAAGTTTATGCTATCAAAGTTAGATTCTTGCATTTATTATTCTTACCAACGACATATTTTAAACTTAAGAGAGTTAAGTAGTTCTTAATTTGGAACAGCATCATTCTTCATAGACTAAAAGGTGAGAGAAGAAAGAATGCTTTGAATGTTTGCATTATCATTAAAATGATTTCAAATATTGAAATCATTATATTTTCTGCTAACTACAATTCTGCCTTGCTAGTCGCAAACGGTTCTGCAAGACACCAGTACCCCCATCACGAGTTGGCCACCGTTTTCCTAATCTAGTGTAGATTAGGCAAACGGTGGCTAGCGTCTCTCTAGCTAGAGGTACAATTTCTCATACAAATAGATAGAGACAGTGTAGATCAGGAAAACGGTAGCAAACTCGTGGTAGGGGTACAGGTCCTGGGTTCAATGTCCCGGTCGGGCAAAAAGTTAGGTATTTCCCTGTTATTTCCCAGTAGTAGCTCTGCGTCTGGACTTGTGTCCGAAAAATGTCATTAGGATCACCTGTATAACATGAGGCTTAAACATAACTGGTGAAATGTGGGTGTACTATAAGTACACCTCAGCCTTCTACTAATATGTGTACTACAAGCGTGAGCATAATATGTATGTAGGTATGTAACTATAATACTTACAACAGGCCATTTTACAATCCATATTCTTACATTGAAAATATTAAATAACGAATACTTACCCTGAAAGCAACCGAAATTATTATAATGACACATGAAACACGACCCGACCATCGAAATGTCAGTTTTTATGACTACTTACACAAAAGAAAAAGCCGTAAAGTCGTGCTAACTCGAATACTAACATTATTTAAGTGTAAGTAACGCCTAGTGGCGGGATCAAAGCATTTCAATAACATTTAACGTTAGCACCGTAATAACTATTGCGGGGTGATCCACAAAATCTCATCTCTGGCAATAATAATAAAGCTATATTTGTCGTGCACGCGTATGGAATTTAAAACACGATTTGTCCCGCGCAAATGCCCGATGCAGCGGCTTTTATTAAATTCTGGCTATTTGGATGCAGGGGCTCCTTCTCCCTTCGTAATGCTCGTCTGGGCCGATCAGTTAAAGACTTCTACAGTATATTATAAACTCTTTATCCAATACGTTGGCATACCAAGACAAATTCATTGAATTTACAGAACATTTTATTTTTGACTCAAGATTCTGTTCACGTAGAATATGGTAGCGTAAGGTCCTACAATGGTCAAACGATTAAGATTGTGCACTTTAATTTTACAAGCCAGATTAAAACGATTAGAGTCCATCTATACAGATAAATAAAATTAAAGTGTCTGTTTGTTCCAAATTAACAGCTTATCACTAAATGCATGTGAAAGTAATGACTTTCTGTCAAATCAAGTCTACGCAGATAAAACCGCGGCGCACTAACAGTACATTATAAGGCATGTGCGGAGATTTAAGGTATAGACCGAAAAACAATATATGTAACTTTGTGCGACAGAGGCGCTTTACGAGGTGCGAACTGCCAAGCTCGCTACGGATGATCTACGGCTGAATTGCCGCCCCAGCCCGCTACGGGTTCATTCATAGACGATAAAACAACCATGTGAAAGGCACGGGATTAAAGTGAAATGTTTGTTTACGAACCTTTAGATAGTTTTATGTGGATGTCTTATTTTTACAGGTATAACATTCGGACTACCTTTAACGGTTGTAAGTATAAAGAATATAATATTTTCTAAAAAATGAATTGACTTTTCAGTCGAGTGAATAATGTAGGCCTAGCGTAACTTTTTTTAAGCTCGTGCAAAATATAAATATTGTGGCAGATATTACTCTCATGCATTGTAGCAATGTTTAGTCACGCAGTATTCGTCTGTGTCCCTTTACATTTATTACTTAACGAAATTTTCTTCTTAAAGAAGAAGACAATTTGTAACAGAGTGCATTTTAAGAACCCTACTAATGGGGAGGTTCTAAGAATTCTCCACGGAAAGCGGTGGATGGGAGCAATTAACATCAGAGTTGCAGTGCACAGACAATAGATGCAAGTTTAGCAACCAAACTGGAAATTTTATTGCTAGAATGCAATTGAAGCGTTAAAACGCTGAAAAAAATTAGGATATGAGCGATCTTAATTTTTTTCAATAATTTCCAATGAATTTCTGTTATTTGAACACGAACTTTACGGTGAAGCGAAACATCATAAGTGATCTTCCGAATATCTTGGAGGCCATTCTTACGAGTATTATGTTAAAGTACGTGAGAGTATGATAAATTTGACACGTTGGGAATTAATATATTCGGTCAAAAGTAGGTGCTGTAACACCTTGGTCTAACCTCGCGAAATGGTGTGAAATAATGAGTATAAATATGTAAACATACGCAGTTATTTCCCAGCTCAACGCTTCCGTAATATAAATAGCGTTCCGTTTATCACGGGTTTACAGGTAGATCAAAGAAGCGAATTGCTCTATTTGTGTTTACACCGAAAACCTCCCGGTGGCAAACAAAATACCTCAATCTGCTTGTTTTGCTCAGTTTATCATTTATACACGTACCCATAGCAGGAAAAACATCTCAATATGTCTTCCGGCAGCAAAATTGATTTTGTTACCCCATGTTGTTAATATTATAACTTTCTTGAACAGCAACTTGTCACTAACCCACCCGGGTTCGCTGTTGGGAGCGCCTAAAGATTTATATAGTTTGTATAAATGCATGTATTGGTAGTGAAGATATACGTCTCCATACTTTAGGGTGAACTCTGAAGAAATAAAAAATTGCTTATGCAGCCGTATCATAATTCACCGCAGGGGCACGCGGGACATATATGGGCGAAAACAATTAATCTTATTGCCAAACACACGCGTGCTTGTATAATCAACACGCTGTGGGTATGTTTTACGGATTTATCGCTTCATCGTATCCGATATTTTATTTATTTTAATAAAGTTTTCGGCCTCTGGCGACAACCGTCGGATTCTGAGCAAATTGCTCGGTTTTGAAGATACGAAAGAAAGATTTTACGTTTTTACATGAGTTACGCGTGCTCAGTTGGTTTTATCGTTAAAACTTCATTACTTATGTATGAACGACTTTTATTTGATTTTATCATATTATATTTAAGGAATAAAAAATGTAGGTTAAGTTTTCAGATAGGTACATATTTTATGCTACATACAGATTATTACCAGGTAAAAAAAGTCATTACTTAGTGTTGCCTACGTTATCGCGTTAACAACAAATTATAAATACTTTTTATATCATTATTATTACTAGTTTTCTTATTAGTGTTTTTAACCGACTTCAAAAAAGGAGGTAGTTAGCAATTCGACGGTATTTTTATTATGTTTGTTGCCTCAGATTTTAAAACTGTCAGATGACGTGACGTCATGACTTTACTTTACTTAACTAATAGCTTTTACCACCGTAAAATTATTGCTAAGTTACAAACAAAAAATGACATTGACAGCAAAATTTGCCAATTGACAGCGTAATTTGGTGCAACACATTTCGCCGTCAAGTAAAGGTATTGAAATTGTCAAAATTGCTTTTAACTTCAACTTTGACAACTTTTACCATGCGATCAAGGCATAACTCGCGCGAGAGAAATGAATTATTCTATTGATTTATCATTATTAGTCTGATTATTTACTTTTGACCACTATTGGTTTAAGCTTGTGTGTGTGTGTAACAACGGAACAAGCAAACAAACTCCTTAGTTTTATAAAATTAGTTACGATAGCATGGTACCACGATGATACTATAAATGTACCTACTTATTTATATTAGGCAGATACATACTGACGCAGTATCACGGTTGCACAAATATGATTGATGATAGCTAATGAGAGAAGACGGGAGAGCGCTGTCAAAAGCTCAAATAGGTGTAAACTGGCGGCAGAGTCACGGAGACCACACACTGCGGCTTGATATATAAACGAGTGTAATATAGAGATAAAATAGCCGTGGTGGTCTTGGGGTTGAAGCAGTCGCCTACTACGTAAGCGACGCAAGTTCAAATCACAGCGGGGCACTTACTGCACCTGTTTTTCTAACAACTTATGTGCAGTAATTTCTCACCGAGTGCTTTGAGGTGAAGGAAACCATCGTGAGGAAACCTGAAATATGTCTGAGAAGTAATTTAAAGACGTATGTATAGTGCCTGAGACGGCGATGGACCCACCGTCACGTTGGCGTTGGTTCGGTGAAAAGTGGGTGCTGTTATTACAACACCTCTGCCCACCCCTTCGGGGAATACAAGCGCGCAAGCATATGTATGTAATATATAGATAATATATTTGCTTTAGTTTTCAAAGGGATATAAACTGTTCCTACGCACTTTGTTTGTTTATCTGACCTAAGTAAGTCAGATAAACAGAATATACCCAAATACCTTTGAAGGTTTCAAACATTTGAATAGTAACACGCAGATGGTTAAGATTTACACTGAATAGTGTTATTTTGGCGATGATCCTGATAGTATTCAATTCATAGTAGGTATCTTTAATTCGTCAACTTCTAAATATTCAGAACGATTGAACAGGTTGAAAACCGTCGGGTATGAAATGTTTCTTATACTGAATCCGACAAAAAGATAAACACTTAAAAAAAAACACCACGAAATCTCTCTTTTCCTACAAGAAACTTAATATTTATTTAAATTCAGCTATTCACGGTTAAACAGATTTTACTAAAATTGGTTGAACTCTAAAAAATAGGTTTAAGTTTACGATAAAAAAATGTCTTCGGCGTATATTTTTCGATAAAGTATAACCCCAATATATTTAATCTTAATTAAATGACACTAAGCTTACTCAAACAGTTTTGCAAATTAAGCTTTGATGATAAAAGGAAAGTAAATGTAAAGAAATATCCCAGGCCTTTATAAAAACCGCCAAAATGTCACCAGTTAGCGGATGAGACCATTTATCTTGTCAACACCCTTTGGCGGTATTCTATTCTTTCATGCTTAAACGAGCGGAAGGATTTCAATAAGGCACAGTGCATGATCACAATAGGGACTCGAAAACCGACTTTATACAAAACTAATATGTTAGAAAATCGCTTGATAATGTAGATTGCAAATAGAAATGTTTTTATCCACTTATGTTCATAAGTACCAGCAATACGAACTCGAGTAACAGTCGGACATGAAACGATATTCTTGAAAACATTATGTTTGACATGTGTCAACCATGAGCTCTTATTGCAATGATAATTCAGTTGTGCGACAGTGACAGATGTATACTCGTCGCATACATCTGTCTCATAAATGAGTGAAACTATCATGGCAATAAGAGCTCATGGTAAGGCCCCAGGGTTTTGCGTAAGATTTATCTTAATTTGAAATTCGAATTTACATTCCAATTCTAATCGGTAACATTTAAAAAAAATATAAAAATAGCCTTAAATCTATACAGATAAATAAAATTGAAGTGTCTGTTCGTAATCTCAAAATAATAGCTTTTCACTAAATGCATATGAAAATACACTACTGACATTAAAACAAAAATTTTATAAAATTTCTTCAGTCTCTCGGTCTGTCTGTTTGTTCTGGGTAAACTCTGAAACGGCTGGACCGATTTTAACGGGACTTGCACTGCCAGGTAGCTGATGTTTCAATGATTAACTTAGGCTACTTTTATTAGACAATAGGGATAAAACTAAATCTACGCGGGTGAAACCGCGGGGCACAACTAGGCGATAATAAAACAATATGCGTGAAATATTCAACCTCCTCCTCTTTTGGCTTCGTTTCAAAATTCAAATAGTAAAGGGCTGTACCTACTTGATCTGTTACTTATTTGATACTTAGATACTGCTCATTGACTGTGTTTTATTGCCTCTCAACGAAACTCATTTCATTCATAATGATACACTTCATGGTAATTTGACTGCATCTGACAAATAAAATGCCTTGGGGGGCAACTATGTTATCGTCCGTCGAACGTCTGAGCTACGAAGTGCTTTAGGCGCGCTGTTGAATAAAAGTAACCCTTTTAATTTGACCGTAATTTGCGTTCAAGGAAATAGGTTAAGAAGGCAATTAACACTCTCACTGCAGGAATTCTTTTTGCCAGTTTACAGATGGATGACCGATGACGTTTAAAGCTCATTATAATGATTTTGATAAAGGTCGGCCCGGTAATCAGCAACTTGACTGAAACTGGAACAACACGAACTCTCGTTTCAATAACGACGTGCTTAAACAAGTTATATAAACTGTTTGCACTTTAAAAATGGCAAATATTGAAATCAACGTTCTGGTTTTGCCGGATATTTTTAACGATAGCAATATAAAATAATAATACAAGATAATACGTATAATTAAAAATGTTTATGTTTTGTAACACATAATTAGGTAATCCGTGATTGTGCAAGTTACCTTACTTTTGGTAGAATCCTTAATTTTATTCAATAACTTCAGGAATGTTACGTGTGCGTAATTGGCTGCAATTTTCTGTAGCTGTAGACAGGTGATAAGTGATAGATAGCTCCTATATAATTGAGCGGGAGATTCCAGTATACTAACACCATTTCAATAATACTTTTTCAGCAGTTTTTAGAAAGTTAAATAATTCAAAGCACAATAATTATACAATTACGTATCGTGTATATAATTTCCGACACTTGATTTAACACGTTTACTACATAACATTTATGATTCCGTTAAAAATGTACAAGAAACATATCAATTTACGTTCACACTCAAGAGAAAGAGCAATAATTACTTATGCAAAAGTACGTCTGTCGATTTCACATTTACAAACCAATTTCCATGTAATTATATGGGAGTAAATCTCCTGGCGTACTCAACGTCAAAGCAGTACCCAAATGGAGACATTAAACTGTAGCCTTCACGTAGTAAAAACCGTAACGATATCGTAGTGACTTAGTCGTTGACAGTGTTTTCGTATTCATTACCTAAAACAAAAAAGTCGCCGTCCCGTAAGCGTCCTATTGAATTGAAGTCCTATCGAACCACATTGGGAGAGGATTTCGATCGAATGACTTTTATAGTTGAAATATATTTCGATTGTTTGTTTTACCTGAACCAGGGCAATTTTATTCACCACTAAAAACCTTAAATCTCTTGATAAACAATTTCCTACGTAATATTTATAGTTGATTGATAACTCTTCACTCCGAGTCTAAGGGCTTATAATAATGAGATATACAGTAACCAATAGATATTGTTAAACATTTTTTGAATACTGAGTTTCTAGCCGGGTTCTTATTAACAAAAACAATCCTCCGAAACCGCATTTATAATCCTATATAATGTATTTTTTTGTGTGTCCTTTTGACGATTTCAAATTACTTTGTAAAAAGTCTAATAAAGATTTGAATACCTTCATTTCCGAAGTCTAACAATCGACTCACAAAATTTAAAAAAATCAAATTCAAAATATCATTATTTGGTTAGACTTTTAATAAAGTACTTTCAAATCAAAGGATTATATATGCTACCGCCGGGTTCGGAAGGTTGCTTTTACTGAGAAGAAAATCTCACTCTGTGAATACGAGTATCTGTATTTTCTATAGGTAAAACATAAAAGTTAAATGCTGTTGGAACTGTGAAATACAAGCCCGTTATTTGTAAAGCAAAGGGTGCTAAGCTAAACGTTCATAACGTTTCACAACAAGTTTTCTTATTAGAAGTTTGTCCGGATCGGAAGTTGTGTTGGTCCAACTGCAATCCTCTTGCATTTCCTCTTTATTTGTAGCCAACACCACTCTACTCGGGTTTTATGTTTCAAAGTAACGGTAATGATTGTCGAGAAACCCTTCCGGGACAAATCAAAATATAACGGAATGTAGTGGGAGTGACGTAACTTTTTTGACGTCACTCTTGTACTTGGTATAATCTACGGCATCAAAAATAATTTAGATAAAATTGGAGTCCGTTAATTATCCAGCTCACAGCCGAGTAATCTTATGGCAAACAATATCGATTATCAGATAGTATAAATTCAGCGCTTAATAATTAAGTAAGTAACGATAAAATCACTTAGGTAATTATAAATTGAACATATTTCATGACAATGACGCTACAATCTACTTATTATTATTTTGATTCATGAGTAATTTTTCGTTAAGACGAAATAAAAAATTGAGATATCCGAACAAAAAATGATAAAATATACATTAATTAAACCTATTTCGAATAAATAAATGAATATAAAATAACCATTAAAAAAAAGTGTGCGTTGGCCGGGAATCGAACCCGGATCAACTGCTTGGAAGGCAACTATGCTGACCATTACACCACCAACGCACTTAAATAAACGTTCTAAATTTAGTTATATTATCTTAGCAACGTCACGCTACCAAGTTTGGAGAATCAAACAAAATTATTTTGATATATTTTTTGTGATTGGTTACGACTTCTTATCATTACAATATTACGAGCGTAATATTAGTACAAAATTACCTAAGTCTGTTCTATTGCACGTACTTATTTTATCAGGCTTAGTAAGTACCTACTGCTCTTTGTAGATATAATTTAGATTTTTTTAAATAAAGTTATTCCGTCCGTGTCCTACATAGGCATTTTCATGAATAACTTGCAAACCGTATTTAGGTGAAAGGCAATTATGTATGTACGTAGGTAGCATGAAAGCATTTTAACTTAGTAGTAGGAGTACATTTTTTTAACGCGAGTTAAGAAGCGGATAGAAAGTAAGTTAGTATAGTGACTATGAAATACATAATGGATGAAGCCAGTGATTTATAACATCTCATTATTTATCTATCAATTATTTATATTTATCACTCGGACAGTAAAAGGTCACATGGAACAATAACTGAAATTGACTTTGTCATATCGTTATCAAATCAGCCATCTACTTAACAATCATGTATTTGAAATCTGTGGTTCACTTTGAACGGTAATGTTAGGAACCTTCAATATATCATAAGCAATTATTGTATCATAAACATTACAGCGATCGTGAGATCTGAAGTACAGTATAAATATATTATGATGTACAAGCAGTTCGGAATCTAGGAACAAATCCTTTAATATAACACACTCTCACAGACGCGTACATCTACGAGGTCATTCTGCTCATAAGCAGAATAGCAATATTGTAAACTAGCTGTGCCCTGCGGTTTCACCCGCGTAGATTTAGTTTCATCCTTATTGTCGCGGAGCCCTAATATTTTTAATAAACAAAAGTAAGCCTAAGTTACTCCTTGAAACATCAGCTACCTGCCAGTGAAAGTCTCGTTAAAATCCGTTCAGCCGTTTCAGAGAATACCCGGAACAAACAGACAGACAGACAGACAGAGAAAAATTTTAAAACTTGGTTTTTTATCGTCAGTAGCGTGTATACTTCCATATGCATTTAGTGAAAAGCTGTTATTTTGGAATTACAAACAGACACTTCAATTTTATTTATCTGTATAGATGTATAGATTAAAGTTTGGATATACCGACCAACAGATGGCGCAAGGCGGCCCCTGTACCGCAGGATCAAGGGAAAGAAAAAAAAATCGCCACATAAGGTAGGATCACGAGTAGCTCAGTTGGAAGAGCAACTGCAAAGATGGCAGAGGTCGTGGGTTCGAGTCCCGCCTCGTGTTCGTATTATTCTTTACCATTTTTAAGAAATTAGGATTAAACCATGTATGTCATGAATAAAAAATCTAATATCTACATTATTTTGATAGTAAATCAAAGAGTTAATTTAAACATCTTTTAGTTTCACAACCTTCACCCTAAATGGTGCCAACTTCTATGACAACTTATTACAAAATCGGACTAGTTGCCAGTAAGATTTTCGAAAGTTCCCCTCGATCTCTCATGGCTGGCATCATCAGAACTGAACCAAATTAAAATGGCACTTGGGAAGCATTAACTTTCAAATAAAAAAGGTACCATTGGAATCGGGTCAACCAGTTAAAAGTTCTGAAGTAACAACATCCATACGAAAAAAAACATACAGTCGAATTGATAACCTCCTTATTTTTTGCTGGTTTAAAAATAGACATAGATTCCTTACTGTTTGTTAAAACCATGTTTATACTGTGTCTGAAGTTTCGTAGTCAGTGGCTGCAATCAAACATGACATTGATGTGTGAAGTGATCCCAATCACTGACACTTGATATGTTGCCCACTTCACTTTAAACTAACGATTATGTATTCAAATAGTTCTACTTTTTTTATATCATAGTGGTGGCAAACAAGCGTAGCTATAGTCCACTTGATGGTAAGCGGCTGCTGCAGGCTAAGAACGTTAACAACAAGAGTCATTCGTGTCCCACCTAACTGTTCTATACAAATATAGGCACAGTTAAATAAAATTGAGGTGTCTGTTTGTAATTTCGAATTAATAGATTTTCACTAAATGCATATGAGAGTCAGTATATACGGCACTTATATATACAAAAACTATTTTTAAAACTGTTATCTGTCTGTCTGTTTGTTTGGTCCGGGTAATCTCAGAAAAGGCTGGACCAATTTTAACGAGACCTACACTGGCAGATAGCTTTTGTTACAGGGCTTGTAACTTAGGCTACTTTTATATAAAAACGCGGGTGAAACCGCGGGGCATAGCTAGTATCAATATAAAAAAAGCTATTTTTATATAATGGGGACATTAATCTGAAAAAAAAATGGGCCAGCCCTAGCACATAGTTAATTTTTGATTTCATAATATCAACCATCAAACGTCTGGTTTAAAATGAGTGCGATCAAAAATGTTAGATCAGGATTTAATAAAATACGTGTTAGGATGATTAAAATCTTCATGTTTCACACATACACCTGTCTTCGAAAGCTGATTAACAAATGGTGATAGCGTTAAGAAAATAACCTTTTATTTTAGATATTAAACGTTCTTAAACCGACCTGACATAATATTGCATGTCAAACCATTTCGATAATTATTGTACTTGTTTGGAGGTAGGTAAAGTATGTTGTTCGCGACTTTGTTCGCTGGATTTTCAAATACCATTTACAAACATTTTAACTACAAGTCCAAACGAGTAACGAAAAAATCTTTTTAAACTATATTTAACTCATTACTTATACCGTGTATTTTAATTCTAAACTAGCTTTATTAAACTAGTTTCTGCCCGCGACGTCGTCCGCGTGGACGACGCTAACGCTAACTTTAACGCTCGATCGATGATATATAGCCTATAGCGTCTTTCTCGATAAATAGATGAACTGAAATAAATTTTCAAACCGGACCAGTAGTTCCTGAGATTGGCGTGTTCAAACAAATAAACTTTTCAGCGTTATATAATTCACTAGCTGTGCCCGGCGGTTTCACCCGCGTAGATTTAGTTTCATCCTTATTGTCGCGGAACCCTAATATTTTTGAAAAAAAAAGTTACTCCTTGATACATCAGCTACCTACCAGTGAAAATCCCGTTAAAATCCGTCCAGCCGTTTCAGAGATTACCCCGAACAAACAGACAGACAGACAGACAGATTTTAAAACTTGGTTTTTTAGTGTCGGTAGCGTGTATACTTTCATAGGCATTTGGTGAAAAGCTGTAATTTTGGAGTTAGAAACAGACACTTCCATTTTATTTATCTGTATAGATATAGATTATACTATTTTATAAATCATCTAGATTTTAACCAACATGACTTTTTAAGAACACGAATAAATGTTTCAAATATGTGTACAGCTACTACGCATTTTTGTTATATCTAAGACAAATCCATAAAATATGTTTAAGTGTAATATTTTGTTTTATTTAAGTACAGACAATTCGATTTTTTGTAGTAGTTAACATTAAGATGATCAATAAACATACATTAAAACAAGTTTCGCAGTTACTTTAAGTGACAGGTCGATTATAAGCTACGAATCCCCTGTCTATCTAATGGACGAGACAAATTAACATCTATTCAAACTTAACAAACTTGGCTACCTTTTACTTACCACCTACTTAACATAATTTGCCTTTCTCTATATGAAGGATGTTGTATCTACACGTAATCTACATATACAGATAAATAAAGTTGATGTGTCTGTTTGTAATTCAATTTAACGGCTTTTCATTAAATGCTGATGAAAGCATATACAGTACCTACTAACATAAAAAAACAATTTGTTTTGTCTGTTTATCTGTCTGTCCGTCCATCTTTATATCTGTCTGTCTGCTTCCTTCAGAAAATCTCTGAATCGGCTGGACTGATTTTAACGGGACTTTCACTGGCATATAGCTGATGTTACAAGTTTTTTTAAAAAGGGCTTCCACGAAACAAAGCCAAAACACGCGCAGTATCCTCACAATTTTCGCTGCGCGTTCTTTACGTCTTTCTCTAAACTAAGTTCATCTAACCCTACTTCTATTCTTCTTGGTCGACATCTTAAAAAGTTAAAAGCGTAAATAAAAGTGAATTCTATGTATTAAGATAATATAGTTACAGTATTTGTCCCGATTCGATGTGAAGTACTACTTCACTCTACAGAGTTCACCGAGCATTTTGAATGCCAACTTACCTTATCTTTTAGGTTACTACGGTATAGAATGTCGCATCGCCAGAAAATGTGGCGCCAACGCTCCTTGATCTCATTACCTATACCCCAAGTAGGGGTTTTAACATGTTTCAACTGCGTATTATCCTAATTTTATATGGGAACGTAAAAGTGCCTTAGACCGCTAAGAGTGTTAGAAGTTTTACGTGCCGATACAATATGAGCAAAAGACGCAATCGAAACATGTTGAGGTACTGAATATATCTCAGAACATTGCTTTTTATAGAAGGAATGAATTAAGTAGCTCTTATTTCAAAAATATTTTTGTGAGGCTATATTATTAATACATTGATAGTTTTTTTTAAATATCCACTGTCTTTTTTTTTTAATATCAACCTTTATATCTAAAAATGGGAATGGGCCTGTTGTTTATTGAAAACGTAAGAATTAGACATATGTATTTACGGAAAAAAATCTGTCCGATCCGATTTGTTGAAATCTTTGTCATGCGCAATTGATTCAAAATTATAATTTGTGTGCAATTTAAATATCGAAACCTTGCATTTGTTAAAACTACTACAATATTTTTTGCAATTAAAAGTGCTTTGTAACAGAGTTGTGAAACATAAAATAACTTCTTTAGTACGTTAATTAACACGAAAAAATCTTATCAGTTCATTTGCATGCGGGTCGAGCAATTTAAATTATGGCTCGTGTTTATTTCTCCAAATCGACATTTGCATTCAAAAGATAAGAAATACCAGGCCATAAATAAATAATTTAATTAAATAATATGTATGTGCGTGCGTACAGTACTACATCGGCATGCACAAATCCACTTAGTCAAATGTATGAAAATAAAGGATTTTTATGCCTATTAATCTACTTAGTATATGTATAATTAATTAGCTGTGCCCCGCGGTTTCACCCGCATAGATTTAGTTTCATGCTGTTTTTTTTAAGTAAAATTATCCTAAAACACTCCTTGAAACATCAGCTATTTGCCAGTGAAAGTCTCGTTAAAATCTATCCAGCCGTTTACGCGTGATGCCGTGACCAAGGGAAATGGGGATTCATATTTATATATAAGATTACGTCGTAGTGTGTTAACTACTTCGTTTAGTCGTTTAAAGGGTAAAAAAAAATAGTAATAACCAAGTACGTTTATACATATGAAGATATAAATGTATGTAGTTTTATTCGATTACTCGATATATCTTACTCGAGTGCATTACAAATACGAAGCTCTTTGTAATATAAGTTACAAATCGCGTTGATCTGAACATATTAACTTGGAGTATTAATAAGAAAGACTGCCCATTGAATTTTATTGTCTATTTACTTGATGTCATTATAAGTTATATGATTTATTCCAATGTCTGGAATAAAATCTTATCTTACCACATATAATTATAGCTTTGATAGAAATCCTAGAAGTTAGATGTCTGAGGACCGCCCACACGTCGGCGCTCCAATATTTCAAACATTGGCCACCAACTTAACTTATACATTCAGGCCAACACCAACATATAACAAGCAGCTTTATTTCTTAACTTACAGAATAAGCTAAACGGCACATTGGACAAATGGTTGGGCCAAGTCTTAGCAAGAGCTAGATTTCTTCTAGACTCAAGGATGTATTATTATAACCATAATATTTTATTTCTGCTATTACCATTCAACTCCCACATTTTCTTTGAAAAATAAAATGAGTGTTTTGCCAAAGGATAATAAATAATATGATAGTGTTTCTTAGAATTTAGACTTTAATAACATCAAGGAGATGAAGTATGTACCTAATCTATTCCTACACAATTTATGTTTAACGAATTATAATATTATTACTTTCATAGTTAATATTCCACTAATAAATATTTATTTAACTCGCATCGAATAACATCTTATTTTTCCTATCGGTCAAAATGCCAAAAAATTTAGATGAATATATGAATGAAAACTTATTGATGATTGAGTTGAAAATTTAACACCAAGGTAAGCCAAAGGTAGATAAACATTTCCCACAACAGCGTTCGAATGTAGCGCAAACAATATAAGTAAAAAGGGCAGTTTTACACTCGCGCGTGCACGAACAGACACCCAATTATTTTGCTCACCTTTTGTTAATAAGTGCACCGCTTTATTATCTCACTGGCAGTCGCGTGACAATTCCGAATAATTAACAAACAGCTGAAGATTTTAGTGCAACTTTTTATTCTTTTGTTTTGGCGACTGACAATATCTAGATGGAGTGTAAGTACAACGGGATTTGAATTGATGAATTGAGTTGATATTCTCAACGTACTAATACATATTTATAGACACATATTCAAATTATGTAAAACAACAGGCATTAGATGTCATAATATTAAAAACGTGCACACATTTGCATATAAATGGGAGCTATGGTGGCGTGGCAGTAGGTATTCGCGCGTAACGCCGATCCCGACAACACCCGACGCAAACAAGGAAACAAAACCAATAAAGGACCGACAAAAACTATCGTTCAGGTTTCCTGTCGCGACAACCCCAGGACTTGGTCACTTGAATATATTTTAACAGGTCGAAATATACTTGTCCCGTCCTCGAGGTGATTTATATTGAGGGCAGCTATTTATCAAATACGAACGGCGGCGCGATAGGGTGCGGTAGGGTGACGACCGCCCTCGCGTTTTTACATTTTCTTCAAGTTTTTGTATCGTCAGCGAGATAACGAGCACTTAGATATATGCGTTTCTTTTAACATAATTTGTTGTCGCGGTGGAAAGATGCTCTCTTTTTGTCGTTATGTCTGCGCCATGTGCTCGTATCGCAAATAACTGCTGAATTCGCACTTGCTTTACGACCAACTTACATTTTCAAGATAAAGCGTAGATCTGCTTTGCTAACGGTATACGAAAATTTTATATTTTCCAAATGTAGTTTCCTTTTTCATTATTCCCTATTTATCAAAACACTTTTTAGCTGCATAAGCTTTTTAAAAAGAAAGGGTGTGCATAGACACACAGAGTTTTTTTTTTTCATTATGTACAGCCATAGTGATAATACGTGGAACTGGCTTTCACTCGCGGCATCGCCTGCGTTGTTATGAAAGGTCCCTATTATCATTTTCTCTGTCCCTGACAACGTGTGTGGAAAATTTATCAATTAATAGTAAAGATGTGAAAGCGTAACAAACAAATAATATAATGTCACATTGGCATTTACTTACATATCAAATTTGTTAAGATTTTATAATAGTAAAGATTGAATTACGCAAGTAATCACACTCAAGAAAAAAACATAAAAGTACTATCGAATTGAAAACCTTCTACTTTTTTTGAAGTCTCAAAGGTCTCGAAGGTTCAAAACAAGAAAGTTACAGTAATTTAAAATAAAAGAATACGTTACTTTAATACTTAATACTTACTTAATTCTTATGCGGTAGGAAATCCTTTGTTTTCCTTTATTTCCGCTGATTACAACAAAATCGAAATATGTTCTAGTGTAAAGGAAAATCAAGCAACCTTTATATTTACAAAATAAGTTTTAGAAGAAGGAAATACATAAAATACTAACTATTGTTATTTATAACCTTAGCTATGTTTTGAGCAGGAGTAACGTTATCTAATGATAATGTATGTGAATGATAGCTCAAGTTGTTAGTAGTTCTGATGAATGTGCCGGCTGATAACCGAATTTACTGATTTACTTCTTTTGTTAGACGCTAACGACGAGAGATTCCGGATTATTTATCTTTATTTCTTTGTTGGTTTTCTTAATTTTTTTCCCTTTTTTACCTCGGTTAATACAAGGCAGTATTAGGTATTTTTTCTATTTGCTTTTAAGATTTGTTACACTTTTACATATTACAAGAATGTTACATAAATTTTATTGTTATTAATAATTATTTACTATAATAAAATGTAGATGATGTAAGCTAAGTTTCTTGCCGGTTCTTCTCAGAACGCTGGTTTCCGAACCGGTGGTAAATTCTTCGACGTTCATAAGTACCTTACCAGGGCCTAAACTGTGTAAATCATTTTCATTACAATTCATTTTAAGCTTTTTAATTGCAATTAGCAGGTAATGTTATCTTTTGATTAAATTATAATCTTAAAAATGTTACGGAAATAATACAATGCCATAATAATAGCTTTTGGTCTAAATAGGTACCGCTATTCATTTGACATTCTACATCTTGGTGCTACTAGCGCCATCTGTTTGTAAGTGTACAAACAAGCAGTGGCGATGGAGAACGGACAGGGAAAATGTTTCAAACCTCCATTCAAGTTTTCTCAAGTGGATCAGTTACCTACTGAATAGTTGTTGTTATTTTCACTAGATGGAGCTTTCATCGCTATATTGTTATTTATTAACCGACGATAAAAAAGGTGGATGTTCTCTAGTCGACCTTTATAATTTATGGTATGACAATTTTCAAATCAAAGAAAACTAAAATGTTGAACCACTGAAAACGGACTTGAGTTCTGTGGTTTGAACACTTGAGGCATTCAGGCAAGCTAAGCTCTGCGGATGAAAAGAAAACTATTCAAAACTTTGCAAGCTCTTATATTGATTTGGCTTTCATTATGTAAATTGCCTCCAAATAATTCTTGATTTTAAAAGGGGAAATAAATTAAAAACTGCCAAAAAGGTATTAGTAATGTTAAGGAACATTTTAGGAAAATAAATATGAAGAAAGAAAATTATTCTTTCGTAGTTAACGAATTCTTAATAAATTTACTATTCAGCAATTGTTTGTTGAAGTAAGGAATGTCTTTTTAATTAATTCAAGAGTTTATATTTCATAAAATAGTACTCAAATAAAATACAAATGTTTCTCATTGTTCACATTTCTTTGAAAGTCTTGAAAGTAATGCGAGGTTCCTTCAGACCAGTGAGTTTGCGTGGGATGAATCGTCTTCATCTTCTTCAAACTTAAAAGTGCACTCCGAATACCATAGAATAAAATGGACGATACATTACTCTACGCCAAAGAAAACATATCTTACTTAGATATCGAATATCACCAACTATTATTGAATGCGAATTAATATTTTAAAATACAATTTTAATCCATGTGATGTATTTACAACCACCCATGAATATACAAAAATGAAGACTTAATTTATAATTTGACCTGAAAGTAAATCAATTTTCTTATTAAATTAGAAACAAATTTTCATTAGATAATTGAATAACAGCCTAATCCAATAATCTTATGAGTGTCATTTGATAATCTTCCAAGAAATGAGGACAATACGTGAAGACTATTCATGAAGGAAACCTTCCTACTATTCACGATAGTTCTATGCATACATAAGCAGACAGAATGCATAGTATCTACCGTTAACTTAATTGAGGGATTATATGACGCTGTTCAAGATAATGCTCAATAAAATGTGACGTAAGAGGACTTTTCCCATCAGGTGTGAAGCGAAGACAGGTCAATTACCTGGTCCTGGGAGCCCGAGCTCGCTGGAGGTCTGTAAACACTATTTACGACCCGTAAACATCCTTTGCTCTCGAGGGCATAGCTCTGAAGTGACGGCCCTCCACTTTGAGATATTCTCGCCTACAGGGCTCTTTGAAAGTACTTTGTAAACCAAGTCATCAAGTAAATTAATAGGTTGAAAATGTGTTTAATGAAAATTTGTTTTATTTATATTTATGTTACTTAATTATTCACTTGAATATTCCGAAGAATGATAACAGCGAGATAATTAAAGGGGTTTAATACTTTTTCAAATCGAATAAAAACATTTTTGAAACGTAATTGAACGGGAATATAAGAAAACACTTATATATAAGAACTTAGGAAATTACAATAGTGTACTAAGTGATATTTTACTAAGGTCCAAGTGTTTCATTATCTTGTTGGATCAGCAATATATTTGTACCATATTTGAAAAGGACCTTGGCTGACCAAGACTTATGTTAAATGCTACGGTGGTCGCCAAGTACATAGACCTTGTTCTGAGCCGCACCACACATAGACCGTAATTTATAATGGTCATTAAAGATGCCTCGGACTTACTAGCCACAAGACGCACACCATCTCACATTATGGTCACACAGTATTATACTAACATTACTTTTAATAATATAACCAAACTAGCTAAGGCTTTGAGCTCTCTAGTACGAGACCCTTTAATTTACACAAGGGATCTATAGCAGAGAAAATTGCGTAAATCGAGTTCTTATTTCCATCGAGGTTTTCTTGGTAGATAAATGGGTATGTATTTTGGCGAGTGAAAAGTTTATTTACAAAGTAAGCTCATTCTATCGATTTACTGTCCGAAACGTACCTTGGCAAATTGAATTAAGCGGCGTATAAATCGTTTGCCTGTTTTAAACGAGGATGTTTTATTGATGCTGTCACTGCACGACATATCGCTTTCGGTTCGGTGAAGGCAAGAGTTCGACGCTTTAACCCTAAAAAGACTAATGTATGGATTCAGAACTAAATATTTGTAGCTGGTTTCTATTACGTACAGTAGTTGGGTACTTGGGCACATACTAAAGAGATTAACAAAAGGACGGCTTTCCATATTGGACGAGAATATTCAATTTGCAAAGACGTCTTATAAGCACATAAGTAAAAGTGTTAAGCGAAATCAGACCAGCCCTGGATCCCTACCATGGGCTCTTATTGCCATAATAGCTTGACTCATATTGAGACAGATCAGAACTGTTATTGCAATAACAGCTCTTTGTTAGATCCCAGCTCCCTACTTTGAGCCCCACTATGGGGTGCCTTTAGCCTTGTTGCTAGAAACTTAAAACTATTTGCCTTGCTTTCTAGTCTGACTATCGACCTGTTAAGCTGTAGCTACCCAAGGCTCACGCTGTGAGGCACAACACCAAAAAAGTTACTGCCAATGTATGAAAGCCGACTCTCTGTAAGTATATTGTTTTTTGACTTGTGTTTAATTGCTAGTCATCCAAGTATAGAAGATGACTGATATATTACCATCCGAAGTTATTTGAAATTTGTGGTAGCTGCAATTAAACGGAAGTTGATGTCCTGTTCGGAACGAATTACTTAAATTAATTAAGCAAATTATTTTTATTCGACTCAGTAAGAAAATGAATTACTCGGAATCGCATTGCTAAATAGATACAAGCTAAATATCCAGTTTTACGTTTGATTAATGGATGGGGTTCGGACGACTAATGGTTGGGTAAATAATTTTTCATCCAAAAATCGAGATTGCGTTTTGATTACGAGTTTAGGTCGACATTTATGCGGTAAATGCAATAAATTGAGTTTTAATTTATACATTACATTCCAACCTATTACGAAACAATCATAGACTTAGATTAGTCTTCGTTTAAAGCATGTTTTGTTATAAGTAAGCTTTCTTACTACACTATGAACACAAACAGTAAAGTAAGTGATCCAGCTGTAGTAAGTATTAGTAAGTAGTCACCACAGCCCACGCATTGAATGGTTACAATAGCGGGGGAACTTGTGTTGCCACGTGTTGTACCGTCGGAAAAATGTCAGTGAATTCATTCCACAATCCGGTAGCAATGTATGTATCTCTATAATTAAGTTGCTAGTAGGTATATTATGTAATATCTGTGCCCCGCGGTTTCACCCGCGTAGATTTAGTTTCATCCTTCTTGTCGCGGAACCTTAATATGTTTAATAAATAAAAGTAGCCTAAGTTACTCCTTGAAAAATCAGCTACCTGCCAGTGAAAGCCCCGTTAAAATCGGTCCAGTTGTTTCAGAGATTACTCGGAACAAACAGACAGACAGACAGAGAAAAAAATTAAAACTTGGTTTTTTAGTGTCATTAGCGTGTATACTTTCGTATGCATTTAGTGAAAAGATGTTATTTTGTAATTACAAACAGACACTTAAATTTAATTTATCTGTATAGATTGGGCAGGTATGATGCTTAGTTCCTTCAGACCAGTGAGTTTGCGTGGGATGAATCGTCTTCATCTTCTTCAAACTTAAAAGTGCACTCCGAATACCATAGAATAAAATGGACGATACATTACTCTACGCCAAAGAAAACATATCTTACTTAGATATCGAATATCACCAACTATTATTGAATGCGAATTAATATTTTAAAATACAATTTTAATCCATGTGATGTATTTACAACCACCCATGAATATACAAAAATGAAGACTTAATTTATAATTTGACCTGAAAGTAAATCAATTTTCTTATTAAATTAGAAACAAATTTTCATTAGATAATTGAATAACAGCCTAATCCAATAATCTTATGAGTGTCATTTGATAATCTTCCAAGAAATGAGGACAATACGTGAAGACTATTCATGAAGGAAACCTTCCTACTATTCACGATAGTTCTATGCATACATAAGCAGACAGAATGCATAGTATCTACCGTTAACTTAATTGAGGGATTATATGACGCTGTTCAAGATAATGCTCAATAAAATGTGACGTAAGAGGACTTTTCCCATCAGGTGTGAAGCGAAGACAGGTCAATTACCTGGTCCTGGGAGCCCGAGCTCGCTGGAGGTCTGTAAACACTATTTACGACCCGTAAACATCCTTTGCTCTCGAGGGCATAGCTCTGAAGTGACGGCCCTCCACTTTGAGATATTCTCGCCTACAGGGCTCTTTGAAAGTACTTTGTAAACCAAGTCATCAAGTAAATTAATAGGTTGAAAATGTGTTTAATGAAAATTTGTTTTATTTATATTTATGTTACTTAATTATTCACTTGAATATTCCGAAGAATGATAACAGCGAGATAATTAAAGGGGTTTAATACTTTTTCAAATCGAATAAAAACATTTTTGAAACGTAATTGAACGGGAATATAAGAAAACACTTATATATAAGAACTTAGGAAATTACAATAGTGTACTAAGTGATATTTTACTAAGGTCCAAGTGTTTCATTATCTTGTTGGATCAGCAATATATTTGTACCATATTTGAAAAGGACCTTGGCTGACCAAGACTTATGTTAAATGCTACGGTGGTCGCCAAGTACATAGACCTTGTTCTGAGCCGCACCACACATAGACCGTAATTTATAATGGTCATTAAAGATGCCTCGGACTTACTAGCCACAAGACGCACACCATCTCACATTATGGTCACACAGTATTATACTAACATTACTTTTAATAATATAACCAAACTAGCTAAGGCTTTGAGCTCTCTAGTACGAGACCCTTTAATTTACACAAGGGATCTATAGCAGAGAAAATTGCGTAAATCGAGTTCTTATTTCCATCGAGGTTTTCTTGGTAGATAAATGGGTATGTATTTTGGCGAGTGAAAAGTTTATTTACAAAGTAAGCTCATTCTATCGATTTACTGTCCGAAACGTACCTTGGCAAATTGAATTAAGCGGCGTATAAATCGTTTGCCTGTTTTAAACGAGGATGTTTTATTGATGCTGTCACTGCACGACATATCGCTTTCGGTTCGGTGAAGGCAAGAGTTCGACGCTTTAACCCTAAAAAGACTAATGTATGGATTCAGAACTAAATATTTGTAGCTGGTTTCTATTACGTACAGTAGTTGGGTACTTGGGCACATACTAAAGAGATTAACAAAAGGACGGCTTTCCATATTGGACGAGAATATTCAATTTGCAAAGACGTCTTATAAGCACATAAGTAAAAGTGTTAAGCGAAATCAGACCAGCCCTGGATCCCTACCATGGGCTCTTATTGCCATAATAGCTTGACTCATATTGAGACAGATCAGAACTGTTATTGCAATAACAGCTCTTTGTTAGATCCCAGCTCCCTACTTTGAGCCCCACTATGGGGTGCCTTTAGCCTTGTTGCTAGAAACTTAAAACTATTTGCCTTGCTTTCTAGTCTGACTATCGACCTGTTAAGCTGTAGCTACCCAAGGCTCACGCTGTGAGGCACAACACCAAAAAAGTTACTGCCAATGTATGAAAGCCGACTCTCTGTAAGTATATTGTTTTTTGACTTGTGTTTAATTGCTAGTCATCCAAGTATAGAAGATGACTGATATATTACCATCCGAAGTTATTTGAAATTTGTGGTAGCTGCAATTAAACGGAAGTTGATGTCCTGTTCGGAACGAATTACTTAAATTAATTAAGCAAATTATTTTTATTCGACTCAGTAAGAAAATGAATTACTCGGAATCGCATTGCTAAATAGATACAAGCTAAATATCCAGTTTTACGTTTGATTAATGGATGGGGTTCGGACGACTAATGGTTGGGTAAATAATTTTTCATCCAAAAATCGAGATTGCGTTTTGATTACGAGTTTAGGTCGACATTTATGCGGTAAATGCAATAAATTGAGTTTTAATTTATACATTACATTCCAACCTATTACGAAACAATCATAGACTTAGATTAGTCTTCGTTTAAAGCATGTTTTGTTATAAGTAAGCTTTCTTACTACACTATGAACACAAACAGTAAAGTAAGTGATCCAGCTGTAGTAAGTATTAGTAAGTAGTCACCACAGCCCACGCATTGAATGGTTACAATAGCGGGGGAACTTGTGTTGCCACGTGTTGTACCGTCGGAAAAATGTCAGTGAATTCATTCCACAATCCGGTAGCAATGTATGTATCTCTATAATTAAGTTGCTAGTAGGTATATTATGTAATATCTGTGCCCCGCGGTTTCACCCGCGTAGATTTAGTTTCATCCTTCTTGTCGCGGAACCTTAATATGTTTAATAAATAAAAGTAGCCTAAGTTACTCCTTGAAAAATCAGCTACCTGCCAGTGAAAGCCCCGTTAAAATCGGTCCAGTTGTTTCAGAGATTACTCGGAACAAACAGACAGACAGACAGAGAAAAAAATTAAAACTTGGTTTTTTAGTGTCATTAGCGTGTATACTTTCGTATGCATTTAGTGAAAAGATGTTATTTTGTAATTACAAACAGACACTTAAATTTAATTTATCTGTATAGATTGGGCAGGTATGATGCTTAGAAAACTTCGAGAGGAAATCTGGTGTGTTCAAAATTCCAACAATCTAGGCATCTAGACATCTCAGGTGAAAAGTGGTTGTGAGACTCTGCCTTCTTTTCGATGATCCTTCAGCGTGGAGATAAGTAGAACTTCTTGTACTTAGTTACAAAGTCATGTTTGTACGCGTAGTAGTATATTACATAATACGAGATAAGAGCGATGAGCCCTGACCTTGAATGCGCAGTGATCCCCTATTTACGTTCAGCGCTTAAATCCCGTGACGGCACCTGTACCTACCTTATAAATTTGATACGTATCTAACAATTTTTCTTCAACGATACTGTACTGTTGACATAAAAGGGCGCCTAAAAAGGAAATTACATGCAAAAGGATAATAATATAATATCCGTTGTTTTGTCCCGTTGAGTTGAAACTCATAAAAAATCCGCGATGCCTCTGTATAAAGCGAGTACATTCCCAAAATTATTATCGTTGAACATTTTACGACCTCCCAACAAAAAAAGTCTCCGCTGGGCTTTTCGCTGAATGAATTATTTCTTGTGAACAATACTAAACAGAATAATTATTTTTCGATAGGTAATAAATATATTAATCAAATCAAGGAGATTATTTTGACGGCTTGGTCAACCAAAAAAATTTTACTATTGCATTTACTGTTTCATTGACCTAATCGGATCTCTTAGGAAGGCAATCTATTCTTAACGTACTGATTACATATTATAACTAGCTGTACTCCGCGGTTTCATCCTCGTAGACATTTCATATATTTATTTCGCAAAAGGCTATTTAAAAAATTTAAGTAGCCAATGTTAGTGCTTGGAACGTCAGCTATCTGCCAGTGATCAGGGAGTATCAGGCAGATTGACAGATAGACACTTCAATTTTATTTGTCTGTATTCATGGACATATGTAGATAATTCCTTAGTTTAGTTTGACTGAGTTTCTATCTACCAAACAATTGAATACTTTTGAAATTTCATATACCTACAACTTGGAATTCCGGTAAACGGAACGTTCTTACTAGATTAAAAAATATTGTGTGCCTGTAACTTTGTAGAGCAAAGGTAAGGCTTGGAAATAGCAAAATTAAGTCCGTACTGATCCAAACATAAAGTGGATTAATATGCTAGGTATTGATTGGGATACCGATTCCCAAGTAGTAAATACGCATTCTTAATCGCCCCGTCACGGTGCTATTACCCACATTAGAGGCGCTAGTTAATCGCAAACCATCAATCAACCACAGCAGACCAGTCATCGGATACCCGCAGATTACATTCGTATCTCATTCCCAAATTATCGAGCGACAGATAAATTCATCTTGAATATTAGCCCGAATTTCTGAGTGGATTGATTGAATTAGGTACTCTAAATCTAATGTTCAGTGGACGAACTGGATTTGAATATGTTGACGTGGTTTGGTCTACTTGGGTTCGGTTAATCAAGTTATTGGTTCAAACTTATACTTACACCAAACTATTTTCGCCACACATGAGGATTTGACCAGTCGAACAACCCAATTTAATTATAGATACTCTTCATGTAGAGTCCTAATAAAGTGAAGGAACCTCTATTCTAAGAGTAAATTATCTGCTTATAGGTACTGTGAAAAGAGCCGGGAATTAAGGAGTTTCACTCGAAAATTTCATCGATGTTTCTGTAGTTCTGTAAACATAGAGCCCGCCTGTTGGTAAGCCTTTTTTAATCTATGAGGAATCTTGCATTTCTAATGGTGACTCACGCACATTATATTTTGAGTGTAAATTGGATTGACTAGTGTAGAAATTCATTGCAAAGCGTTTCCTATAGAATCTCTTTAAATATTACACGTTCTCAATAATCGTAACAATAAATTAATAAAATTAAAATTTATTGTTACATTAACATAATATGATTGTAGATTCCAACTTGTCACAATTGGCCACATATACAGCTCATTAAGCAGAGATAAACAGCAGAATGCAGCGCCGAGTTATGAGTTTGGCTCGGTACGTTGGTCAGTTGCCTAAAGTTATAATTTTATGCAGTTCCCAAACTGCTCCGCTTTGTTAGCAGCTCGGATGTAAGACAAAAGGTAGTCTTTCTAGGAAGCATTTACATTTTATAGTAAAAGAAGCAATGAAATGAAATCAGGAGCCCTACTATGACGTCTTATTGCCGTGATAGTTTAACTCTTATAATGAGACAGATGTATATGACGTGCATAGTCTGTCACTGTCACACAGCGGAACTATGATTGCAAGAAGAGCTTATGGTAAGGCTCCTTATTCGTTTCTATATGAACATATTAAAAAACTGACCTAATGCGAGACGCACACCGAGGGTCTCATACAAAATTGTATTGAGAGACAAACTTTACCGTTGAAAAACAAATGATAAAGGCTTTTATTTCGCATAAGTTCTTTATGAGTATCAAACTTTGCAACATAAAAGTCCGGATACCTTCTCAGTGTTCACCTACGAGCATGATATTATTTCTTAGTTCCAATGGATTGCTGACCTGAATTGAAGCTTTATTCGAAATTATGTTTTTCTGCCTACCCCCATGGGATACAGGCGTGAGCATATGTGTGTATGTATGTACGTCCACGCGTTTCTGAGAAAAAAATCTTGACAGACAAACTGACAGATACACGGGCAAAGCAGTGATCTTATAAGTGTTATTTTTTCCGTTCCGAGGCATGTCACCCTAAAAACATGTTTATAATAGTGTTATGTAAGTTTAATAGTCAATGGAACGAAGGAATAAAATCCACTATTCAAATTCCCAGTCCGGGCTAAGTATAATAATTTACCTAATACCTTGGACAAATCCCAAACGTTCATCGCAATCCGCAAATGACAGAGTATGCCTTTGGAATGCATAATACCGTGATTAATGACCCTGGTGGTTGCATAAGTGCACGCCACATATTATTCGTAGGTACAGACATAATCGATATATGGATACGATGCTGCGTGTGTGTGGTAGCCACTTATATACATGCAGATCTAAAACTGTAGGCTGTATTATAATGAATGAATTTATGAAATTTTTCAACATAAGAACTTTTACCGTTAAATTAAACGTCAAAGGTAGAAGTTCGTTAACGCTCTGCTTAAACTGATGATTGTAGGGCCCCTGTTACTGTCACTTGAACGAAAAGAACAGGGGACCAACTATGATCGTTTAAGCAGCGCGTACGAAGAACTTTTACTTTTGATGTTTAATTTTACGGTACCAAAATGAAACGTCAAAGCTCAGAAGTTCTTAATGCGCTTTGCTTAAACCTATACTGGAATATTTTCGTATATTTTTCATAAAAGCATGCAAATAATTGCATTGCATAGAATGATCATCTCAGCTACTCGCTGTTTTTCAAATTTGTATCAATGCTCCAATTATAATTTTTAAGAAGTTTTTACTTTGACGATATCGCTTGCGTATTTTCCTCGTTTTGTATGGGTACGTTAATAAGCGCCCCAAGCGGCGAGTGTAGGAAGTCTCCATACTCCATATAAAGAAATAGCCTCTATGCCCCACTAGTGCCAAACATGACGTAGCTTGTCAGATACGCGCATTAGCAGTTGTACGTGGTTATACCTCAAATCCCTTCAAACAAATAGCTAGGCCACGATAACTAATGACTTTCCCCGATTCCGAGTAGTGGACCAATTCATCTCGCCCACAATGACACTACCAAATGTAATGACACATTTTTGCCATAATGTTTGTGTCGACTTTACATTCAAATACAAAACTTCTACGAATTCTCGACTGAATGTTTAAATCCACCAATTCATCACTTTCTCGCTTTCATGTTTTCTCGTCTCAAACAAAAACTTGTCAATGTCAGTAAATGAATACAAAAGATACAAATTAGAAGATCTATTCGTTCAAACATTTTCAATGACAAGAATCCTTACTTCCTGGGGAATTATAAATGCGTGAACAACCTTGCTATTTACCTCCTTTTCACGTCGACATTACATAAATACCGCTAGGTACTATGTAAATATAAACGGATATAATAAGAGTTAAAAACACGTTCACTGATTTTTAAACATTGTCTCACATCATTTACATAAAGAGCCGTGGTGGCCCTGGGGTTTGAACAGTCGCCTGCTAAGCATGCGACGCAAGTTCGAATCCCAGCTGGGCCTGTTTTTTTTTAAATTTATGTATAGTGATTTCACATCACGTGGTTTACGGTGAAGGAAAACATCGTGAGGAAACCAATTCAATGGCGTGTGCCTGAGGCGGCGATGGACTCACCATTTGTCACGTTGGCACTTAATTATATCATCATCATCTCCCTGGCTTTATCCCAAACATTGTTGGGGATCAGCACTTGATTCAACCCGATGTGGCTGATCACCTGATTTTTATACGGAGCGACTGCCATCTGACCTTCGCAACCCCGTTAAAGAGGAAAATCTGTGATCTGGGTTAAACCAGTTGTCAGACTATTTGAGGCCTCTGACTGACCTGTAACGATTGCCAAAGATGATAAATTGGCGATCGGGACCGACGGCTTAACGTGCTCTCCGAGGCACGGAGGGAACTCGGGCGGTCACCCATAACTACTGGCTAGGCGCAATAGCAACTGTGCCACTAGCTCCTCCTTTTTGTTTGTTGCTCCTCTGTTTTGTTGGCACTTAATTATATCAACTATATTAAATAAAGTTAACACTATCCCATACCACCTCAATTTAACCCTTGGTAATAAAACGGAACCAACAAGGTAATACAAATCATGACATCACTTTAATTTTATTTCACTCCGTGAATTCCATATAGGTGTGATATCAAAATTAAGTATCCAACTAGCTGTAACATAAAATTTTATGTTTTGAAAACTAGCTGTAACATAAGGACATTTACATAAAGTAAGTAATTACGAAAATATCGAACTATCAACCTACTAGCAACCTAGGTCCTAGGATACCCAAGGTCCTTAGGCCGAGGCCAGTCAGGAGTTTTGAGCGCTGCCCTGCACAGTAGTAATTTTTTGGATCTTGACGCAAACGTGACCAAATACTTGCGCAGTTATCTCCACTTTTTTTCTGAACGCTTGAAACTCGGAATCGATCCTGCTACCTGTTGTAATATTAAGTATTATTTGCCTAGGGATTAATTGTCAAACTCGTTGGAGATTCAAAACGAGTTGGCTCCCGCCGTACATTAGCATGCACCACGTGGAGCCAATAACGAAACTCGTCCTAAACATTAAGAGCACCAGATAACAAATGTACATTCCTGGGCCAATACGTACCAATACCTGCAAATCGAATAGTGAAAATACTAGCTATTAGTTTACTCTCCCATGGAAATGTATCAATCAACTGCGGCCATACAACTCAAACTCAAAAAGTACTTTAAAATCGTCATAATTAAATAATAACACAGAATTATTCACGCTACCGCCAGGTTCAAAAGGTTGCTTTTGCTGAGAAGAACCTGGCAAGATCCTTAGTAATTACACTTTTCAAAAATTATTAGGTATACCTACAATTTAAATTACATAATAAATGTAAGGCCATGGATACAGTTCCAATGCACAACGAGCTGCTCTATAGATGCAGGCACGAGCTACGAGCTCTCAGGCAATATAATGGGGGGTAAATGCGCATGTATTTTCACATCGCCATACAAACAGACAGAGAGACTCACAGACTATCTATGTCTGTGGACAGACTCATAAAATAACTACTACTACGCATCCAAGGTTAGCGCTCACAAGTTGTGTGCCACCTGTCTTTTGACTGCGCCTAAGGGACGTATGTATACACATAAATCGATCACTGTCACTTAGCCACTAATAAAAGATCAATAGGTATGGGAACTCTTTATTCTTTCGTGGATCACCGCACTTTTGTTGGAAGTAAGTATAGTTGCTGTTGAGCTTTGAGTTGTTTCTGTTTGAAATTCATGGGGGCCAACTGTGATCGTTTAAAAAGCGCGTTTTAAGAACTTCTTAGCTTTGACAGTTTGACAATTTTTTGTAGTAATAAGCTTAGAAGTAAATCAGTCATCACTTCTATAACGACAGTTAGCAGGTCCCATGTACTAGGATGAAGTTCTTAACAAAAAGTACCGCGTAATAATAAAACCTCATGCTTTTTCTCTTTACAACTTTACCCAGCATTAGGTACCCACTTAAGGTCGGGGTCAACCTCGGATCCAACCCGATTCGGCCGGTTACACTTCCGACTAGGCTTACAAATGGGCATAGCGGTTACCCGGGTAATTTTTCACTCCTCTTGTAAGGATTTACAATGGTGAAATAAATGCTTGTGGAATGTTGGTATGTTATACTGAACGCAATTTATGCATTTGAACAGTCTTCCTTGAAAATATTCATAATTTTATACATACGATTGTTCAAATAGATATGGGTTTACCAGCGAACCAGATAAGAAAACATTCGCCCCACGACACCCCTACAAGAAATTCCCAAGCGTGAACTAAAATTATGTAAAAGGAAAAGTAGGTAGGTATGTGGAATACTCAATCGCGTCAATTTAAATAAATTACATTCAAATGAGGACGTAACGTATTTTTAAATAGATCCAATAGAATAACAAAAAATATCCGCAGCAAATGCTAAAGTAATCAATGAACAAAAATAGGCCAGAACGGTGTAATAAGGAAGGGAGAACTAAATTGTCGGAACCAAAATTGTTTGTACACCTCCTCACCTGGCTGGCGTTTATAAATTACAATTAAGTATTTAGGCTATACATTTATTGGGACACTAATAATAGCCTCAGTGCCTATCCATACAGATAAATAAAATTTAAGCGTCTGTTTGTTATACCAAACTAATAGATTTTCACTAAATGCATATTCAAGTATATACTCAAATATAAAATATATAAATCTGTCTATCCGTCTGTTTGTTCCGGCTAATCTCTGAAACGGCTGGATCGGTTTTAACAGTAGTTTCATATAGATAGCTGACCTTGCCAGTAGTAAAAAAATATACAGTCGAATTGATAACCTTCTCCTGTTTTTGAAGTCACTCAAAAAAGTAGGGGTTCCGCGAAATACAGTCAAGGCGGGTGATACCGCAGGGCACAGCTAGTTATGTAATAACACAGACACTTATACAAACTATGTTCTAATGTAACTACTTAAAACTGATTAACCCACGTAGTTCATATCTTAAATGGGGGAATGTAGACACTCTACAATGTAATATAATACGCCTACCAACAAAGTAGGCAGAAGTAGGCGTAGTTGATGTAGTTCTGTAGTATAGATACTTAAGTATTAATTGACCCACAAAACGTAAGAGCGAAATGTTATTATAATAATATAGTAGTAAGAAGTAAGTAAACCACACAAAGTGAGACTGAATATCATGCAATCGGTAAATCTCAATAAAATCTGCCATAAGCTGAAGAATTTTATTTTAGGAGCATTTTAATATGACAGTTAAAATGAATGATAGAAATAAATTCTGCGATAGTTAGTACTTTTCGAATTGTAGTTAGAAAAATAAAACTGAGGTTCCAATACAAATAAGCCGTTCTCTCTACGGTAACCGTTGTGTACTTAAAGTGCTATTTTTATACGTTCGCAATTTGCTCCTACCCACGTGGTAGGTTATCTGGATTTGATTACGGTGAAGCATAATACTTTTCAATACTCATTCGCTGCCATAAACAGTTAGGATTATCTTTAAGAAGTTTGCTTAGATCTTTCAACAACTCACCTATCTATACTTCTACACCAATATTACAAAGAGGAAAGATTTTATTGTTTTTTTGTTTGTTTGTTTGTTTGCATTGAATAGGCTCCGAAGCTACTTGACTGATCTTAAAAAATCTTTTAGCAATGGATAGCTACATCGTCAGCGAGTAACATAGGCTATATTTTATCCCCGTACTCTCACGGGAACGGGAACTACGCGGGTGAAACCGCGTGACGTCCGCTAGTTTATTTTAAATAGGAAAGATGTGTATGTAAGTATGTTTGTAACGAATTGGCTCAAAAAGTATTGGACCGAATTTAAAAATACTTTCATTATTTAAATGCTACATTATTGCTGATTAATATAGGCTATATTTTATCTTAGTACTCTCACGGGAACGGGAACTACGCGGGTGAAACCGCGTGACGTCCGCTAGTTTATTTATATGAGTATTCTATAATACATTGGCTGTTGAAAGATCTTCATCTTGTATACTTAAATGTCAATAATTGAAATATCTGCCTTAGATAATATTCAACAGCTAATATATTTAACAATTCATTTTTGGGAAATACTAAACTCTAAACTCTGGTTGAAGAGTCATCAATCATTACATTGTAGCTCGTCATTGTATCAAAACTTCATCAAAACTTGGTCCTTTGAAGGTTTGCATACAGTGGACTCGACTGAATGAATGAGATCATTAAATATCGACATCGAAACAATAATGCAGTGGCAAACAATATGTATTCTCATTCATAACTTCAATAGACTTTAAAAGATATTAAGCATCAAAACAGTCCAAGTGTATTCATAAATATTTTCTTTATTATTATGTTTATTCATAAATATTTCCTTCTGTAGTTGTAAATATTGTGTGTAAATATGATACTAACATGCAATAAATATATGAATATGAATATGAATAACCTATTATCCAATATATCAATAAAATGGGGCTAACTTTCAATAATAATATTATATTTACACACAAAACAATGGCAACAAGAAGATTTACGTGATTTCGATAGCAATAATAATAGTGCAGAAAAACAAATGACAATATAAAAATAAATCGATATTTCTAATCGAATTCTTAATTTAAATTGCCAGAAATTAATGCACTGGACCTTATTGCGTCTTACAATAAATAATACATTATACATTATAACATTCAAGGCCCCGACTATTTAAAATCGCACCGTCTAAATCGCTGGTTCTAGAGACATGACATTTAAGGGTTGTGTTCTCAGTGAAGTATAGGTATGCACTAAGCACTGGGAGGCCCTAAGGAAAATTTCAAAAATCCTTTTGTTTTAATTTTCCATAATTTTTTTAGTATATGGAATTAAATTTAAGAAAAACTTAATGCCACAGCGCCACGCGTTAATATTAATGTTAGAAGAGCACACTTCAAATCTTTGAAAAAGTTTTTAAAATTATTTGTATTCAGCGAAAAGATCAACAGGATTTGTTTTTGTATTTGTACATGTCAATACGTTACTTATCTAAACAGATAAATAAAATTCTGTGACGTCTATTCAACTCGAGCCACGATGACACGCAAGATATTTATAGCTACGAAAGTATATTTAGATCTTAATATATTACTAGCTGTGTTAGTGTCGCGGAACCCTAATATTTTTAATAAATAAAAGTAAGTTACTCCTTGAAACATCAGCTACCTACCAGTGAACGTCCCGTTAAAATCCGTCCAGCAGTTTCAGAGATTACCCGGAACAAACAGACAGACAGACAGACAGAGAAAAATTTTAATACTTGGTTTTTTAGCGTCAGTATCGTGTATACTTTCATATGGAATTACAAACAGACACTTCAATTTTATTTATCTGTATAGATGTATACCGGTATATATTAACCGGTGATATTAGAGAAGATTGTGAATGATAAATTGAATAATCCAGTAACGTGACAATGAAAGTATCTGATGGTTATTAGCACCATGACACTGCTATACGACGATGATATGAAAATCAAAATTACTAAGAAAAATTGTATGTATTTTTCAAGACCTTACCTATACACTATAAACACACATTACCTTACTAAGCCTTCGTGAGGATATAGTGTGGTGTTGGGGCTGCGGGAGACATGTGAAACGAACGACGTCCAAGAGTTAATAGGCCATAACTTAATTTAAGTTACGAAAATCCTATAAGTAATTATTATTATCAATAATGCTTCGTTATTATATGTATATTCTCAACCGTCTTAAAATACGACTTCGACTTTAACTGACTGACTTAGGTGCAAAACCCTAAAATAAAATCGATCGTTCAAAGATCGACATCACACGACACAAGAGACGGACGGTACGACAAAGCATGTGTCTAAATAGACAATCTGAATGACTATTCTAAATAGTATCAATAATTTAGATACGTATAGATATTAATACCTAATTGAATAAACATTGGTTACATTATCGATAGGTTTGTTGGCTACTTACTTATCATACAGTATTCAATAACCTATAAATATGTCTTATTATGTATTTATTATACGTACATGAGATATTAGCGAAGCTTTTGTATAGCCAGTACCTACTACGGCGCTTGAGGACATATCTAAAGCAGTGCCAACTCTAGTTCTGAAATGGAACATCGGAAGCAACCGATCGGATAGCCGTAACACTTGCGTGAATGAGAATATTGAAGTAAAATTAATATGCTCACGTGTTCCTAGAAAGATTCCTGTGCCCGATTCACGTGATGCAAAAAATCTAACGTTTAAAGTCATTCGATCGAATACCTCTCCTAATGTGGCATTCGCATGATCTTAGTTGGATAGGGCTTCAAATCAATAGGACGTTTACGCGACGACTGAGTTATTCCATTTATTTGATATAATGAATACGAAAACACTGCTAACGACTAAGTAGCCACGATATTGTTGCGGGCTCATTACATGAATCGGTTTTATTCATTACTCATTACGTGAATACTTTCTTCAAAGATATACATTGAAGTGATTTCATATAACATCTATGTACGCAATCAAAGTTGTATACAAACTGTAAATAACCAATTTTTACACTTTGTCTATACATATGTACATACAGATAAAATTTAAGAGTCTATTCTAGAAAGTATATTTGGTACGGATATGAGAAAAAAAAACCATTTTTTTTTCATCTGTCTGTTTTACATAACCGATTTCCCTAGTTAAAGGGGTTACGAAGGTAAGATGGCAGTCGTTCTGTATAAAATCAGGTTATCAGCCACATCAGGTTGTATTCAGTGCCAACCCCAACAATCTATCGGAAAAGGCCAGGGAGATGATAGTACCGCAAAATAAAGCCACTCATGAAATCACTACGTGGGTGAAACCGGGGGCACAACTAGTCTGTTCTAAAATTGTTCGATTAAATCCCTAATCGAGGTAAACGCTCTACCACAACTCGCGATGGAATCTTACAACTAAATACTATATACACAGTTGTCTATTTCCAGTGCGAGTCTTAAATGTTTTGGCAACTAACTACTAAGCTTAGGATGAACACATGTTTATTACATATCAATAAAGGTCTGGCAGAAAAATCACATCACGTTGTTCACGCACGGATAGACATACTAATGCGCTGTTATTGGCATTTTGATTTATACGCACAGGATAATATTGCGTTACTCAAAGTATTAAAAGAAAGGCGATTCTCGCTAGAATACTATATACGAGAACATATAAAGGAACTTACTTCTAACTTACTCACCAGAATAATGCTACAGCATTCGTAAATTATTTTGAGCGAAATATAAAATATACTCAAAAGTTTCCAAAAGGTTCACCAAGGTCATCGAGGTGCTTTGACACTCAATTCACGAAGAATACCAACGTGACATATGGTTAATCCATCCGCCTTAGGCACTGCCAATTGTCATCTCTCTGGCCTTATCCCATGTATTGCTGGGATTGGCACTTGATTCTTGAGACTTTCTTAGGCTTAGGCTTCAGACTGACATGTGACGATTGCCAAAGTTGTTAAATTGGCAACCGGGACCAACGGCCACACGTGTTCTTCAAGGTACGGAGGTAACTTGGGCGGTCATCCATCTTAGTAGTAGTCTCGATAGTAGTTCGCTACTAGCATGGGTTAGGTTTGCTTTACTTCGCTCATCGAAGGATATGCGTAATAGCAACTGTGTCACAAGCTCCTTGCAGAAACTGTACATTAATGAAGAAAATATAAACGACGAAGTGCAATAGTGGATCAGGCGAGCTTTACATGTGTTTGCACCTTTTTTAGGTAAAAAATCTATGATATTGAATCCAGTTACAGAAATAATCTTTACCACATTTATATCAAAAATCTACAGAATAACAGGAAATATTTTTTTATTAGGACATATTGCTAAAGATTGGCAGTCATGTTTTATGTATTGAAGAAACATACCTACTTGTATCCATAAATCATATTTTTCTTTGGTATTGGTTACGTTCGCGGATTACGGATTTAGACACGTAGAAATATTGCAGTCTAGCTATTTCGTCCTTATTTTTGTTATGAGACAAGATACCGACTTTGGTAAGCCTCAGATTAGAGGAATAGGCTAAATATCATTTTGAAACATACACAATACACATCATCATCATCATCTCCCTGGCCTCATTCCATACACTGTTGGGGACGGCACTTGATTTAACCCGATGTAGCTGATCACCTAATTTAAATATTTAAATTGGCAACCGGGACCGACGGCTTATCGTGCTCTCCGAGGCTTGAGGGCGGTCACCCATACAACTACTGGCTTGGACACAATAGTAACTGCGCCACGAGCCTCGACATACTAAATACTCTTACACATTTATAAGTGCATCCGAGTGAATTCCTGGAAGGTGTAGGCGTGAGAGAGGTACATATAGTACACCCACGTTTCGCCAGTTATATTTAAGTCCCATGTAATAGGGGGCGAGCATATTGCAATTAGCCGGCACTATTCTAGACTCCGGGCTGTTACTAGGAAATTATAGATGTGAAACTCAATAGCACTTTGCAGGACCTCGTGTTCTGCAGAAGCACTTGCGAACACTACTCCAAGGAGGCAATTTTATTTTGAAACATATCATTTATTAGCAAATTCGGTGTTGCGGTTTAGTCGTGAGAAGGAAGGAAGACTGACAGACAGAGACACTTTCCCATTCATGGATGGCTTTATTTCGCGGAAATCATTTTTTTTAATGTGGAGGTTTTGATCGATTCAGCTTTTTCAGAGATTTGTCGGAACACACTGACTGACAAATATAATTTTAAAAAGTTTTTTAATGGAATTACCTAACTTATGTAAATACTCGTATGCATTAAGTGAAAGTCTGTTAATTTGGAATTACAAATAGACATTTAAATTTTATTTATCTGCTCGTACATAGATTTGGATATAACGCTTATATGAGGAAACTGGGGCTCACTGTAGCATTATGGAGCCATTCCTTCACGCTTTTAAAGTCCATAAAACCATAATAATGTGACGTTCGACCGTAAATATTAAGTACACTTGTTTGAAATTTTTTGTTTTGGTTCCTTATTTTCATACATTACGTAGTGGATTGGGTGGGTGACATTCAAAGTGAATAAATATTGACTCTCATAGTAGATTTGAATCTTAATATCACAGATTAAATTAATGAGTTACCGTCACATACAATGAGTCTGTAATTTTAAGTTAGATGTTCCAATTTTTTTACAGGATTGGTGATGTGCTAATTATCACCGTAACGGTATAAAGCAATTGCCCAGCAGTGGGACAGAATTTGCTATATTAGATTAGATTTGGTTTTGTGAGAGCTGTCAGTAACACTGAGTCGAGCAATGGGCTGAGGGCATTAAGTGGTAAATGTATTACAATTAAGCTCGCCGCTGCTGAAGGGAGCCTCCGACGAGATAAGTGATTCAATTCCCCGTTTAGCAACGAACATGACAGTCCAATCTGAGTCAGTGTATATTATAATCTTTTATGTCATGTATAGTACAACGTACGAGCAGTAGATGCTTAGTATACAATTTGTGAATGAAATCTCCGTGTTATATACCAGGGAGCCTACTTTTATTCAATGACGAAGGTTCCGTCGAAAGTTCGCAATTACCACGATTGCAAGGCTTATTCGTTCTTAAATAACGTCCAAGCGTGGTCTGCTAGAAAATTCATTGACTTCTATAAGACATATTGAAGTTTGATAAAAACAAAACGATATTGAAACTTCGTTTGATTATCGTTAGTCCTGGTAACTGCATTTTTCGGTGGGATTATTACATACATTATGCAGCTTTCGCTTTATACATGTTCACCAATTTTCCTTTTGGATTATGTAACGATGCCCACAGGCTTCATACACTTATCTATACTTCTCAATGTAGTATTTGCTTTTTCGTTCATATTTATTTAGTTTTCAAAACATTGTTATACTTAAGTATAACACTGTGTTTTTGAACTCACATAGCAACATGCACACTTTACTTCAAGTTAAAGCAGGTAGGATACAATGCAAGCAAAACAATTTTTATTGTCAAAGCAAAGTTGTTTTGATTCTATAAGTGAAACGCCAACCCAATAACAGTATAGGTAATATCCAAACTAAAGCGCTGAAGTTTTAAAATGTTTTCTCTCTTTGATGCTAAGGTGGGCGGGATATAGCATTACGAGTCTAGAGGCTAGGCTAGAAGGATAAGATTATATGGAACTTTTTAAACTTGTCTTTCATATTTCTTTAAAAAAAAGATATTTATAGAAGAAGATAGATTAGACATGCTAGTTATAGTATCGACATTTATACAAACCTTTATATTGGCAAGTAAGTTTTAATTTCTACCGTCAAATATTGGATATGTGCTCTAGTTCTGATTTACCACGCTAAAGTTTATCAACGATTAATATTTCATATTAATTTTAAACAAACATGGGAAGGAACCACGATAATAACCAATCCGCCCACCGGAGCGTTTCGAAGGCAAGTGTAATAAAATACCAACAGTGACCCATAAAATGATCCACTCTTGTTAATAGCCACGCATTTATTTTCTGGTATACATAAAAGAAAACACCTTCTTTAAGTATATAATTTACCACATTTTGTGTAAATTGCATTACTACTTATGGCAATACAGAAATAAAAATTAACTTACCGTGCGTGTATAACGGTGAAACCCGATATTTGACGGCAGCCGCGCAGGCTATGGCCCCAGTTCCCCCGCCGAGCTGTAGGCCGTGGGAGAGGACTTGTACGATGGTGCCCACCACCGTGATGGTCCACCCCCAGCCCCCCTCGGGGTAGTACCGGCGCGCGAGGGTAAGAGCGGCCCGCGCACGCAGCGCCGCCGCAGTCTCCGCACCCACCGTCGCGCCTGCACTCGCACACCTGACACACCACACACATACACATCATGCACACCACAAGGAACCATCCACTAAAGCTATTCCACAACCTTAGTAGATATTTCCTCAAGGGCATTGCATGATATCGTGACACACTGCACTAACCGGCGGAACTGAGCCACTTCGCGAGCCGCTTCGTATCCAACACTTTTAGACCGGCCTCGTTCTGCGTACTTATTGCACTTGTTCGGAGGCTTAAAGCGATTACCACTAGCACCACACGTACACAACAAATCTTCTGCTTGAAGTCTCGGGGTTTGGGGACACCTTGGTGTATATTTTTCCTGGCAATCACAGTCAGGACTTCTCCAGGAGAGGAGGCGTCTCCACACAGACCTTCGGCGTGTTCTCCGCTCGACGGAACCCACTTGGCCCGTGTCCAGAGGGTATGACGAGCATCGGTCGGAATCGTTCGAGTTAATCGTGACTCGCCGATTATCATAAGTGATTTTCCTCCGTACATTTCTATTGTTGCATGCGAGCGCTGGCACGAAATTGTGCGTAATGGATTCCCTTTTACCTGTTCCACGGTTTGTTGGACCATTTCTCGCAGTATATCCATTTTTTATGTTCTTGACGTCAGTTTGCAGAGATTTCCAAGTTGCGATGATTTCCTCGCGGTCAGGCGTCTTAACAAAATTGGGATCGGAGCTGGATTCTGGTGTTTTGTTGGGAGCAATATGCGCCAGTTCGATGTCCGCCGGACGGGGCGCCACCCGGAGTCGCGATGGCAAGCTGTCACTCCGCCGTAGAGTCATTGTAGAATGTAGTTTTTGGTCTCATTTTTATAGCACATCTGATTTTCACTCACATGTTCACACTTCTTAGAACTTATCTGAAACAAAAACCGTAAAATATAAATTGTGGCGTGCCACGACAACTTTCTATAGTAAGAAGATTTTTTATTACTAAGAATATTGGATGAAACAAGTATTGTGGATGCAACTTCGCAGACACCACACGCGGCTAGATCATGACGGCTGGGACTTATGGCGAACAAAGCTTGGAATGCGACCCACTCTGTGGAATTAAAGCGGTTTGAAGTGACTTCTTTTTTCTTTCTATGTTTGGCTCACAGTTTTTAAATTAATAAAGCCTTGTAGCTCTGAGCAGTTACGTTTATTTTTCCTTATGTAAAGACCAGTTTACTCACTTAGCACGAATTTTTTTTATCATTTGTGTCATCGGTTCTTTGTAAGTATCAGTTACGAGAACTAATTCCTGAATTACAAGGATATCGTTATTAACATTCTCATGAAATATTAATGAATCACTAAGTTTTATGCTAATATTCGACGAAATGGAGGCAGTAGATGTTAATCCATTGCTTTAGAGATTTCAGCTATGAATAAAATATCCTTTAGATATTAACAGATTTATTACATCTGTTCTTTGCGCAGAGATAATTATTATATATTAATTCTTTGTTTCTTATTCTCTTGTACATTTACAAGAGAATTATTATAGCAGATGAGTGTTTTAGAAATAACTCTAAACTAAAGATAAGTTTAAGATGCATTCATCGAAGACTTTTGTCGAACAAGCAAGAGTGATTAGTGATACAAAGTTTGCTGAAGACAGAGATCTCACGAACAGAAGCTGATTGGACTAAGAATCTCTTAAATCTTTGCAGAAAACTTTTGTGTTTACGCTAATTGTGCTGTAATGTTTGAAGTCTAGACGGAAAATCATTTAATGATTAAATGCAAGATAACTTAAGATGAAAAGAGTCCCGGCCCCATGGCCGGGGCTCTTTTTCCCTCTCTGCTAAACCCCATGGTTTGAGCAGTCACTTTGAGCGTCGCAAGTTCGGCTCCCAGCAGCCTGTGCCAATGAATTTTGCTGAAACACTTAAGTGTAGTAATTTCACCCCACGTGCTTTACGGTGAAGGTAAACATCGTGAAGAAATAATAATAATAATAAACATCTGACAAGTAATTCAAAGACAGTGGCTATGCTGGCGATGGACCTACCATCTGGCACCTGAGCACTTAATCAGCTTCGGTGAAAACAGGGTGTTGATACCTCTGCTTAAGGGATGGCGTGAGCATACTTATTTTAACACTAGCTGTGCCCCTGTAGATTTAGTTTCATCCTTATTGTCACGGTACCCTAATATTTAAAAAAAATGAAAGTAGCCTAAGTTACTCCTTGAAACATCAGCTACCTGCCAGTGAAAGTCCCGTTAAAATCGGTCCAGTCGTTTCAGAGCTTACCCGGAACAAACAGACAGACAGACAGACAGACAGACAGACGGACAGACAGACAGAGAAAACATTTAAAACTTGCTATTTTAGTGTCAGTAGCGTGCTTATTTTCATATGCATTTAGTGAAAAGCTGTTATTTTGGAATTACAAACAGACACTTTAATTTTATTTGTCTGTATAGATGTATAGATAGAATGAACCCAGGGTTGCAAATACTATATAGGCTACAGTAATAATTTGCCGTCTGGACCCACTCATGTGTTCGTTAGCTATTTGATCTTCGACGTTTATTATGAAGATAAGTTTCTACTTTGGCTGACACACTTTAAAGATTACAGAAAGTACTTTGTGGTTTGGCAAGAGTTTTCAATACAAATAATGTACATTTGGTCACAACCACATTCGGAATGGAATTGAATATTAAAAATAATAAAATACTTGAAAGAAAAAGTTTTACCTATTATACCTAATAAATTTACATAATTTATTGTAAGCTTTCTGTTTTGTAAAAGACCTTTAAGATAAACGGTGGAAAATAATGAATATTGAACGTGAACTAAGATATTAACACTAAACGGAGCGAAACTTGGAACTTTTCAGACATCATCCCATTCCCTTGGCCGTCCATAGCCGGTAATTACATGCGCGGATTCTTTTGTTGCCCTCGCTTTGGCAGACAATTGAATTTCAAATCCATTCTTTTTGGTATCCTACCATAATCCCTAGACTTCTATCATTGCCTTTTATAGCAAATGCTTTTCATTACAGCAAGTTGTGTATAATGTGTCTGGACTAGAAGTAACGGGTAGGGGTTATAGGTAGATGGCTATCTAGATTAAAATCCTGTCAACTTTAGATTTTTTTACTTTGCTACTGAGAATTATACAATATTATGAGTCTTTTAATTCTTTAACAGATATTCATATTCAATGGAGTCAAATAAGAGTCATTATGACCTATTATTTTCGAAATGTTAGTAGCCATTGTTTCAGGAACTTAAAAGTAGTTTTATAACCAATTCATAGACAATTTTCAACCTTCGCTAGCGTAAAATTTTAAGATTATTATTTTATGAAATATCATAAATAATTATGTACAGGTATTTTGGAATAACACATTTCAATGTATCTGTAATTGAAATGTAACCTTTTTTAATTATTCTTGTGATTTTACCGTCGTTATTTCTCAACTGTCAATCAAAGCAGCAGCTGCGTTACTGCGAAAATTAATTATTTATGAAATATTGAATAACAATTTACTCTTCGACGTTATGATATTTAAATATAATTATTATATGGCACCCAGTCGTGCAACATGTTATTAGTTACAAGTTCGGTATTTGGCAACATTTTAATCTCACTAAATTCAAAGTCTAAATAATTTCCAAATGCCTTGCCTTACATACCAACCAACCTATATGTATCCTGAGTTCTCAGAGTCAAAATTGGATTTCATTGCAAATTATACTAACGTCGAACTATTTTTAATAACAAGTTTGAGAATTTCATACATTTCTAGATGAAAGTTCAGTGTTTCTTACGCACGGTATCGAAATTACTTTTAATTTTTGAATATAAAGTTTTATTTTATGCTATGGGTAAAATTTTTAGTTTCAGCTTCCATTCAAGACTGTAATACCTTTTCCTTTGGCACCTCGTTCTATTTGGCTGAAGAAAGATATAAAACAAAATAGCGAGCTATTCCATTTGTCGCCAACTACGTGTGTAGGTATGCAATCGCCGGTGCACTGGCTTTATGAGTTGAATTTATCCAGAGTTGTCATTAGGGTCAGTCAGTATTCAACAAACATTGTATTTACTTCCTGCTAACAGGGATAAGTGAACTGCATTTTCCTAGCCATTTAGCAGAATACAAAGATTAATCGTAATGTTGTTGGGATGATGTTAAATTAGTAGAGACAAAGACAAAAAGTTGTCACTTAAAGTTGTTAAGTGACAACTTTTCTTTTGTCTTTTTTTGTTCATCATATCCCGGGGCTCTCATACACTGTTAGGGTTGGAACTTGATTTAATTAAATGTTGCTAATCACTTGTTCTTAACAAAAAGCGACTGACATCTGATTTTCAATATATTTTACAAGAATATCAGTAATTTTAACTGAACCATTTGAGATATTTTCTTAGGCTTCCTACTAACCTACTCTTAACGAATTACAAATATGTAAGATTGACAGCCGGAACGGAAAGTTATGAGCGCTCCGTGTAAATAGTGGGGATTGCTGACTGCGCAGCTAGCTATATCCTATATTTGTATTTTCCGGGCTTGCGTTATACATGCTCCTAATAACTGTACCTACTACGGCGCGAATACTGTACTTGGGGCCTACCATCATCGGTTTAAACAGAGCGTATTAAGAACTTTTTATCTTTGACGTTTCATTTTGTGATATCAATGCTTAGAAGTTAGATAGACGTCACTGCTATAACGTTATGCTCATATTAATGAAAGTTTTAAAATCAGTCCAGTAGTTTTCTAGCTGATTCATAAAAGACAAAAATGCAGAACTTATATCTTTATAATATGAAGATAGGTTAAAATTGTAATTAAAATATTATACCCAGAGGTCGGACCAAACTTGTAAGTTTAAAGCCGAATTAATCCTTTGGAAAAAGGGTGTCCTTGCTACGATATGAAAACTAAGAGAAGCTAGCTAACATAAGTTAAGTAAAAAGTCTTAAGTATAAAAATAAGACGCTTAGAAGAGCATTTTCACGCTTCATTATCAATTATGTGCTAGGTATAGTCAAAGAATAAATAATAGCTTACATACTACAACTACGGAATCTAGGAACGAATCGTTCGGAATGAGGTTATAAGCCGCCTTGGCGTAATGTTAGTAAGGGGTGTCACATCGTGGCCAATCAATGCGTACAAGTCATTTAGGATTGATATTATTCTGACGTATAAAGGAGCACGTTTTAAAATGAGCTCCATCGAGTACGAGCGTCAATACTCATGCTTCATGATCTTATTGAAAAAAAATTGGCCAGATTCCATATTCCTTAGTAACCATAATATTTTATTCTGTGGTTATAATATGTCGTGATAGTGTAACATCAGCTTATTCTCTTCGCTCGTGTGAATGCAACCTATTTGTTATTCTGACTAAACGAACTGTTTCCACAATGACATCTCGCTCGTGATTAATTCAGTTATTCAAATGAAGCTTAACAAATTTTGGATATTTTTTTAGCTTCGTTAGGATTGTCTTTTGTTTGTTGTTCGATTTCTGTTGACGTTGTATGTCATTTCGGTAACGTTTCTACGAATATTTTTTTTTAAATAATTAAATTATAAACACACATTACTGAATATTATTTGTATGTATCAAATGTTTTGTAGTTTTGTAGGTATTTTATAGTTACTCAGCCCCACGGTTAAGCCTGCATATAGGTACTCCGTAACATGGGTCTTCTTCCTTAAAGTCCTTCTTCATTTTGATAAGATTGATAAGATCCTTCTATTGACATTAACAAACACAACAAAAAAATATTATCGAAATTAGTCCTGCTACATACGCGTAATGCCATTACGGGAAATAGGAATAAATTTTATATTTATAAAATAAAGGTAACTCAATCGCGTTTGAACATAAGCGACTTGCAATTGCTTGTAATTTAACACGGCAATTGTTCAACAATAAATTACGAACTATATTGAATACTGAACATTTATCAAAATATTACTGATAGTCAGTAGCTTGCAACTGTACACATTAATTGTTCAAAATATAATTTTCATTTCCATCAATTTTATTGTGTGGAAATTCCTACCTTTCTATTCCATGAATTAAACTTAAACCAGGGTAATTTATCATTTCAATATGAACTGGCTTTGAATGACATCGGTCACCAAATTTTACAGCATTTGTTATACTTATGTTTTCGCCTTTAAATTGTGCACACAGCTGATTTACGGATAATACAGGTTCCTGTGGAACATTAATCATGTCTTGTACAAAAATATTGTCAACCAACAGTAGCCTCATTATGACGAGCTGGGGTTCAAGGGCAGAAAGAAAGGCAATTTATCTCGACTTTCGACTCTCATACGTCTATAAATTACTTATATGGTAACTTTAGCCTCAGGCGGGAGGCGTAATTTTATACTGTTCGTTCTTACCACAGAGCTACCCCAAGTTTATCGAATTATAAAATGTATGTACTTATATGAATTGAGAGCACTTTGCGAGGGCTTCGTCATAACTCAGTAAGTTGGAAAGGAGGCTGCATACAACTGTGAAGATGCATCAGTAGTCGTTCCGAAGTAGTTGCCATGTTAGCACGACTGGGACTTGAACCAAATAATACCTTTAGAGTAGTTCCTATTGTGTTCCTGCGGAAAGTAAGGTCACCCTAAGTGCTCTACAGGGGAGGGGACAAGTGGAGTCGGTGTGCTAGTGTATATTGAAAAATAAATTTGCCAACGCCATCAAATCCAAACCTATAAAAACCTAGCATCAGTATATAATATAAGAATCTAACGTCACCCACCACTAGTACAAAAAAAGTATATCGATGTATGTCACGCCTGTATTCTCCGAAAGGGTAGGCAGGGGCGTACTTATAGTACACCCACATTTCGGGATATCATAGACGGAAAACCTTAATAACACATTGCCCGACCCGGGAATCAATCCCAGAATTTCGTGTACCGCAGGAGAATCCGCGATCACTAGACCAACGAGGCAGCGATGTATGTTTATGCTTTCAAAATAATACAACCAATCATGAAAATAAATATAAACAGTGTTGCGTAAATAAATATACAGTGCGATGATTTGTTTCTATTTTTAGAGAGCCCACTGTTTGTGGTTGCCATCATAGATATTCACTTAGCTGTCCTATATTTATGACTAGTTGTGCCCTGCGGTTTCATCCGCGTAGATTTTACTTAAAGGATTTTTTTTTAAATAAAGATAGAAAGATAGTCTAGATTGTTCCTTGTAACATTAGCTATCTGCCAGTGAAAGTTAAAACATACAGACGGACAGAGCAGAGAGACAGAGCACATACAAAAATGATTTTTCATGTAAGTAGGTACCGTATAAACTTTCATACGCATTTAATAAAAAGCTGTTAATTCGGAATTACAAACAGACATCATCATCCAAACAGATTTATCTGTATGGATGACAACTGCTTTTTGTCAAGCTTGTCTCCGCGTAACATCAAAATAAGTACTTAACTTTGTTCTTAGAACTACGGTTAAATGTTCCATAGCTAAACAATTCTCAAGATAATTATAGCAATAACAAAAGCTTAACGTCACTTTGAGGGCTTCCGAATAAAATAAACGGTAAGGTAGTCATTAGCGAAAAGCTGTAAAAGATTAATATTCTTGAGAGCAATGGGCGGTCTGAATTAGGCTTTCCTCAGTGATCAAATGAGAGGGAGATTAGTTGGAAAACAATTCAAAGATTTTATAATGTTATACGATGGCACCGAATGTCTGAACTTTGATCGAATTTCTTACTAATTGACGAAGTTTGAATTCGATTTTTAAAACTAGGAACATCGTTACTATTCGAATGAATTTAATAACAGAAACAGTACTCGAGTATTTTCGTATACGACACTAACTAGTATTACCTAAATCACAAATACGTAAACAAGTCGAGTACCATTTAAACTTTTCGTGTGCACTTCCAATGGTTGCAATAAAAAGAACACTCAGATATTTTCTGGAACGCATTCACTATCTACACGCAAAATCTTGTCTGTGTGTGATTTTTACATTGATATTCTATCATAAAATTACAGGTTACAGATTACCGATTTGCCCCGTAAAGAGATTACGAAGATCAGATGGCAGTCGCTTCGTATAAAAATCTGATGATCAACTACGTCACCAGGGAGATGATGATGATTATATCACAAAATTTTAAGTAATAATAGAATATCATCATTATCAACATAAATTTTAAGGTCAAACTGTACCTGGTGTATCTGATCCATTTTCTCGGTCCAGTGCCACTTTACCATGTCATGATAGAAACCTTTTCTTCTTTTGTTTGTTAACCTCAGTCTTTCTCTTTCTCCTCTCCCTTCTACTTTTACTTTTAGTATCTTCATAAAGAAGCTGTAATTTCGTACCAGGTGGCAAATAGTTTTGATTAAATATAGATTCCGATACTTTTTTCAACGACTATTCTGATCACATATTGGTCCCTAGCCGACGGCCAAGTCTGCTTTTTCAACTTACTAATAGGAGGCTTAAAAAAAAGCCAAGTTTTAAGAATGATATTGAATAAACGCTAATTTAATTAACTCGTTCTAAGTTCCTAGTGCATAGTTACTAAAAGCCATGTCTCTAAATAGTTGGGGTAGCTTATTTTAACTTGGTATAACACTAAGATGTGGTTGATATCCAACAAGATATACAATATTATGTAAAGAACTGTAGTTGTGAATATATAACGAGGGAGCTTTAGTGCAAATTAAAATGCGGATGAGTCTTGTTTGTAGGACAATGGCATTCTAGTTTGACGCTCCCATTTTCATAATAATCAAATGACAGTTGAGTATATTTCTTTCATTTGATGAATATTTTTAACATGATAATAATTCCTAAGGGAGTTACTGTAGGGAAGATATACTCACGGCAGAAGTAACTTTTCATATACATACCTAACCATGTTACTCTAGTGGCACCAAATTGAATGCAAATTCAGGCGTGAGCGTATTAATATCACAAATTACGTACTCATTCATATGAAGATATAACATGGGTATAAATTATACATTGATTTGAATAATACATAGTGCAGTTGTACTATAAGTAGGGTTAATGTCACCATACCATGGATTATATGAGTCCATCGGTGTCTCAGCCACTAAACATGCGAGAACATACATATGCTCACGCCTGTATTCCCCGAAGGGGTAGGCAGAGGTGTTGTAATTCAACACCCACATTTCACCGAATATGATTAAGTGCCAACGTGACAGAGGATGAGTCCATCGCCGTCTCAGGCACTATACATACGTCTTTGAATTATTTCTCAGACATATGCAGGTTTCCTCACGATGTTTTCCTTCACCGTAAAGCACGTGGTGTGAAATCACTGTACATAAGTTTTTAGAAAATCTCATAGGTACAGGCCCCACTGGTATTCGAACTTGCGTCGCTTGCGTAGCAGGCGACTGCTCTAACCCCGAGGCTTACGTGCGAGAAGAAATTCATATTATGCAGAATTCCTCTTGGCGAAGAAAAACTCTTCATCCCAAACGCTCGTGGTGTGATATCGTACATTTATCTTCCCTTCTTTTCCCTTACTGTCTTTGGTACGAGGCGATTGTGATGTTGTACGTCTTTAGATATGCAATAAGAAGTCCTTATTGGGCGAGTAGATTAATAGTCCTAAAAGTCTTAAAAAACATTATCTACGTTATTACATATATTTACTAAGGTATTGTGCATATTTGTGAAAACATATGTCGAGAAGAACAAAGATAGTAAAAACAGTTAAAGCTACTAATAAAGCTATATGACAAAAAACAATCGTGGCAAAATGCGATTAGGGCAGAAACCTGACTGATACAAAAGGCGTTCGAGGCTTTTTTGATCACGCACCCATCTGATGCGTTTAGGTGCAGTGACGAGTTTATATGTGCCAACCTTCTGATGAGTCTGCCTCTGTCTGGAGCGACGTGTATAAAATCTAGCGTAGTTACGCCCACTATTTTCTCTGAACGCTCATAATTTGTGGCCGCATCTGTACCAGGTGCTTGGCACTCTACATGATAGGAATTAAATAATTCGTTGACTTCAAAGAACACTAAAGTATGTATTCATTATCAATATCGGTTTTTTGGCAGCTCTACCAACTTCATAAGTGATCATAAAAATTTTAAGTGATCACCGCAATTAGTAAGATTTCGGAATTTTCACAATTTTAATATCTTGTTCATACATTCAATTTATCTTAATGACAGCAATGATACACTGCGTAACTTGTTTTCAAGCTAGCAAGAACATGAAATTAAAATAATTTATTCAGTTTAGGCCCTTAAAAGGTAATAAAAGTCGAACCACCGGTTCGGAAACTAGCCTTTTAAGAAGAACCGGCAAGAAACTGAGCCAGGAGGCATTTTGTGCGTTTCTTCAAACAATTTATATTTTGTGGGTAGGATACATTTATAAAAATCAGCTTGGTATAAATTCATGATGTCTATACATCTATATAGATAAAAAAAGTGTCTATTCGTAATTCCAAATTAACAGATTTTGCACTAAATGTATGTGAAAGTATAACCGCTAGATTAATTACATTTAAAAAAAACTATTTTTACATTATTTCTTTTGTCTGTCTGTCTGTTTGATCCGCGTAGTCTCTGGTCAATTTGAAAAAATATATAAATCTGCTACAAGAAGTAATTTAGGCTACTACTGTATCTAAAGCAACAAAAGGTAAGGAAATGCAGGTAAAACTGGGGTGTACAGCTATTTAAAATATTGTATTAACAAAGAACGATAATCCCAACGAACGGCACGTCATGTTACATTATGCGAATACATTATTATCGGTTCATCTAACGTAGTACATTCTACGCTACCAAGTGTAATTTACTAATCTTTTATACCTTGCGTAGTACCTGTATTATGTCGGGTACCTATATTGAATGCAAAATATATTGAACCGAGAAAACCATTTACTTAATCCTTTTTTGAGGTTCAAGGCTATTTTCCATCAAATTCAAATGTTCCAAATGTATTCGTAATCCGTAAGTGGGCTCAAATTATTTGCGTTGGATGCCACCTTATGTTAACATTTTTAATGCATTACCGGTCTCTTTAGTAGATACCCCTACCCCTGTACATAAAAGAGGAATCATATGAAACTGCTAAATTGAAGTGATGTTAAACAGTTCCTCGTAGTTGTACGTAAGTGTACCTATTTTATCAGATACTAGCGGACGTCAGGCGGTTTCATCCACGTAGTTCCCGTTTCCGCGGTACGGAGATAAAATATAGCCTATATTAATCAATAATAATGTAGCAATCAAATAATGAAAGAATTTTTAAAATCGGTTTAATTCTTTTTGAGCCAATTCGTTACAAACATACATATTTGTATGTATGTATTCATTTCGTCTTTATAATATTACATAGACATAGGAAATATTCTACTAGCCTAAGTTTCCGGTTTGTTAGGTTTGTGTAACTTAGTACCGTACATTTAGATATTGATCATAGTACATTGGCCAAGAGGCAAACTAAAGCTGTTTATAATAAGTCAATATTAAAGTTGGCAAAGCCTAGGTATCTATACACATCCAAACTTATTTGGCTGGACTCTTCTTTTTAGGAGAACAAGATACGCCTACAAGTCTAGCATTTTTGCTGAAATTTTGCGGTAAAGACTCGTTCATGCTACTAGTACTTAATCAAGTTTCACAAAAAATGTAAAACAGCTGAGTAAACCTTTCGCGACCTTTTACAACGAGCAACGCAGTTAATCTTCCATAAGAATATAATGTAATTTCCATAGAAATTTGCATGGATATTTCGTGATGTTAAAGTGACGCATACATTAGCGTTGAGCAGGAAAATACGTGGCAGGTATCGGATATGTATGAAACATTACGACCACGTCGTGTATAGTGGGACATGTGACAGATTACTTGCACTCGACAGAACGCGAGCAAGCTACTTGACTCCCCTCATTTTTCAACCAGGCTCCGTTTGCTTCGAGAAAAAACAAACGTTAACAATGTCGGTCGGGTGACGTGATTACTTTTTTTACGGACTATTTCGCTTGAGAGAAACATTTATTTTAGCAAATTATTATTTAAGTTATAAGCTAGAACCTTGGGGTACGGACACGCGCTGAGTTTAATAGAAGCCTCTCGTGACAGTGGGGCTGTTCCTCGCCCAGAGAATTACCAATGATACCTATTCGTCGTGATAACGTAACCGGGCCTTGGCATGTTCCTGCGGGGCTTAGCATCATAATATTATTATATCCAAGTGAATGCCTAAATGATTCTGCCGACGAGCAATCGACAAAATAAATTCTCCATATCGTAACATTGACGGGAATACAATATGAGATAGGGATTATTTGCAGAAAACTAAGTGTTCTGTCCTGTGGATTTAGGAAAACATAAAACATTGTGATAATAGAAATAGGCTTATCTCAAGGACGGAGTTCCGATATTTTCCCAAGGAATTTAATACTTAAGGAGCTTTTATGGGATTTGTGACCTTAAGATGTAATTAAATTGGTTTCCAAGTAAAAATAAAAACTGGATGTCAGTATGAAGAATATCAGATCATTCTTAAGGACTATATATAAAGTCCCAATTGCTAAACGTTTTTTGCGATTTCCCAAAAAACACGTTTTTTGAATTCGGTCACTTTAATACTAAGCGTGCGACATATCTTTCAAAATTCATAACTCAATACGCATAGCATAAAATTAAGATCTATACAAATGAATGGTGACCTTTATTTAGCTGACCTTTAAGTTCGCTTTTCACTTGATCCCCTAGCAAGCACGTTATGTGGTCGTTCGCTGTCCGTCATAACGCGGCTCAGGCACGTTTGTGGCTATTGAGTCGTTCTGTTTATCCGCGCAAATATATGTTGAAGAATAATACCAGGTTGGTCAGTCGCCGAGACAGATTTATTACTATCTATTTCTATAGGTTTTTTGTCCATATAAAAGCATTCAGTAACTATTTAATTTTATTACTAGCTGTGCCCCGCGGTTTCACCCGCGTAGATTTAGTTTCATGCTTATTGTCGCGGATATTTTTAATAAATAAAAGTAGCCAAAGTTACTCCTTGGAACATCAGCTACCTGCCAGTGAAAGTCCCGTTAAAATCCGTCCAGCCGTTTCAGAGATTACCCGGAACAAACAGACAGACGGACAGACAGACAGAGAAAAATTTTAAAACTTGGTTTTTTTGTGTCAGTAGCGTGTATACTTTCATATGCATTTAGTGAAAAGGTGTAATTTTGAAATTACAAACAGACACTTCAATTTTATTTATCTGTATAGATATTTTTGTCATTTTAGCCTATAGTCTTCGGTGCAAATTACCTTTAGTTCACCTTTCTAAACAATTTACTTTTGCGTGGAAAGCCGTGTCTACATTTTCATAACAATAAGGTGTAAATCGTTTCTCAGATACCTACGTATATTAGTTGGTTCCTACGTGGAAGACTGCTTTTATTTCTTGCTGCTATTACTAAGCGAGAAATGAGTGAAATTGAAACGTCCAATAGCAAACAAAAATTGTAGTTTCCTTTCTCCTTTTTTTATTTTTTATAAGGTTCCTCTGCCCTCATGTCCTCTATCTTCTTCTCCCTTCAGTACCCAAAGGTTGTCTGGAAGAGATCGCTTGAGCAATAAGACCGCATATTTTCTACACTCTTGTCAAAATAAAGAGTTTATTATTATAATAATTCTAAATATTTTTATTGTATTTATCATTGTTTACTGTGTAATGTACATGATGCCAGCTGAGTTTCTTGCCGGTTCTTCCTTAATAGTTTCCGAACCGGTGGTATATTCCTCGACATTCATAAGTGCCTTACCAGGGCCTAAACTGAATAAATCATTTTCATTTTCATTTTCAATAGAATCATACGCTTAGCTTAATTCACCTCTATTCGTCTGAGCGTGTATTCCGACTAATTGTGCGGCCCAACCATCTCTTATTGCGATGTTAATTCGGTTGTGTGACAGTGACAGATTTATACATGTGCTTACGTCATCACACATCTGTCTCATACGATGAGTTGAACTATCACGGCAATAATATGAAAGGCCCCACGTTTACGTCTCGCCTGGATGAATACTCAGAATACTCATAAATCGGGGCTATGGGTATCTATAGCTCTATTGTATTAATCCTTGTTATAAAGGCTGGTTTTTAATAATTAACAATAAACAAAATATACAATTATATTGAAGCTAACGATCTGTATATAAATTTGATTTATCACGCCACGCTTTTGTGTAAATGGCTGTTGTAAACGATTTTCCACATAATAGCTTATTCCGGGTCTCTATTATTACGCAAATAATGAATTACGCAGAGTGATAGCTCCTATAGGCTTACTTAATGAAATTGCTATAAAGTAGGGAATACTTTCATAAGAATTGTCGCATAATGGAAGTTGAAGATTATTTTTAATTATATACTAGCTGTACCCCGCGGTTTCACCCGCGTAGATTTAGTTTCATGCTTTATTTCGCGGAACCCTAATATTACCTCTAATTAAAATTATCCTAAGTTATTCCTTGAAACATCAGCTATCTGCAAGTGAAAGCCCGTTAAAATCGGTCCAGCCGTTCAAGCGTGATGTCGTGACCAAGGGAAATAGGGATTAATTTTTATAGATATATGTAGATAGATAAATCATCATGTCATTTAGAAAGTCCTAAGCAGTAAGGGCCCTTTCTCAACCCGGGGATCGAACCTAGGACCTCATATTTCGCAGCAGCGTTTTAAGACAACAATGATGTACACAGGTAGGCTTTAAAAAGTTCTGTAAAAAGTGTAAGCGTTAAATTGTTTTTATATAACTTTAGACTGACTATTGACATTGAGTTTTGGGCTCGGGAAATTTTCATTCTAACCAAATGAAGCTGCGGCCTGAAGTTAGTTTCTATCTATTAGTATTTTCTTAAGGTATGAAAATCTTTATGAACCTCGGCACAGACATCCCGTGGGACACTAAACGTTGTGGTTTATATAAGAACGTAATTTTCCAACCCGAAGGGAGGCGAGACCAGCATATCTGCTTTGCTTTTTCGAACGTCTCGGGGTCAGCAATTACTTTCCTAGAAGTGCCGTCTCGGGAGCTGGGGACAAAAGTTTATGCGGGCAGGCGATAGATGTCACTCTTGATGTCAACTCCAAACTGCCAAGTTATGACACCTCGCCTCGTTAACATCGCGGAATAATGGTGTGGTCCCGTCGCGAGTAAAGAACGCGGAGAGATAAAGTGGGGATACTGCGCATGTTTTTATTCGCCTCTCGTCATACATATTGACAGAGACAATAATGATTAGGTACTGCTCATTCAAAGGTACTCGATCTTAACTCGTGACGGGACCTGTACTAGGTACATTATATTGGGTAGATGTTTTATTAAACTTGGTTAGGAGGATTTTATAAATGAGAATTATTTTTCCATCTTGTAGGCCTTGTATGGTATTAGTGAGTAGGCGATGACAATACCTTATGCGTAATCACGTGATCATGGTTGGACATTTTATGTAATGAAAATTCATAAAACCGTAAAGCATGAGAAAACCTTCAAAATGTTTAATTGTGGGTTTTGAGGAAATCTTCGTATAATCTTCGTAAGTATATGTATCTACTGCTTTTGCTAGTCTTGTAAATGTTTAAAAACCTAGTAATTGAGTACGAGTGTAGATTCGCCATTGGTTCATCAGCCTACAATATATTCGACTATTTATTTATAATAACAACAATGCGAACGGAGCTAATATTTGATTAATCACTATAACGATACAGTAGTTATAGTAAAATAAATGATATTGAACTAAGTTCTAAAAGTGGATGAGAATTAAACAACACAGTGACGAAACGACATTAACAAGAGCGTCCAATCATAAGAAGCCAACATGAAAATCATAAATTGATGAAGTGCTGGACCCAAGATGACTTAAACAACTTTAAGGTTCGTTAATTACATCAACATGAAAGGGTCGCCGGTGAAAATATATGACACAAAAAGTACTTTGTATGTTAATACACCTATTAACACGATTTTACATTCCACTTACCAGTATTTATCGGTTACAGCCGATAATTTAATTGCATTCTTTATTACTTTTGTTGCGAATTCTGCTAATTTATTGCCGAAAGCAAATACGGGAGCTCGGTTAAGTGCATTTGTATGTTTTTTTTTATTTCAATTCAAACGCTTTTTTAATTAATTCAACTTACAGTTCTTTAAAAATACTATCTAGACTAATACATATTATAAAGAGTTTGTAAGTATGTTTGTAACGAATTGGCTTTTCGCGAATTTTGTAACGAATTCTTTCAACATTTGAATGCTACATTATCACTGATTAATATAGGCTATATTTTATCTCCGTACACCCACGAGAACGGGAACTACGCAGGTAAAACCGCGTGACATCCGCTAGTATGTTACAATGCATTCAACAATGGCAACATTGAGAAATTACTACCTACCTATTTCTCATACTTCTTTGCCAAGTTATAATGTACCTATTTGCTTGAATAAATTATAAGTTTTACAAAAACTACTCTGCAAAGCATTTTTTTATATGTCTTAGTTAAATCTGAAATCCGGAAGACGTGTTTTTATGTCACACGTTTCTCTAATTTGATTGTATCTCCACAAGGTAATTTAATTGTTTAACAGAGTGGTACTAGCAATGTTCCAAAGCTTAGGAATGGTAATTTCCCTTGGGACACTGTAATTAGTTTAAAGTTAGTAGAATATTTGTACCTGCTCATAACACAATCCATCCCTACAGTTGAGTACAGAGTCGAGACTTTTAGGCGCACTTTTTTGGCATGTGGGATAAGCTTATGGTATGTATCCGTTTAAAAATAAAATAAGATATCCCTAATGTTTAATTTTTCGTCGTTGTTCTTACAACTTATTTTTGTGGTTAAGGTTAGTTGTAAGAGGTAACGAAAGGTTTGATGTTTATTTGATGATTTGTTTGGATGATATTCTAAAAACGATAATGCCCCAATAAATTATAAAATAAACGACGTAAAATAAAAATTTAATGTTAAAGGATTTATTATATATTTTTACATACAAAATAGTTGCATAGGAAGAAAAAATATGATTTGTACCTTCGTAGTTATGAGGGAACAGATGAACTCACATACATACATACTAACATACTATCGTACATACATGCCAGTAAAAACCCTATTCATAATCATAAATTTGCTTTTTTTGCTTCGTCGGAGAATGCCCGAATCCAGCACAAGAAGAAATACTCGGATAGAGTATTATATATTTAGAAATACTCAGATAGAATGAGGAGATGAAGCAAAAGGGGTATGAAAGGCTAAAGATAGAATGACGCTCTTTACTCTGCTTACTCCGAGAGGGACTCAGCGGGTAAAAGCAACGTGCATGGAGGTACTAATAACTCTCAGTTTCATCACATCAGCAGCAATTTATTTATGAATACCAAACTTTTCGAGTGGATTATTCCCATCAATAACGTATATAAATAACCATTACGTGATTAGTTATCAACAAAGAAATCGCCGCACTTGGAAGTTATGGCGAAAGTTATTCCCAGTGGCAATGAAGGCAATTCCCGATGTCCATAATTATAATTTACTGATATAATTTGCTCAACTCATACAAAACTAAACGACAAATTGATTTGGTTCCAACTTTGTCGAACACACCATTCCGCAATTAAAACCAAACTTTATTTTAAAGTCGTTAAGTAGATATTTCGTATCCGTTATTTTTTAATGTTGATTTTAGATCTTAAGTGGAAATTTAATAGATAGTGAGTATATTATACTACGGAAATATTCAGCCTAAGGGAAATTAATTCATTTAAATCATAAAGTTCTCTCCAAGGATTTTAATAGCACTCTTAATTAAAATAAAGTGAGTGACAATTAACGTAGATAACCGAATTTAAATAAACGCTTTGTACGTTAAAATCTCATCAGAGTCAAATTAACTATTTGCTAACTATTTACTAATATATTAAAAAGGATCTATTAAAACCTATGTCTGTAAACCTTATCTCGGTAAAAAGATGAATAAAGCCTATTAGTGAGAGACCTCATAAAAAATATGCATAATATTACTAACCGTACTTCAAGGAATATAATTTAAGATAATACATTTGAAATGTATAGTTAGTCTATTTAATTATTCAGAGACAAATATATGCGTTCGTAATTTAGTCTTCCTAAAATTAACTATATCAAAAGTAGTTTCTTCAAATATTATCTTAAATAACACTTCTTAAATTTACTATATTGCTTTAACTTACCGCGTTAAAAAGTTGTCGATGTAAGTTTTCGCGACTACTAACTCGATATATTCGCGGCGCACCGCACCGTTACCGCGCGTGGTTCTCATGCCAAAGTCGGACCGACACTGCCTGTCTGATAGCGTGGCTGATAGCAACCGATATCTCTACAACACTATAGCTACAATAACCCTTTGTTGATAACATTCCTGGGGTTGCTTTCAATTTAGAACTTTTGAATTTGGAATCCTAGAGGCGCCCTAGAGGTTTCGTGTCCAATATTATTTATGTCGAATGTTTTTCATCGGCGTAGATAAGAGATTTTCGCGCATGAAATATTTTCCAATAATTATATTGATTGATGCAAAACTGTCATAACAATTTACGTAGATGATGGTACAGTATCGCAATGTGTTAGTAATTTTTCAAGGCATAATTTCTTGTATATGATTTCAAATTCAATTTCAAATTAAAAAAATCTTCGCTTGATCTGACTTTTGACGTAGGTTTTGTAAAATGTTAGGCTCAATTCATTTGGTGGTGAATTTATTTAACAATCTGAAAAGTATTACAATTCTTTAGATTAAGGTACGGTTTAGACAGTGATACTTGGTGTCTTGTTGATTCGTGAAAGCTCACATTGAGAGCACTCAATAATTTGTCATGTCCTTTTTAGAGCAACTCGATATACAAGCTCCAGTTATTTTGCGGTTGGACCGCTGATTGAACCTGGCTCCGGCGGTTACCGAAAACAAAATTGAACATAAACAACAACTTTCATCAAAGTTACCGGGTTTCTTTGTTTACTTATATGATTGCGTAATTATATATTCAGTAATGCTACTTCGTTGATGCTGTGGGTTGTAAGATTAGGACTTAGGTATGTGTTGGTAAAATCGTGCTCTTGTCATTAGGAAGCATCTTAGTGCTATAGGGCATGTATTTTTATTTAGATATTTATATAATAGTTTAGTAAAACCTTAAGCGCCGTGTTCATTTCATTTAAGTTTGCAGTATGGTAACTTGATCTAATTTTTGAAATGAGAACGTTTGCTTCATTGGAGCGTGAGAATTGCCACTCTTAAAGTTTTTAAAATTTATAGTTTATATTTTTTGATAAATTTCGTTTAAGCACGTAAATTACGTACTATACACGAACGTCACGCCGTCACGCCCCAGAGGTGCTTAGAATCTCATAGTTGCGTGCGTCTGTGTGAGTGCGCCGCTTCGAACGATTAGTTCTTAGTTACCATACTGCTTGTAGTAATCTTATGTGTGTGGATGTACGTGGATGGCCAGGGGGTCAACCATGGTCGTTTCTGCCCACGTCACAGCTTATAAGTCCTTAAATACTCGTTACTTAAAACGATCATAGTTTCCCATTTGAAGCCTTTGAATTATTGAAAATGTATTATTATTCTGTCGAGAAATATGCTGCGTAAGCTCATTTATTTTAAGTGGAAAACTTTATGCAATTTGTAACGACTGCTTCGCAGCATGCAGCGTTGGGTACTAAGGAAAATTTGTCTTATAACTAGTTATAAGGTTATCATTTGTCCGTTCAAAACGAGTGGTGCTTTATTTATTCTCACTCGAAGCATGTGCATGGCTATAAACTGTCAGTACTTTTCGAGTATTTCGATAATTGTTGCTCACGCCTGTGTTATCCGAAGTTATGGGCAGATATGTTGGTATCGTACACCCCCATTTCGCTAGTTATGTTAAGTCCTTAGATATAGGGGATGAGCCTATTACCATTAACCGGGCACTAATCTAGACTCCGGGACATCTATACTCTCCCAGTAATAACTGGGAAAGTATAGATGGAAAACCCAAAAACACTTTGCCCGACCTGGGGACAGTCTCCAATACCGCGCGGTCTTCAGTAGTACTTGCGACCACCAGGGTCTGTAGACAAAATAAAATTCTCCTCACACTTCACTAAATGAAACTATGCAAAATATATAGGAATGACATTTGTCACGTGCCTGATTCATGTCATTTCCATACATTTTGTATCGCTTCTATTAGCGCAAGTGCGAGAGATGCCTACAGATCAAATAGGCAATATTTATTTGTGGGTTTTAATGTATTAGCTTCTGACAAGTTATTCTTATAAGTAAGTATAATTCATAAATGCAACTGCCTTAGAGTGTAAGTAGGTAGAACTTAGGAATAATGTCAAAAATTTAATATTTCAATAACTGGACGCAAAAAGCAACTTTGTTTTCTTCTTTATAAGCTGAAAATTAATCGATTAAAACAACATCTATGGAAATTAATATTCTACCGTTCTCATATATAAGTCTTCTTGTGTCAAACTGGAATGAAACAAGCGCTTTCCCTGTTGTAAATTATGATTTTTCTACATCAAGTATCATTTGACCTTCAGTGTTAATGAGAGCCATCTGTACCAAGGCAGTAACAAAAACGATTAGGAAGCTCTTGCTTTTCTTGATCGCCATTCTAACACAAAATATAAAGACCGAAAGGCGGCTTCTTTTATTATAAAACCAGCTGTGCCCCGAAGTTTCATCTGCATAAACTTATTTTCATAGGTCACATTATTTCGCGAAACCCTTATTAAAAAATAAATAAAAATAAGCCTAAGTTACTCCTTTTAAATTGGGCTTAAAATCAGCTGTCTGCTAGCCGTAATCAGACATAAGCTGGAACAGACAGATAGACACAGGAAAATTGCAGAAAAATGTTTTTATTTATGTAAGTACGTACTTATATTCATACGGATTTAGTGAAAAGCTGTGGAATTACAAACAGACACTTCAATTTTATTTATCTGTATAGATTGTTCGGGAACCGTACACACACTAGCTGGGCCCCAGAAGTTAAAGGAATTTTACTCAACATTGAGCTATTGGTCCCTTATAATCAAAAGTACTAGGGCGACAGAAGTTAGAAGAGGCTGTTTTCAGCTGTAGAAAACATGTTTAACGCTTAGGCTGTTTGGCTGAGAACAAATCTTAATGACGTCTATATTCTCTATTAATCTATGACTACACAGATAAATAAAACTGTCTGTTTGTAATTCCAAATTAATAGCTTTTCACTAAATGCATTGGAAAGTTTATAGGGTATTGGCATAAAAAAACGCTTATCCCCGAAGGGCTGAACCGATTTTAATTGGACATTCACTCGCAGATAGCTGTAGTTTCAAGGAGTAACTTAAGGCTTTTAATTTTTACTTTAGATAAAGTTTTTAATATATATCCTATGCGGGTACTTACCGACGGGGCACAGCTAGTTGAAAACAATGAAATGATCGGTTTCATTTGATCCGCTATGTTGAATTTAGTAGTGCTGTTACAGTAGTTTAAATCTAGTACCTAGTAAGTGTTATTAGAGCGAGACTTAGCTAACATAATGAAGTGAAAAACAAATGAAAATGAAAAATATTTATTCAGTTTGGTAATTATTTATAATTAAATTGAAGATAACTTAATTTTAACAGTCTAAAGCCCACTTAAGGGATGGCAGCTTGACCTCGATAGCACAACAGTTAAAATACTAATTTCGGAGTTGTTACACAGGTTAATGAAGTTCATCTTTCCTAGCTCGTTCCCTTCGCACTAAGGATAATAAAACTGATCGAAGGTAAACAAAGCCCACGTAGCTTTGTAATGAGATATGTCTATGCCTTTTGTGTGTATAGTGCCGTGAAAGCCTTTCCATATTAGTCATAGCTGTGAACAGTAGGTCTAAAAAGGCCACTTTGGGAGAATCATAATGTGATCCGAATATGATTCATCACCAACATGACAAAATGGTCACTTAAGTGCAATTCATATTTATGATTCACGAATGATTACAATAATTGTAGATGTTAGTCCCTATGTAACCTTTTATGGTTCTGCTATTTGTTACAAAAGCAATTCATATTTTGTGGACAATTTTAGGAATTTTTATAGGAAAGTCAAACAGGTGAATTGCGAAATATGAATCATTCCTGAATCATATTCGGATCACATTATGATTCTCCTAAAGTGGCCGTTTTAGACCTACAGGGGTTTCACCCGCATAGACTTCATTTCATGGGTGGGTTAATTGGCGGAAACAAAATTATTTTTACAAATAAAAGTAAGCTATCTCCATGTATCAAAATTTGCCAGTGAAATCCCTTTAAAATCGTTACAGCTGTTTCAGAGTAGGTAAAGTCGAATCAAACAGTCGGAGATATTAAGCAATTGTGTGTTTATGTAAGTACCGCGTATACTTTCATATGTATAAACTAAAAAGCTGTTAATTAACAAACACTTTAATTTTATTTATCTGTATGAAGGGTTCTATTTTAGTATATATGTAAGATTCACTCTTCACTCTACCTCTAGTCCAAACATTAAGTGTAAGTTTGATGTCAAGCTGCAATGAATAATTTATTTTTGTGCCAGTTAAACATTATTTAATGTTCAAATTTACATTTATAATATAACCCTTTTAAAGGTAAACATGAGAATATGCCCATATAAAAACTTTCTTACGTGCGGATCTAAAGATTAATTCCGAATATGTAAGTCGATAATAGCTAGTTTGGATGATTGCAGCTTACATAGCGTTTAATGTATGAAATCATTCAAGCCCAATAAAGGATAAGGGATAGGTTATTTTGATGGATTGTAACTGCATCAGATATAATAATAACATAGAAAAGCAAGAAGGTAATTCGCCGTAAACAAATAGCAAGTGAAGCGACATAATCGAATATAACACGACTCATTTGCAATATAGCCTAATCTCGGCCAGCGCTTGATATCACGGAATAATCTATATTCATGAACACGATATTTATTCCGGATCACGTACACTCCTATTTGAATACAAGTGTTAAAATTACTTTTATAAATAAATCTCACGAGTTGTATACCATTGGGATGCGAAGTTCAATTAATGGCATAATTTATGATATACACACTATAGACCAAGGAATAACACGTATTGTTGTAAGTAATGGGGATTCAGGAATAAATAACACATGGTATTTAATGTCAAATGGACTAATAGTAATTCTTGGTATTGCTTATTTAAAATGTCTAATTTTATTATGTTTATGGGGATTTAGGAAGAAATAACTTGGAAACAATTGACGATTATGGACGCAAATAAGCGGAACTAAAAGTGATGATCGTTATAGCTGATTTAAAATGGTTTATATTTAAAATGTTTCCTTTAAATAGTGTGTTAAGATCATGGGGCCAACTATGATCGTTTAAGCAGCGCGTATTAAGAACTTCTTAGCTTTGACGTTTAATTTTACGGTACCATAATGAAACTCCAAAGCTCAGAAGTATTCAATACGCTCTGCTTAAACCGATGATGGTAGGCTCCCAGATGATTGTCTAAAATACCAGGTGTGTGTGAGTAAAGGAAACAACTCTGTGTTGTTGTGTTCGTATTTTTATTTAACATTTTTAAGAAATTAGAATTTGTTAATGTTTGTCATGAATAACAATCTAAAACTGTAGGTATTTCAATATTCCATAGTTTGCGTATAATGATATCTACACTAACAAAGGACGTTATAGATAGATAGCTCTAAATAGTTATGCTTCTTACTCTCAAACAATGTTTTTCGGCCGAACAGAACCAAAATAACAATTAATGCGACTCCCTAGTTTTGCTGTTCCATATTGCCGACAAATATTAATTTGTAGCTAGTATTATACGTTTATCTTATAGGAATTTGCTGTACAATATATACTATAGCTTACGCCCGCGGCTTTTTCCGCTTATTATATTTATTGCTGATAATATTATTAACTAGCTGTGCCCCGCGGTTTCACCCGCGTAGATTTAGTTTCATCCTTATTGTCCCGGCCCCTAATATTTTTAATAAATAAAAGTAGACTAAGTTACTCCTTGAAACATCAGCTACCTACCAGTAAAAGTCCCGTTAAAATCCATCCAGCCGTTTCAGAGATTACCCGGAACAAAATACAGACAGACAGAGAAAAAATTTAAAACTCGCTTTTTTAGTGTCAATAGCGTGTATACCTATTTTCGTATGCATTTAGTGAAAAGCTGTAATTTTGATATTACAAACAGACACTTCAATTTTATCTGTATGTATGTATAGATTTTTAAAGTAAATTAACACAGTATACTTTTAGCTTTAATAAGTTTAAGATTGGATGATGCTGAGTGATTGTGTCAGAAGTATTTTTATTAAAATATGCTAAATGTATATTTCCACCCGAAAAGCGTAGTATAAATATCTAATAAAGTTTTTTTTAAAGGAAACGACTCCATTTTCAAATATTAAAACAATCTGAACATAAATACTTAACAAATTTAATGAAACATTTTAATTATTCCCATGAAATTAAATTAAAGGTACCTAACCTATCATTTAAATAAGTAAAAGTTCTAATTGTAATTAATAACCGTAGGGACTAGAACTTTTTCCCTTTGAGAAAATTAACACATTTATAATTATTTTATGTGGCAAACCATATGGGGACACTAATTTATAATCAACTGAATACGATGGGTAATAAGTATAATCATAAAAACATTAACTACACCGAACTTTTCATTATTTTCTGTTGGATATGTATTACTGTTTTCTCCTTACTTTAATATACGTAGTATCTGGTTGACCAAGCTGTGCTCGGTTTCTTTTTCTCACAAAAAACTAAACTTTTTCCCACAAAAAAAAATCTTGACGTTTTCTCAAAAAATATACTAGAAAAAATAGAACCAAAAGAAAAAATCGAACCGGTGAATGTCAGTTTCGAACCGGGGTACTCTAGTTTCGTTATCACCTCGTAAGCTGACAGCTGAAACCCTCATACAAAATTTCATGAAAATCGTTGCAGCCGTTCCCGAGATCCAGATTCTATATATATATATATATATATATATATATATATATATACAAGCATTGCTCGTTTAAAGGTATAAGATATACGTACCTAGTTCAACGACTGATAGATATAAATTTTTATGAATTTAATACAAAGTAAAAACCTTACAAATCTAACATTTATAATTTATACTCCAATTTTTATTTTTATTTAACGCAATCATATCGACATCCAAGCTCTTTTCCTTACGAGTACTTAAGAAAAAAGAAACGTTAAAACACACGATTCCGGGTTTTCGGGACCAGCTATTTTCGGGATTACCAGCTTTTCCCGTAAATTCCAGATCCTCTTCGCAACTGAAAAAGTTCGTGACCGTGAAAACGTAATACGTTCATACCAAGCCTCGATTTATCAGATATTATAGTACTTTCTGAAGGCAATGTGAAGCGTATGCTTTGTGGTCACATTTCGTAAATCGCGACTTCGAAATTATAAGTGCTCATGTAAAAAAAAAATGGTTTTGGCCAAAATATCAGAAAATCTATTCAGTGGCAAAGTAACTTTACTCTAAAAGATATTACAATCTTAAAATATACAAGCGATAAGTAATAATTATAGTAATTTAGTAAGATAAAAGGTATATTTGGGTAATAAATAAAATCCTCGTAACATAAACAAAAATTGAAATTTTTTTGTTGTATGTAGATGCTATTTCAAAGTACGGAGATTAGAATGTTATATTCTAGAAACCTATTTTATAAACAATTCTTAACTTTGCCCCTCACTATGTTGCATACGTCCGATTCAAACGCTGCTGATGCTACCTGCCTGCCGACAAATAGAGAGGAACTACATCCATAATTCCAAGAAGTTTACATATTACACACGCCTTATATCTAGCACACGCATCCAAAGGCGTACAGTGTAGACGAACTTCGATATTGAGATGAACATTACATACATACATAAATATGCTCACGCCTGTGTTCCCCAAGGGATAGGCAGAGGTGTTGTAATAACAACACCCAATTTTTACCGAAGATGATTATGTGCCAACGTGACAGATGGTGAGTCGATCGCCGCCTCAGGCACTATAGATAGGTTTTTGAAATATTTCTCAGACATATCCAGGTTTCTTCACGATGTTTCATATGAAATCACTGCACATAAGTTCATTAGTACAGGCCCCGCTGGGATTCGAACTTGCGTCGCTTGTGTAGCAGGTGACTGCTCAAACCCCAAGGCCACCACGGCTATAACTATATGAAGATTACATACTGATCAGTCATCATATGACTGGCCTTACCACTGACCATTGTTGGGGTCGGCCCTTGATGAAACTCTATGCTGATTACCAGATTTTTATACGAAGTGACTGCTATCTGACCATCTGTTAACCCTTTTCACATACTGATCAAAGTAATATATAACAATTATCTAGGTCATTAAACTTATCTCATTGCTTCAATTCTATGTAAAATCATTTATATTGTGGAACAGGTCCATATTTTCAGCTTCACGTAAGGATCTCTAATCGTGGAAAGACGTTCTTAGTCACACATTAACATAGTTGTATTCACGTCATTTTAATAGATAAGAAAGTGTGGGAGGATATCACGCCCACGGTCTAAGATTCAAAGCGAACATGCCCCGGTCTACATTTCTTGGTTGAAAGACGATCCATAATACTGCGTGGTTAGGAAATAGATTCTTTCATCTGTTCTTATATTAAGTATGCTATTATAAGAATAATACCTTGATACCGGCATACAAAAGTCCTATAGTAAGTTTGTCACCATCTATCTGGTACGGTAGGTACAAGTGCAGTTAAGGTTTATCGAAAATAGTGGGGGCAACTGCGCATGTATTTTATTCGCGTCGCGCCATACAGACGGATACAGACTTATAAAATTACTACTGCGCATTAAAAGTCAGCGCTCATAACTCGTGACGGTACCTGTAGGAAGTAATCTTTAAGTGATAGTAGATAGAGTAGTATCCTTACTGAACCCCTATCACGAGTTTGCCACCATTTTCCTGGTGGTACTGCTAGCGTCTCCGCCGAATATTTGTACAAGAATTTGTGCAAGAATCCTAGCGGTGACGTGAAGAACTAAAATAACTGTTACAACTACTGTGGGTGACGTTAGCGAGTATAGATTACGTAAACAGTAATAAGGGTACTGAAGATCGCAGTCAAATAACTAACTAACTAACCAAGGGGAGGAAGCGTGGAAAAGGCGTGTGCTAGTCAAGTTCCTCTAGCTATGTTGGCACAAATATTATATTTCGGGCTCGCCCACCTTACGTTTTTAATTATAGAGTCTTTTTGATTATTTCCTTTACTGTGTGATAATGATGAAAATCATTTCAAAATTACATTTAGAAACAATTTTGTCCAATATCCTCAAACCATGTTGTTAGGTGACGTAACATTGAATTCTATTGAATGTCCTTATTGCGTGGCATTACGCAAGGCAACGCGACTCTAAATAAGAACCGTAGCGTAGACACCGCATGAATAGTGATAGCACTTTTATAAGGACGTGTTGGTTTCTGATGTAATTGTCACTACGCCACTCTGTACCTTTACTATAACGGGATCTTCCGTTCTGATTTCGATGTTCGACTGAGGACTGCTGTGAAGATCGCAATCTTCAAGCAGAATGGAATATTTAAATTTAAAGTCAATTAACTACTTTATGGTTTCCTTTTCGAATGAGAAAAAAATATTAGGATATCTGTTATAAGAGGAACAGCTGGGCAACGTGTGACTTTCTTAAAATACTCGGACTCATTTCTGGGCATAGGCGTTTAATATTCTATTTAATTAATGACATTTACAATACTTATCAGTATTTAATGTATACATTTGACCTAAATGGGTAAACGTGTACTCATAACACTTCTTCAACTATTAGACTTACTATTTTCATTAGGTTAACATTCAACTTCATATCCAGCAAACTTAAATTAGTTGGTTAACTACTATAACATGCGATATTCTACCGCCATGTATTTTTGAGGCGCAAAGGACACTCCAAAGAACGCGCCGATTCTATTTAGCACTCTGATAACACGGCCCGTTTGAAAATTAAAATGATTTATTCAGTTTAGGCCAGGGCCTAAACTGAAGTGCCTTACCAGGGTAAGGCACTTATGAAAGTTGAGGAATTTTCCACCGGTTCGGAAACTAACCTTCTGAGAAGAACCGGCAAGAAACTCAGCTGTTACTTGAGACAGGTTAAGATCACCACTTTTACTGTTATTAAATATAAAAAAAAACTCCTATACTGTTCCCATGTCTTACAATTATAAGGTACCACATGAACGACCCCTGGTATCACAAGCGTTCACAGGCCACCTACCTGTTTACCATTGTTATGTAAAAAAAATGTACTTACGCTACATCATTTCTTGAAATGAGATCACTCGTATTATTTTCGCCGTACATTTCCCGTTTCCCAATTATCAGCCGGTAGTTGATCGGCAGTCGAGCATTTATTTGATGTGTATGAGAAGAGACACGTGTTGATCGTTGGATATCTAGGGCATAAATCAATTCGACGAACTAACTGGAAAATGTCTCGGTTTATTTTCGAAGTGTTTTATGTGATCCTATAAGAAGAGTTTATTATTCCTTTCTCTGCGGAACACACTTATATCGTTTTATATACTCCAAGTTTCGTTTGAATTTAAGGCGAATAACACGACAGTTTTATTAGGAGCTACGTGATATAATTTCAAACTAAGATTAAACATACACTTGTCGGTTTGTATTGTATTTTTGAAAAGGGGTACAATTTTAAATATAGGCACATTCCGTATTTGTAGCTGTATAATACGGCACCAAAACTACGTGGCCTATTTTCGTTTAAATCCATGAATAAAATAGAAATAAAAATGAAATTGCTTGCACCATGCTCCAATATTAACGAAGATTTTGAACTCACGCCAAAGTCGAGACAATCCATAAACCGAACGGGATATGTTGTCCATGTATAGGTAGAGTGATTGACCTATATTGACACTGTTGATTCAGCCAAACTTCTCGGGATATAGGCGAACTACCTGCTAGCAAGCTAAAGCAATTCCCGAGCTTGTTTGACATGTGCTAGACTGCTTCTCATATGTATTACATTGTCTGTGCTATGATCGAAAATTATCGCAAAGAGCAACTAGCTTACCTCTGATGTGAATATATAAGTATTTCTATATTTATAAATCCCTTCCAAACTAATTTTGGATTAGCGACTTCCAAAAAAAGGACAAGGTTCTATTTCGACGCGATATTTTTTTTGATTCGTGAATCATTTGAATTAAGTTTTGATATTCATTAGTAGACTGTTTAATTAATCGTATTTTGACACCATAAAACAAAAAACAATCATCATCTCCCTGGCCTTATCCCATACATTGTTGGGGTCGGCACTTGATTCAACCCGATGTGGCTGATCACCTAATTTTTATACGAAGCGACTGCCATCTGACCTTTGCAACCCCATTTAGGAGGAAAATCTGTGATCTGGGTTAAACCAGTTGTCAGATTATTTTTAGGCCTCCGACTGATCTGTAACGATTGCCAAAGATGTTAAATTGGCAACCAGGACCGACGGCTTAACGTGCTCTCCGAGGCACGGAGGGAACTCGGGCGGTCACCCACCCAACTACTGGCTAGGCGTATGGTTGCTTAACTTCGCTGATCGAATGATATGCGCAATAGCAACTGTGCCACGAGCTCGTCAAAACAAAAAAAACAATATTACGTAATTAAATTATGTTTTTAGTACCTGCCTACTAACTTACAATCATGTTAAATTCCTTTAGATGAATTGTGACCATATTTTGGTCTAAGCTATGCACTTTCATTATTGCTTACTAACTTACTGTGCAGGACATCGAAATGGCTGCTCGAAATTTGAAAAATCTGTATTTTTTTATTTTTATTATTATTATTTCACCTACTCCTACGAACAACCTTATTAAAGTATCCAAAGAATACCCAATTAATGTTTCCTATAAGAGACCACAACTAGTTGCAATCATACCTACGGAAATGACTCCCGCATTCAGTTCCACGGCACTGATTTATTTACAGAATCCCAAAGCAACTGAGGAGGGTTGAAAGTTTTCTTATTTCCGATATTCAGAATAGGAGTTAATACAAGTTCTGTAAATGTATTTGTTAATGAATCGATAATTTCAAAACTTCTTACAACTTTAAGGATTTGTTTTCGTTTCATAATTGAGTAAATGATTACGGTGAGAGTGATATCAATAAAGACTTTCATGGTATTTGTATGTACTTGTCTTATGTATTAACATCCCATTAGTTAATATTTATTGGGATTAGTACTAACAGTATCAGGTACCAATATTAAGTATAGAAGCCTTTCCAGGTAATTATTACTCGACTAAAGATTATTCGATTATGAATAACATAACAAGGTCTAAAGTAATTACGGTGAAAATCGAATCCAATCTAAAATCGAACCACTTTCGCGAAACGTTTCCATTATACCTGTTCTACTTACTGTTACATTTGTAAAAGAGCAATGCAATATCCGGAGTAGGTATTTGTTTATTTTTAACCTTTTGCTTTCGTTACTACATAATATATAATATGTAACTTCATAAATGTTACTATGCGATCAAAGTCAAATCAAGAACCATTTTCACAATTTATACATAAACATACATTACTGTGCTAACGCCTGTAGTCCCCAAAGGGGTAAGCTAGATGTAGGTACTTATAAGTACACCCACATTTTGTCTGTTTGTTTAAGTCCCATTTAATAGGGGTGAGACTATTGCCATTAACCAGGAACTCATCCAGATTCCGGGCTGCTACTGTGAAATTACAGATGAACAAACTCAATAACGCTATGGCCGACCCCGACATCAGACTCAGGAACTCGTGTTCTGCCGTATTACTTGTGACCACTAGACCAACAAAGGAGTCATGTGTAAATTGCACACCATTCTAGTCTGGAACCGCTTGTCCACCTGTTCTTCAAAGAACAGAAAATATAATATCGCAATTATGTAAATTAAGGCTAACATACATGGGACAAGTTAAGGTAAAGGTGTCAGTCATGACGTATAAGGAGGTCAAAGAGATGGCACTGGACAGAGGCAAATGGAAAGAGTTGCATCGGTTACACCGACAAGAGTCTCATTACTCTGAAATTCGTGATAATGGCGTAGAATTAATTAATTTTGAACTTGAGTAATAATATCATCCAGATAAAATTTTAATTTGCTCTATTCTCCTTCAGTTACCCGCTCTGTGAATTAAGGACTCTGTGGGATGATAACATCTTTTCCGCAGGATGTGACTCTTTTTATTTTGGACAATTTACACAATATTTTTATAAGTTATAGCCTATATAGGTATGTTTTATTCTGATGTATAAGCTATTTATTGTATTTTTTTATTAATTCAGTACTTTTAGCGTAAAAGTGAAACAAACTTCCATTACAAACTTTCGCGTAGGAAGTACGATACATACACTATACATACAGGTATAATTTGCTCTGTTGCATTTTTTATTGAATCAGCCTAGTCTATTCGCATAAGATTGATTCTTGTATTATTTCCGACAGCAAGGTTGTGAATCAGCCACAAGGCACAGCTTGGAGGTAAATGTTATACCGAGTATCAATTGTATTACTTTATTGGCTCATGAGATTATAAAGTTATGTATATTATGGGAAATGGGCTGCACAATATTCTCTCGATTGAGTTTATTATGAAGTCATAAACTTTTAATGCTATTCCATTTTCAGGTCACAGCGTTGTTCTTATTCGCGGCAATAAAAATAAGTAGAAGTTATTAATTTTTTATTCTTTATTTACATGAGATAGACTTTATTTACATCAGATACAATTGATAATAATATTGTTATTTTAAACTATTTTATTGTATGTTAGCACAGTTAGATATATTGCATATCTATCTGTGCTAGCTACTATAAGGGTACCCCTTAGAACCTACGTCAAAACTTAGGTTACTGTTGACGCGGGATAGTTTGCCAATCCCGCGGGACAAAGTATCAAGTCTAAATTAATGCACTCGCCAAAAGTATTGATAGATCAATGTTGATGAAATTTCGCCGGAGTGTATTCTTTAGAGACCACTAGGTAAAACTTTATGACTTAACCCAAAGGGAATATACAATATTTCAAACTAAAATCGATATATCATCAAAAACAAGGATAGTGGAACAGGTGAAATTTGTATTCGAGTATTGCTTTGGAAATAAAATGATACACTGTTGAGTATTATTCTAAATAATTTCCTTTTTTTAAAAATAAACTCCCTAACGGACCCCCCTGCAGACGAGAAAGTGATCAAATAATGAATTAAGTAAGTATATACAGATAATAACTTCAGCTCGACAAATAACAAAAAAAGTATTTGAAAATTTAGTTTTCGGTTATATTTGCATTTTGGTCATTGTTTCAAGAACCATCGCCATCACTATGATTTATGGATAGAAGATCAAAATTTGAATAATCTTGGTCTATAAATCATTTCGTTTTATACCGCTGTTCATTTGTCATTCATATAGAAATCACAGACTGATCTTGGCTGTAAAACATAATGTGACAAGGGTCGTGTGTAAAGAGGATTTTAATTCGTGCTCTTGTCCGACGACCGATTCGTTTTCATATGAAAAATTCAATATTTTACAATTCGTACATTGTCTCGACACGTTGCCAGCAAAATAAATTTTTCTTGAATAATTCAACGGACTTTCGATTTTTATCTTGAAAATGAGTTGTCTCGTTAGACTCACGTTTTGCCCTTTGACAAACTGAACAAAGGGTTATTTTTATTATGGAGCTGCATACTTCAACCCATTCCTTGTCTTACTCAAGTACCCGGCGATGTGAAGGTACTTTAATCTGTAGAATACTCTTTTTATATTTTGAGACAATTTACTCAAGTGGAAGACCATTGGAGTAAATTGATTCAAATGGCTAAGAAGCCTAAACATTGCTTTATAGAAATTTATTCAGATTAGATACTTGAACAGGTACATATGCAACATCCCTGACACTGGCATCAGATACATCTTTGTATCTGATCCGCGGGGTTCGTATACCTCATGCTTTGCAGATAGGGCCGCTACGACTAGCCATTGTGGAAAGGGTTGCATTCACTTCTACCAGTCCCTCCACTCCATCCTCAGTATCGAAGGAATATAACTCTCATTCAAAGTAGTTATACTTGGATGCTTTGTTATAGAGGTCCTCGTCGTCGGGCAGCTCGACAATTCGAACGGAAGGTCCCGTCATACCCAATTTTTTATGTCTCCTATTAAATGATTAAATATTTTAAATAGTTCAATGGCAAGTGACCTATTGCACTCTCAGAAACTCGCTAACAAGGGAAGTGCGCGCGGCAAGCAATACTTTTAAATCACCTACTTTTATTGGTATCGACATCGGCAACTTGTCCAGTGATTTCTAGGATGAGCATGGAATACTTACGAAGTACTTAAAGAAGCATCGATGTGGCAAAATTAATAATTAGATAACTAGGTCCTCAGAATAAAAAAAATATGCTACATATAAAAGTTTGTACAGCGCCAAGCAAGAAAATTGTTGCTTTTTTTAGTCTCGCGTTTTTGCAGGTGTTTCCTGATTATACTCTTACAAAGTGACTCCAATCTGGGTTATGACCTTGCAAGATTTGCCTAGAAAAATTGTTGGTAGAACCGAATTGAATGATTCACAAGATTGGCAATGACGTTCAACGGAAACCACGATGAAGATTCCTCAATAAACACGTTAACCCATAACTATAAATAATATTAATTTACTGCTACTTCTGATAGAAGTATGCACAACATAAATAACAAAGGATCAGTCAATTTGTTGAAGGAAGGTACACAGCGCATTTATTGATGCCAGATACTCATTAATTCCTTAAAACAACTTTGCCTAGAACTGTTCCTGAGAGAAGGCTATAGATAGATTCGGTATAATCTGTCACGTTGGCACTTAAAATATATCTTCCGTGAAATTTGAATGGCATTGCCTGCCTATTCGGTAATCATTGCGCAGGGCACGGTTATAAGATACCTACATTTTATTTTTATTTTAGTAAATATATTTTGTTTATTACGAAAAAAGTAAATTAGCGTTCCAATATGCCAATTATTGCTAGATAGAAGAATCCTATGGCTAAAATCACAGGGCACAACTAGTGTACACATAAATACATAAAATTGTGCTATGTATCCCATACCAATTGGAACTTTATGCATGTAGCTACTTGCTTTTAATGTTTTACATAAAATAGTAAATAACTGACTGTCGCTTTCTGATGCTTTGTTTTCACGATGCTCGTAAATTTGATGCCAATCCAAGTGGCTTGTCGCGAGACACAAACTAATATCATAAACCAAGTGATAGGTTTTGGAGGGTTTCTCGTAAGATAAAGGCTTAATACGTAAGCATTCTTCTGATTAAGCATTGCGACTTTGAAAATAACATCAACCGACCAAGTTCACTTTGAGGTAACCCTTACATATCAGTTTTCCAAATATATTGACATAGAATAGTCATCCAAACAAGTTAAGATCGATGGAGTCCGAATATTAGGCGATATTTGTTCAGGATTGGCAGCAATACTTCAATTTGTGCAAAGTTTGGCGAGCGTCTAACATCGTGAAAGGATCAAATTGTGATACGGGTAAACAAAAAATAAAACGTTTCGCAATGACATGGCTTTCAAAGTATTTTCGTGGTGTAACGACGGAATCTGGTTTGAAGTGGTCGCGCAACGTCTAGACAAGATGACATGAACGCCAATAGAAGCCAGAAAAGCTTACAATCCGTATGATAGATCACCTATTACATATTTTTTAAAGTTATTTTTTAACCGATAACATAACGGACGAGGTGAGATACCCGTTCCAAAATTCTAATTTTTCACTTATTTTTAAATTAATATTTTTAAGTGCACATAATACATCATTCAATCGACCGATCTATCTTATTACATAAATGCAGAATTCCTCATGGTAGCCATAAATAAATAAAAGTGCACTATATGTAGTATATTATACCTACTCTTTCACTTCATATTCAGAAAAAATAATAATTTTACCATTTTACAGTGACAGTTTTAAAAAGGAATTGCCTTATCTATGAAGTAATATCAATTATGAGAAGGTGAATTTGAACTAAAGTATTCGTTCATAACTTGAGTTAACTCCAATAATTTATATCGAGGAATATAATAATTTCTATTTAAATATATTCTTAATGGAATATTTGTGGGAACGCTGGAAGTATGCACATAATTGAGAACACAATAATAGAATTACCGTTAAAAAATATTTTTAACCGACTTTAAAAAAGGAGGAGGTTATCAATTCAACTGTATGTTCTTTTATGTTAAAAATGTAGTCCTGTTGACCAATTTGGAATTGCTGACTTTAATTCTGATGAAGTTTAAAGCTTATTTATTTGTTGATTTGCTGCCGGACTTCAGGCACAGGGCAACGACACTGCTTGTGAAAGATTTATTTCTATCTGTCGTAGACTCGGATTTGCATGATCGCATAGTAAAGTGGATTATCCTACATGATGCACTATTGATATTTGCAAGCTCCTCATAAACTTTATACCGTGATCGAATATCGAGAGTTGCAGATCACGCCTTTTTCAGTCATCCCACACTATCTATCCTGAGTTATGGCTATTGAATAGGGTCTGGGTATAAGCTCTCAAATTGAATCGTATACCTAATCACTTAACTCTCGGGATAATAATTAGCTTATTCAATAAAATACCATTATAGTTGTTATCATCTCATCGTGGAATTTGTTTAATATTTATGGGCCACGCTACAAGGCTATTTTTACATCCTAACATATTCTAAGATCGGAAGTTGTAACATTTCTCGTTACAGTAAGGCTGCCAAAAACGTCCTTACATGTACTACGCTAGTAATATGATCATTAATTTGAAGAGCACTTCCCCAAAATATACCAAACAACTAGACGACTCATGTCCGTCTGACTAATGTCTAAGACTTGTTCCGAGTTGAAATATTAGAAATGTGTGTGACGTAAGATAAATACGGGTGGAAAAGCTTAATGAATTATATAAAATCGTGGAGCAGAGCAATCAGTTGATAACGTCGAGTGCTTGGTCGTCGGCAAAGGGCCCTGAACGAGCGCAGCACGCGAGATCCAACTGGTATATTAAATCCACTTGCGACGGTATTGCTCTCGGCGACACCGGACATACAGGCGAGAACATTGATTGAACTTTTTAAAATACACGTTACAATTGTAGGCATTATGAACTCACTATAACGACCAAAAAAATACACAAAGTTCGTCAAAAATTATCTAAAAGAAAAAGATAACACGTTTGAGTTCGTTAAAATATTGCAAACTTTGATCGGCAATCAAATTATGAGTAGTGTACACTCACTAAAATTTAAATTCCATGAACTTTATTTGTTTTGTATTGCTTTGCGTTATAATGTAATGCTCGTTCATCCTTTAATGGTAGTCCATCGATTTCATTTCACACAACTTTGCTGACGCTACATATAGCATCAGCATCAAGCATTTGAAGACGTCGGAACTTCTTATATATCACCTTTTGGCCAACTTTGTCGATTTTATTCATACGTCGACTAAAAACTCCTTTTAAAGTATGTGGCAGTGAGTCCAGTCTGTGTGTTGTCTGTTGCAGAAATAGTTTAATTACAAAGCACCTAACCATAACTGACCCCGTTATTAACATTTTGTACTGACTTCTTCAAGAGGTATCGCGCAATATTGCATGAAAATTTTACTCGACAATATTGTTTTTATTTTCTTAATTAAGGGTCGTAATTTATGTTTTTAAATGTTCCATGTCATGAGTTACAGTGAGGGTGGGTAGAGTAGATAGACAAGACAGGACACTATCATTCAATTCGAAGGCTTTTAGGGTAGAAACACGTACCTGTGTCGTCTGAATGGTCTTGTGGACGGATGTGAAAGGATGTCGGAGTGCTCTTCCCTCTTCGATCTAATAACTCGTCATTCTCTACCGTAAACGATATGACCTTTAGGTTAATGGGTTTTAGTTCGCAATAAGATCTCAACTTCTTTGTTTAATTGTATATTTAATGCCGATATTACGTCCCTATCAATACCATTAATTTCCTACAACGTAAATTCAACCTCAATATTGTAATATCTTTATAGTAGGACTTTTTGTATCATTTTACCCCATTTTCCACGAAGATTCTAGGTAAACAATTTTCCTCATGAAAATAATAATATTTTAAATGAAACCTTTCGTTAGTATCGCCTTATTATTTTTCCATCGACACGCCTAATTTGTTTACTAATAGAGTGGAAGGCCCAAACACTTTCATGGAAGTATTGGAGGCGAAGATTGTTAAATATTGTAATAATACTGGAATAATATGCATAACGATTATTTTTTATCGTAGTATTTTTCTGAAACGTAGTTGAGGCTACTAATATTATAAATGCGAAAGTAACTCTGTCTGTCTGTCTGTTACGCTTTCCCGCTTAAACCTCTCAACCGATTTTGATGAAATTTGGCACAGACAATCTTTAGACCCTGAGAAAGAACATAGGCTACCGTTTATTTATTAAAAAAAATAGGTTTCCGCGACCATAAGGATGAAACAAAATCTACGCGGGTGAATCCGCGGGGCACAGCTAGTATGTTCATATTCCTAATTTGTTCTATTAAAGCAGGCGCTGAAGATTTTCATCACATCACATACATATTACCATTATTTTAACGCCTATGACCAATTTGATGTTCAAATCATCATCATAGTTTTCATTTGTTTTATATAAAAGCGTATTGACACTAGTTATAAGTTTATTAATTTAATTCTCTACTATTATTATAAATTCGAAAGTAACTCTGTCTGTCTGTTACGCTTTCCCGCTTAAACATCTTAACCGATTTTGATGAAATTTGGCACAGACAATATTTAGACCCTGAAAAAGGACATAGGCTACCTTTTATTTATTAATAGGTTTCCGCGACTATAAGGATGAAACTAAATCTACGCGGGTGATACCGCGGGGCACAGCTAGTCATAAATAAATAAGTAAACTTGCCAATTAGATCATGTTTCGAGGTTCTTATCAGAAAAACAGCCTGCCCATTAAAACTAAGAGGAACAAAGTGATTGTATTTTCAATTTCTAATAACATGTGGGTTTACACGTAAGTTCGTACTATTTCAGCCAAATTTAAACCCGTACAAAGAAAATGATTGATGATACGTGTATTCCCTGCATTGCAAATAATGCAAGTGCGATAGAATTTGGTGAAGCATGTTACGTGTTTGAATTGAGGAACGAATGTTTCGCACTCGTAAACAAAAGTTTCGAAATGGAGCTCGTAAACATTTTATTGGGCCTCATCGAACGGACCATTCCAAATTTCCATTTCACATTTATATAGGGCGTGCATACACTAGTGACTTTATTGGGATACTTAAAGTGTAAAGAAACTTCTTAAGTAAGTAGGTATTAAATGTTAATGGGCGATATCTGAATGTCCGCGTTCGTGCGGATCTCAGAAAAGGATCTGTCGCGTTATTCTGCAAGGTGTCTTAGCGTGACAGTCGACCTCAAGTTTCGATTTCAAAGGTACGAAATTGAACTTTATCGTCTATGTTGTATGTATCAATTTCCTATGCGTGTTTTAGAGTCAGTGACGGACTTAACTTTGGTCAAATTATGCCTTAGCTATCTAGTAAAAATCTATGTTATTACAGGTGCCGTCTCGAGATATAAGCGCTGAACTTGAATGCACATTAGTAATTTTATGAGCCTGTTTCTATCCGTAAGTCTGTCTGTATAGCGCGACGCTAACAAAATATATGTGTAGTTACCCCTATCATTTTCCCTTTTTGGAATCCCTGTAGGAAGGCATGTAGATTGTAACTGGAAAATGGTGAAAAATGTATGAGAAATTCTCGGTAGGTGAGTAGGTACTTATGTAAAGATATTAAGAACTTTTGAAGAAGTGTTAAAATAACGCAAACCATAGTTTGCGGAGACCCTATGAATGTCATGCACGTTCAGTGAGTCAACGGCCGATACTTCTCCCCTGCATACTAATGTCTGTGCAAAATACGGAACAGCTGTAAATGCTTCTCTACCGGAATTTGGTCTCATATTAGAGTACTTGCTTTTACTTTCCAATGTTCTTAATAGTCTCGCTTCGGAATCTGTCAGTCTGACACACCCTTATATCTCATGAATTGCATAGTTATAGTATAATGTATATGCTGTCGGCCTAAAATTAGGCATAGTTATACTACTGGTAAACATAACTGGCAAGCATTAAGCGGAATTTTAAAATTGAGGTAAATTGGGGCTCTATTCCAATTCAGGGCAAAAATTGTGTAACAGGTCCATGTTGAGACAACACATCCTGTAGATAATTACGAATGAATGAAACATATTTGATACACATGATAAAGATCTGTATTACAATACATATTACGTAACTATACATACTATAATACATTTAACCGATATAACTGTAGAATAAAAAGTCCAAGATGGATTAAAAAGCTGAGCTACATCACTCGGTTATTTCCAGCCCTTCTCGGAATCTATTTCTGTACTGCCTCCTGCGGCCAAACCATTTAAAGTATTGTCATTCATTTTATGATATTTTCCTTTTGTGGGAATTCCATTTTCACAGAGTATACCAATGGGTCAACAGATAACGCAAACAAAGTTAAAAGCAAGGGCAATCAATTTAATAGCTTTCATCAGCTTTGCTTGTCCCATATGCAGAATCATTTGCACACATGAGGGACTGCGGTCAGTATCTACGACAGCTAATTACCTAATTGATTATTCAGTGGCTTTACGTGTTGGTCTACAATTCACAGTCGACGTTTTCATTTCCATTTTCATTTGGCAAGCACTATGGAATGATGAGAACATTAAAAATTTAAAAAAATATAATAAGAGTACAAAGGAGGACCACTTTAGGCAAATATTTGAAAGGAGCAGTGATGATAGAATCGGAAATAGGTATTAAAGACGATATTTTACCCAGCAACAATACTTCCTGTATTGTCAACATGAGAAAGATCTTTCAGATCCGATGCACGATGAAATAAATTAAAAAAAAAACGAAACACACTATATTTTAGAACCTTTTTAGTAAGGATTTGAGAGGGATCTCAATCGTTGTAGCTGACACAAATTGCACATATTTCTCAGCGATCCGCGAAGAGAGCGTTTGCTGTTTATATCATTCTGTTTATGTTAGACAACGATTTTATTCCGTTCAAAGTTTCCGAACATCCATTATTGCCATTTCATGTCGGACCAACCAATTGTAACTTAGCATTGTTACATAAAAGGTTTCGAAAAAGTAGTTGTATTTCACGTGAGCGGGTGTTTCTCGCGATCTTGATCGCTTCGACGACGGCAGACGGCATCGAGATAAAGTATGTCGTTTTGTGGAAAACTTGTCCTAAATATAGGCGCGGGATTATTTCTGACGGGCTGTGTCGCGCGCTCGCCGTCGTAGCACCAATCTAAACACATTACCGACAGTCTGGCTAAGCTCTAAACGTTTATTGCGGGACTGCTTTAAAACGTTGATTAACACTAAACTTTGGGATAATTACGTCGGTCGTTATACAAAGACTATCATTACTGTTTTACTTCATTATTGTTTTAATGTGTTCTCCAAAATGTGGTGTAATGTGGCTTGGTACTTAATTGTTGCCCTTAGTGTAATACTTACAAGATGTTAAAATTAATTTACATGGACTGTTCTAGTTAATAATATCGGTGACAATGTTCGGGATAGCTTTCCTGGTGTTGTTGTTAACGCAATGTGTTGTGTCGGAAAGAGAGAAGCTCAAAATTGGTTAGTCATACTATGTTGCGCTCATAATTTTCATACTTATAATCAGTTGTTAGATGCCATCATCTTGGATAACTGTAGTAATAGTACTTTTATTAAACTAGGTACCTACTTCCAGGTACCTAATACCATCTTATGCTTGCGTGTTGAGATCGATTACAACTAGCCAAACATCAGATTGGGCTGCACAAAATGTGCAATCTTACCCCATACAGATAGTATATTCATTTTAGCCGTTACAGAAAAGATTATATTTTATTCTACCGTCATCATCCTTCTGCCCTTTTGGCATGTTATTTGGGCACGATATGTTTTTCTTGTATATTTATCTCTTCTTATCGGCTGTTTACGTTTATGTGTAGCCACAAATATCTAACAATTAATTACTTAGATATAAAATTTTTGTAGGTGGGATATTTTACGAGGATTCCGAAGATATGAAAAAGGCGTTGAGTGTAAGTGCTGAAATGTACAACTTCGCAGCTTCGATAAAAGAGGTGTCAAAGAGAGGAGAGATCCTTGAGATAAGCCAACACGTGTGCGCACTCGCCGAGGTAAACCATTTATTGTAACTAAATTATTTAATCATTTCATTGTTCCTCGTACCATACGTTTTGAGTGCCCACCCTATACTCATACCAACGCTACTAAAAGATGACACTCAGATAAACGAATGGGTAGTCTAAATGTGGATACTATTATGTCTTGGGCCAATCTACCCAAATATTACCTAGTGCAAAGTTAAGCAAAGCTTTACAACGATAGAAAAAATATTAAAAATCATCCAGCGTTGAGGTTAGAATACTTGTTTTCATTATGTCTTGTTTACTATTTGGAATGAAATATTTGCTCATTTGGTTTCTTTTAATAATTGACAACAGTAAAGTATGTACTATGTAAATTAAGTAAAAAGTTCGTAACTCCTACACATATATAATATACTAGTGGAAGTCACGCGGTTTCTGCGTTGTCCCCGTTCCCATTCGAGTACGGGGATACAAAATAGCCAACTTTACTCGCTGATGATGTAGCTATCCATTGCTGAAATAATGTTCAAGATCGGTCTAGTAGTGTCAATACAAGCAAGCAAACATTTTTTTCCCTTTTATAATATTAGTATAGATATGGGACAATTACCTAAGCTGATTTTTTGGAGTATAATTGAGGGAATTTTTGTATTTACCCTCAAATACTGTATCATTATTTAATGTGGTTTTTGTTCAATTCGATCCAGACATTCGATTCGTTGCAAGTTGCGTTCTTTATTTTCATTTTATTGTCGGCAGTAAAAATCATGTGCATTTGAGAAAAGAAACAATATAAGTTTGCTCTGGGTTCATAACTTACCTTCTTATGTTATTCTTTACGTGACATCAAAGGATGAACTCATAACATGTTTAGCTTTATTGAATCTGTCTTACCAAATAGGTAAGAAGGATTCGATAAGTGCAATTCATATGTGTTTTCTTGGTGTTAAACGTGGAATGTTCTTTAAAAGGGTAACTTTCAGAGCATAATAATGTTCAACACCCAGACTGTTACAATACGAGATATATTATTCGTGCATTGCCATCCCTGAGAAAATCACCACATTGATTCATTTTAAAGTCCCCTCAAATACTTATTAAAATTATTTGTAAGGTTTTTAATTTAAAGTAGATTTTAATCTAATTACAGGACGGTGTTATTGGCATTATAGACGGCCTTGGCGGTAAGGCCAGTGAGATCTTACAAGCGGTAACGGATACTTTAGAGTTGCCACACATCGCCATACAACACAATGACTTGTATACTACCGATTGGTCAATTTTGAATCTATATCCCAGTCCACAGGCGTTCAATACGGTAAGAGCACAATTTAAAACAAATGTGCATTTTTTTTAATTATCCGAAGAAAATGTGAGTGTTTCATCTCTGTCGAACTTATCAGAAGCGATCTTCAAAACGCTTTTCACTTTGGTAAAACGAGACGTTATTTACCCTTCGTGCGCTAGTTCGACTCGCACTTAGCCAATTTTCACCTCACCAAAAATATCACTTTTGATATTATACAGTTTCTTCGTCTTCTTGTGCTGTTGGTTTCAGGTGTTGGAAAGGGTTATTGTACAAAAGATGTGGGAAAACTTTACACTGCTCTATGTGAAGGGCCACAGTTTATTGCGGGTCAATAGCTTGATGAAAATGGGCTCGACACAAGATCATTACACCGTCTCTGTGAGGGAACTTGCTGGTGATGATTACAGGTCAGCAGTTATTTTCAACCAACTTAATAAACATAGGCGTACACTATGCGGAACAAATTCGATGCATTGCAAAGCCGTTTAATTAAAGGTAAATATAAAAAAAATATAAAGTTCTGCTAATTTGATGGCACATACTGAGGAAAGTATCGTGAGGAAACCTGCATATGCGAAGAATTTAAAAGACCGTATTTGTGCCTGAGACGGTGATGGAATCCGGACATTACGGACACAGGCACGGAAGAATCCGTGTTTGTGGTTGGATAAAAAATTGGCCCAACACTAAGTACCTAATTAGATCAATGAAGAAATATTTTACTTATTGATTGAAATTTGGAATATCCTTGAAAGTGTCTTACATATTAAATCAATTACACAGTGATAAAGTTTAGATACGCTTACTATAATGTTGGTATGTGAGAAAGTTTGAGTGGCTTTTTTTTAAACTGCACAAATTGCATAAATTATTTAGTATTTTATACCATCACAATAACGTGCCCAAAAAAGTAGATTTTTATCATAAAATTGGTCATAATATTATGATATTTTATTAGGACCAATTTTATGATAAAAACGATACGAAAAAGGACCTTAAAATATGTCTGAACACGTACAATGGTAATTTTATTTATTTAGCAACGTTATTGTAATCGTAAATTTCATTAACAAGAACATAAGAATGATCCTCAAAGACAATATACTGTATAGCGAGCAAAGTTACAAATAATTGTCGGTAATAAAATTCTCTTTGTTATTTTCTGTTTAGTGTAGGTGTTTTTATTCAAGTTTAAAGTGTTATATTAAGTATGCGTTGTAACATGTTTTATGTGGGCGATGCTTCGGAACAACAGCTTGTAACATCTTGTTCTTACCAATTATAAATGTTACCACAATTTCGACTAGGTTTACGGTTTCTTTACGGTATTTATTTAAAAAGAATTTGCTCAAATAAAATGGATGTATTACTATATAAATATAATTAAATTTATTAAATAGCATCCTAATGATTTGGGTTTTTAAAAGTTACATTCATATACGCATAGGTACATACCTCTTTATTCCCAATATGTTTAATGCACTAGTTGTGCCAAAAGTATGACAGGATCTAATCATTTTTTTTAACATTTGCTTGACTAAATCCCCTTGTATTCAAGAGACACTCTGATAAATGCCAAAGAACATGGATATACAAACTTCGTGGTGGACATTCCATCACGCAATCTGGAACAGCTGCTGTGGCACGCGCAGCAAGTGGGACTGATGGCCGAGGAACACTCCTACATATTCGTCTCGCCAGACCTGTTCACATTGGACCTCAGCAGATACAGATATGGAGGAGTTAATATGACAGGTACTTTCTCTATTTTTCTAATCATCTGATTATCTCTGAGCTCAAATAGCACAAACATTTCAAACAAAGTTAGAGCAATGTTAAATAAATTAATGAATATGCTCACGCCATCCCAGAAGGGTCCCGAAGGGGTAAGCAGAGGTGTTGTAATAACAACGTGCCAATGTGATAGAGGGTGATTCCATCGCCGTCTTAGACTATATACATTTCTGTTTGAATTACTTTTCAGACATATGTAGATTTCCTATTGACCTTTTCCTTCACCGTAAAGCATGTAGGATTAAAATAATCTTTAAAAAATCTCATTGGTATAGGCCGCTGCGATTGAAACTTGCGTCGCTTGCGTAGCAGACGCAAACTATGTTAGTCTATATGTGAATGGCAGTGATATATCATTCTCGACCCTTTAATTACTTTCAACTCCATGATTAATCAAATCCCAGACATGTAAATGATGTCTTATTATTGAATGGATGTCTTTTTATAGTCACTTTTCTTGTACAGGTTTCCGCCTAATGAATTTGGCAAACAATGAAAGATTATGGAACTTCAGTGAGCAGTATCAAACTCAAATAGAGCAGAGCATCCAATCAGAAGAAATTAAGACTGAAGTCATTCTCATACATGATGCAGTACTAGTATTTCAGGCTGCGTTAGATAAAATGAAGAAGAAATTTAAAGAACCTACAAATGTAGACTGCATTGATTTTAATCCATGGGTATACGGTTCTTCTTTACTCAACTTCATGACAACGGTAAGGAACGAATATCTTTATAGTTATAATCTTCTTCGGATTCATAAAGTAATTCTCCTGATATCTTCTGCAGTGCGCCTAATATTTCAAAAGGTGCGAATGTTATCCCATGGAAATTGTGATCTGCGTAATGTAATTTTCTCTTCTATTGCTCTGTCTTTATCAAATGTGATATCTGTATTCACTCCCTTCTTACCTTTATAATCTTCCACACAACCCATGTATCGCACCTTCCTCTCCTCTTGGAATCATCCACAGTAATGAACATTTATTGAAACATCGTCAAACTACACTTAATAAGAAATTTGGTTGGTCTGACTACATGTTTGTATGTTTCAGAATAAAGTAGAAGGACTATCAAGGACGATAATGTTCGACGGGTTAGGTCAAAGGACAGACGTTTACTTTGATATACTGGAGCTGACTTCAGCTGGCAATCATACAGTATGTGTAAATCAATGTATCCTACCTACAAGAATAGTTAACTGCACTAATAGTCGATAGCTATTACTAAATTCTCTTAATAATTATTAAAGAGTACCTCATATTCAGCCCACATTTACCCACTGTTGGGTATAAGCCTCCCTTGCTTGTCAGTCATACAGGTAATGCTAATACCTTCTATTGCATAGCTATAATTTATAAAATACAATATTCACTTTCAGGTAGGCACGTGGAAGAATAATGAATTGACTATTGAAAGACCATTAGTTCCGGACGCAGAAATTGGCGAAGAGTCCATTCTCAGGAATAAAACATTGCGAGTGTTGATATCCACGGTAATTAAAAAAAATCTAGTGCACGCACTATAAAAATAATGGGACTCCCTACTAAAACCTATCATGGGTTTATGTATCTCCTTATTGAAGATAAAATTACCCATCTATCTATCTATACTATCAATTACTGAAGTTGTCTGCAAAATGTATGATATTTATCTACACTATAATATTATAAAGAGGAAAGAATTGATTATTTTTTGTTTGTTTGTTTGTTTGCATCGAATAGACTCCGAAACTATACGGAGGAGCCCGTGGCACAGATGCTATTGCGCATATCATTCGATCAGCGAAGTTAAGCAACCATACGCCTAGCCAGTAGTTGGATGGGTGACCGCCCGAGTTCCCTCCGTGCCTCGGAGAGCACGTTAAGCCGTCGGTCCCGGTTGCCAATTTAACATCTTTGGCAATCGTTACAAGTCAGTCGGAGGCCTAAAAATAACCTGACAACTGGTTTAACCCAGATCACAGATTTTCCTCCTAAATGGGGTTGCGAAGGTCAGATGGCAGTCGCTTTGTATAAAAATCAGGTGTTCAGCCACATCGGGTTGAAACAAGTGCCGACCCCAACAATGTATGGGACAATGCCAGGGAGATGATGAGACTCCGAAACTACTTGACCAATCTTGAAAATTCTTTCAGCAATGGATAGCTACATCCTCAGCGAGTAACATAGGCTATCCCACAGGAACTCGAACTACGCGTGACGTCCGCTAGTGTATCATAATTATGTATATTTCTTTGTAAATTAGTGTCTTTGAAAAGTCGATAAAGGTCGCGCCTTTTAAGAAACTTATCCGGATGTAGCCAAGTGTGTCTACTGGTAACAGTTTTAAAATATTGTGTTTCTTCATAGACAGCTCCATACGCATTCGTAAAAGATTCTACGGAGCACTTGGAAGGGAACGATCGCTACGAAGGGTTTACAGTAGATCTCATCGAGAACATAGCAAATATATTAGGCTTCAATTACATATTTGACTTGGAAAGTGACTATGGATCTTTCAATAACGAGACAAAACAATGGTCTGGTATGGTATTGCAACTAAGAGAAGAGGTAAGTTTAGATAATAAGTCATTCAAAATTATATAAGAATACATTTTTTTCTATACTATAATATTTTAAAGCTGAAGAGTTTGATTGTTTAGTTGGACCCGCTAATCTCACGAAATACTTTTCTTTTGAATAGAATCAATATTTTTGTTTTGGATAGATCATTTATCGTGCAGGCTTTTATAACATAACGCCGCGACCAATCGAAGCAAAGTATCAATAAAAAATGTGGCAAAAACGCGAATAAATCACTAAGTAACATAGTTTTTATTTTTAATCCTAAACGGGTAAAACCACAAGGCACTGCAAGATTTAAATAAACTTATAAGCCGTTGGATCCACATTGTCGGGATTATTGCAAACTTGAATGACGGAATGGAAAGTCGAAATTTTGTTCGTAGTTTTTATGTGTGTTGGATTAACATTTTTCATTGTTGTTCTCACAGAAAGCAGACTTAGCCATTTGTGATTTTACGATGACAGTGGAACGGCAGAAAGGGATCGATTTCTCAACGCCCTTTATGACACTCGGTATTGGTATTCTGTACAAGGAGCCCAGCAAACAGCCACCTGAGATGTTCTCTTTCATGGCTGTATTCTCCAAGGAGGTACAAACCTTTTCTCATAAATTTAATACAAGATCACCTATCGAGTAAACCCCTTGCCTGAGTCACAGTATACCTATAAGCTTACTAGAAGCAGTATGGTAAATAAAACTTATTTTCAAAATGAGCACGTTTGCGCCATTGGAGCGTGAGGCTTGTCACTCTTGGAGTTTTCAAAATTTACTGTCATACTAATTAAGATGTGACAGTTTGAATTTTTGAAAAATTACAGTTAAACACGTAACGATAACGTAAACGCGATCAGCCACGATTTGACACCTGTTATATATTATGACAGCACTGCCAGAAGTGTAAAGAATTTAGTAGATGTTTCGATCGATTGATTTGTTCTTAGTTGCCATACTGCTCGTAGTAACCATAGATGCCTAAGTTGTGTCTGGTTAGTCCCCATTAAAAGCACGCATCTATAATATTAGCTGCGCTTGTTTATCCAACTGTCAAATATTTAATAGGACTTCGCTGGTTGTATGGTACTTTTAAAGTAAATATTTCATACCTTTTTCAACCCTATGAGAGTACCCATGAGTTTTTCTAAAAACTAATGTACAGAGATTTCACACCACGTACTTTACGGTGAAGGAAAACATCGTGAGGAAACCTGCATATGTCTGAGAAATAATTCAAAGACGTATAGTGCCTGAGACGGCGATGAACTCACGCTCTGTCACGTTGGCACTTAATCATATTCGGTGAAATCTGGGTGTTGAAAATTACAACACCACTGCCTACCCCTTCGGGGAATACAGGTATGAACATATATATCTATGTATGTACTTTTTTCAACTATACCTACCGCATTTTCTTGGCGATACATTCCAGGTGTGGTACTACATGGTGCTAATACAAATGTGTCTTGGCGTTGTAATGATTTTCGTAGGAAGAATTTCAAACAAGGAATGGCAGAACCCCGTGCCCTGCATTGAGCAACCTGAAGAATTGAGTAATCAATTCAGTTTTGCTAATTCATTGTGGCTCATTATAGGATCTGTGATGCAACAGGGATCTGAAATTGCACCAATGTATGTAAATTTACTGTCTTTCGTATTATAATTACGGATAATGTTCCAAATTTATAGTCGGTATGCAAATCTTGTAACTGCAATTTGGTGTCAAAAGTAAAAATAATAACTTTTTCTTAAGTACTCTAAGCACTTGATTCAATTCAACCCGATGAGGCTGATCACCAAATTTTTACGAAGTAACTGCCATCTGCACTTCGTAACCCCTTTTACGAGGATAATCGGTAATATGGGTTAAACCAGTTGTCAGACTCTCTTAGGCCTCCAACACAACACTCCAAACATGTTATGGCAATGGCACTTACCGACGGCTTGACGTGCTCTCCGAGGCATGGAGGGTACCTGGGGGGTCACCCATCCAACTACTGGCCTGACTATGCCTCGAGCTCCTCTAGAACATAATAACTTTTGATATATTATTTAACCATTACATAAAAAAAAAAAATATCACTCGCCTTAATAATTTTTAAATAATAATTAAGGTTCTTCTTACCTTAAAGGTAATAGATAATAAATTGGGATCTTTCGCTATACATTGATAACGTTTCAGTGCATTAGCGCCTCGTATGATCACAAGTTTCTGGTGGTTTTTTACCATGGTGATGGTTGCTTCTTACGTGGGTACCTTGGTTGCCTTCCTTACTGTGGAGAAGAATGTTATGCCCTTCCAGACGGTAAAGGAACTTTACCTACACAAGTTCATCAAATACGGATGTAAGAACAAAGGATCGACGCTATCTTTTTTTAAGGTCTGTTTAGTTTGCTATTAAATAAAATAAAATTAATGAGTTTCGTAATTAATTATAGTAAAGAAGTCGTCAGCAAAATACGGGACAATGTGCTAAAATTAGTATAAATACCAGTGAAATAAAAAAAAAACATAATTTCTTCCTGCACCCTTTCCTGCACTCTTTTAGGAAAACGTGTGACGCAATATGTTTTTAAGAAATAAATATAATTTTCAGGATTCAAAAAGTGAAATCTACAAAAATATGTATGATAAAATGCAAAAAATGGATTGGCTGGTCAAAGAAAACAGCGAAGGAGTGGAGCTGTAAAGTTATTTTTTTTACAATATTAATCATATTACCTTGACGTCTCATTACATTAACTAAATCATAAAATTTCAGAGCTGAAAACAGTACTTATGCATTTTTAATGGAATCTACATCCATAGAATATTACACAGAAAGACACTGTGATTTACTTCAAGTCGGAGGTTTGCTGGATTCTAAGAGCTACGGTATCGGGATGAAAAAGAGTAATGTATATTTTGCATATAATTCACGTCAACTTTATGATAAACGTTATAGAGGTCGGTTTGTTTTAAATGCCATTTGTTTTATTTATTTCTTAGATTCACCATATAAAAAATATATCGACGATGCGTTGCTAAAGCTGAAGGAAAAGGGGCAAATACAAAAATTAAAGGATATTTGGTGGAAAGAAAAAATGGGGGGTGGTAAATGCGGGGTAAGTTAAATATTGACATTATTGAGTTATTGACCTTGCAAGTAATTAATATTAGAGAACAAATAATTTTGTACTTATAACAACAGTATAACTCTTTTTTATACAATGTCATCATTCCTATACTAAAATCGAATTTATATTTTTAGAATTTAGAAATGAGATAAGTTTTTATATTTATACGCAAATTTATTTGATACATAACATATTTGGTATTTTCAGGAAAAACGTGACGAAGATCAAAAACAACTGGGTATGAAAAACATGCTTGGTGCATTCGTGGTGCTCGGAGTGGGGTGTTGCGTCGGGCTTCTCATATCAATTCTTGACATGCTATGGGGTGTGTTTAAACGCTCTATCAAATACGGGGTAAATATGAACCTTACAATCCATACATTATGTAGTGAAAATTTATAATAATTTATTCGGCAACCTGAATCATAAAAACCCTATACAATAGGTACATTATATTCGATTTAGATCAGGGAATTAAAGAGAGATTAAATATTTTCCAGACGACTTTCAAGTATGAGCTGGTTGAAGAATTGAAATTTGCTTTGACGTTTAGTGGCAATGTGAAACAGGTGAAGCGCCCACCAAAGACGAATAGTAATAGCGCCGAAGTCTTAGCCGAGCTGGAAGGGAAGGATGAACTCAGATCTCTGAGGTCTGGAAGGTCGACGTCTACGCATAGAACTCAACATTCGCACAGTTCTAGACATTCTTCGCGCAGTCTCAGCGTTGCTTTTGCGAAACGAAGAGACTATATTTAATGAAGAAGTGTAGTCAATTTACGTTGAATTAAATTATTTTTGTTTTATGTTTTTAAGGATATTTTTATTAAATGGCAATAAAAATTGTTGTATATTAGACCATCTAACTAATTTTTTTATCGACGGTACGTTTGATATTATAGGTATCCAAACAGACATTAGATACCTATGAGAGAAGCACATTTTAGAAAATGAACATTTCGACCCCGTCTCGTTTAACTCATTTCTTACCTCCAACTTACCGGACCAATGCAAGATATGACCTCGATCAATAGTGCGTAAAGTGGGTTAAGTTAATCTCGAAAAGTTCTTCCCGTGGCTGAATAGCGGGAATTAAACTAAGTGGGATTTTCAAATCGCATATTACTTTCGTTATAACATCTTTTGAACTAAATGTACGTATAGAATAATTTGAAATGTTAATTTCTCTACCCATTTAGAGACCCAAGCATGAGAGAAGAGAAGACACTTTAATAAACAAGTGGTAAGATTCGGATATACACGGTACTATCGATTCCCTTGGTATGATTAATGTCCTCACAGGCTCTAAGTGCGGTACCGACTCCTTTCTCTTCGGTTAAATAATGGCTTGTTTTTCCGGCTTATGTCATCGCCTTAAGAAATTATTTACGATTATTGTCGAGTGACGTAAAAAATGGGTCTCATGTAACGCGTCCATTATCTTACAAGAACCCCAGACACTGACCTCTGTCTAATGAGAGACTGTAATGGATGGCTACTTGTGGACAGTTTTATTCAAAACAGATACATTTTGTTTTTGCAAGATGACAGCAATATTTATGAGCACAGTGGTATAAGTCGTTCGGACTGCATGCATACGAAATATAAGAACTTCCATTTACTGAAAATATACATACATTTTGAAAGCTTCATTTGCAGCATGTTGTAGCTAAATATTTTCGAGAACCTACAGTAACGCTGGCGTATTTTCAATAATGTTCAGTGAAACTAAAAGTATTGAAATAAATAATTAATGTTGTGGCATGTTTCTAAAACGGGCATATTTTCAAATATATTCAATTACTTATTTAATATATATTCTAAGTCCACGCAGTAGGATCTTAAAGTAAAACTTTACCTTAACCTAAACCTTTTGCATAACCACGACCTATCGGAAAATTCGTAATTTTAGCAAACTTCAGATATTCTTGGATATCGGATACAAGGTACGCTACCTTTCCATTTAGTTTAACACAAAGTAAGCCATAAAGGATAGGCCTATCCTTTATGGCTAACTTTCCTCAAAGATGTTCAATTCGAGTGTTTTAAAGGATGCGTATATCCGATACGAAATAGAACCGTTTTAAATAAACTTAATTTTCTTTTAATTTGCTGCTATTTTATATGTACACTAGTTGTGCCCCGCGGTTTCACCCGCTTGGAATTAGTTTCTTCCTTATTGTCGCGGAACCCTAACATTTTTAATAAATAAAAGTAGCCTAAGTTACTCCTTGAAACATCAGCTACCTGCCAGTGAAAGTCCCGTTAAAATCGGTCCAGCCGTTTCAGAGATTACCGGAACAAACAAACAGACAGACAGACAGACAGACATACGGACAGAGAAAAATTTTAAATCTTGGTTTTTCAGTGTCAGTAGCGTGTATACTTTCATATGTATTTAGTGAAAAGCTGTTATTTTGGAATTACAAACATACACTTCAATTTTATTTATCTGTATAGATTTCTATTAGATAAGTAGGTATTTGATAACTTTGATACAAATAAAAAGGTACAATTCACTTTGTCACCCTTACCTACTGAGTAGCTGGTAATCGATACTGGAATTGTAAATACACTAAAAATACTCCAAGGGAATTGTATCTTGCAATCGAATGTCCTTAAAGCAAATATATTTGCGAACTTGAAGGTTTTTAAGGGAACGCATTCGGTCTGAATGTGGTGTTGTTTAAATAAGAAGGAACCTAATTGTATTTATTTGTTAGTAAAATAAATAGTTGAGGCACAACCTCAGAATGTTACAATTTCTTTAGCATTAGTAAAGCACTAGGTGGTGCCTGACGTGTGGTGGATTTAACGTATCATTATATTTTGGACAATTCACAAAATCTATATCTATACAGATAGATAAAATTGAAGTGTCTGTTTGTAATTCCAAAATAACAGCTTTTCACTGAATGTATATGAAAGTATACACGCTACTGACACTAAAAAACAGTTTTAAAATTTTTCTCTGTCTGTCTCTCTGTTTGTTCCGGGTAATCTCTGAAACGGCTGGACCAATTTTAACGGAACACTCAACTTTCACTGGTAGTAGCTGATGTTTCAAGAAGTAACTTAGGCTACTTTTATTTATCAAGAATATTAGCGTACCGCGACAATAAGGATGAAATTAAATCTACGTGAGTGAAACCGCGGGGCATAGCTAGCATCTTTATAAATGTGTAATTTTGATGCGTAAGCTATATTATTGTAAAGTCTCATCAAAATCCATTCTATAGTTTTTATAATATTATGCGTTTATAATATTAGTAGAATCTACTTTTGTAGCCTATAAAAAAGATACAAATCTTTATGAAAGTTTAGAATAATAACCTATACCTCGCCGCATTTTTTTTTTGCGAACATGTACGTTTGCTTAATGATATCGTATCCTGATTTAATATGATTATAGCTGAACAAGCTATTGCTATTACAAAAAATTGATAAACAATGGTTTTATAATATAATCAATAATGTTTGGACGACAAACCGTAAAAGCAATTTGAACAACCAGAATATTTTTACGAATAAGGTCTCCCTCAAGTAAAATACACGCCCCAATCTGCCTCTTATTAAAATTTAAGCAAGTGTTTTTAACGTTGTAACAAAATAACCTAATGTGTTTTAACATTTTACCTACACCCGTAATACCTTACGATCACAACCTCTCGGAAAGTGTGTACAGAGTAGAGATATTAGTTCCCACATGTATTGATTGTAGCTAATGAATACCTCAAAAATATTTAGTCCTTGTCCTGATTCACTTGATCCTCGCTGTCACCGTCTGTAACTTACAACCAGTGACCCACGGACGGCCTCCTCAATCAAACGGCCTTCATTACACCCTCTTCACTTTAGACACATCGAGCAAAGACAGACAGCTTCACATTTCTCAAGCCATGTGCTAATTAACTGCTTGTCTCACCTTATCAACAGTTTCAACCAGTTAATCTGTGGAATCAAAGTAGGTTGCAATCTCCGTTCTAATTAACGTAGTGTATATTTCAAATTTAAAAACAAAAATAAGTGCTTAAATTATTAAGGTACCGTGTTCATCCGTTTTTGAAAAGTTCTCTAAGGGGTTCCCTTCAATATTAGTTTTGTTAATAAAACATTTTAAAAGTAGCAATCATCATTTAATAAATTGATTCATTATGCGAATCGTTTCATATTTCCTACATCGTCCTAAAATTATACAACGGAAAAAAATATAACAAAAAAACTACAATTTATATCATTTATTCTGTATTTTCCTGATCACGTGCTGTGACTAGAAGGTTTTCTTTAAAGATAAAATGTTGGTAGTAACTCAAAAATTACTGGATCGATTTAAAAAATATTTTACTTATGCATAACGTTACATTATCACTGAGTGCATGGGATATGTTTTAGATCGAGTTACATCATTATAGCCCGTGGGCGAGGTATTAAGTGAATCGCCTCATCCTAGCCATTTGTACAGCATTGCTCTGCCTCCGACTATGTAGGGTGTGATGCGAGTGTGACGACCGCTGGGACCTGGGGGTGGGTGCAGGGTCCAGTCTGTCTAACTCATCACCCAGAGACACAGCATCTTCACCGCCACTCTTGTTGTCTTCTTCCTTCTTGGATCCACCTTAAATTGATTGAAACAAACTTTAAATGTATCAGAGGGGAATCTAGGAAAGTGTTTGCAATGACTTTGAGAAAATTTCGCAGTTATAATAATAGCTTGGATGACTCGATGAGTTGGATGAATTCCTTAGTTTTTATGCAGCTATGGTTCGTGTTTCCGAGTTTGATGAATAATTTAAATTATTCCTACTATAAAAGAATTCGAAGGGACTGATATAGTTTGAGGTTAATAGTCAATGTCCTTCTACGATCACCATCATCATGCTCAATATATATAACAGGTAAAAATACGTAGATAAGTACCAGATCCACTGCCCGTCGACGCTCGGTGGCGTACAGGTTTCACGTCTCCACTAAAACTTAAGATGAATTTCAATTCGGCGATCAATTCCTCTTTGTATGGCACCTGTAATCATAAAATATCAAACTTTGGTAAGGATACTACCCATTACCTATAATTTACAGAAGTAGATAAAATTACTGTGGTTGAGTTCTTAGCTCGAATTACTTGACAGCTTCAGTTTTGTATCAGAAAAATCAAATTTTGAAGACGACCACCGATATTTGTATCAAGAAACCAAAACTTACCCCACAATTTAATTGAGATATTTATCAAGGAAGCACCAACTTTTGACTTACCTTTTGAACATTAAATGTAATTTTTCTTTTGTACCTTACCATCAAACATTTCCATAGCAAGGGGTCTTGAAAACTGTTAATGGGTACAGGTAGGGATCACACTGGTTCATGCAATTCTGGTGAAATCAATAAGTATATTTATAAAATCCGGATTCTAATTATATACAAAGGGCAGTGACATGATTTATTAAATAGAATTTCTACCTTTTCTTTCCGTGATATCATCCAGATATCGAATAACATTTCTAAGATAGCACAGATCACCGCGAGGCCAGAGCCGGCAGCGAGAACAATAAATACTCCTCCCACGTTCGCTAGAACTAATGGCTGAGCATCCCCGCCTCCTGCATCGTCATCCTGTTCAATAAATACATGCCAGTTATTAATTTAAAGAGAATGTTTCTAACAATGCCCCAATGCCATTCAATTATTGTTCTATCACCAATAATAAATTAATCAAATAGATTGCGTAGGCGATGTTTCGCTTCATTTCCATCTCGTCTAAAGTGGTTTTACAACCGCGTAACAAGATCTGACGTCCATTTACTAGAACACTGATACTTTCCACCCTAATTTGTACATTTAGAGTTTCACTGTTCAATCGCAAACGATTGTAGGTCATCAAATAAAAGAGTTCTACTAATCTCTATTGATTATCATAAGCCTCATGAGTACTGAGTCTGAAGCTCTTAGAGCGGTGACGCGTTATACTCACAGTGCATGCTCCACCGCCTCGTTTTTGTTTCCACCATTTGTCTTTCATCGTTGTCAGTTTCCCTTCTTCCTGCAACTGCAATATCGATTCGCTCATTGGCTGCCGGTATGGCGAATCTAAAATAAAGCATATTCTTATTAATAGCTTCAAGATTATGGGCTAAATAAAGGGCTATACGTACTTTTCTTCATAGCAATGCCATAGCCCTTGCTATCCAACAATCCGCCCACTTGAGCAACGTCGCAATTTCTTTCCACCATATACTCGATTGATGTGGATTCCATTAGAAAAGCATAGTTTTCGTCGTCAGATTTGACTCTAAAGTTCAAACATACAATGTTAATATGGAGCTACTTACATACTATAGTAAACTAAAAAAAATAAAAAAATGTTATCCTCATCGGTATCCTCTAATAGTATCTACATAATAATGTGAAATTCGTACTAAGTACGTATGTGTGGGAAAGCGTTTTAAATATATCTTAGTTTTTCTTAAGAATACAGAATATCAAATAATTCTTCATAGCAACGTTACCTATCGAGACCTTCATCATTAGTTGCTGTTTGATATTCAGGGTGACTTTCCATGTATTGATACATTTTTTGATACAGCAAATTGTCTGATTCCTAGAAACATGCACAACAATTTAGTTTTAGATATATTTGCCATCTTTATATATTTATTATAATCATATTAAATAAAAACTGACTGATTAACAGTCACCTTAAAAAAGCTGAAGGTGGCTCCACCTTTCTTCGACCCATAAGTCATACCATATGGATTGCTTGCTAAATCAGATACGCTTTTGATAGCATAAAACTTGGCCTCTACTGTCAAAAACGCAGCTAAATTAGCTGTGTATGAAGAGACCATGATTAAGGTGAAAAACCACCACATACTTCCAGCCATTCTGGTGGAGACAGCTCTAGAATAATAATGACTATTAATCCTATGCCATTAAAACAAAATTAAGGATATCTATTTTGTTAATCATAACTGACATTGGAGCTATTTCAGATCCTTGAGTTAGGACACTTCCCAATGTAAACCAAAAAGAATTCGCCAGTGTGAACTGATTGTCTAGAGTTTCTGGTTCCTCAATACAAGGATATGGATTCTGCCACTCCTCCGGAGCCAACCTTCCCAGAACAAATAAAAGAACCGATACCCCAGCATAAGCTAAAGCAAGCCACCCCCAGACCTGGAACATAATACATGCTTTAGGTTTAAGAAATGTTTAAAATTTTATGTGTAGCATCGAGGTATTTTGTGATGAACGTACCTCATATGAAAACGGAGATATGAACGAGAAAAGATCAGGCGGTTCTTTAGTTGGCTTCTTATACAATATAGTAATACCCAAATTCATGAAAGGGCTTGTGAAGTCCACGGCTTTTTGTCGAGCAGCAGTTATTGTTAAATCAGTTATGGCAAAATCTGCTCGCTGAAAGAATAATTTCTTTTTTAGAAAAACATTTTATCTACGAAGCTTGATTAACAACTCGATACAATAATTAATCATTTTTTAAACATGTATAAATGAACATTAGTTGATATAAATTTACACCGTCCATGACTTTTTCCATCATCCCATTCCATTTCTTGGTCTGTGCATTGTACGACCCATACACTCCGTCCTCTTGAATGTCAAATGTATAGTTGAACTCGTTCATTTTCGCTAATTCCTCAATGAGCTCTATTCCGAACCCTTCATAACGGTCGTTGCCTTCCAACTTCTTCGAAGACTCTTTTAGCATACCATAAGGTGCACTCTATAAAATACCATACTGAGTTACATTGTGTGAAATAATACGGTTGATAATTATTTCAGAAAGTGTACTAAACTTACCAAAGCAGTCAGAACAATAAAATGTTTTCCTTTCATTGATTCTGAGCCTTCTGACTCCACTGGAGTTACAATTGTTCTTGTTTCAGTGAAGCCGTCTTCTAAAGTCCAAGTCCCGATCTTTAGAAGCAATATTGAAATAGGTCTTAATACAAAAACCACTAAAACTTTCTTGTTTGTCATGAATTTGGTTATTCGTTCTTGTTGGTTAACTAAAGGAACTATACACGTAAAGTTTTGCTAAATAGTTTTAGTCCACATTTATATCAAATTAAGCATTCTGTTTAACCATTTTAAGAAAGTAAAGTAGAACTTATGCATTATAACATTACCCAAAATATTTTAGTACCTTTTCAAAACCATGAGCCATTACTTCCATGATTTCGATTTCAAAATCAGTTCTAAATCCATCCTCATCAAACTTTATGATGCCCGTGAATCCATCGATTTCCATCTGCAATAAATAAATTAACAAATAAATAATATAACACTTGTTCTTAGAAATTAAAATTGAATACTCACTGTTCTTGCGTAATTGATCACACTGGAGCCAAGATCCCAACTTGTTTCATCTTCGCAAGTAACATTAGCACCCTCATCAAGTCCCATTTCATTCAATACTGAAGTATAGAACATTACCGCATCATAAACTAATGTTAGTTCGAAAGTCAAGCCATTTTCTTCTATGGCGGTTTCTATGCTACCCTCTGATAGCTCTTTTACTTGTTCATTAATAGAATTAATAAAATTCTGTACATTTTCAAGAGATGGATCAAAGAAACGGACACCTGTAACGTGAATAAGCCATTTCATCGTTACAAAATTGTTCAGGTTCGTATTTACGTAAACGGAATTTTTACATGAATAATTTAATAGCACCTGTTATATTTGAGCCTCCATGTTTGTATGGATCAATATCGATTGTTTGAAAGTCGGGATTCATAATTATGTAACTGTGGTCATCTGACATGATACCAACTTGTTGTGCTTGTTTTAGAAATTCTTTCAAACTCTCTGTGCCGCAATGGACAAGATAATTGACAGACCCAGAAACCTTTATTGTTTGTAATTGGGGCCTAAAAATTTAAACATATTATTAGATGCAAATATCTTCCCATCAACTTAATGTTCGTATTTAAGTATAGAAATAAAAAATCCTTGCCTATAGTCATCGCCATCTGGCAATTGAACAACATTCATCAATATCATCTGCCCGGATTCCAAATCTTGCATAGTAAGTATATTATCCAAAAACGGCAGAAGTTCAGCGCCTTCATAAATTATCGTGAATTCCGTCCAACCTTTCATTTCGATTATGTCGGCGAAAACCTGGGAAGAAATAGAAACTTTGGAAATACGAATTCATACGGAGCGAGAGATAATAAATTACTCAGAGGAATCCATACCTGCGAATATGCAATATGATTTGGATATAAATTGATTGCTGACCAATTGCGATTTTGTGTTTCGACTGAACGAGTTAAGATTTGTGGTATTTCCAAAACGTCTACTATTGATTGTATGTGACATAGTGAATTTCTATTTGTGGGTCCAAGAACTCCAAATATATTACTCTGAAATTTAGTAATTACTATTCAGTAAATAATATGCATATACACGATATAAATAAGAGATGTGGCAATCACGTCGTACCTCCAATAAAGAACAAATTGCATTCTCCGCTTCTAAAATATCTCCAGGAGAAGTTTTTATAACATTTGCCACAAACGGGTCTTCCTGATTCTCGGACGCAGCTGCAAGTGCTACATTAAACGCGGCCTCGAGCAAAAAACTTCCATCGTCAAATATTGCACCTGCACACGAGAAATTCTCTCAATAAAGCTCCTAAGTTAAGCAAAAAAATATCATTCCCCACTCACCTATAGTTTTATCTCCACCTACGTAAGAAAAACACAGCAGGCTAACGAAACACTGCAGCACAAAATTAAACGACCTTTTCATTTTGTAAAGAGACCGCACGCTTCACACTGTATTTATCAATGCTATTCACAAAGATATTTATGATTAAAAGCATATTATCATGGATGTTAACTGAGCATATTGCGTACTAAAACATCGAACACGATCGCTTGACCTAAATGTGATTAAACTGTAATAATGTCCTAGCTATAATTGTTTGAGTCGCTATTCTGGCCGTAATATCTAACTGCTTCGCTTAAAATAGCGGCGCTCTCAATTCCATCTGCTGCATTTGAAGTTTCTTTTTAAAGTCCACTACATTATTTTCTATTACAATTGATTTCATCGAGGATTGCGAGAGTATTTAGAGTTTTAAGATTTTATTTAACGTGACTTATTTTGCAGTACTGATGCTGAAATACAAGTATTTACATTATTTTGTTGTACTTTATTTATAACTAGCTATGCCCCGCGGTTTTACCCCCGCAGACTTAATTTTATCGGTGGCCTAATGTTTCTTTTTTAAATAAATGTAGCCGTGTTGGAGATTAGCTAAACCAAACAGACAGACAGAGAAAAAATATTAAATTGATATATTTATTTGAGAACCGTTTATACTTTCATATGCATATATGAATAAAACTGTTAATTATAAAAAAAAAACAGAGCTTCAATTTTATTTATCTATATATGTATATATTTAATGCCTATATTGAGTATGTTGTAATGTCAGAATTAAATCAGCCTTCAAGTCAGTCAGGTATAGCGACATCTATTGTATCCCTCTTGAAATCAATTGCTCGCCTTTCGGTCTGGTGACCTCTCGTGTGCTAGGATTCTGAAGCTTACAAATTCAGTTTCTAAAACTCTGCCTCTACAACTTTTGAATGCAGTAAGATAAGAGCAAAGAACCTTCTCGTTTCGTGCTTTATTGGTCTATCACTAGATGGCGCATAGTTCCGAATTGCAACAATTCCTCGTAAGTATATATTTTGTACTAGCTGTGCCCCGCGGTTTCACCCGCGCAGTTTTAGTTTCATCCTTATTGTCGCGGAACCCTAATATTTGTAATATATAAAAGTCTAAGTTACTCCTCGAATCATCAGCTACCTGCCAGTGAAAGTCCCGTTAAGATCCGTCCAGCCGTTTCAGAGATTACCCGGAACAAACAGACAGACAGACAGACAGACAGACAGACAGAGAAAAATTTTAAAACTTGTTTTTTTATTGTCAGTAGCGTGTATACTTTCATATGCATTTAGTGAAAAGCTGTTATTTTGGAATTAAAAACAGACACTTCAATTTTATTTATCTGTATAGAAGATGGGATGACTAATTACATATCAATGTTGTACCATTTAATATTAAGTAACTAGAAGATTACTCGTGGTTTAAATTAAACATATCCATGTATAGCTCAGTGCTGATCGGAATTCAAATGTTCTATTTCAAGATGCATTTTAAATTGAAATATAATAATTAATTAGGATAGAATGAGGCAAAGTAGTATGCGTGAACATTTAAAAACATTGATTAATGAATGTAGACTCAACACAAAACATGTTTGTTGGAAGCTGGCCGCGGTCTGCAAGCCGGCATTTTCACATTTCCTTTGATCTTTTTTCTATCTGCCTTTGTGAGTACTTTCGAAGTGCCATACGTTTGTATGGAACTTGTTTATTTTTCCTGACCAAAGTTTTGTTCTCTTCATTCATCTATACTTCTATACTAATATTATAAAGAGGAAAGATGTGTTTGTTTGTTTGTATTGAATAGCCTCCGACACTACTAGAACGATTTTGAAAATTCTTTCAGTAATGGATAGCTATATCATGAGCGAGTAACATAGGCTATACTTTATCCCTGTATTCCCACGAGAACGGGGACTACGTGAGTGAAACCGCGTGATATCCGCTAGTGTTCTTATAAAATCACAGTTAGGGTACTCACTACTCAAAATAATTTCTTAGTATGCCAAATATTGATAAATTTTATTGTAGAATTAATCCAAAACCGAAACTACTTTTACGAAGTTCCTTGTCAGAGTGAGAAGATTTATGCTCCCTGTAAACCAACACAAATTTTCATAGGGACACTTCATGCATAATACAGGTACCGTCACGACTAATGAGCGCTTAGCAAAAATAGTGAGGGAGAGTAACTCCACATGTGTTTTATTCGCGTCGCGTCACACAGAGGCAGACTAATAAAATGACTAATGCGCGTTCAAGGTCAGCTTTTTTAACTTGACAGCCCTTTTACCAGTCCACCTTTGGGTGATTAACATAGCAAATGTGAAAAAAAAGAGTAATAGATACAATAAGAATAAGCTATGAAATTTTCAAGCAATTCCCCACTTTTAACAAGTATAGCAACATCATAGAAATGGTAAACAGCAATTAGGATGTGACCTTATTTTGGGGAGCATGTCCTCCCCAGACCGGAGTTGCGGAACTGAATCGCGTCGTAAACTTGAAAATTGGACGGATTTTGTTACTAGCGTCCTAAACACTTGCCGTAAGCCCAAAATTGTAATGTTTACAGAGTGTTCGTTGGTTTTTAAAATATTAATACACAAACCTTACTTTAATTCAAACATCTGTAATCTATTGTGGTAAATTAAATGGGTCTTTAAAAATGAACTATCTATAAAAATGGGTCAGTAAAAAGGTCTATTTAAAATAAAATAGCTTAAAAAATTACACACACACAAAAAATTAGCTTCTAAGCTCCCATTTATGATGCAGTACCATTTAATAAGTTACCATAAATTAATTTAGGCCTTTGATAGGTTGTACATATACCCAATAAGAAAAAAAATATAATTTAAAAAATTTTTTTCTTTCCTACCTTACCTTACCTAGTCGTAACATAGGTATAGCAAAGCTTTTGTGTTAGTTATATGACGTACATTTATATTTTATCCAGCTGTATAACAGCAGATTCCGGTACATTACCATAGTCTCTTCTTTATTATACAGAAACACTTGGTTATAAATTATTTTACGAAGTACCGCATTAGTATAACGCATGAGGGCATCGGGGAAATTGGTTCCGCTAACTTTTAATTCCACTTGTGCAGTAAACTTTTTGTTAGAAACTTTCTTGAGTGTTGTCTAAAATAGAGAATTTCAATATGAATAAGTGTGTGGTTGGACAAAATACGCTTCATCAGGTCTGAAAAATCTATATACCTACATAAATAAAATTTAAGTGTCTGTTTGTGATTCAAATTTAACCGCTTTTCACTAATTGCATATGAAAATAATGCGACATGACAAAAAAAAAATTTTTGTTTGTCTGTCCGTCTGTTTCTTTCAGATAATTTGGACTATCTGAGCTTTTCACGGGCAGAGAGCTGATGTTACAATGATGATCTCCTAACCGAATTACTGTCACGACAGCTAATCTCAACGGGGATTAGCCATCTGCGTAGGAGACATTATAGTGCACAAGTGTGTGCGCAAACACAGGTGCACTCCTTATTCCCTCACTCTCATAGTCCGATGGGACGGCAATCTTACACGACCGGCGAGAGATCAGGCGTAAGATCAACGGCTTAACTTGCTTTCCGAGGCTGATGTTATAAGGAGCAACTTAAGCTACCTATTTCATAATTAAGTAAAAATTATACTGAAAATTCTATTTGGGTAAAACCGTGAGGCATATCTAGTTGATAATAACACTGACCCTGAATGCCAAGTGGATGAAGCCGTTGGCAACAGCTATATTAAATATTGACGGTAAATCTACTTAAATATGCTGAAATACAAAATACGGTACGCGGGTAGTTGTGTATAAATCACGGGTAAGGTCAACGCAAAGGGAACGACAGATGTTTGGGTTTACATACAAATGTCTCTGGGCCAATCGTTTGAACCCGAATATATCAGATGTTTAGCATAAATTGTTATGGAAATAAAAACAACAGTTTGCGCACATAACCTTGGTATATCTATTTGTTTCGTGGTATTTTCTTTGAAAATAGATAGTACACGTATTGATTGTATTGGTGTTCCTATCTCAGGATTTTTCGGACACTATACGACCCTACAAAACAGGTTTTTAAAGCTCAAAACGCAAGGTCAAGCGACGACTCTATCGATACCCTATCTTGGTTCACTGCTGGAAATAGGCCTCCCCTAATAAGTGCCATAGCGCCCGTCTTCAGCTTGCTGCATCTACTATCTGCCTGCAGTCTTTCGCAAATCGTCATCCCACCTGACCGGAGGGCGTCCAACACTACGTTTGCCGAGTCGCGGTCTCCACCCAGGAACTCGTTTACCCCAGCGTTTGTCGGTTCTTCGCGAGATATGGCCGGCTCACTGCCACTTCAGCGTGCTAATTCTTTGAGCTACGTCGATTACTTTGGTTCTCTGTCGGATGTATTCGTTACGACTAACCTTCAGAGAGACTCCGATATTAGCTCTTTCCATAGTTTGCTGAGCGACTTTAAACTGGTGGACCAGCCCTACGGTGAGTATCCACGTCTCAGCTCCGTAGGTACGACTTTCGAACGTGTCAAACGCTTTAACTTGGGGCACTGAACGTCTCGAAGTAATATTGTAAATACGTGAAAGTGCACCTTGCTATAAAAATGATATCTTGAAGCCGTTTTAGTTTAGTGGTTGCAAACGCTACTGCGGAATACGAAATCAGGGTTAGGTCTTCGGTTCGGGCAAGGGTTTATTGGGTTTTTCCATCGGTAACTATCCAGTAGAGCCCGGCAATAAGCTCGCCTCGTATTCCATGGCGAAATGTGGGAGTACCTACTAATCAGTACTCCTCTGCCTACCCTTTTGGAGAATACAGGCGTAAGCATATGTATATATGGAAGCACTTACTTTTATCTCATAATTGGTTATACCTAGGTGTCTTCCTAAGATGTCTTCGTGTGGCTCATGTTTGAAATAATTATATTTTTGCTTTCATACAAAAAGGTTGAATATCTATCGAATCGTGATTTTTATGAAGGAATATTCCATTACAGCGTCACATGGCCGATACAAGCGTGATATATCATCTTCGTATTTTTTGTGCTCCACAAAAACTTTAATATAACCCATTTGGCCTTTCAAAGGACAATAAATGTCGGAATATTCTTCAAAGCTTGCGAAAATATCCTTTGCCGAGTTTCTTATGATCGAATATAAGAGTAAAAAAAACAATATTATCATAATATTAACTTAGCTTACGAACTAAAATTTAAATTAATGACCTATGTAGGTATGCATTTTCATACGAATGCCTGTAGGTTCCATTAGCTTATAATCAATTCATCATTCTCGTTGTTTCGTAGTAACAAGCAGGAACTTTTATTTCCTGCGTACATCAGCTACACGACACAAATTTTTCACTCGGCAATAGTAAATTATTTCGCTTCCTGGTGTCGTAATGAGTTGTATCTATTTTGGTACTTGGTTGATTTTTCCCCTTAACCCTTAATAGGGCTCTCCTGAATAATGGAGGAAAATTGTATCCTCATTATTCTGGACATACTCATCATGGGATTCATGGGTCACATTGACTCTTTGGTATAATTCTAGTTATACCAACATGTATGTAATGAATGTTTATACACTCTAGTGTATAAACAAATCCGTCGTTCTAAAGGAGTCTTAGTAGTATTGTTATATTGTATCTAACAGGGGGCCTCCCATCATCGGTTTTAGCAGAGTGTAATAAGAAATTCTTAGCTTTGACCTTTTATTTTGTGATACAAATATTATACGTCAAAGCTAAGAAGTTAGTAAGGCGTCACTTCTATAACGATGAGTTAGTAGGCCCCCAGGTAATTTTAGTTCGGTAGTCAGCCTCCTATTAATTGTACCCGATGGTAAGCGGTGTAAGACAAGAATTCTACACTAAAAGTAGAAAACTCTTATCTCGTAGTCTTATTTTCTTCGCAACTTCTGAGTAGACCGTATGCCCTTAGAAGCACACAAATACTAACTTCATATTACCTATGTACCTGTAATCACAATTGGATATCAATGCTACTATCGTTTCCAATGACACCACTTTGGATTTATTTTATATTAGATATTTGGTTTTGAAATCAAAACCTGACGGCAACGCGAATTATATGTATCGTATTCGTGGTACTCAGGAAATAACCAGATTTAAGTAAAATATATGTAATTAAATACCAAGACAGGGCGCTATGGCACTCATTAGGGGAGGCCTGAGTCCAGCAGTGGACTAAGGTAGGTTGATGATGATGAGGATGATGATGAAATCTATGAAGCGTCTTCCAGAGGTTGTCGAATGTTTTCAGAGAGAAAGCAAGCTATTATGCTAGTACCAAGAGATGTACTGCTAGCTCATAAAACTCCACCTCACAAAACTCTGAAAACCATACCAATTCACTGCATGAAATTAACGAATGGTACCCCTTAGTCCGATTAATGATTCGCTTCGTATGTAGGCGTCATTCTCTATCAAACAAAAGCTAATTTAGTTTCTTATACTGCCGTAGTTGGTAAAGGCGATTATCATCGATTTCAGCTACAAGTTCCCGGCCGTAGGGAGTTAATAGTGTTTGTTGGCTTGACCTGACCTTTCGCAGCGGCAAGAAATTAACGCAGCATTAATGATCCTTCTGTTTATTTTAAGAAAAGAGGAATTCTATTGGGCCCTTAGCCGACTCCGTTTTACTCGTTAATTACATCTTTGGAAATCATTAAAGTCTGATAACAGGCTTTAATAATAACCCTTTACCTATTAAAAAAAATGGCTTAATCGCTGAAATAGTCGTAGTGGCCGTGGGGTTCGTTCAGTCGCCTGCTACGCAAGCAACTAGTTTTTGTGACCAATAAGTTTTAAAAACCAATGCGTTTTTCTAAAAACTTAAGTATTGTAATTTCACCCCACGTGCTTTACGGTGAAGGACAACATCGTGGGGAAAGCGTATGTCTAAAAAGTAATTCAAATACGTATGTAGAGAGCCTAAGACGGCGATGGAATTGCCCTCTGTCACGTTGGCGCTTGATTATCTTCGGTGAAAAGTGGCTGTTGTTGCAACAACTCTGCTTACCCCTTCCGGGATTCTTTTATTCTAATCGAGTTTTGGGTCAACGAGCCATTTGGTCTACTGTCTACTGCAATAATTGCCCAGTGTTAGGTAAGTAACAGGCGAATTCTCGTATAAATGGACCTGTCATTATATTGTTTTTCAGCACAACTTAGACAATTCTATCCTGGCTAAATGTTGGGCCCAATGTTGCTTTTTTCATTGTAAGAACCTTCAGGCTAAGTCCGAACTGCCTTTATTGAAGAGCATAAAATATATTTTGTCTGGGGTCCCTGAGTACGCGAATAAAATATTTAATGTAAAGGAGGCGTAGTCTTCTTCCACTATTCTCGAGGTAGCCATTAAAATGAATTATTTGAATACGTGCCCATGTTATTTCCGCTTGAAAATATGTAAATTTTGTGAGACGTTGAACATCTACCGTTTCCATCTTCCGGGTCTGCAGGAAAAGCTTGAATGATCTAGTATTTCAGTTTCAACGTGTCTAGTATCTTTAAAGGTAAGTCATATAGTATGTACAATAATTGGTATTAAGGTTTTCACTTCTAACATTTTGAAATAATAATATGACACTATTTACACATTTTCAGGCAGTCAAAAATAAATTGTAGATATATAATAAATACATACATATGCTCACGCCTGTTTAGCAAAGGGATATAGTAGAAACTTCTTTGCGGCATATACTATAATCAAATGAAAAATTAGATTTTTTCATACTTTTTTCGCTTTTAAAACTAATAATACGAGTATAATGGAATTTATAAGAGGGTTAATTTTATTAAAGGAATTTTATATTTCTTTAACTGTGGTGTGCAAAAATATAAGTTGGGTGTATTATAATTCCTTGTTAATAATTTAATTTGATTCATTGTAATGTAGATCCATCAAATGTGTTTTATCTTCCTTTATCCGACATTAATGTTAACAATACAATGGTCCGATGATGGACACCCCAAGGCTCTCCTTTGATTTCCATATTGTTTTATGGTCGATGCTCGCATGCGATTCATGTGCAGATTGCCCTATATTCGTTCACCAAAATATTCTGACGACGCATCATATTACTATTTTTTATGGTATAGTATTATTTTGTGATATTGCTTGGTAAGTATTTAATCTATACAGATAAATATAATTGAAGTGTCTGTTTGTAATTCCAAAATAACAGCTTTTCTCTAAATGCACATGAAACTGTACACGCTACTGACACTAAAAAAGTTTTGTAATTTTTCTCTGTCTGTCTATCTGTCTGTCTGTTCGTTCCCGGTAATATCTGAAACGGCTGGACTGATTTTAACGGGACTTTCACTAGCAGGTAGCTGATGTTTCAAGGCGTAACTTAGGCTACTTTTATTTATTAAAAATATTAGGGTTCTGCAACAATAAGGATGAAACTAAATCTACGCGGGTGAAACCGCGGGGCACAGCTAGTATGTAATATTCTGATAAAATTTTATATTACAAAAGGTACCAAAAAAACATGCATAGGTACCACCGAACGGTAAGTCTTCAAGGCTTATTAAAAAAAATCTCTCTTATTTTCTACCAGTGAAAGTCCCGTTAAAATCCGTCCAGCCGTTTTGGAGATTACCCGGTAGTCGGTAGGTCAGTAGCGTGTATACTTTCATATGCATTTAGTGAAAAGCTGTTATTTTGGAATTACAAACAGACACTTCAATTTTATATATCTGTATAGATGTATAGATTAAAATAATGTAGAGATGACGTGACGCCTCTAATGAAACTACTCGTACTACTTTGCATACAATCCAGTAGATGTGCGCGTCTGAGTGAAATCATTTTGAACGATGTGATCCTAGATTCCTAGCTGCTTGTGAAGCTAGTGTTCCCAATCTGTAGCCTATTGGTACGTGCAATAGCAATAAAGTCACTTATCACGCAATCACTCGAATACGTTTGAAACTAGCTGAAAAATACTTCGGCGCGTTTCTGATTGTTGTATTGAGCTATTCTCTACGTTGTTTTATTTTAATCAACAATTTCAGTTTCGCTACGCTTTAAACACACATATGAAAAAACGGATTCAGGACCGGTGTTGGTTTTTAATTAATTAGTGACCTACATTTTGGTCACATAATAATATAAAGTAGGTATACCTTTTACAACTTAAAACCGTTTTAATAAAAATCTCGTGTCAAAGTGTCACTCTATTTTACTCGACACTGAATTAGCTCGACCGATTTCAATAAAATATGTTATTATATTTGGTAGCGTTGAGAATATATCGTAAAGTATCTTTCACCCTCCTACTTACTCCCATTCCCATTTCTATTTTTTGGGTCGAATACAACGTGGGCGAAGCCGCGGGCATTAGCTAGTTAAATTATTTGTTTTATATAGCTTACAAAACCTACTTTATAAACTACAAACACTGAACAATTGCACAAACTAAAATCCACAATATATACGGCAGATTCGTAGCTAAATTTTTCAGTAGAATCTTGAGCGCAACAGTGCAATAATACTTGAGCCATCTGGGTTCAGTTACTGCATGCTGGGACGCTATTGCAAGCTACGTGACTTCATCTCTATTCTACAATATTCGCTATGAACTAAAATCTCTCAAGATCTGAATGGATCAAAGGTCTTATAACATAACTATCTTGTAATGCTAATGAAACTAATTGTCGCGTCTGAAAGTTACTTCATCATAATAACCATATCTTTTGTTTAAACAACAAAGGCAACAAGCGTACAAATGTTTAAACAATGTTTAATATTTACATACCCAAAATTGGTGAATGCTTTGTACCTTTAAACAACATGTAATTTTAGACAACATCTTTTGTAACCATATTTCATGTAAATGGCGGTGAGTGACACGAATGTGACCACCCCAAGCATAGGCGACCTTACTCTCCGCATGAGCACAACACTACTCTTAGGTAGCAATTTTCAGCTGTGGTCCTCTGTAAAGCCCGACTGCGGACTGCACCTCCAGGGGGCCTACCAACATCTTTTTAAGCAGAGCGTGTTAAGAACTTCTTCGCTTTGATGCTTAATTTTATAGTACAAAAATGAAAGGTCAAAGCCAAGAAATTAGTAAGGCGTCACTGCTATAACGATAATTTCGAACGACAGAACCCGTTATGCCCAACCTCACTTATTATTTTCATCTCTTTAACGTTTCTAACTTAATACTAGTACAGGAATATAATAATGAAGCTTATTGCTCGAGCGATGCCGTGATTAGACTGGCTCGCTCATTAAGGAGATGAATAGGCTTACGAAAGAATTTATTAAATCCCTCAGTGAATCCGCCATGACTATATTATAATACGATCTAAGGATTAAGTGACAATCTTCGCGCTTTGAATACATTACGGTGTAAAGTTCGTAACGTTCTTTTGTTAAGACCTTATATTTTTGGTAAATCCCTTCAATTTCTCTAGTATTTTTACAATGGAGACGAATTACGAGAACATACGATTCTTTTAAAATGGCTTGATCTTTCCAGGCTTTATAAGTCATTCCTGATTTGAAACAAAAATGTTATGCATTAGTTAAATAGAGTTTATTGTTCGAGATTTTATAACGTTATTAAACCAGCCAGCGAGCCATTTCGGTAACACGTCAAAATCCCACTTTTTAAGCTTGTAATCAAATAATAAAGGTCGCACGTGCTTGGCGTTTGATACTCGAAATTTTTCAGTAAAACCCGAGCTGGCGGCATTTGTAGCATTAAAAATAGCGCAAGTAATGGCATGATGTGAATATTAAACTTTCATGCTGACAGTTTTACCGAAAGCAAACACGTGTAATTTGCAGTCTGTATTTTTTCTAATGCGTCAAATGAATAGTTAAACAAATACACACACACACACATAATTATGCTCACGCATGTATTCCTCAAAGGGTTAGGCAGAGGTGTTGTAACAACAAAAACTTTTCACGGAACATGATTAAGTGCCAACGTGACAGATGGTGAGTTTAATAGTTAAAGTGTAGATAAATCACGTTGCCAAAAATAATCCACACAGCACTTACTTGACTCTAATACTAACATTTACTGCAGAATTGACTGTACGTTTTTGCCTTGGTTATCAGTTGAACTACTGAAGATTCAAATCAATCAAATCAAATCAAAAAGTTTTATTCAACATAAGGGACACTCGGAACACTTATTGAATGTCATTTCTTACGCTAACTTAGGTTAATTTACTGCCGTTTCCAAAATTTTTGCTTTTTGCCATAAGTTTAAGTGATTAGAACTTGCATCCCTGTATTACAAAATATGGATCATACCAAGACTCGGACTAAAACTATATCTACATCTTTTGATATCCGTATTATTATAAAAGAGATAGAACTACCTTTAAACCAATAATTGTCAAAGCGATGCTTTGTATGGCAGAGTCTAATGTTAGGCTTGATGTGTATATTAGTAAAGGCATTGATGGATGGATGATAGATTAGCACATATCACGGCCATATAGAGATACAATGATTTCCAATTAACATGTAACCAGAGCGGAGGCTAAGTAATCCCATTGACGAGTAGTTTTTCAAAGGAAGCTGTTTATGCACGCTAGGGATCAAGTGTAGACATACGAGTGAATTATTTATTCATTAGCGCTGAGCTCGGCGTTGCGTTGTTTCCGCTGTACGGTATGAAATCTCATATTAACTTGTCTACTTTCAGGGACTCAGCGAATTTATGTAGCGTAGAAAATTGTCTCGGTGCTCTCTTGATATACGGCTATATCACATTACATATTCATAAACTTTACAGCATAAGTAGCGTTTGGAGTGCTTCAGACAATTGCAAGTATGTAGTTTATAATTGGGCAAACATAATCTATAAGCGAGTTTAGTACATAGCATATTCGTAATTAAAATATTTATTCAACGTCCTACTGACTGAAATCAACGCACAACCTAAGCCGCAAATCTTAGAGATATGACAGGGTCTGTTCTTGGTGAAGTGTAGATATACACTTTTTAAAAGGTTTTCCAATATACCATCCCTAAAAGGGTTAAAGGGGGGTTATATTTGTGAAATCTTACTGCTACGCAAGTGAAAATGCGAGCGCTAATACAATTTTCATGCTGAAATTATATAATAGTCTGTTCTAGAAGCAGAGAAAACGATATAGTAAGTAGTAACGGAAGCGAACACGAAGATCGTTAGGACTGTTTTAATAGTGCAGTATCTTAAATACGAGTAAGAAAGTTAGACGTGGGTCAACCCTGCATTAATTAAGGAACGGGTTGCTCCCAACCCTCGTCTTGTGTACAGGGGACCCCGCCGGAAGTTTGTTAGGCTAACAATTAACATCACTGCTATCGAACATAACACATTATTGATTGCTGCCGCACTTAGTGGCCTTAAGAAACTATATTCACACACACTTTTTATACATTTTGACATACAAACACTATTCAACCCTCTTTTTAACGTATTTAAAGGTTGGAATATTTTGTCTTGTTTCAACTACCAGGAAATATCATGGGTGAATAAGAGACTTCATTATTACAATTAATTTATGTCTGAGCAACGTTCACAAAACGGTAATTAGATAAGCGAAGGATGGAAGTCTTGAAGAAAAAGAATTCTTAATATAGTCGTTAGCCGACAATTTTGTAAAATTTAAGTGACTTCAAGAACAATAAATAATATTGTTTTAAATACTTGTTTCCACTCGCTGTTTCGCTTGTGTAGTGTATACTATAATTATTGCTTATGTTCACCCTGAATATACTCTATTGGTGTTGTTGTTGATTTTGTGTTCAATTGGATGGGTAGTAACTCTACATCTTATATTAATTTAGATAGTATAGATTGACCGAAACATTCAAATTTTAAGTAAGGTAAACTGCCAAGTCCCCATTGAAACGAACAACGCCAATAAAAGGCGTAATCAATGCTCCGAATGAAAACAAAGTGGATTCTGATTAAATATTGAGTTAACGGTTGAACCTGAAAGCCAACATTAATAGTACAATCCGAGGGATCAACAAGCAATTATTTTGTAAGCTATTCACAGATTCACGATCATGTGGTTCGAATAAAAAAGAATCCAAACTATTCTTAATAGTTAATCATTGGTGATAGCATGTAATCATGTCATTAAAATGATTTGAAAGTACTTGGTTAAAAGTCTAATCAAATATTTATGAGTTTGAGTTTGAGAATGGAATAATAATAAGGTATAGTTATAACAGTGACGTATTACTAACTTCTCAACTTTGACGTTTCATTTTTGTACCGTAAAATTAAACGTCAAAGCGAAGAAGTTCTTATTTTGCTCTGCTTAAACCGATGATAGTAGGCCCCCAGTACCCGGTAAGAATAAAATATGCTGTATATGTATTGCACATCGACCTCAGGGAAAGGGCAGTCGGCTATTTTCGACTTCGTAGAGCGTTACCTCTTTCGCACGCTAATTACGCAATGGCGCGACTGACGCTGATTCGCCGAAACGACTGACTAATCTTTACATCTATATCCATACAGATAAATAAAATTTAAGTGTCTGTTTGTAATTCCAAAATAACAGCTTTTCACTAAGTGCATATGATAGTATATACACGCTACGGACACTGAAAAACCAAGTTTTAAATTTTTTCTCCGTCTGTCTGTGTGTCTGTTTGCTCCGGGTAATCTCTGAAACGCCTGCACCGACTTTAAATGTACTTTCACTGGCAGGTAGATGATGTTTCACTTTGACTTGGCTTGACTTACTTTTATTTATTAAAAATATTAGGGTTCCGCGACATGAAGCATGAAACTATATCTACGAGGGTGAAACCGTGGGGCACAGCTAGTGCCAAATACGTAGTGTACGACTGAGATAACGCTCTACAAATCCGAAAAGAGCCAATTATCTCTCACCTGAGGTTGAAGTGCGAACTACGGGCTTGAAGTGTGAGTATGTGTCATCATCATCTCATCATCATCTCCCTGGCCTTATCCCGATGTGGCTGATCAACTGATTTTTATACGGAGCGAATGCCATCTGACCTTCGCAACCCCTTTAACGAGGAAAATCTGTGATCTGGGTTAAACCAGTTGTCAGACTATTTGAGGTCTCCGACTGACCTGTAACGATTGACAAAGATGATAAATTGGCAACCGGGACTAACGGCTTAACGTGCTCTCCGAGGCACGGAGGGAACTCGGGTGGTCACCCATCCAATTACTGGCTAGGGCTAGGGTTGCTTAACTTCGCTGATCGAATGATATGCGCAATAGCAACTGTGCCACGAGCTCCTCATCATATGTAATAGCAAGAAATACTCAAAGGTGTCTCATGGCCGATCTTAATGAAAACTAAATCACAATTATATGATTTTTGATAAATTTATATTCCTTCCTAGTAATTGAACTCGATGATTTCGCAAAAAACATTCTGTATTATTACACCATACGATAGTGTTGCTAATAGGGTTCGAATTCTGGGAAATATTCAAAAACCTTTTTACAGACCTTGCAATGCGTAGCTTATCCGTAAGACGAGAGGTCAGCTTATACTGGAAATGTTTTTATCTTGATATATCGCCGTATGAAGTGTATCTGTAACCAAAGTAATTAAATTCCAGTGCAAATATATTCCAGCAAATGCTTGATCTCAATACTCGAACACTCTGGCTCGAAGGTATTTGAATCTCAGTATGGAATTGGATGCCTAATTCTCGATCTCAAAATTTTTGTAAATGTCTTACGATGAAAACTCTATATTGCTTTAATAGAGGTGAAATGCGAAGTCGTTCTCAATTCACAAGAACATGGAAAAAAATAAATATTCGTTTTCAAGATTTATTCAAATCACAAAATGATCAGATATAAAAAATACTGATTTCATTGAGGCAGGCGTGTTAAGTAAATGTCGTATTCTAAACGAGAAATTCAATAAACAGAAAGCTGTTGTAATTATCTCGGCGACTGAATAAATAATTGTCATATTTAAAGACTAGCTGTGCCCCGCAGTTTCACCCGCGTAGATTTAGTTTCACCCTTATTGTCGCGGAAGCCTAATATTTTTCATAAATAAAAGTAGCCTAAGTTACTCCTTGAAACATCAGCTACCTGCCATTGAAAGTCCCGTTAAAATCGGTCCAGCTGTTTCAGAGATTACCCGGAACAAACAGACAGACAGAGAAAATTTTTAAAACTTGGTTTTTTTGTGTCAGTAGCGTGTATACATTCATACGCATTTAGTGAAAAGCTGTTATTTTGGAATTACAAACAGACACTTCAATTTTATTTATCTGTATAGATTTTACTACTGAAGAAAATCAAGAATAGTACCAACCAATAATAATTTAAACAACAAAGAAGGTAAGTCTTTGACTGGAGTGAAAATTGCCTCTTCAGTGTTCATTTAATAGCGAGTCATTATTTAAGTACTGGAGACACTTCTAACAATGTGGCTACATATTTAATTTATGACGATTCACATTACATACATAAATAATTCTTACCTATATTCCCCGAAGGGGTTTGCAGAGGTGTATTTATAATCCACCCACATTTCGTATGTTTAAGTCCGATGTAATACGGGGCGAGGCTATTGCCATTAACCAGGCACTAATCCAGACTGGCCTTTACCGGGCTGCTACTGCGAAATTACTTTTACCATTCATATTACTTTAGAACTATTGACCTATATGCATAATACAACTCCTAATCTAGGTCATATTCCTTGAAATGAGGTCTTGCTCAATTGGAGCTCTTTGCATAAACAAGTGTAGAACATTTCGCTGGACAAAATTAATATCTTGACCTTAAGTCATGACCTTATCCTTATAACGGTCGTTTACTGAAATAATGTCGACTTAATGTTAAGATAATATGAACCAATTACGCCTACCAACACCGTAACAATAAGTACCTACTAGTAAAATTTAACGGGCCGACAAGCCTTCGGCCATTTACTTTGAAATACTGCCTCTATCTCGTTAGTATCCATAAAGCTGTATACACATTTCGTATAAACGTAGCAACCTTTTTGCTCTGTAAAGCATGAACTTTGACTACAAAGGGATAATAAAACATAGATCCTTGGAAAAAAAAAAAAATTAACTCATGTGTGCAACAACAAGTCGATAAAGAGGACTCTATGTACCTACTGATAAATTTGAGTCGGCATGTCATTTTTCAACTTGGTCAAGTTTCAGGACCTAGTTTCTAGTTGTTCATTGGTTTCATTACCGGAACAGTAAATTAGAAATATGGATTAGATGCAATTTGTTTATGACTTTTCTATGTTATAAAGATGTACAATCTCACATTGACAACATATGTTTATATATCTGTTAAGTACCGAATAAAAACCTTTTCCTGCATCCTTACAATTCTTGTTTCTTCGACAAGCGACGGAGACTCACCGAAGATCCATAACGTAGTTTTGAATAACGATGCGTTCAAACAAACAAAATAATTTGTATGTCATGGCGCCTTCAATTTATACAATTAAAGTAGAACCACTAATAAAGATATATAATCTCGCATTGAAATGCAGTTAGTTCTTCATTGGGAAGACAAATGTGTTCTCGAGGAGATTGGGAGTATGCTTTCAGGGTAAGTTTCAATGGCACCGCGGGCACTAACTTGCACGACAAGTTAAGTACCAATCCCGCGCTGGCGACCATCCAACGGATAAAAGTCTAGTCGACCGCGATAGACGTACTTACCTACACCATCTTGCCTTTCGACTGATGGATGCTAGGGAGCGCTAATTAGACTTTTTTTTAAGTAAACAGATGTTGTGGGTCGTCTGCATTTACGCAGCAAGCCGGTACTTTAGGGGGTTGTACTCATTCCCCAACGCTCAATGCAGTGTTAAGAGGTCTGGTGGCCTCGGGTCAAATGATTTTCTCTTTTGTGGAGGCTTCGGGGCTGTAGCCCCGGTGGTCTTCCCCTAAACCCGGGCCTGCCCTAATGTATCTATCCAACACCTTGTCTCTCTGAATGTGTTCGAAACATCCAAAAACCTTTAATCCCAACGTAAATTCGAGTGTTTTAACTTTAACCCGTGAATCTGTGCCCTTTTCAACCTTCATCGAAGCAGGAATCCGTCACCCAGTTTAAGAATACCTGACAGAATAGCACACATATACATAAAATATTAGTGCAATTCATATTACTCCACGTTAACCGCAAAAGATGTTGCAAATGTATTCACGAAATACAAAAGATTTTTCGTAGTAATTTATTTTTCTTTTCAGTATTCGAATGTTGAAATAATCAAACCTATTCTAAGAACTCAGGTCTTTATACAAACCTTCATTCAAGAGTTTTTTAATCTACAAAAGTTATATTTAACAAGAAGGAAACCGTTAATAAAATCGCGTTCTGTCGCCGTAATTTGATTTCTTGAGCTAATTGCAGCTTCCAGGAAGCCTCGCTATATTTAAGAGCTTGTTATAATTTTCTGAGAAGGCATAAATATTGGATGCAGTTGGTTAAATACATTTTATTCAGTGGTTGAATGTAGATAAATAAGTGTGAGATAAAATGTACACATAAGTCTAAATACTGACGTCTTAACTTAGCCTCTAAGCAGAGGCCAGGGTGATTAGGGTTTAATTTAATTTTATAGGACTTCTCAAATTGTTACCCGGTTAGAGGCCCTCTATATATTTTCGTTGAACCAATTTCCTGCGTAAAGGCTAAAAGGGCATTCCAAATCTTGAGATTACGTTTTAATCTCGAACAAGATCTAAATATTAGGTCCTTAAATGTTTAACTAGGAAATTGTTTTTTGTCTTTTATTAAAAACGATTTGAGATTTAAAGCGGATCGATTTAAATAAAACTGGAGATGTCACGTGTTGCTCAAGAATGTATTGCTATATGTACACTAAACAATTTGTGGTTCTGCCACACATATTTTTGGGTTGAACCACCCTTATCATTTAGACGTATGAAAAACTATTTAATTCACATTCTAAGACCAACTGAATATACAAGAAAATCATGATAATTGTTAAAGCCGTTTCGGAGGAGTTTTGTTGCAAACACTGTGACACGAGAATTTATAAATAAGATTAGATTACTTCTCTGTTTAATAAGCCTGAAGACACATTACAATGAAGACTTAACAAAGTCTAATGTTTATATGTCGAAGAGTAATGTTTTATTCAATGACAATTTGGCAAAAGTTTTAAAGACCAATTTAAGTAGTCTTAATAATGTATATATAGTTAGAGAACTGAACGAACACCAAGTAAAAAGATCTTCGCAAATACTTTTGGCAACAACTTAATTTTTCAGCTCCCAGAAAAGCCTTAAAAGGTTCATCATAACTTTCTTTTTAATACTTTTTTGATCCCAGTAGAATAAATTTGTAAAAGATGTACTTACCTAAGTATATGAGACTACTATGATTCATTAGGATTTCCTTACATACTAATGTAATAAATTCTGACTTATTGTGATTAACGTATGCGGAGTTATGGCTTATCATGACACGCCATAGCTCCATATAGTTAGTTCATAGATCCAGATGTAATATTTCAAGACTAGCTTCGGACTATCTACACTATCCAATGTTCTCAGTATAATGGTATCATTCAGGATAGGTACCCTATATAAAAGAGGAAACCGAAAGTACTGTGGATTTTAGCTGTATTTAACCAAGGAATAATGTAATTTAATCTTTGAAAAAGTACAGTTTAATAATAATAAATAATGATCTCCTACCGAATTTCGGTTATGGCGGTTAATCTCAACGAGGATTAAAATGAAAAAATGAAAAATATTTATTCAGTTTAGGCCCTGGTAAGGCACTTATGAAAGTCGAGAATTTACCACCGGTTCGGAAACTAGCCTTCTGAGAAGAACCGGCAAGAAACTCAGCCAGGATTAGCCATGTACGCAGGAGATATTATAGTGCACAAGTATGTGCGCAAACACAGGTGCACTCTTTATTCCCTCACTCTCATAGTCCGATGCGACGGCAATCCGACACGACCGGAGAGAGATCAGGCGTAGGACCAAAGGCTTAACGTGCTTTCCGAGGCACGGGGGTATAAACACCGCAAACTTCCAAACTCCGGGCATTTTATTGTGAATTTCTTGACAGAAAAACCCAATATCTGTTAATGACCCGACCCGGAATTCGAACCCGGGACCTCGTGATCAGCAGACGAACCAGCTACTAACCACTAGACCAACGAGGCAGACAGTTTATTGTAGTCTTATATCAGGGATGGTGAACTAATGGTACGCGTGCCAACACAATATTTTGGGCGTTTCACTGATCACAAAATTCAATAAGCAGTCAGTACTAAATTACGCGTAAAATTTAAATGTATTTTTGTAGTAACACTTTTTAAGTTTAAAGTTGAATACTTTTTTGATTATTATTTACCCAATAATCATAAAGTCAAAAATTATTTGATGGCACTTCTTTCACATTTCTTTAGAAAAACGGCTGATACATAAAGGTTCGCCATCCCCGTCTTAGATTTGCTCAAGCTGCTTTCGCTCTAAATCCACAATAGATCTTTTAAGAGACCTGCCAATGTAAGCTATTTTTAGAAAAGTAGAACGGTACTTTGGCTCCCCTATATAGGTTAGGACATTTGGACTTTGATTGAAATAGGTACGCGAGCAGCACCAATAAAACAAAGGCTGTATAAGTTGCGAAAGTGCTTTGTTATCTCAGAACGATTCGTCATGACCATTTCGTTAACATCTGTTGGAGGTTTTACGATACGTTAATATTAAAAAGTTGCTTTGATAGTGCTTTTTGTGAAAACTTTTATTGTGTTCTGTCAAAGAGCGAAATAATCGCGGTGTGAATAATGAAAAGACAATTTGCGTTGACGACGCGAATCCTCAACACGAGTTCAACGGACGCTGCGGAGGGATGCGAACGAGGCGGTGGGCGAACACTAGTTAAGAGTGCCCATCCTACACAACAACCACTACACTACAAACCGTGCGTGCAATTATGAAGGCTAATCGGATTTTAAGGTACCATTGTGTCTAGTATTCAGTAGTTATTTATAATTTTCTTCTTCTAGTACTTACACAAGTAAATCATCTTTTAAAAAAAAATACTGGAACAAAAAAGTTTTACTATTATGTAGATTTTTTTCAGATCAAATTTATTTTATACATCATTTTCTGTTTTTGTAATATGCCAATATTCCATCCTCATTTGTTGGTAAATATATAAACATTAGTATTAAGTCTATGTGGGTGGAGGATTGTCGGCAGGGTGTAGGCGCGCGTGCGCGGTAAGGCTTCTGCGCTCCTGTCCCCGTCTGTCAAGCTGAGGACGTGTGCCGCGCGGGCGGCCGTTCGCTCCTCGCTCTACACCACGCGACTCGACAATCGAATACAAATCGATACTATTCGATTTTCAAGCTAATTCTAATCCAACCATCTGATTCCCATAACAACTCGATCGCAAGAAACGGACTTTAAACCCTACCGCGCTGTAACAATGAACATATTGCTAAAATCAGTTTCCGTGACCAACATACGTGTGTGGTGTGTGTTTATATAGTGTTTCCAATTCAACAGTGGATCGTGAATAACCAGCCCATGTAACCATTTATATAATAACAATAATTATAGATACAGGTACGTTACATTACCACGTAAATATACTGAATATATTGCTGGTGAAAATAAACAAGCTACCTATTAAGAATGCATCTTGTTAAAACTATTGAACCAGATTTAATTCTTACTTACTCCTATGATTAACTGTTCGATGATGGTGATGGTGAACAAAATCATGCAGCTAACTGTTTATTCTCAATCGCTTTGTATGAAGCTCCTGAAATGCTATCCCTAATAACCTACAAACGGTATTTCACAATACGATATACCTACATACCATAGCTGTAGTGTAATTACGTGTAGGAATACATTCAGTAATTAAGCAATAGAGTATATCGCAGGGAGCGTGCGTAACTTAATAAGAAGATATAGTCAAACGTACTTCTAATGAATGAAAAATGTTTATTTCCCATTGGTTAGATTAAGTTCAAGCATGAAATCTAGACGCCTTTAAAACCATCATTAATGTAAAGTTTCCTAATTACTGTAATAATGTATTTATGATACGTTATCTATTATATTACAGATACATAAAATTTAAGTGTCTGTTTGTAATTCCAAATTAACAGTTCTTTCACTAACTGCATATGAAAGTATAAACAGTACATACGTTAAAAAAAATTATTAAAATTTTAAGAGTTTCTCTATCTGGTTGTTTGTTCCGGCGAATCTCTGAAACGGCTGAACCGATTTTAGCTGGACGTCATTGGGGGATAGTTGATATTACAAGGTTTATTATGCTTTTATCTAAAAACATTGGGTTCTGCGTAATAAATCCACCCACGAAATTAAGTCCACAAGGGTGAAACCGCGGGGCACAGTAGGTAATACAAGTTAGAAAATAGCTATGACTGTTCCATGACATAATGTCAGTATGTAGTTGTTTACAATCTAAGGAGACCATATCCATACTGCTCGACACGTCGGGCAGGTTCAGGCAGTGGACTTTGAACTTGACTGCTCGTGCAGTCAGTTTACTTGAACTTGCTATTTATTGATGATGTGCTGCCGAAGCAGTCGCTGCTCGAGCAGTTCACGTGTGTACTTCACTTTGCACTGCGGACTGCAGTTTGCTATGCAAGCATTCACAGCTTGCAACTTAAATCAGTGTGTGAGGGCCCTAATTTGATATACAGCTATCTTTAAAATAAATACTATATATATGTAGTTTTTTTTTGTAATTATTATTATTTTACTGTGTAATGAAATGTACATGATGCCAGCTGAGTTTCTTGCCGGTTCTTCTCAGAAGGCTAGTTTCTGAACCGGTGGTAAATTCCTCGACATTCATAAGTGCCTTACCAGGGCCTAAACTGAATAAATCATTTTCATTTTCATTTTCATTTTCATTTTCACTTTAAAAATCTACACTTATAGCCCTATGTATTCCATCAAATGAAGCCATTGTTGGCGATCGGATTCTTTCAATATTCCACTTATGTTTTTTATTGATTCAGTATATTTTATGATGCTCGTTCAAATGTTCATGCTTTTAGTTTGATTCTACTATTCTCTGTCAGGTAGCCATAAATCATCTTATTCAGAAATGCGTCTCAAGTGTTATTCACTTTATATCTATTTATTTATACATTTAAGCAGTTTATATTTAAAAAAATAGAACTACTATATCTAAAACCCAGAAATCATTAAATGAATACACGGAAACAAGTAGGATTAACATAAAACAAATGTAATCACAAAATTAATTTGCACTTACATTTTCTGGGCAATTTATACCGATAGTTTTAACATGTGTATTTTAATCTCAGCCATTTGTTAGGATAAGAATTCCTTATCTATATTGTATAGTACATACATACATATACTCACGCCTGTATCCTATGTGGGTAGGCAGGTCGTAGTTTGCCACATGCTACGATGTCTACGATCCTTACATACTTCTTTCGCTTCGTCTGGCAGTTCGAGCTCTTTCATATAGTTTACCAACAATACCATAATTTGGTGGTTGAATAAATATGACTGCAAATTTCCGTAACGTACAATTACAATCCCCAGTCGGGCAGTACTTAATCGTCTGTAATTTGACAGGAGTATTGTGGATCTTCCGTAAACACACACTTTCCACACGATCACAATTTTTATCATTCTCCTCTAGAGACTTAGGGAGGGAAGGCTTTGAAATTATTAGATCTTATTATGAACAGGAGGCCTACCATCATCGGTTTAAGCAGAGCGTATTAAGAAGTTCTGAGTTTTGTTGTTTCATTTTTGTACCATAAAACTAACTTAAGTCTTAAACTACCAATGTTGGTACCGGGTTGACTGAGCTTTGCTCGTTTTTATTAACGTTTTCAAAAAATGAGACCCAGCTAGATCGATTTATCGCCTCCGAAACCCCCTGCATACTTAATTTAAGATTATAAAAACGTACATATATACAAGAATGGCTGTGTCGAAAATTGTTTATTACGCGTATATCTTGTTCAACGAATACGTAGCCCTAAGGTTTCGTAAATTTCAATAGTTAAATACTAGTGAAGTAACTAAAAATCTTAATAATATACGCCAAAATGTTATGCCCTAGCCTAGCCTATCTCAGAGCTACTTAATCGTTGGACAATGTATAGCTTAGCCTACGTGTAATATCATATAATATATATCCTATTGACAGCTCTTTTTGGTCAATACGTTGTGGAGCATCGTATAAATAATGGACATTTTCCTCCCCTAATATTTTACTTAGCAGTCGTTTAGTAAACAAGATATTTTGCTACGAAAACATACGTCTCTTTGCAATGGTAGACGTTTTGATACCAATGTTTTGATTTGATGGCAACATAATCTGAATGTACACACATACACACTCTAATTGACTGAAATGAATATATTTAAATAGCGAAAATGATATAGAATATATGGAAAAAAGGAAAAACATCATACGTTGAGTAGATTCATAGTATTTCATACAATTCTGTTTGTTAGATTCATAAAATTAAATAGAGAACGAAGTCATCTCACTTATATATTAATATTATAATTAGGGTTATGTCTGTTACCTTTTCCGGCATTGCTGAAACTTAATAAAGGGAAAACTTGTAACCCTAAGGCCGCACGTATGGTACTTGAAATTCATCGCAGTCGAAGCCACGGGTAAAAGTTAGTTTCGTTTAGCATACATACATATGCTCACGCCTGTATTACCCGAAGGGGTTAGCAGAGATGTACTCATAGTTCACCTCCATTTTGCCAAATAGGTTAACTGCCATGAATAGGAGAGCGAGCCAATGGGAACTTATCTAGGCTCCGGGGATGGAACCCAAAACCCCTTGTTAAGTAGTCGCGTTTGCGACCACTAGACCAACGAAGCAGTCTATCTATAGAAGTTAGTTTCGGAAAAATCATGTCAAAATGAAGGCTTCTCTCCTATATGAAATAAATTACTAGGAAGGTAGCAGACTTTGCCGAAAAGAATACGCAACTATCTATTAGTATGCGGTTTATTACCAAGCTACCCCTATTTACTCGAATTATTTTAGTAATCTGCATGTTTATTGACACTGTAAATATAAAGATTACGCCGCAGAATAAACAGCAGCAGCATTTGCATGGAAATCTTGTATACCTACATTTTAGGAACTAAAGATGCCTAACTAATGTACCCCTCTCATTTCACCTCTATGCTTAGCGTAGATTGTTTTACTTTAAGTTTCTGTTAAAGTAAATGCTTTTTAGAATTTTTCTGTATTGTTACAGAATGAGAGGTACGAAAGCTGTGTTCCTGATACTATTTTTCGGACATCTCTCAGCTCTACCAGACACGATACGAATAGGTAAGACTCCTGTTTCATTATCATCCTCCTGCCCTTATTCCATGTTTCGGGTCGGCGTAATGTGTTCTTCTCTTCCATTTCTCTCTTTCAGGCGTCATATCTGTATTCACTCCCATTCTAGTCATATGTTTCACTCAATCCATTGATCGTTTTTTAGGTCTTCCTCACTCCTTGTAACCATCCTGTATATGATTAATTTTATAAATTCAAGTGTTAAAATGTGTATACCGTTATTTTTTATGCTAAAAGTTTTCTTGAAGGGCGGTCGAATAGAAATTCTTTATTCAGTTTAGGCTCAGTTGAAGTAATTTAGGGCACAAAAAAGTACTACCTGTGCGAAAATTTCTTTTGAAGGCGAAGTACCGACAATAACTCAGAAATACTTAATTTTTTACAATGTTGTGACTCAGAATACACAATATTTTTTTAACATTTACTAACGGTTTCAGAACGTTTTATTTTATGTATGTGGGAATCTTTTTTTCACTAAAACAATGCGTATTATACGAATTGACGAGGATAATCTAGAATTTTCCGTCCGGTACCAGATAACTGGTACTGCCAATGAACGTTTTTTTATTAGTTGTCGAGAGAGACCTCTCCAACCAGTAGTATTAATATACATTCTTCTTGTAGGGATTCTTCAAGAAGCATGTATATTGGTTTCCCTCTGAATCTGTACCCCAATACTAACCGCAGGGTTAATGGGGGCAAACGGATTTCCTGACAGTTTATTGAGAAAATGTATGAAAGCAATTACCGTCAAAGTGACCTGCTTAAATAATCCATGTTCGAGTAATGATTCAAATACAACTCGCTTATTGAGCTAAATCGGTACATTAACCGGATTTGGCCATCGGTCGATTATCGCTGGAATTACCATCATGCATGTAATTGAATTGAAAGTGATTTCCATGAAAAAAACTATTTTATAGCTTCTTTCGCTGCTAATTTTTCTTATTACCAATTAAATCAATGGAATACTTGTGTACTCAATAGATTACAATAAAAACGTTACTAACTACGCCTACGCCCGACTAATTGCTATTGTTAATTCATTCATGCATAGTATCTTATATATATAAATAAACTTATACGTATAAGTGAACGTATATCCAATACATGAAATAGTGTAGCGATCCAAATGAAGAATGAACAGAAAATAATCATTAAATAATGTAGCCATGTCCATACAAAATTTTGTCTGTTTGAACGCGTCGTTATTTTAAACTACGTTACCAATCTTCGTACAGTTTTGACTAGCAAGTAGGAGTTGAAATCCGTTGGGTTTATAACGTCACATTATATTAAAAAACTAGCTGTGCCCTGCGGTTTCACCCGCGTAGATTTAGTTTCATTCTTACTGTCGCGGAACCCTAATATGTTTAATAAATAAAAGTAGCCTAAGTTACTCCTTGAAACATCAGCTACCTGCCAGTGAAAGTCCCGTTAAAATCTGTCCAGCTGTTTCAGAGATTACCCGGAACAAACAGACAGACAGACAGAGAAAAATTTTAAAACTTGTTTTTTTAGTGTCAGTATCGTGTATACTTTCATATGCATTTAGTTAAAAGCTGCTATTTTGGAATTACAAACAGACGCTTCAATTTTATTTATCTGTAATTGCAAAACAATGATGAGTAATGTAAATATATACTGTGCAATTTGTACCAGGTGGTCTGTTCCACCCCGAGGACGATAAGCAAGAAGTGGCGTTTCGGTACGCAGTCGAGAGGGTTAACGCTGACAGGGCGGTGTTACCGCGAGCGAAACTGCTGGCGCAAGTGGAAACCATATCTCCGCAGGACAGTTTCCACGCTTCCAAACGAGGTTAGTGCTCTTATCTGCAAACGCATTCGAATGTTGACTATGCTCTGAATAATTTCATGCATATTCGTAGCTCACCAACGTTATAGATATTACAGCCGCATTATTCACTAAGGATTCTCAGCGTCGCACTCATCGCCGAGTGTCGCTTTTAAAGATACGAAATTGAACCGTATTCCCTATGTATTATGTATCAATTTCCTATGATTAAAACCAACACTCGTCGTCGAGTTCGACGCTGAGAAACCTTAGTGAATAACGCGGTTGTAACCTTGTACAACAATCAGTACCAAAACTTTTGGTTCTGAGATGTTTAAACATTAACGATTGAAACAATATATCCAAAGCTATAATTGGGGCACTGTTCTTCAGTTATCATGTCTATAAAGTCATGTAATTTTTGACAATTGAAAAACACCGCTGTTCTTTCAAGCCCAACGACAAATAATGAACCGTTTATGTGTAATTAAATAATGAACTCAATTAGGTTACCGTTAATTATTTCTTGATGTGTAGGTAAATATAATTTAATGAGAATAAACCTTCCTCTAATTGAGCACCTAAAAGGGTTTTTATGGCCCGTTAAAACAACCAACGTTTTCTGAAATAAAAATTATAATTAAATGCTTACTATGATGCTAGTTAAACGTTTATTTAGATGGAATAAAAATCTGAAGGATATTATTATAAACATTTATGAGAAGGAATCCTTGTCGACCTAATTGCAAAATCTGAGTAAGCAAAGTTATTTTTGAGCCATTAAAGGCAATCTTTAAGGTATTTGTAAAATCAAGAAATGTTTACATTTTTTTTTATGTTTGAGATATTTTAAAGAACTAGGTAGGATTTTTTATTTCGGAAGCATTTATAGAATTTGGAAACAAATAAAACACATATTGCATAAAAACCATACAAAAAAAATGTACCCTTATTCTCGTAAGATCGCACAGTTCAAATATCGTTGAAGTTCCGACCTCGTTCGATTCTAATCCTATCGAGACTTGGTATTCGCATATTTCTTTACGTACATTATTCTTCAAGCTGGTTCTAAATAAGTACACTATGTAAACTAGGACCACTGAATTATTTATTCGTACCACTAGTATGTCACCTGCTCCGAAGCGGAGTAGCAGCTATCTTCGGGCCGCAGTCGGCGCCAGCCGCGGCGCATGTACAGTCCATATGCGACACCATGGAATTACCACACCTAGAGACCCGGTGGGACTACCGGACGAGAAGAGAGTCCTGCCTTGTCAACCTCTATCCACACCCAGCTGCTTTAAGTCGGGTTAGTATACATGCGAAAGAAACAAAACTGAAACACGATACAAAAATATATTGTACATAACTTTAGTTTTAGTAAAAGCCTAAGGTTTTCTACGAACTTGTCTTAAAATGCTCGTAGGCCTCGTAGCGCTAAATAATTATCAGTTGTCTGTCATTTTCAGTATCTTACAAATATTGGTGCTAACAAGTATTTGAATATCACTTGACAAATTTACTATACTATAAATGCTTTACTTTTTCCAAAATATCGACATTTACGTTATATTTCTTAGATAGTATTGGTGATAAAATGAATTTTCTTTTTCCATCAACCAAAATAATGTAATATAAAGTAAGTTAGGCACCTATTGTATTGTGACACGAGGGGTAAAGATGAAAATGTGTAACGAACCGAAAGATTGGACATCCGTAATTACGTCGATAGGCCGTTTGTAGCGAGGACGAATACCATGCCGGCTGAGCCATCTGTTTCAAACCGGGAAATTGACAGAAATGCGTGTCAGATAAACAGTAGATTTATTTGTTTTGATTATGTGTTTAAAATTTCTGGTATTATTTTAGGCTTACGTGGATCTTGTGAGAGCTTGGGGCTGGAAATCATTTACTATAGTGTACGAAAACAGCGACGGTTTAGTTCGTCTACAGGAGTTACTCAAAGCTCATGGGCCATCGGAATTGCCGGTTGCAGTTCGACAACTCCCGGATTCCTATGATTATAGGTACACTTTTGTTCCCATCAAATCGATTTCAGATATATGTCAAGGTTACTAAAGCTTCATTTTCTTCGCAGGCCGTTATTGAAACAAATAAAAAACTCGGCAGAATCACACATTGTGCTAGATTGTGCGACAGAACGAATCAGGGACGTACTTCAACAAGCGCAACAGATTGGAATGATGTCCGATTACCATAGCTATCTTATCACTTCTTTGGTGAGACTCTTTTGTGAAATTCGTGTTGTAAATGTTGTCCCTGCTATCTTACTAAATAAATTCATTTGTATGACAGGACCTTCACAGCGTAGATTTAGAGGAATTTAAATACGGAGGCACAAATATAACAGCTCTCAGATTACTTGATCCGGAGCGCGTTGATGTACAAAAGGTAGTTAGAGATTGGGTCTATGATGAAGCGAGGAAAGGCAGGAAACTGCAATTGGGACATACGACAGCAAAGGTATAATATACTACGTTTATGTATAAATAAGATATGATACTTACAGTATATAATAATAATATTTTTGTTGCAGGAGAACATGACTTTCATAAAGGTGCGTCTAACAACCTTATTCTAATAATATTATTTTTCGTATCCTTTTCCTACGACTCTTGACAATGTATGTATTTATATGATATGTAAATGATTTGTGTTGTGAACAGACAGAAACAGCGCTGATGTACGACGCGGTACATTTGTTCGCAAAGGCCCTGCACGATCTCGATACGTCACAACAAATAGACGTGAGACCCCTCTCGTGCGAAGCTGAAGATACGTGGCCCCATGGGTACAGTCTCATCAATTATATGAAAATCGTGAGTAGACTTACCAAATGATTCAATGTGTAACTATGTTTTTTTATTGTAGGTATTTAGTTACCTACATATTGGACAATGAAATGTTCATGATACCAGTTGATTTTCTTGCCGGTTCTTCACAGAAGGCTAGTTTTCGGACCATTGGTCAATTCTCCGCTATTCACAAGAGCCTTATCAGGGCCTAAACCGAATAAATGATTTTCATTTTCCATGAAATTCTAATAATTATTGATAGGTACCGCTAGCCGATGCTCAGTGCCAAAGATTTGAGTAAAAGCGGAATAAAAACACTTCAATAAACCAATAAATTTTAATGAGTTTTAAAAACAAAATATTACTCCCCGAAAAAATGTTAGACATTACGAAGACAATTTGCAAAACAAAAGAGCGTTTGTGCGTTACAAGAAATTGCAAGCGACAACATTGATCCCAATTTCTAAGACTTATATCAGTTGACTGTTTCATTTAAATTGACGGAATGTTCTCCGTAAAAGGCATTCTGTTTTATGTGCCGGGACCATGATCACGTTATATTTTGATTTCGTTGTATCCTTTACAATGTAAATGATAGCAATTGAATTGAATCATGTACCAAAATAACCGATTTGAAAATCAAAATTTTCATAGAACCTTTGCAACTAGAGTGTTAAATGGAGTTTATGTTTTCTGCTCTGTAATGATATTAATAATAACTTTTGAATGTTGTCTTTACACAAAAAAATTGCCTACTTAGTTGAGAAAATATTTATTGAAATGCTCAATCTACTGCGACCGTTTCAAACTTCGTAATCTGACCAAATAAACTAATAGTATCTTTGTTTATTTCAATGCACAGGTTGAAATGAAAGGTTTAACCGGAGTTATAAAGTTTGACCATCAAGGCTTCAGGAGCGATTTCACTTTAGATATAATTGAATTGACAAGGGAAGGTCTACAGAAAGCCGGAACGTGGAACTCATCGGAGGGCGTAAACTACACGCGATCCTACGGCGAGAATCAAAAGCAAATTGTGGAAATTCTACAGAACAAAACTCTAATTGTCACTACTATACTGGTAAGTTAGGGATAAACAACGTCAAACCCACAGGCTTTAACACCCCGGAAACATTTCAAAGCTCTCTTGAGGGCCATAAAGGCAAAATTAGCTTATCGTATGTATAGGATCGTCCTCTAGGGAAATGGAAAAGAGATTTATTTAGCCACACACTATAAATGGATTCCCTTTGAGAAACATTTCTGTGACAGTATCAGTGTTCATGACTTCATCGTAGCACTACTTTACACGTACATTTTAAGGTATTCTATCGTCTTTTATTCAAACATATTGTGTATACAGTTTAATTAAATTCCGAACGAATGTAATGCCATATATAGAATACTTACCTACGTGTGTTTTGTTCTGTTAATTCCCTAGAGTGCGCCGTATTGTATGAGGAAGGAGGCAAGCGAGAAGCTAACTGGCAACGCACAATTCGAGGGTTACGCTATTGATCTAATTCACGAAATATCTAAAATTCTGGGCTTCAATTACACATTCAAGCTGGCGCCTGACGGTCGATACGGCTCGCACAACCGTGAGACTAAAGAGTGGGACGGAATGATAAGAGAATTGCTGGAACAACGAGCCGATCTCGCCATCGCCGATCTCACCATTACTTATGATAGGTAACGCTGAATGCAAACATTACTTACCTCAAACAAAGACTATACGGTTACCTTTATAGACCAACATAACAAATTTTACCAAAATCACGCAATATCTGTGACTTAGCGTAGTTATAATATTTTACGGTACCGAGGAGCAACAATATTTTGCACACGTCGGATGACAAGCAATTTCATGAGGAGCTTTTACCGCTACAGTGCATAAAATTCAACGTGGCGCTTCTTTCGGAATAATTTATGAGCTTTGTTGCTTGGCTTAATTCCGGCAGAAATAATTTTACATTCCTAAAGATTACTTTAAAACAAATTTTCACTTTTACCTTAACAATCAAGTATAAAATTGAGATGAATTTTGTTTTGCTTAAAACTCTCCACTCATACAATGACTGCACTAATATTTTCCTTTTATTTTTCGTAACAGGGAGCAAGTGGTGGACTTCACGATGCCTTTTATGAACCTCGGTATATCAGTACTTTACCGCAAGCCCATTAAACAGCCACCGAACTTATTTTCATTTCTGTCGCCTCTCTCCCTCGACGTTTGGATTTACATGGCCACCGCGTACTTAGGTGTCTCTGTTCTCCTGTTTATTCTTGCCAGGTATGTATACATAGCTATTATGAGAGTTAACTACATAGTGATCATAGATTTTGAGATTTAAATAAAAAGTATTAGTAAGTATCAACCCATAATCATATCAGCCTACGGTTGAATTCGCCATGGATTTCTGCAGCAACTGGTTTAATTACGTATTTAATAAGCAGTTAAGTACTCAGCACACAATGGGAGTGTACTGTTGGGAGATCTACTACCCAAATATAAAGAAAATTATTCTACGGTGCATTGTTATTAATTCGGTAGGTTCACTCCATACGAATGGCATCAAACGCACTCATCTGACGGCGGCAAAATGGAGAATATATTTTCACTGGCAAATTGTTTGTGGTTTGCCATTGGATCACTTATGCAACAGAGCTGTGATTTTTTGCCCAAGTAAGATTTTAGAGAGACCCCTTAACAAACGCTTTGTTGAAAGCACACTATTTCCAAGTGTGGGTTCAACTTTCTTTGTTGTAAGTGAAAATTATGCTCTAAGAAACAAATCATACAATAATTTCGTAATATCAGTATGATTTTTTAAATAGAGACAATTTCCGCTTTCAACTGAAAAAAATAGTAACCTCAGCGAAGTCCACAAAAGAACTATAAAAGGGTTGTTCGAGCTATAACAATGTACTTACGCGAAGTTTTAACAACATCATATTACTGTCGATACGAAACAAGATCCTTTACTCAGATTATTTTAGTCAGTTACAAAGTTACTTGACTATCACATTGAGAAGTTTCACCTCAACAGAGATATTTCAACAAAGTAAATTTCCAAGTAAAATTCAATCACGACGGAATGATTTCTACGAGGTATTTGATCAAAATATCCTTCTATTTATCTTTGGTTCAGAAAAGAGAATTCAATCAAATACTCACTTTTATTGTCTCGCCAAATATTATTATGGAAAACCTACAGGATCGCGTTTTAGAAATTCGCATAACGTACATTGTGAGGGCAATAAAGTATAAAGGTGGATGACGGGCCGTATTTGGGCGCAGGTTCAGCCCGTACGAGTGGGACAGCCCCAGGAACTGTGTTGACGAGCCGCCGGTGCTGGAGAATCAGTTCACTCTGTTGAACTCGCTGTGGTTCACTATCGGATCCTTGATGCAGCAAGGTTCGGATATCGCACCGAAGTAAGTCCCATCCTATCTCTGCTGACGGCTACAACACCACCCGTAGCTTGATAAATATAATTTGTCAAATGGAAGTAAGCCCGATAGTCTTGGGCTGCACTAGACCCTTTTAGCAAAATTTTATGCACAGTTTTGAATTTAAATGTACTCGTAACTGTTGTAATACGGAAGTGTAGCCTTCAGTTGCAGAGTTTGGATGAAGAACTCCCTTCCACTAATTAGTTTCAAAGCGACCACAGCCCTTTGTGAATTTCAAGCATCGGTAGTTGCCTAGAGCGTCCAATTTAAATAGAGACGTGTCGGCAATTTCAACTAGTCTTGGTTTACATTCCACTATAGATAGCTAAAGACTGTGATTTAGTAGCTAATTAAATATTGAAGTGATATTTGAGCATTATGCACTTAATTACTTCTGTGCTTGTGTAGAATCCATAGCTTGCTGCATCAAAGTTTGAGAGTTATTAAACTAAGATAAGGGAGATATCATATTGTTTAGTATTGCACTATTGCATTACCATACGAACAAAATTTTATGCCACTCATGATTACATAACACTTCCTTAATGTGATATCTACCTTTTTTATTTAAGAACAAAAATTATTTTTAACTTAACATTATAAGATCAGAATAAAATCAAACACACAATAACAATAAAAATTAATGACTGCAAGACAAATGCAACTCTAAGAATTTATTTTTAGTGATGAATATATCTTTGTATGGTAAATATAAAAAAATATCTAGCAGGCACTGTTTTTCACGTAGATACACAGTTTTCAGATAATATTTATTTAAATTCACAACATCCTTAATAACTGCAACTTTATTGATGTTAGAGCGGTTTCAACCCGTATGGTAGCTGGGATGTGGTGGTTCTTCACCCTGATCATGATATCATCGTACACTGCCAACCTGGCTGCCTTCCTCACGGTGGAGAGGATGGACTCGCCCATTGAGAGCGCAGAGGATCTTGCTAAGCAAACCAAGATCAAGTACGGAGCATTGAAAGGTGGATCCACTGCCGCTTTCTTCAGAGTAAGGACACTTTTCTTTCTAATTAAATATGAGGTTAAGATCAGAGTGGCCTTTATTTGTGGCCATTGATTTTATGGAATAATTAAGCTTTATTAGAATAGATTATTTAGTTGAATCCTATATTACGTTCATAAGTATTGTAAATCTTTATAAATAGCTTATAAAAAGGTCTTGAGCGAATGCCTTAATGAAATACCCATAAATTATCACAATGTTAACGATATTGCGTCGCGATGACGTGAAATTTTGTTCGAAAGTAGGGCTGCTTCAAGTTATAATTAAGACAATAAACGAATTACGTTGAGTTTGTCGTGCCTTGAAAATTAAACTGAGCCCTTTCTTCGTCTTTATTCAAAGGTTCCGAGTGGTGGGTTGCCAGCTTAATGAAATACATTTTAGTTCACTTTGTTTACTCGTAGAGAATATACGGTGTCCTTGAAATTTGCCGGATAACTTCTGCCGCGCTCCAGGGAATAATAAAAGTTTGCTAAGCTCGGTGAGATGTGACTTTGTGACAATGATGTATAACGCCAATTTGTTATGCGTACAATGCTGCAAAAACTTGTCGATTGAGTAATATTTTCATGTTTCAAATGTGCTCTAGCAATTTTGGTTACGTGATTTTTGTTGTACAATCAAATATAGAAAGGAAGTCACCATTACGTTGCCTACATTACGCACCTTCTCCGGTGATAAGTGGGTGTTGTAATTCGTCTTCTTTCCCCTTCTGGGACCTTTCTGGGAAGACGTGGGGCTAGACTATATGAGGACGCTTAATATTGTTGGATTTGGTTTTGAGTGCCATTTTAGTGTCAAATAGCAGGTCGTAATTGTATGAAGACGACGCAGGTAACTAGCAAATTTCACACAGGATTCAAATTTCTCCACGTATCAACGTATGTGGTCCTTCATGGAGTCCGCGCGACCGACAGTATTCGCAACCACCAATAAAGAAGGAGAGGAGAGGGTGGTGAGAGGTAAAGGAGGGTACGCTTACCTGATGGAGTCCACTACTATTGAATATGTGGTTGAAAGGAACTGCGATTTGACACAAGTTGGAGGGATGCTTGATTCTAAAGGATATGGGATTGCTATGCCGCCGAGTGAGTATTTTTTCCTTCTTCTTAAATTGTTCTGAAACTCAAGAACAATTTACTGGTTTATAAAAAACCCTTGCCGTGCCCCGTGGATTCGCCCGCGTATACTTCATTTCATGTGCTTATTTTTTTTTTAAAAACTATAAGTGTAAGTTACTTCTCGTAATATCTGCTATCTGCTGGTTAAAGTCCCATTAAATTGATCCAGCCGGTTCAGAAATTAGATAGAACATACAGAAAAAATTATGTAAGTCGGTATCGTATTTACTGTCACATGGATTAAGTTAAACGCTGTTAATTTGGAATTTCAAACAGTCACTTCAATTGTATTAATTTGTATGGATGTAGACACAGATTTATGTAGTCATGTTGTTAATTGGCATCGAATTACCTCTAGATTCACCTTATCGCACTGCTATAAGCGGGGCCGTTTTAAAACTACAAGAGGAAGGGAAATTACATATTCTCAAAACAAAATGGTGGAAGGAAAAGCGTGGCGGTGGCTCTTGCAGGGTAAGTAAAGTAAACGATCGTCTTATACGACACGCTGCACACAAGGCATGTGCTTACACTCACTGCATTTCATGCACTGCACTCACCCTTTTCACTCTTTAATAGTTTTTAGGATTTGTCTGATGCACTCACTAAGAGGTGCTGAACGGTATACCGTACCGAATTAAATATATATAAATATATATACAAAAATAACTTTATTTGATTAGACTTTTAACTAAGTACTTTCAAATCGTCAGAACGATATGATTATACAGGATTATACATGGTTCGGCAGGTTGCTTTTACTAAGAATAACCCGGCAAGAAACTCAGTAATTACCTTTTCAAAACATTTTTGCAAATTTCAGTAATAAAAATGAATCACCAGAAATATATATATGACATGGACATAGTTCCAATGCAGAAAAGTCGATATAAACAATATATAAACTAAAAATAGATACTATTACATATACTTTACATGAAGAAATTACATATATAAGGCATTAAGTCCGCGCGGTGCATAGTTTTGAATACAAGATGAATACAAACAAATACAAAATGAATAAATTATATAATTGGTTGTCACTTCATTATATTGTTGCTATTACTTTAATTTTCTTATTTACCATGATCTTTCCCAAAGATTGTTTACGTGTCATGAATAGGTATGCCTTCAGCTGCAGTTAATTCAATCTTATTTAATTTCCCGCCCCGGGATTTTCAATTTACTTCGAGTACCTTACATTTTAAACGAGTCGGAAAAATAGCAGTCGGCCTTACTTAATCTAGAAAAACGGGAATCTGACTTGAAAGTTTCCGTAAAAAATATGTCGAAGGATTTCACGGTCAGTAAAGATTGTCCGCATCGATTAGGATGTTTAAATCACAGAAATGTGTAAAAATAGACCGATGAAGTGTTTTAGAACTTTTAAGGTACCTACTCTTACTAACTTTGTGGAAATAATAAGATGATTAATTTAAATTACAACAATTTTAGCCTATTTTGGCACTATCACCAAACTATTTCTCAAATGCCTTCTTACATTTTCAGTGGTTTCAATATTATTTAATTTTGCGGAGAGTTTCATAACTTAATTTAAATAAACTGTTGCGTTTTTGCAATATCAAATAACTTGTTCGAGCAAAATGTTAATTTAGAGCATTTTAATTCGTTAGTGAAACGTTTTTAACTAGTAAACTTCGTAACAGTCTTTGTAACTGAGCCTGCAAGCCTTTAAGTTACCAGTTGAATTGCTCTCGATGTAAATGTTGACAGCGAAATTGAAACGTTACTAGGTACAGCAAAATACATATCCTATAAATTAAATTGAAATCGGTACTGTCTGTGCTTATATTATAAACTAGCTGTGGCCCGCGGTTTCATACTGCTTTATAGATACGTCTAAAATTATTTTCTTTTTAAGTAGATTGATTGACATCATGTATTTCTTAGTACCGCACCTCTTCCAATAAATGATTCCTGAAGATAGAAGGGAAGATTCTAAGGGTTGTGGTTGTAAGGCACCGTTCCAATCTAGTCCAAAGTTTTACCGTTCCTTATTCTCTGCTACAGTATTGTTTTCTATTTGTTGATATTTAATGGCATTTATTTTCTTATTGGGTCAATGGCGCACTCAACTTAATTATCTTTCATTGGACCTTTCTCAAGCTCGTTTTGTGATATTTGTGAACCTTTTTCTGAGAAACTGGAAAGCAATCTTACAGGAAAATATCTGGCTATTTTCACAATAATAACGTCGCGCATTTTCCTGCTATTATAATGACTTCGTGTCAATATTTATTTGTATAATGTCTTAAAATAGAATGCTTTGAATATAATTTTTCACGTTAAAAAAATCTCAGGTCATTTACAAAAGGTTTATATATAGCCTGATATTTTTTTAACTGTAATAAAATATAGAGATTCGCTTTCACATGTATGGATAGAAGGCGCGAGTATATAGTAGGTACTTAGCATACTAAAAGTGAGAGCAATTCTCTTTCTTGGATGCCATTTATTTTAGCCTGCATTCCGTCGCTGTTACCGAAAACAAACCAATTTTAAAAAAAATGCCTTATGTATCGTATTAAGCTTTCAAATCTCGGCAAGAGAAGACGTAAAGCTGTTTTGTTACCTAAGTAGGTAACAAAACAGCTGCACGCTTAAGTCCTAAAACTCTGTTAATAGATGACTAGACTATGATGGCGTGGCACGGTGGATCGGAGTGGCATAGAAAATAATTATAAAATAAAATGTAACCACAGGTGGATCAAATATGGGGATCCGACCGGCATAGCTATTTAATTCCATACAAAACGAAGGACATGTGTCATATATTCTGATGCTCATCTTGGATTTTTCATTCCTCTCTTAGTTTACCTCTCCTCAGACTCTTGTCTATGTAGTAGGAACTATGTATTCAGTATATGGAGCTCTTATTTATTTATTTTAAATATTGAGTAAGTAATATAATTGTATGAAATAGGATGAGACATCAAAATCATCGTCCACTGCGAACGAGCTGGGTCTAGCAAACGTGGGAGGAGTATTCGTGGTGCTGATGGGCGGCATGGGGGTCGCGTGTGTCGTTGCCGTCTGCGAGTTCGTCTGGAAGTCTCGCAAGGTCGCCGTCGACGAGCGGGTAACTTTTATTTACTACTTTTTACAACACTATCGTACAGTTTCACGTCGTTAAACGCTGACGTCAATGTTGTGTCTGGAGGGAGTTTTAAACACGATTAAATTTGGATTGGATCGTTATTCGTAACTATTAACTACTGCCCATTTTATTTCAAGAATAAGTTACGATTGCGTAATAAGGCACTCTTTACTGTAAACAAATTATAATATTTTATCTCTTTTGTAGGTAACGAATATGTGCGGGCTAAGTGTCGGTCGAGATATATTATTTATTATCTTTAAGGAAACTACAATACGTACTTACACTAATTCTTTATAGCCTACGAAATGGATTTACAAAGTGTAGAGTCGACGAAAATGCACAGAATTTTCAGACGCTTATAACACCATAAAAACCGTTTAAATTACAGCTACAAAAGCAGCCATTTCTAATGTTATCTTATTTTGTCCTAGGTTTATTTCTAAATAGGTAAAGTTGTTTGTGGGATAAATTACGTAGACGCTAGTTCATTACAAAAGCTCTGTTAGAGCGCGCTCTATTTAATGAGTCGAGCGGTCATACAATGCTCTGGGTTTTATCAGTTTGATGACTTGCTAGTATTTACACGATTAATATTCTACATTTTGCTACTGGAAATACTGATTAAAGTAAAACTATAATATCTGCATTCATAAAATTATGGCTCGCAGTATACTGCTAGAAATGTTCGTAAAAAGTATTTGTGTGTTTATTTTTTTAGGTACTTGCTTGTATTTGAATAACTGTGTGTCTTTTGGTCTGTGTGGATTATAATTGATTAATTTAAAAATGTTTTACCTACTTATTTGTTTTTATATTTATATATAATCGTTCTATTTTTTGTTTTTTTTTTGTTTTCAGAAATAAAATTTCATTTTGATAACTTAATTAGTTCTATTAATGTATTCTAATTAAGCTTTTTTTGTCAATGCTTACCCGGACTGCAGAAAGAAGAGGCAGGTTATTTAAAATTTTATTAACTAACTTATTTACGAAACAAATTATTCTGTCGCAATATTTTCAATGAATTTCTTAGCAATTATGTGGCGTGGAGTATCAGTGTGACTGTATAACCTATTGCAAAGATTGTGAGGGAAATCATCATGTCGTAATTTAACTCACCTAGCCAAGGCTAATGAGACTTGCAAGGAACTTTATCACACGCATACTGATGTATGCTTCTTTGCCAAATGGAATATTGGCTGATGTATTTCATAATTATACTTTTGCTCTTGACTGTATTTTAACACTTTTTTTCTGACCAGGCGTCATTGTGTTCTGAAATGGCATCGGAGCTCCGGTCAGCGTTGAAGTGTCCAGGGGGTGCAAGTGGGGGGAACGGGGGCGGAGGCACCAGGGACGGGGCTAGTTCTCCCTACCTTCACTACGGGTTCAGTACTAAAAGCCAGCTTCACTAGCGCCCAGACCCTGCCTCTTCGTCACCAAGCGATGTTTAAATTCGAATTGATTTGCAATAATCGATTAGGCTAAGCGTATGCTGACAGACAGGCGACTAATATTCGTGCAGAGCCGATGTTATACTGTATCGAACATGCTTGAGCTGCAACGTCTTAGACATGTCATTTCGTATGCAGGTCTAGTAGATTTCATTCATTATGAAATCTGCTCTGGGGGGCAACTATGATTGTTTAAGAAGCGCGTATTAATTTTATGGTACCAAAATTAAAGATCAAAACTCAAAATATGCCTATATCAATGATGACCTCCGTCACCTACCTGTCAGATACGCCCCGCCTGAACCATCGTTCGCGGAGGCAGATTGACAAATAATAGTTTGGTATCGATTGTGATTCAGATTGTACATAGCTCATATCTCAATGTATTATAGTAAGGCTCCAGAGCTGTTGTGACTTATTATCTAATGTTCCAAACTTTTGTTCCAATTTAGGATTAAGTAAGTGCCAAATTTGAACGTGTTTGCCACCATTGAACTTGTGCCAAATTTTCCGATAGATTCCATCTCGAGGAGTAGAGAGAACCATGTAATTACATGTACATTGTGTATTTATGTTCATATGTACATTCGTGTCTTAAGCCTGACCAAGAAAACAAATATTTAATTTACACAATAATTACTCACTCACCTATCAAAAAAAGTTGTATCGCTATGAAAAGATTTAGGTTTCCTAATTAAAATTTAATTAGAATCTAACTAGTATATTGATGTTTTATATGTAGAACTCAAATAGTCAGGAAGTTTAATACCTAAATGAGATATATTAAGATTACATTCGACATTCGTGTAAATAAGACATAATTAAATCAAATTACACTAACAGAACTGCCAACAAGCATTATTGTTCATTGTTAATTTAATTATCATATGTCTATAATAATTATTATATCTCAATCCCTTCAAACAAGTATTTAATAACGAGTACAATAATAATTTACTTATACGATTTTGGTGATCATTAACTTTAAGAAATTGTTCTAAATATCTAGTTATATTTCCTAGTATATTATTAATAATTGCTCATAAGATTTATTGACCACATCAATGAAGTATTATAATTATTAGACATTAAGCAATCCCAACAGTTTAATAAGTATATTAAAATTTGTTTCAAAAGAAGAGCGATTTAGAAACGCAATGTGTGCCAAAATATCTCTTTAGTTATTTAAATATTTTGTAAGTTTACATTTAAAGCCAATTTTAAATAAATAAATCGTTTTATTGACGTTCTTTGTTTTTATACACGAACTTAAACCCTCGTCAAACAGAAATTTGAACGGTAGAAATTATCTTTAAGTATTATTTTGGCGTTTGATATTTAATATCGTGTCGTTTGGAGAGTGTTCGGTTTCAATATCAATAAATCGTATCTAGTTTCTACTAGTAACTATGTGAAATACCTACATAGCCCACTATGATTTTATGATAATACTAGCTAATTTACTCCTTGAAACATCAGCTACCTACCAGTGAAAGTCCCGTTAAAATCGGTCCAGCCGTTTCAGAGATTAACCGGAACAAACAGACAGACAGACAGACAGAAAGATAGAAAAAAAATTTAAAACTTGGTTTTTTAGTGTCAGTAGCGTGTATACTTTCATATACATTTAGTGATAAGCTGTTATTTTGGAATTACAAACAGACGCTTCAATCTTATTTATCTGTATAGATGACAATTTTGTTTATGCATCCTAAAACAATATCTAAGTATTAAAGTGAAAATTATGAACAAATTTGCGCGTATACGGAATGTGTTTATTTTTTTCATTTGATAGTATAAATTTGATTCGGTTTTGTTTTACTAGCACTAATTAGGCATGATTTCAAAATCTTTATAAGTCTTTGAAATTAATTTTTTTTCAAAAAAACTTTGATTTTAAAGACTTACAAATTATTGATACCAACAAGTTTGCTTACTACAATACGATTGTAATTCTTAATGTACAAATAAAGTAAACAGCAATAAAATAAGATAAGATTTGGGCAAAATGAGTTAACTTTAGTAGTCTTTTGTTTTACAACCCACTACGACACCAGGTACCAAATGTTATGCTCTGTCGTAATTTATACGAGACCTCGTAAACCCTAGCAGCTATCAAATATTGCTTTGTTACAGGCGTAAAGTGTTTTCTTTATTACTAACATCAAAAAATAGTTTAGGCTTTTAGTTTACTGATCTGGCATTATAGTTACTATGAATCATCATTTCCCTGGCCTTATCCCATAACTACATGGTTAAGATGGGCGCTTGATTCAACCCGATGCAGCTGATCACCTGATTTTTATACGAAGCGACTGTAGTCTGACCTTCGCCACCTCTTTTATGAGGAAAATCGGTAATCTGGGTTAAACCGATTGTCAGACAGTGTCTTTTAGGTCTCTGACTAACCAGTATCTAAAGCTTATAATGAAAATAATATTTAATTATTTGTATGCGCTCACGCCTACCCATAACAGTTCTCAAAAAAAGACCCAGAGTTGTTACAGTACCCACTTTTCACCACATGATGTAAGTAAGTATCCGTCCTATATTCTATACTTCTTTGAATTTCTTCCCAGACATAAGTAGGTTTCCTTAAGATGTTTTCCTTTACCGTAATGCTTGTGGGGTGTCACTGCGTTTGAATTTTTTTTAAATACTTTCGTTTCCACTAACTGGTGAGATTGGAACTTGCATCTCTAACGTAGCAGGTGACCTCACTAACAAATCGTCAACCAAGGCTCTTAATATAAAGGTAAATAATATTTCAGTACGTATTAAATAAAATATTTTATGTGTATCATAACACCCCTGCATTTCCTCCAGGGAAAGCATATTAAAAACTCTGAAGATAAGATCCATATACCATTTACGGTCTTTATGTAAAGTCACAGAATTTATAATATCGTTCGTGAAAATTCCGCAGTGACTCACAGACATCCAATATACAAATTACAATCACAATTAAACAAGCAATTCGCATTGCGAAAATGTTAATCGTATATTTTAATATTTCGCAGTATTGCTCAAACCATGTTCACGCTAACAAGGTCCCAAAAAGGGCTTGTTGCAATACAGTGTTAATTATGTGAAACAAAATAGCGTTATTTTCGAGCGTGCCGTGAACATGGCTGGGATAACTTGTACGTTTAGAATTGTTTAGGCAGCCGCGCTGGCTCAGTATCAACATGCCTGTCAGTTAAATTAACATTTTGTATTCACGCCGCCTGACGGGACGACACATGGACGTCGTAACACCCACGATTCATTTCATAAAACTCGACATATGCGCGAATGAATGTGCCCCTTTAAAACTGTTTGGACGTTAATATTTACTTCGTAATACCTTGTCAACATCGCTTATCTTTTATTTTATTGTAATCCCTCCGAATTGAGACCGATCGAAATTATAACTCTGTAAAAATATCATTCAAATCTGCCTCAACACCGCCACTAGTCAATCAAACGATGAGATGAGGTGAGAGAACATCGTACGCTTTCCAAATCCCAATTTTTCCAACGACAACCCATTGAATGTCGGCTTTCCGGTTTCCGTTAGACGTAAAGAGGGAAAAGGGTTTTTGGGTAGAACGCACTCACTGATAATATCGTGTGTGGAGTTCACGCTCGGCAGCACCTGCCACCACCTACGTCACATAGAAGAAACTTACACAAGGTCGGCTCCTTCCTATCAATAACAGAAACATGCACGCACAAACATCGTCATAGTCCAACTTGCAACAAGACTATCGTAGGCGGGTGACTAAAAACGTGTCAGATGGAAGCTGTTCTTCTGGTACCTTTACATTGTGCGGTTACGTACACCTGCGTCCTTTATATGTTTTTAGGCTATGTTTTTATTAGTCCCATATTTTCCTCAATTCACGAGCACTCCCCTTTATTGTTCGACCACAGGATTGCGGAATCAAAACATGCGTTGATCCTTAGAAAATGGAATGTTCTATTGATTATTGGCCTCGATGTTTTCTTTTATGATTCGTCGTTTCTACTGAGATAATTTTATGGTAAGAATAACCTAAAACGTCTAAACTATCTGACGTTTTATGCATGAGGTAATAATATTTAAAACTACTCATCTGATTCCAATATTTCACCAATATTTGTTATGTTGGTAATAACTTACCTACTTAGGAGCATTGTCCGATAATCACCGATGTTAGTTAGCAAATTTTTACAATCTGTAGGTAACCTGTGACTTGCAGACCCCTTGTCAGGTAAAATCAATTTTAGAAGGAACCAGTACTCTACATTATTTCAAAAGTAAGTAGATCTGTAAATATCTTAGTGATATTTCAAAACACAGACCTAAAGGAAAGTCTCATCAGACTCGAGTCGCGCCGCGTAGACGTTAGCTTGTAAATGTTTTAAATGTTTTTTGTAGAAATGTGATAGGTTTAGATAAAATGTTGTTATTGCTACAGTAACTTAAGTAATTCTTGAACGGTCTATATTAAATTTTATCGTTTTGCGAATGTAAAAACAAACATTTGAGCCTCTTTAATTCTGGGTGCAATAATGTATCTCAGCTATGTAAATTGATATATAGGCGTAATTATCGCGTAGGTATGTTTAAAGGCTGCCTCCACACCGGTTTCCTTAGGGACAAACATAATGCTCTATACTTATTTGCATGTTTATCTAAACACCGTAATTACAATGGTATTCCGATCCTTACATTATGTTTATGATACAGAGAAAGATTTGCTGTAGAGGACATACGGCTTTTATGAATTAAAATATTAATTATAGTAGGCATATTTATACTAATATTATAAAGAGAAAAGTTTTGTATGTAAGTATATTTGTAACGAATTGGCTCAAAAACTACTGGAGCGATTTAAAGAACTCTTTCACCATTTGAATGCTACATTATCACTGTTTAATATAGGCTATATTTTATCCCTGTACTCCCACAAGAACGGAAACTACGTGGGTGAAACCGCGTGACGTCTGCTAGTTAGACCATAAAGCCAAAGGATGTTTAGAGCATCCTTCATGAATAAAAATATGTACTTTATCATCTTTGTTATTGAGAACATATAAACAGATTTACCAATTGGAACGTTCGAGACACGAAGCCTTTATATTCCGGAATAAAGTCTTCAAACGAAAATGTCGCAGGCTCTCCGTATCCGCTGATCCACTGTAACACTTTTTACGTGTAGATATAGAGACACCAATTTATAGTGTTTGGTTGGAAGAATTGTCGCCGTTGATCCGTTTTATTGCTTCGCTGGGGCTGCGCGATCCAGTTCGCAACATTTTAGGGGCTCGTTACATTGTCACATGCTCACGTTACATTATTACAGATACACATAACATGAAACATTTGCTTTTGTGGAGCTACGTTATACCAGCTGACCAGAAAAATGGAATGGCTGTTGGTATATATGAAACGGGATATAAGAGGGCAGATATAATGGCAGAGAGAGGTGTTACAATATTAAGCCGGTGCCACTATGACGGATCGTATGTGTATATGGTTGCATGTGAAGAGTACACTTGACTACATATTTGGTCGCACTCGCAAATGCTACTGCGGAACACAAGATCCTAAAATCGATATATTGTAAGTGGATTTTTCCTTCTGTAAGTTCCCAGTAGCAGTCTGGATAAGTGCCTGGTTAATGGCAATAGGTTAGTCTCCTAATACATGAGACAAAAACATAACTAGCAACATGTGGGTGTACTATGAGTACATCTCTGTCTAACCTTCCGGGAATACAGGCTTGAGCATGTGTGTTAAAAGTGTAAGTGCTGATGTATGAGTGTAGCCAGCATTGAATGTGGTTAATACCCCGAGCGGCATAAGCGAGCCGTATTTAGCATAAATTAATGAAGCTCTGTAATCACATTAACTCGGGTCCAGAGACGAGAAGAGATGCCGCAGGTCTTCTATTTTAATTAAACCACCGCTGATGAATGCCCACTGAAACAAACCGCTTTAATGACACCCTTAAATTTAAGGGATTTAGCAACAGCTTTAGAATCAAATATATACCAAAATGCCGCTTTTATTTTCACGATAAATTAAACAAATACCGAAAACCGGCACTCGCTATTTAATTAAATAGCAAGGCATCGCTTAATTTCGAAATGTTTGCTTATCCTTATATTTTGTCGGTGTACGATTTCAGGCCTTTTAATTATTTAAGTACCTAATATATTATATTATTAGTATACCGAATTAATTATAGCAAGGTTCTTTGGTAAAATTAAAGTGAAATGGTCCTTCTGCAATATCAGATTGACAATATGATATTTATGAAAATATATTAGTCAAGAGGGAAAAAATGTGATATAGGTACAAAACAATTAAATAATGATGCGAAAATCTTACAAATGTGAAATCCATATGACTTGAGACTGTGTGCCAAATATTATGCACATATTTTTATTAATTACTACAGAGATACATTGACTGTAATTTCATTAAAACCACGGTAACAAATATAACGGGTAATAAATAGTTTTATTCGTTAAATTATTTCATAGTTTTGTATTACATAATTTAAGTTGCATATTTATATTTGTATTAATGCAAATTCGAAAGGTTTTTTTAATGTTTGATCAAATAAAAAAGTTAAATGTAAGGAACGGCAACATGATCCGCGTACGATGTGTGGATAAGAAGGAACTTTGATGATTTATTACCATCAGTCATTTCCACAGCTCCAACATATACCTATATATAAATTCCATCCGCTCACAAAGGAGAATATTGGAGAAATATTACAGCGGTTATTTGTCTTACTTTGGGAAGGTAGCTTCCTCCTTACGTTCGATTGGATGTCAGAATTGGTCGGGAGCTCATTTGTTCCCGTGTACAAAGTGGATTACATTGAAACCGCATCGTTACGACCTGTCCGCGATCTAACAAAACACATATTATGGGAGTAAATGTTACTAGGAGGTTATATATTACGTGATGAATAGTCTATCGTTGGTTGGTCTCGTGATCTAACTTGGATAACGGACACGACTCGCGCTTAGAACAATTTGTAGATGGGCTCTAGGTATTCAGGGACAATTGCAAATTTGAGTACAAACACACGACAACCTAAATCGCGCTACGAGGCTTTAGAAGTTTCCAACTGGAAAGGTTCCTTTGCTGGGGATGAGCATGATCACTCGTTCTCCCAAATATTAAATGTTGGGGACAAAATTATAATGGGTTAAATATTTCTGAAAAACGATCGTGAACGTTGTGGTTAGAGGTGTAACAATAACCACAACGTTCGCCTTCTAATTCGAATAAAATTGGGAGCTATTTACATATTTAGCAACAGATAAGTATTTCGTTATAATAATCACTTAACTTAGTACTTGTAGTACCTACACTAAATTCTTCAAAAATATTCCAATGGAATAAAATTAGGAGCAGAATAGAGTAGTGCATGTCGTAAAAACGAGTCGTAAAATACAAATTTGAGGAAAACGCTTACACAATGTATGAACGAAATCAATACCTACTTGCGTCCCATTTGTCTCGACCCCAGTATAATAAAAAGAAAAAAGTTGAAGAACATATATTATTTATACTGGTAACACGTATTATTAATAAGTTTGCTTTATCTGTTAGTATTATGACGCGGGTTTTGGTTCCGTAAAAAAATGTTGAATTCTTTGTAAAACGTTTTATTTTAGTTGAAGTTTTATAAAATTATATACGAAAAAGATTAAATAAAAAAATACAACAAAAAATATAGTTTATTAAGGAAGTCCAAATATGATTTGTAATTGGCCCAAATCATTAATCAACATCAATTTGATCTAGATTTTGTTTAACTACTGAAACTCTTTTAATAAAACTGAGTAGGGCATAACAACGAGAATAATTTCCTAGAACGGAATACCGGCTACCAAAATAATTATAATATAGATATATTTAGTAGCACAAGCTGAGGCACATAGTTTCCACAAATTGAATGTTAATATTGCGGAGAGGGTAAAACATTATTAATTGTTTACTAACTTCATCATGTCCCTCGCAAATGGTGTTGAAGTTTACATTTTGCCGGGGTAATGCCTGAAGAAAATCTATTGTAGCTATTGTCTTTGGTGGAGGGCTCGTGCTATTTAATATTGTAATAGGTAGTTGTGGGGATAGAATTTTGGTCCAGTGAGTGCCTCTATTTTATATATTAGATATATAGGGTGTCGGGGAAACCGGGACAGCTCTTAAAATATATGATAAGGTATAATTTTAGGTAACAATTAAAATAATTATGATAAAAATATTTTCTTCCGTTTTCGAGTAATTGATGTTCAAAGTTGACCATATCAATACCTTATTTTCGCATAAAAATCAGCTGTAACGTAGAGTTATTCACGTGAAATCTAACTACGTTTTTATTTTTCTTCTCCCACTAATAAATCCTGAAATAATCCCATAAAACCATTTTTCGTAACCATTAACCTTCCCCTTAATTTAAAAAGTTTAATGACCGCGTACGGAATGTAGGTAAACGCGGCCGCGCGTTCATTCAATCACTTAAGGCCGCGAGCCCTTCGGCTATAGCTTATAACTACGTTATCGTTGGGGCTAGATATTTTGCGTTTTCAATATAGTTATATATTCATAAAACCCTACAACTTCTAGAAGACAACTGATCATTTTTCTCCGACATCCTGTATTAATGTTTCATAAAATAAATATAATTATGACTATATTTATTTTCTGAAACATATACCTACTATGAGTAATAGAAACCAATGGGCATATACAAAAAGGTAAATAAAGCAAATAAGGAAAATTCACGGGTAGATCAAATAATCTAAACGATATGTAATACAAAAAGAAATTTCACTCCAAGGGCCCTGCCATGACCTCTTATTGCTATCATAGACTGATAATGATTATAAGACAGATGTATATGACGTGATATATATCACTCAGCCAAACTATAAAGGCAATAAGAGCTTACGGCCCTGACATGGATAAAAAAATACACCGTAAAATGAGAATTCCTAGAAATTACGAGTCCGCTATGTCACTGGGAGCACGGAACAACTTTGTACGAATCGTCGAGCCGACGTCAGCTCAACGGAACTGCCTCAAGGATGCCTAGCGAAACAAATGTGCTTATATATACTCTTTCTACATGAAACTTAAGTGAAAAGAACCTAGCGATAGTCAACCTAACATTAATTTACTTACAAAATCTGTGATTTGAATAAGGAGGACATCTTACAAACACTTCGATAATATGATACGAGAATAACACGAAATGATCACCATACCGGATCGGGTGAAAAATAGTGTGATAGTGACAGCTGCAAATTGAAGAATAATGCGGTGGCTAGAATTGAAAGAAATATGTAGACTTGATTTAGATATGTAAAGGAAGTAGTTTTGTTATAAAATATCCAAAATAATATTCAGCGTAGCGAAGCGGTATACGATTTACATGTTTACAATGTTGTTTGTTCGCTCTCAGGACTTGTTTTAAGTCTTAAGTTATAAATAATGATCTGCGAAAGTCAAAAGCCTGAACTTACACCGATAAGGCCCGAGGATAAGGCACTAAGTCAAACAACGCGTAGATGTTGAGGAATTTGTTAAACAAGGTACGAAACACTTATCAAAACATTCTGAACACCTATTTATAAAATGTAAAACCGCTTTACCTTTCACTCGCTTAGGATTTGCAATATGTTACCCACTGATAATGAAGCATTCTTCGATTAAAGAGTTCCAGGAGTTTTTGAGTCCATTCAACTATACGTCATACAAAATTCAAAGTCCTGACTGATACTTTTTTTTTTTTTTTTTTTTTTTTATTGACGAGGGGGACACCTTCAAAAGGTCCCCGACCGCCCTGGGAGAGGCAGATCGGGGTATGTGGGATTTTTACCGCACTAAAACCCCCCGGTGGCCATCCTCAGTGCTCAGGGGGGACTCCGGGTACTCTGATAGATCGCACCGGTGTCCCCCCACACTTTGCCGGGGCACATCCCCGGGGCAGCTGTGTCACCGCCCCTGGAGACCTCGCTGTGCAAGGCAGCGCGAGCCACATCTTAATGCAAAGCCGAGGGCGCAAACTAGTTAACTCGCGCTGGCAGCTTCGCCTGCATAAGAACAAAACAAAATATAGTATCTTATCTTCTTCTTCTTCTTATATATAAAAATGAATCCCCATTTCCCTTGGTCACGCCTAAACGGCTGGATGGATTTGAACGGGTCTTTCACTGCTAGATAGCTGATGTTTCAAGGAGTGTTTTAGGCTAATTTTATTTAGAAAAAATATTAGAGTTCCACCACTACGCGGGTGAAGCCGCGGGGTACAGCTAGTATACTATAAATTTACGAAAATACAAAACTTGTGCTTCTTTTTTCATATTATTAGTGCATATTGATGTAACCGTAGGCAATTAACTCGAATTAGACAGCTCTGTTTCACATTAAGCAATCTTCTTTATGCGATGTTCATTGCACACAACAACCTATCGTTCAATGGAATCCGTCATTCCCTTAAGACATTATACGTTAGTATAGACAATGGCTATTGCGATTCCTTTGCACGCTCAACCGGAAATAATATTCCGTCGAGTAATGTACCTCCTAGACAAGCTATAAAGATTTCAATGTATTATGCAGACACTTTAAACATCCACAAACACTTTACATGTAAAAGAAAACTGCTATCTTATCCTGTAAACGCATATTATTTATGAGCGAGAGTATCAAAGGTGACATTATTGAAACATAAACAATATTGTCGTACAACGTGCGTCTTCTATGTAAATTGGTCCCATCCCATCTCATCTTCAAGATATCATATGTCACGAAGGAAATCGAGTTTAATTTAGCCGTCATGACATTGGCGGTGGAGGCGTGATGCGAAGTTAAAGCATTCTGTATCAAGGGACGGGTCGTGCCCTACGGTCGAATTACTTCCAGGATCACACTAATTCATGGTTCACTAAATGCTCACTCATGCCATTCCATGCCCTTTGGCCATTAATCAATTAATCACAAAGTCACTCAGTTTAAAGTACCTAGTCTACTGGTAAGTACTAAGTCTGTAAAGTCTGTGTGGAGTCGAATAGCGCCCTGTACATACTGTTTACCCTATTGGATATTGATTATATATCTACTATTCATGATCATCTATTACAGTGGCCGTCACGAGTTGATCGCTGAACAGCAGTAATCTATATCTATACAGATAAATAAAATTTAAGTGTCTGTTTGTAATTCCAAATTAACAACTTCACTAAATGCATAATATGAAAGAATACTACGGTAGCGATACAAAAATAAAATAAAAAATCTCTGTCTGTCCGTATTTCCGTCTGTCTGTCTGTCTTTGTTTCCGGTAAGCGACTGGACCGATTGTAACGGCACTTTCACTGTCCCATAGCTATTTAATAAAAAAAAAATGAACGCGAGAAATAGGACGGTTGGTTTTTATAATATATTTTATTTTATGAGTCTCTATCTGTCTGTATAGCGCGACGCGAATAAAACACATGTGCTTTCCCCTACTATTTTTCTTCAGCGGCATGGATGGAACCCTTAAAAAAATAATATCTCGGGTAGGAACTAAGAATAGAGCGCCCACATTCAACATTCTCTTCACATTACAAGCCCGACGCCGCGCCGCAGCCGGTTTCGAGTACTCTCCGCTGGAAAATTTTCATTTAAGTAAATAGCTTTTCCATTAAATTAATATACATTAGTATATTCTAATTATAATCCCATTAGAAAAGGATGTTTTGTTAATTTAAATCACAAAATGGAGCGGTATTTAAGCAAACGGTAACACGCATATTTATTTTTGATAATTTAGCGCTCTTTGTTACATTTAGATATTATAACAGGACTTAGTGATATTTTAAACCTAATTTTATTACCCTTTACCTATTGTATATTTACGGCTTATAATGAGTCGTGGTATTTAATGAAGGAGACGGTTTTTATTATAAATTCCATATAAGCAGATAAGCAGTGCTTACCATTTGTGATGACTGAATACACTCGAGTCGTGTGTGTGTGTCTACACCAAAGCATTGGTATGTACTTAGCCTACCTACCTACCTAGTTATTGTTTATGTTTACCCCTCTGAAAATCCAATACACGCATTTGTTTTTACCAAAATTTATATTTATATTTTATTTAGGAACATAAATTGTAAAAATATATCTCATACTACATCGCACTCATTCTGTATGCCCGTGACAGCCAATGTAACTAGATAGATACGTTAATTAACAATGATAATAATGCCGCTGAAGCCTCTTGTCTAAAATATTAATACGCATGCGGATTGCAATACTGTGAACATGTTCAACTCATGAATTACCTCTCGGTGTTGATAGCTTGTATCGTACACAGCAATTAATAGCGTACCATCCGTTACTAACAGATAAGCATTTTTCATTTTCATGGTGATCATTTCCTGTACCCACGGGGCTTAGTCCAATCTCCCATCTTAGCTGCGTAAATCAAACACGGAATATGTTACTTACAACCCCATAGTACGCGTATAGTCAGAAATTCCAGTCCAGTCAAGGTGTGAAATTGCCTGTGAAATATTGCACGTACGGAGACTCAAAAGCCAGTGAATAGCCCGAGCGCAAAATCCAATTTCAAATTCTAATCAAATTCAGTTACTACCTGTCTACACCACGACTCAAGAGAACAAGGGGCTCTTATTCGAAGTAGAGTGCTTACCATACGTCATTATCCACCTTGTTACAAAACATAGGGATGATCTTTGATTTAAAAATAATTCCATCTCCTTTCGTGATGCGGCTTTCAAAAGGAATTTTCAAAAGGAGTCTTTGTTTTTCATTTAATGATGGACAAGTTTCCGTTCTTGAATCAGCAAGCAACAATAATGACTAAGCCAAAGCAAATAATATAAGTGATCCAAATCTGTACAGTCTACTAAAACGTTAAAAAAGCGCCCAAAGATGATTACACTTGTATCCTTCTATATTTTATGCAAAATTTGCAAAATTTTTGATTTACAACGTCTTTAACAATTCAAATGGCCTTATATTTATGACGTCTCAATATTAGGACATCAGTTCATAGAAATACTTGTTTTCAGACTATGGTATAAATATTTTTTTCGCCGCAGTTACTTCACTGCTATTAAGACTACTATTATATTTAACCATACTTCATGCTGCATTGCTTTCCCAAGCCCATTCAAAGCAAGACACGGATGAATAAACTCTTATACAACTTCGCATTATACCGCCAGTTTTATTTCTTGCAAAGAAATATTATATCTCATTTACATAATAAATTATATCGCGGCCTAAATTATTTTGAAGACAATGAAAGCGGAATTTTTGGGCAATTCAACGTCACTCATAAATTACAAATCAGCAATAATTTGCTCGTTAAGGGAAGTCTGCAGATTAGAGCTTAAAGTGAAGCTCTAATCTGCCAGGGGACTACCAGTGGTTCAAATTACCGGGCACATAACGTGTAACGTGTTTTAATTGGAGTTGTTGGCACAGTGATAAAAAATCGTGAAGACATCGTGAAGAAACCTGCATGTCTGAGAAGTAATTCAAAGACGTATGTTTAATGCCTGAGACGGCGATAGACTCACTATCTGTCATGTTGCCACTTAATTATCTTCGGTGAAAAGTGGATATTGGTAATAACAACACCTCTGCCTACCCCTTCGGGAAGTACAGGCGTGAGCATATGTATGTAGTGATAAAAAAACGTATAAAATGGGCAATGCAAGATGAAAGTGTGCACTGGTGCTAGTCACGGTCATAGTTGCAGCTGCCGTTTCCATCAGGCTTGTTTATCACGTTTTGTTAAAAACAATCTATCGGTACCACGGTACTATGAGTTGGTTAGAACGCAGGCCTTTAAAATCCTTCAAGAAATTATTAAACGTATCAAATAAATTTATGTTTCGAAATTATTTCTAAGAATTATGTAATGAGATTCGTTTATAACGAAAATAATGTAATAATTATCTAAGTAATTAGATACTTGCTTTAGGGTACAAATACCTCGTTAGTTCATTTACTATTGTCTGTACGTGTATGAGCTAATACAAATACATATGTACATAAAGGTGCTCCGCCGATATACACGTAAAGGCTTATGTATAAATTGGTACTTTGACAATTTTGAATTTATTGACATTAAGATATTAAATTATATTAGTTTACAAATCTTATGGAACCACTTCATGAATCACTTATAATTTTGGATTAAATCTCAACAAAAGCACTTGATGGCATCTTAATATAACAGTGTAAAACAGAAATTATCCTTTGTATCCAGCACGTGCCGACACATCTAGCATTTTCCGGCGAGCAAACGGGGAGTGTTCGTGTCCTATCTAACTTGTATCTACATCAGTCGAGGCCGGGGCACACGAGCAGATAATTATTGTTGCTCATAACAACTTCCATCTGCTTATAATTGGGGAATTATAAGTTACTCGTATATTTACTTCAGGCGGAGTTTCGCTAAGAACATTAAAATTGAGATCTTCTGGCACTTTAGATACTCCCTGAATAATATAAACCATAACTCGTGATGGCCTCATTCCTTTGATACAGGTGCCGGCACGCGTTATGAGCGCTTAGCAAAAATAGTGAGGGTAACTGCGCATGACATATATTTTATACGCGTCACGTCATACAGACAGACAGAGACGTCTCATAAAATGACTACAACACATTCAATGTCAGCTCTCATAACTCGTGACGGAACATAAATACTGTATCTACCCGGCGATATGTACAGAAGGTGAACCCTCACGTGAGAGACAGTCGGCTTTTTTCGACTTGATGGGGTGACTAACAAATGACACATGGAGGTAGTATGCGACAGAGTAACGCTAGCCGATTGTCTGTTTCCTGAGATCGATGTGCAATATATATCGCCAAGTGCTGTACTTAGAGACATCGTAGTTTATTGTGTGGTTTGTTGAAAAGCTGACACGCTCTAGAGAACTAAGCTTGCATAGTAAAAAATACCAACACACAACAAAATGTTTGGTCTGAGTTGAGAAGAAGACCTATAAAATTATGTTAAAGACGATATACTTAGAATGGAGGTGAGATACACATATGAATAAATCCAAGTAACAAGGAATTTTAATACGTATCTAACTAGAGATGATCTCATTGACTCGAAATATTCAACATCTTCAAGTCATCATCATCCTCCTGCCCTTATCCCATGTTATTTGGGGTCGGCGCAATGTGTTCTTCTCTTCCATTTCTCTCTATCAGCCGGCATATCTGTATTCACTCCCATTCTAGTCATATGATCTTTCTCACAATCCATCCATCGTTTCTTAGGTCTTCCTTTCCCTTTGTAACTATCCATATTCATGAACAAAATTTTTTTGGCAACATTATCCTCATCCCTCTGCGTAACATGTCCATACCACGACAAATATTTATTCAAATAAGGCCTGAAATAGTCACCACATAGCAGTGTATCACCATCTTTACCAAACAGATAACGCAAGCGCTAGGCCGCCCTGGGGATTTTCCATAGCTTTTGACAATCGCGTTCTGCTTTCGACGAGCCAATTTTACGTAACAGTCCTGCTCACGTACACGTATGATGTCGCTGCGTTATGTTTGTATGTACATATATAGTACATACGTTTGTGAGAGCAGTACCAATTTCCATCTATATATTGGGTAAAATTCAAATTTGTACGAATAGGTAAGCTATGTTATGCTAGTTCTCCTGTGAATACTCATTTGTACAATGCTTCTTTTCAATATGTCGACATTACAACAACTCAGTTTTACAGATAATGTAGAGCACATTTTTATCGTACTAACTTTTATTTTCATTTTCAGCTACACAACAACAAACAATTGAAATAAAACCGCGTAACCGATGATTGATTCCGACCATTATTGACATTCGCTGAAAACTACATGCTACATCTATCTATGCATCTGTACAGATAAATAAAATTGAAGTGTCTGTTTGTAACTCCAAAAATAACATAACATACTCGGTAGTGAGATATACTATAAACTTCAATTTTTTTATTTTTCCTCTGACTGTCTGTCTGTCTATCTGTTTGTTCCGAGTAATCTCCAAATCGGCAGGACGGATTTATCGGGACTTTCACTGACGGATAGCTAATATTACAAGGAGTAACTTAGGCTACTTATTATTAAAACATTAGGGATCCGCGGACAACCATGAAATTAAAATCTACGCGGGTAAAACCGCGGGGCACAGCTAGTAAATTATGAGGAAAGGAAATCATCCCGACAATAGTTCTTACAAAACAGTAACGAGGTTTTCAAGAAGGAATGTAAAAGATATTTACAACACTCGGTATCCACTTACCACCAAGTGGGCTGCATGCTTGTTGAGTGGTATAAAAGAAAAGGTACAATAATATAATGATAACTTCAATCTTAAAAATATGTATTGTATATCCCGCATCCTTACATCTTATATCTTCTATTCGAAACGAATGGACAAAGGTTAAGACCACAACTGCCAATCCAAACATGTGGTGATGTACGACCAGCTTACCGCGGACCCTCTCTCTGGGTATATTGCTTGTAACTAATGAATTGAAACAAACGAGGTCTGTGGCTCTCGTTGTGTTGGATGAGCTCGTTTATTTGCAGAGCGCTCCCGTCCCCTACTAATCAGGATATTTTGCGGTCTGATGTTGTTTACCCAACGACGAAGGCAGAATCAATCAATTCATTACACTTCAGTTTCATGGACCACAACACTCAAGGGATGTGCATAATGTATCCACACGTGTTGTTTTGATCTTTTCTTTAATGTAAGTATGTTACGTAATATTCCTGTGCATAACAAAATCAACAGACACATACATATGCTCACACCTGTATTCCCCAAAGGGGTAGGCAGAGGTGATGTGATAATAACACCCACTTTTCACCCAAGATAACGTGCCAACGTAACAGATGGTGAGTCTATCGCCGTTTCAGGCACTACACGTCTTCGAATTTCTTCTCAGACATATGCAGGTTTCCTGACGATGTTTTCCTTCACCGTAGAGCACCCGATGTGCAATCACTGCACATATGTTTTTGTAGAAAAACTTATTGGTACAGACTCGCTTGCCTAGCAGGCGATTTCTTAAAACCCACGACCACCACGGCTCTCTCAACAACGATCATAAACATACCGTTAACGTTACTATTGGAGATATACACCAACTGTATGCCACGCTCTACGATCCTCCTTAATTCAATGTATCTTCAATTCGTCCTTTTAAAGCTACTTACATTTATGAGAAAGTCGTCTTCGTTGTACTCGTTCACTTTGAAAGTAATCTCGCAAAAGATACGAGTAACTTTTTTGGAATAAGAGGTAATCTTTGAACTGCCGATAGCTTATATAAGGATTAATCTTGCAACCTTTGGGGCGAGGATTATAAATCTTTTCAACACCATTAGTTTCACACACATAAGCGATCTCACGTCCGAGCCCCTAGACACCATAATAAAATATCGTTTAGATACTTGGCAGTTGACATCATAATCCCTGCGACTATGGGCTACAATGGTCATGTTATTGTTATGGCACTGTTATAAGGGTTGCGCAGTGATATCATGCGAAATCAGGGTTTAAGGATACTAAGAAGTCGATATATAGGTAGTAAAATAATATCCAGCGTTGAACAATGTGAAATATTGAATACATGAGCACAAATCAATCGACAGCACAAACACTATCCCCCTCGGAAACCAAAACCAAACTCGGATTAGAACTATATCCATCCCTTTTGAAATCATTGAAATCCGTATCACAAATAGAGATAGCTACTTTTATCTTTTGTAATAAGGGGGCATACCGCTATTGAAACAGTCATGCAATATTGGATTGTGGACTAAACTGAAACCTAGATATCTTTGATAAAAACTTTGATGTGTATAATATTTAAATATTTATTACTCAAAAATCAAGCCATACAGGCTTGAATTTATTTACTGTAAGATAAGTATGATATAGTTGAATTTACATATACATTAAAAGAATAGCCGGTCCAGTTATACGTATACTGTAGACGATAGCGAATTAAATAAGAGAGCAGTGAAAAAAAGCAGCTGACATACAACGTATTTATTTGACAACTTCACTTCTAAATATAATCAGAAAAACAACACAATAAAAACCATAAATAAGTATATCAAAATAGTTTCCAACATATACTACTGAAAGAAGGATTACAGGGATTAATAAAATTTATCCAGAAAGTATAATGGCTTGATGTATGTGGACATAAAAGTCGATATGACTGCCTAAGGGCACATTTGAGCCGAATGATCTTTCCCCTTAGTTCCTTAAGTGCTATCTATATAATATCTTAGTGAAAACCACCTCTGCTACCTAATATCCTATTACTTTCACTTTTGATTTCGTTATAACGACAACGATATTTTTTTGCTATTTTATTTTTTATGTAGGATTGAAATAAAAATGATTCGACCGTTTAACACATTCCCTTGGCTGTTCGTTTCTTCTAAACAAATACATTAATAATAAAATAACTACTTTTACCTATTCTTTGTTCGCTCACGACGTCTTTAATCGTCCGTCGTCGTTCACCTTCGTTCATTCATCCGTCCATCCAACGTAGTACATATTATTATTTCTATGCTTCTAACTTTTTCTTCTTCTATTCCGTCCGCTCACACGTTGCCTGTCATTCTCTCATACAACCTCATTCTCATACCACATCGATTTAGGAAAATACTCTGTTAAATACCATTTCTAGGCTGCCACATTTATAAGTATTACATTTAAACAATTAGACCATAAGGTCAAAATAGGTTTAATTGCCCGATACGTTTTTTAAATTTTCAGAACATTTAATTCTCTCCCTTTGAGGTCTCGACCTTTAAATATTAATATAGTCTACAAATTACCCTTATACATTTACAAGCTGTTATTCGGTTTGGGAGCCTAGACTTAATATTGTAGGAGTAAACTTAGGTATATAAATAAAGGTATATCTAAAGTGAGGAGCAAGATTTATCGTGATGAGTTCTCCGTACATGCCCTAGTACCGAGGCGAGGGTAGTACACAAAACAAGTGAATAATGAATATAGGACGCCGCCGCCTCTAACATCCGACGCACTGTCTTCAAGCAACAAACAATTCGTATGAAAAATTCGAACGATATTATCCTGAGACCTCTCCGTATATATTTCATGAAGGGTTTTATTCCATTCCGGAGATACAGATAGATATTATCATCCCTTTGACATAAAAGAAGATTGTATCGAATATTTTCAATACAGTTTACGTAACTTAGGTAAGTACATGACACACGTTTTCTCACCTCCCGTCCCTTGAGTCTCGAGGCACAAAAGCTCGAAACGAAACGTCAGTCGTTCTCTAAAGACACAGTCCGTATCGAATCATTCCTACTTCTTATATGTCTACGAGTTTTTGCTGGCTTTCATTTGCGAAAATTCGTCTGAGACGTGTTTTTAGGAGTTGTATCAAAGAGTCTTGTTTGTTTACTACGTAAGGAATTCCAATTGGCATACGATAATAATAGAATCTCGTCCCATATAACTAGCGATATGTGAGTATACTCAAATACACCTATACCTACCACTTCAAGGCTTACAAGCGTGAGCATAAGTAAATACAATTATTTTTTTGGAGCCATACCTATATCATAATAATGTTAAAAGAATTTTCGTTTTTCCTTATCACTAATTATTGATTGTTATGAAAATATTTCATAAAATACAACAAGTCATGATACTAATTAGCGCCGTGCTTAAAAATAGGTGTATGTTTATTATACCTGCCTTTTGAAGCCGGGCTCGGTTACTTTGAGCTCTCTTAAAATGAGAGTAGACCAACAAACGAGCTGAACTTTTTTTTTGGACGGGCAACATTGGCCAGACCTGTCAAGTTTTTACGTCTCCTTAAATTTTATTGTTATTTAAATTAAAATAAGTAGTAAAATTAATTCATAAGTTAGAAATAAACATTATTTAGTGCTTTAATATTATCGGAAAGTGTTTGTGGAGTAAACAATTCAAGATTTTCGTCGCAACAACAACTTTAAAAGTGCGACCCTTGTGAACTGTCAGACAAATGGACGTTATACAAACTTTCAAACACAAGTGTGACTCATTGCAATAAAATACAGGGAAGTATCGTGTTTATTTATCACATTTATATTAAAAGTGCTACTCATTACTACATAACACTGCTCATAACCTATGAGCAACGTCCAACACACACCTGGCCCAGTGACAGTCTCACTTTACTTGACTTTTTTTTGTGGAAGTAAAGTTGAAGACGACTACTACCGCCTCATACAAATATATACTACCGTTTTTTACCAGTCTTCAAGCCATTTATTTGCTCAAAATAGTTGTTAACTTACACTTACACATTGTTTATTGTGGTTATTAATAACTACTGTACACAAACAACTTCACATCTCAGTTAAAACTTCTACATATCTCTCACATCTCTTGTTTGCATTCCAGTCACTCCGAAACAATGACTACCATGATGACCCGAAAAGCAACAGCTCGGGATTTGGAGGACAAACTTAGGAAGACATTGCACGAACTTCACTTGTCAAAAAACCTCAACAACAAACTGCTGCAAGAGAGGGATGAGAGCGAGGAAGAGGTAGCCAACATTGTTAGGAAAAATAGTCAATTAAAGAAGGAAATGGCTGAACTGCATTTACAATACACTGTAGTCGAAGAAGAGCGGAATCAGTTGCAGGACATTGTCTCATCATTCAATGAGTGCAGCGACACCCACGAGAGGGCCCTGACTCGCATCTCTGAGCTAGAGAATAGCTTGAGTCATGCCCACACACAGGTGACCAAACTGGAAGAAGAGAGGGACATAAACCAGACCACCACCACGCTCAGCCTCTACGATGAACTGGTTCGCACTGACTCCGGAGCCTTCCCAACCGAACAACTGGTTACAATTGACTTAACCAATGATATTTCCTCTCATGTACAGATGGGTAGCCATAATAAATTAAAAAAGTATGTTAAGCTAAATAGGTTTATTAAGAAAACTAGAAATTTAATAAAAAGGCAAAGAAAGTTCCTTAATAGTATTAAGTTAACAAAAGAATGTTTATCTTTAAGAAACACTTTAGATTCATATAAATGTAAATTAAATACTTTAAAGGTCACACATGATATAGACATTCAACGATTGCAGTCCGACTTGCAGAGTAAAGAGCAATATTTAATAGACTTAACTAATAAATATACAAGTGCTCAGAAACAGATTAGTGAACACATCCTGGCTACCACCGAGTTGGTAGACCTCTGTAACTATAATGTGGAGCGGTTTGACTCATTAACAAACAAACACTCTTGTGGCTGTGGGCTCCTATCATCACCATCCGATAGTGAGCCCCTGCCACTGCCCTGTAAGTTGGGGGTTGCTGAGTTAAATGACACCATTCAACAAATAAGTGTATGTCCACCTATACACAACACCTTAGTGTTTTCAGATAGCCTAGGTAAAAACATAGGTATATTACTCGTTAGACACATTAGCGGTACAGTAGTTAATTATTGTATGCCAGGGGCCACATACACACAAATAATTAATAAAATCAAGTGTATGACAATAGATCCTCAATCTGTTGTGATTGTTTTGATAGGTGAGGGACTTAGGGTGCACAAAAGTGAATTAATAAGCGGCTTAGAATATCTGTCACAATTAAATGTACACAACATTATGTTAACTGCTTTCCCCTATAGTAAGAGCTACACTGACAGGCAAAATGATTATATAGGTAGGTTAAATAATGTAATTTATAGGACAGGTTGTCATAGCGACAATATTATTTTTTTTGACACTAATAAATTTATTAGTGGATTTATTATAACTGGGGACTTGTTTTACATCCCCAAAAAATGCATGAATATGATCGCTACATTGGTAGCATATAATATTAACGGTGTTATAGCAACTATAACAAAACATAGGTTAAGTAATCAAACGGTGTTACATTGTTCTAGTAACACAGAAATTAGTTCTTGTTCTAGTTCTTTAAACTAGTAACTGAGACAACGGCCGAGTCCCTCGTCAAACGGCTCTGTCGCCTTAACGTAGTGCACCAAAATATACAAGGCTTGGCTGGCAAACAATTAGAAATTGATTTATTTTTGGAAAGCCATAACGTTCATGTGCTTTGTTTAACCGAACACTGGCTTAAAAATCATGAGCTATTGCTCAATAATAGTAATTATAGACTTTGTAGTGCATTCGTCAGAAAATCAGCAATTCATGGAGGCTCGTTAATCTTAGTATCTAATAATGTTAAATGTAAAGAGCGTAGTGATATAGTAAACCTGTCAATCGAGCGCACTGCCGAACTATCGTGTATAGAACTAGAAGGAAATGTAATAATATGCGTATATCGTCCCCCATCTGGCAATTTCTGTTCATTTGAATCAATCCTTGAAGATGCCCTTAGACGTGTTGCGGGCCTTAATAAAGGCATTGTAGTGTGTGGCGATTTTAATGTTAACTTGTTAGAAAATAATTCTCTTTCGGTGCGTTTAATTAGTTTGTTTAACTCTTTTAATTTAAAGCATTTATTTCTGGAGCCCACTAGAATAACTGCCACTTCTGCGACATGTCTAGATAATGTGTTCTGCGATTGTGAGGCCCTGGAAAAATCTATTATCAGTGATCTAACGTCAGACCATTGTGGTCAAAAAATCACAATATTAAATAAAACTAATAATGTAGTAAGTAAAACCACTTACAGACCTATTACTAAGAAACTTGTAGCAAATTTCAGGTCTAACTTAGCAAGCAAGATACCTTATCTGCAAGGGCCACAAGAAGATCCTGATGCTCTTTACAATAGCTTGTTTAACGTTATACAAACGGAATTCAATAGTACATTTAAACTAAAAACAGTTCAGAAACATAGTAAAGCTAAATTCAATGAGTGGGCAACTGTAGGTATCCATAAAAGTAGAAGGAAGTTGTATGAACTTTATGGTATGAAACGAAATGATCATAGTCCTGAATTCTTAGCATTCGTAACTAGATACTCTAAATGTTTTAAGAAAGTTTGTATAAAAGCTAAAGCCTTGCATCTTGCCCAGAAAATCAAGAATTCTGATAATAAGATAAAAACTACCTGGAACGTTATTAATGCCGAGACGGGAAAGGCAAAAAGTCGCGATTGTCGTTTAACTTTAAATATAGATAACAAAGTAATCCAAGACGATGGTGAAATAGCTGAAACTTTCAACAAGTTCTTTGCAAATGTTCCTATAGTAACTACTAGTTCCCTAAATTCATCTCCCACAGACGCCGAATTATTACTGAAATTAAATGTTTCTAAGTGCGGCACTAGCTTTAGTTTTTGTTCTATCACGCCTTTTGAAATAATTAAGACATTTAAAAGTTTGAATTCCAAAAAGACTGGTGATTTATGGGATATATCAGTGAAAGTACTTCACGATATTATTGACATAATTGCCCCTTACTTAGCTGACATTTTTAACAGTTGTATTAAGAGCGGTGTATTCCCGGATCTCATGAAATATAGTAAAGTTATTCCATTATTTAAAGGTGGTGATATTAGTGACCCTACTAACTTCAGACCGATCTCTATCTTGCCAGCCCTCAGCAAAATTTTCGAAAAAATTATGCTGAATCAAATAGTCGCTTACTTTAATCTTAATAATATTCTACATGGTGAGCAATATGGCTTCACCAAAGGTCGTTCAACCACTGATGCTGGTGTTGCACTTCTTAGACATATTTATAGAGCGTGGGAAAACGCTCACGACATGATAGGTGTATTCTGCGACCTATCCAAGGCATTCGATTGTGTACAACACGAAACCTTATTAGTTAAATTAAACTATTACGGTGTCAAAGGTAGGGCACTCGACCTAATCAAATCATATCTTTGTCAACGGATTCAAAAAGTCGAAGTAAATGGGGTCAGATCTTCCGGTTCTCCAGTACTAATGGGCGTCCCACAGGGTTCAATCCTAGGACCATTTCTATTCTTAGTATATATTAATGATTTACCAAATTTAGTAAAGAATACGTGTGATATTGTACTGTTCGCTGATGACACATCTCTTTTGTTTGAAGTCGACAGAGCCAAAACGAATTATGAAGATGTAAACAGTGCACTTGATCAGGTATTGAAATGGTTTAATGTAAATAACTTAGTTTTAAATGCCAAAAAAACTAAATGTATTAAACTCACTTTACCAAACGTCAAACCTGTTGATACAAAGGTCATGGTAAATGGTGAAACTTTGGAAATAGTAGATTCTGTAGTATTTCTAGGTGTAACCCTTGATAATAAACTTCAGTGGGGCCCACATATATCCAAGTTATCAGGAAAACTCAGCTCCGCAGCTTATGCAATTAGAAAAATTAGACAGTTCACCGACATAGAAACAGCTCGACTTGTATATTTTTCTTATTTTCATAGCGTTATGTCCTATGCTATTTTAATTTGGGGCAAAGCTGCTGATATAGACTCTATATTTACACTACAGAAAAGGGCTATACGATCTATATATATTTTGGGACCGCGAGAATCGTTAAGGGAAAAATTTAAATCAATTGGAATTTTGACAGTGGCCTCACAGTATATTTTAGCTAACTTATTATTTGTGCATCAAAACATTGGATCGTTTCAAAGGAAATGTGATGTGCATAATGTAAACACAAGACACAAACATAAAATTGTAGTGCCTGCGCATCGCCTACAAAAAGTGCATGGCTCATTTTTAGGACAGAGCACACGCTTCTATAATAAATTACCAACAAAAATTGTAAACTTGCCCTTCAACAAATTTAAAGAAACAATTAAATCAGTTTTGCTTGAAAAAGGATATTATACTGTAAGTGATTATATTTGTGATAAGGGAGCCTGGGATGTACCTGATAATGTTTGTAAATAATCCCATTGGCACTGTACTTTTGCTACAATTAATTAATCTTAATTTTGCTTTGACTGGCTGGAATTTGCCATGCTCACATATATTTGTACTATATTTTTAGTTTTTATTTTTGACAATTGAGCATTAGAACTGTGTCCATGGGCTTATAGTTGCTTGAACAATTTATTTTGTATTTTTAAAACTGTATAATATTCTTTAAAAGAGTAATTACTGAGTTTCTTGCCAGGTTCTTCTCAGTAAAATCAACCTTCCGAACCTGGCGGTAGCATGTATAATCCTGTGTAATTGTGTCATTCTGACGATTTGAAAGTACTTTGTATGAAGTCTAATCGAATAAAGATATATTTGATTTTGATTTTGATTTTGATTTTGAACCTAACTAATTAATACTAATTGCCTGGTGGGTAATTAATGAGGAAACACCATCGTAAAGCACGGTCGTATAAACCTAAATTTTCCAATCTATTGGCGTTTGGCTCAATTTGGTACACCGCAAGTTAATCAATCACCCTAATCAATTCATTCACCAAGGTTTGTCTTCACTCTTAGTGGGTGCGGGTGGGGTTCTAGATAAATGAATTTGATTCACTACGAGACCCGGTGAGTTGTCTACGAAGACGAATGGCACTAAACTTGCAGAGGGCCTACCATCGTCGGTTTAAGCAGTGTATTAAGAACTTCTGAACTTTGACGTTTAATTTTACGGTAAAATAATGGAATGAATTTCCTAATACGCCCTGCTCAAACGACCATAGTTGCTACCCAGTTCAATTCTAGAGGCCTACCATAATCGGTGTAAGCAGAATGTATTAAGAACTTCTGAGCCTTGACGATCCATTTTCGTACCGTAAACTAAAACTAAACGTCAAAGCTAAGAAGTTCTTATTAAACTATCATAGTTGGCCCCCTGTTCTAATAAATGGTGTAGATACTTCAATTTCCAAGTAATTTTGTTCGTGACGTTCATTGTCGTTGTAGCAAAATGTGAATATAGGTGCCGTCAGGATGAGCGCAGACATTGAATGCGCAGTAGTCATTTTATGAATATATCTCTGTCTGTCTGTATGTCGCGACGCGAATAAAATACATGCGCAGTTACCCCCACTATTTTAGCAGAGCGCTTATAACTGGTGAAGGCAATTGTACAAGCTTACTATTTGAAGTTTTCCTGAGTAATGAAGGCAATAACTCTTTCGAGATCCTATCAGACAAATAGCGTAGAATCCAAATCGGGGCTTAGCTGAAAAGCTAACAAATAGGTCGACAAACACTATCGACATTCTACATTGTCTTTTACATGCTAAGGTTAAGGAAAGAACTCGGCATATTTCCTTCGCACTCATATTTGGACCTAGTTATGCAAAATGGGACCAATCCACATGTTGACAGTTAGTAATAACTAGGATTTAAGAATAAAACTGTAGAAAAGCCAAGGTGTATTATTAAAAAAATAGTGAAATTTCATACAAAGAATGGCTAAGCAGCATATGCAGTTTTATATGTCTACATAACTCAATTTGACCAAAGTTGTGGGTTGGTTCCTTTTTGCATAACCAGGTCCATTTGATCTGTCTATTTCTTGGGAGCAAACAGATTATCTCCCGTCCATACTTTGCACATGTATAATAAATGACGAAGTATACAGTGAGATGCAATCCATTCACGGTATGAAAATGGGGCTAAAATCCTATCTGGCGTCTGTCCAACCAACCAGTCAGCAGTAGTACCTACTCGCGTGGGTGGCATTTTTACTCGTCAATTATTAAAACGCTGACCGTTGCAGTGCATGCAATGAAGGTATATAATCTTCACTAAGAACTGATGCGATTCAGGGGCATAACCAAAAGCTCTTACTGCCATCATAGTTCCACTGTGTAACAGTTGACAGATTTATACACGTCATAAACATATCAAACATAGAGTCAAACTGTCATAGCAATAAGAGGTCATGGTAGTGCCTGGTAGGTGATAACGATTGATTCGGGTAGATTGAATAGGGGGTCTGCTAAGGTAAGGGGTCGGTAAGCAGAGCGTATTAAGAACTCCTGAGTTTTTTCTTCTGAATTTTTAGTCCCGGAAAATTAAACGTCAAAGCTAAGAAGTTCGTAAACGATCATAGTTGGCTTCCAGTAAAGGAAATATTAAGACACATTACAGATGTGCATTAAATTCAACCGCAATGCTCTTGAAATCCATGTCAAACGAGTTGCATGATGTGTCATTAAAAAAGTTCTATGAATAATAACCAATTTTTATGGAGCTTTCCTTTTCATAACAGAAACATATAACAGTAATGTTGAATATTATGGGATTTTTCTTTTAAATCTACTGGTGAAATGCTTTCAGGATTAAATTGGACAAAAATCCCGGTGACGGGAACGCATTTACCGACCTAAATATTTCGTACGCCATTATTAAAAGCAATAATGCGCCATCGTCCGAGCCTCGATTTTATGCAAAAAGTTTGTCCAGCTCACAGTGAGCCCACTTCGAAATGAATTTATCGGAAGAGAAGTTTTTATGTGAAGTTCGGGATAATGGTATCCAATTTAAACGCAAGACTTGCAATTCAATTAACATCGCAATAAATACAAAGGAAACGTTATTTTTCACATTTAATTACCAAAAAAAAAAGCTGAAGAGTATTCCTGCTTTACCTCCGGGCATTATTAGTTTGTAGTCAGTTTATCGTCTGACTGCCCAAGTAATAACACAAATTATGAACTATCAGGAAGAAGTTTATTCAGTTACATTAACGACGAAAAAGTTATGACTTAAAAATAATCTAACCGCAACCTAACATTATAATAAAATGACACAAAAATATCGAATCTTTCATCTTATTTTAAAAGCTTTTACAGATAAAAGACTAAACGACAATCACTTTAATGATCCTGTATTAAAGTTAATGCTCTGGAAAAATGTCACAGAACTCGGACAAAGCGTTAACATACTAAGAAACCATTAGCGACACTATAGGTGGGCGCCTCCTACTATTGTAAACAACTCATCAATCACTTCATTCAAAAGATGAAAACAGCTAACAACCTCATCTACGTCTTTATATGTCATGATCCCACAAGTAATGTTTTGTCATAAGATTGAACTTACGGCCAAATATTGACGACTCACCCAAATAAAATCAAACTATAATTTCGAATAGAAAATATAATGATACTATCAATTGAGATCGGCTTAGTTAGAGCTTAGGCTTTCCGACGAAATTGCGGTTAAAAGAGCAGATCTTTGTGACACGAGAACGAGAGATTGACAACATTTTTGAAAGAGTAATCGAAATGAATTTGTCTCTCTGATTGTCCTTTTACTAGTATTTTCATTGTTATAACATCAAGAAGATAAGAATTTGCTTATACCATAATTCTTGAGATATTTTCCATTATTTATAATCAATCATATTATTATTATGATATCACTTTATCTATTAAATCATTCACTGACTGCAATGAATTTCTAGCGATTATTTGTTTTCAATCAATTCGAAGTCAATTAATTTTGAGATATGAACTGTCATCAATCTTACTGATTGTAAATATTGTTTTAAATGGTGTATAGACGTCATCATAATATCACATTGCGCAGTTATGAAGTAAAATCTGATACCGAGACAATATAGACTGGTCTGTGTTAGAGACACATTTTAAGATTCAAAAGTAAATTGTTTGGCATCTTCTGATAGTAGATATAAAATTCAAAACAGACTAATGGTATGTAGATAGAGAAGCACAGAATAAAGTAACTTGTTTAATTTCGCAAACAGTTTGCACCGCTGTAGCTTATTTCCGCTGCTTTTAAATTTAAGGTGAGTCAAAGTATGACTGCTATACAAAACGGAGGCTTTTATTATTTAATGGTAAATGTTTTCACCGGTAAAGGAAGGGTCTCCAACGAGAAAATGGAAAGGGCTTACCTAAGCTTGGATGGCATTGCACAGCTCGCCTTATTACCCTGGCTTAGCTAAAATTAGAATTCTCAAAAGGGTTTTGGGATTCAAACTGCTAAAGTATGTGTACACCATTCCGGTTATGATGTTTACAATACTACAAAGATGTTACATAAGTATAAAACTACTGGATGACGCACGCTAGACCGAGCCGAACATCGGCCTTAGCACGGTCAACCATCCTACTTCCTACTAGTCCTTCTAATATTATAAACGCGAAAATTTGTGAGAATGTATGTTTGTTACTCTTTCACGCAAAAAGTAATGGATTTTGATGACACATTACAATAATATAGCTCAGAATAACACATTGGCTATAAGAAATACATGTTCGTAGTAGTTAAATTACACGCGGGTGTAACCGTGGAGCTTAGCTAGGATTACATATATCTGATAGTCTTACGTGCAAAGCTTACTAACTTAGTCCCAGAATCTACTTTTTTTAACAAATTTACAAAATTGCTCATTAGGCATATATAGGACATAAAGTTCCTTTTATAACCTAAACTAAAAATAGCAGCTTGATAGTACGTGTCGTAGAAAACTGAGTTGGCATCACAGTCGGTCGGTCTCACGTGAGTCCTTTATCGTCGTGGTTGAAGCCAGTGAAGTCCATACATGCTTACAACGGAGTCACGTGCGCGTTGCCTACCTTATAAAGAATGGAATTGTTGAGTTGAGAATAACGAAATTGTAGGTAATCAATAAACTTGCTAGCAGATGGTTTCGACCCCTCACTTCTATCTAAAGCTGGTGACCATAGTCACCGTAGAAAAACTACACCTACAACTACAAAGTAGAGTTATTCAGTTGCGAATTTGTGATCTTCTGTAAGTTGAAAGTACACAACCCAACCAGACACCTCCAAAATTCGAACTATTCTTAGTTAGAAATACTCTTCTTTCTCCAAACCTAATTGTTGCTACGTTTACTTCAGCATTAATTACATTCACCGCTTTGGTTTCAAATATAATTTGATTCTGTGAAACCTGTAAATGTTATAATATGTATAATAATTCCATATTATCTTAAATGTTTGTCATATAATAGAGATTTCCGATCGTTGAACAACAAATACGACCGTTTTTTTATGTCAGCTCATGCTATGTTTCAGAAACAAGCATTAAGGTATATCATGCGGAACTCACCACAAGCATTGTGATAACTTGACATAACGGTCTCCATAACAATTACAAGTGACTTTTCCTAATGTACACCATTCTCTCGTATGGGCACTTGAGGCTATTCGCACAGAGTAAACACAACTCTCACGGTGTCACTTAACTACTCTCCTCGCACACGACTATCTTGTGAATACACATGTGTCTACTCTACACCCTTTAACTTCAGACGCACTAAGACCTTTTAGTAGTTACTGCAGGCAGTATAGTAATTTTGTTGAGATAGTCAGGTAGAGGACACTTTTATACTGCGATATATATTTTTAATACAAAGGTGTTAGTTCAAGTGTACAATTCCCCTGATGGTTTGTGGCTACTGTATCCTATTGAACGCGTAAAATACCAAGAGTTAAAACGCTTAAGGCACCATTGTGCATTTTCCTGATAAAGCATGGTAAATCACTGAGCTAACTTAACAAAAGCAATATTATGTTCCTTGAACTAGCATAGCGCCTCCATGCCGCCCTCCCTACTCCTCCGCGTTGGCGACCTTACTCACCACAGAAATACGACTAAAATGCTGCAATCTTTTGTAGGATACAGGGGCCTTACCACAAGCTCTTATAGCCGTCATTGTTCCACTGTGTGACAGTGACAGACTTATAGATATCACATACACCTGTCTCATAATAAGAGTTAAACTATCATGGCAAAAAGAGCTCATGGTCCTCATTGCTCATGGCTCATTTTACAGCAGTCATTTAATGAGTCTGACTCTGTTAATATGCATTGCGCGAGGCGAATAAAATATGCCTACTATGTTTCGATGCGCATTCTTTACTCGTGACGGGCCTTTAGTAAAGGACTAGGTTAAATCCTAGTAAAGGTATTTATCTATACTAATATTATAAAGCTGAAGAGTTTGTTTGTTTGTTTGTTTGTTTGAACGCTCTAATCTCAGGAACTACTGGTCCGATTTCAATAATTATTACAGTGTTGGATAGTCCATTTATCGGGGAAGGCTATAGGCTATATTTTATTCTCATAAAAATTAGGGGTCCGTAAGTAAATTGCAATTTTGTAACCTATGGTATAAAATCGAAAACCTACTGAGAGCATATATCTAACTCTCATAGTTTAGTCACAATAACCGCTTTAATGTTCATAAAAAAAATTTTATCGCCTGAAGAAAGAAACTACGTTCAATGTGTATAATAATATTAATTCTTATCCAAATTAAGCATTATGCTATCAAGGGTATTCATGTAGAAGTAAAATACTGTTTGTTTTATTCCAATAGGACATTGCGTTTAGAAATTATCACGAGTATAAAAACGCAAAGAATTCGTACCTAATAATCAATTATTTGCCAAAGAGTTATCTCTGACACGGCTAGACCGATTTTAACGGGACTTTCACTGGCAGATAGCTAATATTACAGGGAGTACCATGGGCTTTTTATTTATAAGAAAATTTTGGGTTCCGCGGTAAAGAAATTAAATCTACGCGGGTGAAACCGTAGGGCACAGCTAGTAGTTATATAAGGAGCAGCAACGTGTGATCAATTTATCCAGCAGGTGGACCGAATGCTTTGTCACCTTAAGACTTACGCTACTCACACACGTTCTGAAAAGCAAATACGGGTCTTAAATGCGTTGGTTACATTATTTATTTAGTTTACCTCGTCGTTTCAACCAAGTTGCAATGGCCGTGGTCACGAGCTGATTGAGTCGGCTTCAGTCGGAGTCGAGGTAAATAAAATAAATAATGTACCTACATATTATGGTCATGCCTGTATCCCATGGGGGTAGGCAGAGACCACCGTTCACCACATGCTACGAACCTTACATACTTCTTTCGGCTCATTCACATTCATGCATCTCTTTTTTTCTCATGCATTATATTTGGTTTTCAAAATGGTATAACTATTACCGCCTACCTGACACATCCCACTGCTGGTTTAAGACAACAGTCTCAACCTATAGCAGAAACGAATCGGTTCTTGTGTCCCTGGATATCAATAAACAGAGCATTAAAATGTGAACTAAGTACCTAATAAGATAAGCAATTTTCCATTCACGTGTAATGGAACACATCAGTCCTTGATCAAATTATTCCATTATGTTATTACATGACCGAGTGGACGGACATACACGTGGACTCGGGTATTCGTAGTAAATCCATTGTCAATACAATAAGCCTTTTGTACCCACCGAATAATTACGTACGAATTATTGTGTTCGAATATAAAAAAAGTCCGTTATTGGTTAGATGTATTGTATGAAAACAACCCTTGCGATCCGTATTCCGATTAGTATGAGAGTGCTAGCTGGATATTTTAAAGTCGTTAGTACCTTTCAGCCTTTGAATAATTATCTTAATTAAACATTGAATTAAAACATTGAAATGTCTGTTTGTAATTAAAAAGTATAAATAAGGTAATCAAGCAAAAAAAATTAAAAAAATCCCCTGTCTGTCTGTATGTCCGTCTGTCTGTCTGTTTGTCTCTCTGTTTGTTCCGGGTAATCTGTGAAACGGCTGGACCAATTTTAATGGGACTTTCAGTGACAGATAGGTCACTTTGAATTAAAAAAACATTAGGGTGCCGCGGGCCATCCATAAAATTAGGTCTACTCGGGTGAAACCGCGGGGAAAAGCTGGTTGATTAGTAAAAGTATTTCATAAGATAAACTTTGTCCTTGCTAAGTAATCAAATGTAATTATGTACGATACCTCTATTATATACTTACGTTGTGTACTTACACATTATCTTTTCTCATCGAAACGCCTTTGAATATCGCTATTCTCTGAATCTAACTAAGAAATAAAAATGTCTATAGGTAAATACTATCACCAAGATCTTTCTATTTTAACAACTTGAAATGTACTAAAAAGTTTAAGGTTGAGTAATGTACTCGATAATTTTCACTCTAAGTGCACGATACTTTTTACCGCAGATTCCTTCACCTATAATCAGTTACCCAAATAGCAGTAAAGGAACGTTGTTACTTTGTTCATGAAATAATTGAGTAAACATTGATTATAAGTTGGTTAAGTTGGTGCGTATAAAAAAAAATCGTTCTAGAATATGAAATTCAAGTATGTATATAAAGAGTCTGGGAGCCTTGGGACTTGAGCGACGCAACTTCGAATCCCTGCGGGGCCTACGCCACTGAGTATTTCTAAAAATGTATGTGCAGTGATTTCACACCACGTGCTTTACGGTGAAGGAAAACATTGTGAAAAAACCTACATAAGTCTGAGAATTCTAAGTCATATAGTGCCTGAGACGGTGGTGGACTCACCATCTGGCACTTAATCATCTTCAGAGAAAAGTGGGTGTTGTTATTAACACCTCTGCCTACCCGGGAGATACAGGCGTGGCATATGTATGTATGTATAAAATATTAACACGGTACCTACTTACTTCGGTCTCGCTATCGATACTTTTGCTGCATCAATACATTGAATGTATCTTTTCCTTTGTTTGGACACCCTAGACAACGGGGCAGTTTGATAGATGGACTCCAGCGCTTGACAATTCGCTAAAAAGTTATTCCATTCAATTTAATGTTGAGAAATTGATAAAATGTCTTCCACAATGGGCCTCCTACAGATGTAATGAACCGTTGAGTAATTTAAACGTCCAAATAAACTTCTGCGGAAATGTCAACCTTTTTCTTTCTTTCGCTTTAACTTTATTCTTCAGGTTCTGTGCCTTTGTCTGATTTAAACTACCAAATTTGAACTAATGAATTAAACAATTTTTTTTCCATATTTTGGGATTATTTTACACCAGCTCATATACTGAATCCATATAATTTTTAATATATTAATATTTGTAGGAACTAACAATAAACTTAGTATAAGCTAACTGTGCCTCGTGGTTTCACCCATCATCATCATCATCAGCCTATCTTAGTCCACTGCTGAACATAGGCCTCCCCTAATGAGTGCCGTAGGTTTCACCCGCGTAGTCTAAATGTCATGGGTAAGTCAAAGTCAAAGTCAAAGTCAAAGGTCAAAGTCAAAGTCAAAAATATCTTTATTCGATTAGACTTTATACAAAGCACTTTCAAATCGTCAGAATGACACAATTTACAGGATTATACATGCTACCGCCAGGTTCGGAAGGTTGCTTTTACTGAGAAGAACCTGGCAAGAAACTCAGTAATTAATCTTTTCAAAAATATTATACAATTTAAAAAAAAAACAAAATAAATCATTTGAGAAATGTAAGCCCATGGACACAGTTCCAATGTACAAATGTCGATAAAAATTAACATAAAGAAAAGTCTAGTAGTTCTATTTATATCTAAATGCGTAGCTTGAGATGACCAGCCCCCACAGGTAGGTAGATACCTTTATTTCGCAGAACACAATGTTATTAAAATTAAAGTAGCCTTAGTTACTTATTACATGTAACATCAGCCACGTTATTCACTAAGGTTTCTCAACGTCGCACTCGTCGTCGAGTGTCAGTTTTAATGATACGAAATTGAACCTTATCCTGTATGTATTACTTATGTCTCAATTTCCTATGATTTAAACCAACGCTCGTCGTTGCGTTCGACGCTATGAAACCTTAGTGAATAACGCGGCAGCTATCTGCCAGTGAAAGTCCAGTTTTTTCAGAGATTAGCCTTAACAAACAGACAAACAGGCGGAGTTAGAGTAAAGAAAAATGTATGCACCGTATATACTGTCATAATATGCATTAAGTGAAAAGTTGTTAATTTGGAATTACAAACAGACTCCAATTTCAATCAATTTTTAAATGATAAAGATATAGATACAGAAAGATATACATACATATACATAATTTACGTACATGAATAAAGGATGATTTTAAAACGTATTGGGAATACCGCTGAACACAGCAAGTATTCTATTTTCTATTACAATAATTCTATATTTTAATATCAGTGCGTTACAACAGCTTATTGCCTATCTACTTAATAAACTGAAGAATATTTGTACAAGATATTTATGAAAATATATTTCATATTTCCCGATACACGTGTAAGCTTACCGTAAATTTTTACATAGCAGAAATTCTTTATGGCTCTTTATACTGCGGAAATGAGCGCACCCCACACCCCTTGACTGTTACAGGAAACTGTTTGAGTGCTGGGAAATTGAGTTATCAAGTTACGTGCACCGCCCACTGATGCAAAAGTAATTAAATCATGCGCAGTTAAGATTTAAGTACATATTCGTTCCAATAAACTGTGTTTTGCTCATGGAAAATTACAAAATGATAGGGTTAAGTAAACAGTAGACCTAGACAAAGTAACATTATCTCGCGCTTGTGCTAATAGAAACGACAAACTTTATATGGAAATGAGTATAAATCAGTCACGTGACATATGTCATTCCCGTGTATTTCGTATAGTTTCTACTAGCGAAGAGTGAGTATAATGTTACTTTGTCTACAGGCCCGGGAGAAGTATGTCACTTCCAATCGCTAGATTAATTTTAAAACTTGAAATACTTAATTCCTTTTAGTATGTATTATAAGGCTCCCGATAAAAGTATATATTATGTACCTTCGGTCCAGCTAGTACTGAGAAGGGAACCACATAAACCACAGGATGATACTTGCGAAAAATAGTGCAATTCACTGCACGCTATTACTGAATGCCTGGAATTCAGTGTGGTGTCATCAACATAACAAAGAACGTTTAACTGTTTAAAGTACTTTAAACGCTGTATTTATTGTAAAAATATATTACATTTAATTTTAACGTGTATTTAATAAAGGTAATGAATTTTGATGCTTATAATACTGTATAAAATGTAGCTGGTGACCGCGACTCCATATAGGATAACTTATTAAATATCTTTATAAATTATAGCCTAAGTTATTATTATGATGTATAAGCTATTTTAGTTTCATTAAAATCAATTCTATTGTTTTTAAGTGAAAGAGTAACGATCCTGAGTCGCTTGCGCAGCAGGCGATTGTTTAAACCTCAAGGTTACCACGGCTCATATGCTCACAGCTTTTTGGTTCATATGATTCCTATTAAGTAAATACCTTTCCTATTGATCTCGCACAAGCTTCAGTAAACAGGCAATCAAGTAGAAACAGCCCGACGCTGTAAACACCATCAAATTCCATACAAATAAGATGTAAGTACAATGCTTGGGAGGAGGCAAAAGCGTGGAGTAAACACAGTAGATCCATCCATTATTCAACAGGTAAGGGAGTATTGGTGGGTGAACATAGGAGGTAGGTTTCGATAGTTCTCCTGGCTATCTGACATCATCTGGCTCGATGCCAAATGTGTGTCATTCTGAAAGATTTGTCCCTTGGATGTCTATTAGGTAGGGAACAGACTAAAATTTAAGTAAAAATCGTTATCCGCAAGTATTTATTTCAAGGTAGTTATTACAGTATCATAAGCACTGTAAGCTGCCGGGTGTATCTCTTACTTAAGCAGCGTCCCTCGACTAACATATTTACTTTCAATACTTTTGTAGGGAGAGTTTTGTCATATGTGGGCCCTTGTTCTTGTGGCACTCGAGATTGGAGAAGGAAATAACGTGATACTTCCGTAATACTTCAACTGTATGTGTATAATCTATTTAGTGTTCGACATAGATACGTAATATTTTAGGGTAAATATGCTAGTCCTTAAGTATCAAGGATATTAGTTTGTCCAATACGGTTGAAAGAATCGAGTTTTGACGCATTTTCAAAGTGTTTTCGTTGCGTAATTGCATTATAGCTTAACTATATTTGTATTTCCTATAAAACGCCTTAATTATTCGAGACGATTCCTAAAGACGGCGGCGTATGAACAACGCAATATATTTTACGAAAAGACAAACAAAGAAAAGACGTTAAATCTCTTTAGAGAGTGTCAACTACAGTGCAAACAAACGCTAAGTGAATTACACAACATTTAAATTAAATTACTTTGTGTTGTGGTGACACTGAATGTTATTAATTATGCTTGAGCGCTTGGATTACTACTCCACAAGCAATATTTGCCCATTAAACATATTTATATCTTTTGTAAATAATACTAGTTTAATTTATTGCTTCTAAAGTTTGCAAGCATGATGTTGCAAGCGTTCATTGATTTAAATAGTCGACTTATATATAAACCAATTTGCAGAAAACCGGCACATTAAGCACTTCTGCTAGCGAAAAACATTTGTGGGAAGCTTAAACAAAGGAGGTATTACATCCATTTAAATAATTAAAAACAAATTTCTGTATATTGAAAAGAACTGGAAGGTAAAAGAAAATGTACAAAATAAAATTAAAATTGAGATAATTAGAAATATTCTATTCGATTCGAGCATTTCTTCACATTCTGTGTTCAGACATTGCGCTAAGAATAGATAAAAAAGGGTATTTATGTAATTTTTAATTTGTATTCGTGTTCAATTATTTAAATTGGTTTTTCGTGTCAAATTGTATATCGTAATGTGGCCGATAAGACAGTTATAGCCGGATATATAGTGACTCTACCTCAATAAGGCTGTACTCGATGTAATATGTCAGCATGGTTTGGTGTCAGTTGTTCCACTGTTCATAAGAATTCCGTTTTACTAACCTAAAAACGAAAGAAGTTTTCGCAAATCAATCCTTATACATTCTAGTACTTAGAACTTAACTTGGCGCTTGTTAGTTGTTCTCCCCCAAGGCTGTCTGAAGTAGTAGAGCTGTTAAAAACTACTACAAGTTTCAATAAAAGACTTTTGAAAGAATCCAACGGCATCGGGTCAATCCACGATGGTTGACCCTAAAAACTTAAATATTTGCTGTCTAAATAAAACTTTTATTGGGTCAAGTTATGGCGTTCATGTTATGTAAGCTATTTAACGTTCTTCACTTCATCGCATTAAATATACAGTTTGAATTTAGTTAAATTTTAGATAGAATGCAGGTATTTTTCTTTATAATCTGCACTAAAGAGGTACATTGTCCCCATCCTAAATAGTTCCGCAATTTCACAGTCGCGTATCAATGAAATCTGGCTTTAAAAATATTAGATTCTTGGAACAAGAGTCACTTTTCTGACTTGGACATTGCAGAGTTTACTCCAGACTATAAAATTTTATGTTATAATATCAGACTGAAGACCAAACCCAACATGTGCGCGGTCGACATCCCGGAAAAACGACTAATGGAAGAGAATCCCGGATTTACTTTTCTTTGTCTTTTTACATTACATTTTGTACAATTATTGTAAATCATTTTTATTATTGCATTACCCCAACCCTGATAATTTACAATTCTAAAAATGAGACGTAAATAATAGGTAAGGCCTTTCAAAAGACAAAAAAATTTACTTTTGCTTTATCATGTATTTAAATGAGTTCTGGGGGTCAACTATGATCGTTTAAGCAGTGCGTATTGAGAAACTAAGTTTTGACATTTACCGAAATGAAATTTCAAAGCTAAGAAGTTCTTAATACGCTATAACAGATATTTTTTTAATGAGTAAGTAGCGAGCATGTGCTGTTTGAACATCTTAAAGTTTGCCACATTTATGAGAATTGCCTGGGTCAGTGTCGCTGCATGCGTAACTTCTTACACACATTCCTAATTTCTATTCGACTATACATATATCAAACCATTACAATAAGAAAAAGTCTTATGAACCAAGTCAACGTAGAATATAAACTTGAGAATTCGAATGTAAAGAAAGTGAAAGCTAACGACGAACATATTTCAAGCCAAATGTTAAAGGGTCTCTGAGGAAACACACGAGTTTGTGTTTAATCATCTTTAACAGCGTTTAGTGTACCTAAATCAGGTCGTAAATCAATGTTTATACAGCAATTTGGAAGCCCTCGTACGTAACAAACGGCTTTCGCCGCTTTGTCTTTGGTGAAAATAAGACAACATGAGAATCGGTGTTCTATAATGTATGTACTCACGTGCCTTCACGGATTTTATTTGAGTTCACCCTTTTTGTTACAAAGTGAAATACAATATCTAATACGTAGATCTTATACAAGTAAAATGTACATAATATTAACAAAACTATGTAATTTATAAACTCTGTGATTTTATTATTGTTACTTATTAAATAGTAGGTACTATGACTGAATGAACTGAATGACAAGTCTTAACTACTGGACCAACCTTTTTGATCATTAATTCAATTCCCTTTAGTGTTCAAAATTACATAATCATAGATTTTGTCGAAATGTTAAACCTATTTCCATAGATTAAGTTTGTGCTTTGTACGAGTATGCAGCCATCTACTAACAAAAACGACTAACTTAAATTCATAATTTTATAATAGGTAAGAATTGACTGTAAGGGTATATGTTCCACGTGTACATAATTCCCGTGTCTGTGATCGAATAGGATTCCATTACGGAGCAACACTTTTATCTACTCCAAGCACATTCAATTTATTTTAATGATGATTCCTCTTTGCACAGCCACCGACAGATAGTCACGAACGGCAAATACTCATTAAACGCCAGGCAAGTGTTTTAAGAACTGTCTCATTAAAAATAATTTACTTTATATTATGAATAAATTAATAAATATCATATTAGTACCTGTTTGTATAATTTAAAACGTACGATAAAGTTCTGGGCCAAAATCTAAATTCCTCGACATTCATAAATTCCTTACCAGGGCCTAAACTGAATAAATCATTTTCTTTTTTATTTTCAATCTCTGGCAAGCGAACAAATTACTAGCACACATATGGTTATAGTAATAAATCATTATACCTAATATTCCTGGTGGTGATGGTAAGGATGTAATCAATTATCTGATGAGGATATTGAGCAAAGAGGAATGGTATTATTACCCAATGTACTTATAAAGTTATGGAGAAGGTAAGGTGTAATAATAAATCCGCTGGTCGATAATAGCTCGGTGAGGGGCCAGTTAGCTGGATTTCAGCCAAGTGGTTGCAAGACCGACAGAATTGAACCGCCGGCTGGTGTTTGTTATTTAAACGACACCTTTTTAATCTAGCACACAATTGGCTTGTGGTCCAGACAAGACGCAGAGTCTGAATGATGAATTAACATACGAAACAAGCAAACTTTTTCCCACTTCCACTCCAAAAACTTGTTCGTAATATATTTTATTCACAACTCTTTAATTTTCAGTGGTCATGAAACTTTCAGCGCTAAGTGATATGAAATTTGAATTTTACGAATAAACCACGTATCATTAAAGACACAATATCGAAACTACAACACAGAAGTAATTAATAAAAAAAAACACGAAATAGCTGTTTTGCAGGGTGAAGTTTACGCTGAATCAGTTACAAGCAAGAATACTTGCCTATTTATCTAATTATAGTTGGCAGATTGTATTGGCAAAACAGTTGTGATAATGCATCACGTTTGTGCGTATGACACGAAGTGGAGCAGTGCGATCGCACAGTGATAGCTCTGCACTCGGTGCATCCGAGCCCGTGATGTGATGCTTTCGATGTGATACCACTCAAATTGCTGATGCACGTCAGTCAAGCAAGCTTTGATATTTGACATTTCACTCGAATTCTCACTTTAAAATAATGATCATGAAATGTAAGTATTTTTTTGTATGTTATAAACATCCCTTTTCATTGTTTCACATTTGAATGTAATTTTCTAGGGATGTACGTGCCCTCCATAATAATAATATTAATCCTCGAAAGCAGCGAGGGTGTATTTCGAAAGTTTGAATCTCCGAAAACGACTGTTAATATTGGTAAGACAATCTTGAAAGCGGTACTTTCGGCTTAAGTTTGCGCCGTTAATACAATTATAAGTTGTGGAAATGTGTCCAGGCGCGATATTTCCCCCGAACACCGTGACTGAAGTGGCGTTTGCATCTGCTTTGGAGAAGGCTTCTATGGAGAGTAAACGCTACCATTTCGTCATGAATACTCTGTACGCTCCATTTGGTGATAGTTTTGCTGCCTCCAAAGCCGGTGAGTCAACAACCACATATTTATTATACCAATACTGAGGTGGCTGGGATCTTACTATCAAATTATATGATTGGAGTTCTAACAATCATCATAGCCTACTCCTGCTTTTTAAGTATGGCATTTTGGTACCATTAAAAAGGTCTGTTTTAAGGACCTAAGACTCCTGCTGACCGGCGTTTTAATTTACGTCGAAACTATCGTAGATTTATTAATCTCATTGTGAATTGAAGTCACGGATTAAATTAGACATTTAATATATTTTTTATGATCGAATAAGGTTACGATATAGGAACGTTGTTATAAACAATGATTGTATTAATTAAATATTATTATTAGCATGTGAACTAATATCTGGTGGAGTTGTGGCAATATTTGGACCGACAGACAGTGTCTCTGCATCCGCCGTCGAGGCCCACTGTCGAGCTGCTAGAATACCACATATACAGGTAAATATATAAAAAAAACATAAAATAAGATAGGTAAAGCGCGTTCGCTGCAACAGGCATATACCAACAAGCTGTACACTTGTTTGTCATCTTATTAAGATTAGGGATAGCGACTTTACGAAGAAATATATCCAACTTGATTGACAAAAAGTTATTTCTAAGCCTCCTTATTTATTCTAACCACACGACCTCCAATATAGGCTTCACCCGAAATCCGCCGTGATAAAAGGCAACTTTATCTGCAAACGAACTCCATTCTACTGTCCCAAACATTATTATTAGGTACTCTATACAGTGTACTTGACGAACCCGTAAATAACAGGCTCAATAGCGACAATCTGAACGTACAGTTACATTAACGCATTATAGACTTTGTTTCATATGATAAATATAAAGTTTTTATGAAAGGTAACGAGATCTCTCGTTCGAAATACGAAGTTGCTTGCTGGGGGCCTACCTAATACTTCTGAGCTTTGACAAAGTTAAAAAGTTCTTAATACGCGCTGCTTAAACGATCATAGTTAACCCCCTGTTCTGTAAAAACTACCTATTCCATACATGAGTTCTATATTAAATAAAACACTAGCTGTGCCCCGCGGTTTCACCCACGTAGACTTAGTTTCATGGGTGTCCCGCGGAACCTTTATGGTTTTTTTTAAGTAAACTATATAGCAATCTGCCAGTGAAAGTCCCGTTAAAATCGGTCCAGCTGTTTCGGAGATAACCCGGAACAATCAGACAGACAGAGAAAAAAAATTAAAAAATGTTTTTTTATTGTTAGCATCGTATATACTTTCATGTGCATTTACTGAAAAGCTGTTATTTTGGAATTACAAACAGACACTTCATTTTTATTTATCTGTATGTACTGTATGTATATGTATAGATATGAACACAATAGGTTGTTTTCCAGGCGGTGTGGCGTCCACCACCACCTAGAGGTCTTCAACCGCCAAGTCCACCAGGTATCAACCTGTATCCGGAGGCCGTCGCACTGTCAAGGGCTGTAGCATCATACATCCAAGACAGTGACTGGAATACTTACACGTTACTTTATGACGACGACCAAGGTATAAAGTACACCCATTCTCAAACATCAATTTATTCTTAAAAACATCCCGTATAGGTAGGATGGCGAGCTAACGGCATAAAAGATGTTAGCACGCCACCGATTCTGTTCAGCTTTCCTTTACAACCCAATCATATTTTGTACAGCTAAAACACAGATGTATCATTAGTAGAGACATAAAAACGTCTTCATTGGGAAGTTTTCGTATAGCGATATTTTACTCACATGCTTGATTTATCTTCTGTACCTACTGTTCATTTCCGGGAACATTTTTTTATCGTCGATTAATATGAACATACCACATCTAGTACTACAATATCATTGTTACAACCCCAATATTTATGTGTATTTTACATTTATATTGTTTTGTAGTTCTAAACTGCATCCGTTCTCATTTGATTCTTAAGGACCAACTTTAACTTGATTGAAAAGGACAGATAACATTGCAGGCCTAATAAGATTGCAAGAAATACTGAAACACGCTAATCCTGAAAGTAAATGGTACGTGCGAAGACTAGTTCCCGGCGAAGATAATCGGCCTTTATTGAAATCGTTAAAAGCTACAGGTGAAACGCGAGTTATCATAGACTGTCCCGCCGATAGAGTCTTAGATTACTTGCGTCAAGCAAACGAAGTTAAATTCTTTGAAGATTACATGGTAAGAATGCTAACGATTATTTTAATTACTCTTTGTGTACTTTCGGTGACAATAGATATTGTTCTTACTTTTGTTTTCAGAGTTATATTCTCATGTCATTAGATGCACATACATTAGATCTCAAAGAACTAAGAAATGGTTTATCTAATGTCACGTGCCTTCGAATTTTCGACCACTCCGACTCGCGAACTAGATCTTATTTAGATGACTGGAAAGCTCGTGGTTCTTCAGACGTACCGATTCCCCACCAGACTCATGAAATTACTGTATGTATACTTACATCAAATCACCTAAATAAAAGAATTGCCTGCAAATAGGTCTGCATTAACTTTTTTCTCCGTAGGTTGAGGCAGCGTTAGCCTGTGATGCGGCTAAGTTGATAACAGAAGCTATTAAAGCTGCTCCTGATGATTTTAATCTAGAGGCACAAGGAATAAGCTGCGATTCGGAAGACCAATGGGATGTTGGTGAAGCGTTTACAAATCACTTACTAACGGTTAGATATCGCTGGTAACCCCCGAAACAAAATACAATCGACTTTCCACTTAAACCATTTTTTTTTAACTTTTTCTTATTTTTTCCAGAATCCTGTAATAGGCATAACAGATCAGATTGTGTTAGATAACGTCACAGGCGAACGAACAAACTTCAACGTTGAAATAATGGAGTTGTCTAATAGCGGATTCAACAGCATAGCGAAGTGGAACCCGGATACTGGCTTTGTTTATGTACGATCGCCTACAGAAGTTTCCGATCTCTTAGCAGAAAAATGGCAAAACAAAACTTTCAAAGTTGTATCGCGCATCGGAGCGCCCTATCTTATCGAAAGGATTCCGAAAGAGGGCGAAGTATTGACAGGGAATGACCGCTACGAAGGGTACTCGAAAGATTTGATTCATGAAATACTGAAGGAAACTTTACACTTAAATTATGAACTTGAAACTGTACCTGGAAACGCTTATGGTTCTTATAACAAAGATACAAAAAAATGGGATGGATTGGTAGGCTACCTACTGGAGAGGGTATGTAAATCTTGCGTTTGTAAGACTTAAGGGAACAAAATTCAACTTATGTACATAAATGTCATATCGTTTCAGAAAGCCGACTTAGCCATTTGTGACTTGACGATAACGTACGAGCGTAGGTCTTATGTGGATTTCACAACACCTTTCATGACTCTAGGCATTAGCATATTATATTCAAAGCAGATATCGCCGCCTCCGGAATTATTTTCATTTCTCAAACCTTTTTCAGTGGATGTTTGGATTTATATGGCGGCTGCGTACTTAATGGTCTCTTTATTACTTCACATTTTGGCAAGGTGAGGTGTGAACTCTTTTATATGATTATTTTACTTAGCAATAAATAACTTCGGCCTTTACATTTTAGACTGGCACCTAATGATTGGGAAAACCCCCACCCTTGTGACAAATCACCGGAAGAATTGGAAAATATATGGCACATTAAGAATTCTTGCTGGTTGACAATGGGATCTATTATGACCCAGGGGTCTGATATATTGCCCAAGTAAGTAACGAAATTATATGAACCATTTATTTCCATGTTTTATTACTTACCTAGAAGTTATTTCCAGAGGGTACTCGACGCGATGGGTGTGCGGTATGTGGTGGTTCTTTGCACTTATCATGTGCTCATCATACACGGCCAACCTCGCAGCTTTCCTCACCAATGCTGCTATGGATGACTCCATCAAAAGCGCTGAAGATCTAGCTTCCCAGACAAAGATCAAATACGGAACTTTGCTTGGTGGTTCTACATTTTCTTTTTTTAAGGTTTGTCTAATATATTCTGAGCTAAAATGATATGGTTTATGTGAGTGTGTTTAGAAAGAATTTATTTTTTCCATAGCGTTCGAATGCTACCACTTACCAGAAGATGTGGTCAGCCATGGAATCAGCGCGACCGTCTGTATTCGTAAAGAATAACGACGAGGGAGTAGAAAGAGTATTGAAAAGTAAACGAGCTTATGCCTATTTGATGGAATCTACAGCAATCGAGTACCAACTGGAAAGGCACTGCGACCTAATGCAAGTGGGCGGACTTCTTGATTCGAAAGGCTATGGGATCGCTCTACCCTTTTGTAAGAATTATATTGATTCCACAAACTTATGAGGCCATTAATTTTAATATAAAGGTTAAAGTAGGAAGTTGCCGTTTTGCATGAAATATTCAAACATTTTCAGATATAATATAATTGGTAAGACATTTCTGCCATATCATGGGAAGGTCATTATGCCATTGTGGTAGAACTCCGGGGACAGCAAGATGGGAAGATATTATAATACTGGGTCAATTATTACTATGCTTACTAATTTGACGGAACTACAAGTTTGTAGTTCCGTTGATAAGTTTATCAAAATTATGTTTTAGTTTCATCGTATCGAACGGCAGTTGACAATGCGGTACTGAAATTAGCCGAAAGTGGAAGATTGGTGGAACTCAAGAACAGATGGTGGAAGGCACCTCCAGAAGAAGCGTGTGCTGTAAGTATATGTTAGATGTACCCCATCTCTGCGCCTGTTCTTCCCATAAGAGTTGATGATTAAAATGTTGGGTCGAAAAGTCTCCGGATTGTGTCACTCTTTTTCATGTGCATACAAGACATGCGTTGTCCAAAAAAAGATTTTTGTCATAATAAAAGTTTCAAAATAACAAAATTTTAATGCATGCCACTGAACAAAAAAGAAAGAAGTTAAGTGTGTCTTATTAATAAAATGCGGAAATAGATAACAAATGTCAATATTTGTCTTAAGCGAATATTACCAAAATATTTTCAATATTAATATCTACGTACTTATACAAAAAATATTGGGAATGGTCCATAAGCAATTTTTAAAATTTAATTTATTAGGTGTGTGTAAGATGTCACTGTTCTTGAGGCACAGCTAATAAATTATATTCCTTGTTAAGATCGTTTATGACAAACATGGCAAATGGCAATTTAGTTTGGACTGTTTGGGTATAGATATAAAAAAATACGAATAAAGTTTAGGCATCATGTACGTAGAGTTTAGGCATTCTCTGTTCAGTTCAGCTACTCTATGGTCGCAGACCTGCCATAACGGATATTGAAACTGCTAATGTTTTACTTAAGGCCGAAGAAGATGGTGACGATGGCACGAGTGCTGCAGAACTGGGTATAGACAATGTGGGCGGTGTGTTTGTTGTGTTGGGCATCGGGTGTGGCATGGCCGCCGCCCTGGGCATGGCCGAGTTCCTCTGGCATGTCAGAGAAGTTGCCGTTGAACAAAACGTACGTTAACATATGATTATTTTTAATTGCTTATAAATACCTTGACCAACTAATGACGACTGTTTTTTTCTGATTGAGGAATTCTAGAGAGTTAAGACAAGTGAAGGATCTAAAAATGTAAATAATTTACGAACGTATTTTTTAGAATGATGTCGTTACTAACAATTAGTGGATCTGCCATTGTCTAAATACTTTTCTTTTTATATTAACATTATAGATGAGCCAATCTGAAGCATTCTGGGCGGAATTGATATTCGCGCTCAGTTTTTGGGAGACCGAGAAGCCGGTCCAACACTCGCGGCCTTCGTCTTCTGCATCCAAATCTGATCAAGGCTCCAGAGCTTCCTCAGTCCTTAGATCAGCGGCTGATCTGTTCCACCTTGAAATGTTCAAGTAAATTATTATAGCTATCTTAAATTAATTAATATAATAATTCCCATTTCACACGGTTACTGAATCTATATCAGAATAAAAATGTTACAGAAAATAATATTATATTTATCTGATCAACGGGTTACTGTTTTATTATGTAATGTATATTCATAGCAAGTGTTTCAAAATAAAATAAATAATTCAAGGAATCTTTTATTGCAAGAAGGCTTCTGAGTATTGGATTCTAGTTGAGTTACAGACGAGTCTCACAGTTATTTTATAATTAAATTCATAAATTTATAATACTTAAAAATGTCACTCGGATCGTGCAAGTCGACAACTTTAATTATCATCTTGCCAATAACCTTCGTTAAGAAGTATAAAGTCTACTAAACTAATTAAGTGTTGGCTTGTTAAGGGAGTATATGAGGAGTCAGGTACAAACACCTATAGAACTAGGGTCGACATATTTCAGGTTGAGTGGACCCATTAATGCTACAACTATAATATACATATAACTTAAGGAACAAACACATGACTATTTAAAAATCACGCTCGTAAAATATGAATTATAACTCGACGTACGGCATGACTCCTTTACTTTAGGTTAGTATATTTCATCAAAGTTAATAAAAGAAGAAGCAGCTCTGAGTACGGAGACTGCCCTCGACTGAGAGCGTTCTCGCCGCGGCGAGTTGGATGCAGTTGAAGGTGGTGCGGAGCGGGGAGGAGCAGCTGCCTTGTGCAGCTGTCGAGGGTCCAAGGAAGCGCGCCACTCGCTCTCCAAGGCCTCGCGAAACGTCACCTGCGATACACGTTAATTCTTTGTAAGTAATGTTGTAGTTCAAATATAGAGAGGTCAAAATTATGTAAGCTATTCGTTATTTTGATGACTGACATCTCCTCATTAATTATAAAAATTGCCACATTTTATTTGTGCTGCTTTTTGCGGCCTTTTTTTATAGATCAGACAAACTTACAAACAAACTTACAAAATGATTTATAAAAGTGTATTTTTGTTAAAAATACAAATTCCATATTTCAAGCTCACCTTTTCTTGTACACTTATTTGCCTTGCATGTAGTAGGAAGTCTATGACAGCAACAATGAGGCCCAGAATACCGCCAAATCCTAGTACAATGAATATACCACTCGTGTTGTTCATTTGCAAAGAACCGTCGTCATCTTCTTCGCTTTCTCCTTCCTTATTAGAGAAAATTACAATAACATTAATACCTATTTCTTTCACATATGTTTTAGGTTAGGTAATTATATTGAGACAAGTCGTACCGGACATTCAGGATCAATAACAACGTCTTCGATCTCCCACCATTTCTTCTTAAGATTATCCAGTTCACCTGATTCTTGTAGATATAATATTGCATTATCTATCTGTCCTTTCCATGGAGAATCTAAAATCATAACATACTTAATGTGCATTGGCAAGTTCTGTAACGCAGTAGATAAGTTAAGGCAAGTTATATTGTAGTCTTTAAGATTCATAATATAAGTTAATGTGATCATCTTTCATTAAATTATATGTACAAGAACCTTCTTAACTTATCTAAAACACTTACTTTTAGGCATTGCGATACCATAATCTTTAGAGTCAAGTTTAGGTCCAACCATTTTCAAATCACAACTCCTCTGTGTATAATATTCAATCGCTGTAGACTCCATAAAGAATGCATATTTCCCTTTACTTCTCTGAACACGATCTTTCCCTTCTTCGTTGTTTAAAGTAAACACTGTGGGCTTCGCTGATGACATTACAGACCAAATTTTTTGATAAACAGAATCATTCGAGTTCTGAAAAGAAATATAAAACACCTATTAGATGTAATAATATCTCTGACAGCATTCGTTCTAATAGAATAAACATATTCGATATTATATCAGTACGAATCTTTCGCTTCGTATTTAAATTATATTGTATACTAGCTGTGCCCTGCGGTTTCACCCGCGTAGATTTAGTTTCATCCTTATTGTCCCAGAACCCTAATATTTTTAATAAATAAAAGTAGCCTAAGTTACTCCTTGAAACATCAGTTACCTGCCAGTGAAAGTCCCGTTAAAATCCGTCCGTAAATACCGTCCAGCCGTTTCAGAGATTACCCGGAGAAACCGACAGACAGACAGACAGACGGACAGACAGACAGACATCAGACAGAGAAAAAATTTATAACTTTTTCGGTTTTTTTGTGTCAGTAGCTTGTATACTTTCAGATGCATTTAGTGAAAAACTGTTATTTTGGATTTACAAACAGACACTTAAATTTTATTTATCTGTATAGATATAGATTCAAACAATGAATCGTGCCATGTTGAGATTATTAGTATCCATTTTACTAATAATGAATCAATCTTATAACACAATAACTCATTTTTAAGCTTATTCTTACCTGGAAAAATGTGTACGTAGATGCATTAAGGACTGCCCCATACGATACTTTCGTTTGTTCAGAGAGTGCTTTAACGTCATTGATTTCGTTGTTCCTTCGACTATTACTCAGGAAAGTGGACATATTAGCCGTATAGGAAGCAGTGATGATAAGAGCAAAGAACCACCACATGCCAGTCACCCAGCGGGAGCCAGCTGCTCTCGGCAGTATGTCGCAACCCTGCGTCATTATAGCACCCATAGTGAGCCACATGCAATTGTAAAGACTCCAAATATTTTGCAAATTCTCTGGATTCTGATTACATGGATGTGGGTTAACCCAATCTCCTTGACTCATTCTGAAAGCAAATGCACATATTTAATTCCTTGATATATTTTTTTTCAATTCAAATGACAAGTTACTTATAGTTATTATAATTAGACGCAACCACGTCCACGCGGAAAATTCATTAATAAAAAAAGTTTCATTAATAAATTAGTCCAGTAACTTTTGAGCGCTGCTCGAAAAAACAAACATACAAACTCCAAGAACATAACAGGCCCTCTAATTATAGAATATATTTGAAATGATTCTTGCTTGTTTGTACCTATATGTTTGCAGGAATCGGACAGTTTTCAAATTAATTATCCCACAAATTTATCATCACACCAAGATTTTATTTCAACCAAATTTACGATAAAGTTAGAACGTCATCCAAGAATTTAAATAATCTATCGCACGGGAACTGTAGAAGTATAGATACACTTAATTATTATTGCGAAATCAATAACATTTAGTATTAGTATATAATAAAAAGATAGCATTTAAATTTAGACGAATGAAAGTATGCAAACCTTGCACATATAAGTAGAACAAATGATACAATAATGTAAGTAGTGGCCAAATATAACCAAACATCGGGAGCCAGTGGGTTGATGAATGAAAACCTATCTGGCTCAACAGGGTCTGGCTCCTTGAACAACATACTTATTCCCAAACTCATGAATGGTGTAGAAAAGTCCACTACAGCATTCCTCTCCGAAGTAATGGTGATATCACTAATAGCTAAATCGGCTTTCTGTAACAAGTTTTGACTTCAATTAACATAACGTTGCAATCAATTTGACATTAATTCATATAAGCCATCACGGGGTTAACTGTGATCGTTTTGAGCAGCACGTATTAAGGATTACATTTAATTTTATGTCCCAACTTGCTGAGCCTTGCAGTTTTACCCGAAATAAACAGACAGACAGAGAAAAAAAGTTAATTAGATTTTTTTTATTTATTACCGTATATAATTTCATATGCATTTAAGGAAAGTTAAGTTGGAATTACAAATCGATACTTTAATTTAATTTATCTGTGTTTATGCGTATATATATATGTAGAAAGTAGAAAAACAAAACGTTAAAGCTAGCTTAAACGATCGTAGTTGGCCCCACTTCTTATTCTAACTTACGTGTTCTATTAAATCTCCCATAATCCCAGTCCATTTTTCTGTGCCCTCTATTTTATTTCCATATCCTTGACCAGTAGCCACATAGAATTCATATTGATATTCTATTTTATCCGCTTCTTTAATACGATCAAATATATATTTAGAAAGATCAATCGCGTAGCCTTTCACTTCCGTGGTATCATTATCACGATTGACCGTATAAAAATATGGTGCGTTTACTTTTGTTACAATCTGGCAACAAATTGAAATAAAGAAAATGTAATTACTTAATTATTGAGATTATAACTTAAGTGAAGTGATTTCTAGACCACGAGAGCAAGAAAACATCGTGAAGAAACCCGCGTGGACAATCGAGAAGAAATTAAAACATATTTAATGTATAGTGCCTAAGTAGGCGATGGATTCACCATCTATCGCGTTGGCATTTATTAAACTTCGTTCAAACCTCTGCACTCCAGACGGGTCTCCCTAGGGGTCTACGAAGACCCTTCGGGGGGGCGTGAGCACATTTTTTTTTGTTTTATTATTTTTACTTAAATTAATTTCTTTTCCCCTATATCATATTAAATTGTCGGTATCTACTTACTCTCAATTTAGAATTGGACTTCGACGCCGATGATCTCTCAAAAACTAAATCTGTCATCTGAAATAAATTAGTCTTGGATTCCCATCGTCCCGCATAGATAAACTGGCTAGCGTTATTCAGTTTCGAATAATGAAGAATTAAGTTTATTCTCCTTCCTTCCGTGTCAAACTCTATATTTCCAGTAAACCCTTTAACAGACGTCTGAAAAATGAATACAGTGCAAGCCTTAGGATAAGCGAGAATAGGAAAATATTATCGAATATACTACTGTTATGTACAAGCCCATATTTCTCTAATAGTGTCAATGACAGACATTTTAAATTGTTGCAGCCCAAAACTTGGCTACTGTTACATCATTATTGTTGGCCCTTCATACTTTCTTAAGAAAATTTACTTCACAACACCCTACACTAATAATACATTTAGTATGTTTATTATTTTAAAATATTAGACTATATACAGCTGTACTAACGTTTATTAATGCATCTCTCAAGTCAGCTCCTGTAGACCACGCAAGTTCTTCATAATCGTCTTCGGAACTTAAAGCACACAATGCTGGTGGATCAGTAATTCTTCTTGTATTAGTTGTGTTTGTGAGGTAGCTTATTGCTTTTCCTATATGACTGAGTGCGTCGGCTACCAATGCAGTCTCCAGCTGTAATTTAAACAAAAGTTTTATTTCAGATTTTGTAAGAATGATATCTTATCAATATTAACGCTAAGTCCATCATGGTTCATAAACTGTTGGGATCAGACTATCATCAGACATCAGATTTTGAAGTCGTCTCATTCGAATTACAAGGATAATTGGTAACGTTGATTAAATCACTTTTTAGGCTGCTGACTGACCGGCAAAAATATTTAACTATCAGGTAACCAGGGTCAATGTTCTCTCCGATAAAAACTATAGGGCAGACCTTCTAAATCCTGGCTTTGATGAGGATTCCTTAACGAAGTTACGTGATTGATGCGCGATAGTAAACTATTCGACAAGCCGCTTACCCGTATAGTTCCATTAGGTGTACCCACGCCTATATCTTTCCACGTGACATCATTGGGCTTCGTCAAATGTAACGTTGACACGTTAGCCAATAGTTCGGGTACTTCACCAAGGTCTACAGTATATGCATCTAGGTTTGTGAGGATGAAACTCTGCACAACATTTCATTAAGTTTAATTGAACATTGATGAAAATTTTACATTGTGTGATGATATTGTCCTGACTTTGGCATAATATTATATAATACTTTTCCTAGTGGTCGCAAAACGCTACTTGGGAACACGAGGTCCTGGATTCGATCCCCGAGTCGGGCAAAGTGTTACTGGATTTATCTATCTGTAATTTCTCAGTAGCAGACTGGAGTCTGGATTAGTGCCCGGTTAATGGCAATAGGCTCGCTTCCTATTACATGGGACTGAAATATAACTGACGTAATGTGGAAATTATTTTGTATTATCAAACTAGCTTTAGCCTTATTGATTTATTGAATTATTATCTATACTATTTTCAAGCAGATATCGAAGGTTTGGTTATAATAATTTCTACAGTCCAGCGCAAGGGCTGAGTTTTTATGCAACATAAATACCTGATATTCTGTAGAATTCTCCACCTTCACGATTTCATTCATGTATTTAATAATATTTCCCACCTCACAATCTAATATGTGGTAACTTATGCGTGCAACTTTAAATATGTGCTTGAATATTTCTCTGTTATCGTTTTCTGGGTCTAATTTTCTAAACAAAATCGGTTTCATTTTACTTGGCCAAGTGTTGATGACTTCTTGCAGGCGAATAAAACCTAAAATAAGAATACATTTCAATATGGACCGATCACAAAACTTTCGCATCACCTATCCTATTTAACTAAGTATGATAAATCCCTTTTAATATAAAAAAATGGAATAAATGTCCTGTCAGTTGTAAGATGAACAGTGAATTAAGAAGAATTTACATTTGCAATAATATAATATATTAGTACTTACTATTATCATCTTCATAAAGTATAGTGAATTTATCCCAGTTTAGTGTCTTGATTAGTGTTGCAAAAGCCTTTGATATCACGTCGAAGGGTGGGTGATAAGCAAATGTGTACAGATCTTCGGCAAGGGTCTCCTGTATTTCCCAGCCCACGTACAAGTGAGAAATCTGAAAGTCAATGTGTCTAATGAGAGTTTCTTCTTATAATAAATTTCACAATACACTTTTACTAATAATTTCACAGTATGAGATAATTCTAATCCATATTATGAATGCAAAAGTTGTATTTTCCGTTGGAGGAGAGAAGATAAGGGGGCCTACTATCATCGTTTTAGCAGTGACGTTTTACTAACTTCTTAGCTTTGACGTTTGTTTTTATGATACCAAAATTAATAAATACGCTCTGCTTAAATTATGGTTGGCCCCAAGGAGACCTTTAAAGACAATGTAATCATTGAATCAGACGTGTGGCGCCATCTCTTGGATAATCTTCAATAAGTTGTCTGCTTCTACTATTATATACTATTTTGCTGGAATTTGGAATGTAGATGATTTCAACCCCAAATAAGGACATAGCGTATTTAAAATCATTACGTGGCTAAAGTCGCCAGTAAAAGCTAGTAACAAAGTAATATACACAACACTTACGTTAAACCTGTTACATAGCAAGCAGCTGATGTCACAAATCCCTTCCGATGGTCTAGCATCGATTAAGGCTGCTATCCCGCGATTATCCGAAGTAAATGAACATACTGGAAACACACACATAAGAACGTATTGAAATTAAAAAACCACCTCTGCCTACTGGCTAGTTACTGGCTAGTAACTGAGCTTTGTTTTTAAAATTTTATTTACGTAGTGATGTGTGGATAAATATTATAGGTACTTTTATTGTAATGATTTAAAAAATATAACTGATCAATAATTACGTTCCAAGGAAGTAGAATAGCTGTCGACGACGGTTGAATCATGAGATCGTCCATAATATGCGGTTGCTTCGCTTCTATCAACCAATGTCTCAAAAGTCCGCACAGAACTCGATTGAGTTAATTTGTTGAACAGGCCACCTGTAAACAAACACAGAGAAGAGAAAACATAGTATTTTAAAACATCCGCGATTATCATATGCAATTCACTAATGTACGTACCAACCGGAAAACTAGCAGTATCAGCACCTTCTACAGTGTGTTGGTGAATAATAACTACTATTAAAAATACTTTAATATATGGCATTTCAGTATTATTGTGTTCGAATGGAGTCAAGCACGCAGCATGAGGGCCGCCTCCACGACGTCCGACTGATTTATTTTTGGAAAACAGTTTCAGGTCACATCGTCTGCGCCACATCAGTCCGTGGAATTGGACAATTCCCCGCTACCGGTATTTTACGTAAACAATGTAGTATTATGGTGTACTCATCGTTATTATAGTACAATATCAATACCACCACCATAATGGCAACCTATGATCTATAAATTATTGAACTCTTTAATATTTAGCATACGTAACTTTTTAAATAGCTAGCATAAAAACGGGGATAACACTTTACAAAATAAATCGATATAACTTTAAAAGCCATACATTTATAAATCCATAATTAAGGAATTTATTTTAAAAGCTGGATTATAAGAACTAAATATCTGCCTCCTCAAATGTTTCACGGCTCCTAATAGAGTTAATTTTGTTAGTGCGAGTCGCGTCGCCATCATGCGATCACTGCTTCAACTAAAATGATTTTTGTAACTATGTAATAGTAGTGTTCTAGAAATGGTTTTCAAAATGGGTTGGATTGCATTTATCTTGTTTATTTTGTTACAAACGTGTCATTCTCAGTTGCAATGGAAAACCACACGCATAGTCACATATCAAATAGGTGAGTTAGCATTCCGAACGGATGCATAATATTCAGATTATTTGTACCTTTTAGAAGTGATCAAATACTATAATATGGACTATCTGTAATTAAACACGTTATATTTTTATTATGCCCATAATTTCGTTCACAGCTGGTTTATTTGGAGTACAAAATACCACACAAAAATTTGCATTTCACGAACGCATGAATGGGGTTAACCGTGATTTGTTCCGTATCCAGCCAGTCATTATAGAGTCGGCTAGGAATGACAGCTTTTCTGTATGGAGAGCTTGTAAGTGTTATATATTCAGCTTATTTCAGCATATTCATCATCCTCCCACCTACCTTTATTATTGGAACAAATTGTTCATCTTTTCAATTTCTCCCTATTAATTGTATGCATTTTAAAATAAAGCAATTCAATTATTGGATAATTTGGTGATGCTAGGTGAATTAAATTTGATTCGATGATTTCAGTATGTTCCGATGACGATATTAAACCTATTGCAATATTTGGTCCCCAAAATCCAATTACGGATGGTGCGGTGCTTGACCAATGTTTTAAAGCTAACATACCGCACATACAAGCTACCTGGCAACCTTTGGACCCTGATTTGGAACTCAATGCAGATGTCGATATTGACCAACAGGATGACGATGAACAAACAGAGGAGACAAATAGTGAAACACCCTTCAAGAAAATTTCCATAAATTTCTATCCTGATTCAGATGAAATTGCATTTGCTTATTCAAAATTACTAGATTACTATAAATGGGAAAGTTTTGCAGTGCTATATGAAGATCATTTTGGTGAATGTTTATTCCAATAAGTTAATTGCATCAGCGATAAGAACACACTATAATTTTTGCTCAATGTTCTTTCAGGATTACTACGTGTGCAAAAAATTCTTGCTGAGAAAACTGACAAATATCCCGTAAGAGTACTTAAGCTTGATCCATACAGTGACAATCGAATGGTAATTATTCTTATAAGTAGCTCTGGGAATTGTATTCACTACATAACCAAAATTGCAGAGAAACTCAGATAAGTGAGCGCAATAGTTAATAAAGTTACCATAATTTTGCTACGACATGATGATGATGACAATAATGCCTTCCTTGACGTAAACTACCACACGGCGAAGTTAGAACGTTAGTCCGAGATTGAACCATGATTCATTTCGTTTGACGGCGACCATTATGTGTCTTTTCTTCGTTCTATAATAAGGTGTAATAGTCAGACTCTGTATATTATCAGGAATGCCATATGCGCCGGAAATACCTATAAGCTTACGAGCTAAGGCATGAGAGAGACTATATTGTTTGTTTGTATGTTTAACTTCTTCACGTTTAAATGTCGATGGAGCATTTTTCATATATATGTATAATAAAAACTAATATTTTTTCAGGTATTCAAAGAACTTACATCATTCTCAGAAAGTCGCATAATATTAGACTGCCATGTAGACAGGATTTTGAAATATATGCACGATGCAAATGCATTGAATATGGTTAATTTTTATCAGGTTAGTCCGAATTTCGAAACTATACCGAAAAGTACAGTAGAAATATGAATCAGTCACAACCAGCACCTTAGTATCTTAATATCGAAATCAAAAGTGATAGTGTCGTCAAATAAAATTGTGTTGCAGCATTACATTTTAGCAACAATTGATGCTTCGATGGTGGCAGAACATTTGGTCAAGCTATCATCAAATTTCACTTGGCTGAGTCTCACCAAGTACGACAGCCTTAACTCTTCACAGAACGACCTCAATCAAAGGGTTGGAAAGTGGTCGGTGACGCCCGATCAATCGAGCTTAGCAACTCAGGTCCAGGTAAATTAATCTACAATTCAATAAGTCTTGCACGACAAAATAAAAATAATATTCAGTTAAATTCATAACCTCCTCCGTTTTTTTCAAGTCGGCTATAAATAAGTCTTACTCTAGTTTTTGTAACAAACATTGTCGTCATATTATTGGTTCCTGTTACATGTCTTATTTCTACTAATGTAATAAAGCTGAAGAGTTTGCTTGGTTGAACGCGCTCATTGCAGGAATAACTTACTTTTGATTGCAATGAAAAAATATTTTAATGTCGGATAGTTCACTCATCGAGGAAGGCTTTAGACGAAGCGAATCATCAATGGAAAATGTTACTAAACGGAAAAGATATAACTAACTAACATATTTTTTATTGTTTATCCAACTGAGGTGAACCGCGAGGTACAGCTTTAACAAAGACTTACATTTATTTTGCAGACCGAAGCATTGGTTATGTCGGACATAGCCAACCATATAGTGAGAGCTCTTGAAGAGTTTGATCAGATACCCGAGTCTGTATGCGGCGATGAAGTAGAACCATGGCGCTTTGGAGCTAAACTGCAACAACAAATACTGCAGGTAGCACTTAATATACACCTATTGTTTCCACTGAATAGCCTGCAAATTAGTTTTCTGCACAGAAGCCATAACAAATGTATTGATAGTCATATTTATTTTTTGCTAACAAAAAAATATAGAATGCAAATGATAAAAGATATGATTAACCTATGCAAATTTATGTTGAATAGATTCAATAACATCATTCAATATTGTTGATGAATTTGTACTTTTCAGAACAGAACGGTCGGCGTGACGGGTAATATCGAGTTCGATGAACGTGGCAAACGAAAGAATTATGTTTTGTACGTAAATGAGATACACATGATGTCACGGCAAACTGTTGGTAAATGGGAATCAGCTAATGGTTCATCCATCATAAAAACCCAGTCTAAAACGGATTCCCTTGGCAATCAACTAGCCAATAAACATTTCATTGTAAGTTTTACCTATCACTAGACTTGATAGCTGATACAAAAGATAACAAAAAACTACCGGTTCAACGGTTTGTGTATTAATTAATCAATTATCCTATTCGATCATATGCAATCACAATTTTTATTGAGTAAATGGAAAGATGATACATTTTGAAATGCGATTTCGATTGCAGTATTCACTTTCTAAATTAGGCAGAGCAGTGAGCAATATCAATATATTTCAGTGATTAGGCACCTGCCTCGCCATATGGTGAATCTTTCGCCGTCTCAAAAACTGTCAGCTCCAAATTGTGTTTTCAACATCAACATAATACTTATACATGACGTCATGATATTAAATATTTCTTCGCTCTTTCCTTTGTCAAACCCTGTATTTATTGCTTGAAATGGAGATCACAACTGGAATCAAGTTTACATTTTGTAAATGTCGTGGTGCTTTTTAGGTGATCGCACGAGAAGCTAAACCATACTTCACTGAAAGAACAGATTGCGATAGTCAAAAAGAAGATTGCGAACAAAATAAATACGAAGGTTTCTCTGTAGATCTCGTGGACGCAATATTCAAAATATTCAAAGAAGAAAAATATAACTACACGTACTCATTTAATCATAAAAAGGACAAGGGTTATGGCCAATATGATCCCAGTACAAAGAAATGGGACGGTTTGATTGGTGACTTACTGGACAAGGTGAATAAGTTCTTATCCATAGACACGTTCGCCTTCGTCATAATGTGCTCTTTAATTATTTTATTTGCTTTTCAATCAACAGACAGCAGATCTGGCAGTTTGCGATTTAACAATAACAGAAGAACGCAAGAAAGTAGTTGACTTCTCAGTCCCATTCATGACTTTAGGAATAAGTATTCTCTTTACTCAAGAACATGAAGTGGAGCCAGGAATGTTTTCGTTCCTTTACCCTTATACGTTCGATGTATGGTTGTACACAGCAACAGCTTATTGTCTGGTATCTCTTTGCCTCTTCGTTTGTGCTAGGTGAGTATGTGAAGTACGTACGTATTATTATTTGTTCACTAAACGAATTGTTTTATTTAGACACAATTGATTGATCATGCAATTTTTACACGTTTTCGAATCAATGATATTCATATTTGACATTCTCAAGTGCCCTATGACACAGTACAAGTAGCTATGCAAGCAGTAAGGAATCTAGGCCTATTTTATATTTGTTCCTTTTAACTCATAAAGCTTAACTTTTATTATAATTTTACCATCATTTACTAGAATATCACCGGGTGATTGGGAAAATCCTGAGCCATGCGAAAAAGACCCAGAAGAGTTGGAAAATATTTGGACATTTAAGAACTGCACCTGGCTGACTATGGGATCTATAATGACGCAAGGATGCGATATATTGCCTAAGTATACCTACATTATCTTTCTTTTTATATCTCGTTATCAATAATTTAATGTAGTACAATTTATATGTTTGCCCTCTCTTGTAAGCATTGTCTTGAGCAAATATAACATTTTCATTAATCTATCACTTGGTGGTTATAATGTAAGTACATAATAGTTCACTATGTCGACACAGTATTCTATTCTTTATATGCTAGGAAATGTGTGAGCGTCTTTCTTCGTGAAAGACTGGAGCAGTCACATTCCATCAGGCGAACACCATAGCTAGTATAAATCATTATATATGTTCGAGTTACGAGACTTACGAGCGCGTAGGTACCTGGAATAGTCATTTTATGAGTCTCTCCACTATTTTCCATGCGCGCTCATTAGTCGTGACGGCATCTGTACACTACCTTCTCTTATAATTTAAACAAATAGATCATCATTTTGTTAGGTGCACAACTCTTGGTGGTAAAAACATATATTTTCAGAGCGTTCGGAACGCGATGGGTTTGTGCGATGTGGTGGTTCTTTGGAGTGATAGTGTGCCAAACATACATCGCCCAGCTGTCCGCCTCCATGACATCTGCCCTAGAAATGGAGCCCATCAACAATGTCGAGGACCTGTATAAACAGACCAAAATACTGTACGGTGCGCTTGATGGAGGATCCACGCTTGAATTTTTTAGGGTACGGTTTTATCCTTTTTTGGGATTTCTAATTTCGAACCCTCGAATTTTTTTTTTTTATGAATGAAAAAATTATATATATATACTTATAATAAATTTTTGTTTCGACATGGTTTTGTTAATATAGCCAAATTTTATGCACTCTCAAGCCTAACAGTTAAAGAAAATAAAATTTATAAGTAACCTTATAAATTTATAATATAAAAATTATATCGATTTTTTTCTCTAAGCAATGACAGTTAAATTATTTATGATTTTTCATCAGACATCGAAAGACAAAATGTACCGGCGAATGTATGAAAACATGAAAGCGAATCCTGTGGTATTAGTTAAGAATAACGATGAAGGTGAAAAAATGGTCCTCAGAAGAAAGAATCGATACGCTTTCTTCATGGAATCTTGCACCATCGAGTACAAGCTGAAAAGAGAGTGCTCACTAAAAAAGGTCGGTGGAGAATTGGACTCAAAATATTATGGAATTGCAATGCCAGCCAGTAAGTATCCTATTATTTATTTAGGTTTAATTATAATATTGAACAGTTACAATGGCCACAATCACGGTTATAGTCATTTAGAACCTTAAAAATTATGTAAAGAATCTGTACTAATGTTATAAATAGATGAAGTTGGTATGTTTGTATGGACGTTAAAAGTTGTCAGATTCCATATAGTAGGTATGTAAAACGCGGGTGAAACCGCGAGCACGAGCTATTAGTTGCATTTTTTTTATTATTTAAACATAAGATTTAGAACTATCTGAGGGGTTAGATTGGCAATTGAATTGTACATATCTTTGCTGACTTTCAACCTAGGGCTATAAAAATAAACTTATAAAGTACGATCATTCCAACGATTCGAAATTAAAAAGTCTAATCAAATAAAAATATTTTGTATTTAGAAAAATACCGCTACTTTTATGTTAGGTATTCAGGATCGATCAACTGATTTATATTTTTTTTTTTCAGATTCTCCATTCCGATCACAAATTAACAGAGCAATATTAAAATTAACTGAACGTAATGACGTGAAGAGTTTAAAGGACAAGTGGTGGAACCACATGTATAATGCAAAGGACTGCGACGTAAATATTATTTAAATCTTTCGGCTTATTATGAACATAGTCAAGTGTTTTTATTCATCCTAGCTCATGATAAATCATACTACATAAAGTTACTAGCCAGAGTGCCTGGTGCGAGTTTTTCTCTGCCGCCGTCACAAGTCACCGCGTCAAAGTTAGATTTGTATGGGATCGAAACAGCGCCTCTATCGGCCTAAAGATGACACTATTGTGAGCCCATACAAATCTGCGTTTACGTCGACGCGATGACTTGTGACGGCGATTTTAAGAAAACTCGCACTAGGCTCTCAGTACATGTAGGCAGGTAGTGAATACCTCTAATATCTTGCACTCACGTTCAGTATTTTCCTCGCCTATACATAAAAGTGTAATTCAAGACACCTTTAATAGCAATGATGGTAATTCACCAACAGATGAATACCAAAATAAATATTCCTTGCAGGAAAAGGTAGACCAGAGTGATATCGAAGGAGATCTTGAAATGAAAAATTTAATGGGAGCTTTCGTGGTACTGGTAGTAGGGCTGGTGTTCTGCCTCTTCATGACAGCTGCAGAGTTCATGAACGAAGTCCAAACTATAGTCGTTAAGGAACAGGTTAGTCCTTCACTATTTTTTATAGATTTGTGAGCCGAAATCCAAAGGCCCCAAGATCATCGTACTTTATGTGGGCCTATAGAGTAAAATGTTTGAATGATGTTGGAATTCTCGCCCTTCCGGCGAAATCAAGTACAATGGATTGGCATTAAGCTTTATTTCGATTCATCACGAAATGTTCTTCTTGCATCACCGCGATTAATACACATTTGGATCGTTGATCGATGGAGGTCGATACTAGTATATTTTTTGTCTGATCCATTTGCCATCACTCAACAGATAGGGGTATATTCTGCAAATTTTAAATAGTTCCCATGCAACTACAGTTAGTGATGTTTTTATAATTTAAGGTACCCCACAAGGTGGTGTTGATACAAGAGCTGAAGACTTCGTTGAATTTCTTCCAACTACAGAAGCCAGTACTCCGTAACCCAAGTAGAGCGCCCTCTGTGGTCAACTCTTCAGATTCAAGTGACAAACGGGAGATGCACGAGAAACACAACACAGCCATTGAAAACTTCCTTGAAATGGAGAAGGAAGTACATTGAATATATCAAACAAATACTAACTTAACTAGAGTATATTGGTTACTTATAAGTACTTGAATTTCTTGATCCATTATTTCATTGTAGTAGTAAGTTAAATAAATTATATTAAAAAATACCTACTTTTTTACTCAATATTATTGAAGTTAATGATTACAAATGGTGAGGTTGATTGAAAAATAAAGATTCTTCACATCGGTATAGGATAATTTTTTTTTTTTATTTATATTATTAAATTTTAATTTATTTAAATTCATACAATGTCATGGTGTCCTAAAGTCTAGAATATATCCACATAATTTCTCTGAGGCCGCAAAAGTTTCTTTAAATCTTTGTATACGAAACATATGTATTACTGTCTACTTACCTGATTAAATGAAATTTATTAAAAAAGTAGTTTTGTGAGTGAATATAAGTTATCCCACACGTGCTACGAGACGAGACTACGCAACGCACGCGACTACCGATCGGAAGCGAGGGTGCTGTCGGAACCCCGCACCACCATTATCAACGTACTCCACTGCAGCTATCTGCGATACTTACGCTTGGTCTGCGTACATCGTCGCTAAAGTTAATGTATCGTTTGTCAGCTAGAAAGTGAAACGAGCAATGATCGAGAGCTAATGAGGGTCTATTGATTGATCGAAATGTAGTAATCCTCGCCACTTACGTAGCAATAAATTGTGGCGAAAGAGCGCCAAATCTGGCAGTTGATACGAGCAACACGGAGCGGAATGGCCGTGTCTTGGTACGCCGTGGCCGTGCTAGCCGCCACTGCACTCGGGGCCTCGATTGCGCGTGAGTTTATTTATGTTTACATAATAACATCTCACGTTAGCTCCATTCCAAGGAAATACTTGATTTAATTATTAATTGAAGATTATACCACTATGATTTAATAATTTGCAAGTTAAACGGCAAGTGCAAAATAAAAAATCAAACAGGGTGATTACAGGAAGTTTTTGCGCTGAAAACGAATAGTAAGTCCAGTGATGATTTGTTTATCTCATGTGCCAAGGAAGTAAGGAATCCTATCTTGATTCATAATATAAATAAAAAAACGCAACGTAATAAGGTGCTTTACTTTACTGATGTTTGGTTAAAATGTCTTATTTAAATTTTCTTAGTGTCTGTAAAGTTGAGTATATCTACAACCCATAATATTCTGTAATATGTTTTCAAGAATGTATATTCCTTTAGTAGACAAAAATATTTAGAAAGTGTAATGTAATTAGACTTTTTCAATGATCCGAACTAGTAACAAAAATATTATTAGAGTAATAGGTTGGTGTAGAGTCGTTATTGGTTCATCCTTCTTAAAATCCGTCGCCAATTTGAGTATACTCAGTCGAAACGCCCCTAACCCGTGAATCATCCGCTGTTGTTTGACACCCTAAATGCGCAATTGTCCAGTGCCATAGTGTAGGATTGCCTCCGAGGGACAGTTAGCTACAGTATGCTCGTAACCTAATTCTAGTTGGCTAGGACTAGTCCATTTGATGAGTTGATTGATCGCTGTTAGTGCGGAGATCAAACTTGGGTGCAGGAGGTCAAGGTTCCTTTTTATCACGCGAAATCGCTGTATTTTTATATTTATAGAAATTATAACTAACATAAAAATAGTTTCATTAACTCACTAGCTGTGCATAACAGTTTTGTCCGCGTAGGATTAACAATAGAACCATGTTACTAAGAGATATATTTTTTTCTAAAATAATAACATCTGCCTGAAAATCCAAGTAAAATCAGTCCAAGCGTTTCACAGATTAACCGGAGCAAACAGACGGTTAGACAGACAAAAAAATAAGTGGGTACTGTATGATATACATCTATTTAAATATGCTTAGTGAAAAGCTGTTAATTTGGAACTACATTCAGACACTTTTATATTATACTAGCTGTGCCCCGCGGTTTTAGATTTAGTTTCATGCTTAATTTCGCGGCACCCTAATATTTTTTATAAATAAACTAGCTTTGCCCCGCAGTTTCACCCGCGTTTTACGCCATGTTCCACAGGCATGGGATAAAAATCCTATGTCCTTCTGCTGGTTCTAAGCTATCTCCTCACAATTTTTTAAGCAAATCGGTTCAGCCGTTCTTAAGTTATAAATAGTGTAACTAACACCTGCATTATAATACACTTCTTGAAAGTAGTTTAATCTCTGCTGATCGCGCTCGCCTCTTGGCTGTATCTAAATGGGAGTCTGGTCTTTGGCTTCAGGCCTTACCATCTTATAACATCGGTACGCTTCTGGATGACACAACGTTCAGATTGTGTGCTTGTTTGCGTTTAGGCGCAAAATGTATTGTCCCTCATCGGTGTCACTGTGGTGATAGTGTAGACATCTTCGGACACCATGGCCTGTCATGCGTCAGCAGCGCCGGTCGGCGATCTCGTCATTCTTCCATCAATGACCTAATACGACGGGCTCTGGTCACCGCCGGGGTGCCTGCTGTACTGGAACCAGTAGGTTTGGCGCGCGGCGATGGCCGGAGACCCGATGGTATGTCGCTGGTGCCGTGGAGATTGGGGCGGCCGCTGGTGTGGGATGCCACGTGTGTCGATACGTTGGCTCCGTCCCATCTCTCCGGCACTGCTGTGGCGGCCGGTGCTGCTGCTGCTCAGCAGGAGTGCCTCAAGCGCCGGAAATATGCTTGCATTGGTCAAGGATACATATTTTCTGCGTTTGCGGTTGAAACTCTGGGGCCTTGGGGTCCGGATACTCATCAGCTTTTCAAAGAGCTTGCACGTCGTCTGGTAGAAGCCTCTCGTGACAAGAGAGCTGGGGCTTTTCTCGCCCAGAGAATCAGCATTGCTATTCAACGTGGCAATGCTGCCAGCCTTCTTGGCACGATCCCGAGAGACACCGACTTGGGACAAGTTTTCTACCTTTAATTAGTTTTAAGTACTGTTCCTTGTATATATAATTAAGTTTTATTGAATATATATAGATTAAATTTTTCAAAGAGCAGAAATCTATACTAATATTATAAAGCTTCCAAGTTTGTTTGTTTGTTTGAACGCGCTAATCTCAGGAACTACTGGTCCGATTTCAAAAAATATTTCAGTGTTGGATAGTCCATTTATCGAGAAAGGTTATATAGGCTATTTTATTTTCAAAAACAAAAATGGGATTCGTAAGAAAATTGCGATTTTATAACCTAAGGTGTAACATCGAAAACCTATTTACAGCGCACGCAGCGCTGTAAAAACTATTGACAATAGAACAAAATGATGTACTACGGGTTTGTTAGTCTTATTAAAATCTACAAAAAAGTGCGCGAGTGCATATATCTAACTACCGTAGTTTAGTGAATAACCGATTTTATGTTCCAAAAAAATATTAAATCATCTGACGAAAGAAACTACGTTAAATATATATCGTAATATTAATCCTTATCCAAATTAAGAATTACGTTATCAAGGATATTCATGTAGAAGTAAAATACTTTTTGTTTTATTCCAATCGGACATTTCGTTGAGAAATATATGCGGGTGAAACGGCAGGGCACAGCTAGTTAAAAATAAATTGCTCGTCGTCTCGTTGAAACTCAAAAACGGCTTGACCGATTTGTATAATTAAATTTTTTCTTGATTCAGCCCTGCCCAAGGGAATTATCCTGAGAAGATTAAAAAAATAAAAGCTTGTTAATAACAATTATATTTGTCCCAAAAGGAAGCGCGCGTGGACTCGAAGGGTATCTTTGCGTTGTTATGCCGCGTGCTACTTACGAGTACGTCCGTGCTGCAATACAATTATGTCATACATACTCATTAACGTTGCACATACATACCTACTCTATCTTATATAATCACTACCACCGACTCTAGGTTCCAGATTGGAATTTCTAGCGTTATTATACGGATTTATTGAAGTATGCAGGTATGTGACATACAGATAGACATAATATAATACAGTAGTATCTGCCTACCTCTGTCATCAGATACGGACGTCATCATTACAAATTTTACTTTTGTCCATTAACATTATACGAGTATTTTAAATATCTGGTACCCTCGACTGCGTTGACGCGGTATTCTTGATGTGATTTATTTTTATAAACAAAAAAATCTATAATGCGTACATAAATTATATTTAATATACCGAATAACAATTCGGTGTGATTTTTTAATGATTAAACATTTGTGTTGGTCTTGTGTCTCGGTGTTTGGTATGTATTATAATTACATATCATTTTCAAAAAAACATTATGTTATGTATCAGATACCCGTTCTACTCCCTATATGGGTATCTTTATAGATTTAAAAAAAGCTTTCGATACCGTTTGCCATAAAAAGCTAATACAAAAAATCAAACAATCAAGGGTCTCAAGAACTGCTCTAAAAATGTTTTCATCATACCTAGAAAATCGACAGCAAATAGTTAAATTAGACAACAACAACTTCAGCAGCTCCTTACAAAATGTAACATATGGAATTCCGCAAGGATCGATAATTGGACCGTTGATGTTCTTGATTTATGTCAATAATATAAATAAAATAGGTCTCAGCGGTCACCTTACACTGTACGCGGACGATACTTGCCTGTTTTATTTCGGCAAGTTTATTGTAAATGAAGCTCAGGCAGACCTTAATACTCTAAATGAATGGCTAAAATATAATTTACTCACGATAAACACAACCAAAACATCATTTATGTTATTTGCGGCGAAAAACAAACAGATTCCTGACTTTACCCCACTCATCATAAATAATGAGCCAATACTTCAATCGCATCAAGAAAAATACCTAGGTCTCTGGATTGATGATAAATTGACCTGGAAGATGTACGTCGAGCATATCAATTCTAAACTCACATCAACTTTAGGAGTTTACGTAAGACTGCACATTGCATACCTAAGAAAATTCAGTATGTAATTTATAACACCCTTGTAAAGTCACATCTAGAATATTTAATTGAAATTTGGGGATGTGCAGCCCCAACTAACTTGACTTCACTGCAGAGAACACAAAACAAAATTATCAAAGTACTGTTTCACTACGATCGATTAATACCCACAAAACAATTATACAAAAGAACCAGTCTACTCAATCTACAACAACTTTATACATACAACACATGCATCCTAGTCAAAAAGCTAACCACTGGGTCCATTAAATCAAATATCTCATTACCAAAAAAAGTATATACACATAATCTCCGAAACAAGCACAAGCTACAGCTTGCTGGCAATTGTCGCACCAACTATGGCAAGAAAACTATACTGCTTGAAGGAGTGCAGCTGTACAATAAATTACCTAATGATATTAAAAGTTGTGACGATATTAAACATTACAAAAATAAATTGAAGCAATATATGTACAAGTTGGTTAATTTATAAATTATATAGTAACAATAGTCGGAGTAATTTTATTAGATTTAAGTAACTGTTTAACTTAATCTCATTGTAAGAGAACTTATGTAAGTTTTTATGAGAATAAAATTTCTATAAACCTAATATAAGCTATGTATAGTATGGGACGAGATGGCGCTGTGTGATAATGTTCGAACATTATTTATTTATCTCATTACCATCTCATATCTAATTTCTTTGCCATCTCATGATTAAACTGAGACTAATATTGTATTGAATCCCGAAAGAGCTACAGGAAATTCTTTTTACTAATGTGCTCCCTCATCGTAATCATTTTCCATTTACAGTTTCATTGATGCCGTACCAAGTGCCGCCACACGATTCACCTCTTATAACAAGTCGTATTATAAGGACTCTTATGCGTGTATGTACGTAAACTATACGGCGTATATATCGTGGCTTTTACAACTACAACGTTGCCACAAAATGGTCGCTGGTAGCACACCGTGTACATAATATAACAAAGTCTTGCTTCAATTTATTTCATATCACACATCCTGCCGCACATCTGTGTAAATACCCACCACTAACATAGCGATAAGGTATAATCCTCCCGTAAATCTATTGATTATAATAATAATACCTCCATTTATAATAATCTTCTATGTATTATATTTGATTTAACAGGTTGATAAAATTTTGTTCAAGACGCTACGTCAAATATTTATTAAGATTGTATCGTTACTGATAAATATGTATGCAGTGGCGTGCATTGCATATAAGCAGGTAAGCAGAAGTTACAATTTGTGATCACTGAATACACTCGTGTCGTGTGTGTGTGTGTGATTATGTTCGTATGTGTACCTTTACCAAGACGTACATACCTATGCCGCGTCACATAGGTATGTACTTAACCTGCCTACCTACCTACTTGTTGTTTATGCCTACCCCTCTGAAAATTCAATGCACGCCCCTGTGTATGGGTGTTCGGACTTATTATTTAATTCATCGCAGAAGTTCTATAAATATGTTGATAGATTCGACTTCTTTCAGCGAATATTTATGGGTTAAATTATTGTAATCAATAACTATAAACTCATAAATAATATAATATACTGTAAACTGCACTGTAAATATTGTATGAAATTATTTGACAGAGTTGAATTTTGTGATAAATTACATATACTCGATGAAACTACATATTTTTTTAAATGATCATTGATAACTATAACCCGACATTGAATTTGAATCAAAGTCAATCTAGGATGCATGATATTTATAGGCTATAAGGAGCTATAAGCGCTCAACGAAAATGTGGGGTAACTGAGCATGTTCCCATTTGTTCGAGGTCAAAGCATACAAGACCCAAAATAATACTATTACGGGAGATGAATGACGTATTCAAGGTTAGCTCATAAGTCATGACGGTACCTACGTATACGTGCTGTTGTTAAAATTACTTGATATCTATTTTAGCTGAAAAGCAAGTGTTGGAAAAATCGCCATGCGGTAGAGTGTGGGTGACTGTACATTCACCCGACATCCAACAGGCTGGAGGGAGGCTCCTTGACGCCGTTGAAATCAACTGGGACTTTAACGGATGCTCCTCCACACCCCGACAGGTCAGTTGATACTTAAACCTCTAGTCTAGACGTCACACTAAATATATAGAGCTAAGTGATTAAATAATGTGTCTATGTCGTCACAAAATTTTGAGCGCTCCGCAAAAATAGTTGGAAGAACTACATATGTGTTTACACGCGCTCACGATAAACAAACCCAAATAATGACTACTGTGCATTCTAGGCCAGCGCTTAAAAGTTGTGGCGGCACATGTAGGTACCGGGTGCCTAACCGGCAAGCACAGTAACAGATCTTATCAGTCGAATTCTAGGAAGTATTCGTATTCCCGTATCGTATCCATCTATGAAAAGAAGCATTTAGTTTTTTTCACCTTGCACTTCTATACTAATATTATAAAGAGGATAGAATTGTTTGTATGTTTGTAAGTGTCTCCGACACTACTAGACCAATCATGAAAATTCTTTCAGCAATGAATGACATCATCAACGAATAACATAGGCTATAATATTTTATCCCTGTACTCCCAAGGGAGTGGGAACTACGCGGGTGAACCGCGTGACGTCCGCTAGTGTGTGTATAGGACCTATAGGATGTCTGTGATGATTTGTGTTGCAATATAAGTAACTATCAGTTGGTTACTGTAGGAGGAAGGCATGAAACATATTGCATTTAATAAGTCAAAGTTTTGTAGTGACCAAGGGGCGGGGTCATGGAGCGATTGTCTTTGTTCCTGACACTTAATAATACCAAATCTGTCTCGTAAATTGATAGTAATGTGCTCGGTTCAATCTCGGTGTTCGCGTTCAACTGCCTGCAGGACAAGTGTTGTCTCAACTGGATTATTGCAGGATGTTCCCTTGACAACTAAATAGAAGCTTGTATATGTACTGAGTAATTATACGGTATTTTTTATTGAGTAGAGTACCTGTCTGGATGTCTGTCAGAAATTACTAAATATAATAAATAAACGAAATGAAGATTCTTTAATAGCTAAATTATTAGGTATACTTGACAGTGAAAAATTATAGTTAACAGAAATTGTCGTTGAAATCAGAAAGTTTTAAATCGTATTTTGAGTGATCTAGAAAACAGTGAGAGTACTCTAAAATATTTTTTACTAAATATGATTAAAAAACTCATTAACGAAGAATGACTACAGAAGCATTAACTTAAAAGTAGTAAACTGTAAAGAAAAAAATTTATTAATAAAACACATAATTTAAATTTGTGTACTTATTCATTGACTGTAAGAGTATATAAATTAATATTCATTTTATAATATTTAAATGTTATTAAAGGCAACTTGTATTGTGCAACGTAGATAAATTTAAACGTGCGACATGCAAAAGTGGTACCGCAACCAAAACATTTGCACTGTATCTTACGCAACGACCGGGAGCAAACGTGACATTCAACCGTCTATCGGCACGTCACTGCTATTAGGGTTCCCTACCCAAAAGGTATAGCGGGACCCTATTATTAAGACTCCGCTGCCCGTCCGTCTGTCACCAGGCTGTATCTCAAGAACCGTGATAGTTAGACAGTTTAAATTTTCACATATGATATATTTCTGTTGTTTCTGTTATAATGTATACCAAAACACAGATTAAAATAAATGTTTAAGGGCGCTCTCATGAAGCAAAACGTGATTTTTCTGATGTTTTTATAGATATACAGTAGCTGTGCCCCGCGGCTTCACTCGCGTAGATTTAGTTTCAACCTTATTGTCGCGGAACCCTAATATTTCTAATAAATAAAAGTAGCCTAAGTCACTCCTTGAAACATCAGCTACCTACCAGTGAAAGTCCCGCTAAAATCTGTTCAGTCGTTTGAAAATTCAGATATTACCCGGAACAGACAGACAGACAGACAGAGAAAAATTTTAAAACTTGTTTTTTTAAGTGTCAGTAGCTTGTATACATTCATATGCATTTAGTGAAAAGCTATAATTTTGGAATAACAAACAGACACTTAAATTTTATTCATCTGTATGATAGATGTATAGATTATACGGAATATAGTACGGAAAAATTCGTGCGCGAGTCCAACTCGCACTTGGTTATTTTTTAACGTCACCATTCATTGTACTCCATCGAAGATTGCGAAATGGTAGTGGAGTGGAAGTGAAGTGTTTGTAGACTTTATTCGCTTACGTGCCGTCGTCTGTAGATTTGTGGTCATTATGTATAATCATTGCGTGCGAACTGCGTGCAAGTCAGGAAATTCACTCACTCCTTCATCACGCTTTGTTACATAGCATCATTAGGTCCAGTCTATTGAGCAGTCCAAGTTTCATTCATCGATTTTCTAAACGTTCTTTAATTGCAGTTTTTTGGGAATGTCCTTGAGTGTCTTTACGATCGGATCCTATAAAACTATATTTATGGATAAAAATTATTCCTGATCCAATTATTCTTGCCTAAGCTTTCTCAAGTAAATTAATCAGGAAATGAGGGCTATTTTAGGATGAGATAGGATATGTAAACATTATAAAATGCGGACAATAATATGAATTAAATGACCATACCTGATAAGATAACAGCCGTGGTGGCCGTGGGGTTCAAGTAGACGCCTGCTACACAAGCGACACATGTTCGAATCCCAGCGGCCTGTATCAATGAGTTTTTCTAATAACTTAAGTAAGCGAAGGAAAACGTCGAGAGGAAGCCTGCATATGCAATATTGCAATTACTTTATTAATATTGCAATTACCTAATTTAAAGACATAAGCAGAGTTTCTAAGACAGTGATGGACTCATCCTCTGTCACGTTGGCACTTCATCTTCGGTGAAAGTGCAACACTTCGTTTTAGATACTCCTTAGGGGACCTTTTTGGGATGGCGTGAGCATAGTTTTTTTTTTATAATTGATAATGTTTTTTCACAGATAGGATTGTTCGATGATCGCCCGTCATCGTGGAACAATGCTCTAGCCGTGTACCAGATAAACTCCGGCGATGGCTACATAGTCACCAACATATCCCTCGGTGAGGGAAGACTGCCAGCTGGCTGGGAGCAGGGAGCTGGCCAAAAGGGTCCCCATTGTCTGTGGCCCTGGGCCGGCGCCGGGGATGATCAGATACAGTCCTACAACTGTTTGAAGATTCAGCCCACTTGGATGGAAGACAATGCGTGAGTGTGTTTCAAATACTTTAACACATAATATAAGTTTGATTCATATATTATTGGCACGCCATTCGAATCTGTGTCTTTGTTATCGACACTAGATACCAATTTTAAGGCTTCCACGTTTTACATTCTAAACCTCTTAGATACACTTTTATTTGTATTTTGTTAGTCCGCTACACCAAATGTTTTACTTGACCAGTAACGGCAACTTTATTAAGATTTTCTTTGGTGAAGGAAAAAATAGTAAGGGAAACTTGCATATGCCTGAAAAGATATTCAAAGACGTGTAGTGCCTGAGGTGGCGGTTCACTCACCATATATCACGATGGCACTTAACTTCAATCTTCTGTGAAAAGTGAGTGTCGTAACAACACTGCTTATATTTGGAGACAATTTTAGGATGGTGTGACCTTCCATTCATAACAACAAAAGATACTACGTCAGCTACAAGAGATTGTATGCTTATCAAAAACTGTTTGTATAGAAGAGTTTACTAATGCAATTTCCAGAGCACGCATCAATGGACTACGCATAGGAGAATTAGCAATACCAGGAACACATAACGCGGGTGCTTGGCGGTTCAATACAGAGGTCAGCAGCCTCGCCCGAGACAGCTTCGTGCTGTGCCAAGACCGCTCCATCTGGGCTCAGCTCGTTCATGGCATCAGATACTTCGACTTCAGGATTGCCTACTACGACTTTTACCAGAATGAGGAAGACAGGTAATAAAGTAAAATAAAATGGGCACATTATGCTCAAACAATCCTCGCCATCTACTATTACATAGGGCGGAAACATACCTGACCAGTGAAATGTGGGTGTACTATAATATACACCTCTGCTTACTCCTTCGGGGAATGCTTATGTATTCTTTTTTTTTTTTTTTAATTAGCTAAACTTTAGATGCTAGTTATGAAGTTATAATAAGTGCCGTCACGAGCTATGAGCGTTAACCTTGAATGCGCAGTAGTAATTTTTGGGTCTTATATGGCACTATGCGATAAAATATATACGCAGTTATCCACACTATTTTCGCTGAGAGCTTATCAACGTCAACTCGTAACGGCACTTGTACATAGCCGTAAGCCTTCGTTTTCAAAACAACAGGGGAACACTACACGGTAGCGATGCGCGAATCGAAACCAACGAAGTTTTGATGTAAGCGATCAGTGCGAGTCGTGCAGAATCTAGCTGAATGGATCGTCGGCCGATGCGATGCATCGCGCCGTGTTGATTGAATACAATCGCGATGCATCGAGTTATTTGAACAATCGAAACAATCGCGATTAACATCTCGACATCGTGCATCGCTACTACGCGGTCAGTCTCGCATGGCTTGCTGTTTCATATGTTAGACACTAATTTTGAAGTAGCTACACTAACTTATCATTAATTCTGAGTTAGCTGCACGCTAGACGTTTATGCCCCTTTCCTAGAAGGTTTTAAAATGAATTTTCTGTGGGTCTGATACGACGTGTTAACTAGAAATTTATTACAATCGATAGTTTCTTCGCAGCTCACTGAAGCGTAGATTTATGTTAGAGTTTCAATCGTACCTACACAAGTACTAACTTGGATCCGGTTTTGATATATAACATTCTTCTCAATTTGATTATGTAATTGAAATAAAATAAAGTAAAATAACTTTATGTTGGTAAGTAATTATCTAAGTACTTACCAAACTAAAGTTAATTTCATTTTATTTTCATAGTTCTACAGAATATTTTTGATGTCCATGATTCGACCATGGTAAGAACCTCTCACGTCCTAGGTCACTCGTTGGTTCACTGAAATAAACCCAAGCTAGATAAAAACCGTACCCCGATCACGATTTTTGCACCGTTTTCGTAATCTACCGCTAGGGCCCCGCCGAATATTTGTATGAGAAATTGTGCAGCCTAGCAGTGACGTAAATATCTTATAAAAATATTGTCAGTGAAGCCATCGAGTATAAATTCCGAAAACGATGCAATACCATCTCGTAATAAGGGTACAGTGAATACCAGAAAGAGTATTCCAGTGTTGTATTTTTTATGAGTTACCTTTGAAAAATATTTTAATTCTTATATTAAATTCCAGGTATTGGCTGAACCATAACTTAATAAGAGTCCGTCCACTAGTTCCTCTATTGAGGGAGATAAGAGCCTTCTTAGATAGCACCAATGAAGTAAGATTTTATCACATTATTTTATAATTATTTAAAATAACTACAAATTATGCATCACGTTCATAGCCTTGTAGTTACCTACATACATTATTGTTGTAAACCTATGTTGTTATTTCAGTCGAGATTTATTTTCCAAGATTGTCTTTGATACTTATTTTAAACATATCCATTGAGATATTAATGTTTAAATGAAAAGACACAGTGGAAGATACCTATACTACAGTAAACTTGTAACAAGTAACCTTGGCAACAAGATGTGTGATACATACCTTGTTTGAGAAGAATCCTATAAATCTCAATCCATTTTATAGATATAACCTACTGCTTGGTATAATTCAATATCAAGAACTATATTAATATTCAAGGCGAAGTTTTGCCACACGACCTTTGCGGTGAAGGAAACAATCGTGAAGAAACCTGCATTTCAACGAAGTATGCAAAGTCGTAAGTAGATGTTGTAACAATTTATCTACTCCTTTGTATACCCTTTTACAAAGCCTAGCTAGATAGTACTTCCTTGTCTATTCTCAAATTGATTGTCCATACATACCTACCGTAGAATAAATCGCCCGTGGTGTGAATGTGAAAATTAAAATGATTTAGTTTGGTCCCTGGTAAGGTTTATTATGTACAGTTATGTACGTTGAAAAATCACGACCGGTTCAGAAACTAGTCTTCTGAGAAGAACTAGTAAGTAACACAGCCAGGCTTCGTGTGAAGTTTGAAGCGTGACCAACCCTTGGGAAGGGATGAGTATTGTGCTCATTGTGAAATAAGACGCTTAATTTTTAATTTCTAGGTTATATTCTTAGACGCACATCACTTTCCAATGGGATTCTACGAGCAAGACGGCTCCCCGATCAGGAGGGTCCACGCCGGTCTTCTGGAGCTGATACAGAGAGAACTGGGCCCTCATATAGCCCCAGCGTCAGAGTTCTCCACCGGAGCCGGCACCAAGGGTCCTAATATGCAGACCATTATAAACTCTAAGAAACGACTCCTATTCAGTTACGTGGACAACGCGATTGTAGCTGGTAAGAATTTACAACACCTAACCTTTACTGCAAACCGAGTATAATGGAAAATGACTTCTCTATAAAACAATATTTGCCTCCCAATAGTACCTTACGTACTTATTAGAGATACAATATTTTAACCTAATACTATCACATCACCAAGAACCATACCAAATTGTCATCAGAATCTAAATATATTCTAGTTTGTGTTTGTTTAGTGAAGTCTATGGAACTACCTGTCGGTAAGCTATTTGAACGGATGTGCTATTTGACGAATAAAAGTTCATCAATTATCGTTACACTACTAAACACCATTACATTTAAGTTATTTGTATATTTAATTAGTTAAGATGTTTGTATTATTGTTTCAGAAAATAATTGGCTTTGGCCGATCCTACCTCACTTGTGGGCAAATACGAATGACCCGCACCAGCTTTTCAGGTACTTAGACCAGGCGATCGCCTCATCCCCACAGCCCCATGCGCGATCCCCTCTACACTCTGCGATGGCGCAGACCACGCCAACTGTGCTCGACATCCTCTTCCTCCGAGGCTCCCTGCGAGAGTCTGCTGACGTTGTCAACCGCAACGTGACTGCTCGCCTAGCTACAAACTGGCGGAATCAGGCTAACATTGTTTCAAGCGATTTCTTTCTTGGTAATGATGCAGTGGATCTCTCGATAGCACTGTCAGTGGAGCGCGCGTCAATGTTATGACGTCACGGCCAGCGACACCGTACAGGCGGTCTACATGTAAGTGGGCAATATCGAAGCCGCACCCCTGTAAAACCTAATCGAAGGGCTCAAATGCTCTGGACTACTCGACGGCGTGCCCTGCCCCTAAGCCCAAGTCGACTGCCCCTATACATATACCAAACCAATTCATCAAAATAAATGGCTGTTGATTGTTGTTGAACAATGACCGGTGTAGTGAGATAATATTAGAAGATAAGTATTTTATTAAATTATAAATATGCAGACAAGCTAGTCTATCGATTTTGAAAAGAGTTGAACTTTTATACATAAAATATACACGTGCCAAAGCCTTCTGCGTTTTATTGGTATTGTCTTTGTTAACTGAGTAGATTTAAGTTCTGTTGATTTCAATAAGTGATAATTACACCTTAAAATACTAGAAACCCTTCACTCATTAGTCATTACACACACCTATATTAAACACAACGGCTTTGGCAAACAATAAATAATCAATCTTAACATCATAATAAATTGTACTTATGCAACAAAAACGAGGTAGATTCACAGTACCGAAAGGCACAAAAGTAGTCCGTCAATTACGGTATTGTCACGTATGAGGAGCTAACAGAGGCAGTAGTTCGGCGCGGCTCATGCGCGAGAGGGCGCGCGCGTCCAGTCCCATGGCGGCCGCGGCACCACGCACGTCCAGCCCGAAGCTCTGCAGCAGCGTCGCCAGAGCCACCTCTTCGCCAGTGCGCGGATCGCGCAACCGTGGGCATGAGCCGTTGCACTGGGGCCACGTGCAGCGCTCCACTAGGCGGCGTGGAGCGCAGCCTGCCCTCGCACCACGCACCGCACTGCGACCCAAACGGCGCTCCCAGCATCCCAGAGCCTGAGGTAGCGACACCCCTGACACGTTGATCGAAAGCCACTCGGGCCTCGAAAGTGCTCCATGTGCAAGACATGCAGGTGCAAAGGCGGCGCGCACATGGCCCAGGCTCGACCGTAGCGCCGCACCTGTCGCATGTACCGCGTCCCACTGCGTACGGGTCCTCGGAGCGCGAACCCCTTCCGCCGCCAGCTGCGCAGAGTCGAACAGGTATTGAAACACGAACAGAGGCGTCCGAATATGAGGATACAATCGGTACCCAAAGTAGCATAGCCAGGGGTCAGCAAAATGCTCCCGGACACACGATGAGGGTGGGCTGCCCCTCCACAGTGAGTGGCCGAGTCGTGCTACGGTGGCGGCTGGTGTCCGTCTGGCAAGCGAGGCTCGATCGAGGAACCAGCCGGAGTCAGCGACAGCCGCAACGTGTACCCCGTGCGGTCGCAAGGCTCGACGAACAGCATCCGCGTGCAGCATCACACCGGCCCCGCCCGCACTTGAGCCGACCAGTAGAAGACGACCCGATAGTCCGGCACGCAGCAGCTCATTAAGAACAGCATGAACAATAAGCCGTCCAGCGAATGCAAATCCAACGGTACTGTGAGCGTGGGTCCTGGTTCCGACCCACATGTCACTGGAGCAGTAAGGCAGCAGCACGTGCGTGGAGGCGTGCCACAGTGGATTGGCGGAGGGGTCGGCTGACAGGAGCGCGGGTGCTCGGCGAGCCCGCGGCCAGCGCGCTGAGGACATGAGGGCGGGCCGCCGCCGCCAGCGTGCGCCACACGACCCTGCGTCCCAGCAGTACCCACCGCCCTCTAAGTACACTACCCAGTGGTTGTGGTTCGTGCCGCGCCGGAGGTAATATCTGTAAAGAAAAACCGTTATTAGCTACCTGAAATTTATAACTAGGTACAACCCAGTTAATTTTTCTTGAAATAACTCCTCCATATAAAGAAGAGCCATAAATCATAAATATGTTTTCGATGTAATTACTACTGTTTTCGATGTAGTAATATGCTGTAACGAAAGCGGTAAGTAAGAAGGAACAATAAGCGGTCTACTTACTTAGATACGGCTTCCGCTATTCTAGTGACTATTATTATAATGACATAGTTAAGTTCTTATAAACATGTCAAGAAACATGAAGCACGGACGGATGTGCGTATTTCAAATGAGAAGTACTAGCGTGGTAAACGCTTTATCTATTAGATCAAAGAGCCTCTGCCAAACAATTTATAGCGACGCAAAATAAAAAACCTCAATAAACATCAAAAGGTGAGCTAAAATTACCTTTTATAACAAAACAAGGGAACAGGGGATACAAAATACCATAAGACTAATATACGAGTATAATATCACCAAACGATGAGTAAGCAATTAGGAAAGATTTTCGCAATGTCCTCAAAGGCAACAAAAACCCCTTGCATTATTTAAGTGAAAAAAATATTGATGAGGGTTAATGTCCACCTTCTCCAAGCAGTGTGAGAGCTGCAATTGAATTAATATAATATGAATCTACTTGCGTAGGTTACAATAGGGCGTCAGTTTAAAAGACACTGGCAGAAGGCTGATGTTACAAGGATTTGAATAGGCTACATTTAATAAAAAAAAATGCCTAATGAAATTAAGTGTACGCGGATGTAACCGCGGGGTCACAGCTAGTACTTAACTTAATCTGTACATGGAAGATAAACTTAATCTGTACATGGAAGATAAATAGGAAAACTATAATTCGGGGCCTTTATCAACACAACGGACGCAAAAAAAATTGAAAAAGGCTTACCCAGCCGGCGTTCCATCGTTGCAAGTGAGCGAGCTATTCGTCAGCCACACCAACTTGAGGCTATCGGGGGAAGTCGCGCTCTCAGCTATAGTAGTTAACACCACCTGGAAGAAAAAGAATAATATCATTCATATAGGAAAAATCTCTTTTATTATGCATTTAATAAAAAGTAGCCTCGCCGGATCATTATCAAACTCTACCCCGAGAAACCCGTTATTGCTGTCTTAATGTAGGAGAGAGACCAACACACACTCCACCTACTAACATCTACTCCATACATACATAATAACATATTTTGTATGTATGTATGGAATAAAAAATAGCCTCTCCGGACCGTTATCGAACTTTACCCCATAAAACCCACCCATCCATTGCTGTTTTATTAAAGAAAAGAGAAACTAATTACTCCTACCAGCGTGCTATATGTATATGTGGATACCTAGGACCTGACTTCCAAAGAATCCCAACACTAACAATCTACAAACTTATCCATCATTGCATCCGTAACTTTCGGTACAAAATCTGCCATTCAGTACACTTGCGTGTCCACAAAATCAAAACCATAACAAAAATCTTTCGCACTCTGTGTGTCCGGCTACTGTTCACAACGCAGGGCGCGGAGCGAGTTTGCACAAAGTCAGCTTGCAACTTTGTGTATTAAGATTTAGCAATATTATACGGAAGTTGCTAAATCGTATTCGTAGCGCTCTATACAAACGTAAGCTCTAGTTCTAGTCCTATTAAGCTTTGCAGACATGAATTTGACTTTACTGTAATCTATGAGTATTTAACAATTTGAACTTCATGAAATTTCGCACATGTTACTGAATATGTAGAAATATACAAAATCGCGGTAGTTGAGTAGAGTGGCGGGCACCAGCAAGTTAATTATAAGGCAAAGCAATGCTACTGGATGACTTTGTATATTACTTTGCTTGCATCATAGCTGTACACAAGGTAACATTACTGATGTTTTATCCCGACAATCGTAACGGTTCCCATGGGAACCTAGTAAGTAAATAGGCATTATTTATGTAAAATTCTAAATAATTACTTACTTTTACTTATAATTTTGATTATGAAATTACGCGCGTAGTTCCGTAGATTCTTACAAACTCTTCTACATCCAGACATACGTATACAAAGCATTGCTTCATAATATACTTATATATGTTTAGGACAAGGTTTCACGTTACCACAAAGTATCAACACTACCTGCCTATGGCATTTACGTAAATGTTTTATTTACGCTGCTTGTTTGCAATAAACTTAATAGGTTAATGTAAATTACACCTAAGTGCGTTAGCATACCTGATGCAGTTACTCAATATACAAGTTAGTATTCCTACATAGGTCTAAGTTAATATATTGTTGGTGTGTATTTAATGATAGCTGTAGCGTGGACTTAGTTTCATGGCACGCCCGCGGAACCCTAATGTTTTTTTTAAATAAACGTAGCCTATGTTACGCTTTGTAACATCAGCTATCAGACAGTGAAAGTCCCGTTAAAATCGGTCAAGCTGCTTCCGAGATTACCTGTAACTAACAGACAGACAAACAGAGAAACATTTTAAAAATAGTTTTTTTATATCTGTACCGTATATACTTTCATATGTATTTAGTGAAAAGCTGTTATATTGGAATTACAAAAATACACTTCAATTTTATTTGCCTGTAGATGTATAGATATAAGAATTAATATAGTAGTTTCTTAGGTGGTATATGCTAATGCCTAGGACCTTGTTTATTGTTTTAGAATGTGTCTAAATTTAAAAAGTATTTAACATTACCATTAATAAAACTGTCATGACAGTCATGAGACAAGAAAGATTGTTAATTTGTCTATGTGTTCATCACACTAACGTAATGACTGCAGAACGGATGATCATAAAATTTTGGTGGTGACCTGGGTCAACATAAGGATGCTTTTCACTGGGAAAATATTTAGTTCCCACATTAAACTGGGCATTACATAATTATTTATTTAAATTTTTAAGTATAAAATGATATGAAGAAAACGTTACTCTGCCTATAAAATAAAAATCTTCCCACCTCTTCCCAAATAACGCTAACTTAGGAACAACTTTACTATTTAGTCTTAGGAGATTAGTGAATGATCATAAAAGGCAGAGGACATCTAGTTACTAGGTAGGTACTAAAATCTTAAAAAAATGTTGGTAATCTGCTAGTTAGAAGAGTCCCAGTTTTAACAGCAACCGTCTATTTCCGGAAAATGGTTTGTTGGCCATTGCCACCCTACAAATCTTCATAATAAAATGACAAACAAACACACAAAGTTTTGTTGAAAGTTTTGCCCACGTTTTCGTGTGACAAAGACTACGGTATTCTTATATTTTAGAAATATGTGCAGCCTTAAAAAAGTTGATCAATAGTACCTTCCCACTAAGTTATTTCACAACGTTAGACGAAACGAAGGCTGGAAAATACTAAAAAAGCTCAAACTCACAGATTCTTATGCGCGAATTTACTTGTTTCGTTGATTAACACTTTGTTAACGGCGCCATTAATTAAAAATATTGTCATTTGTTTAGTTATTGTTGTAAAGTACTTAGTGCTTATGTACGTCCAAAAAATTATAAATAATATTTTAAATCTTTATGGTAATCGTAGGTTATGAACCGACTAGCTGGATGAATATCTAAGACACCATAGTATCAGAAATAAAAAAAATATTTTTTACACACTTATGCCACAGGTATCCATATTGCCAGATAGACCAAATATCAAACGACACATCAGAGCAGAATGATCCATTCACGTAAACATAAATTGAATCATATTATGAGTATTTATTAAACAAGCACTAAACCATCAACCGTCAAAGAGCATAACAAGGCATGACCACCAAAACAAAACAAAACAATGCGTACACAGAGCGTCCAGGAGATCCAGTGCGTGATGCAGCGGCAGCGTGTGCCGCGGGTGCGCAGTGTCATGGTGCGCTGGCGCAGCCGTCGCGCGGACCCCTGGCCGCACACCCCATACTAGCGGGCGCGCGCACTGCACTGGTCGCCACTCGTCTCTACACTCGGCGATCCACACAACCTAGCGCGCAGCACGGTAGCGCTCCCGCTGTTTACAAAATAAAGCCTCTATTTAGAGCGAGGGCGAAGGGCCGAACGACTCGCCGCGCGGTGTCAGACCGAATAAAGGTGAGCGGGCGGCTCGTTTGTGCGGCAGGGGCGGCGGGACCGGCTCCGGCGGCGAGATCAAACGCACCGCAGATCAAAAGAGCCGCCGCGCGATCGGCATCCGTCATTATTATTATGCAAGCATTACGAGGCGCGCGTGACTCAGGCGAGAGGGCCACGCGAGCTGCGCGGGCGCCGCCGCTCCCCGCGAGCCACCCTCCACCTGTCAACGGCTACAGATCAAACAAAATAACCGCCCTCGAACCGCCTCCCTCCTGAGTAGCCACGATGCCACGAACCGTACACTAATGTTCATCGGTTCAAACAACATTTGCACTTTAATTTTACAACGTAGTTCATTTTACCATAACCACCCGATCCAAGTACTCGTTTGTCCATAAAATTTTTATTTTGTATCAATATAGTAGGTGCTTATTATTAAAAGCAGAATACGATTTGGATAATGGGTTTCCTCGTCTTTAGGTATATTTAGGCATTGTAAGATTCGTCGCAACAATACTCTATGAAACCAACAAGATTGTTGAGAAGGTAACTCTTCTAACAACATGTTCAATATGTCAAGAATAGTGAAGACTGCTCTGAAATAATTTAACATTATTTCAATACCAGGCGCAAATTAAACAATTTTATTTTTGTAGGTTCGTAGGAACGTATAAGCCCAGGCAATTTTCCTGAAAACCTATCGTGTACCTTGTGGTTTTTAGATTTATAAGATATTTACTGCCGAAGTCTCCACTAGATAAAAAATAACTAGTGTAAGCAGGTACAGATCCCGGCACGAATTTTGAGCTATGGCCTTAAACACTCACTATTTGTCACTGAACGCTCAAAATTAGTAACTGCAGTAATAGGTACCTACGTGATTTTGGTGTCAGTGCAGTAAATTTCCTTCATCAATTCTTGTTCACTCAAGCCAATCGTCTTCCATACACTTTTCATATCATCCATTTTTATTTCTGGTAATAATCTACATCTATACATCTAAATTTCGACTAGTCCGATTCCGATTCTTTATATTTCGCATAGTAGATACCGGGGAAAGAACATGTTTCACTTGATATACTTACTTGTGAAAAAAATCCACGCAGTCATAAGTCGCATTCATAAAAAGGTTTCTTGATCTCTCTGCATAACATAACAACAATAAAATGCAATTTAGAGTAGAGCCTCAGCCCAGTTAACGGAGTCAAAGCAATATCCAATTAATCGAACAAACATCGTTGATAACAAAATCGTAAAATGCTAATTTTAATCGTTAAGGGATTGCTTTTATTAACAAATCGGAATAAATAGATCCTTTGATACCATGGAATCATAATTTATAATCAAAACTTTTTTTTTCATGTTATATTTATTTTTAAATTATGAAACAAAATTAAAGCTATTAAAGATTAAAGATATAGTATTTAATAAAAGTTGCACAAACAAATCGCGGTTTAAGTAAAGCTGCAGTAAATGACGCGGGTTTAGTATATTTCTTTCACACCACTAACTTTACTTTATTAAAGAATTAAAAAATCAAAAAAGTTGCATGAAAAAATTGCGTTCTTAAACTGTGGTAATCGACAAGAGTTCAAAATCCTGCCGCGACTTTAGTTGTCATACCACGAGCTTAACTTCTCTCTCTCTCTTTTCATCTCCGAATGAGTAGTGAATGTTACAACATCAAAATAAATATAGGTATGTTCCTTAAAATTATACTGTTCAGTTGTTATCATCACATCAGTTAGTGCAACAGTTTTGTTCCTTAATGGCAGTAGTATTTTAGTGGTAATTGAACACAGAAATGATCCTTGACGCAAGTGTAACGAGCTGGACACTGGGGCTAAGTAGAATATAATTGGCAGGCGGCACGGCAGGCGTTCAAAGCTTATACCTGCCTGTAAAAATGCCATCATAAAGCCGGGCCGCCACGTTGAGCCCTTTGACAATTGGTACCCACCTTTATGATGCCGACTCTGATATACGAGCCAGTCTCATTAAACTTATTTTATCGACTCCTGATACACCATCTAGCCATAGCGATAGTAAATCAAGGCATCTGAAAGAGTGCGCGCCACTTACAAACGGGGAGGAAAGAATAAACCATTTGTACCATTCAAAATCTTTATAGCTTATTATTCAATCCCATTAAAGACTTAGCGGGACGGCTTTTTTGAAAGAGCTTTTTAATATAAAAGACCATTATACGGCCCATTTTCCATAACAATGAACATAATATTTTTTCATCCAATGTGGTCGTTAAATCGCTGATTATTAAATTATTACGTGCCGTAAAATGAATGTTTGATACATTTTCATGCAACCACTTTGCTTTATGAGTTAACTTTATGGCTTTTATTGTAATTATGTATATATTTGATGTGGTAAACGAACCAATGGCTAACTAGATTCAATAAGACACAATAAGCACTGTCTTCATTTACTGAAATGGCGAATAATCCCGTTATTATCGACCTCAGAAATTGGTAATCCTTTATTACAACCGCAAGTTACTACTAAATAATATTTGATAAGAAGTACGGTCTCAATATGTGATCAATTATTGTCGTACACTTACATACGGTACGACTCCGGGCCTATCATCATCTTTCATCTCTTCTGACATTTCAACAAAATATAATAATTGCTTTAGCAGAAAAATATATAATAGGACGTAATTAAATTATTATAATATGTTTACTCGATTATCATGTAATAGGACTTGAAATAAATCACTAACAGCCTTAAAAAGAATTATATAAACTAAAATAACCTAAAATATAATAACCTAATATAATAACCTAAAATATATTATTAAAAGGAGTACCTGTAGGCAAGGTTCCGAAGATACTGGCAGCATTCCCCCTTTGAATAGCTAAACTAATTCTTTGTCCGAGGTAGCTGCCAGCTCTTCGGTCTCCGGTGATGTCGACTAATATTTTCGTAATTTCATTTAAAAGCCTTACAATACAATAAATTACATGTTTATATTAGAATTGTCAAATCATGATGGTGAATCAGAAAATCTGTTAATTGTATTTAAGGAATAATCCGGACCATAATGTAAGACCAGAATTAATTATGTAATAAGTTTTCTGTGTCAGCAAAAGTTCAGAAAAGCTTTTTGATTATTTTATTTAATAGGTACTTGTAAGTAAGTAACGTTGCTTATTCTAAGGCGGTGGTTAGTATTGAATGGTAATTCAAAGTATACAAATTGCCAACAATTTCGTTCGATGGGTTACTAGGCAGTATCAGATGAACAATGGCAACAAGCAATAAATCGCTAGTCACCACACGCCGATACAAGACATAATGGTAGAAGTTTTTTACAGTAGTCCCCGAGTTGCTACCGGGGTCCGCACTGATGGAAGCAAAAAATATGTGCCCATGCGGTGACGCTTCAAATGTACATTCGCCGCCGAAAGTAGCGGTAAATAAATTATCACAATTACTTTTGATTACTAGGCTCCTGTAACACCAGGAGAATTAATCGTAGGTTGTCAACACTCTTATTGATGATTTTCAAGCCTGATAGAATACCACTCTGGGTCATAACGGGCGCCCGAAGAAAAAACCTACATTGTAAACACGCAGATAAGTGAATCGTTATAATAGCTTGTAAGATGATAATTGAAAAATATGTTTTCCTTTTCGAAAGATCGTTTCGATTAAGTTATTATTAACAAATGTAACTTTCTAACTTAACAGATAAGTTTTAACTTTACACGATGAAGTTCGCATGAGTTTAATTAACTTCATTAGCAAAGTTTAATTTGATTTACGTTAAATTACCTTTCAATTTGTAGGTACTGTGTAAAGTAATTTAACTATAAAATACTAGATATCTAAATTGTATTTTGGATAGATTTGGAAGGATCTGTGAAATAAGTAATATAATTATATATCGCAATATTATGTACTTAGTACTTTATGCTGGTGATTGTCCCCGCGTGATCCACACACGGCAGCAACCATCGTCATGAGCGGGAGTAGGTAGGTCGGTTCGCTAGTGGCGAGTGCGCGACTTCCCGCGGCCCGCAGCCTCCGAATCACAATAAATCTGAACCGATAAGTAGTCAGGCGGATTGTCGGCGCGGCGCGATCAAAGCGAGGGGAGGCACATGAAAGGCGCCGCCGCCGTACGGCAAGATGTTTCATTCCGTGCCGCGTTTCCACCACCGGCCGTCACGATTCATTCGTGTTCGCCTTTTGTGCCCTGGCGTTTTAATTAATTCCATGTTAATATTTTAATGACATATTATAACCACGACAGATTGAAGTGATGGAGGTAGCGTGCTACGAGGACATTGACGAAGGTAGAGAGAGATTGGTAGCTAGGTACGACACGTCTGCAGTGTAGGTAATGTGATTGCATTTAATTAGTCTAAATTACAGGTGTCGTCACGAATTAATAATGCTTAGCGAAAATAAGGATAACTGGGCATCCTCAATCCTTGTATCCCAATCCATAGCGTAGTAGATATATAATAAAAAAAGGCACATTGGGGGACTCCGTAAGTCCGTAAATATGACATCACCAGTCTCTGTTCAGCAAGAGGTTTTGCAGTCTGTACCTATAAATATGTCGCATAAAATGTGGTTATCTATGTTGAGAATGAGTCCACCGACGTTGAAAGGTTAGCTCTGATATTTAGGAAGTAGCATACGTAAGCAACGTACAATGGAATCGGACAGAGTAATAGGGCGAGATGGTAGATGTTATTACTTTTATATGCATGAAGCAATAACGCGTAGACGGTACCTTCGAGCGCTCCGCACGCTACCGGTGCGTCTGCTGTAATTAATTTGCCATAAACAACACACTTTACATGCTATTTTGCTAGTTTGTTGTAACTCTAGACATACATGAATATATAATAACCTATCGATTTAGATAAATATTCCGTAGTTGATATTTACTTAAGTTTGTTATCATGCTAAAAAAATTACTGCTACGATTGTTTTGGTATACCTACAATCGTTTGATAGTCTCAAAATGTAAATGTGTGAAAATACCTACCATACGAACTCGGCTTGATATACAGTCCATATCAAGCAGAATTTACCACACGATTACCTGTTTTATTTCTATTACACAATTATCTGGTTGGAAGTTGGGAACAAAAATTATTCATTCAATATATTTAGAAGGTACTAGCTGTGCCCCGCGGTTTCATCCGCGTAGATTTAGTTTCATCCTTATGGTCGCGGAAACGGTAATATGTTTAATAAATAAAAGGTAGCCTATGTCCTTTCTCATAGTCTAAAGATGGTCTGCGCCAAATTTCTTTAAAATCGGTTGAGAGGTTTAAGTGGGAAAGCGTAACAGACAGACAGACAGAGTTACTTTCGCATTTATAATATAAGTAGGGATTTAAGTACCTACTAATATATTATAAAGCAAATAAGTGTTTGCTAATTTGCTTGAAAGCGCTAATCTCATGAACAACTTAAATTATTATTTTTTTGGCAAAATCTTTCTTATAATTAAATATTTCATATGTGTCTTCTTTAGTCATTAACCATCAAAGTAGATAACTCGTTTTAATTTAACACTAGATATATTTTTTACTCTAAATGATCGTAATGATAAGTGATAATACCTACTTTATACGAGTTTTTATTCAAACTTTATAGGCTGCCTCGTAGTCTTGGGTTCGCAAGCGCTACCGTGGAACTCGAGATCCACGAGTCGAGCAAAGTGTTGATGGAGTTTCCCATCTGTTATTTCCCAGTAGTAGCCCAGAGTCTGATTGACTCTGACTGACAGAGATTGTGACAGGTTAATGGCAATAGGCTTGCCCTCTTTTACATGGGACTTAAACACAGTTGGAGAAATTTGGGAGAAACAGGCATGAGCTTAAATATATATGGTTACACGGCCGGAATCAAATCTATATCCAGAGTTTGTGAAGTATGGTATTCTGACTTAGGTGCCTATTACAACACCACAATATCTCTGGAGCGTTAATAGTCGGCTGTATAATTTTCTCGGGCATAACATTGCACGACTACTACTCTATTACACACGCGAGAAAAGATCGCTACCAATTTTTTAAATCACTGATACACAACAAAAAAAATTTTTGCTTAGTTTACGGATGCCGTTATAAGGTCGATTTTGGAGTAGGTACTTCAATAAAGCAATTTCGTTTGTATGCTAATAGGTTTATTTAGTAAACTTTGTTTTTCCAAAATAAATTTAAAAAAAAATCTAACATTCATGTTTTAAAAATGAAATACAAATAAATATATTATAAAATCTGGTACGCATATGGAAAAAAAAAAACTAAACAAAATAGTAATAAATACAATGGACCAGATTTCAAACAAAAATAATATAAGGCACTTCTCTTTATCACATAATCCTTTCATCTACGAGTACTTACTTTTTAAGATACATCATAGAAAAGTAATGTATTGTTTTATTCGCTATTTACAAAATATTAATTATCTAATTATTAAACACGTTTACTTTAGGAATTTCACAAGAGTTTTATACACCGCTGAAGGAAAGGCGTACTACTTTTGTACGTAGAGTAACGTTACACGAGAGATCTTATCAAAATAATTAATTATTTAATGTATTATAACTATGTTCACATTGCTTATTATTGTCGTTACGTGCGTACGAATATGAGATTCAAAGTAACTTGTGAAACTGTTGTAACAAAATATAAATAAATAGCAAATAGACCTCTCTTATCCCACATGATACTCAACTATTGAGAACTGTTTTATTCATAGACTTTATGCCATTTAAGCCACACATTTATAAAAAAGAAAAACATGTGGAATTAATAACCCCTCAGTGTTATTATGCTTGTGGAAGAAAAACTTTAAACAAACATTTGAAATATATATTTGTTTGCCACCGTTTTCCTAATGTACACTCGCTAGCGTTTCCAACAATATTTGTATGACGTATTTTAGTTCTTTATGTCACCGCTTGGAGGCGCTATGTCTCATACAAATATCCGATGGATACGCTAGCGAGTATAGATTACGAAAACGGTGGTACATACAAAGTCATGATAGCGGTACTGTGCTCCTCTGATATAGGTGTTAATACTTAAACGGAGGCAGGGTGTGGTTGAATTCCAAGTATGCTCAATATCGAATCAATACATCTCGTGCCACGCTAATAGGAAACGAAATTCGTAGACGTTGAAACATCTCTAAACCACAGATTTTTGCCTTGCAGAAAGGGAACATGAGTAAAAACAGGAAAAAAGAGAGCGCATAAAGATCCCACAAACAATATTCGAAAATAAGAAATACATTTTACAACAGCTCTTAGAAATTTATCTGGACGTGTACTATCAGTCTATAGTGCTTTCTTAAAAATAAAGCCGTATTGCTTCAGATATAAAGTTTAATTTCCCGTAACGTTATTGAAGCAACGATTATTGAGGCAGTTAAATTGTTACCTACACGTCTAAATTAGACACAGCCTATAAGCTTCTATTGTGCTTTAGTATACATGTACTCATTGATATATTATTATTATAATGGCAGTTTCAACCGAGGGAGAAGACGGAAAACTGTTTGCTGGGCATTTTCTGCCTTTGTTTCTTGATGAACTCCCGAGCTTGCTTGTCACCTTGGCGCGTTTCTAACGCTTTGATAGCTTCGCCATCTGTAAACAATTACACTTTGTTACCGATTATGCGCAATGTTTTTAAAGACTACTTATGTAATACATGTTCAGTTTATTACTTGAGATACATAGCGTTTTAAACACATGTTATTTTCCTTTGACTGCAACCTATATGTATGTTTGCAAATTTTGCTATGGAATACACTAATTGGATTTGAAGTAATCTTAGTCTATTATGATCAGAGCTGATGCATTAGGATTATAGCCCAGGGAAATTACGAGAGTTTGTATGGAGGGGTCAGCACTAATTCTAAACTCCAATGTTAAATGCTGATTTGCACTATTAGATTAAAAAAAGATTGTAAAAAATAAAATGGGAAAAAAAATTACATTACAACATAGAAAAAAAAATCAAATTTCAGTGAAGCTTTATTCCTCGTTAACCAAAAACCTCAACGAGCTGATTTTTATTTGTGTAATACCTAATTTTAGACACTACACAATGATGGAAAAATCTGCCATATTAGCTCACGCATTTTAAATAAAAAAATAAAAATAGGCTTTTAATTATTTCCGATGCAGGCAAAAATTTTATCACGGTAAACTTTTTATTATAGTCTCAAGATTTATTGTTTAACTATTTTATATCATTGTTAAACTAATAAGATTTATAAGTTAGCTGATTTGATAAAAACTGTTGTCACTGCCGAGGCAAAATACTAAATCGACGTATTTTTGGTTAACAATATCAATAATTATGAAACGGACATAATTGCTTAAAAATTAGCCTGTTTTTGTTAAGGCAAATATTCTTTAACGACTATTTTCTAGCGTATGAAAATATACACTCGCGCCGGACGACGGCGGGGGCTGGAGAGTAGGGCGGGACGCTCGCTGATCGCACGTGCCGTACGTTCGATGACCTCCGTCACCCAACGCGGCCCCGCGCGACGACTTGCCACGGTCGATCGTTAGCTTGTTTGTTCCGATTTATAGATCGCGAAATTATTTTTGCATTTTTGGTACCTTTTTAACTTCACCCATTATTTATTGCATTAATTCTTCTTTCAAGATTAATGTTATACCAAATAAGTCATTTTTAACCGACTTAAAAAAAGGAGTAGGTTATCAATTCGACGGTATGTTTTTTTTAATGTTTGTGACTAGAACTTATGCCTGGGTGAACCGATATCAATGATTCTTTTTTTATTTGGAAGCTGGTGCTTCTCAAGTAGTCCCATTTTAATTTGATTCAGTTTCTCATCCATGTGTAATCAAGGGGAACCTTCGAAAATATTACTAGTGACTTGTGCGTTGGTAAAATATTTTAATTTTTTATTTGAAGCACTATTTTAATGAAGATGTGGAGTCCATCTGATGATAGACCCGAAAGACAGTTGAATGAACTCCTCAACGATTTACAGCAAGTACAGAGTGTCTGGACTTGATTCATTCGTATCGATGTGAACTCTACACTTATATGTTTTATGTGCACTTTGCAAAAAGTCAAAGAAAAGCTCGAAAAGTTTTATTTTTACAAAATTATTCACTCTTAAAATTTTTCTGTTCAGGATGTAAAACCACATTCATAAAGAGAAAAATAAAATTATGTGAAATAAATTACTTACTTTTGAAGTTGGTGTCAAATATAGCATCTAACTCGGTGTACAAACACCAACTTCAAAAGTAAGTAATTTATTTCACATAGTTATATTTTTTAAAGAAAAATAGAGAGTAAAATAATTTTATTTATCTATGAAAAATAAAGAGCAAAACAAATTTATGACCCTATGGTTTGCAGCATAGGATTTAGGACAGGTCCAGAAGTTTTAGCTCAAACATCGGAGTATGAGGATCTGGGCTACGGATTATTACAGGTCCGATTTCAAGGGTGGATTGCACCAACTAAGTTTAGCTATAACAAAATAATTGAAGTACTTTCTGGGTATGCAAAAACATTAATGCACCGTTTTGCAATTGTTATATGACGTCATAATTGACTATAGCTAAATATACAACTTTTCATATATTGAATATAACACTGAGAGCTATATTAAGCCATGTAATATTTTTGATGATTCATTTTACAAAAGAAATATATTCAATGAACATATCAATCTCTGTAAATATGGCATGAATGCAACACCACTTTTAGCGCCCAGCACTCGGGTATAAAACAATTTGTTCGTGTGCCCACAAACCGGCTCCCGAGTCGCATCTTTATGTAGTTGTCATTCCCAGGACTCGTCTACCGGGTGCAAATCCAAACACCATTAAAAGGTTGGGAATAAAGATAACTAAAAATGTATTTTCTGAATCAACTAAAACTGAGTACGATACAGTTTTTTAGAACACATCCTACGGGGTCCTATGCTATTGCCCACAACTGAAGTCATACCATCTCGCTCATACCTACACAATTGTGTTGCTGCGATTTCGCTTCAGCAATTTAAAACTATGTCGTATCATACCTACATAGTAACACCTAGCGCGCCCATATCGCCAGCCGCGCTTTAAGCTGTTTGCCTCTACACCTCGAACGACACAGATGTGCTCGCGTTATAAAGAATACTATTCATTTACTGTATTTATTTATTCCATTCCACCGTTTAATCTTCTGTTTGTATTAAGAAACAATTAACAAATTAAATTTTAATTAGTTTATTGTTTTTCGCATTAGTGTAACTTTCATCATAACACCGCACTCGACACGCTGGCGAAACAACTCTCCATCCCCATCGATGCTGACGACACACCTGCCAGAAGGTAGTACTCCAAAACTACTCGGAGGTACACTGGCACACGATCGTACCGGAGCGCCTCAGCCTGCTGATGGGGAGGGTGTTGAAGGTGTTGGAGATGTCCAACGAGACTGCCAATATCACCCCATCCACCGCGACGGTTGCTTCGGAAAAGGACTTTACGTGTCAAAGTTACAGTCAAAGTCAAAAATATCTTTATTCGATTAGACTTCTTAAAAAGTACTTTTAAATCATCAGAATGACATTAATTTACAGGATTATACATGCTACCGCCAGGTTCGGAAGGTTGCTTTTACTGAGAAGAACCTGGCAAGAAATTCAGTAACTACTCTTTTCAAAATTATTATACAAATTTAAAAAACAAATTAAATCACTTGAGAAATGCAAGCCCATGGACATAGTTCCAATGCACTAATGTCGATAAAAATTAACATAAAGAAAAATAATGTAGTTCTACTTATATCTAAATGCGTAGCTTGAGATGAAACAACATTCCGAACCTGGCGGTAGCATGTATAATCCTGTAAATTGTGTCATTCTGACGATTTGAAAGTGCTTTGTATAAAGTCTAATCGAATAAAGATATTTTTGACTTTGACTTTGACTTTGACCAGCCCCCACAAGCAGCATCTGTTCACAAGTATGACGAGAATGCCAGTCATCATCCTCCTCAACCATAATAGAGGGAAATGAGCGACCCGTCATCCTGACGCCGCCGCAAGCAAAGGCAAGGTGTAAAATTGCGTCCAGCGTGGAACGTTCCTCCCGGAAGCAGTATAGGCTGGTAGCCAGATCCGGGCCCACTGTGCGCAAGTGGTCTTTGATACGGGCAGCGATTATGCGCTCATAGAGCTGGGCCGCCTCATCCAGAAGCACAATGGGCCGAATTCCTGACGACGAGTCAAGAGTCACGACCTTCCTTCCTGAGCAAGACGAGTAAGCCCTGCTTCCATATCGAGGGGAGTCGCCCTCGTGCTAGGTATGCGTCGAGTATTCCACTGAAACAGGCCTCGAGCGCTCCCAGGGCCAGGACCAACACACGGCCTGGAACTCCATCGGGCCTTGGGGCAGTCTTCTTAACACGGAGATCAGTCAGATCGCCGCTCTCATTACGCCATCTGTTAGAGGAGCGACGTTACTGTCACATCCCATATTGGTCTAAGTCAGTCCTTGCGGGGAACAGCACCACCACAACTTTCCTGAGGAGACGAGGCTGGAGGGTATCAGTGGGGCGGCCTGACCACGAAGCTGTTTGCGCGCATACTGGTATGGGCGGCCCCACGGATTTCGACTAAGATCATCCAGCATCTCCTCTCGGCTCTAGTCTTCACCTGTACGATGGCCAGATGCAGTCTTCTTACTCAATTTGTAAAGCATGTCATTGTCCAATTTACCCAGCGCCCATCTGACAAGCGTTTTACGACGTGTCTGACCTCTTCTACTACTCTGATTCCCTATCGTGGGGGAGACGTCGAACCAGATATATCGGTGATCGGACAATTTGCTAACCTCTTAAAGAACCCGCCAGACCTATACTCGCGATACGACAGCAGGATATGCGAACGAAATATCCACAATAGACTCTCCCTGCTACCGTACGCAAGTGCTAACGGATCCCTGGTCTCCATCTTAAGATGGAGACCCCGGCAATGTTGCCCATTCCTTCACACCGCGGTCGACATGACGGTTTCGCCAAGGATATTTGTAGCAGGACAACCATTGGCAGCAGTGATGTTCTTTCACTGCCGCCCCAACCTCGTCCAAGAAGGCCTCAAACTCAGCACGGGTCCTGTTGAGAAAGAAGTACACCCCAATTAGAGCGGCTCTCCCCGGGCTACTACGACGAAACCCTGACCCCTTTCTTTCAAGGCCAGGTCCCAATACATCACCCAGTTTGACGCCCAAGACAAATTCTCAAAACAAATTCATGTCCAACATTTCAGAATCACATTTTCGTATTAAGCACTCCAAAATTCCACGATAACGCTACTCTGTTAGGCTAAACCCAGCATAGAGTTTAAATATAAACTCAAACTCAAACTCAAATATATCTTTATTCGATTAGACTTTATACAAAGCACTTATGTTATGTAAATAATAGTTTATTATTTATGGTTTATATTTTACTCTTTTACTGTACTCTTTTGTTTTGCTTCTTCTCGTGTTACCTATAAAATACAGTCGTATTCAAAGTTATATTTGCGTTTACTTTCCTAATCTAGCAGGTTATGGGCCCAGGGTGCCTTCTGTGCCCTGCGTATTAATTCGTTTAACGTTTAGGATTGTATATTTTTATATTTCCGTAATACCAAATTTTCAAACATATTTTTCGTAAACCAACTCCAGTCACGATGGCCGACTCTACGCGTGTTTCATTCAAAAAAATATGCGGCGTCGAGGACTACGCCTCTTGGAAATTTCTAACGAGAATGTTACTCATCCACGAGGATTTGTGGGATGCAGTGGAGGAAAAATGGGAAGCGGAGAATAAAGAGCAAAGAAAGGCGTTGGCACGAATATTGGTAGAGCCGACAGTTCTAACCCACCTTAGGAGCGCGAAAAGAGCTCGTCAAGCGTGGGATAATTTAGAAAAAGTTTACGAAGGAAAGGGGCTGAGTAGACGTCTCATTTGCTTTTTCTCGTGTCACCTATAAAATACGTAAATATCGTATTCAAAGTTATCTAACATACCCAAGACAAGTTAACAAAAACATCCATATTCAACTTCTTGGATTTAAAAAAAGGTGACTTTTCGTGTACAACATCCCAAATTACCCCGACAACGATTGTTTATGGTTGAGAGGGTCGTGGAATTGAGATCAAACTAAAATTATCAAAATAAAAACTTAATTATATATACAAGGAACAGTACTTAAAACTTATAACAATTAGAAAACTTGGCCCAAATCGGTGTCTCTCGGGATCGTGCCAAGAAGGTTGGCAGCATTGCCACGTTATATAGCAATACTGATTCTCTGAGCGAGAAAAGCTCCAGCCCACTTGTCACGAGATGCTTCTTCCAGATGACGTGCAACCTCTTTGAACTGTTGATGAGCATCTGGACCTCAAGGCCCCAGAGTTTCAACCGAAAACGCAGAAAATATGTATCCTTGGCCAATGCAAGCATATCTCCGGTGCTTCAGGCACTCCTGCTGAGCAGCAGTAGTACCGGCAGCAGTACCAGGGACATGGGACGGAGCCAGCGTATCGACACACGTAGCATCCCACACCAGCGGCCGCCCCAATCTCCACGGCACTAGCGACATACCACCCAGCTTCCGGCCATCGCCGAAACCGACTGATTCTAATACAGCAGGTACCCCGGCGGTGGCTAGATTTCAACGTATTAAGTCATTGATGGAAGAATGACGAGAGCGTCTTGACTCTGACCTTAAATGAAGCACGGTCTGTTAAAACACTGATTTCCGAGGGGTGCGTATTCCATAAAAGGATGGACCGGACAGAGAAAGAAGAATGAACTAACCTAGGTTAGTTCATTCTTCTTTCTTTGTTTTTCTTTCTCTAGAACATATTAACGTGCATATTTCTGAAGATCAACATGGTTTCAGGCCGGGTCGCTCAGTTAATTCAAACTTGATGATACACGTTAATTTTGTCTCTGAATGTCTAGATGCAGGGAAGCAAGTTGATACTCTTTATTTCGACTTCAGTACACCTTTGACAAAGTTGATAATGATGTGTTGTTAGAGAAGCTAGCAGTGATTGGTTTTTCATCCGGATTTTTACACTTTTTTGCCGATTACTTATGCGATCGCAAGCAATTTGTTCGATACGGATGCTTTGAGTCGGAGCCTTACACTACCCGGTCAGGAGTTAGTCAAGGATCCGTATTGGGTCCATTATTGTTTTTGGTCATGATTAACGACCTTACATGTAAAGTAGGTTTTTCCAAATGTCTTTTATATGCGGATGACCTTAAGTTATCAATGGAAATAACCACTGTGGAGGACTGTGGACTCCTACAAAGAGATATAGATGCCATATACCAATGGAGTGTCGAGAATAAGCTTCTGTTCAACAGTAGTAAGTGCTACGTCATGACTTACGGTCGAAAGTCACGACCCATCCAATACAACTACTGTATGGATGGTGAATCTATTACTCGTGTGACTACAATAAAAGACCTCGGAGTGACCTTTGATCGAGCTCTTACTTTTAAACAACACATCTCCACCCTTTGCAGGGAATCTTTTAGGCACTTAGGTTTTGTTCTACGTAATGCTCGCGACTTCCAGAACCCTCTTATTATAAAGCTTTTCTCAGGTTTATGTACAATAAAATATATGGCTATTACCCTTACATGTATCCCACAAACTTCCTTCTTGGGGCACTAGGAATGAATACACTGGAGGTACGGAGGGAGTTGGATCTGCTTCTATTTGCCTGTAAGGTCCTTCACGGGGCTATAGACAGTCTCAAACTTCACGACTTGTTCTGTCAGTTAAATGTCCCTAATAGACACACTGCACATAGATCTTGTCGACAACTCAAATTGTTCGTGCAACCATCGAGCCGGACAGTTGCTAGGGCCCAGTCCCCGGTGTGCCACATCGTGAGCGCGCTCAATGCCTTTCTCGTTGCCAACCCTGAACGCGATCTGTTTGCGGACGAATGGAATAAAATTGTAACAGAGTGTCTGGAGTTTTGCGAGGATCAGTATGCGAGAGTGTCCTCTATTTCATAATGTGTTTAAGGTCTGCATTTTATATTATTATAGTTGTTTTGTATATTTGTATGTTTCATGTTAATTATTTTAATTGGTGTAACCGTTTTAGTTAACAATAAATAAATAAATGAGAAGAACCAACAAGGAGACGATTGTCAGTAGAGCGGAGATTTTTAACATAAGTAGAAGTGAGATATTGATAATTAGGGGCTAGATAAGAGGGAGCATTAGGAAAGTGGAGAAGAGAAAAAATTAGAACATGCAAGCTACGTCGCTGGTGTATGGGTAGCCAAGAGAGTTCAGTACGATACACAAACACGTGATCGTACTTACGAAGATTGAAAATGAATCGAATGCAGTTGTTGAGGAGGCGGTCTAGTTCATTCAAGAGATCTGCATTCAGGTCGGTAAAACACACATCAGCATAATCAATAACAGGAAAGACCAAAGTCTGCCCAAACAATGTCTTAGTTTTCGTAGGAAGAAACTACCTCAGTCGATAAAGAGATCGCAGTGTTCCGGTTACTCTCCGGCTAGCTTCAGAAACTTGTTTTTTCCCGCTGAGTGATGCGTCAACGTATCCCTTCCGAAGGGCGAAGGTGTACGCTTCAATATGCCTCGTCTAATAGGTACATGGACGTCATAGAGGATAAAGTCATTTAAAATCTACACCTTTTCTTCAACAGTCGTTACATGGTCGAGCAGTCGAGGCATCCCGCAGTAACTTCGCAAAATCCATACGTCCAAAAAAATGTCTGTGCAGAACCTTGGGTCTAGGTTTCGGAGGTTTCTGTACATACGATAAGAAGACGAGATCATGATGGGAGAAACCAGGAGCGGGATATTGACCATTGATTGGGACTAAGGAGGGGGCAAATGTGATCATAATGTCAAACCACGTGTCTTCACCGCTTATATTGATTTAAATGTATTTATTTATTTTGTTTTTATTTTAAAGTTTCATCATAATCCATTCAGTATATTTTGCGTGAAAGAGCAACAATCATACATCCAAACATCCAGACATACATTCTTACACACATTCACGTTTTTAATATTATACTAGGTTATTCCCACGTAGACTTAATTTTATCGGTGGCTCTATTTCGCGTAACCCTTTCTAATAAAAGCAAGCAAGCTATACGCACTTCTTCTCACATCAGCTATCTGCCTGTGAAAGTTCCGTCAAGTGCAGTTGTCTATTTTCACAAAAGCTCGAAATCCATTCATAATAAAATTGTCACTTGGATAAAAGCTTGACGACCAATGCTAATGAACATGCTTTGCGTGTCACGGGCACTACATCAGACCGTTGTGTTTTTAAAATACTAGAATGCTTGCTTCATGCGCTCCGCCAGTAAGACAATAAGCTTGTAAGACTATACTTTTATTTTGGATAGAAAATAAAGCTTATTCTTCGATATATTAAAAAAGAATTTTCTTAACACGCCTGGCGGGTTACCGGCATCTGAAGAAACATCTACAAGAACACGCCTGGTATGTCAGCGGCACTGAAAGTGTTAAGCTTATTTTATTTAGCTACAGAGTTCACATTCTAAATACGTAATATCAAGAACGAATGTCAAAGTTATCTTTAAAAATAAATATTACATTGGTTATGTACATAAGTAGGTTATAAAATAAAATTATTTTTTATTTTAATATTCCTTTTTTCCTTTTTATTTAATTTTACTTCTTATTATATATCTCCTACTGTTTTTAAATCGGTGTGTAGGTAAGTAAAAGCGGTGTGGACCACTCAAACAACTCAAATTTAAATTTTGTTTATTGTAGTATAGTTTAAAAGTACCTACCTTATGAAATTCTGAAATTATTTCTTTAAAATAATTTTAGTTTTCTCTTCTTTCTCGGTTTACATTTATGTAAAAAAAGAATTCGCACTTTTTAGTGTTTTTTTTTGTAAAGTACACCTTATCCAGTCACAAATCTATGTGTTAAGTTCTCGACAATACGAATCAATCAAGCCCAAACAGCAGGTACTGAATTTACACCTCCATTTAATAGTAGTTTAGTTAGCTTGAAATACTTAATGAACGTAATTAACAAACGCACTAGTCGCCACTAAGAATTTAGAAGGTTCCCCTCGATTTCTTATGCATACCATCATCAGAACTCAGCCAAATTAAAATGGGACTACTTGGGGAGCATCATCCTTCCAATAAAAAAAGAATCATCAAAATCGGTTCACCCAGTCAAAAGTTCTGAGGTAACAAACATTAGAAAAAAACCAACCTCCCTCTTTTTTTTGAAGTTGGTTAAAAAGCGTATCTACATCATGTCACACAAAATAAATGACGGACGCGGTCCGGCACTACTCGACGCTCGTCGTATTGTACCTACGCTTACACTCGCACGACCTTGAACGATACACTTATTGTATTCTGTAATGGACTTTATTGCTGTAAGTATAAGAACGATTTCGCGTGTACAGAATGTGTTGGCGTTTGAAGGCCTTATTACTTGGTTATTTTTGTTATGTTGCTAAATGATTAGTAGGTTAATTCTGCCATTATTGAGTGTAAAATATGAAGAATAATGAAGTCTACCCAATTTTTGCCCGTTTTTATTTATGGATGACTCATAAATCACGAAAGTACAAAATTGATTAAAAAAAATACAAAGCCCTATAATCAGCAGGTTAATTTTCCATGGTTCGTGTTCGCAATAAAGTCACTATGGTAAAACACAAAATTTCTTTTCTTTTGATATTTTGGCTATCGAGCTATTTGAAGTTTACCGATTCTGATACAATATTTGAAAATTATCTAAGTTGCCGAGTTGTTACAAGGCTAATTTTATAATAATATATAATTTTGAAGAATTTGTTGAATGTTCTGAAAAGTTTACAGCGTTGATATTTGTAGATTGGGAGTAATGCAATTAATTGCCAATTTAAAAAAATGAGGGTGTTGCCGATATACTTAGTGGTTAATTTTCATGAACATACACGAGAGGTATGACCAAAGATAATATTCTGAAAAAAAAATGCAAGTTTTAAATAGGTCCGGGTCAAACCGTAATTTCCCTGGGCTATTATTGGTAACTAAATATAAGATCTGTTTTCGTTTTCATGAAATGTATAAGATGTTAGCTGAGATTTAATTTCCTCAACCTTCTTATGGGCCTAATATAAACTGTATACTTTTTATTTTCATAAAATTGCCATTTTATATATCTATAAGTTAACTAAAAGGAGTTGTATATATATTATACTAGTATGCATGACACACACGTTCATATTAAAATTCTTAACAATTTGCCTCTGCAAACGACCTCTGTCGTGGATTGAGCCCCACCAGTTCGTATTTTTAAGGATTATATAGGTTAGCTTTTAGTAAGTTGGCTTTAGTAAGTAACTAACCTATGGCAGCTGGCCTGGAGAGCGGTAATAGTTGTTGCGGCAGACTAGTGATAGGCGCAGGCGTGTCAGGCACCTCGCTGAAGTGCAAGTAGGCTTCACCCACGAACGTGTTGCTCATACTGAACATATCCTTGTCCTTGACCGTCAGGTGGATCAGGCCGTCTGGCACGCGACGCTGTTCCGGTGTCAGCGAGCTAAATAACACCAAGCATATCATTATTACATCGGAAGCAAGGTCGATGATGCATGGCTTTAAGGGCACTTTCCAAGCGTTTGGTGCCCTAATGCCTCGCATTACGGCACCAAACGTTAAACACTTGTCATGCAACGGAAACTTTTGTTTTGCCTTCTCTGTAATTTATTCCTTCGTTGTTTTCTTTCTGTTCATTCTTTCTTATGATCCATGTCCAAAGTTATAGGTTTTAACAGGTTTTGACGCTGACGATATCGCCTACGTATTTTCCTCATTTTGTATAGGAACGTTAAAATCCGCCCCATGTGATGAGTGTAGGAAGTTTTACGTCTCCATATAAAAATAGCGCAAAACGCAAGGTCAAGCGACGTCGGTCGAACGTGTCATAACCTATACTTGAGGCACTGTCAGTTAACCCGTCGACGTAGCGCGGTAACGTACACATAGGACCTCCAAGTTTGGACCTCATCTACAAGTAGACAACATTAGACCTTGTGCTGTTTGGACAGCAACGTCACACAATGGGAGATCCCAATGTTCATCAAAAAACTTCCAGGGGCTGTATCCCTATAAGAAGGGGCATGCAATTTACAGAAAATTTTAATAATAAGCGTCATTGTACTTACATGTTGAACATTTCATCATACAAAGGGAAAAGGTTTTTATTGTGAGTTTGTGTTTTCGGCTTCACGATGTTAGCAAAGGTATCCTCCGGTAATAACGCGGCGCGGACGTACGAGTCGCATAAACCTGCAATAACAACACGTACATATAGTACCTCATACATTTTAGATCTTGGTCTTAACTGCTGTCCTTGTGTCACCCTGAACATAATCAAATCAGTGTCTTAACAACGAGTATTCTTTGTGTATCCCTTTTTCCTGATTGGTGCTTGGGCGTAGCATTGTGATTTCACCCAGTGTTTCATGCCCATAGGATAAGATTTAAGGGAATTTTAAATGGTAGAATAAAGTGGAGAACGTTTATTTAGCCTTTACCACGCAAACATCTAAAGCAACACGCTTTGTTCCCATGGACATATAATAATTTTCAGCTAAATCGGGTTTAACTTGAATACGTAGCAGACTGCAGACAGACTAACTCACACCACAATAATCTCGAACTGCAATTGCTCTCGTCATTTAAAACATGACAGGACATTATACCCATTTGTAATATTTAAGTACATGGAATATGATAAAAACCATAATCACCATTGGAATCAGTAGCAACCAAATTCCTCGCGTTCATGATTTCAATTTTCAAGTTGTCCTCAACAAACTGCGCCCGCACAGTCAGGATTCCCATTTTGGGCTCGTTAATGGCTTGTTGTTCCTGCCACCTTTCGAGGTGGAACTGATGAATCAGGTCTTTGGTTTCCATGCCATGGAGTTTGAGTAAATACTCCACACGTTTGAGTGTCTCCGATGTGTAAACTTCCTTGTCGTCTTGGCGGAATGAACGGATCATTATTTTCAAACACTCGTGCAGGTTCGAGAAGAAAGATGGCGGACGGCGTTTCTGGAAATTTATGATCGTTTATTATTATTTTAGCTCAATGATAAGATGATAGCTCAATGATACATTAACATTATGCATTCTCTAAAATTGTTAAAAAAAAAATAGTTTTTTCAAGTAAAATATTGTTTTTCTTATAATTATAAATGTAGGTCAATCTCACTACAGTGCTTTTATTAATTAAATTACAAATTATATTTATGACAATATTAGAGAATGCACACAGTGGGTAGATCAAGAATGAAAAGACGGCCATCACAAAATGATATTTGGAATATTGTATACATAGGTAGGACCCATCACCAAACATGCACAACATGATACAAATATTTCGGAAAAAATTGATAAAAATTCTTATAACTTACTTGAAATATGATTGCTTAAAACCTGACGATAGTCATATTTGATACCCTCACCTATCATGCAAGGCCGATTTTGTTGACAATATAATAACCAAGGATGATTCAAAACTAAACGTGCCCATGCAATGAATTCTTTGAAGAAACAACTATAATAATAACTAGAGTTTTTACACACCCATATTTATCATTAACATTTAATCTAGTTTCATAAAGGAATTCCCACATATTTTTAATCCGTATCTAGGTCTAATTGACAAAACTCACAATGCATTATACGAACTAACATAAGGAATATTCTAAAGAGTAACATTTAAGTTCATACACATTTCGGACCAACTATAGGTACATAACATTGTGCACATAAGCTCAAAGACACAAACATACACAGCCTCTTATATAAATAATGCGCCAGAGTTACATATTTTTGTGCATGGAACTCTTTGTAACGCTATTAGTTACAGGGCCGTTTTAAGGGAGTTTTACGTGTTTTGGCAAAATCATAGTTTATAAAATGCCAAAAAACATAAAACATTTTGTAGATCAAAGCGGACCGGAGCACAAACACAGCAATATATTATATGTATAACATAAAAGTGTGTGTGTATATGTCAAATGTTACCGCGTCTAAGTGGGCGGCTGCCGATTTGCTCAATCGTCTCGGGTCGATATAGCGAGTTATCTTTGCCCTTCGGTGCTATCAAACAACATAAACACAATTTATTTTTCACGCAGACGTATTAGATCAGAGCACAATTTGATAAAGTGAATAAAATATTTAATAATCAATCAAAATATAGATATAAAATAGCAACAACTGAAACATACTTTCAAGGAATAAAATCGAGGAACATACTACGTACGTAGTAACTACTAGTAACTAATTGTGATGAATAATAAATAAATAAATAAAAAATTAATTGTAAGCTTTATTAAACTGTATTGCGGATAAAAAGATCATATTTTAAAACCTCAATAATTTTCCTAGAAAGAATAAATTTAAAAAATATCAATTTATGTACTGAGACTTGTCGTGAAGTGCTCAACTAAGAACATATTGCATCAGCGTGCGTAAATACATAATTATTTACCCGATATAAATGGTAGGGAGAAACTTTATTTTTTCCAAAATATCTACGTCTAAGTGAGCGGATACGGGTGACCAGTTTCTCTTTCTACAAACGGAAATTATTAATGTGTTAGTACAGCTATGAACAGGTTAACTAGGTTAACACTACATTTTGTTATTGTTAAGTACTAATAAATAATATTATTTTGTGTTCACTCGTTTGCCAATTTAACTTCTTTGGATTTGCCAGTTAAATATATGTGACAACTGCCCAGTTGTCAAATGAATATTATTTGCAACTTCCTAGTTGCCAATTAAATATCTTTAGGAACTAGATTGTTAAAGCTTAAGACATCTGACAACTAATTCATACACATCAATCAAGAGAATTCTATTGGATAACTCCAAATTAATTATATTTTACAGTAGTACCCTTAAACTCCAAAATGTAATTACTTAGGTGTAGTAATCGGCCTTATACCAGGGCCTTCGTAGTAGAAGCTTAGGAATTTTATTGATTTTATTTTTCACTGTCCAGAACTATGGTTAATAAATGAATACGTTAGTCTAAAAACAGCTGTTTTAGTAGGATACAAAAAAATGCCATTATACAGCTGTTAGCTAGCACAAGAATATCTAAAGCAAAAAAATAAGTTCCACAAACCTCTAAGTTGGCTTGAATGAGTTCGTAAAGGACCTCTCCAAGTTGTTCCCAAACTATGTCGAGGGTTCGGGAGAAATTCTCATTGTTCAAATGTTGGTACAAGGTGTCAAGGTTAGCTTCCAAGTATCGCATGACGCGGTCCATGCTAGAACAGTCTTGGTGCAACAACTCTGCCCCTTCTACTAAGAAACGTGTGATGGACGGCATCATCTGAAATGGAACAATTTAATATCACTGGATAATTATCTCAAAAAAAGGTAATGATTTTCTATAGTTGACAAGATGACTCGAAAGTCGCGTACAATCAAGTGATGTTATTAATCTAATTTAAAGGAAGAATATGATACGTGCATTTAAACTTTAGAGCTAGTGTTTTTTGATCGTGACTCTTCATGTTGTTGTGCTTAAAAATAACTCTATTGTACTACAAACTGACGTCTTGTCTTCATTTGTGGCAAATATTTAAATTATGTTTGTTTTAAGGCTGAAACACAGAATTTGGCGTGTACCTAACAATTAGACACAGACATTACCTTTTTGACCATAACTTCTAGTAGGTCCACAATTTTGTTCTTGACTGTATCAATTGCATTCGCAATCACATTCTGTAGTGTTTCTTTGCACCTGCAAGGCAATATTAGGGGTTTATTAGCCTAATAATTACTTAATTACTTAATTTTTTACTTAAGGACGTGTTATTCTTTAGATTAAGATTATTTTCTAAATTCGTAAGTAAGCCTTCTCGAAGGGTAGGCAACACCACTATCATAGAATATCTTCTAATGACGAATGCTGACTTTCTTTTTGCTATGATGCTCGTCGTGTGATGTCACCTCAATTCAGAAAATCATACAGATATCACTATTTTACTTCTTAACCTGTTAGCCACACTCCACTCTCTCTATCGGCCACGTTCATAGGCAGTAGTCACATAAAAGGCAGACTTCGCTCTTTTGCCACCTTCTTTACACAGTATTCATTTACAACTTTTAAACGGATTTTAAGTCAGTTTTCAGAAAAAAATAGAGTGATTAAAGAGGATCATATGTAATACAAATAACTCAAAGCGAAGCGATGGCGGATCGCTTGTCGGAGTTTAAAATAATGTAATAATAGTTACCTTTGTGCTTCTAAAGGCGACCTGGCCTCACACATGGTCTGTATGATGTCGTCCATCCCCAGCTCCTGTACGAAGGGCTCGAGGCTCTGGCGCACGTAGTCGATGTTATTGATGGCCACGCACCACTCGGTGGTCACCTCGAACCGTTGCTCATACACCGTGCTCACTGCGCCCACGCACTCCACACGACCCGCCATCTTGTCCGAATAGAACACGCAACAACGGCATATGTCCTGCAAATTATAACAATACACTTAATTAAATACGGATGACAAATTGCAAAATAATATTCAGGTTTCGCATCACGTACAATACTGCGCATTATAGAAGCAGCTGCTTAGTTAGTCATGGTATAGACAGACGGACTAACAAACAGACAGATATCGCTACGAAAATCTAAACTAATATATAAAAGCTAAAGAGTTTTTGTTTGTTTGCTTGTAATCTCAGGTTAAAATATTTTAGTGTAAGACAGCCCAATTATCGAGAAAGGATATAGGCTATATATCCATGCTAAGACCAATCGTAGGTTATAGCATTCTATCAGCAGTTTAGACATTAAATTCTACGGACAGAAAAACAAACAAGTCGATACTGCGAATTTTGTACAAATGGGTTTATAATGTTGACTAGTCTGAATTAAATACTCACATCGATAATCTTAGCAACAAATGTGTAGCAGCCCTCGACATCAGGCCAGGCCAGCTGCTGCCAGAATATCTTGATCTGGTAGAATATAGCCAGGGTGTCCACTCCTGAACTGCTGTACTTCACATTAGTGTCAACTGGAGATAGGTGATCCAGATCCACAGCTTTCTCAATGCGCGTGAGTGCTTTGTAAGCGGCTATGTCGAGCCACTGAGCCACTCCGCCGAAGAACCACGAGTGGAAATTTGATATGGCGTAGTTATTCCATTCCGTCTCATTCAGGCCCTGACCTAATCTGCAAACGATATGGATAGATCAATAAGTTTAAATGGAATTGGGACTACAGGGATATTAATTGCTCCTTAGTTTCGCTCACGGTCATATAAAAAGCCCCAGCTTATATTATGATTATATTTTACTTTGTATTATAATGTGTAAATGACAGTTAAAATATGAATACTCTAAATTCATCGCAAAGTAACCAAATAAAACCCATCATTCATTGCCTTACATCTGAGAGCACACACTCTTCACGCGTAAAAATCAAATATTTACCTTTCCAAATCGATTGCTTTAGAACAATAAGGTAGTTAATGGCATTGTGATGCGTGTTAAATGGGCCAGTGTTAGTCTACATTGTACTGTGTAGTCTACACTTTACATATCCACAGTAGGCACGTGACATGTTTGTTTATTACAAGCGCTCCTTTAAAGTGGAGTGCATGCATCAATAGTTTACACAACACTTCTTACCTACTTAATGCACGGATATAGTATTATTAGATCACATTATCTTTATATATGCCGATAAATAAAATTGATGTGTCAGTTTGTAATTCCAAAACAGTTTTTCACTAAATGGACACTAAAAAAAATTATGATAAAAAAATCTTTGTCTGTCTACATGTTCCGGCTCTGAAACGGCTGGATTATTGGGTACGATACTAATATCTGTTGGAAAATGGTAAATCTGATGGAAAAGTGGATTTACATTCGTCTTCTTCTAAATCCTCGGTGGGATTCGAACTTGAACGCCGTTGTAGTTGACAAAACAACAAGGCCACCGCGGCTCTACTATAATACTATATGGTCTATTTGAAGGTACTTGTGTAGGTTACTTACGTCAAAAACCTTTGCAGCGTGAGGTACAGTTCGAAGAGGGTCGTGCCCATAGCCAGCGGTTCGTTGGTGACTTGCGGAGCGCCCATACCGGTTTCGCCATTGAGCCCGCCAGCCAAGTGGACCGTTGATGTAGAACCTTCGTTGTAGTTCAGCCTCTTCAAGCTCTTGCACACTTCTATCACCTGCGGCTCCACTAGAGAGGCTATCTTACTCTCATAGACGCCGTACAAGGCTTTTGAGTACGGGAAACTCATTACCCTGTAACACCAATGGGATTTACTATAATGTTGGTGCGGCTGCATTCAATTGTTTCTTACTGCTAAATGTGGTCATCCAAACAAAGAAGGTGTGTTTGGATGTCTTAACTCAATACAGATAGATTTTGAGCATGACATCTCAAATCAAATATTCAATCGATATACATAAATATTTTAAACGTTTGTATGTAGGTAATGATAAAGAAATACCACCAAGTGACATAGTTTTTATTGTTAATCCTACGCGGGTAAAACCGCGAAGCTAGTCTTTCAATAAAATGTGAATTTTCCAAATTATAGTGGAACACTTAGGTATCTTTACCTCTATATACGAAAGGGGCAGCGAAAAAGGCGAAGTATAACTAAGACACTATAATGATGCAGCGATTGCAATTGTGAAAACTCACTCGATAAATATTCTGTCGTAATATTCCAAGGCCCTCTGCAAGTCTGAGCGGACCAGTTGTATAACTCTGATTAAATGCTGAAGTCTCGAGTCCTCCGTGTTGTCCTTGCATTCATTGTTGTCCAATATGTGCACGAACCAGTCGGACGCACCTTGGATCACCGCTTGGTTCAAGACCTCGTTTATAGTCAGTTTCCCTGCATCATCTCTCAACCACCCGTACAAATTAGCAGGGTATAAGTCTATCGCATCTGGTACATCAATAACGGAGAGTTTGTACAAGATCTTGAGGACCTCTCTGAGGGTTTTCATGACATTCTTATCCCCGGCTGTTTTCTTCCTTAGTTTTCTGACGTGACTGTAGCACGTTGGCAGCAGTTTCTTCGCACCGTCCCAAAACAGCTTTACGTTCTCTTCATTCACCAAACCTGGAAAAGCCGAATCTCTAATGTAATCTTGGGTGCATAGAGGATTTTAGGAGATTCTTTGATGTATATAGGTGCCGGAACGATTAACGAGCCCTCACCGAAAATAGTGGGGGTAATTGCGCATGTATTTTATTCGCGTCGCACCATAAGGACAAATATTGTTAGACATTAAAAATTACTGCGCATTCAAGGTCAGTGCTTATACCTGGTGACGGCGCACTCTTTTTAAACTTATATCATAGGACAGCACCTATAAAATGTATAGTCCTGAATGAATGAGTGACTGATAATAACAACGCCCAGCCTAAACTGCTAGTCCTAGAGATATGAAATCTGGAGGGTATGTTCTTTATGTGTTCTTAGTAGAATGGGCCGACATAGAGAGAGAGAAGTATCCTGTCGAGGCACTTATTGTGTTCAGCTTAGCTAGTTCAGCAGATAAATTACGTATGTCAATGTCTCCCCGAAATGACTTCACGTTCGTTCACAAACATCGTTATTTTTAGACATAAGTAGGTACTTCTTCCTCAAAAGGTGTGACTAATGTACCTATTTAAATTTCAGTGCTTCCACTAAAATAAATTCAATGGAACTACTTTTGATATTTCTCAACTTAGTTGAACAATCAATTTTGTTGAGTTGATCAGGAAATTTGATAGTGAATTTTCATTCCCAGCTATCGAACTTGCATATTCACATAATAATATAGGCGACCGAACCACGTAGCAACCACGCTCAGTCATGCTCAATGATAAATGTAGGTACTCAGTATTGTTTGTATAACATTGTCAATATGCCAACTAAACTTCAGGTCCATGGTGTGGTGATCTCATATGACATGATGATAACCCTCAACGGACGACTACAGAAAACATGTCACTCTATACATATTACAGATAAAATTTATAGATAAACAATGTAGGTAGTTTTATTGTTGAAATATTGTTTCCATGATATTCCAAAACCATTACATATTTAAGATTGTACTTAATCTATGTTGTAACCATTATGTAACCATTGGCATCAATTTTATCGCTTGGTTCATTACAAATCGTATTTATATAATATGTCGCCGAATCAAATCAAAAGATAACGTTTATCCATCTTATATGTATCTATATACTACAAAAAGCTGCATCTTGAATTCCTGGGGCTATTTTTAATTGATACAGACCGAGTGCAGATTAAACTTTTTTGTCAACTTCGATTGGCACCTGGAATTTCGGTCTCGAGCGTTCTAACTTTGAAACTAGAGGCAAGCCCAGATAACATTTTTAATTGGACAGTTATGTGAATGTGTTAGAGAGGTTACTGACCTGACTGCAAGGGTTTAGCGATCTTATCGACAAGCGTGTTGAAGAGGACGAAGCTCAAGGGATGGTCAGAGGTGACAGCGCAGAACACAGACCACTGCGCGAGCCAGTTATCAGTCAGGCTGAGGCCGCTCTGCGCCGCGTGCTGGGTCAGGATGGCTTCAGCCGCCGCGCTGAAGTTGCCACTCCACCAATAAGGCGCCACCTGGGAGGGCAAATACTCCATTTATTAGACAGAATGATTCCAGTCAACATAAATACGCAGTATGCGTGTAAAAGTATCCTGCAATAATACAAACGACTAAAGTGACTGCTAACCCTAAAACGTGAATATTATACTTTTGCGTTTGTATCAAGCCAAGTGCTGAAGAACGACAGGACCTATCCCATTTTAAGACAAATGATTCCACGCTTACAGAACAGAAGTCTTCAGTACTCAAGTAGGAGTGGGTGCATTGATCAAATTCCTGGAAGTAAATTAAAGCATAATCAACCAAATATACTCCTTACCTTAGAACTCTCAAGCTCATGCAGTAGCAGAATCCTGAGCAGATGGCGATGTTCCTGTGCGGCGACCTGTGCGTTCTTCTCGGAAGAGAAGTTGAGTCGCACCTTCACCACGCCCTGACGTCGGAGCTTGCTCTTTTTACTGAGATTGAACCACATCGTCATGCCGCCCGCTGGTATCGACTGGGAATCAAGTTATCGACAGTGAAGGTATTATTTACCTTCCGTATTTAAATACGAGTTCTGATTTAGTCGAGAGGGGGAAATCATCTCTCGATCATCTCGCGTTATTGAGCATAAGGAACACTTATTGCCTGATAGTTACAACAGCAATATCGCGAATATTTAAAAATAGCATAGTTCTATTGACTATAATAGTTTGTTCCCTTACCTTGAGTGGTATGTTAGCTGTGCCGATAAGTTCATTATCGTGTTTGCCTGTAGAGGCTGTGATTGCTATCTCCTTCATTAGTTTCCTCAGACCTTTTACTCCTTTCACTTCGAAAATTTTTGTCATCTTCTCTTTGACTGTCTCTGCGGGGTCGAAATCCCTGAAAGAAATATCAGTTCATAAATGAGAGAATTACAATCAATTTTCTACTCAATCAAACCCTATGAAATTGCATCATTAACAAATTGCCTTTGTCAAAACTTACCATATTTCCAAACAAAGGGAGTCTTCTTGCACACTTCCCGGTAGAGGTCTAGAAAGACAATTTAAGGTAAATATTTTACGCACATCTCATATCATCGTACAAAGATAAAACAAATAGCTCTGCGATGCGCAAGGCCTGCATCACATTCTGCACTGATGGACTCATAAAAATGTTATTGCTTTCTTAATAATACACTATCATACTCAAGTTGACGTAGAATGTTATTTAATGCATGCTTCTTTCTCAAAATTCTTACGGTATTTTTCATGTCCTACTAAACATTTAGACTTCCAAAAACACATCGAATTTCAAAATCGTTCGATATCAGTCTAAATCTAATGTTTCCTCTTCTCTAACCTTATACATTTATAAATTCATAGAACGTTATAACTATTGCTTCCTTAAAAATCCCTACACAGTATTCATTGGCCCTTGGCCCTTTAATAGTAACGCAACAGTTACATTCTATGAATAGTCAAAGAACTGTTAAGGTTCCGAAAGCTTGACTAGAAATTTAATTTGTTTTTTCAACCTTGACATAACATGTTTAGAATTAACAAAAACAAATGATAACAAAAGCCCATTACCTATTTCCGATTTTAACTAGGTACTGTAAATAGGCATACTCACAAAGAAAAGTGTTCCTCCCAAACAGGATTGAGCGTCCCGGACTTCACAGAAGTGTTATATCTGTGTGATGAGTTAGACATGAGGTATATTGTCACGAATGGATCGCTCAGGCCATTGGGGTCTTTAGGGACGAGGTCTTTGCCCTCGATCACTTCCACGTTCAGCATCAATTCTGGCGGCTCCTTGGCTTCAGCTTGAGTTAGGAGCTGTGTGTGCTTATCGTTTGATATTTTGAACGCCTCTTGTACATACGAGAGCATCACACTCTGGCCAACCTCACATCCTATGTCACATCCCCCGACATTGTGTAGGATCTCGTACAAAATTTCCAGGTAAAGTTCATCGATCTGTAAGTTATTACTTCAGTAAAATATATGATATCGACCGATACTTCATATGTTTGAGATTTGAAATAAATTGGATCGATTATACTTTCTACTTAGAATCGAAAAATAATACATTGTAAAATAAAAAGAAACTTATAACGTCTTACTATTACAGAGAGCTCATAGCGAATGCAAGAACACAGAAAGGGAGGTATTGAAGAAGCCAACTACAGTGAGAAATGTGCTCTCAAACGAACTATTGTTTTTGAGCTTGTTCAAAGAAGTAGGTAGGTACCTAGGTAATTTAACAAAGTCATATAAGTATTGTAACAAACAGAAACTATTAAACTTATGAAGCCTAATTACCATGCTCTACTTAAGATATAGAACATACATACCGACGCATCATAATAATATCGTAATTTCATAAACCAATGGAATCCCCAACTAAAACCTTCGTAACGAAACCAACCGGCCTGAGGCTACAGAACAGACTGAATGATTCACTAAAAGTTCACCAACGTTTGAATGACGCGGGTGTCGTGGCAACGGAACCACCGGAACAAACCATGACCCCACGCGACCAAATCCGCGTGTCAAACAGAGGTGAACATCGCTTGTACGTAGATATTGTAGCTACCTAGTACACTAGCTACCCTTCGATGGTGGGGTTACTGCGCCGCCGTCGTGGGAACTATATTGATCTGATAGGAACCACTGCAGGCTATGTATTCGATTTACCGCTCAGTTGAGTACTACGAGTCTATGGCTGTATTTGTTTACAGTAACGTTAAATCAATCGCACTGCTCTAACTGGTTACTTTCCTTGAACAGGTTACTCACCGCCCGTGAGTTTTAAAATACATTTTGGGGATTACTAATGACAAAAAACCGCAGCAAATGACAAATATAACCAAATGATTAAGTATGGCAGCATACGTTAAATTTAAATATATTCTCACCTCATTCTTACACACTCACACACTACGAAATTTAAAAGCGAAAAGAGCTATGCTAAAAAATATAAATTACATTGCATTGGGAATATTACATACAGTCATAGACTGAATGAGCATGCTGGTCTGTCTCTCCAGTAGCTCCTTCTTCACACCCCTGAACTTAGTCCGAAGCGTCCCTGTGCCATTCATTTTGCTAGATTACCTAAGCACTACACATACACTATTTACATAACACTATAGAGGAGAACATGCTGCATACAGCGCCCCACAGTTCATGTCCAAGAGAGTCCACTAATCCACCAACGATCCATCTCACGGGAGAGACGTAAAGTGAAACTGAATCAGTGAGAGCGGCCGGTGCACTGCACGGCGGGCCGGCCGGGAATCGGGACTGAACCCGCACTGCCGCCAAATTCTATTTTTGCAAAGCGCCGCCAACGAAGACGAATGCAAACTCAACTAAATAAAAAAAAGAATTCACCAAAAAGATTTTTAACACCACAGATGACTTCTCTTGGCCGGCATTTTTAGAATGCTGGATAACTTCCTGTGTTTAGAAACATAAATTCGTTTGTAGACCAGACGAACCAATATTTACCCCTTTGTGAGAATCGTAAAGACCATTGGTATTTTATGTAGGTGTAGGTAGTTAGTATGACGTATTACGTCTGTGATTGAACTATCGAGACTTCTGAGTCTAATGCCCATGCTAATGGAGATTTTAAATGTATACTACTCTTCAATGGGCAGAAAAGCTATAAAGCAGTCTATTAATAAAAGTTGTATCGATACGCTAAGTTGTTTCAAGTAATAAATCAAAATATTCGGACACTTGACCTATTGCGTATACATGAGCAGTAAGAAGATACTTTTGTATATTAAAGAGTAAGTAGGCGTACCTTCATTCAAATATGTACGTACATTCCTAACTAGATGTCAGTTGTTAAAGTAGATAATCTCCGGAACTTGTGGTCCAATTTCGAAAGGTTTTTCTCCCTGCACGTAAACGCTGTACCTAATACCACTATTCCAGTGTGATATGAACTTACTTCAAGGAAGCATAAAAATATAAGTACCAAAATTAAACAGTTGTAAAGTTTTCCCGTGCGGAACATCTTTCATTGGTTTGAAGTGAAAACTGTACAGCATCATTTCACGCATGAGCGATGAATGACTCATTAAAAATCAACTGCCTCATCGACGAAAACTGCCAAAACACTAGTTTGAGAATTCCAATTCAGAGAATGTTTATTATAAAATTTAAGTGGCGTTTTAGTACGTAGGTAAAAAGCCAAGGTTCTTCAGCACACCAGCAACAGGCGCGCGTGCTGAGCGATTTATTTATTTTATCAACCACGTGCGTTTATACTCGACGAAAACGGAAACTACTGTTACATATTATGTAGTTTAGTTGTATAAACAAACTTTAAACCCTATGTATAAATGGTGCATTAGCTACTGACTCGAATCGGCAATAATGCAGTCCATACAAGACTATGAAAAAAATACAAAAAAAAAGCTAAATTTTACCAAATAACGTCACGTTAGTCGTCCATCCCACTAAACAACATAGTATAATAAGTACTACCAGTACAATTGAATTAAATCAAAGTATTTTATTATTAAATCTAGGCCTATAATATATGCCTACTTAAATCCATTTTCTTCGAGAGGCTAGCTGCTGCAATTTGGTTGTTCACTAATGTATTTTGAAGTTATCCAGAATCAACACAAGATATCCTGCCAGTTGAGTGAAAACATACGCACAACTTTGTAAAGTGCCGATATTAGATAATTTTGAGTTACCTGGCCGACGAGCCAGATTTATATTACAAAGCGAAATTCTGCCGTTCAAATATAACCAAAGGGGAATGACATTGGAACACACATTGAAATTCTCCAATGTCGCTAGCCATTGAGAACAACCTTGACGAGGAAGTTGACAAAGTAGACAGAGAAAAGTAAAAGAACTTTTGGCTAAATGCCAAACATTTCAACGAGATTTGAGAAACTGATTGTTGGGTGGATGCACCAGCGCTTACAATAATAACAGAGTCGGAACGGACGTCATAGCCTGTGACGATTAAATATGTTATTGATAAATCAAACGATGCACACAGTTTTATCACCTAATCAGTTGTATTATTACGGCAACTATACATGTTTTGGTTTTCTGCAAAAACTTTTAATTTTTATTTAATTTGAAGTGAAATTAGGCAATCCAGGATCAAAGTACTTTACAAATCGTCCGAATGACAAATAAATGGAGGATTATAAAAGTTACCGCTTATGTAATTATGTCTGAATAAGTCAGTGTCATAGATAGAGTACAAAAGACAAACCAAACCTACAGTACTAGTTATTATAACCAAATTTCTGTATAGAAATGGGATCATAAATAAATTGTAATGGAGATGCGGAACCCTTGGGGGGCGAACTCTCGCACTTAACCGGATTTAACTACCCACGACTCAAGATTTCAGAGAAAATGCGACCCACATTCATGATTATGTACAGTGTATCTGAATGTCTAGTTCATTTAGAATGGCATAAACCTGACCGAAATATTCTAGTTATATTCATCTAAAAATAGCATGTGGTGTGGTATTGCACGGCCCTTAGCCAACCAATCGACGTCTCACAAGAACACCATTTTGAAATAGTTGAATTGTTTATTGTTTAGGTAATGTACTGCTAGGGGTATAATTACTATATATTTTTGGTATATTGGCATTAAACGAGCGTGTACCTTTATTTTACTTTCTCTTATGATTTTATGTCTACAATTTTTTAATGAAACTATAAGAATAATGAAAAAAATAAAAACTATAAGAAAAAAGAAAATAAGTCAAGGGCCATAGGATCTTGCTTTACGTATTTATACCGCTCGAGTCACATATTTTAGCAATTTGCTACACATGGACGTAATTTCCTAATTTTCTCGAACCAAACCAACGTAATTGGTCCTTCAAGCCGAATCATTCAAGCGAGAAATTACTTAATACATGATCGCATCTACAGTATAAGTTATATTATGCTTTAAAGTTGACGATTTTTTTTCATTTTGTATGGGTAATGTATGTAAGCGTAAAAAAAGTCTCACAACTTAGTACAAAAAAGCACAAAACGCAAGGTCAAGTGACGACGTTCGAACGGGTCAAAACCTATACTTGCTTGGGGTAGGTAATGGGGCCTTACCATGAGCTCTTATTGCCATGATAGTTTCACTCATTTATGAGACAGATGTATGTGACGTGCATACATCTGTCACTTTCGCACAACTGAATTAACATTGCAATAAGAGCTCATGGTTGGGGCCCTGATCACCGAAACAACATTGCTTTGAAAAGTGATATGAGTGATTCTATTCTATTTGACCTTGTAATTTATTACCTACCTACGTTTGTTTATTTATAGGATGTGGTAGAACGCACAATTTTTACTTGAAAGGCTTCTTGATTCATCATCTCCCTGGCCTTATCCCATGTATTTGGGGTCGGCACTTGATTCAACCCGATGTGGCTGATCACCTGATTTTTATACGAAGCGACTGCCATCTGACCTTCGTAACCCCTTTTTCGAGGAAAATCGGCAATCTGGGTTAAACCAGTTGTCAGACTTTCTTAGGCCTCTGACTGACCTGTAACGATTGCCAAAGATGATAAATTGGCAACCGGGACCGACGGCTTAACGTGCTCTCCGAGGCACGGAGGGAACTCGGGCGGTCACCCATCCAACTACTGGCTAGGCGTATGGTTGCTTAACTTCGCTAATCGAATGATATGCGCAATAGCAACTGTGCCACGAGCTCCTCTTCTTGGTTAGGCTTCTTGATTAGGTTTAAAATATACTCACGTTCCATCCTATAGCTTCAATACACCTGTCTATCCTCTCATGGTCCTCAGGCTCGGAGTCCGTATCGAGTAGTGTCTCGTTGCCACTATCAGAGTCCCTAGCGACACTTCGGCTCTCAGCTTGTAGATCTGTCTCAACTTTTTGCTCGCCATCCTGTTCTTCTATTTCCTTCAAAGGTGCTAAAGGAGTAGACTCTTCTAAGGCAGCCTTTTGTGAGACCTGTTTCAATATGGAACCGAACTTTTCGAAAAAGCTGTCATCTACTTCCCGTATCCTGTAACAAAAAGTAAGTAATCTGATGAGTAATGCTACATACAGGTCCTACGATTTCAAGTAATTATCAGACAATGTATACCTACCGACTTCAACTTGACAGATTTTGATTGAAGATATTAAGCCTACATAGGTATATATGGGCGCGCTCAACCGAGCTGCCATCTAGTTTCAATTGTAGGAAACAAGTCTCAATTTAAAATTGAGACAGGAAACAACACTAGCTACTTTTCGTAATAATGTAATTCTTAAATTTAGGATAATAAATTGTAATTCAGATTCTAGAATTAATTAAAAGTACTAACGAAGTAGAAATTCCTATTTATATAATTTTGTAATGTAATATGAATTAAGTGGGTCACTAATGTTTTTGTTGTGTTTACACTACTGTATGACTTCCGTATGTATTATTTTAAGAAACGAGTTAAGTTAATTATGTAAAATTAGAAGTTTAATTAATGTTTCATTATTATCTAATATTGTTGTAATTATTGAATAATTTATTTTAAAATACAATTATGATTTACTTTTGTAACAAAACTGTAAACTTTATAGGGTGTTTCCGGTTCATTTTATATTGTTATTTAAAATACCTAATTAAGCTAATTAAGATGTATTTCGACTTTAGTTGACATAAAAATAATGTTTTATTGTTTTTAGAATTAAAAAACCTTAATATTAAATAGTTTTGTAATAATGTGAAACACGTGGTCTTGTAATTAATAATTAAATAACTTGGTTAGTCGAGGTTGCAGTAGGTGGCATTCTTTCGCTGATCGTTGAAGAGTAAGGTTGTTAAAGAAATATAATTATTTATCCTGCTGTGTTCCTTATTTTTCTTGACGATTATAATGGATCCTGGGGCGAACTCCGGTGAGGCGCCGACAGCAGCGGTGGGATCGCAGCCCGGTGATCCCGGACCACCACGTCAACTGGAGCCAACTTTCACCATGGAACAGGTCATGAGTCTTGTTAATTCTATTACGAAACAATCGGCAGCTAGTGCTGTGACCGCTGCCCTCTCATCTGGTTCATTGCCATCGCGTCACCATCACGATTTTTACTTGCCGCCTTTCGACCCCGATGAAAGATCTCATGATATTAGGGATTGGTGTGCTCACGTGGACGAAACGATATCAAAATTCAACATACCTTCATACGAGGCCCGCATGAAAGCTATTTTACAACTAAGAGGAAGAGCAAAAACATGGGCTGACACGTGGTCGCTGAGTTCTACCACGTGGGACCAAGTTAAATGTGAACTAATCCAAACGTTTGGCAGGGAATTCCGGTACGCGGACGACGTTCAGAAGTGGAGAGCCTTCACTTCTGATCACGCGTCGAGTTACGCTGAATACGCTACAAAGGCCTGGACGCTGTTCAAGCGAGTCCGACCTGAGGCTTCGGATGCGGAGGTGCTTGATGCTGTGGTGACAGGTATTTTTCCAGAATTTATTCGCTCAGATTTATTACGTATTACGCCAGAATCATTGCCCAAATTAATTTCTGTTTTGAAAACTTATCGCAAACGCAAGCTAGAACCGTCCATAAAACCAAGTATCGATCATCATGACTGCAAAAAACCACGTTTTGCTGAATACAGTGTTTCTAAAAGGGATCATGTTGTTAAATGCTATAACTGTAATAAGGTGGGTCATGTGTCTCGTGATTGTAAGGAAATAAGGGTGGTCCCTAAGGCCAACCCAGTGCCGATGCAAAATAATAATAATCAACCCAATAAACCAGGTCCTTCTAGTAACTCGAATATGGCTAAAAATATTGAGTGCAGGTATTGTCATCGTCCAGGTCACGTTGAAAGGAATTGTTTTCGTCGGCAGAATGATGAGCGCCTCAAATCAATAAACAAGTCTGTAAACTATTGTCAATCCTTAGAACGCAGTCTGATTACTGTAGAAATAGGTGATAAGGGTTATTCGTGTCTTTTTGATACTGGTGCCGACTGTTCATTAATTAAAGAAAGCGTTTCTCTTTCTGTACCCGGCAAACGTAAATGTGTAGACGTTACCTTTTCGGGCATTGGTGGTTCACCAATAAAGTCAAATAGAAGCATCACCTCTGTAGTGAAAGTAGACGGTATTTATGTAGAGCTAGAATTTTATGTAGTTGGTGATACTCGCATGAAATTTGATATCCTTATCGGATTCGACCTTTTGAATGTGCCAGGTCTTAGCGTGACACTGAAGAAAGACAGTATTTCTCTAAAGCGTGAGCTTTTTTATTAACAACGTTTTGCTTGATGTTGACCCGACTTTGAGTCTTGATACTGATATAAGCGATCCCCAACAACTTAAAATATTACGGGAAATACTTACTAAATATAAAGATAATTTTACAAGTGGGAATCGCGTTTCACAAGTGAAAACTGGATCTTTACAAATTAGATTAAAGAATCCGGACAAAATAGTACAGCGACGACCATATAGACTGTCACCTGTGGAACGTGAAAAAGTTAAAGAAATAGTTCAGGATTTGAAGAGTAATGGCATCATACGAGATAGTTCATCTCCTTACAGTAGCCCTATTTTACTAGTCAAAAAAAAGGATGGTACTGACAGGCTCTGTGTCGATTTTCGCGAGCTTAATGCCAATACTCTCAGAGATCACTTTCCTTTACCGCTTATAGCAGATCAGATCGATAAGTTAGGAAAAGCACGCTATTTTACCTGTTTAGATATGGCTGCAGGTTTTCATGGTATTCCAATTTCACCCGATTCGATCGAAAAGACCGCTTTTGTGACCCCCGATGGTCAATTTGAATACTTGCGTATGCCTTTTGGTCTCTGTAACGCGCCGTCGGTTTATCAACGTGCTATCAATTCGGCATTAGGAGAACTTAAAGATAATATCGCGTTAGTTTATGTTGATGACATTCTGGTAATATCCGAAACAATTGACGAAGGTTTGCATAATCTAAAATTAGTACTAGATCGACTAACGCAAGCTGGTTTTTCCTTGAACGTTGCCAAATGCTCTTTTCTTAAAACGCAAGTAGAATATTTAGGAAACCTTATAGAAAACGGAACCGTTAAACCTAGCCCACGGAAGATCCAAGCCTTGGTCAATTCACCCATTCCTAAGAGTCCCAAAGAAGTCCGTCAGTTTAATGGATTAGCTGGATATTTCCGGAAATTTGTGCCTAACTTCTCCTCGATAATGGCTCCCCTGTACGAGTTAACAAAGGCGAACGTTCCTTGGCGTTGGACAGATCGTCATGAACTTGCAAGACGCGAGGTCATTAATCGGCTTATATCTTCTCCCCTTCTGACTATTTTCGATCCCTGTTTACCCACAGAGCTTCACACCGATGCCAGCTCTCTGGGGTATGGCGCCGTGTTAATTCAAAGACAGGATAAAAATCCATTGGTAATTGCTTATTTTAGTATGCGGACGACTGATTGCGAGAGTAAATATCATTCGTATGAATTGGAAACCCTCGCAGTTGTAAAAGCAATTAAACATTTTCGCCATTTTCTACACGGGAGGGCTTTTAAAGTCGTGACGGACTGCAACTCTTTAAAAGCTTCCAGTCATAAGAAAGAGTTGACTCCCAGGGTACATCGATGGTGGGCTTATTTACAGAATTTTGATTTTCAAATTGAATACCGTAAGGGAGACCGCCTTGCTCATGCAGACTATTTCAGTCGCAACCACGTAGATACTGAAAAATCCGTTCGAACTGTCAGTGTCGCTCTACCACCAAAATCGCCTACTCAGGCCTTAAAATTCCTAGTCAACTCGCTTGACCACAATTGGCTGCTCATTGAGCAGAAACGCGATCCTATCTTAAGTAAAATTGTTGATCAATTAAAAGGAGACTCTATTCCCAAATCTATTGCCGATACTTACATCATTACCCAAGATAAATTATTGAGGCGTAAAGTCCAAATTGATAATAAAACTCATAAGCTCATTATTGTCCCTGCTAGATACAGATGGAATCTTATCAGTCACCATCATAATTCTCTTCAACATTTTAGTTGGGAGAAAGTTCTTGCTAAATTACGTGAACAATACTGGTTCCCAAATATGTCGCGGCTGGTCAGAAAATTTGTAGAGAACTGTGTTAGTTGTAGAGTTCGGAAAGGTGTTTCGGGTGCTCGACAGGTTACGCTACATCCAATCGACAAAGTCCCAATTCCTTTCCACACTGTCCACGGCGATATTACTGGACGAATGAATGGCCAGCGAAACGTAGCGGAATATGCTTTTGTTTATATAGATGGTTACAGCAAATACGTTCACATGATCTATACAAATGACCGCACTACGGAAACCGCAATTAAGTGCTTTCAAAATTTTATATCTATTTTTGGCACCCCTACGTTATTTATTACTGATCAAGATAAAAGCATGACATCCACAGAGTTCAAAAGTTTTTGCGAACGTTATGGTATTCAGCATCATGTGGTGGCAAAAGGCGCTAGTAGGGCGAATGGACAGGTAGAGCGCCTTATGAAAGTAATTAAAGACAATATGTCGGTTGTAGAACTTGATATGCCTTGGCACTCGGCTATTCAGGATTTACAATTAGCTATAAATTGTAGTGTATCCAAAAGTACCGGCAAAAGTCCACTGGAAATTTTACTGGGAAAGAAATGTTCACCACCGAGTATTAAGTTATTACAAGTTGATGACGATGTACTAACTGATGATCTAGAATCAATGCGAGCGGCTTGCAAGGATAGGATGGACGAGCGATCCCTTCAGGATAAGTCTCGTTTCGATAAAGGTAAAGCTAAAGTCAAACCTTATAAAGTTGGCGACTTTGTTCTACTTCGGCGCCATGAACGCCACACCACTAAACTCGGTCCCAAATTTGAAGGGCCTATGGAAGTTTTAGAAATCTTGCCCAATGACAGATACAGACTAAAACATGTCAATCTCCGCGGTTGTTCAGAAAAAATTGCTAGTCATGATTCCTTGCGAGCTGCTCCCCTTGCACAATATGACCCTTTTGAAAGTGACTCTGACTCTGAGCAGTCGGCCGTATGGGCGAATAACGATAATTCTGGAGTACCTGTTGAATCACTATCTTCCGCCACTGCATCCGCTAATAACTGTGGGAACATACCAGTTAATTTGGGGGCATCCACTTCCAATAATTAGCCCCTGCTTTATTTTATTGTTGGTTCCTATCCAAAATCCTTCCTTTCGCGCTGGCTGGCCACCATGCGCATCCTTTATACCGGTCTTAGAGGCTATAGCCCAAGAAGGGTGATTGCCTATTTTGATGATGGCTAGACCCCAGGATGGGTGATTGCCTGTTTTGATGATGGCTAGATCCCGGGAAGGGTGATTGCCTGTTTTGATGATGGCTAGATCCCGGGAAGGGTGATTGCCTGTTTTGTTGATGGCTAGATCCCAGGATGGGTGATTGCCTGTTTTGGTGTGGGTAGATCCTAGAATGAGATTGCTAGTCTCAAGAATGATTTATGTTTATGAGTGCCAAAGTATTGTTTTTGACGAAATGTTTACTAATTAATCAAGGCTGTAAAGTTACCATATTATTTGTTAAGTTATCATTTACAAGTTAAGTGTTTATCCTTAAAACAAAAGAGAACCTTGTTATAAGGAAATATGAGATTGGTTTGATTTGATTATGTAATTGTGTGTACATGCAATCTTATATGATTTTCAATTCTGTCAATGATTTTCTAAATTTGTAAGCGCAGAGAACGCGCTTGAGTCAGTATGGCCGTATGGGCGCGCTCAACCGAGCTGCCATCTAGTTTCAATTGTAGGAAACAAGTCTCAATTTAAAATTGAGACAGGAAACAACACTAGCTACTTTTCGTAATAATGTAATTCTTAAATTTAGGATAATAAATTGTAATTCAGATTCTAGAATTAATTAAAAGTACTAACGAAGTAGAAATTCCTATTTATATAATTTTGTAATGTAATATGAATTAAGTGGGTCACTAATGTTTTTGTTGTGTTTACACTACTGTATGACTTCCGTATGTATTATTTTAAGAAACGAGTTAAGTTAATTATGTAAAATTAGAAGTTTAATTAATGTTTCATTATTATCTAATATTGTTGTAATTATTGAATAATTTATTTTAAAATACAATTATGATTTACTTTTGTAACAAAACTGTAAACTTTATAGGGTGTTTCCGGTTCATTTTATATTGTTATTTAAAATACCTAATTAAGCTAATTAAGATGTATTTCGACTTTAGTTGACATAAAAATAATGTTTTATTGTTTTTAGAATTAAAAAACCTTAATATTAAATAGTTTTGTAATAATGTGAAACACGTGGTCTTGTAATTAATAATTAAATAACTTGGTTAGTCGAGGTTGCAGTAGGTGGCATTCTTTCGCTGATCGTTGAAGAGTAAGGTTGTTAAAGAAATATAATTATTTATCCTGCTGTGTTCCTTATTTTTCTTGACGATTATAATGGATCCTGGGGCGAACTCCGGTGAGGCGCCGACATATACCTTAGTAGAATAAAATAGTGCCTAGATATAGGTTGGAAATATTGAAATTTAAATAGACACCTACAAGCAATTTGTATTACCAGCATGTACATTAACTCATTGTAGTGAGTGAGCCTGAAGACATGACATAATAATATGTGTAAGTAAATGTTGTCAGTTATTAAGTATGACGACTGGTGTATCGAGTTAGTCAAGAATTCCCATTTATCTTTGCATTCATCACATAAAAAGCGAGGTGTACCTACAATGAGATCTTCCGTTCAAAATTATTGGAGCCAATTGACTTTGCTTTGAATAAGGTTATACTGTAGTGTCTCGAGGCGTAGTGCAACCGACTCGTTACTCTCATATGATGCTAGTACAGCGATTCTACTCGGCACAATCAAGGATGCGGGGCCAGTGACAACAGTCTGATATCATAGACTACCTCACCATGTATGTACAGGGCTTAGTCAATTTTATAGTTAATTTATAAAATTCTCTAGTGTGATTAAATTCACCGTAATAAATCAAGTTGGGCTTACACTTGGGACCATTATGTTACGTATACATGCATGTACAAACGTAGAGCAATAGTTAGGTAGGTACAGTACCTACCTACTGAATAAATAAAAAAAATATAAAGTTCTTATAAAATGTTTATATATGCTTACATTTTGAGTAAGTTTAGAGAATAAGTATGGCTTTGAGCCCATGGCGAGAGTGGTTATATTGATATACCTACCTAATACCGTCCTGTGTGCGTGTTTTGGAGGATTTTAAATAACTGTCAAAAAACCCCTTGTTCTTCGTAGTGGAGATAAATGAAATGCGAGAGAGATTGGAACATTGTTAAAGAAAAGAGCAACATATCATACATAATATTCCATTGTATATTGTAATAATAGCTAAACAATTTATTTCTAAATAACTTGTTTTAATTCTGTTACCATGAGTATTTTTTCTGAAACATTACATACTATTAGTTATTTAGTACACTACTACAATCACAAGATTCTGGAAGACTTTTTTAGTTACAAGCTAATATATTATATTTAAATATAAAGAATCAAAAACCATGGAACATAATATAAATCATATATTAAAAAAAAAAACCAAATAAAAACTGAGTATATGTGGCAATGTCAAACAGATTACAATTCATAAATGCATTATAACATTAAAATTAACTTTTACTTAAAAATAAATAACAAAAATATTTGGAATATAGACATGTATGCGGCGATACTCCTAAGGAATCTAGAATCTGTTTATTTGTCCAGGCCTGACATCAGTGTATATTTTATATCAGTGTATTCCTCAATACCATGCATGCTTCCTTCCCGACCAATACCAGATTCTTTTATTCCTCCAAACGCCGGTTCAGCAGCTGATATAATGCCATCATTAATGCCTACCATACCAAATTCAAGCTGCCTAGACATTCTAAAGGCCTGGCCCAGATCTTTAGTAAACACATATGAGGCCAGACCACTTCTAGTGCTGTTTGCAATTTTTAAAACTTCATCTTCTGTTTTGAACTTCAGACATGATGCTACTGGGCCAAATATCTCCTCTGTGATTATGTTCATATCAGGTTTAACATCTACCAACAAAGTAGATTCATAAAATTTGTCCCCAAGGTTGGTGTTAAACTTTCCACCAATAAGTGCCTTTGCTCCTTTGGCAACTGCATCATCCACTAAACCTGCAACTTTTTTCGCTTGTGCTAGATTGACAAGAGGACCACAAGTTACTCCAGCCTTTGTTCCTGGCCCCAGCACACACTTCTGGGTGATGCGAGCTTTGAAGCCTTTCACAAAAGCATCAAATACATCTTCGTGGATCAAAAATCTATTAGCTCCAATACAAGCTTGACCATTGTTTCTGAATTTTGCTAACATAGCTTGATCCACTGCATGGTCAATGTCAGCACTGGGGAAGACAATGAATGGAGCATTTCCACCCAATTCCAAAGCAACACGTTTGACACCATTAGCTGCAAGTCCATATAATATCTTCCCAACTACAGTGGAGCCTGTGAAGGATATGCATGCAACGGATTGGTCTTCGCACATCAGTTTTCCAACTGCAGAGGCATTCTTTCTGCTTGTTGTAATCACATTAATGACACCCTTGGGGACACCAGCTTGCTCTGCCAATTCAACTGCAGCTAGAGCGGACAAAGGGGTGTCCTCTGAAGGTTTCACAACACAAGTGCATCCAGCTGCCATCAAAGCTGCTACTTTACGAGTGATCATTGCAAAAGGGAAGTTCCATGGTGTGATCACAGACACAACCCCAATCGGCTGACGGGTGAGAAATATTTGCTTGTGCGGCCATGGGCTGGGTACAATTTCACCATTTACATGTCTCGCTGAATCCGCAAACCATTCCAAGAAAGAATTCCCATAGGTAACTTCACCCTTTGCCTCTGCTAAAGGCTTTCCTGATTCTGCTGTTATGATCTCAGCCAGGTTATCAGAATTCTGCTCGCACAAGTTGAACCATCTCCTAAGAATTTGTGCGCGTTCTTTTGCAGTGGTATCCTTCCAGGTCGCGAATGATTCAGATGCAGCTTGGAGAGCATTCTTAGTGTCCACCACATCCATATCCGGCACCTCTACAATCACACTGTCATCCGCCGGGTTTTGTACAGGAAACACCACATTGCTGCTGGCTTTCACCCATTTCCCATTGATGTAGGCGTCCTTCTTCAAAAGATGCATTTGTCTGATTTGACCAAGATATAATTTGTAATTCTTACAAAGTCCAACTCGCAGGAAATCCATTATGTCAATGTCACACAACCTCCACTGAGATCGACTGAATGCGTATTCACTGAGTGAGATAAGACAAATGCGATAGCAATGACTTTAATATTATCTTCTTGTTTATAATGATAACCAATGTAACTTCTTGACAATTTGAATCTTGTGATGTGATACACATACGGCAATTATGAAGAACGAACAGCCACTGTATCTACGTTAGACACACATGGTCGGTTCGGTAATTTGTATTAATTAACCTCTGCCCTTAACCGAAAGCCACCATAAATACATTCATTATTTTTATTGTAGATTAATTTGCTTGCTTGCCTAGCAGCGCAGCACCTTGTTTGACGCAAGGAAATTAAAAATTAGTTTGACAGTTAGATGATTTGACAACTTGGATTGACGTATGCTTCCAGTCAAGCTAGTCAAAAGAAACGTTGAACGGACAACCAATTTTTACAGTATATCAAGATTTTAATTTCCACATCGCATCTTAGTTTTAAAATCATTAAAATTACCCCGAATTAATATTTATTTATATCAAATGAATTGTTAAATATAAAATAGTGCTTGATTTCTGAAAAAAAATATTAGTAATGTAAGTAACGTAGGCTTTATTACCACTACCTTAGATAGGGTCTTTAATTCTTTAAGCATTTTGGCTTGGCTTGATTTTAGTCCCAACAGTGGCGATGACTAAGTTCCACGTGATTTTTAATATATTTTATGTAGGTACAAGTGCCGTCACGAGCTACGAGGGCGCAGCGAAAATAGTGGTGATACCACGCATGTTTTTATTCGACTCGCGCCATACAACATATAGACCGAGACCGACTCATAAAAAGACTGCGCATTCCAGGTACCCGCTCATAACTCGTGACGGGACTTGTCACAGTTTATTTAACGAGTGCCTCAGAAACTAAATTTACTTACACAGTTATTTAAGGTATTAACCTAGTAAATACGTTTAAAATACAGGTAGGCAGTGCTATTTACCTAAGAAAGAACTAAGTTCTTCTACGAAATATTGGAAAAACTGCATTTGCCAGTGTTGTTTTGAAGAAATCATATTCAGATACACAGGCAGATGCGGCCAGATGACTACATTTTACCCTGTTTACTGGACACTGGTATTAAGTCCGAAAGTAAGACCTGCATATTATACATTTACTAGTAAGTTGGTATTTTAGATTTGTACTTAAAAATTCCAAAATATCTGCCTATCTGCATAATATTTAAAGCTATAGAATCTCCTTGTTTACAATCAGCACTTACTTGCTTTCGTGCACTACATCTTCGGTGGACTTCTGTTGTTGCAATTTTTCATAAAAGCCTTTCCACATTGACTCTTCATCCATTTTGTGTAACAATACCTACCTACTTTGCTATCCAAAATAAATAACAATTATAATTTGGTGATTGTATTCTGATAAAAGTCAGTGGGTGTTTCCAAATTGGAGGCCCAGGCCAGTGTGCAGAATATACCCACAACGGACAACAAAGTGAATCACCGGCACAATCGAGTCATGTTTCTCGAGATCAATGACGTAAACATCACAAGTTAACTCGGGTCTTAAGATTCGCCGATAGACGGAAATAACGTTATTCACATCAATAAGGCGGCTGCGAGAGCAAGATTCAGCCCACTTAGAGGTCACTGACACGTCTGTTACACTTTCAGACTCACTCCACTAAAGGATCTAGCAAATTTTGACAGTCAGATGCATAATCTTTGTAAACAAATATTCTACACGGTTTGTTTTGGTCTTGTGCACAAGCGGCGAGGCAGACTGACGTAATTCTGACTGTTTCAAGGTGCGTGCCGGCGACCGTTCTGCGCGCACCGCCACTACTCCGCTAACTAACCAATCTGCATCATCACACGTGCTTTTGTAGTGTCACACAATCCCTCCGTAAATATTTGAACACTAATCGTTATCTGCTCATCATATCCTGTGCCATTGTGCAGGAGTACCTCAAGGTATACCTACTTAACTACATAATTCGTCGTGGTTCTAGGTACTTACCTACTTTTCTTAATAGAACCACAAAAGATATACCTAATAGTAAGTATAAATATCTGAAGTATCCATATAATGTACATTTACTTCAGTCATTTTGTCACATCGTTAGGTTTTCGTGATAATAGCCTCAGACCAAATGCTTGAGCTAAATATCCTGACAATAATATACCTAGGCATTCAGGTAATAAAGAACTATTTTAATTTCACGGTTTAGTTTAACTCGCGTGCCGAATAGTCCCCAGATGCCCTTGGAGGCTAGATTGGTAGGACGCTACGTCTACCTCATTATGTGCAAATCAACCTAATAACAAGCAGTGACTACAAAACAAATAGTCTTACTTTGTTTAAATTAAAATATTCAGACATATGCCGTCACCGTATGACACCGCATTACCTGGCACACAGCACACAGTGGCCTATGCTGGAACTAAGCGATGATACTTAGGTAGCAAACACAAGCTATCTACCAATGATAGATAGTAAACATGATCTTTATCAACGCTGCCTTGCAAGAACACACTCGTGCTGTTTTTGTATCAAACTCTGTCTTCGATGTTCCTAGGAGCCTGGTAGGAATAGTTGGTGTGTTAAGTCTACCGGTAGATGTAAAACGATATGCATACAAAAACACAACGAAAGTAAAATAAGTCTTTATTGTATTGATTCAAAGCAAGAGCTACTTATATGCATCACTCGACACGACATGTATGCATCAGACACATGTTGATTATACTATTAAGCAGATGACGTTATATCACGCACATTTGTGAACACTATATCATCGAATAATGAAAACTATAATTTAATGAAATGATATTTTTAATTGTCTTAACGCGAACGGCAGACGTTAGCTTTGAGACACGTTTGTACTCGTAGAATGCCAAAAATCATCCTGATAAAAAATGTAAGCATTGAACCATCAAGGCCGCTTCGAGCACACAGAACATGTTCTCACAAATCATACCTATCTATTACATTAATTATAACAAATAGTTCAAAGCTGAGGAAGTAGATACCTTTAATGTACACGAGTCAGCGTTAATGCACACAGTGTTTTGTCTGTTTGCTCTTTGTTTCTGCATGTGACAATGCCTCGGCACACATCATTATACTGGTGCTTTTATCCTTTGCAAAATGTGGCACTATGTACCTACATACGAAACTATTCTAAAGAATACAATTATTACATGTGTTGGAAAGTACACGTATTTAAGAAAATTATTCATGCGTTCTGAGTCGATGCATTAGCCAGACATTCACCATAATTACAATCGTTAAATGCTGTCTAGTTAATCTTGTTATCACATCATTTATTGAGACTGCTCAGTACGTAGCTAGGTGATTACCTAAGTATCACGAATTTTAAGCCCAAATTAAGATGGGTTCAGACAATCGCATCGATTTGCGATTCACTGACGTAAGCACACTGCAGCAAAACTGTGTAAACACAGTAATTTCTTACATTTCGCGCGTAAGCTTGGTCGATAAAACAGTCTTGTGTAACACATTTTTTAGGGTTCCGTACCTACACAAAGGGTAAAAAACGGGACCCTAATTCTTATACTTAGCTGTCCGTCTGGACCAGGTTCCCATGAACCGTGATATTTAGGTAGTTGACATTTTCACAGATGATGTATGTACCTACCTATTTCTCTTGCTGCTATAACAATACAGACTAAAGAACAGAATAAAATGAATATTTCAGGGGAGCTCCCATACAACAGAAATTTTTGGCTTTCTTCTAGGTAATGGTACGGTACCCTACATGCGTGAGGTTGACTCGCTCTTTGCTGGTTTTTATAATATGCTATGTTAGCTAAACGTATTTGGGTGGTAAAGTCGCACTTTATAGCGTACGGTATTAAAGACATTGATATTATACTTTGAATATCAATGACTAAAGTTCATAAAAAACGTAGGCACTAAAGCACCCTCACCACTACTACTAGCACTACATTACCTTTCAAATTTCATTTGGCTAGTCTATTTTAAGTCTTACATAATTATAAGTAAAGTGATTCATACAGCAATAGGTAGTGTTGGATATAAGACCGTTAAGATACTGTAAGAGCAATAACGGTACTTACTATTACGTCCATTGTAAAAGCAAAGCTTACCTACATGCAGTTATAATTTTTTATTATTTTTTATCTTGGTCATACAAGAATTACAACGAGTGTAAGCAATCTACAGGATTTTATATTCTTTCTTATAGTACTTTTATCTTATGAAATTGGGCTCATATCATCTAAAACTTTAGAAAGAAGACTTGACGAATGTGTCTGGTGCTTGGACGTGCAAGGATGCGTAGCGAGAAATGTGTCTGTCTGTAACATTTTTTCGACTGCTTTAGACGTGAAAACAGCTACGCTGAACCGATTAGGCTGAAGTTTGGAATAGAGGTAGCCTAGCTTACATACAAATCATTACGAGGACGAAGTAGCGGGTAGAAATTATTATATAGAGGTATTTATCTCATAATTAGATGTATATTTAGTGTTATACATATATATTTTTAGCAATGCATGTACGTGCTGCTGCATAGGTAAATTAATTTAATTAATACATTATTTTAGTGGCCTCATGTCAGGAATTTCCAGAGGAAAAATAATAATATTAGGTAAGTAAGTAGGTACTCAGACTTATCGTTCAATAATGTGTCCTAATTTTCCTCTCTAGTGCCAATCTGGTAGAATATTATACGACTATCTGACTACATAACTTGCATGTCTTTGAAATACTCAGATTCCATTCGCAATGTAGTAAATGAGTAGCTATGATGTTACAGAATACGACATAAGAAACACTAAATAATTCTCAAGCAGAATGGAAAATGGCAAAGCAAACACTAAGTAATTCTCAAGCAGAATGGAATTCAATTTGTAAGCTGTAAAAGAAATCAATCTTACTTTCTGCGGCTGATTATTTCCCGTTCCTGAAGTGTTTTAAATACGAACTTCCAGGGATCTTCACTCACTTTAGTCTGCATTTGCACTAATGTTACACGCATTTCTAATAATAAATTGTTTTTAAATACTTATAGATATAATTCTTGGTTCAATAATCTACACTCTTGTATCAAAAAACATGTCGAACTCTGCGTATGATATAGATATAACCTTTATAAAATAAATACGTTAATGCTAACGTTATGTTGGTAATTTTCAGTCTCCCCGAAGCGCGCCTGTCGCCGACTGGTCGACTGAAGCGTGCCGCATAAGCATTGTTTGTCTGAGGTTTACCTACTCCAATTTTTTAGAGATCCAAGGTTGTTGTATAGGAACCTTTTTTGCGTCGTAAAATTGTTGAGATATGTCGATTAGAATTTTCTCACACAACCTGAATTAAGCTGATCGTTAGCTGAGTTGCGTTTTTATTTTAATAAGCGAATCAAAAGAAGAATTTTTAAAATTACTCATGTAATATTTCGTAACGTAAAGCTTTGAGCTGTGCCATTAAACTATGTTCTATTATGATATATACATAATGATCAACAACAATATTAATGTGGATCACAATATTGAACCAATTAAGTAACAATTTGAGCCCATGAAGAACACTAATCACAGTTCATAAAAATAAAATGGTTAATTAAGTACCCAAACGTTATTTTAAAAAAAGAAGTAAATTACTTACTCTATTGCAAATTCATGCCACAATATTAATTTGCCTTTAATAAGCTACGGAACCTAGGACAATACTGGGGCTCGTTTATAGTGTGCACTTACTGTCCAATGCTAGCTATATCCAAGTGATTAGTCATTAAGGTGTTATTGCAAAGCCCGTTTCAGGTTCTTTACAAGTCGGCTAACAGTCATGGGAAACGGGGAAGGTCAGTTCACCTCAACCTCACCGGTGCTTCAAGATTCATTCAGAGATTATGCACGCGATAATTAAAACAATAGTCGTCGTATTATTTTTCTGTAAACAGTGTTTCTTAACTTATTTATTGTACATAGTATCGCAAGTTCGTATCCCAGCGGGGCCTCGATCAATAAGTTTTTCCAAAAATGTATGTGCATTGATGTCACACCACGTGTCACACCACGTTTACGGTGAAGAAAAACATCGTCACGAAACCTACACATGTCTGAGAACGTGCCTGAGACGGCATTAAGCTCACCATCTATCACGTTGGCACTTAATCATCTTCACCACCTCTGCCTGCCCCTTCAAGGAATATGGGCGTGAGCATATGTATGTATGTAGATTTTTGCAAATGCTGCTTTATCACCTGCTTTGCAAAAAATTATCAACGAACGATGGCCTTGTTTGGTTTCGTTCACAGAATGAATGCATACATTATGACGACTGCAATACATAAGTATTCTCAATTTAATGTTGAGTGGGCAGACATGCCGACGATTTGCATTTTGTCAGTTAAGTGTATAATCAACAACTCTACTTGCTTAGTCAACCCAGTAACTACATTCAAACATAATACTTTGCCAAAGATGATAGTTTTTTTATTATAAACTAGATCTACCCGCGTTTTTACCCGCGTAGAGTTAATTTTTAAGTAGGTCTAAGTTACTCCTTGTAACATTAACTATCTGCCAGTGAAAGTCCCATGAAATCGGCTGATCTCTGCAACGGTTCCAACCGTTGGAACAAACAGACAGGCGGACAGACAGACAAATCAAAAAAAATTAAGTCGGGTTTTTTATGTCAGTACCGTGTATACTTTCGTACGCAAAGCAGTTATGTTGGAATTACAAACAGACACTTCAATTTTATTTATCTGTATAGATAAGTAATGGTAATCACCGTTGCTATTAGACCGCACTTAGTTACTTATAATAGTAGAGATGCAAAAAGTTACCTAATTACGAAATATTTTCAGAATACATGTTGTTATGACAATGAGGCAAATTGCGCATATTTACAACAATAGACATATATTATATTGAGCTCAAAATACGTCTGTACTAAATACCATTCTAGAAGTATGGATATTTCTATAATAATTAATTATTGTTTATTATATGAATACACTATATTTATAATATTGACCAACCTAACTACATTAAAGTTTTCCTTGATAGGTGCCCAAGTTGAAAAGAGTCTTATTATCCCCAAATAGAGTAAAATAAAGTGTATATAATACATGGGGTATTTTTAGCGCAGACCCTAATAAATTTTCTACGTATCTATATATTTTTCTAATGTATCTCTAGATAGACCTCGTAGCATTAGCCACCTACCAGGACTACCAGTGAAAATCCTGTTAAAAACGTACCTACTTACCTACTTTTATATATTTTGCAAGATAAATATTTATGGGATGATCCTAAGGTAAAAAATATCATCTAGACAGGTCCGTGAACGGCTGGACCAATTGACTAATTTATTAGTTTGTGTGTTTGTTATTCTCAGGAGGTTCTTCAGAAATAATATATTAGAAAAAAAATAGTGAAAAAATCTACTTATTAAAATGTGAGTAAGATAGGAACAGAACAGAAGATACCCGTGATATTGAGTCTACGCGGATGAAACCGCGAGACACAGTCAAGTTTGAATAAAATAACTCAGTCAGTGGTTAAGGTTCGTTGTAAGTTCAAAGTCATTTTAAAAGGTCGATGATGCTCTATTTTAATTCGGTAAATTTACCGGTAAGCGGGGGAAATTTCCGGTTATGCCCTAGAGCATCTGGTTGTTGCTTTAATTACATTGTGAAGAAACAAAGACCGTGTTAGGTGGCAGGACAAGAACCTCTTGAAGAGCTTGTTTGTACTGCGTGCGTCACTGCGTGTGCGTTGTAGCGAAACTTGCTAACGCGGCTACGGCTGGCCGATAGCCATAGTTGCAGAGCATATCAACTACGCTTGTCATCTACACTAAGACACACGAGTAAATATTCACTTACTTAATGTGCTAGGTTTCCCTGTGTGGCTACTGCTGCACATCGTGTAGGTATGACTTTAAACCTTGTTGACCAACGTGATCGGCGACCCTAGAGATTATTAGAACCGATAGTCATATGGTTTCATTTCACCGAGATCGTATAGCATATCGTTTGCCCATAACTACTTTCCCTCTTGTTATATTAAATCACGATCGTACCAACATTTTAGTAAGTAAGCTTTTCCGCAAAATAACATAATTATTGCGATATAAGGAAAAATATACGCCAAATATTAACGCAGTCGGTGAGTGGGTGCCAAAAGTGTAAACACATTCGGTAAAACCATTTTAAGAAACAAAGTAAATAGAAACACATTTCAATTTACCTCAATTAATTTAACTCAACCTCTAGTTAAAAGTTGGCTGACAACAACAATGTTCGGCGTAAACGAGTTGATTCTCATACCTTCGTTAATCGAATACGATAAGTGTATTAGATGAAACATTTAATGGAGCGACCTATCAAGTATCATAACGCAGAAATCCGTAATTTACTAATAGATGTGGAAGATGCCATGGCTACTTGTTGGAAACTATTTTGATATATTTATTACTAGCTGTGCCCCGCGGTTTCACCCGCGTAGATTTAGTTTCTTCCTTATTGTTGCGGAACCCTAACATTTTTAATAAATAAAAGTAATATAATGAAAGCCTAAGTTATTCCTTGAAACATCAGCTACCTACCAGTGAAAATCCCGTTAAAATCAGTCCAGCCGTTTCAGAGATTACCCGGAACAAACAGACAGACGGAATTGTGTATCCGTCAGTATTGTGTATACTTTCATATGCATTTAGTGAAAAGCTGTTATTTTGGAATTACAAACAGACACTTCAATTTTATTTATCTCTCTCTTCTAATCTTATTTAAATTCGCTATCGTCTACACTACTTGATACAAAGATGACGAATGATACGCAAAAACTTACAGAACATCTAATAACATGAAGAAAGCCAGGAGTTGATAGTGATGATGATTTAATTAAACAAAATACCAAAGAAAAAAATTATAAAACACAATTTAATCCTTTGCTTTAACGATTTCAAAATATTCTTCTTGGAACTTGACTACCTAATTCCGATATTCATAAGTGCATGCATAAGTGCATTCGTAGTCATACGAAAAGTACAATGTTATTTCATACCTATGGTAATGTTAGTAACATACGTATAAAGTTGTACCGAATGTTACGTATAAAGGTATAATTGCTGCCCTAGCTCGCATTGTGAGTTACACAACGAGTGGTAGTCGGAAACACCGGCGATTGCGCGATACACCTCAGGGTCACTCTATTAGTCAGCAGGTATCAAAGTACTTACACACAATGAACTTTATGAGCTATTTAGAGGGACGAAAAGTTTTTATAAAATCTACATTCATCTATGCGGACTGGGTTGTCCCTAATATATAATATATATATACCGATATACATGTTAAAGTGATGTGTCTGTTTCATCATCTCCCTGGCCATTATCCCAAACATTGTTGGGGTCGGCACTTGATTCAACCCGATGTGGCTGATCACCTGATTTTTATACGAAGCGACTGCCATCTGACCTTCGCAACCCCGTTTAGGAGGAAAATCTGTGATTTGGGTTAAACCAGTTGTCAGATTATTTTTAGGCCTCCGACTGACCTGTAACGATTGCCAAAGATGTTAAATTGGCAACCGGGACCGACAGCTTAACGTGCTCTCCGAGGCACGGAGGGAACTCGGGCGGTCACCCATCCAACTACTGGCTAGGCGTATGGTTGCTTAACTTCGCTGATCGAATGATATGCGCAATAGCAACTGTGCCACGAGAAGTGAAGTGTCTGTTTGTAATTCCAAAATTACAGCTTTTCTCTAAATGCATATGAAAGTATACACGCTACTGACACCGTAAAACCAAGTTTTAAAAATTTTCTCTGTCTGTCTGTCTGTTTGTTCCGGGTAATCTCTGAAACGGCTGGACGGATTTTAACGGGACTTTCACTGGTAGGTAGCTGATGTTTCAAGGAGTAACTTAGGCTACTTTTATTCATTAAAAATATTAGGGTTCCGCGACAATAATGATGAAACTAAATCTACGCGGGTGATACCGCGGGGCACAGCTAGTCTGAAAATAATTATCTAAGTATCATTTCATTCTTGGTGGACACAATATGTTTAGTTTTTGACAAATTGGGCAAGCAAAACGCTGCTTTGGTACTAAAACAAAACGATAATATATGATCAGTCACTTTGAGGAAATGTAAAATATCATCATCTTGGTCAAATCAACAAAGAGTGTGACACATACAGACCGTTATTATGTGAGGTTGACAGCGCCATCTGCCCGATCCTCACAGAACTTCGTTCACAAGTACGAACGGTGCATAGTGAATGTTAATAAAAGCTAACAAAGCGATTGTAGTCTATACATCTATACAGATAAATAAAATTGAAGATCTGTTTGTAATATCAAAATAACAGCTTTTAACTAAATGCATATGAAAGTATACCCGCTACTAACACAAAAAAAACAAGTTTTACAATTTTTCTCTGTCTGTCTGTCTGTTCCGGGTAATCTCTGAAACGGCTGGACCGATTTTAACGGGACTTTCACTGGCAGGTAGCTGATGTTTCAAGGAGTAACTTAGGTTATTTTTATTTATTAAAAGTATTAGGGTTCCGCGAGAATAAGGAAGAAACTAAATCTACGCGGGTGAAACCGTGGGGCACAGCTAGTAATAAATAAAAAACATACAGTCTAATTTATGTGTCCGTATAGCTAGCGTACACATGGTGGAATCCAGGAGCGGGAGTAGTCTTAAAAAATAGTGCCTAAATAGTGCCTAATTAGTGCCATATTTAAAAAAATAGTGCCACAATATTTAGGGAAATATAGGGCTTTCTTTTTGGTACGCTAGCTTGACGTCAAGCTAGCGTACACATCCTAGATCTCGATAACGGCTTGCACTAGGATGATGCTTATACTGCCAAAAAATAGTGCCTAAATAGTGCCTCCGGAATGCAAATTTTCAGAATGATTGCTCCACGGAGAGCTTCACAAATAGGCAAGCAACTCAAATGACATTCGTCCCATCGTCAAGCTAGCGTACACACGCTGTTCATAGGGAAAGGCGATGGCACTAATTATGAGGAGTATACCAAAAAATAGTGCCTGAAATAGTGCTTCCAGATCTCCAAAAATATACTGGAAATTCGAAGAGGAACCGTTTCAAAAATCGATGTAAACTTCTACATACAAAATGACTTTTGTACAGTCGCGCACAGCAAAAAATCATTTTTATTTTACAGAGGTGATACTTTGATCAGACTGTATTTTTATCATCGTTGTATTTATTAGTGTGCAGTAATAATAATAATACAACCACTCACTCTAACAGTAGACCTCAGTAACATAGGCAATGAAAATAATAACACACCAACAACTCATGACATATCAGAAACCAATTCTATTGAACTAGAGTTTGAAAATGCTTTGGCTCAATTTAGGGACATGAACCCAGAAATGCGACCTCATATCCCAAAACAGAAGACGTCACGTAAATTCTCTCAAATCATACAACACTTAAATAATATAGTACTCCCTAAATATCTCAATAATGATTTAGATTTTATCTCACTCCATGCAATCATATACTCAGCAGCTTATACAGCAGCTTTGTGTAATGGCACCAAATTTTGTTCTAATGAGGACATAAATCGAAGAAATAGAAAACCAAATTGGCAAAGAAGAATTGAACAAAGAATAGAGAAATACAGAATGGAAATAGGTAGACTTACACAATATATATCAGGACAGAGAAGTCATAAAATCTTAAAAACTGTAGAAGATATAAAAAATACATATAAAACACATTCACAACATGAAGAGCCTAACAAAGAACCAGAACACTTTTTAGATACCCTTAAACAAAAATTAAGCGCCACTAGTAACAGACTTAAACGGTACTTAACTTGTACAAAACGTAAGAAACAAAACTCTACTTTTACCAATAATGAAAAGTTATTTTACAGGAACTTAAGTAAACATAGCCAACAAAATACCATCTCACCATCTTCTGAACACCCACCACCTTATGAGCTACATCAATTCTGGGCAAATATCTGGGAGAACCCCGTACAACATAATGAACATGCCGACTGGCTACACAAAACAGCAGACACATCGCATATAGCTCAAATGTGTTTCGAAGATGTCTCATTAGATACACTCATTGAAGTTATAACACGCACACATAACTGGAAAGCACCTGGAACCGATAAAATTCACAATTTCTGGTACAAAAAATTCACTTGCACTCATAGTTTTATCCACATACATATTAACCAATTTATCCAATTACCACACACAATGCCAATATTCATAGCACATGGAGTGACATACATGCTCCCGAAAGGGTCAGACCCTAAGAACTCGGCTAACTATAGACCTATTACATGCCTTCAAACAATCTATAAAATACTAACCAGTTGCATCAGTGAACTTATATACAAACATCTTGAACAATATACTATACTAGCAGAACAACAGAAAGGGTGCAGAAAAAATAGCCAAGGCTGTAAGGAACAGCTTACAATAGATGCAGTAGTGATGAGACAAGCACAGACTAGAAGCAGGAACATCCACACCATGTATATTGACTACAAGAAAGCCTACGATTCAGTGCCTCATAGTTGGTTAATGTTTGTGCTAGAGCACTACAAAATACACCCAAATCTGATCTCATTTATGAAATCAGCTATGGGTCAATGGGAGACCAAACTTAAATTATTCCATAATGAGACATCAATAACTACTGAACCGATTAAAATACAAAGAGGCATCTTCCAAGGTGACGCATTGAGTCCATTATGGTTCTGCTTAGCCTTAAACCCATTATCTGAATTATTGAACGGCACTAACGAAGGATTTAAGTTAAAACACAACTCCACATATCACACACTTTCACACCTGATGTACATGGACGATATTAAAATCTACGCAACCAATAGCAATGATCTAACAAAACTAGCAGACATCACACAGTCATTCTCTACAGACATACACATGCAATTTGGAGTTGATAAATGCAAAACACACTCAATTAATCGAGGGAAGACAGTTTGTAATAGTTACACGCTTGATAGTGGTGAACAAATAGAGCCTATGGACGCAAATAGCACATACAAGTATTTAGGGTTCCACCAATCTAAACAAATCCAACAAAAACAAACTAAAGCAGAACTTACCCAAAAATTTAAGATCCGATTAAATCAAATTTTAAGAAGCTCATTAAACGCACGGAATAGTATAAAAGCCATCAACACTTATGCGATACCAGTACTAACTTATTCATTTGGAATAATAAGATGGTCGCAAACTGATTTGATAAAGCTACAACGGATTATTAACACACACATGACCTCTCATAGAAAACACCATCCTAAATCATGCACACAACGACTCACTTTACCTCGACGTGATGGTGGCCGAGGCTTGATAGATATACAAAACCTACATAACACACTAATAAATAAACTCCGAAGTTATTTCCATTCAAAAGCTGATCAGACACTGCTCCACAAATATATAACTGATATAGACAACAAATTAACTCCACTTAACTTACACGACAGAAGCACCCAGCCGAACCTGCATTTATCTAACAGGCAACATAAACTGGATATGTGGTCACAGAAGTCACTTCACGGGAGGCACCTGGCCGATCTTAGCCAAGCACATGTCGACAAGAAAGCGTCGAACGAGTGGCTACGGCGAGGGGAGCTCTTCCCAGAGACAGAGGCATTTATGATCGCCATCCAGGACCAAGTCATAGATACTCGCAACTACCAGAAGCACATTATGCGTATTCCAAACTTACCAACAGATTTGTGTAGAAGATGTCACAGTAGTTCAGAAACAATACAGCACATAACAGGCGCCTGCAAAGCTATAGTCCAAACCGACTACAAACACAGGCATGATCAAGTTGCAGGAATAGTACACCAAAATATAGCCCACAAATATGGATTTATTCAGAAAAAAGTTGCTTATTATAAATACAAACCGAACCCAGTATTAGAAAACAATTTATACAAAATTTATTGGGACAGAACTATAATCACAGATAGAACAATACATTTCAATAGACCGGACATCACAATATTAGACAAAACAAATAAAGCAGCATACATAATAGACATAGCAGTGTGTAACACACACAATATTCTAACGACACAAACAGAAAAAATGACAAAATACATAGATTTGGCGACCGAAATTAAAAGACAGTGGCAAGTAGATACAGCTAAAATAATACCAATAGTAATTTCCACAACTGGAGTGATTCCCAACACCCTCCAGACACACCTCAACACCCTCCAAATGCCCAAGTACACTGTCTCTCTCCTACAAAAGGCTGCTATCCTCAACACATGCCGTCTCACCCGGAAATTCCTTTCATCCTCATCCTCATCACACTAACATCAACTATATAAGTATATATTATAATAAAAATCTGTCACACTTGGCTCAGGCCCGTGTGTCAGAAATTTCACCCCTCAAAAATGGGAGATCATGGTACGATAAAAATATAAATAATAATAATAAAAACTCACCTACCTCACCTTACAAAAAGCCGTGGTGCTAAATACTTGCTGAATTACAGCAAATTGACCTCTCACTACACGTGCTCACCACACAATACTATTAGTGATACTCACTTGGCCCGTGAATATGTAAAAAACCATGAAAAAGGAAATAACTTTATAATAATAATAATAATAGTAACCCTCCAAAAAGGTATAATAGTACCAATCTAATAGTGATCTCTACTACTGGGGTCATACCCAAACAACTACATCAGTCTCTCACCACCCTGAACTTGCACCAAAACTTCACCACCTTCTACAAAAGGCAGCCATCCTAAATACTTGCAGACTAGTAAGAAAAATTTTTGGAGACTGATCAAAGCCAGCATGTACACCCAATCGCAGAATTAGCCTCACACACAACTTATTTAGACTCACCGCTTGATGAACACTTGACCTAGGCCCGTGCCATCAGAAATCCGGTTAAAAGCCGAGAATGATAAATGAAAAAATGTATAATAATAATAATTTTATTTCAGTCACATTAGTAGCCAAAAAGGCCGACAATTGCCATCTACATCACAATGCTAACACGTTAATGATTATTTTTCGAGCGCTATTTTGGTTTTGAAAAGTATTCGATTGTAAAAATACTGTGCCAGTCTCAGTAGGTACCTACTACTCACGGGCGTACCCAGATATTAGTTTCGGGGGGGTTCAAGAAAATAAAACCCGACCAAGTGCGAGTCGGACTCGCGCACGAAGGGTTTTGTAACATCATCTAAAATCCCGAGCCAAAGCGGTAAAAATATATGGGCCAATTTAGATTTTCGCGAAAACTTGTAGAAGTACCAACATTTTCTTATTTCTAAAAGTACCTACAAGTTTTTGAATTTTCTAGAATGTTTCCTTTATTTTTGCTCTAAGACCTAGTTCAAACAAGGTTCCGAATGTATTATACAAAAAATAGAAGTATGTTTTATAATTATTTGGATTTTTACTCTTAAATACCTTGAATGGACCCACAGTGGGTTAATAGCAGTGGGACCACGATTAATATCTCAAAATGACTAATATTTTTTAATATTCATTAATAATTTATTAATTCGGGATATTAAATATAATCCATCATAATGTCCGCTTTGTCGTCATATTTTTGTCGGGTACCACTGTGGAACTTATGGTTTTTTTGTAATTTCTCACATATCTAGTAGCTGATGACATATGTCACATCATCGATTACCTTCCTCTTTGTGACGTATTACCAATATAATTTTAATCACTTCTTGACTTGCCAGTACCTTCACTATGGTAGAAGTTTACATAGATTTTTGAAACGGTTCCTCTGCAAATTTCCAGTATATTTTTGCAGATCTGGAGGCACTATTTCAGGCACTATTTTTTGGTATACTCCTCATAATTAGTGCCATCGCCTTTCCCTATGAACAGCGTGTGTACGCTAGCTTGACGATGAGACGAAATGTCATTTGAGTTGCTTGCCTATTTGTAAAGCTCTCCGTGGAGCAATCATTCTGAAAATTTGCATTCCGGAGGCACTATTTAGGCACTATTTTTTGGCAGTAAAAGCATCATCCTAGTGCAAGCCGTTATCGAGATCTAGGATGTGTACGCTAGCTTGACGTCAAGCTAGCGTACCAAAAAGAAAGCCCTATATTTCCCTAAATATTGTGGCACTATTTTTTTAAATATGGCACTAATTAGGCACTATTTAGGCACTATTTTTTAAGACTACTCCCGACCCTGGATTCCACCATGTGTACGCTAGCTATACGGACACTAATTTATAACCTCCTCCTTTCTTTGAAGTCTGTTAAAAAAATGTGGACCACGATGTAGCATGACCGTTCAGCCCACTTGGGTATGCGTCTTTTGACAACCGATTTGTCAGGTAACTCTGGACACTCTAGTGGAAAAGCTGAGTCACGCACGTAATTCAAGAGTAGACTTAATATATTTCTTTAAAATTGAATTAACAATATAGCTGTTGTAATTAGTAAGTAAATCATCATTCTCTCTCTCTCTAGTCGTTCCCTCATGTCTGAGGATCGTGGTCATCAACAACTGGTCCACACTTGGAGTGAACAATTTGTTTCCATCGGCTTCTGTCCATCGCGGCCCTGACGACGGAGCTAAACCTCGGTGACCTGGAGTCTTTTATTTGATCGGTCCATCTGATAGGAGACCGGCCTCGGGCTCGTTTGCCATTTGTGTTCCCAACTACGATCAATTTCTCCAGACTCTCATTACCCCTTCGCATTATGTGGCCAAAATACGAAACAATTCGTTGGTGGCATATCGTGGACAGACGGGTCTTTATCTTGAGCTGTGAGAGGATCGACACATTTGTTCGTTTGGCCGTCCAAGGTATCCTCAACATACGCCTCCAGCACCACATCTCCAAGGCATCAATCCTCTGCCTCTCTCGAGCCCGCATCGTCCACGACTCCACGCCATACAGAAAGATAGGGAATATCAAGGCACGTACTAACCGGATCTTGGTGTTAATAGTGATTCCCCTCTTTTTCCATATTTTATTTAGGCGGGTCATAGCATCCTTGGTCATACCTATACGTCTTTTTATCTCCGGCACACAACTGCCGTCATTGTTAACCTGTGCGCCCAAGTAAATGTAATGCTCTACTGTGTCCACTCCTGGAACGATGTCTACCGTGTCAGTTAAGTGCCCAGCACGATCCACCATCATAATCTTGGTCTTGCTCCTGTTAACTGCAAGACCCATATTATTGCTTTCCATTTCGAGTCTCTGGAACAGTTCCTTCATGTCATTAATAGAGGAGGCCAAGAGCACAGTGTCATCAGCATATCTCAGATTCGACACCCTTTTACCACCCACCGGGAACCCTCTATCCCAATCCTCAAGGGTTCGCATGATGGATTCTCCGTATATGTTGAAGAGTGCCGGAGAGAGAATGCAACCCTGTCGCACTCCCTTTTTAACTTCGAACACACCTGAACAATCGGCACCAATTCTGACGAAAGAGCGGTTAGCATCGTATAGATACTGAATCAATTTGAGCAGATGTTGCGGGACCCCCATATCTTGCAGGACAATCCACAGTTTCTCCCATTGAACGCAGTCAAAAGCTTTAGTGTAGTCAATGAAGCACAAGATAACCGGGCAATTAAACTCTCTGCTCTTCTCTATGACTTGTCGAACATTGAGTAGTTCATTATCATCATTAATACTGGGTAAACTATCCACTCGATATACCTAATTACGTAGGTACTGTTGATATCAGCAAAGTATTTGCACATGTTTGTGCACATGTGACCTACAAGTCTAGAGATACACTGTGATATCATTTGTATAGGATGCTGAAGAGTTATCATTATCTACCAGTACATGTACTCGTATATTTATCGCATTAATTGTTCACCTGTATTCACTTAAAATGTAACGTGATTCTTCATCAGACCAAATGGATTATGTTTTTACATTATAATTTGTGTTTTTTTGTTCATAGTTCTTGGCTACATAGCATAGAGCATTTAATTCAATAAACATTTAGTTACTTCACTTGTCTGATTAACGATAGCCTCTGCCCGCGAGTTAGACTTTTCACATCCCTACTTTCGTTGCGATTAATATTATTTGGTAACTACAAAGCAATCTTACGAAGAATTTTGTATATCCCAATGTTTTCACGCTACGGACTCTGGATAAAATACATGTTGCAATCCAATAATTATGTCAGATAACAGGAAAGGAGAATAAGATGCAAATACTTTAGTAAAATATAATAAACTAAATATGTAAGTAATGTATGTGTGTATGTTTGTAGAGATTGATCCAGTTGGATGTAATGGCAAATCTTATTTCCATGTTGATCATCAGCTGTCTGCTGGGCAAAGGCCTCTCGGTAATCAATTACGGAGAGGCTGATGATGATAATTCAAATTTATATGAATACATCATCATACATTTTGCTATTGTTATGTATTATATATATATTATTATCTGTTAGTAATAACAAAATATTTTTATGATGTCACCTATCTACATAACTACGTATTAACTTACGTTAATAATAAAATCATATGTCAAGAAGCTGATATCAAACATCTCAAATTGATTTATTCCGAGCTGGAGAATGGAGGTTAGGCACTTATTTGTTTCAGTTTTATTTCATAATTAATATTTAGTTATATTGTTCCACTGTTATACATCACGTCTTTATCGAAAACGCTAGAAGATTAATAATGAGTCACTCACCTACTGGTAGATTCCGCGACACGTGGCTTCTTTCCTCGCCATCGAAGTAAACAATCGAAGGCGCCTTTGTGGAAGGTTGGCTTCAGCAGTTTCCAGCGACGTTTGGACTCTGCACTCTTGGCGGTGTTCACAGATTCCGAGCTAGTACTGATGCTGAGGATGTCCGGCTCTGAACTGCCTTTCCTAAGGTCATTCACACTACTAGAGTATTTGGTACATTTGTCGAAATTTAACACAGACACAGATTTATTCACTGGACACGTTTTTCGCTTGGATATTGGCGTCGAAGTAGCAAAGTTCGATTTGTCCCGTAATTCTAGTCCACTGTCCTGTAACACCGTGATATTTTCATCTTCACAAATACTATGTAATGTTGGCCTCTTTTGTTCAGTGACTACTTTAGCATTCAATATACTATTTTGTTCAAAGTTCTTGCTCTTCACGTTGTGGTGGATGTCAACAAATGCAGTGACGTCTTCACAGCTTTTTGTATTGTATTTAGATAAACTGAACCGATTCCTGGGCGGCGCGGTAGGGTTGGGGTGCACCTCCATGGCACCAACAACTGTGACTAGATTGTCCTCGCTCTTAGATAGCACTTTCAAATTAGTAAGTTTCTTGGCTCTGGGCGGCGGCCGTGGAGTTTTCTCGGGAACCTGCCTCGGTGCGAAGTAGGGCTCGTCCGTTCGCCTATTATGTCTGGAGTACTTTGCGATAATTCTGTTGATTTCTGCGCTATTCTTACGGCGATGTGTGTGTCGTTTGAAGTTGAGTGGCTGCTGATAAGACTCAGCGACGGTTGCGCCGGCGACCCGCGCTGACCTCTCGCGCCACTCCGCCACTTTGTCTTCGATCACCCTCTGCAGCTCCAGTGCGCGCATCATTGGACCCAGTTCAGGCATTTTGTCTTTTTTTTAAATATAACTAGAAACTAATAATAATTTGGTATGACCTTTGGTATTTATTGCGTAAGCTCTTCTTCAATAGATCATCGATTTTAATTTATATTTTCATAATGGAATCGTATCTCCTGGAACAAAATAATAATTAAGTTAGTGATTTTACTTATTTTGAAAAATTGCATTTGGTGGGAAGTGAGTTGTTTGGTTATGGCTACCTACAGTAGGTATTCTAAGACTGGAATATCAACATAAACATGTAATGTTGTTTGTATTGCTACATAAGCAGGGGCCCACACCTAAAACTTCCATTCAATGACTTCATATAATTTTACTAGGTAAGTAAGTAAATAAATGGGTGAATCAACTTTTTTACCCACACCAAGAATGTCTATGGAGTTACCGCTAATGTACCTCAGTATACAGGTAACTCCGCAGACAATCAGCGTATTTTACCATAAATTTTCACGGAAATTATCCATTTTCGAGAAGTTTATCAAGTTTCCCGCTGTGCCTAATAATCATAGATACTATAGCTATACAAATTATGTGCGTACATATAACCAAATGGAGTATTTAAATAAGAAATGGCCGGGGACAGCAAAGTGTGGGTAAAATAGTTGATTCACCCAAATATTTTTCAGCAGGAATCCTTTAATCCCAAAAACGTCATTTACTGTAAGTAGGTAGGTATCATCTGTGTTATTAGTTGATTAGGATAAAGTAGATAAGAGGTCGGCACCTTCTGTTCGGAGATTTATTGCCAGTTAAAAATAGCCCATTGCGTAGATTGTATGCGTGTATAATTATTAATAATATTTTTTTTTTACAGAACCTTCTTTCTTACCTATTACTTTGCTTACTTATGCTTAAAAATAATAGTTCACCTTCCCGGCAGCGGGATCCCCGAAGAATTACCTAAGCTTTCTAACTGTTAATAACACCCAATTTAGCTGCCAACGTGACAATCTATCGCCGTTTCAAGCACAAAGTACATAAATTTCATCTTTGAATTTCTTTTCAAACCATCGCAAGCAAGTTTTCTCCTTTTTTCAAGTTTTGTCCTTCAGCCCGGTGGGATTGAAACATGAGCATGTTGAAATAAAATAAATGTATTGGAATTGATCAGTTGCAGGTGGTCACTCCAAATATTCGTCTACCATGTAAGAATGATATTTCACTACTTCTCAGAAGTATCAATCCAGATCTAAATAAGATACTTGTAAAGGGCTGGACACGAATTTAATTGAAATAATGATTGCTTAATTAGAACAACACAAAGTGTTATTAGGCGACATGTTGTCGGCTTCTTCTTGTTCTTGTGAACCTACCTATGTTCGCGACCCCAAATAGCTGATTGGTTAGGCAAAAAAAAAAGAAAAAAAAATCTAAGTACTGTGTTATGGAACTTGTTCATTCATTTCGACGTTATTTTCAATGATATAATATCTACCTTCGGAGGATGTGGTTTCCGCGATTTCTAACAACTCGCAGCATGAAGTCAACGTCCTTCCGAAAACATTCAACTTCACTCCTACATCCTTCCATCGGTAGTTAACTATTGAGAAATGACTTACAAGTAACAACTGCGAATCATTGGAAGTTATTTTAATGCCAATCTTTTTATTGCTTGGACTAACCTTATTCCATACCAATAACATTGTTTACAGCATACAGCTTGCCTGATGGGAAGCGTTTAAAACGATTATGTCACGTAGGGCACAAGTAGCACCTACGTACGCTAAATCTATATACTTAACTGCATTATATTCAAAGGAATTTGTGTAGGTAGTTAGGTTTTTCTAGTGCCTAGAAATCTTCAGAGATAGTTTACCCATTGATTGTTTGCAGCGCCTACGTTTGATTTTGATTCATTCGAATGTGTTCCTGAATATTTTAGATTACAATGTTATTATTAGATACAACATGGCGTAGAGTGACTATGCTGGGAACTCATTTTAGTATTAGTTGTAAACTTATTTTAAATACTTACATAATGTACCATATAGTGTATGATGAAAAGTCATGACACTGTTATTCAAACGGTTCTAGCGAGCGGATTAAATGGGAAACACTTGTCTTGTAAACGCATTAAGTACCCAACTTTTACGCGAACACTGTTTAATTTGTGTGTAATATAACAAACAATCCTTAGCAGATGTGCCTACACTAAAACTGAATAAGCAGTGATCGTAGAATGCTTGCTTTGATAAAATGATAAGATAGCTATCGAAGCGTGAGATAAAAATGTTAATCCAATAGCTGGTTGCAGCTGTTTTAGTGTTCCTCCAAATAGTACCTAAAGGAGTCAATTATCTTTCTCTCACTTTTGATGCTACCCATTGTTTAGTTACGGTTTGTTTTATCTGAATAACGTTATCTTCATTGCGTAATTTTATTGTTCTCTTCGAGTGAACATGTAGGTCTTACGTGTGTTGAAATCAAATCTTAAATTTTACCTGAGCTTGTCGTTACAATTGCATTAGACATTATTATTAAGTATAATGATACTTGCCTACTTATAATTCAGAGAACACTAGGAAGGTACTGTAAATAACGTAAGTTCTTCCTACAATTAATTTACTTGAGCTCTCCCGATATCTATCCCTATTAGGTACATAAATATTGAAAAAGGAAGAAAATATCAAGGCTCTATTTTGTACTCACACATAGGGAATAATCCTCCTTCATAAGCACAATACGAATTTTCTTTTAAAACTACACAAAACACAATAGAGAACAAACGCGAGTTGAGCCCAAGCTTTCATTAGGGCTTCGACACACTAGCGTCTCTAGCCGTAGCACCCGTAGCGTACTGGCTCGCGAATGTTATGGTGCGTCAGCTCACACGTGTGGCGGCGCCACGTGCAGATCCCGCAGTGAGCCACCGAGCGTTCCACCCGACTGCTCCTCTACTTGACTCACCCATACAAAACGACCTGCCCATCCTGCCACAGCACTACAATGGAATATATACAACATCCACCATGCAGGTGCTCTCATTTGAACATCATTGCTCTGATATAATATGTGCCAAACCATTATGCAAACGCAATCTGAAATGAAATTGTGTTGGTTGATTAGCCAGTCTTTTGTGAGCTGGTAAAAAATAAAGGCAGGTTTAACCTTATGCCCTATATTTTATGATGAGAAAATTTATGTAGTTTGTTAAAACTGCAAAAGCCAGTGGAATACTTGGGCAAAACAGTAAGCTAAACATTCGGTCAGGATATTAATCAGACTGAATCGCAGGTAAAGAAAAGTTCGTAACTGGGTCTTGTTAATAGTAAAAGCTGTAGAATGGCTAATTGTAATTATCTAGTGTTTGTAATGTAACGAGGGGCATTGTTCGCCGCTGCGGGCGTGACAAGTGCTTCCGCCAAGTTCATTGTCGTGACGCCGGTTCGTGGCCCACTGTGACCCCGCCCTTATTACTAATATTATACCATTCCATGCACAATGTACATGCATACTTTACATACGGACCTATTTCATAACATACTCACTTATATAATGTCGGAACATTATTATCGGCAACTATATTAAATCTTCAAACCCTTCCAAAAAGATCTTTGATGAAGTGAAGGAGTTGTGATCACATTCACATCACATTATTTTACGGAGTAAAGGTGCAACACGAAATTTCGAGCAAAGACATACTGAAATACCACTGGCCCATAAAAGCAGCTAAATATAACTGTTGCCAATTACTATTTAGGCAGAGTTAATATCTAATTAGTTTAACCTACGCAGTTATTATAATGCCCCATCGTGTCGTCACTTCGTTAATTACAAGGTCCTTGTGATCCATTTAGTTTTAATATATTTAATAATGGGCCAAGGGGATATGACCGAAAAAATTACCTGCAGCATTAAATAATGTAATTAATAACATAACACGAATTCGGGCCAAATTTTTTAACCACCTCGCAGTTAGCTTGATACTTAGAAATCGGCTACTGGAGCCTACGAGCGTGGCCAACACAGGAATGTCACTCGCGTATTACCTACCTTACAAAGAATGCAATCACCAACCCAACATTGTAAGAAACGAAAGGGTCAGTCAGCTAGCAGTGCCTCCACTTCAATGGAACACAGGCGATTCACGTAAACATACACCTAGTATATACCACTACTATAAGGACTTACTTGACTGCGATCATCTTTAAAATGGAGGTCTAGTCGGGCCTAGCTTCAAATTACGAACGGGAGATCCCGTCTCTTAAAACCGAACAATGCGATAGTTCCAATAATTTCAGCAGGTGAGTAGCGCCCAATGTAGAAGCTAGATATTGACGGTACCTTGATTAGTAGTAAGTACATAGATATTGTTGCAATCATAACGTTTATTTATTGCGGTCTAGTTGAGAGCCATCACCTTGATGTCACATTCAAGAGTGTCTTGGAGTGTGTTTGTCAATACTGCGGTGGCGAGAAAGGTCACGGAGAAAGATAATGCAAGATAGCAATAACATTAAAGAATAAGTGTGTCATTGAAACTAAACAGTTTTTATCAGACACAATATTCCTAAAGATTACTTACTGATACAGCCGTGGTAGTACGATTTAGTAGTTAGTCGTCCGTCAAATTTAAAGATTCTAGTTCCAACACCGCGGTCTTCACCAATGAGTGCTTATGTCGCATGCACCCCATAAGTGGGGATTATAAAAAGAAAGCATCATGAAGAAATTGCTGTTACGTCTAACTTCATATCTCCTTGTGATTTCTCCCGTGTCTGAGAGTCGACAAGTGAAGCATCCTGCATTGGCCCTATTTCTAATCGGCCCTAATTCGTAATCGCTGCCTCACAAATGAGGTTTGTGATGTGACTCTATTTTTATTTTCCAGCAATATTTCAACATGTCAAACAATCCATTTGCTGGAGCGGTTGAAAGATTAGAATTCAGGAGATGTAATGTATACTTACTTAAATAGAAGTTTCTTGGTCTTCAACCTTCGGAACATCTCAGTGGATCTAATCTAAGGATCTAAATACTTACTTCACTCGCTTGAAGTTTGAAGTCATACATCATATCAATATCAACACAAAACCCCTCTTATTACAAAACATGATTGAAAACCAAGACTAGTCAAAACTCTGATTAAAACTATGTCCATCCTTTTTGAAATCCGCTTGCGCGGCTTATCCTTAGGTAATGTTTGTCATAAGGGGAACGCAACTACTGGTCCCGAACTGTAAGTAGTGTAAGTACCCACGTCTCAATTGGTTGAATTGACTTAAATTAAGAGAGCACAACGGCGACAGATTCAATTAATATAAGGATAAAGCATGTACGATTATAATGCATAAATCTTCCTTAATTTTTTCCTGGAAAATAATCACATGTGTTGGAAGTCATGTATAAGAACTGAAAGCTATGAGTTTATTATATGCATTTAATGCATATTGTATAGACTATTGACGATTACGCTAATAGATTTTATTATGATTCGCTTATGGCGCATGCGCACTACAATTAGTCCGCGCGCAGGTTCGATTACTTCCCATAGCAAATATTTTACGGCTATTAATGGTTGCGACTTTAAATGTATTTGCATTGATTGGCTATATAACCTAACTTCTCTCCTGTATGTGACGGAAGATGGAACCTAAAAAAATCGGCAGCCGTATGGTAGTGTGCCTACTTATTGGTTAAAAAATAGATACCTACATACAAATAATAAGTAAGGTATGTACGTGATTAAATGCCGTCACTTTCCCTCAGCAACGGGGCACCGTATATGCATACCAATTGCGATCCCTCGGTAGGCACTGTCACCTAATTTCTTTAATTGTGTCGAGACAAAACAATGACGGATGGACGGTTAGCATTAGTATAAAAAAGTAAGTACGTATTGTTTGATTAGTATGCAACGAGTGTCGCTAACGGGATCGTGTGTTGCATTGTTCAAACTAGCCTTACAGATCCTCGATATGGAGAAAGTAGAAATTCACCAAATTGGTGAAAATATACCATCTTATGACACAACACATTGTAATCTGTGTAACTAAAGAGTGTATTAAATCAGTCCGCTTTATTTTTCTCACACACATGAATAATGTCTATGACAATAAATATTAAATAACAAAATAAATAAATAGCCTATACATTAACTAGTTTGGACTAAATTTCAATGGCACCTGTAAACGCCTTCAGCGCGTCGTCTCAGGATGATCCGCCCCTGAAAATAAATACATTTATAACATCAATTGAAAAGGGTCCCATGACTAGGGTCTCTGAAGGAGTATGTAGTATGAGTATTTCACTCAGATTTGTGAATATTTTTCCATCGAAAATACATGGATCTGTGTTTCTTGCAATGGATGAACTTATGAACTTTAAATATAAGAAAAAAGTAAATTACTGTTATTTTTTATTAAATTCACTAGTTAACAATTTTTTTCAATTTTTTTGTGTACAATGTTTTTTGAAAATTTGTGAACAAATAAACATTTTTATCTTTATGAAGTTTTTCATAAATTTTTTCATTTCAACGTAAATGGTATGGTGTGATATGGTATTCTTTAACGTATCCTCATGCTTGTATTCTCCGAGAGGGTAGGCAGAGGTGTACGCATAGAACACGAACATTTCGCTAGTTATGTTTAAATACCTTGTAATGGCGGCGAGACTATTGCCACCAACCGGATACTAATCTAGACTCCAGGTTGTTTATTGGGAAATCACATTTTTGTACATACCTTGCCCAACTCGGGGATCGAACCCAAGAGCTCGTATTCCACAATACTCAGCGCTTGCGACGAGACCAACGAGGCAGTTTATTTATAACATATATTATATACCTCAATACTATAACAAATACATAAAAAAGAAAGTACTTTTATATTTAATTTCAAGGTTCCGTATTTCCTAAATAATTCGGTCGGAAGGACTTATTTTCATGAAATAAGTCAGATAAAATATACTGATTTCAATCTTATCTTTATTGGAATGCTGTTTATTCTGAGATGATCATATACGTATCTACAAATTTTAATACAGTACGAGGCTATTTTGTAAATAATTACACTTGCATTATATTATATAAAAGCTCATATTCTTGATCTATCTAATCCACAATACATAACTTGTATCTATTGATAATCAATATATACAAATTATGTATTGTAACAGACTCACTCATATCTGTCTGTAATTAGTAGTTTTCTAAGGACAACAACCGATAGTCAAATCTATTCAGCATCTTTGACTGCTGCATCAGACTTAACAAACATTATATCTACCTCCTAAAGTATCATTGTTTACGAATATAATAACACCAGAACCTACGTTAGTAGTTACGTAATCTGCACTTCAATGACTAGAATAATCTACAACTTTGTACTCACCGGAAATAGGGATCGAACTCGTAGATATCATCGATCACCCTGCGCACGCGGCACGTGACTCCGCAAGTCTCGGGCTGCCTTCCATATACAGACACTGCGCGCTCCAACAGCTGCTGTACGGATGTTAACTCTGCCACTGAAACCACACCATTAACATGATTTTTCTATATTTATTAATATGGGATGAAAATGATCTCGCTCATAATCTAGTTAGTATTATTTTGCAAAAGCCTAAATTTATTTGCCTACAAACAGATAAAGACACACAACAACAAACATTAAAGACGCAATAGATTAGACTAGCAATAGATGAATTAAATTTTATAATGTACAGAATTTGTACAAAGCTTACCCAACGCTCACACGGCACAAAGTCATTTCCATTAGAACTTCCAATAATTTAGCTAGCCGTTCTTGGAAACTGTCACTAGTTATATTATATGTTCAATGACAAATATTGGACATCGTAGGATTATAACGATTATAATTACACAATGAAGGCTAAGTTTAGGTACCTGATTTTCCCACGCTGCGGTCCTCATCCTCTGGAATGAGTTTGTCATCCTTCTTGAAGCTGATGAGTTTAGGTATCACCAACAACATGCACACGACAGCCAGCATTGTCACCAACTTCTTGAATATGAGGAACTTCAAAAATAGCTTGGCAATCGTAAGTATGTCTAGCTTCAGTGACAATTTGTCCAAGAAACCCATCCCAAATCCTGGCGCTGTGTACGGAACACCGTAAGTAGGCTTCAGTGGAGGACCATAAACAGGCGGCAAGGGCTTATGTATTGGTGGCCCGTAGGTCTGTGCAGGCGGGCCGTAGGTGTGAGCCGGCGGGCCGTACGTGTTCGATGGCGGCCCGTAGCTGTGAGCTGGTGGGCCGTAGCTGTGGGCCGGCGGGCCGTGGCTCGGCGCAGGAGGACCGTAAGTATTCGGAGGAGCATTGTAAGTTATCTCAGGTTCAAATTTCACAGGGTTCCCGTAGCTCGACGATGGAGGCAAGTAACTGTTGGATGACGACGAAGTGTCGGAGTAACTGGATGATCCCGAAGAACTAAACCCTGTGTCGCTCGAGTACGACGGCGAGTAGTCGTAGCCGGGGAAGCTGTCGTCGCGGTTCGCTATTTTCTTCTCGCCATCCTTAGCTGTAACTATTATAACTCCTTGCTTCGCCTTCTCTGCTTCAACACGCGACTTGGAGTAAGCATCTAAATACGTGTCTGTTTTGTGAGTAGATAACTTAGTGCCATTTCCGGCTGGGCCAACGATAGCGGACACACTCACGGCCAAAGCCAACACTGCTACGCAACACCGATACATCGTCATTTTGCAACTAATCCTCGAGCTACCGTCTGAAAGAAGTTGTCGCCATCGATCGTGGATAACGAATGACAAGCGACGTTGACTCCCATTCGGTTTTCACTTTTGACTTACCGTAAAAGAACCTAAATATGATAATGGAACACAATTAAATTCTCCGAGTGAGCCGAGTGCGTTCCGCATCGGTCATAGTAAGTAGGTGGTGCGTGCCGCGCGTCGCATGCTAATGTCTGCGGCCGCTGCCTGCGAGGTGAACCCTCGCCGTCGGGACCTCTCATCGCAATAACACATCTCTAATACACCGACATTTGGCCGTGAAAGTTTTACCGTCGGTTTAGGGTCACGATACAATCGTATAATATCCCTGATATGTCCACGTTACTGCACATTATTCCCCTTAGGGAAATCATTATAAAATTGTTATTACCTCACAATACCAATGTTATTTTCCCTTTTTACCTACCGCAGGCCTGTTGACGCTTCATTGGATAAATAAAATATAAAATCCATATTTGATACCTTAAGAGAAATTAAAAGATGTAACCTAACTGTTAAGTTAGCTCTCGGTAAAAATTTCTTTGGAGAGAAGCCAATATTATAAAATAAAATACGCAATACATTGTAAATACAGGCAGTAGAAACGGCACCAGCATAAATTGTATTTAAATTTGTTCGCCGATTTCTACTGATCAGCGATGCAAAGCCGGCTCATTTTCACTTGCAGGCCAGCCCACATGACTTCAATTCATACGTTAATTGTCATGTTAAGGGGTTCCATCATCGCATTATATTAACAATACCGTTAGGTTAGCACCTAATTGGCTACCTTCGGCGGGCAACAATTTCTAAAGCGTTAACGTATACTGCAGCATATAACCAACACTAGCATGTAACGTTGCGCCTAGTACGCGCCGTTACATTTTATTAAATTATTAGTATTATATATATGTTCTATTAAAAAGGCTCATAATACTCCTAATTACCTATAACTATACACCTACTATGATAATATCAACTGAATTACCTATAAAACTAACTTAAAAGCTAAAATTATCAAATACCTAAACTAATTACAAATTAAATGAAACATAAAATATCTAGAATTGTGCACAATGACTCAATCCGAGCGTAGCATCGGGGACCGTCGGAAGCTGTCGGCAACATTGTGCGCTGTAGAGCTGCGCACCGCGCTTCTTTTGTTTTGCCGCGCATTCGCATCTCCCGCCACTGCGGCGCGAGGCTTGGTAGCGTGTGGTCACTCCACTCGCTGTCGGCAAAGCCCGCCAAAATCTACTTACTATGTACTAAACATACTAATATAAATTCTATTGTTGCCGATCCCGCTGGGGTGAGTTTCTATGTCATATTATAATATGCTAGCTATGTATTTACTGTGTTGTGTTGTGCCCATTTTGTATACTGTTCTGTCTATCATCTGCTGGCTGAGGCTGCTTAGCAAAGACCAGGTGCTAAGGTTATAGGGTAGGATGCTGAGCTGCGACTAGGGCATGTCCGTGCATGGTCGAGCGAGCTAACGCCTATTAATGTTCATTCCAGGATCCGGTAACATTACTACTGAACACTAACAACTGGCCCGGACCCTACATCTGGTGCAGTTCCTACCTCTGGCCCAGAACCTACCCTGGACCAGTCCGCCTACAGTCCAGGCACTACCCCTGGACCAGGCGATATCCACCTTCCTGACGAAGACCAGGTTCCTCCCAGCCGGATCCTTGTCCCTACGTCAGGCCAGTGTCCCCTTGAACCTACCACCTACCTCTACCCACCACCACTAGCGAAGGAAACAGACGTAATAAACGAACCCATTTTGTATATATAAACCATTCTTATTATTTCTCTCTTCCACTCTACCTGTCTATCCTGTTCCCGAGGTCTTCACAAAAAATCCCCCCGGGACAAGCATAAAAGTATACAAAAACAATTTAACTAAGGCAAGCAAAAACACTAGTTTTCAAAAAACAAGGGAATAGGTACCTATCTACTCTACCATAACGACATTGACAAAAACATTAAAACATGTTAATTCCATTACGAAATGGAATAATAATAATGCTTAGGTACTTGCAATGTTTATGTCGACAATGAATAGCTGTACATACCTAAAACTCTATTGTCCTAAAATATGTCCCTTTGAGATTTACCAGGCTAATATCTGCTGTGATTATCTGTACCACACTATCTACATCATGCATTAACACATTCGCTGCTGAAATTTCGTCTTCTTCGTAAATTCTCTAACAGTTGGACGCGCAGGTGCGTCTTTAGCAGCGAACGCGTTAACATAATAAAGGCACCTGACTATACATCTAGGCAGTCGAGGTCGTATCATAGACATAATTACACCATGCTGGCATTATGCCATGTACATTACAGGCCGAATTCGGCGGTACTTTGCATCAACGATAAATATACCTCTTATTAGGCAGTTTCTTATAGGATTATTTTGATATTTTATCTTCTTACAAAGGCCCCACAAAAGCCCCTTACCTCTACTTCTCTACATGGAGCACTGGGGAACTAACTCACCAAAGGAATGCAAAACATATCTAAATCAGCATTATATGACTGCCAATATTGTCCAAGGTGTCGGGTAGTGTCAAGACCAGCCATGTTACAAAAAAAAATTTATATCTTTAATGTTTAAAAAAGACTTACCTAACTAATCAAAACAATCACGTACAGTTAAATATCTTTCTTCGAAAAACTTATGTCGTTTCCTCTTTGGTTCACCATTTTCAGTTTTCATTGAGAAAAATGAGCTGATTGATTTGGTGTTATTTTTCGCGGTATTCTCGTCATCCACTTCCTCGAATGTGCATGTGGCCGCTTTGTCCTGCAGCATCAACTCTGCCGTAGACCAACTGAACCTCACTAATAAGGGATAACCGAACACGTCGTCAATTTGATCGCGAATAAACTTCTTTGTTAATGGATCTGAAATAATTTATGATGTTTTTTTTGTAATTATTATTATTTTACTGTGTAATGAAATGTACATGATGCCAGCTGAGTTTCTTGCCGGTTCTTCTCAGAAGGCTAGTTTGCGAACCGGTGGTAAATTCCTCGACATTCATAAGTGCCTTACCAGGGCCTAAACTGAATAAATCATTTTCATTTTCATTTTTCATTCAATGTCCATAACCTATTTAAGTATTTATTAATTATTTTATTTATAGCTTTATTTCTCATACGTTTGAATGTTGACACAATTAATTTTATTATATTCTTTGCTAGTTTTAGTGTATGGTCCCTCTGCAGGTAAAAGCCTCCTCCATATTTTTCCATTCTTGATTAACTATTTAAGTCATTGGATTTGTTCCTATTTTTTCACACTTTTTCCTAGGTTGATTATAAAGCATGTGGAAAATACTTTCATTCTGGATTCTGTGTTAAACTGTGTAACTGATAAAGATGTCTTTATAAAAAAAATTAAGTGGCATATAAAGACTATTCAAAATTTAATCCAAATCTATCAAATTTATACCGCGAAAATGTAACAAATATCAGTCTTCTGATATAAACATCTTTTTACACTGGCAACATTATTAAAGCATACATAATTTGTTCAACTGTAGATATGATATTTTTAAGTTTAATCTCACCACATATTCATAAGCCTGTAGTTAATCTACACTTGCTAGCCTCTCCGCCGAATATTTGTATAAGAAATCGTACAGTACCTCCTAGCTGTGACATGAAGAACTAAAATATCGCATATAAATATTGGGAGTGATGCTAGCGCGTATAGATTAGGAAAACGGTGGTAAACTCATGATAGGGGTACAGTTATATTATCCATATATCTTTAGCATATCCTTTGTTTTTAGCTTACCTCCTGGATATCCACTCCCAAACTCTGTGTGGTTCATTTCCAATCCCTCTTGGAACTCCCACACTTTGAGAGCATGGTCCCTTGTCACCTTGGCTACTATACTAGCTGCTGATACTATAGGATAGATTGAGTCAGCCTTTTTCGCCACCTAAAATTTAAAAGATATAAAACAGAGGTAGCAAATAAGCACATAATTTAGTTCATTTATGGGTTTTAGTCATTTGAAATATAAACTACAAATAAATATACCATTCCTACTGAATGTAGAAAGTTCCTGTTACCCAAATGACTGAATTACCCAAATTTTTCCAGGGGAAAGATGAAATATAAAGGATTTTTTCATATAATGTGTACATATTTGCCTTCCCCTTAATACTGTTAAAATTCAGATTCCATATGAAAGATGTCTTTCTTCATTTCAAAAAAGAGGAACTTTGCAAAATTAAAATAAGCTCTAAGGAGTATGTATAATATAAAAACTTTCTAAAAAAAAGAAAATGGAACAGCATCACTCATTAATACTCACAGTAATTTTATATGTGGGGAATATTTCTGCTAACTTTGCCTGGTACTTTTCTGGTGGTCCAACAGTATCCACATACACCTCTGTTATGTTAGCGCCCTGTTCCGCTACACTCTTGATTAACTCAATGGCAGAGTTCATTGAAACCTATGTAAAAAAAAAACAAGTTATGGAAAAGTATGAAGGATGTAAGGATCATAGCATGTGGCGATCTGTGATCTCTGCCTACACCCATGGGATACAGGCCTGAGCATATGTATGTACCTTTGTATGTATGTAGAAAAGTATATTTTTTATACTTTTACAAATGTTGCTTAAAAGCATACAGTCTGCCTAACGGTTTCTTCAATGGTAAGCAATAAAAGAGATACTAGGAAGATAAAGAAGGTGAAAGCAAGAAATTGGGAATTAAAGAAGTCTTCAAGGTTTTTCATGCACTCTGTATTACGTAGGGCAGTACACAATCTCTCATTTGACATTTGGAGCTGGCGGACAATGCAACCTTTGATTGATGATTATGAGTGACATTTTGGGGTATGCACATTCAAATGCTGCAGTAGCCGCTTATCATCAGGCCATCATACATCATATAGCCATGTTTTTCACCTTAGTAGTATTAGAAACAAGATAGTCTTTAGACTCCTGGTCATAATAATCTATGACCACTGTCATGTTAATGATTTAAGCTTACCTCATTTAAAGAATGCTTCGCTCGCCTATACATAGAATTGGAAATGTAATTAGGTGATATAACTTCGGCTGCCCATCCGACATTGTTTACAGAATCCTCCTCGGACAGCATCTTCGTCAATATCTCATCTCTCTTCACCTCTGTCAGAGCCTTTGAATCAGCACAACCAAGCTTTTTAAGAAGATCTTCTTGACTTTTTGGACAATATGCCACTCCGTAAACCATAGGACCTGAATGAAAATAAAAAAAGCATAATCTTACAATCACTTAACCTCAAAAATATACAACTTTAACTCAATTTAAAAAATCTAAATGTACACGATATATTTGTCTGTACCTAGTACTGGACCTCTCCCAGCTTCGTCCACACCCAAAATACAAGGTTCCGTCTTACAAATTGCAGGAACATCTGAACGATTAACGAAGTTACTAGAATTATTTTTTGACTTAATAAACTTTTGCAAGTCTTCTAAGGAGTTCATTATTTATATGATTTATTTAAAGTAATTCAAACATTCACAATCATTGATAAATACTGAGAAAACAGCTTGAAGTTGTTGTTAATTTGTTACTGTAAACTCAAATTTAAATAACAATAAAGGGCGCCAAACTAACTAGTAAATAAATCGAAACAAAAACAACAAAATGACTAATAGACTGACAGCTTCCTACATGACAGTTGATGACAGTTGAAGCATCCAATAAAAAATGCTACTTGCGGCAACCCCGCAGAAGCCATAAGCAAGAACTGAAGTGTGAAATGATACTCCTCACAAAATCTGTAATACAAGTTTTGAGCTATATCACAAATAACTTTACAGAACTAAAGCGTATAATTTTATTGAATTCAACTACGTAGTTGAATTCAATAATATTATGTACCTAATTCTTATTCGTTATAGAAATAAAATATATACCTCTAATCACAATATTGTTATGCACGCAGCGAAAGTCATCGCTCACATTCTCAATATACCTACCTATATATCATATTATTTAAAAAAATACGTACATCATCATCATCTCCCTGGCCTTATCCCATACATTGTTGGGGTCGGCACTTGATTCAACCCGATGTGGCTGATCACCTGATTTTTATACGAAGCGACTTCGCAACCCATTTAGGAGGAAAACTGTGATCTGGGTTAAACCAGTTGTCCAGATTATTTTTAGGCCTCCGACTGACCTGTAAACAATTGCCAAAGATGTTAATCACGTACATATGCAAAGTAAAATAAAGTATTGGCACTTGGCAGTAAAAGACGCTACAGAAAATTGGGTAGCCATTATCTAAAATAAGTAAGCATAGACAATACTAAAGAGGAAGAGGAGGGCCAGTGCAGTGCAGTGCAATAGCATAGCATAATATTTTTAGATGTAGAAAATAAAGGTGTCATCCAATTATTTCATAAGCTAAAGTTGTTACATCGTGCACATACAAGGTAATATTTTTACTATTATTAATTTGTACTCGCCAGGTGATTGTAAATTGAATTTAGTAATCAGTGAACACCCATTTTGTAGGTTAGAGTAGTGCGATCTAATATGCAGAACAACCCCCAGGAGCTCTCATGGCAGCGATACAGGCTATTGTGGGGGTTAAACTTCCTTCAAATGTGCTACGGTTTGATGATATTGGATTCCATTTAGTCAATAATTCGCTTTCAAGCGCCGAGGTTCTGATTCAGATGTAGAAATTGTCGAAAATGACTGGGAGTCTGACAACAATGTATCGTCAAGACTTGAGCATTCTGACAACGAGAAAACTACGTCTCCAGACAGAGAACAAAGCGAATCGCCTGTTCTACATCTTGTAGAACCGGACAATAACAATTCTGGCAAAGATTCCCTAGATTATAGAGAATATGTCGAGAAAATGGATACCAAAGATACCTCCAGGTAGAGATCGCATGGACACAAATCGACGACGCTGATAGCTCAATCGGGGAATGTGATGTCCATTGAGAACTACCTAGAGGTCACTCTGTCAACAGACTCTGAGGCTAGTCATCTCTGCACCAATGCAACAAATGTTTTCAATGAACAGTTGCTTGCCTCTCATAAGTGTACTGCCAAACCCACCGAAGAAAAGAATATCCATGTCATGTGTGTGCTGAAAAATTCCCAGCTACTGGGAGCTCAGGAAGCACATTAACAGCCACTTTCTGGCATGTTGGACTCAAGTCCAGTTTTTGTCATCTGTGCCAGAAAGACTACACAAAGACAGGGTTTATGAACCATCTACGCAAACATACCGGTGAGCGGCCCTTTGTCTGTGAGCTCTGCCACAAGGCTTCTCCCAGTCCAGTTCTCTCTCAATACACATGAAGTTCCATTTGAATGTGCGCAAGCATGCATGCACAGTCTGTGAAAAGAAATTTGTAACCAAAAGTGAGTTGTCTCGACACATGACAGTGCACACTAAACAGAAGTCCTACTACTGTGGTGTATGTGACAAAGCTTTCACTCGCTCAGACAATATGAAGAAGCATGAGAAAACTCATGGATAAACATATTATTTGTATGTAATGTTGAATAGCATCAGCAATCAAATTCTTCATTGCAGGTCTACACTATACATTTTAATAATATTAAATAAAAGTTGCCAAAATGAACATGGAATGTAATGCTTTGTGTGTATGATGTTTTCATAATTAATGATTCAGATTCTCTTATTGCCAAAAATCTAGTTGTATGTTTGTTGATGTATTCTTACATTGTTTTATACCAAATTGAAAATATTTTGATCTAGTTCATAATTTAGTCATTATGGTGTGTTTTTGTGTTTATGCGAGTGTCCTCACACTCATGTGTGCTGCTAAAGCTTTTTTAGTTAAGGTTTTATTTATGCGGTTTTCATGTGCATGTTTGGGACAATTAGTGTATTAGGAAAATGCCTTTTCAGGTGCTCTACAATAAGGTCACACATATCTCAATCCAAAGTTGCCTTTTAGATATGATATAGTGATATTTTATTTGGATATAGGTCAACTGACCAAAGATTCAGATAGTAGTAATGTAATGTTTACATTAGATAGAGGAAATACTGTGTCTTTCTACAAATTGATGCCTTTCACAAAAAATATGTCATAAAGTATCTATACTCGTTCCTGCTTCATTCAAGCTTTAATAAATATATATTTTTGTATACCTTTACCTAAAGGTATTTGTGTACCAGTTGTAAAGTATACCTTTGCCAATTTTAGATAAGTTTTCAAGTGATTCTTAATACTGCACTGTGCTGTAACCAAAGCAATAACATTGTTTTAATGTGCCTAACTATACATATAACTACAAGTATACCAAATAATTAGATATTAGTAAGTTGATATACATATTTTTAGTAATGCCCATTAATGATAGGAATGAATATGCTGGAATTTTAATAGTTTATGACATGGGTCCGACATTTTTATATTAACTTTAAGGACTCAAAACAAGGTATAAATATATGATTCGAACAATTACAATTTATGTATTTATGTATAAGTTAATTAAGTAGGAAACAGACGTTTTTATTAACTTCATCACAAATGTTTAATAGAGCACATATTTATTGTAATCATTAAGGAAATAATATAAATGAAATTTGTGTAAGCTTTGTTTGTAAGTGATCCTTCTGCAACAAACTGAGACTCCTTCAAGCACTTAAATTCCAAAGATATATTAATAATTTTAAAAATGCCTAATAATTCTAATCTTATTGTATTAATTAATTGGCTCTGAAACCAAAGGTTATATTCTATCTATTATCAATTTTCTAATGTGCCACTTCTATTTTATAAACTGGTTGTAAAGATGTAATGAATAGTTGCTTAGAATACACATTGTCTAGATATATCAAATGTAATGTAGACAATAAAGATATTTTTAATATATTTATTGTATGTAATAAATTAGATGTTTAACTTGCATGACTTGTTTGTAGAGTAAGGATATATTGAGCCAAATGAAATACACGAAAATCTACAAGACTGACAATAATATTCAGAGTAGATATTAACTTGTGCACAAAAGCAAAGTCTTATTATATTAATTGATACAGTGAACTGCTATTTTGAGCGATTTATCAAAATGCACCTTGTTAAGACTCATCATGACAATTAGACTAAGACCCGTTTGAATTATATAAATATTTTATGGAAATTGTAATAATAATTTTCAATTTTATTAAAGAGTTGTTTGTTGCAAAATATGTTTTATTTAAAATCCTAACGTATGCTTTTCCATTTGTTCTAGGGTGCGTAAGAGATGTCGGCGCGGTTGCGTAATCTTAATCCGTATGAGTTGCATAAATATCTAGTTAATGTTTACTGTTTGAATGCGAAGGGCTCCACATCTCTCTTGAAACGAGACACGTCTAAAGATAGAACGGATCTTGATGTTATCAGGGAAAATCACAAATTCCTTTGGGAAGAGGACGATGTCGCGGACACTTGGGAGAAGCAACTTTCTAAGAAATATTACGACAAACTCTTCAAAGAATACTGTATTTGTGACTTGAGTTGTTATAAAGAGAACAAAGTAAGTTGTTTGCCTTCGTAGTACATATTAATAATAGCGCGATACATAAATAATACTTCATTACAATGAGTAACTACTAATTAGCAGCAGAAAAACAAGTAATTAAGGCAAATTAATTTTAAGAGGACCTAATCGCTAACGCACCTCATGAATACTTAAATGCCTAATTTAATTATTTACATACATCTAAATAGTAAGCACTTATCGTCCAAAATCATTAAATAAATAGGCAAGATAGTATCACGGGTAGGTACCTACTTATATTAATATTATTTAAGAAAAACGAATGTTACAAATAACACAATTTATTTTGCTATTGGAAAATATAGTTAAGTATATTTTTCATCCGCGTATTATACATTTTAGCTAATCCTGGCACGGTCACGGTACCTACGTACATAGTTAATTTATGCGCATTATGTACGCGTAGTACACCAGTATAGTTCCCCTTGCTTTATAAGTTATAAGGCTGAGATGGGGACGGTCCCCTATGTAACTCAATTGCCTTTTTTGCTCGAACCTTCCTTTGTGTGCGCTCCTGCTGGGGAGAGCAACAATGGCCGTGCTGCCTTTCTGTAAGCTAAATATAGCGCTATGCATTCACCCGCGGACTGTTATACAGAAACGCACATCTGCCCGACCCACAAGGATCAATATGAAAATACTCAACTGACTGCATGCCGTTCCCATTATGATGCGTATTAAGCTTTTATTATTATTAGGTGGCACTGATAATATAAAATGTTCCTACCTATATGATCTACTCTTCATTGTAACGGTTATGGACACATAAGCACATTTATACCTACTATTGAACTAGGTAGGTATCTGTATTCTATTAATAGGTAGGTAGTACCTAAGTATGTAGTAGGCTAGCTTGCAGTTTCCAACTACTTTATGTTATATGTTTTGGTACTCGTATCATAGGTTGCATTAAGATGGCGGATCGAAAAGGAAGTAGTTCTCGGAAAAGGCCAGTTCCAATGCGGCAACAAGGTTTGCAATAATGTCGATGAACTCAAATCGTGGGAGGTGAACTTCGCTTACTTAGAAGACAACGAGAAGAAGAACGCTCTTGTGAAGCTGCGTAAGTTTATTTTGTACAGTTATTCCTTTGAAAGTCGTTCTAAGCTCTTCTCTATCCAAACCATACCTTATACTAACCACACATTTTTTTATTACGGAAATCGAACTAGCAACAGCTTAGATAGAAGGTGAAATATTCGACTACCAGACAGAGTAGTTTTTTCCATTATTTATACTCTTAATAGGTATTGCCTACTACTCAGGTAACAAATTAAGTAGAAGATTTTTATTTATTTATTTATTTATTCATCATCATTTATAAACCATCATGCGTAGTGCCTACCTACTTAAGAGCTTAGTTACTGCTTAACCGCATAACCCAATGAAATTAATTTAATCATGTAAAAAAGTTAAACATGCAAATGTTATGCAACCCAAAGGGCATTGATTCTGTTCCGCGGAGTAGGTAAATGCCTATCTACTTACCTACCACCTATCCGACGCGAAATATATTTTATTTAGCTTAGCATATACTTAGGGCATATCCATATATGCCCTAAGTATATGCAAAATATTATTAATAATATTTTGTAACAGGTTTATGTCCAGAATGTTCAGCAAAATTAAATTACAAATCTAAGAAGCGTGAAATAAAAAGATTGAAGAAGGGTCGCAAGAGAAGAAAGAACAAAGGAAAGGGCAGTGATGACGTCGAGAATGGGGAGGACACCCCGCAGCTTACCGAAGCACCGTCCACCTCCGTTATCACTGATGGTCCAACTACAGAGGCTGAGACGTCGCTCTGGAAGAAAGGTTTGTGAAAAATACATTTTTTATAGAATGTTAGTTCATCACGTACGTACAGCCCTTCTGATGACAAGTGGTTACCACAGCTTATGGACGCTTGCAATGCTAGGGCCTACACGTGCGCATTGCCAACCCTCTAAAAATATGTTCTCTTGATGTAAAAATCTAAATACAACTTCCCAACTTCCCCGAAGGTCTCCGACGGGGTCGACAGAGGATAAAATGTAGTTACTTACACCGATTTATCACCGAATATAATTAGGTGTGATTGATAGTTGACATAACTAAAAAACGAAGGTAGAGTTAGAAGAGAGTAAATTCTAATTTAGTATAGCTTTTAACACGTTCAAACATTGTCGCTTGACGTTGCGTTGTAGCGTGGCTAAGAATGTGTTGATACTTCTTCGGAGGTGGGTTGTGGCTAAATGCCAAAGATGGATCAACACATTTTGAGCCACGCTAAAACACAAGATCAAGCGACGAGATATGAACATTGACACAATTTGGGTTATAATTCTAATATAATATTTTATTTATTATATAGGTATGTCCTACTAGCAGAGCATGATTTTATCGACATAAGTTTACAGGTCATCCGTTGAGATTGTTGTTAACCTTTTTATGCTTCGTATATTCGTACCGAGAATGGTTCGGTAGGTACCTAATATCAACAAGTTTGTTAATAAAGTAAATGCTGGCAGAGTAATAGTGCCTCCACGGCCTACATGCCTCCCACACGGTACACTAATAGGAAGGCATGGAATGCATTCTATCTTTAGATTTCCGACCTCGTGGCTGTTTGTATTTACGTACCTACCTACCTACTCGGACACATACCTAGTGTGTTGTTTTAAAAAACGTATTACTAAACATGTAGATGCGGTTTTTTTTATTTTAAACCTCAATTTACATACAATGATAACCTATTTAGGTACACACACATTTACATAATACTTCATTACATTGCAGGTGTCCAGGAAATTGAAGAGAAGTCCAGGGAAGAGGAATTTGAGGAATATTTGGAAGATTTGTTATTATAATAAATAGCGGTATTACGTACGTAAATAAAAGAAATAGTTAACGTACCTATATAAAGTATAGCTCGCTAGATTGTATTGTGTAATATTGAATCGTTCACATTATAACGTAGAACATATTATATAAATTCCCATAGGAAAGGCATGTAGTACCCAGTAAATGTAGTGGTATTAGTGGAGGTAGCTACAAGATTTAGTGCAGTTAGTACCTAACTATGTTAGCATAACAAAGATGCCTTTTCATAGCTAACCCGGTGAACGGATTCTGTTAAGTTTAATAATAGCAATAATACTAAAGATTATGCGACGTACAAAACAGCTTGAACTATTTGGTGCTTGCTAGTATTAAATAAAAGATACATAGATTTTTTCAATAATTTTTATTGTGTCCTATAACATTTCTAGGCTCAGTGTTATTGGGTAAAAAAATTTAATAACTACTGATAAAAAAATTACAATCGATAAATAATTATGTTCTTTACATACCTACAAAGCCTAAATCATCCCACTGCACAAATGGTGGTTCATGACAGCTCAATTAGCTGTTAATATTATATTCGAAAGAAATAAGTAAAGTATTTGACAGAGAAAGTCTAGCGCGCACTTCAGCTTATAAAATAAAAAAGAGAAAACGTGTAACACCCGCAATGATTTTCTGGTATGTAATTTATTTTTTAGTAATTTATCTCATAGTTGTTTGATGAAAATGCCTTCTGTGATGATTTCTCAGGATTGGTTTACTAGGTTTTAGTAGGTCCCTAATTTTTAGATTATCACTGCTAGAAAAGCATACATAGAATGACTACTTAGTCACGTTAGTGACTACTTAGCTTGTTTCGAAAAATGGCGTAGCTAGACAATACACTTAACAAGTTACATTTTACATCTGGCAAGTAAGACTTTGAAAGCGAACAAATTCAGGAATGACGTCATTCAAGAGCCGCCGATAACGGCAATAAATCAAATAATTACGCAATAAAACATTATAACGAAATCATAAACTCCAATCACACATTCTACGAAACATATCAAAACAAATTAATAACAATTAATCATTAATAGTATTTATACACAATTAACACATTTATATACAATTCTTTATAAAATAACTACAATGATTTATTCAGAACATGAATAATACATACATATATCACGCCGAGACCCTCGCGGGTAGCATCTCAATATCATGGAACAATTCCTAAATACAGCTTATAATCGATTAACTAAACGAACAGGGACACGGTATAAGTAATAGTCTATAGCAGGTAAATGAAATCGGTTATACGCTTTTCTCCATTTCAGAAATGCCTCATCTACAAATAACTTCGAGCCCGACGCGATATGAAAACATTTGTATCCAGTTCAATGGCGAAATTAGTGAATTCGGGCTCTGAATAAATAGTCTATAGTAGGATCTTACTCCTAAAAGACGTTCGAAGTAAAATCTTTCGCACAACCATGTTTAGGTGCAATTAGGGTTGCACTTTGAGCACCGAAGTGCATAGCGCTGTAATTTACGCACAGAGGGTCAAGTCAGTGGCGTAGCTATCGTAGGGCTATAGGGAAAGTATAAATCAGTCTTTTACTCCACCTTCGGTTCTACTTGATGTATAACGTAATATCTGTCTAGATTCTAATGAACATTCGTTCATCATAGCAATATTTCGATATTATTCAAAAACCAATTCGTATACAGTTAATTTTGTGACCGACTAGTCGGTCTTAAATATACACGAATAACTTGAAGCAACATCGCTTTTATTATAAGCATGTATCCATGCTTCATGTATGTTGAAGCTACATGGAAAATACGGGTAGGAGCCAGCTTTATTCTATATTCACCGGGGCCTTTGTCCACCTAGCTACGCCACTGGGTCACGTGTATCTTCTGGGGCTATTTATTTATTGTGTGCAGTCTTGGCGACGTCATCGTCGTCGGAGCAGTCTTCGTCGTGTGTGTGCGTCAGTTGGCGAGGCGTCTCTGGCCGCGCGTGAGGCACCGACGCACCCGCCTACGGAAATTAATCATTAAGTCACTTAGATCTAATTCAAAATTTGATTAGACTTCTTACGAAGTACTTTCAAATCGTCAAAAACATCTCTTCTATACAAATACACTGGACTAGCCATTGACTGAGGATTATGAGCCTTTGCTGCTCCTGTCTATAGCAGAATTAAAAGATATTCTTATTAAACGTCAAATTTAGTTCCGCAGACACGCGCTAGGGGCACTTCAAACTGACACTTAATTTGATATTTTTGCAAGGCCGGTTCACTGTATTTAAAAAGCTTCTAGTATAATCAAATAAAATGTCGCGGAGGCACTAATCGACATTAATTTAAATCATATACTGCAAAATTATTTAAACGAACTTATGTATCGGGTACTAGATAGAAATCCAATTGTAATTATTTAGCGTTTAGTAATAAGATCGACACTCTAAATAACTTTCCTATAAAATTGAAAGAATAAAGCCGCGAGTTTAAATATGAGTGACGGAAACGTTTGCATGATGTGAATGGTATACCTTGGCATTATAATCCGGCGTGGTAGTATCAGGCGCAGAATTCTGACACTCCTCGGAGGGGTCCTCTGCGATGTAAACAACGCTGTAGCTGCGCTGTGCGCTCGGGTGTCTAGACCTAAACACATACATTTTCATTAATAAAAAAATAACCACTAGTATAATGATAACAAATTATACGGATGCAAAACATACAGCTATCTTAGCGTATGCAGTTCGCATTGCTCGGAATCACGTGCGTTGCAAAACATCGAGCGCAGAAATTTCTGTTAAGAGCATTTAGAGTTTTACACCCTTATTACAAAACATTGTTTATGCGGAGAATACACTTCACATCCCATGCTTTACTGCGAAGGGAAGCATCGTGAGGAAACCTACATAAGTCTGAGAAGTAATTCAAAGACGTTGTATAGTGCCTAAGACGGCGATAGACTCAACATCTGTCACGTTTGCACTTAACCGTCTTCGGTAAAAAGTAGGTATATATTCATTTTTTACTAGCTGTGCCCCGCGGTGCATTTGTGTTGACTTCATTTCATGGGTGGCCCGCGGAACCCTAATTTATTTTTTAAAATAAACGTAGCCTAGTTACTCCATGTAACATTAGCTATCTGCCAGTAAATGTCCCGTTACAATGGTGCCACCCGTTCCACAGAACGAACGTTCTTCAGACAGTCGAACAGACAGACAGTCAGACAGACAAACTTAAACAGGACAGACCATTTTCTTTTTTATGTTAGTACCTTATATACGTTCATATACATTAAGTGAAAAGCTGCTATTTTGGAATTACAAACAGACACTTGACCAACTATCTGTATAGACTAGCGGACGTCACGCGGTTTCACCCGCGTAGTTCCCGTTCCCGTGGAAGTACGGGGATAAAATATAGCCTTTGTTACTCGCTGATGATGTAGCTATCCATTGCTGAAAGAATTTTCAAGATCGGTCAAGTAGTTTCGGAGCCTATTCCAAGCCAATGCAAAGAAACAAAGAAATAAATAAAAAAATAATGAAATCTTTTCACTTTATAATATTAGTGTAGATGTAGATATAGATGGAAATATATGGTATTTACCTGTCAATGGTAGGAGTGTCGACAGTGAACCGTTGTTCGTGTGCGACGGTGGACTCATGCGGCATGAGCATAGCGGGCGCGCGGAACATGTAGCAGAACGGATAGTACATCAGGTTCAGAAACGACGCCGCATACAGGTCCGCGTACCTCACCACCTATATTGAAATATATATTGATGTCAAGGCCTTTTTTCTCAAGTAGAAAACTAGGTGCTTGTCTTTATATTTGTTTACTAGCGGAAGTCACGCGGTATTACCCGCGTAGAGTTCGTTTCGTGGGTGACCTGCGGAACCCTAATGATTTCTTTAAAATTAATGTAGCCTAAGCCACTCCTTAATTAAACATCCGCTATCTTCCAGTGAAAATCCCGTTAACCGTACCGGAGTTTAGCGCGTTCAAATATCTACTGAACTGGTGGCTAAATTCTTATGCAAGCACTGAATCCTATTAATAATATTGTGCCGTAGCGTGCTAACGAGTAGAGATCACGAAAACGATTGGAAACTCTTATAAGGGTATAACTTTAGTAATTACTATAACATTTTAGTTATTGTACCTGTGACGAGAAGAAAGTCTGCCTCGATCCGGAGCGGAACAGCGAGCCGAGCATTCCATAGGCGAGATCCATCTTGTGTGTCACGTCGCGGATCGACATTCGAAGCTTAGATATATCTGGCTTCTCCTTTGTACTCGAGTCCAGGTCCCTGGAACACAAAGACATTACAATCAAGCACTGCCTATTTCCTTCATAGTATATCGTCGGATATTTTTTCAATGGTTAAGCGAGCGAAACAAGAAAGCAACGTTCCTGAAGGTTCGCCTTATTAGGCAGTAGTGCTCGTGACATGCGGTAACATTACGAAGAAATGGGTATCAAAACTGAGCATTCAAAGCTTATGAGTGAGGTAATAATATAAAGTACCCAGCTATGTACACTGCACATGGACCTCAAGAAAAAGACAATCGTCTTATTTCTGCTTTTAGACAGTTCACTCTATCGCTCACTATCAATGTGACATATGACATGTTTTCAGTTGTTTTCACTACATCACATGGGCAGTATAACGTTTATGGTTTAAAACCGACTAAAGCATAAGTGAAATGAGTGTCGAGGTACCAGAAGTAAGGGTAAGATACTGACTTGTACATATCTCCCAGTTGTACATCAAGCGCCTGTAGTTGAGCGAATAGTTGACACTTGTCGGTCCAGACGTGTAGCTCTTGGACCAACTCAGGAACAATCAGGAACGTGCGCCAGCCACCGATCTTCTTGGACTTGAGGATGTCGCCAAATATATGGTCGCCGATGTACAACACGTCCTTGCCCTTCGCGCTGATCAGCTCCGTGAACACGTCACATGAACCTTAAACAATAAATAAATATTTACGCCATCCCAGAATGGTCCCCGAAGAGGTAAGCAGAGATGTTTAAATGTGAGATTACCATTTGAACCTTAAGGAGGTTACCCTTTACCCCCTTTATTACAAAACATCGCCTAAGATATTCCTTGTTATGAAAGTAGTTAAATCTCTTTTTATGATGCTGATTTCAAAAGGGATGGACATAGTTTTATTACGAGTTAGGTCTAGTGTTGGTTTAAACCATATTTTGTGATAAAGGGGAATATAGTCTTACTCAATAAATGTGTCTTAAACTTGGACACCACTTGACTATCTTCGGTTTTTTTCAAGGTATATCCCGAATCAAAGGATCGATTAAACGATTTTAAAACAAGATAAACACTGTGTTAAAATAAGAGCACTATTCATATGTTTAATTTCAATTTCAATAATTTACTGCGATTTTTATATTACAAAGGTAAACTGAGTAACACTATTTGGTAATATAACACACCCTGTGATATGGCATAGCAACATTTATTATTTATGTTGCAATAATGAAACATAAAAGTCAATGCATTTCGAATCTAAAAATAAAACCACAATCTATACAGTTCACGTAGCATCGGGCTGTGTGCGTTATTTATCACACTTAATGAACGTGACCAAAACACCAAGTATCTCGTGGACATATAGAACGAGAATTGCGCGAAAGGTCAAAGCTCAAAAGTTGTAAACACGCCCATGATAAGGCACAACATTAATCTTCCACATGTGACGCTACAACGTAAAACTGCTCCAGGTACCATCATGAGCACATTGACCACATTTACGTACGATGTTATGCTATCTCAACAAGCAAAACATCGTACAAGTACCTTTTAAATATGATAGTATACATAGGAAAAATATTTTCTTATAAAATATTTTCACCTGGCTATTGGAACTTGGAAGGAAGGTAGTCTGTTATTGTTTAGGTTCGAACAGCCCGTCCGGACGTAATACCCATGGGTGTAAACAATGCAGTATTTCGTAAAGCGAGAACGTCAATTACTTACAAATATAACAATCCATTACATTCATGATATATAACATCAAAGAGGTTTGTGAATACGTTCAGAACGGACATTAGTTTACTTAATTAATTATTATGAGAAACATTAAGGATTGCTTTGGTTGTATGAACGGTGAGAACAATACATATGAATCATAAAATATGTATAGCTTAGTAAGGCTTCTTTTGAGCTTAGGTACGATTTCTTTCGTACAATCATAAAAAGATTAAAAAGTTTCGTTATACAACTGTTGGTGTTGGCACCTTAGCAGTGCAGACATGACATGGCGAGTTGATAAACTGATAAAAATATCATAACCTTAACAATAAAGCGGTCATTGCTTTACGGATAAACTAAAAATCTACAACGAGAAGATTACTCAAGTGATAAACATACACTCATTTGCAGAGTAAATCATACAATTACATTTAATTTCTCCCTTATGTGCGATTAAACTCGCCATAATCTATAAATTTAAATCCCTCACATAAAATTATGACAATAGGCGCAATTTTGAATAGCAGAACTTCAATAGCAACACTTATCATATCTTCTGGATGACGAAAAATATACATGATATGATACGATACGTAATTAATTTGTACAGTGATTTATAGAACCCTTTTATCATGAAAGCTCTTAACTTTTCTGATTTGGCACTATCATCAAATTGTACATGGCATAGGTATGATAAATTATTTATCTTTCGAGTTAATTATATTTAGGTATGTACAAAGATTACGCAAAACGTGCTTACATTACATACCTACTCGTATCCCAGTGTCAAATATTCAGAAGATTACGTTAGTCAAAGTTCAACTCATTTCTAATTATAATTATTTAAAATGTTTGTTCCTATCGTCGAGATCATAATAATAATATATCTACAACAAATAATAATATACAACACCTACGTTAGCGCAGGAAAGTTTTTATATTTCTTATTATAGGTGCCACTAAGGTGGCAAACAAACATGCAACATAATATTGATTCTGAAAAATGGCGGATCTTTTTGGTGGGTTCAATTTGTGCCGTAGTGGAGTAGTCGCCTGCGACGCAAGTTTGAATGCAATGAGTTTTTCTATTTTCTACTTTTGCTGTGATTTCACACCACGTTCTTTACGGTGAAGGCAAATATAGTGAGGAAACCTGCATATATCTGAGAAGTAATTCAAACACATATGTAACGGCAATGCACTCAAAATTTATCATGTTGTCACTTAATCATCTCCGGTGAAAAGTTATTACAACACCTCTGCTTACTCCTTCGGTGATGGCGTGACCGTATTATAATATATATTTTGGTGCATACCTCCAGAGTAGACGAGTCCCTCATGCAGCGGACCGACGTGGTGGCCCATCTTCAAGGCTCCGGTGCGTGTGTCGACTTGTCGTAGCGTTGTTCCTTCGCCGAAGAACAGCGGCTTCTTGGCATCCACCACGATCCAGTCGAAATATGTCTTCCAGTTCCTATGCGGCTCGCCGGGCTGGAAATATTCAAAGTTCGTCTAAACACTCTGATAGAATTGCATGATGTACGAACAAAAAATAAGCACTAAAAAACAACAAGGTTGATGCTTTAGACACAGCCTTTCTATTTTATGAATGGGAATCTATACTTTTACACTAATTTTATAAAGAGGAAAGATTTGTTTGTTTGTTTGTTTGAATTTATATTGAATAGGCTCAAAAAGTCCTGGACCGATTTAAAAAATTCTTTCACCATTTGAATGCTACATTATCGCTGATTAATATAGGTTATATTTTATCTTCGTACTCCCACGGGAACGGTAACTACGCGAGTGAAATCGCGTGACGTCGGCTAGTTATTGAAAAAGAAAAAGCAATCATGCGTTATCTATTATTCGGGGCAAAGAAAAACGCTTATCAAGTGATCTTGGCTACTTCACAAGAACAAAACGTCTTGTGTTACTGTATGAAGGATAATTTACAAAGTAGTCTATCCTACTCAACGACATCTAATGGCTCAATAATAATTAAATAGATTTTTTAATATGTAATTAAAAACGTAAAATTTTACGAGGACCTAATAAAATAAGTGCATAAATGAATTATAAATCTGTGTTATAAATAGATTCCATTAACATTAGGCGAACAAAATCGAGAACAGGTTTTGCATAACGATTGTAAAGAAGTTTATACACAAAGAAAAATCATTAATTTAAAAAAATCGAATCTAACCTTGGCACCATGTGGGAAATCGAAGAGATAGTTCATGATCTTGTCGGTGAAGTTGTAATCGCTGTTAGTGAGTATGAATAGCTTGGCTCCACTCTCGGTAATGCGGGAGAGGAACATTGGGAGGCGCTCGTCCTTCTTGAGGTACAGGTCCAAGTTTTCGGTGGTTTTGGATTTAAGGTCTCCGTGAATGTGAACGTAGTCCACAGCACTCCTTACGTCTTGGAATATAGACTTGAACGACATTGCCAAGTCGCCGCATCTTACGCCGGATTTTTCCCTACAAAAATACACAGGTACAGGTGCCGTCATGAGGTAGGAGGACTTTATACAAAGTACTTTCAAATCGTCAGAATGACACAATTACACAGGATTATACATGCTACCGCCAGGTGCGGAAGGTTGCTAGATATTATCACGACAGTATTCCCCAAAGTGGTACCAGTGGTGTAATTGCAGTACCCACATTTCGCTAGCTCTGTTTAAGTCGCTTGTAATACGGGCGAGCCTATTAACATTAACCGGGCAAAAATCCAGCCCACGGGCTGCTACTGGGTAATTACAGACCTAAAGACGGAAAAATCCCCATATCAATCTACAAAAGTTAAGGGTGATATTACGTTTGGTTGATATTCGAATTGTTTAGAGGTTTTAATGAGGTCGTGTCAAATCAACAAACGACTTATTATCGGTATCCAACAAAACAGAAGGACGTTATTGTTTGCCTAGAAAATAATTATATCACTGATGACTGCTGTAATCGGAAACATTGTCTATTTTTATAGTACAGAAATCAAGATTTATATATTTAGTTCTACAAATGTCATGGAAAAAACATTCTTACCTCGTGTATTGCGGCGAGTTAGTGAAGAAGTCTATGAGACACGCAATGAGATACGTCTCGGGCAAATTGAACAGTGTGTTCAGTACATATACTCTAGACTCGTCTAATGTTAAGAATTTGTTTGGGTATAATTCGTATACTTTTGAACTGAAACAAACAAAATATAATTAGAATCATAGCAGTGGTCTATTTTCATTGTTACTCATGAAAACAGGGCACTGCTTTCACTATAATATTATAATTATAGGAACCCGGAATATAAAAAAGCAATGAAATATTGTTCAACGTCATACGTAAGTGGATTTACATAGATTCGCTTGCGATAATGATTCTATGGTATGTACCTAACAATCGTAAGGGCATCGGCTTTTGTGTGTAACTATACCACACTGATAAGCAACGAGATAAGGAAATACCTAACACAACATGCATTCATCACAACTCATTCGATTCCAACTGTGAATATGGCAGTGAATAATACGCTTATTAAAGCTTACATTGACTTACAGTACATACCTATATACATACTAGCTGTGTCCCGCGGTTTCACCGGCGTAGAGTGAACAAACAGACAGACCGAGAGAAGGACGGATAGACGGAAAATTTTTTTTATTGTCTTTTTGTGAGTACCGTCTTAATGTATTTTTAAACTGAATCTATAAATTTGGAAGTACAAACAGACACTTTTATTTATCTGTATAGAATATGCCCTCGCCTGTATCCTGTGAGGGTAAGCAGAAACCACCGTTTCGCACGTGAATCGCTCCTTACATACTTCTTTCGCTTCGTTCACATCGAATAGATTAATGCAACTATATTAGGAGTAGCAACTTACTGTTTTAGGAATTCGAATCCGTGTACGCATACTAAAATGTTACCGTAGGCGTCTACTTTTAACAAGTTCCCATACAATGTGTCGAACCAAAGGCCTCTGGAACGATAAACAGTTTTTATTAGAGCGATATTTATAAACTTGTTGCTTCATAAATTTAATATTAGAACGTTAATTTTAGATCACCTCACTGGAAACGAAGGATCGTATTCGAATTCTAATATTTCGCGCGGATATCCTTTGTTCACTAATCTCTCTTTGGTTAAATTGAATCCCAACGTTTCGTATTGCGGCGATTTGTATTCTGAAAAGATAATAAATGGGTTAATATCTCATATTGTCATTCGTAGAAAATTTAGACGACGTATTTTTCGTTATTGATATGGAGTTGTAAGTACCTAAGTACAGAATTACAGTTAAAATATATGTTTAATCTAAGATTATGATGACGCTATCAAACCAAAACACTTCTCAGAATAATGTGATGAATGAACAATGCGACAAATAATAAAACAATGTGTCATTGACATCCTATGACATACCTTTAAATAACAAGGTACTTTATCATATCCTCAACTCAGTCGTGACTACCTTTGTAATCTGACTGTATAGTACCTAGTCACTACAGCATGCTGCATATGCAAGAAATGTATCTCAATGAATTCCGAGTATAAACTGAACGATAATAATAAATAACAAGTCAACAACTCTCAAGCAAATGAAAACAAAAGCAATGAACTAATAATAGCATATAGCAACATATCGCAACCTCAGAACGATAGCTGCTCAATTCAAAATATTCATTTTTTTGTAAATGGCAAAGAAATTTTAATTTTATAAAATAGGCAATAATATCAGTAACCAGTTACTGAATACAACGTATTTTATATTTTTAAAGAATAGTTTAGGTTGTGCATTGTCGAAAAGTGTTAAAAAAACTGTTTGTACATTTCGAGGTCTGTCTATCCTAACTTTGTCGCAAATTTTTGAGTTGAGACCCTATCGTTCTGAGGGTGTGTTATATGCTATGTAATCATACCTGCCAATGTGTAGTCCATATCGAAGCCGTAAAATTTGACATTTTCCAAGTGCAGTGACCTGTTTACAAAGATTCTGTAACAAAGAAAATATATACATTACTTACTAACATTCAGACGACATTCCAATATTAAATACTTATACTAGAGTTTAATTTAACATAACAAACAATTCCGCAATACGGCTCAAAGCATCACAGTATATGGAATCGAGTTATAGTGTTATGTGGTACTCACAATCAGAAGTCTGTTTTGTTGATAATAGTTTGTATTAAAATAGTGTAAGTATGTATTTATGCGAAGCCCACGCAAATAATGCCGGGCATTACTCTAGCATAAAAATAAAACTAGATTTCTATTTCAGTAGATTTCGCAACGTTAATGCAAATAATCCTTGCGTACTACCATTACTTATCTCTTTGGCTGCATAATTTGTCACCAGTTATTAGAACGTAGGAGTAACAACATTCTATAATTGGAAAGTTATTACCTACTTAACATGTATTCGTGACAAGGGCCGGCAATGCCCTGCTTGATACTGCTAGAAAGTACCTACGCGCATTTTCTAACTACATTTAGATTTGGCTCAAGATTTTATTCATAGTATGTACATTATTCTTCATCTGATGATGGAATATGAGCGAAGAACTTGAACTTGAAATTTATTAGTCAAAAAAAATGTGTAGGTCGAAACCAAGTCGAAGTAGGTGGGCGTTCAAATGATTAACACAAGAAAATACATCATACATCAGTCAAAGCGATATTAATAATTTAAATATTTATTTACACTTTCTCTAGAAAGTACCCTCTAACGCAGTTCCAAAGCAAAGTAATAAAATCCATCCAATAAATTAAAAATTTATAAATTGTGAATATGATTTGAACACCTGCTATGACCGTCGTACGTTCACGCCTCCTCGCAAGGTTAGGCAGATGTGTAACAAAACAACACTCTCATTTCACATATCGTTACATTTCACCGGAAAATAACTGTGTCAGTCAGACAGTCAGACTAATTTCTATTCCCAATAATTTATTATTTACAGGGTACTGTCGTTTTATTTTAGATTTATATTATGGATTTCATTTACCTATAAATACTTATAGATTTAGGTACAGTTGAATGTCAGTAAATTACATATTTGTTAAATATCGACACTTAAACCAAGCATTTTGCTTCGAGGCTTAGTTTATAACAAAGCTGCCGGGAAGATAATTTGAAAAATATTTAAGAACATGTTGCAATTTCAATGTTTATTACTATAATATACAATACTGGTATCGGTTTATTGAGTAGTACCTAGATTAATAGAAGCTTTAATAAGCGTCATAACTCCATCACGTACAACACTTGTGTCAGGTTACGATGTTGTCTAATTAGCCGAAAAACCGTCTAATTATAAAGTCTCGTAATTATCGTGGTAATTATACAAACACTGATGTCACACGTGACGTCAGTGTGAGGTGGGCGCAAGCAATATTTGAACAGCTTCTCTACTAAATACGTGAAGATTATTTCGCGGAAGCGCATATCACCTAAATACCTTAGATTTGTTAAATGTGTAAAGACAAAATATTTTCCACGTCGTTAATGGTGTAACTATCTTTCTTTATTATTGTAATCAAATGGACAGAAACGCTATTCTATAATGCTTTCTTGTTAATACTTTATACCTCTAAGGCATAAGAGCATTAATTATGTCAATAGTGACGAAACAGATTGAATGATACAGACAGGATTTTTTTTTCTTGGTTGTTTCCATCGGATACCGCGATAATGGGCCTTCGGAATTATTACAATGGAATCGTACTATGACATAACATAAATTAAGTAGATATAGTTAGCGTTCTATTATGAATTTATTGCTTACGCGGTACCCGAGTACCTAAGTCACGTTATGTGGAGGCAAACGGCCTTCGAGCATACTGGATTTAGTTCTTACTTTTCTTAAACTTCTGAAAAATTGTGTAGGTACACAGCAAAAATGAATAGTCACAAAAAATAACGCTTTATGTTTGGGATTCTATTTAACTATACCTGTGCCTAACAAAATTATTTGTTTACGAACTACGTACCTACTTTAATTTTTTTTTAAATTAATTTAAGAGGAGCTCGTGGCACAGTTGCTATTGCGCATATCATTCGATCAGCGAAGTTAAGCAACCATACGCCTAGCCAGTAGTTGGATGGGTGACCGCCCGAGTTCCCTCCGTGCCTCGGAGAGCACGTTAAGCCGTCGGTCCCGGTTGCCAATTTAACATCTTTGGCAATCGTTACAGGTCAGTCAGAGGCCTAAGAGAGTCTGACAACTGGTTTAACCCAGATTGCCGATTTTCCTCGAAAAAGGGGTTGCGAAGGTCAGATGGCAGTCGCTTCGTATAAAAATCAGGTGATCAGCCACATCGGGTTGAACCAAGTGCCGACCCCAAATACATGGGATTAAGGCCAGGGAGATGATGTACCTACTTTAATTCCAATTATTTTTATTATTATTAGCTTTAGCTTTAGAAAATCTTTAGGTTCGTGGGTTACAAATGTTGCGAAAATTTGTTTACCTCGTGGTTGGTAACTCACTTCTTTAATACAATGCGCAGTTTTACTCTACCCTCCAAATTAACTGAACACGAATTCTATATTTTGCACCGACTGTCGCATAAAACGACATTGAAAATCCTGAACAAGTGAGACGACCGTCCGAATTTAAACATTGGCGCCCTTGTATATCATGTCCAGATTAGTAATGGATCGAGTGGAAAGTGTCGTGACATGTATGCGCCCACGTTAACCAAATCCAGATTTCCAGCCGTGCTCTGCCAATAACATGCCTATTGCATTATTACATATAGTGAAACTCCACTAAGTCTGCTTAGTGAAAGTTCCTTAAATGTCTACATTTTAGTGTTTTCCATAAAGACACAAGGCTTACGATACTAGCAGTACTACTACGAGGCTAGCAGCTTGTTGGTCTTAAAAAAATAAAGAAGAACAATTTTGTTTATGCAAGACATTTTATTTCGGAGTAAAGAGACAATATTTTTTTATCATTGTACCGATTAGTCGTTGTTACCAACTGTGATAGTGTAACTTACACCCATGTTCCTTACGAGTGTCCAAACTTGTCAGTCCCAACTCAAGACAGGTCGCTCTAATTGAAAAGGAGAGTTTTGTTGTGCCTTACCTAACCTTTAACACATTTAGCTCATGTCAGGTAACCCTAACCACAAGTCACGCGAACAGCATCGACTATCTAACCCGTGTCTACTATAGTCTAATAAGATTAAAACCGTTTTCTATTTACCATTTTTATAATGAGTATAGGTAGGTATGGGGAAAAAAGGTATAGAGGATAACTGGGGTAATTTTGAAGGGTATTTACATATATATAACCAGTCGTTTACAAAAATACTTATACACAATGTATGTAACGAAATAAAAAAATCTAAAATGATTAAATTCACGAACTGCTTCAACGAACTGATTCACAAACGAATTCTAAAACAGCTGCAAAATATGACGTCAATTTGGGGAGAAATATAATATTGCACCTCTAGTCAGTAGTAGTCACAAACGCATAGGCTTTCCTTAAAAATAAGGTATGTTAACTCACTCATTTGGTGCGGCTGTGTATCGGTCCCCCTTCCCATAGGAAGAACCATTAGCCTGTTCTGGACACAGGCCCGATCCATTGGCCATGCTCTCAAACTTCATTTCATATACTCACTAATAATGTTAATCCAATTTAATACACACGGTTTAACACAAACAGCACTTATTTAATCTCACTCCTTAATGTCTGTTCTTCAGAAAAGGAATGCCAACTATAAACAAAATTATTTAAACAAATAACATTCCTGTATTGCGCTTACACCGCACAAACGTTTCAGTGTAGTGCCAGGAAGCGTTTGAGTGGTTTTCCTTGACAGTGCAAGGTTAAAAGACTGGTTCAGCTCAACAATGCCTAATTCGATACTAACAATATAGTATCATGTACTGTTGACAATCGAATGAACAATAAGGTAATTTTTTGTGTAAATTCTACATTGCTCACAAATAAGGAAATATTGCGAAATTAACGCGTTATGGCAAACAGTGATACTGAGATATTTATAGTAACGGCTGTTACTGTACCTATCTTCTAAATGAATTAAGACCAACTTGGGGTTTACTTGTTGCCAACAAGCACCTATCAGCAATGTTTATTTCTGTTTTCCGTGTCGAAATTTGGACCTGAATGCATTTGACCAAATAGTTACATCATTATAAAAATGTAGGTATGTTTTATGAAAGGGGAGCACTGGACTTGCTAATAAGCAATCTGTGACCGAGATTGAATGCAGCAGGGCGCATGGGGGAGCGCTTGCCAGGAAACACTAATCGATATAATTCCGACCTATTCAATGTATAGCCATTCATATCACAGTATAGCAATGCCCTCGAGCATAATGACAGAGAAATATAGCTGAGGAACCCATCACTCAGATACTATGACGTGTAATTAATATTAGAGACCATTACTTGATCTTATCCTATTTACTCCTCCGGCTATGTTTGCACACTCATCGCTAATAAAGTCATTAAGTAACATAAAACTGTACATTTAAGCAGGTAGCTCTAAAAAAAATAACCTACCTATCCTATGTTTTTATAGTAGTGCTGTACATAAACAAACATAAATAAACATACTTTAGTAAGTACCACAAACAATACACGAAAAAACAAAGAGTTTATACACATACGGCGGGAGTGAGTCAGATCAAAACAATGACTTGTTGAAAACATTTTCATTACAATCAACATCGCGATTCAATAGTTAAGAGAAATCGTTAACATATGGATCAATCGGCCATATGGAGTAAAGTAGGGTAGGTATAATTTTATCAATGAAGGTTTATCTCGAAATCATTGCTTGCACAATAACCAGAAGATTCGATGCGCAGTACCTATAATCATATGTGAGCAATGCAGACGTGACACTGTTGAACTAACGTCGCTGTCAAAAGATTTCAATTTATGCAAATCAGGATTTCATTTAAACTGAGCCAAAACAAAGACCACTTCATACAAACGTTCAGGATTCAAACTTTCTCTATTCGGTTCACTGTTAACGATTGGACACTAGTTAACACAGGTGTTAGTAGTAGACGTGACGCATAAAACTACGATGATAAGGTAAATTGTATGTATTCGCGTTATTATGAGAGCGTGCGATGCAGAGCGACGGTCGAGGGCGTCGGGTGTACTGACGCTGTATCGGCGTCGGCAACCGTGTATACCCGCAGGCAGCACAGTCACTTCCCCCGCGGCGCTAACAGCTGATACACTAACTCGACCTAATAGCCAATGGACGGACACTCACTTAGCAGTTAAGCACTCTCGCATCATCCGTAACTACCTCTTACCGGGCTTAGGTTCTTTGCATTAATCAATACATAATATTCCAAAAATTTAAGAATTTTCACATAAATCACTTCGAGGTTGACGTTTGTAAGATACTGCAAAAACGAACGTTGATAACCAAAACCATTATTGTTTGGGAAGCCCCCTAATTTGATACTTTGGGGATGTTATGTCGCGGGTTTGAATAGGACCAACGATGTCTTTATAAACATAGTGGTTTATGCCTTACAGATTATATGAATAGTTAGTTATTAAATTGTAGGAAATTCCACCTCGTTGATAACGAATGGACAGGCAACTCAGATCCGAAGCCGCAAGTCCTAGGAAAAGAATATGAGAAATAGATGATTTGTAAAATAATTCATAAGACAAATGATACATTCGGAATACTTTTAAAATTAGGGTCAATTTTCATAGAACGCATGTGGGTGTCGGTCGGTCAAGCCAGCATATAAGTACACACACACATGGTGAACACGGTTTAAGGTAGGTTACTTAAACTATGTACAGTAGGTTTATATTAAAATATATGTGACTGTGAAATAATTCATATTTTTATTGTACTGATAAGATACGAGTCGATTTTATTATTTCTTTAAGGCTAGTTGACGATGTTTTCCTCCACCGTGTGAACCGTAAAACTAACAAATTCTTAACGTGTAATTCTCTCTCTATATTGGTTTTTATCTTTCCTAATAGGGGATTTCACCCTGCTGCCGGCGCCCATGAATAATACCCTTAAACTTACTTGAAACCCTTTAGATATACACATCGGTATAGAGTACAGACGGGTGAGAATGTAACTCACGTCTACACTACCCAAATTGGTAGGTTTTATTAAAATACATTATATTTTACGTATTCTCAACAAGGTATTTATACTAACTAACTAGGTATGAACTCACCGTATACCTACATTCATTAAACTAAACTTGTTGAAAGCTACTATTAACTCGCGTCGTCTAAATAAGGAACGCAAACATGATCGAATAAAATAGAATTAGTTAGAAGAATAATTACTGTTTACTAATACCGCGCTCGATGGACATAATATTGTGTAATTTGATATCTACATCGTATTTTACATCGACATCAAGAATATAATCATTGAAAAACAAGTTCATAATTTATTTACCAACTGATAACTGCATGATGTAAAAAATATTACTTAAAACGACGATGCCACGATTATCTTCAATTCTACATGATGAAATGTCTGGCAAGTACGTACAGTTTCGACCATTTTATTGGCGCTTCGGAAAAACAACAGATATACTCCGCAATTTTTCTGAGGATATTACGATAAAAAAATTGCATTTTATTTTTCTAATAATATACCTTAATTACAACGTATTTAACTGTGCGTCTATCATTCTAGGACTGAGTATATTGATGTTAGGCATCATTATATTGATATTTGATAGAGGTATTATAAAACTATGTATTATGTAGCAGAAAACATGCCTAGCTCGTTTTAATTTGAAACTATAACCTCACTTGAAGACAGTACCTCTATCACGAGTTTGCCACCGTATTCCTAACACTCGCTAGCGCTATTTAATTATTATTTTAGAAAATACGTATATTTTTTTTAAATTAATGATAAGGACTTATAGTAGCATTACAATATGTGTAAGCATAGTATATATTACCGTTTCTCTTATTTATTTGAAATGTCTCTCTTTGTATCCCTACTTAAATTCAAGAATAATATTTTTTTAATTGCATATATCAAATTAGTGAAGATTTCATAATAGAATTAAATTTATAAGAATTAAAAATAAATAGTTCCAATTTAACTTGAGTTCACTGTGTGGATATTTTCTAGAATTCTAGCATCTAATATGAAATCTAAGGCAATGATGGTGCCATCAGTTGCATTTGTTGCATATACGATTCTCGAATTTGTTTTCTTTACTCGTAAGGTGATCTAAGTATTATCTAAAAACTGAAACTACAAACTGACAGAGACAGTATTCGTATTTCTTGTTCTGTTATATATATTTCAATATATCTGAATCTCAGGGCGCGGTAATGCATAGCAACTTTCTGCGTTTTGAATGACTATACTACTTTTTAATCTTAGAAAAGACAACAATCAGTCTTTAATGTACCTGTATGTAATCTTAAGTCCCTTATACCTTTAACATGCACCTAGATACCAAAGAAGTTAATTTGTAGTTTTACGCACCTGTGATCGATTTCGCGCTTATCAAACCATGCGCTGTGCATTGTCGTCAGAGATTCGGCGAAACTATCTAATTCTAGTTCGCTTTTGTCGCTTCTTGCCAACGGCTTGTCCACACCAACTATGGATTTGTCGGGGATCTCTAGGGCTTCGTCGCCCGCGTAGAATTTAATTGTAGGCCGCTTTTTATTGGACGAGGAATTCGCGCGTGCGCGGATATCTTGAGGATTCACCGAAGGTGACAGCGGATACGCTGACTCGAACGCGTCTGGCATTTTTTTATAGTAAGTACTTGTTTGAATTTAGAAAAAGGCAAAACTTATTGGAGTTGACCGTTCACGCTCAAATTGTAGATGCTACTAGCTAGCGCTCATCTAAATGGTCCCGACGACGCGGACGCTTCTATTAACGCGATAAATAATGACCCCACACGGTGATAGCCTTTGACACGATCAGAGTGATGTAAACAAGGCTCAAAACAAATATGTTCTAAAGCCAAATGCAGTCTTATTTAGTGTATAAAATGTATATATTATCTATAAGCACATGCTTAAAAGAATAAATAATTAATGCCTAGAAAATATCTATCATGCAGCACAGTCTCAACCTAAGTAATGCTAGTAATGCAAAAAAAAACTATTGTTACTTTTTTCTCTCTCTCATCAAAACAAACAAAACATAAATTGTACACCAACTCATCATATGGCAGCCAGGTTCACTAAACACTTCAGAGCAGACCAATGATGCTATCAAATACCCAATTTACAAATATTGTTAAAAAGGTAGTTATTTTCTCTTTATTAAACTGGCTAGCAACTCCACCCTGGGATTGTAAGGACAGGCCCGACAGGCCAGTCTCAGGGGGGGTCACAGTGAAGCATTTGAAGACATAACATGACCTTACTACTACAAATAAAACTGTAAGGATCACCGTGGAGTTTAGTCGGTGCTAGTGTCAAAGCCCTTCCACTGCCCCGACAATGGTTGGGGTACCATAATGAATGTAAATAAAATGTGCTTTTTTTTGTTTTCATTTACATTAGAACTGTTGGTACTTTAGAAATTGCAAGTTCAAGGTTCAAGTGTCAATGTCATAATTTTGGTTCCATTTATAAATATAAATTAGTGACAATATTCACCTGTGCTCTGCACGGCGGTAGTACTTCTTGCTCTTGTTGGTATTACTTTGGTCTTTGACTAGCAGACATTCCTTGTTGATACACCCATCCATTTTAATTACACTTGCCTTTGATTGGTTGCTAATTATATTCAAACTAAATAGTCTTTGTTGCCTCAGCACAATATTTAATAATCTGGACATGCACTGTTTATAACTCCTACTGTGGCTATCTGCAAAAAAGAATAGGTAATTAGTGAGTATAAAGTAAAGAGATAATTTTTATGTAATTATCTATCTCATATAGGATACATTTTTATTCATCACCATTTTCTAACCCAGAATCCAATCCAATATAAAACAGACAGTATACATTTATTTACCAGTACATATAAACCGAATAATACTATAATCCAAACAAATAATGTAAATCAGTTAATCACAAGCCAGTTAATCTATACAGATAAATAAAATTGAAGTGTCTGTTTGTAATTTCATAATAACAGTTTTTCACTAAATGCATATGAAAGTATACACTTACTGACACTGAAAAACCAAGTTTAAAAAAAAATCTCTGTCTGTTTGTTTGTTCCGGGTAATCTCTGAAACGGCTGGACCCATTTTAATGGGATCTTCACTGGCAGGTAGCTGATGTTTCAAGGAGTAACTAAGGCTACTTCTATTTAAAAAACAAATTGGGTGCCGCGATTTAAAGCATGAAACTAAATCTACGCGGGTGAAACCGCTGGGCACAGCTAGTATCAAATAAAGTGACAACCATTAGACTCAAGCATCATAGCCTCACAAGGAAAATATTTTATTCTTACATAATTTTTTTTAAAGTATACCTAGTGTTTAGTTGAAGAAACAGAAATGAAATGCAGAATTACATATGCATGCTAAACAATGATTGTACCGTTCAATACGCAAAATTTACCCAAAAATATATACTTCAAATCTGAAAAATGTCTGGCAATAAGTAAACTCTAATAAACAAATTGGGTTTTGTAAGCTTTCGTTAGAAAGATGAAATAATAAATAAACCTTATTATTTTTATTATCAAACTAATTTCCATTTCTTACGTACATAAGATTGCCAAACACTAAATTTAGATATTGAAGTCGATACTTCTTCTCTGACTCATAGAGGAAAATGCATAAATAACTGGAACTTACCAACTAAATATCAACGATAAACAGCAAAATTTGTTTTGTTAATATACTGTTTCTCCCTTTGAGAATACAAAAGCGTACTTCTAAAAATTTAAATTAATCACTATAGCCGCAATGAAATTTGCTTGCAATGAAAATGAGTCAATAGTTTGATTAACAACAAACGTCAAGTTGACTTTACAACCTTGACAATGTTTTTTGATACTTTCCTAAAACGTAAATTGACTTGACTTGACTGACTTACGCTGCAGTGACTATGTGACGATAGTAAATTATTTTATGTCTATGCTGTGTGTGGGCCATTTTATGTCTACGGTGGTGTGGGCCAATCGCATGGAAATAATAATATTAAATCCAATGTGCATTTTTCTTCATCTTTAAAATTTTCCTTGCCCATACATATAGTCAAACATCGTATAAATCTTTAAGGTATATAACAGAAGATTTTACAGACTAGACATTTTGGTCTTTGACACTAGCCTGTTCCAAAACGAACATAAGAAATCTGTGGATAAAAAAAATGATGATGGATGATAGATTTTGATTGATCCTGTCCTGTCTTGCTGCTTCATTGATGTTGTTTTGTGGAAATGTGTTGAAGATATTCAATATTGATTTAAAATTTGTCATATTTATTTTATTATTCTTAATGTAGTGTACCTAGCTGGTTGTTTTTTACATAGATAGTGTTAGTCGGTTAGTCATGGCTTACACAGAGAAGGTTTCGTTGAGTGGTACTGCTCTGTCATTTTTGTTGTACGAATGCGTAAATTCTGCAAATAGCCAGGTAATTTTTAATACAGGGTAACTGCCAGTAAAATAATACATTTATGTAACTATGACGATATTCAATAACTGTTTAATTTCAGGAGGGGTTTCTCATTGGTGATGTATCATCTGAAATAACCAACCACATATCTGATTCTCAAAGTGATAACGCCCGGCTGGACACACAGATAGTGATAAGAACGGTGTTACCGCTGCCGTCCGTGTCATTGTTTTACTTTCCTACAGGAAGAATAAACGAAGATGTTCTCTCAAACTTGCTTTCAAGCTCTGCCAGGGAAGTGGTGGGTTGGTACAAATACAGGAAAAACACCAATATTAAACCTACCTTTAGAGACAAGTTAATAGCTAAAGGATTGCAAAAGTACTTTGAAAAATACCATGACACAAAGAACTTTGTAACATGCAATTTGTCAAATAAATGTTCCTCTGCTGGGTCCACTCATAATTTTACTTACAGATTTGGCAAAATCAATTGCTTTGACATGTATGAGTATATTGAGGATGTTACTGCAAATCTAGGAGAGAAGCTAACTGGCTACAAGAAGGCTCCGCGGCTCTCACCCAACTGTACCTTCAACAACATTGTGAAGGAGAGTAACGTCCAGAGTAATAACTCTACTGATGCAATATTGTGCATCCAGGAGGCTGTTGATGTGAGATTACGCAAAGAAGCAAACATAGCTGCTATAAATGAAAAGAAAATAAGAGAGTTGGAATCAGAAATCAAGCAAATGAGCTCAATATTATCTGATAAACACTTGGCAGACTTGCAGGCAGCTCAGAAAAAGTTATCAGAAGAGACGCATATTAACAGGGAGGAAGAAATGGCCCAAGCTTGTGTGGAGGCCTTGAGCACCCCTCTACAGGTGGACATCCTCAATGCTAGGAATGTACCTATTACCACCATTACCACCAACCACCTCTCGGACAGCGAGGGCTCTGTGCAGATCATAGATGATGTCAAACATAGGAGTCCAAGCCCTGTTCTAATTAGTTCAAGCTCTTCCAAACCCACTCTTAATTATGCCGCTGCACTGAAAACCAGTTCGGAAATAGCTTCAACAAGTGTATGTATTATTAGTAGTATTCACCTTTGCACTAGCAGTTAATTATAATACAATGAGCACCATTCTCCCTTACAGAAAAAAATTACTGCACAAAATATATTTGTATGATGAATGAAATTAAAATGAGGTTTTAATTTTAAAAGTGGTAATTTTGGCGGTAAAAAGTGATTTTTTTAATGTCATATGTGGTTGGTTATCATTTAAAGAAAAGCCATTTAATTTTTACTATGTATGATTTCAACATATTTCAATTTAATATTTGTTTCCAGAAAACCAACAACTGTGTAGAGGACTTAATCACATTTGATGTAGAAGATCACACTAAAATGGTTTGGGGGACAGAAGAAATAAAATGTATAGGAGACAGTTCACCTGAATACTAGCAAGTGCCTTCTTATTAAGTGACTACAATGTATTATTTAAGTTACCATAACTCTTTAAAACTAAGTATAGTTTTGTTTGTTAAATTGTTATTAATACTCAGACATCATCATTCTAGATACTTAAGATAACATCTATCTTTATTTATATACTATTGAGATGTACTTTTCACATAAGTTACTTTCATTCATAATCTCTGGATCTAATCATGAATCAATCTGATTCTTAAAATAGTAAGTTTAATTAATTATTTCCAAGTGCTAAGGTATTTATGCCGACTAAATTGTGGTATTTATGCCGACTAAATTGTCGATAGGAGCTGGTATATAGTTATAATTTATAACACATTTCTTTTACTAAGACTTGAACTATTATTTTAAGTGAAGCTACTTATATACATTCAGACTTACATATGTGTTATAACAATCTAATGCTACAAATATAAAGTAAAATATAGCTAAAATCTTCAATTTAGCTGAAAAAATATATTTCGTGTAAAATTCTCGCATCATCCTAGAAACATTTTCATAATTCACGATATAGCCTATTTAAAAATAATAATACGTTTACCATGTTACGAATATAATAATTACTGTAGGACTGGATTACGAAAATTCTCAAGACCTATGGATATTTGGTTATAATGGTAGTACCAATACATAGCATTTATGTATGAATATACTAGGGAATGTCTCGCAAAATATTAATTTTGTTGAGAAAACTTAAATTAATTCCCAAATATTGTGTAACTGAATGATTGAATCGTTTTCATTATAATATCGCAAATAAAGATTAACAAGGCAGTTTAAGATTTAGGATAAAGGACTCGTTAATACAAATTATTATATGAAATCAAGATTTGTTGTAAGTGATTTTTAATTTGTATAATGTACAGATTATTTTTGTATTAAAATAAGATCATTACTGTAAGTCTTGTTGTACTGATTTGTTTACAAATATCATTGTTTAGAAGAATAATACAACATGTCTGGAATTCTCGTTTTATTAAAAAAAAAACATCAAATAAAATAATTAATTAAACATTCGTATAAAATTATTTTTAAAGCAAATAACAGCAAGATACCTATAGTATTTACTTCAATAAAGGTCGATTACTTTTTGTATATTATAATAATACCAATAGTATAAAATCTTAAAATTAGTTAATTGGAATGTAAAAGATTACTTATTGGAATGTTAAAGTTTTGGCAAGATAATATAGGAGTATAACATGCTAATAATCGGTTATGATACCTACCTTTAGTAAATATACACGGCCACCTTATGACTAAAGCTAGTAAAAATCGGTTATGATTTCCCGAAGACAATTTATAACACCATCTTTTAATATTCGAGGTTATATTTATTGGCAAGGCAATGGTAATTTTTTTTAAGTGGACGCAGTGGTCAACGTTACGTTGTCATAATAAGTTCAATTTATGAGTATGGACTATAAGCACAGGCACTACTCATCTCTCATATAGAGAGTAGATTACAAAAGATCAGAAGCGAGAGCAGGGTTGTCGCCGGCTAATTCGTGCACAGAATGCGCCAGGCGACGCGCCTGCTGCACGGCCGTGGAGGCAGGCAGCAACCCTAGGTGGATGCACACCAGCTCCTTCAAGCACACGCCATTGCTGTCTTGGGGGAACGCCAGCTCCACCAACTCCCTGAAAACATATATATTACTAGCTGTGCCCCGTGGTTTCACCCGCGTAGACTTAATTTCATAGGTAGCCCGCGGAACCCTAATTATTATTTTTTAAGTAGCCTTAGTTACTCCTTGTAACATTAACTATCTGCCAGTGAGTCCCGTTAAAATCGGTCCAGCCTTTTCGGAGATTAGCCGGAACAAACAGACACAACAAGAGCAAAAATTTAGAAATTGGTTTTTCTATGTCAGTCAGTACCGTGTATTATTTCATATGCATTTAGTGAAGGGCTATAACTTTGGAATTACAAACAGACACTTCAATTGTATTTATCTGTATGTATAGATATATTGCATTTGGTTAAACCAGGAGATGGTGCGAAAGACTAAAAAAAATACGATCAATAGACAATTCTTATATCCTCTCAAAACTATGTAAACCTGTAGAAGGCGCCGTGTATGTCCCCGGGCGGGGGCAGCGCGCGCACGGCAGCCGGGTGCGGCGGGTGCGCGGGAGGCACGGGCGCGCCGCGTCGCTCCCACCACGACACGCCACACGCGTGCAGCGCGCCGCTCCGCCACGTCGCCGCGCCGTAACCCTCGCGCGACATGCGCAACCACCGGCCCACTATCGCACGCACCTACCACATTCATCACATTACACACCGCATCTTTAAATAAGTAGTATACATTGAACTGCCTCGTTGGTCCCGAGGTACCGTGTTCGATTCTGGGGTCGGGTCAAAAATAGATATTGGATTTTTCTGTTAAGACATTTACAATGTCTGCGCACATGGCTAATCCCCGTTAAGATTAGCCGCCGTAACCGAAATGCGGTAGGAGATCATTATTATATATTAAGTCGCCATTTCCATACCAAATTATTTTGTCTGTTTGAACGCATCATTATTCTAAACTAGGTAACGGATCTTGAAACGGTCGCTAGTATTCCATACAAGTTATGCCCACCAGACAAATACCTGCTAAAGTAATATGATTTTTAGTCAAAAGTAGTTAAGTAAACACATAGACACAGATTAGAGTTAGAGTACTTATACTAGATATAGTGATGTGACGGACCGTGGCAGGGGAGAGCATGTCGGCGCAGTCAGCCATATCGGGCGCGAGGAATCGTCCGGAAGCGCGGTCCACGTACACGAAGTGAACCAGTCCGGGGAACTCCTCCACATACTTGTGCAGCGTTAGGGAACAACTCGCGTCTGTGTCGCCCGTGCACTCGCAAACACCACACATTAAGCGAAATAATCGATACAACATTACCGTTTTAGTTCATTTCATAAGCGTACATACACGTTTACAGGTGCCGGTACGAGATATGAGCGCTCAAGGAAGATAGTGGTGGTAACTGCGCATGTATTTTATACGCGTCGCGCCATACAAATAGACAAAGACAGTTTCATAAAATGACTGTTGCGCCTTCAAGGTCACCACTCATAGCTCGTGTTGGCACCTGCCTGTACCACACTCGACGTGACGTAGATAGCCGATTGTTTTGGGTCGACATAACGACACTCGACGTAGAGCCACTCGTAACATTTTTTACTAGAGTTGAAGCGGCGGATTGCAATGTTACTATGATTGTGTTAAGCTCAAAAGGACAAACATTGAAATGCAGCCCAAACAGTATGAATTTGCTATTGATATTAAAATAATAACCATTAGGAATAATATTCTAATATTTTCTTCCTAATGGATATTCCATGTCATGAAGTTCTCATTGTACGCCCGCACCACATTTTGGTTCCAAACAAACAACACAAATCACTATAATTAGCTCCATAGCCATACCACTTTTTTTAATACTTGTGGCGAAGCAAATGTGAATATTATCTTATTGAAAAGGATATGATGCGAGGCTGAAGTATCTGAGGGCCTTGACGCGCAGGAAGTCGACGTAGGGCGCGAGGAGAGTCCTGAGGTTGGTGAGGGGAGGGTTGACGTCGAGGCTGGGGATGTCGGGCTTCAGGAGGTCGACGACCTCGCCGAGGGTTACGTGAAGCGCATGCGCAGCGGGCTCGGCTCCCATTGGTCCTTCGCCGCCGCACGCGCGTCTTAATTCACCCATACGCGTTGCCAGCCCGCCGCCTAACGCACTACGACGTACTTTGCGCAATGCGTCGCCTGCCTGCACCAGTGGAATACACTTATCGACCTCCATATAGGATTTGTAAGGTAGGGCGTAACGGGATCTCCTGTTCAATATCAGGTACTTCCCGACTGGAGACTGTACCTCGTATAATAATATGAATATGTACCTGTATAACCTCGACCTTACAAAAGACTGCAGCCAAATCATGCTACCATTGTTTGAGTAGTGTTGTGTTCCTGCGAAAAGTAAGGTCGCCAGTGCTCAATGGAGGTAAGGAGTAGGAGTAGAGCAGCTGTGCCAGCAATAGTTGTCAAAATATATAATTGTTTCTACATGACACATCTAATGATACAAAGATATTGATTAATGTCCCACTGAAATATTTAAATGTGAAGTACAATCTTTTCTCTATGCAATGAATATGAACCACCTAAGATAGCAGCTCTTGATAAAATCCCAGGCAATTTATATTGAATTCAATATCTGGTTAGGTTAATAGTTACCTTTTTCAAAGCCGCTTCCAAATTGTCCAAAGCATTAGGCAACAGCTCGAAATTTCTTTGTAGCAATAATCTTCGTAGATTTGACAGAATTTGACTGGACATATGCGTTGCAATACCAACTTCTCTGTAAGTATATAAGTAAGGAATTAACATCAAGTAGGTATATCGAGTACATTAGTGAAATTTATGACATTATAAAAATTACAATAAATATACGATAGTATGTATAACTTACCTCAAATCGATATCGACGACAATAACAAACGAGATACGAGGCGCCACTTCACCAATATGCATTGAATGTGGTGAACATGGATAATTTGAAGGTCCAGCGCTCAGGTTTATTATGGCACTGTTTTCAGTACTTAACCCTGGCAAAATATAAATGATATAATGTTGAAATCTCAGTCAATTATAATGTATATCATCTAGGGTGCAAGAATACTTACAAGGTAGTCGATTTATTTCAGACACATCATTGTCGGATCCTTCAAAGTCTTGCCAGTACTCTTGAGCTGCAATACATTGGATACTCAAAAGAATTAGGTCTGGAGGCGTCAAATCTTCACTGTCCTTACTGAAATTTTGTTAAAATTTTATTGTGCACCATTCTCAGGGCATTAGTATTTAGTAGCCAGGGGCGTGCATTGGATTTTCAGAGGGGTAGGCATAAACAATAAGTAGGTAGGTAGGCAGGTTAAGTACATACCTACGTGACGGGGCGTAGGTACGTATGTCTTGGTAAAGATACACATATGAACATAAACACACACAACACAAGTGTATTCAATGATCACAAATTGTAACTTCTGCTTACCTGCTTATATGCAATGCATGCCACTGCTAGTAGCTACATATGATTTTGCTTACCTGGAGTAAAGTGCAAGTAACTTATCCCCAACAAAGAGCATGAGGTGGTAATGCTGGTGGGAGATCTTGACGTTCTTAGAGGCGGCCTTGAGAGCATTGAGTGCAGCGGCAGTAGCACCACTCTCGCCTATAATGCCATTGGCTCCAGGGATTGAGTCCCCTTTGTCACGGCTCTCTAACAACACCGTCAGCCACTCTTGATAAACAGGGGAATGCAACCTGTAAGTCAATTATAAAAATGAAACAGACCATGTCTCCTGCCTTGTACTCTCACAAACTATTCATTAATATTATGATCTATATATATAAAATGAATCCCTATTTCCCTTGGTCATGCATGAACGGCTGGACCAATTTTACTGGGACTTTCACTAGCAGATAGCTGATGTTGCAAGGAATTATTTAGGCTAATTTTATTTAGAAAACATATAAGGATTCCACGAGATAAAGCATGAAACTAAATCTATGCAGGCGCAACCACAGCTAGTTTATTATAACAATCGCTGAGAAAAGAAGTAGAGATAGTTCAAGGTAATATTTTGTTATAATAAATAGTCCCTAAAATTATGTACACCTTGCTCAGGAAGCCAAGACCTACAAAAGGTTCTAGTCTCAATGTAAATTTGTAAGTTAAATAATGTAAAGCTTACAAATTAATATTCTGGCCACAAATGTGTTGGACAAATGTTTTGCAGTCAAGAAGTTCCCTATGTGCATCATCAACACTCAGCTCACATATTATCATAAATACATGATCCAGCCACTGCAAAAAAAACAAATTGCTTTTAGACTTAACATAAAAACTGTCTAGGAATCCACATTTACATACATAATATTATTTAAAAATGTATTTTTAGATATAACTTGACCTTTGAGTGTGTTGCTTAAAATAGTATAGTTTAAGGCCATCTTTAAGTTTAAGGTTGTATTTAATAAAACAGTTCTAAAAATAGTACTGTCAAGATTTACTAATCAAGGTGATTACCTCATCAAAGACAATAGTAGTGTTGTCCTTGCACTGTATGGAGGAGTATGTGTTCCCGAACTGTGCAGCCATCACCCGCTGCGAGGCAATGATCGGCGCCAGTAGCTGAGACACACTGTTGTTATCAGTTACACCATCATTCTCCTGGAAAAATAAAGACTTGATAACCACAATCACTCGTTTCAATACTCAATGCTTGTAAATCATTTGTATGTGACCTTACCTGACCATTAAAAGATTTCATGCGTTCTAAAAAGTGATTATCCCATTTAGAATACAATAAATCGTTCACACTATCGAAAATTAGTGTCGCCTTCATGATAGTTTTACGCAAGGGGGTTCTTAGAGGAAATTAAAGTTCACAATTTCACAATCCCTAAGTTCACAACGCTGAATTGTTAATCATGGAAACTATTGGAATATACGCACATTTTGCTTTAAAATAATTTTGAATCACTTGGTTTGGTTAGTAAAGTAATAATGAATTAACAACAACTTGTCAGTCAATTTATTGGACTTCTTCTTCACTCCAATCAAATCAATATTCAAAATAAATAAATATTAATGTGATGCGATGTCTACTTGACAGTTGACCGGTTGACATTTGAGTCCACCACAGATAACTATCAGGTTGCGGGCCTTATAATAGGAATATAATAGTTCTGTCTCAGTCAGAAAGATCATAGACAGACAGATGTCAAACTTCAAATCAAAACAACGAGTTAGAACTCACAATAAAATAGTTGTCTAATATCTTTCCTTGAAACTAGGCAAGACAAGACAAGAATAAGTAGTACAATTTTATTAGTGAAAAAGTTACAGCGAAACGAGTTATTGATGTAAATTTAATATATTTTTAGTGACCTTTCTTTCTACCTCAATTTTACAATGAATAGCAGTCAAAAAGCAGCGGTTTGTTTCATGCTTATACTTAATTATTTTTAAGGTTTAGGAATTCCTCGCGCACTAATGTGCTTACATATGGCTGAGTTTCTTGTTGGATCTTCTCAGAAGGCTAGTTTCCGAACCGGTGGTAAATTTTCGACAATCATAAGTGCCTTACGAGGGCCCAAACTTTATAACTAATTTTCATTTTCACATCGATCTAAGATGATGGGCATGGACCAAAAATAAGGAAACCCATAACACAGATTTGTGAATAAGTATTGTTTGGTCTGAGGGTATGGTTGCAACTCTCGGACCTTGGACTCGTGCGCGGAGGCTTGAGATACGTATTTGAGAAGACATTGTAGGTTATAAAGTGGTTGCCATCCTTGATCCATAGTATATCCGCGTCCTCTTCGTAGCCCTGAGTGATTTCGATATAGATATTTTCTTAAAGTCTTTCCAAGAAGGAGATCAAACTACTTATTGAATTTGTACTTACCCATTTACCATCACATTAGATGTATGCCTACTTAATCAGTTTACTACAATATTATGTAAATATTTGCATTTCAGAAAAAACTCAAATCCTTGTGCTATGTCACTTTAGGAGGAACCGTTGCATATCAATGCATTTATTTTAAGAAGGATTTTAATGGGTATTATGAGAATATTTTACAACCCTTGAGTCAATACATCAGTCCTGAATGGGCCCATAAAATTGGGGTTGCAGCCATTAAATATGGCTTATTTCCAGATGAAAAAACAAATGATCCACTAGTTTTAGTAAGTACATAAATTATAATTTTAAGTTAAGTGCTAAGTAAGCCAAGTTTTACATTTTATAAGTACTTTTATCTAGATGGGCCTTGCAGCTCTGACTGAGGTGGAAAAACTTCACATAATCATCAGCTTTAAGGATCCATTTTACTCTTTTAGGAGTGAAATTTCAGAAAACCTCTCATTAGTGTATACCCCCACCTCACAAAGAACACACCCATCAAATTGCATGTAGGACCAGCAATTTAAACTGTGTGTTGATACACAAGTCAGTGAATTAAATATGGACAGATTGTATTATAAATTTCCCATTTTTCTTCCAGAAAACAAAATTTCTTAATTATGACTTAAGCAATCCTTTAGGCATTGCAGCAGGTTTTGATAAAGATGGAGATGCAATCATTGGTTTAAAAAAAATGGGTTTCTCTATTGTGGAAATTGGGTCTATAACACCTGAAGCTCAGCCTGGCAATCCCAAGCCAAGAGTATTCCGGTTACCAGAAGACAAAGCTGTCATTAACAGATATGGGTTCAATAGTGAGGGACATGATTTGGTGTACACGAAAATAAGCAATATTGAGAAAGCAGTCCTAGATAAAGCACTTCTTGGAATCAATCTAGGCAAAAATAAACTCTCCGAAAATGCCATACAAGATTATATTCTTGGTATAGACAAGTTCAATAGTGTGGCTGACTATTTTGTCATAAATGTAAGCAGGTATGAACCATCTGATTTATAATGATTCTGTAAAAAGCTTATTTAATTTGTGATGATGATTGTATGTTTGGTTTATTGCAGTCCCAACACCCCAGGACTCAGGTCATTACAAAATAAGGAAGAGTTGCAAGATCTGCTCACTGCAATAAATAAGGCAAGGCGGTCCATACAGTCTGAGCATAAACCTCCATTGCTGCTAAAGTTGGCTCCAGACTTGAGTCCAGAGGAGATGAAGGATATTGTGACAGTTATCAAAAAGAAGGAGTGTCAAGTAGAGGGCCTAATCATCTCCAATACAACTATAGATAGGTCTTCACTTGTTAATGAAAAATACAGAAATGAAACTGGTGGTCTTAGTGGGAGACCACTCACACACAAGTCAACAGAAATAATAAAAGAAATGTACAAATTGACTCAAGGTATGTCATCTTTAAAATTGCTATTACTTTAGTATCAAAAAGTTGGCCAGGTTTATTTGTTCTAGAATATTCTATTTTAGTGTTGGTTAATTTTATCTGTTGGAACAGAAAATTTGTATACAAAATTCTTAGGTACATTTTTTATTGCAGGAAAAGTGCCAATAATAGGTGTAGGTGGTGTTTTCACTGGTCAAGATGCTTATGAGAAGATTTTGGCTGGTGCAAGTGTTGTACAAATATACACTGCATTGATATATCATGGTCCTCCAGTGGTATCGAAAATTAAAACAGAATTAGCTGAACTTTTGCAGCGCAATGGATATAGTAGTGTCAATGAAGCTATTGGTAAAGGAGTTAAATAGTATATTGCTAGACAATTATATGTGCAACAAATGTAAAATAAAAAAATCCAGAAATGTAAAATGATGTAGAAAATACAATTTCGTTTTTTGACTAATATATTATTGTAGATATTTTACTAAACATTATCTTGAATTTTCACTGCTGCATCTGAAACATAATTATTTGCTGAGCATAAAAACATTGAGTAGGCAAAAAAAATTGTTTTAATCTCAAACAAAAAAATATTATTCTACATAGTTATGGCCTACCTTGAATTTTGCACTTGGGTAATTTAGATTGTAAATATGTCTTGCATTCTTCAAGATTTTGAACACTAGACAAACTGAATAACACTAAGTTCTCCAATTTATCCAGGACTTGTAGCTCCTTGAGGCCACCATCAGTGACATTGCAGCACTTGGACACTTGTACATGTGCGAGTACTGACCGACCATATGAAAGGCCTTTCATAGCACGATCATCAATGTAGTCATTGTTATGAAGAATTATTTTTCGTAGCATTGTACACCCAGCTGAAAGAAATAACACCACAGATTATTATGGTGATAAATAAAATATGCATGATGTTTTAGTTGATAGGGAACTGAAGCGAATATTACTTTTTTGTGTGTACTTGAATTCCATAATAGGTATTATGTGATTCAAGTTTTACAATAAGTAATAAGTATGTTATAAAGGAATATACTCTACTCAAATGTGGAAATCCATAATGCGATATAGAAGAGTCAGATCCATCAATTTCCAACAGTTTTGGGACCGCCTGATCTTCTGGGGGTAAGCTGTTATAATCTGTCAGCTTCTTGCCATCCGCCCACACAACTCGTCCTCCGTTCCTCAGGACCCACTCGGCGCAAGCTCGATCGGGACCGAACTCTTTAATCCGGTCTTTGTCTGGTTTGTTGAACATCATATTCACAAATTCCCAAAACGTACGAGTTTGGCCGATTCTAGGGCTGAATGTTTTTTGCTTCAATACAGGGTTCTATAGGTACATGTAGATCAGTTAATTAGGTGTTTTTGAACAAAAATATTACTGCTGATTACATTTTAAAGATGATTAAAATAACTTACACAACACATTAACTTCAGCATCTTGTTTTGTAATGTAACTGATGAGATTATAAAATGTTTTGTGTTATATGAAAATTTTCAGTCAATATCCGAGCCGAGGACGGAAATAAATATGTAAGATGGACTTCTACAACAATTCTATTAGTAAAATACTAATTACATTGCAAGCTGACACTAGACTGACTGACTTGCCGGTTTTGGTAGATATTGTCAAAAAGAAGATTCAAGATAGTGCGGTGTGAAAGAACGAATGAAATTTACGATTTACTCTATATGTATACACAGATGAATAAACTGAAGTGTCTGTTTGTAATCCAAAATTAATATTATTATGAAGAAAAGTTAACGAGAAACTAAAAATTAGGAAGTAAAGTTTGTGATCTTAGTCACGCCGATTGTAGTGCAAATGAGAAAGGAGAAATATAAATAAAACGTATTGCTGTGATGATGACAGTGACATTGACACAACAGTGACATACATAAAGGCCGTGGTGACATATTATTATTACTAAACAGCCATGGAAATGCGTAATTTTTAGATTTTTCATAGTTCGTTTGGTACTAGTTTTTGTAGTTTCTACAATAAATTTTAGTACTATCAGATCGTATGTGTGTCGCCTGACATCCTTTAGATCTAAGTGATATAATCATGTCCGAAACATACGGTGGGTATTTTGTTGTATTACTGACATGTTTACCTAAATCTTCTTTCATTAATTTTCCTTGTATTTGATTGTTTTAGAATACTTGTTCAAATTCTTGGTTATTGGGAGTGCAGGGACAGGAAAATCCAGCCTACTAAACAATTTCATCGGAAATAAATGTACGTACTAAAACTTACATAAAGCTTGTTTGGTATAACGCACGACCTACTAACTTTTGTTTAGCATACTGCATACCTCCTCTGTCAAAACCAAATCGCAACGATTCTTATTCTGTGAGCCAACATGATTATGACCATGGCATTATTTTAATTGTACTCAAACAGATGGGGTAAATATTATACAAAATGTTGTATAATAATGCTGATGGAATAAAGTTAAAATGAGTTTAGATCAAATAATTTTAATTAAGCATCCTTTTACCTTCTAGTCAAAGAAGATCGATGCCATACTATTGGTGTAGAGTTTGGGTCCAAAATCGTGAACATTGGTGGTAAGTCAACAAAGCTGCAGATATGGGACACGGCCGGGCAAGAGCGGTTTAGATCAGTCACTCGCTCTTACTACAGAGGTGCTGCAGGAGCATTGCTGGTGTATGATATTACATCCCGTGACTCATTCAATGCTCTTGCTAATTGGCTGCGAGATGCAAGGACACTAGCGAGTCCCAATATTGTCATCCTGCTTGTGGGCAATAAGAAAGACATGGAGGAGTCCAGGGAAGTTACCTTCACTGAAGCCAGTCAATTTGCACAAGATAATGGTAACCATAAGCAATATTTCTCGTTTTTCTTACCATCTCTTGTATTTAAGTTGCATTTTAATGAAACACATTTTATTATGTTTCAGAGCTGACATTTTTAGAAACCAGTGCTAAATCAGGAGAAAATGTTGAAGAGGCATTTCTAAAATGTTCCAAAACAATTCTTGCTAAGATAGAAACTGGTGAATTAGATCCAGAGAGAATAGGATCTGGCATCCAATATGGCACTGGCACCTCAAAGAGGATTAGCACACCCAAGAAGCCTGTAAGAACCCCTGACTGTGCTTGTCGTGTTTAAAATAGAACTGCTAATTAACTAATTGACATTCTTGGTAAATATTATAGTGACATAAGTTTCCAGTAAGATTGAACTTTCATGAATCAGTTTTGAAATTGCTGCAATAACCGAGGATACAATTATAATTTATAAACTAAGTTATATTAAGAAATAACTTGACATATAAGATAGTCTCTTTAGAAATAGAAGCATTGTGGAATGAGAGGGTTCTTCTGTTCTTAGTTGCATTTCTGTTCAGAGCTAGTAACACAATATCTTTTAACCCCCATTTAACCCTTTAAGGGATAGAAATTCGGACTATGTACACTTTTACCAAATTCTTGTCTCTATTCCTTCAAAATTCAGGTATCTAAGCCAGTGGTGTAGCTGTGCGTTGATATTATATCAGTCAGTCAGTCAGGACTGAATGTATAGATAAGTCTGTATAACAATATTAGACCAACCGAGATGGCAAGATTGTTTGCAATTTGGTGATCATTATATTATTCAACTTTTTGGCAATGTTTCTCTTTCTAAAGACTCTAATTAAATAGTTTTATTCAAAATCTCATATATACTTACCCTATGTTAGAAACAAGGGTGACCACCAATATATCATGCAGTCTAATGCTGGTAACTTATCTGACTACTTCTGTAATGTATGTGATGTGTTTTAAGATTCTCATAGTATAAGGAAAACAATATATAATATTAATTTGTTGAAATTTTTAAGTTACTTAGGAACTGTCTCAGTGCCAGGCACAATTATCAAAAATAAAACAAGTGTGTGAAACTGATATACCTCTTGTGAGACACCTATTTTATCATTTAACAACACAAATTTATTCTAAAGAAACTTGTTTAGTTAATGTCAGTGAGCACTACCTTAATTAGTTTTGTTATTTGAAAAACACATGTTCAAATATTTTACATTTTTGGATCCATCCTCTGTATGGATAAAAGATCTGAGAAAGTGTGTTAATGTTCTCTATTTATTGAGTTTATATATGTTTTGTTGTGTATGTATAAAACAAATGCTTGATAGGGAATAAGCTTTTGGCTATGTGTATTTAGAATCTCAAATTGCTCTCAAAACTTAAATTTATTTATTCTGTATACTTATACATAGATATTGACACCTATATTAGTTAATGCATACTTTGTCCTTGTAGAATATACTAGCACCCACCCGACAGGGAAAACTTAGCCCAACACTGTTGTTATGATTTAATTGTACATGACATATTAATATGTTTCAGTTATAAACTTGCATGTTTTATAAATGTATATTAAGTATGTATCTCACTTCTGTTAACTGCACAATGTCTAGTAAACATTGGACAATAAAGATATCAAATAATATTTAGTTTTTAGAATAGTTTATGACAATATGTGACCTGTAGTGATAATACTAGTGGAGCGTGGAGTGGAGAAGTAAAGATTTTTATTCATGCACAGGGAGGTATGATTTCTCCCGATGTTACAAACACAACATAAAGCAATTAATAGTTTCAAAAAACATTAATAACATATCATTATATCTATTGATGAATAATGAACGATGACTCATTTAAGTAGTACTATTTGAAAAGATCAGGGCCCAAACCATGAGCTCTTATTGCAATGATAATTCAGTTGTGCGAAAGTGACAGATGTATGCACCTCACATACATCTGTCTCATAAATGAGTGAAACTATCATGGCAATAAGAGCTCATGGTAAGGTCCCAGTAGGTCCAAGAAAATTAATTTATAATAGATAGACATATCGAAGTAAAACGTTAAAATTAAGTGTACTAAAAGGTTTTATTTAATAAATAAACAAAATATGATTTCATATAAATTTATTTTTCAAATAACATTTCTAATTGCTCTTGCACAGATGGAGCTAGCTATGTTGCCCAAAGTGATTCAACATAACGGTTCGCCTTAAATTATATAATTATCTACAAATCGTTGGTACATAGTTTTATTGAAATAACCATATACCAAAATAATGAAGTGAAATAATTTTATAAATATTTATAACAATATGTTAGACAAGGCTCCAGGCCTTGCGGATTAGTATTTACACCATGGACTCAAGTGCGATATGTACAGTTCTGCTGTTGGTGACAACACGGCTCTGTTATTACACCATCTCAGAGATACCCATGGAATGTAGCAACTTGACATTCGATCCACACACTTTATATCCATATATATATTTGAGTGCAGTAGTTGCCAAAACAATATAAAAAAATGAAACATTTTTGTGTGTTTGTAGGTATTTGGATGGAATATGGCCACTTTGTTGGAATAATGTTCCTGAGATGATTTTTACATTTTGATGACAACTTTTTTGAGCAAATTAATATAAATAATATAATTACATTATTATCATCCAAACATCAAAATCAAATATCATGAAGCTATATTAAACCTGTAATTTATATTCAACAGTGTTATAGTTTCGTTACTTGATAAAATTGTCAATAATAATATAATTAATTTCTTATAATATCATAATTTTATCTATTGTTGGACTCCATGGTCCAAAGTTAGTTTGTACTTTATTATTGATACTGATGACATACAATACACTGTAACATTACAAATAATGTCGCACATAGCAGATACTTGATTGGTTTTCACGCAGGTATCTATTATGTAATTATAATAATAATAAGTGTACTTACACAAACAAATAACTAACACTTAAATCCTAGAAGTACTTAACATAAAGTATTTGTTACAAAGCATGCAACAAAATTAAGGACAAAAGACAACTACATTAAAATGCACCTATTTAATATTACACTAGGAACTATGATAGGGCGTGATGTATGGCGTGTCGAACCAGTTCAATAGCGACAGTGAACGTGTTCACTTATCATGAACACCGATCATTTCGACAGGTGATGGTTATTTATACGTTCTCGTTAAACCTGAACACGCTACGAGCTTACACTTAAAATAAACTAAATAAAGAAATCAATGACAAACATAATATACTAATTTTCAATAGAATAAAAAAGTCCTAGTTCTATCACAGTAAAATATCAAAACACTCTTGCAAATTCACATATTTAAGAGGATCTATATTGTTTACGAATACTTTCATAAACCATTAGAATATAGTTATGTGTCGATACGTTATCGGTAGACGGAGAGAAGTAAGTTCTCTTTTATCGGTGATTACGATGCTCTATGGGATTGGTATCATATTATGGTTTGCATCTCCATTGAAAGTACAATGTCGCGTTACCAGCGTGCCTTGTATGAGACATTTAAATATGAAACGCTTGGGCTCAAATGCCTTATTAATCTGCTTGATTGTTTAAAGAATCTCACTAGACACTTGTATATCAGGTGTTCTATGACGAGAGTGGTCAATCACTTCGTATAGGTGACCATTAGAATGGAATGAACAATAATGAAACACAAGTATAACTTGAAGCATACCTAGTACAACATTATAATCGCTTGCTTGAGATTCACGCAATGAGTGTTTAGGATCATTCGTTTATGGACTCAATATCATAAAGCTCCGCCATAAATTACTGTTAAAATCTATATTTAATATTATTACTCACTGTCGTATTGCTGTATACTATATAATGTGTACATAAGGCTGAAAGTGCCAATATTCATAAATAAAATGTAAAATTTGTTTGCCAACAAGGTAGGTCCGTTTTGCCTAAGAGGTGTCTTTCGGTTACTATACAATGATTACAACTAATTATTGCTTACGAAACAATATTCAGCTGAGACATTTCGCGCGGTAGCCGCGTATGTAATGTACTGGCTAAGACACTTGCGCCGATAAGCTGGCTGATTATCATTTAACCGACTGACACTAAGATCAATTTGTAAATACAATTCTTTAAGCCATCTGATTCTCAAACGTTTGGGAAAAGCTTTCTCAAAGGAAATAAAGTGGCATTCATGAGGGAATGGTAATATGAATTAAACTTTTCAGATAGTTTGAAAGCGCGTTAAGTAATATGTCGCTAATTTAACGTTAAATCAGTCTTGTTACAATACTAATCAGATGTCAGATAGGGGAAGTTAAGATTAGTACTCTTAAGTAGCCAACTCGTTCGTTCATACCGTGACGTGACTAGACTATGTCTAAAAGTAAGTACAAGTGAACCCTATTCGGTTGCAAGTAAACGTGTCGGCCGAAACAATTGAATCTTAGTGTCCTACATGGCGTAGTACCTTTGGAATACACTGTAAATATAACGATCTAGCCTGCCAACAGAGAGCTAATGCGTGGAAGCCGTCGATCCTAGCAACAGCGGCATCACAATGGCCCGAATAATATAATAAATTATCCACAACTAGACAATAAATAGCCGAGGCTTCTGGTGTAACGGCACTCGTATGACTTTACAATCCACCCACATTACTACCTATTACAGCTTAGTGGTGACATAATATGTAGGCGTCTCAGCTGTAGGAGCGATGTGAAGCGAAGGTAGAATGTACGTTGTTGTATAACATGTTAAGCAAGGAGGTACGTGTGGTCGGTTAGAGTCCCTGCGCCTGGCGGCACGCAACTGCGGCCACTAGAGCCGCGCCGCGCCCGCTGCCGTCTTCTGATAACATCAGGTCGAACTGCAAACAATACACAATGTTACACACTCTGTTTTCATATTCGAATACTTACCTAAAAAGGCTACACAAGCATGCATACAGCATAATATTATGCGCAGGTGCGCGGAATTATGAGAGCTTAGCTAAAATTATGGGGATAACTTCGTATCTATTCGTTCGCTCTGGCCGCTCTGGCTCCATACAAGACCCAAAAAATTACATTGAGTTTTCATGGTCAGCGATCATTACTCGCGCCGACACCTATGAATGCACTGGTCTCAAGCAGTATAAAATCTGCACTGCTACCGCAAGCCATTTATGGAGCTAGAGAGTGGATCTCACACCCACATATTATTATAATATTATAATCTACCGAAGATATCATATTAATTTATTGCGGTGACGGAATGACATTCAAACATTATCTGTTTCCGAATACGTTGCGTATGCTAGTTGCCTAATTGAATGATATGGCATGGCAATGACAAAGCATGCTTCAATAAATAATGATGTTCTATGATAGGAGGGCCAATGGCGTGCATTGCCTTCAAGGGTGTCAGTAGGCAGGTCTATTGATATGATATTAACGTGACAGTGCGACCCAAAACCCATGTATGATAACGTAGATAACGCGCAGTCAAGAGCAAATAAATGATAATGTCGAGATGGTCAACATCCAAACGGCTGACCTAACTAATCACGTGTTTGCATGCACTTGACACATTTTCTTGTATTGTGTCAATCATAGTGAAGCATTACAACCAAGTTTGTTGTTTTAACAAACATAATATTATTCATTTTGTAAATAGTATTTTCCTAATTATAAGTTGGTACCTACTTATAAAAATGGGATAGTGTATAATTATCACCACTGTCCTAATAAAATGATATTGTTAAGTAAGTGTTGGGAAGGCCGGTTTAAGTTATGTAAGCCACGTCATTAAAGCGTACTTACACATTCATGCTAATGCGATTATAACTGTTGGCCGTTGACAAGTTCATTCAATGCACTTTGATCACTTCAATTAATCGATACAATTTTATCAAATAAACCTGTTTATAGCCGAAAACAAGAGGCTTGTCTGCGCCTCTATTATCTCAACAGATAACGGGTTCAGAATGTGACTGCACGAGGATAATTGTATTCCAATAAAGTGATCTATTCAGTAATTGAAGTAGGGAGTGGCTCAAGACTGTTAAAGATTTTGAGATCGATCCACAATCAGGCAGTAATATTCCACAAGCGATGATTGCATATATACACATGTCGTGCGTCACAGCCGCGCGTTTGCCATCGCCACGCCAGTCATCTTTACATAAACAAACGCACATACAAAGTAATACTTACTTAATTATGTAAGCATAGTAATAAACAAGTAAAATTTACAGCGTATATTTTTCAAAAATTAATTTGATTTGCAAATTTTGCCATATGGATTATAATTATATTTAAATAATATTTCCGTGAACATAATTGTTATTATGCAAATTAACTGTTGGCCTCGGTTTACTATGAAATTGATGTGTATCGCTGTTGTACCGACAAAAATGCATTCTTAGCACATATGCTAGGTAGGTATTGTATCATTTACATTTAATGATACGTTTACAAACAAATTAAAATTTATATATTAATTCATTGTAATAACACATTACAATAGATGCTGAAAGAGCTGCGTCATTGCGGGTTGGTGTAGGTACCTTCTTCACCTTGAACCTTAGATAAAGCTATTGCGGCTATTGGCTAAGCCCGAACGTCGATTAGATAATCATCAATATGTGCCTAATTGACTAAACACACAAACGTCGCGGCTATTATTAGATGTAGCGACTTCAACTCGCGTCATCATCATCATCAACAAGTGGCAAGAGTATATACCTAACTAATAGATCAGAAGATCGCAGCCAAATGACAGCGTTTTATTGTAGCGTTATTTTCAAGCCTTGAGAGAGGTTTTAAGAAGAGAAGTAAACTGTGCATTAGTAGGTTAGCACAGTATAAGTTGACTAGAAGCAGTATGGAAACTAGGAACAAATCTTTCGGAATGACACACAAACGCGCGCATCTATGATATTCTAAACACCCTCGGCAGTATTAATGTCAGATTAAGGGCTGTTATGTCGTGGCGGATCGTGTATTTATGCATTATACGGGCTTTGTAAGAAGTCTAATCAAATAAAGATATTTTTAATATTGAATTTTACGGCATCTTTCAAAATTTTCAACAATGCTACATTACATGACAGTAAATTTTAATAAACTTTTAATAGTGACAACCCTCACGTTCTTATGCAGCAAACATTCTTATTAGACCTGGTTTCTATAAAGCACCCTTACACTGTGGTTTAGGCTTATTTGCGACCTTTCCCTGTGGTATAAAACACATGTGTATAATAAAGTATGTACCTGTAATCCGGGTCGCACGAGGTGTGCGATCTTCTCGCACATGAGCGTGTGGAAGTGTGGATGGAAGCGGTACACGGAGCCGTCGATGCCGACGGTGACGTGCGGCTGGCCCATCTTGTTGAGCAACACGGCGAGCCCGGCCGACACTAGGTGCGCCGCGCGGCGCGACACGCACTCGCAAACGTGCCGCACTCCCGCCATGTCCGCCTCCGTCGCGTGGGACAACCCTGCCGGACGATCCTCACATTAAACATACGTACAACGGTGAATATCATGAGGCAGTTAAGAAATATCTGTTTCTGTCTAAAAATTTGGTATTCTCATATTAAAGTAGAATATATATACATAGACATATAGAATCATCGCAAGCGGAGAAGAGAGAGACATTCTAAATTAAAGATTAAAAAAAATTTTTTGGTATTACTAAAATACGAATACATCCAAATTTGAAATACCTATAGCAAGGACAGTTAAAGAAGACCTATAACGTAGATAGTTAGTATTCTGTATTTATCAATACATTTTACCTTATCAAAACCATATTTTTTCAGAAATAATGAATCTAACACAAACATAATTATTTGTGTAATAGATATCTGTATGAAACACGCTCTTAACATCAGGTTAGTTGCGATAATATTTGTCTTTTCATTATTTATATGACTGACCCTCATCGATTTGCAAGTTTCATTGAAAGAATATAATATAGCTATGTATCAACACATGGACTCACATTATTATGCCTAGGTTTAGAAGTTGTTTAGCTTCATTAACAATTCCGTATTTAAAACGATAGTGTAACAATGAGTATTGTTTAAAAACAGAACTTGCCGACTGCTACCGACGACTATGAATATGTTGTGTGTAGAATTTGGTAAAAACTCGGAAATTATCAGTCCATAATAATTACTACAACACATAATTTTAACTTCTTCTTCGAAAACGCTATTAATGGCATACGTAATAATGTGACGTACGAGTAATAATCTGGAAATGTATACATCGTGCTTTATCTTATTTACAATAATAACATTAGCAGTTGATGATCCCAAGTTTTCCTTAGACAAAGGTCAAACTGATACGTGGACTTTGGATTTGAATCACTATCATATCAAGACCAGACTAGCAGTTGTTTGTTACTCAATCGAGCCAAAACAGCTTAACAGAATTGGACCAATGTGTGAGGATTATTGTATGTGTAGTTCTAGGTTTCGAAAAACATAAAATCTCGAATATCCAGTCTGCTGTAAGTCATATTTGGTTTTGGTTAATATGACCGCATGGGGTTTCATATCAAGTCAATAATATTTTATAAAACTAAAGAGAACGAGCCGATATGTCATTAGTAAGTAAAGTGAGGACACGTAAACGTCCCAAAACGAACTTATCTAGTGTTCAAATATCATTGTACAACATATATCTCCGTCTTTGTCAAAGATTGCAAAGAATTTGTGGGTAGTATTGAGCTCATCAATCGATTCGTGACAGTTATTATAAAATAGTTTAATTAAGATTGTTTATTGGAATGTTCTTAGAAAAACCCAATAGCAGTCTTGTTGATTTATATTATCTACTTTGGGTTATAGGGCATAACAATAATTAATAACATATTGTGTAGTAATTATTAATTAAATATTTAATTAACGTTACGTTAGAAAGAAGTAGCCACGACGATAATGATAATTAGCCAACGTCTTATATTCATGTCTTAATATTAATAATTTTTTTAAAGACACGTTTATTGAGCTGAAAACAGATATTTCATAAATTATTAATAATTAAGATACAAACAGAATATAAAGGTGTGTAATGAGGAATATACAAATTGACATCTAAATAAACGTAAAGAAGAAAAGAAGGTGTTAAATTTATTATAATAAGAAAGGAAATTCAATAAAATTAAGCATATAGGTACTTGTCGATGTAATGTAATATACATCGCAATATTTTCTAAAGTTTCGTACGTACAGTAGATACAACCGACTTATGTAAGGCATTTCACCTTTATCTGGCGCATTTCAACATGATTGATGACTTTTTAAAGTATATTTTTAATCACCGTGTGATATCCACCAACACAATGGTCTGTCTTGTTGATAAATGCATGCTCTGTCTGGGTTATATATATTAAGTTTAGTTTCGATGGAAATAGCTATAAGACAAGAAAGAGAAGGGTCCGTTTATTTACAATCAATTTGCTCTTATGTTTTAATATATGTGCCTTGAAAGAAATAATAATTATAGTTATTTCGCCTTTGATAAATAATCAATATCGAGAAGATATGATGAAAATGGTACCCTGCAGCCTGTTGTTCGTTTGGAATGTGATATGCTTTGACTGTATATGTCTGATTGTACCTATACTTGGATTACATAACATAGACATATAGTTATAGAACCTTCTATAATTTTAATACTAGGTTTCATCAACTAACTTTAGCTAAAACACATTATTAATATAACTTTTCACACTAAAAATACACTGACAGCAAAATTTGACATTTTACGGTATAATTTGGGGCAGCGCATTTTGCAGTCAAAGGTAAAGTCATAGCTACCTGTTATCGCAAAATTTGTCAAAGGCTGGCTGCCTGTCCACTGGAGCGGAGCAAGGTAAACATCCACCAATAGATTTGCACGAACGGAGGTTTTATTCAAACCAATTGGTGGATGTATACCTCGCTCACCGCTCCGCCACCTCGCTCCGGTCCAGTGAACAGGCAGCCTTACACTGAACCAACAATTTTTGTTCGACCTAACAGAAGTGTAATGTATATACTGACCAAGTTCCTCAAGCACGTCCATGCAGCTGGTGTAGTCCCCGATCTTGTCAGACTCGATCTCAGAGACGTATTTGGTGTAGAAGCTGCCCTTCTGGAACAGCAGGTCGGAGCCGCGACCGCCGAACAACAGGCCCATGCGGGTGAACTTCACCAGCGCCAGCCGCACCAACTCGCCCAGGTACATGCCTGAGATCATCTTCTCTTGCCTGCAATTCATATACATAATTTATTATAATCATATAATAATGTTCGGACATTATTCTGCAGCGACGTCTAGTCCCAAACTAAGCATAGATAAGAGTACTTGACAGCAGTTTATAAGTACAGGTGCCGTAAGAGAGGAAATAATGGGGATAACTGAGAATGTATTTGTTGGCACTCGCGCTATATAAGACCCAAAAAATTACGAGGTACCCGTTATACTTATAATACCTACATACCAAAATACAAATGTTAATGTACATATATAATGTTTTCTTTGCAACGGGAATTAAGCCCGTGATACCTAGCGTAGGATTTATGAAGACGACACTGTTGGTTGGTTGACCACCAACCAACAGTGTCATCTTCACAACTCATGCCATATTTTCTCATTTACAGTGTTTAAGCCTAGATTGGCCAACATTAGCTTGGGGCAGACACAGTTGGAAATGATGGGGATGTCTATGCCCAGGTACCTACATGTGCCAGGTTAATTATTCGACGTTTATAAGTGTTTACCAGGGCCTAAGCTGAATAAAATCATTTTCATATTTTTTTTTACCATGCTTATTATTACCAAATCTTTAGTATGAATTTACGTATTATTGTGAGTACAATGTGGTTCAGCGTGTGGTTAAATTACCATAATCATTAGGCAGATCGTAAACCGAAACGTATCCAAAGTTTTTGTTTCTATCTCGCAGTAACAGAGCAATGGATCGTAATTTTTTGCACAGACGTACTCATAGATCAATGACCGGAAAGTGATATACCCTAATTTGATTCCAAAAATAGATGGTTCCTGTGGGTTCGGAGTTAAGGCGCGAAATTCGCAACTAAATTTTATCGAAAATGTACCTAATTAAAATAAAATCAGTATCTGATGTCATATCATATCTGAGCCAGTATTTATACCGTAACCTTATATGCTGATTGACAACTTCTGATACATGTGTGTAGTATGAACAAGTAGACAATTTAATAGTCATCATTACAAGAGACAACATTATTACATGCCAAATCATGATCAGCTAATTTTCTTATGTTTTAGATCATGATATGTCCACAGAGACATCCACAGTCATTTAACAGGTTCATTATGATGTAGATGTATACAAATAACATACACTTTAGTAAAGTACATATTAAGTCGGCATAAATTGCCGTGACTTTGTATATTGCCATTGACATCGGTATGTCATGGTACGATTAACATTGAAGTTTGTGATTTCAACTTATCATTCCTACAATGGCTACAATAAGATCTATTCCTTACAGTTAAGGTCGGCAAAATATTAATCACTTGAATGGTATATTTATCATTTGTTTAGCAATAAAAATTAATAGTTTCTAAAAGTGTTTATTACTTGGCCCAATGAACTGAACGCTGATAGGCAAAGGTACCGTAAACAATCAAATCAAATCAAATCAAATCAAAAAGTTTTATTCAACATAAGGGACACTTGGAACACTTATTGAACGTCATTTTTCTTACGCTAACTTAAGTTAATTTAATACATACGTAACACTTGCGTACGTAACGCTTTAAATAGGTAAGTACTCATAACTAGTAATTATTGCTATCACTTGTGGGTTTGAACTTCCTTATGTAAGCGAGGAAAATGCATATTAAAACGAGTAAAAATGAACCGACCCACGAGAATTATATATTGAGTTACACATAAATGAGTTACTATGTTAATGAAGCTTAAATGTAATTCGGAAGTCGTGAAAATGTACGTATTTTAAACAGTGGACAAAGATAAGTATGGACGTCAAGACTAAAAGACGTAAGCATTCGTTGTGTTATGGTAAGAGATTATTTTGTCACGATATGACTGTGCATATTGATAATGACAATTTTTTTTGTTAGTAATCCTTTTCATACGAAAAGGCTGATGACATCAGATACTTAGTTTTACTGAAAACGCGATGACGGAATCAAATATTGACATTCTGCAAACTAGATTGTGGAGATATTTACTAGAGGGTAACTCACAGTTGTTTTCCGGGGTTGATGGAGGCAGCATCGACCTCTCGGTCGAACTCTGTCCGCACGAAGTCGAGAGCACCGTCGTCCCCGAAGGCGCCCCACTCCGTGTTGATGAGCAGATCCTCCTTGCCTGGCTCCCCGTCAAACAAATCACAGTTCTCCGTCTTCTCTACGTAACACGCATTACTGCCAGTACCTGTATTCAATTGTAAGCCTTATTTCACTACACATTCGGTATTTTATATAAGACTCAAACAATTTGTCAAGCTGTTAGGTACGGTTAATTTAGTAACACTCTACTTATGATAGACATTATTATGTATAATTGCCTAATAATATAAACAATACCCAAAGCTATCTCTTGATAGATAAACTGTGGCAATAATGATTTATTTATAAATTGTAGCACTTGTTATGAGTTTAAATTAGTATTGCAAGATTGAATAAAAACTTGACATAATGTTTGGACGCAGATAGTAAAGCAACACTAAATTTAAAAAAAATACAATCTTTAGTTAAAATTTTTTTACGTTAAGCACAACATTATATTAATAAACACAACATCATTAGCGCCCAATGGTTGGGAAGTGGCCAGGATAGTTATAATTAGTCACTTAATTTTGCAAATATTTTTTTACACATTTTGCCAATTATTGCATGCATAGGTATGTGAACTGAAATTTAAATAATTTTGGATTCATGCTTTGAAAATGAAAATAAAAGGATGCCAGGATCCACCCAGAGAGACAGCGACTGATCACACGGAGACGAGCGCATGACGTCGCTCGCGTACGCAATAGTGAGTGCGATAACACGCAATGGTCAGCGATCCGTGACATACGCATGTAATGTGTGTCAAGTCGCAGTTATCAATGAGGGTGTAAATATGATGTTGAAACACATGACACAAAGCAGCTGCACCGCGCACACTCCACATGACAATAAATAAGGTAAACCTACCAACGATGAGTCCTATTTTGCAGTTGTGGTTTTTCCACGCGCATGACATCAAAGTTCCCGTGGTATCATTCAATATAGCGCATATGTCAATCTGAACATCCTACAACAATGAGAGAACATGCGTTTTAGGTAGAGAATAGTTATACCATTCCATTGTAATAGATGTGTTATGTAGATTTTGGTTTGATTAAGTTGAAGATGATCAGTTGCAGAGGCTTTCAGTCGACAATATGTTCATTTACTTATTGACAGATAATATCGGTTATAATAAATAGTTTGTCATTATATTTATCTTCGTAGAGCTTGGCAAGCGGTAGGGTAACCATTATTTACATTATGGTTCACGGGAATCAATTAATATAAGTAATTTACTTATTTCTATTTAATTAACCTACCAATGACACCGTGTCTGACATCAACGCTGATTAAGGATCGATAACATAATTCCGAAAACCAGAAAAATACTTAATAACAGAACTGACTGGCAGTCATCTAAATATATTCATTAAGTTATTTTCATAAAGTGTAAAATATAATCATAGTGCACGCCTAGCTTTACAGAGACTAAAATTTAAATTCATGCAAACGAAGCTGAAATCCAAAGCAGAATATACCGTGGAGTATTGTGAAATAAATGTACATGCTGTTACGATCTGAAAATCTTAGAAGATCCAATATTTAATATGAAACAGCAGAGAAATGTATCTTGGTAAGAAATGAACATATGTTTCCCTTTCCACTTGAAAACCTCTACATTGCTCTCATGTTGGATTCATATAATCATGCTTTAATTTTGAAGAGAGCTGGTATCATCGTCAACTCACCGATAATAATGCCTACTCGGCAATTTGGGTTCTTTTGTGCACATGACATAAGGGTGCCGGTTGCATCATTAAGGATGCCCATCACAGCTATTGAAAGTCCCTGGAAAATTACCTCTTAAATTTTTTCGTTTCCAATATTCTTCAAAACGAGGGTGTTTATAATCCAATTTAATTATGTATTTAAAAATGTACGCAGAGATATTGTGTTCCACATTGTTTCATAAATAATGGACATAGTATCGTGAAGAGTGTATAAAAATATAGGTGCTTACCCCTCGCCTGGCAATAGCATCTCTAAGTCCTTGCACGACATCTTCATTAACCACGCCGGAACAGGAGAAACCCTTGGTCCAACGTTGCAGTACGCCTTTTGTTAGTCCCAATTGCTTAAGTGGAAAACTGAATGTGAATCCAAGTGCCAAACGTTCTTCATATACACCATGTTCCTAAAAAACAAAAATCGTGAGTTACAAAACTTTCCTACGGATAATTTTATAAGACCAAAGAAAACATCAGTAAAATGTCATTATACCTTCATGAAATTTGCTAAACACTCCGCTATGTGATCGAAAAGAGCAATTCCTGTGCCAGTCATAATGGTATTTGGTATGGCATAGATTTTGGACTGCATGTCAAAGTGGTTATCCCCTAAATTTATAATTAATACTCTGAAGTTAGTACCTCCTAAATCTAATGCCAAAAATTTACCTCGTTCTGAAACAAGAGCAATATTAATAATCATTATTCAGTGAACTGATTTTTTTTTCAAATTGTGTTATGAATGTGTATAATAAAAATACAAGGATTTATAACCTTTTCCATTTGGCAAATCTTGTATGTATGTGATCCAGCACTTAACAGTGGCATCTGCGTGGGTGTCTTTGCCGAGCCCTTTGAGTAGGTCGTTGTGGAGCCTACTCATAATTTCTTTCATTTGTTTGTCCGTTAAGTGTAGGACCTCGCATTCGTCGCGAATCTGCAAAAAATGACACAAATAAATTGCTACTACCCACGCACATGAATTACCCGTACTGACGTCAAAAAAGACAAGATGTTCCAACTTTCAATTATTCTACATGGACTTTACATAATGCATAATTAGATATTGTTAATCCTAATACGTTACTTATCTATTTCAATCAGACTATAAATACAATATCATATCAACATCGTTTATTTACCAACACGTATAATTGATGTTCATATTCCAAATATAATGTGATAGTCACAATTATTTGAAACAAAGCTTCGTGTAAAATATTCGTAGTGATAGTAATGAATGCAATCCTTGCAAACAAATAAGCAAGCTATTCATTATCGCGAGCGAGTTTCACAAGGTCAAAGCGGTCATTACAACACTACCGTTGCTTTCCAATTCATAGCCGGCTTTAAAATCCAATACAGTCCATAATACAATTTAAAACACGATAAGCCGATCACTACTCACCTTGGGCAAATTGTTCACAACGATTCCCATCTTAATTCACTTTACTAATTTAACTTATATAATAATTTCAGAAATATATTAAATATACAGCGGGTATTTGTAATGACACGACACGTCTTGCCAGAACCGCAAGAAAATGTGGAATACGACGACCGACGGTTTGCTACTACAAGCGCACATTGGCCGTCAGCGTCGAACACACTCGCACACAACCACGTTGTTATTCATTCATGATAAAAACTATTGTTATCTCGCTTCGATACATTCTAATTGCAAACCTTAGAGGAGCACAACTATACCAGGTTAAAAGTTCCAGGCTTTTGTGTAAAGCACAAAATGATGAAATTTGTTTATTGTGATTGAAAAATCCATAAAATTTGATTCATGCATGTACAAAAAACAATAAAGTGACAGTAATGGTAACCCTACGTTGTACTTTGTGAGACTCTAAAAGCGGTGATCATAATTTTCCAAGGCGCGCCTCTTTGTGTTCAAAGCTGATTGGTCAAAGCGTGGGCTCGCTCATGACGTCACAAAAATTCCTTGGTGTCTGTAGTTATGTAGTTTGCAGTTGCATTAGTGGTAGTAATTGATTTACCTGTGTGTGAGTGGTGTGGTGCTAGTAATCGAATCAGTTGGTATGAAGAATATTGGTTCATATTCACATGCAATACATTCCAAATAAATGTCACAATAAGCGATGTAGCTCATTTCTATTTACTAGGTACCTTTTATGAAAAATCAAAGAGAACTATTAAAATTGGAAACAATGCAAAATAACTTTTAAGAGCCCACGTGTCCACGCTATCTGATTAGTGATGATAATAAAATATGTCGTTCCGGCTAAAACCACTTAAAACTGGATTTAAAGCTGGGCGGGGCGACTTGACAGAAAATTATTAGCCTAAAAATAAGCAACGTTTTAATTTTACGTAGGCAAATATCCAGACAATACGTTAAATATTACTCTATTTGACACACGCAATTGTTAATGTAGGGAACACCATATTTAATTATTCTAACATTATTAATTTATCCATAAAATATTGCTAAAATTGGTTAACCTACTTCAGTTTCAATTATTTATTTAGGTAGATGTTCATAGTGCATTAAAAGAAGTTCTTAAAGAGTATTCTGAATAGTTTGTATAATATCAAGTGATCTCATTTATACTTAATTAATTCGTCCGATAGTTAGACATAATAATAATTATCTGTGAAATATTTCACATGGTATGGTGTAATAATGTAATAACGCATGATAAGGGCCCCAACCATGAGCTCTTATTGCAATGATAATTCAGTTGTGCAAAAGTGACAGATGTATGCACCTCCCATACATCTGTCTCATAAATGAGTAAAACTATCATGGCAATAAGAGCTCATGGTAAGGCCCAAGGGGTAGCGATTCAACATTACGGGCTTAACCTGCAGTAATAATGTTTGCATAATAGAAATATCTAGTCCAAATAAGTACTATGTACTTCTATTTTACCATTGTTGGTAGATGCGGTGTGGATCTGAGTATCTAAGAGTTTATATGTCCGACAAGCAAGATTCAGCAAGTTTTTTGGTGATTATTTAGGATGCATCAGCAGGCAGCAGTGCTTATCGATACGAATGCAGACTGTGCACGCTGTAACTTATTTAAGCGGATACTGCTCCGAAATATCTATCTTTAGCTTTTGTTTGCTCCGCGTCAAGACTAACGCACGCTAAAGCATTTTCTTGGCATGGTCTATCTGTTTATTTTTGAGAGCTGTCTCGTGACGAAGGCGGGACGCAAAGAGGCTAAATTTTACTGTTGATTTACTTGCGTGCGACAAACATTTGAGACAAGTAACGCGAGGCAACAAAGAGTCTGTCTAATGTGGTATCATTTTCATAATGTGTTTATACATAAACGAAAGGGAAATCGGTTAAATTTTTTTGCTTGTTTGTAATGAATAGATGTCGAACTAGACCGGTTTAAAAAAAAAAATGACTGTATTATCTATACAGATAAATAAAATTTATATTTAATATAATCCAACACTATCACTAAGTAACGTAGGCTTTATTATTCATCGAGTTAAATTAGTACCTAATATTATGAAGAGACTGCTTGGATTTTGGCATCTTTGAATAGTATAATATATTGAAGTCGCCATTTCCATACAAAATTATTTCGTCTCTTTGAACGCATCGTTCTATTAAGATACATTGCTGATCTTGGTATAGATGTACTAACATGTAAGAGTGGAATCTGATGGTTTGTAGTTAAAAGTAGAGAAAAACGAAGGGAAGCGAGGGCGGGTCGCTAGTAATGAATAAACTCAATAACTACAGGACCGCTTGTGAAAATTATTTCACTAATATAATTGTACATTACCTCAGTGACATAGGTTATGTTAATAATACGCGGGTAAAACCGGTATAAATCAAAATTTAATAATACATCAAAATATTCATCCGGAACTCCTTATAACTGGCGAGTTAATTCAGCTGTGTAATGAAATGACTGTGCTGATAAAGTAGCATATCGGTTTGAAGATAGCATTTTTATACGGATTCATTATTGCTCTGATAAATATTTATCAAGTATCTAATAAAACAGTCGGTATAGAACAATGGTATCTGATTACCGATATCAGTTTTAATCGCTTGACAGCTATTTGCTAAGGACTTCATAATTATACACTTACTATGTACCAGCAGGAGAATACGGTGAGAATTAACCCAAGCTGAGGGATCGTAGCAAATTCAGTATAATATAAAACTAGCGGTGTTGATATCACTAAAAACAATGTTTTAATTTTTCAGAAATCAACACGATTCCAATTAGACTATTCCTAACGCGACCACATCGAAAAAATCTCGGTCTATATACTATCTATAAAACACACGCTACATTTCAATAAAAGAATAATCAAAATATATCAGATTATTTGGATTTTGGTAGAATGGACTTTGCTTATGAATGTTACAAGGAGCGCGGAAGAAACGATGGATGGATCGTGTGAAAGATTATATGGCTAGAATGGGAGTGAATACAGATATAACGGCTGATAGAGAGAAATGGAAGGGAAGAACACAATGTGCAGACCCCATATAACACGGGATAAGGGCAGGATGATGATGATGATGTTAGAATCGTCAAATTCTTATACAATTCAAATAGAATGTAGTTCACTAACTCTGAGAGTAAATAGAGATGCATTATTTTTACCAACTGAATTATATAAAACATAGTTTATGTGGATGCTAAGTCAAAGTCAAAGTCAAAAATATCTTTATTCGATTAGACTTTATACAAAGCACTTTCAAATCGTCAGAATGACACAATTTACAGGATTATACATGCTACCGCCAGGTTCGGAAGGTTGCTTTTACTGAGAAGAACCTGGCAAGAAACTCAGTAATCATTCTTTTCAAAAATATTATACAATTTAAAAAAAAACAAAATAGATCATTTGAGAAATGTAAGCCCATGGACACAGTTCCAATGTACAAATGTCGATAAAAATTAACATAAAGAAAAGTCTAGTAGTTCTATTTATATCTAAATGCGTAGCTTGAGATGACCAGCCCCCACAAGCAGCACCTGTTCACAAGTATGACGAGAATGCCAGCCATCGCCCTCCTCAACCATTATAGAGGGAAGTGAGCGACCCGTCACCCTGACGCCGCCGCAAGCAAAGGCATTTTAGTGAGCATGACAACTCAAGCCAGTCAAAACAAAGATCAAAAGAAATATTAAAATGAATTGTAGCATAAGTACAGTGTCCATGAGACTACTTACAATATTTGTCTGGTAATACATTATTCCAAGTTTCCTTATCACACATATAATCACTAACTGTATAATAACCCTTTTTAAGTAATACAGATTTTACAGTCTCTTTAAATTTATCAAAGGGCAAATTTACAATACATGTAGGTAATTTATTATAAAAGCGTATACTTTGCCCTAAAAATGATCCCTGGACTTTCTGTAAGCGGTGTGTAGGTACTACTAATTTATTTTTATGTCTTGTGTTGACATTATGTACATCACGCTTCTTTTGAAAAGAATTTATATTTTTATGTACAAGTAGTAAGTTTGCAAAAATATACTGCGAAGCCACTGTTAAAATTCCTATTTCTTTAAATTTTTCCTTCAAAGATGCCCTAGATCCTAAGTTATAGATTGATTTTACAGCCCTTTTCTGTAATATAAATATGGCTTCTATATCGGCAGCTTTGCCCCAAAGCAAGATAGCATACGACATAACACTATGAAAGTAACTAAAATAAACTAATCGTGCCGTGTCTACGTCAGTGAACTGCTTTACTTTCCTGACGGCATATGCTGCCGAGCTGAGTTTCCCCGATAGACTAGATATATGTGAGCCCCATTGAAGTTTGTTATCAAGTGTTACACCTAGAAAAACTACTGTCTCCACAATATCCATCTAATATCCAGCTAGTCGAGTCAATCATTGGTAAATAGTGTATATATGTGATCTCACAATGTAACTGGTTTTATCCCCTTAAAGCTTCTACTTTTTAATGTATGCTAATTCGTACTGCAAGCAACTTCATAAGTCAAACTCACGATTTATTGAAGGTAAGAATTGGTTGTGACTGTTGTCTCATGTATGAAAAAAAAATCCAAATAATATTAAACCCATAGGAGAAAATGACTAAGTACTCTCCTCGAAGCAAAATGTTATTACATAAGTAGAACACTAATCAATATTTAAATTATAATAATAAACTTATCATGCTCTTTCATCGTCTTTAACTATAGTCGAGATAAAAACTAAAGAACATGTTTTTTTGCTTTAAGTAAATGCAAGGTCAATAGATGGATGACTCGAGACAGCCGCTAAGTTAAGATAAGGCAAGAGAAGGCCAAAAAATATAAACATTCTGTTTATACGGGCGCAATTATTTTACTGCCACTTAAATACATGGAGCAGTATAGTATGGTACCTAGGTACTTATCACAATATTAATATGCTTGGGGCTCCCCCAACACGTGCTATGACCGACCTTGGCAATGACCTTCAGAGACGCTAGGTCTGATGTTTTAGGAAAAATTCAAAAGATTCCTACAAAAAATATGGTAAGAGGTTATTATTAATGCTCAATAACGTTGCTATACAGGATGCTCCTGTCGTTGGCATACATTCAGAAGCCGTGGGTGACCTGCTATACTATAGTCAGAAATGTTGTGTCTGGTGCTGCGATTCCTAACCTTAAGTACCTCAGTATTGACCGGCGAGAGAGTGCAATGATACTTTGAACAAGCATTGAAATGACATTGAACCAAAACGTATATTTCTTTCGAAGTTAGTGAGTACGTAGGTAATTGATGTCACAAAATGTATTTAAATTGAAGGTGTTGTATTACGTATACTGAGTACGTATATTGGAAAAATTCTAGTCGGTGCAAATATTTGACGAAGTAATACTCACGACGTCTCGTGCTTGACGCATATCGATTCGTCTTGTCAGTCGCGACGACTGCGATAAAAGGTGATGAACGAGAAGCGTTGGAGTCCACAGGGTGCTGTCATAAATTCCACCGGGCACAAGATAATATCCGCGTTAAGCGACACCGGTACCGGTCCGGGCGTGCAAAGTGAAAGGAACGGAATAGAGCGGCGCGCCACAGAGCACTTGCTTGGTGAGTCCGCGAGTCGGGGTCACCTTGAGACGCGGCCGCGGCGCATGTGCACCACACCCTCGCCCGCTCCTGCCCGCGTGACGTCACCGCACATACCCCTCCCCCGCCCCCGCCCCCGCCCAACGCCGCCTGCCCTCACGTGATGCCCTTCACGCAATAACCGCGTCATACAACGCAACATCGGAACGCTTGTGAAATCTAACTACACACATTTGGTGTTCCACCCACACCTACACAAGTGTATACCCATTGAATTGATTCACGTTTATAGGCAATATAAGTAATTAGGATGAAATGAATATAAAATAATAGCCATGCTATTAAAATATTAACAGGGGTATAAATTCTTCCTAAAATTGTAACTCATGTTGCCGGATTTCCCAGAGTTTCGGATAGCTGACGTCTAGCATGATGATGATGATTAGTTTTATTTTTGTTTGGAAATGGCCTACTTTTTACCCTATGTAGTGTTATAATACATGTCGTAAGTCACACAGAGTACATTATGCACTTATTAACTTATTCGTTCCATGGGCGATGTCTCAATTATTTGGAATAGAAAGGTGTGGCTTGTACGCAGTGACGTGCCCCCGCGCATGTAGGTTTGCATTCGCAGTAAAACAAGACGAGACACGGCTGCATTCCTGACTAGCCGCACGCACACACATCTCATATTAACATTCACCAACTATTTGCGTATGCGTTTGGATTTAAATAACACCATGGCCCATTCAGGAATTAAGTATAATAATAAATATTATCCATTCGAATCTATTAGAATATTTATTCGTATTTCTATCTCTTTTTAATAACTAATCAGTTGGGTGACCTAAATAGTAGGTGAATTAATATTGACCGCTGTTAGTTAAAAGTAATTGAGATGAAGGAAATTATTTATCTAAATGGGCTGTAAGTTCGCTGCCTTGTAATGATAATAATATAGGACTTCCTGTACCTACACTCAAGGTTCTCGTAACATATTATACTCGTACGTATGTAAGAGCTTACTGCCATTTAATACAAAATATATATTCAGATGCATAAAATTGAAATGTCTGTTTGTAATTAACAAAATTAACAGCATTTCACTGAATGCATATGAAAGTACAGACGCTACTTACTTTTTTCTCTGTCTGTCTGTCTGTCTGTCTGTCTGATTGTTCCTGGTAATCACTGAAACGGCTATACCTACTTAACTACCTAACTTTCACTGGCAAATAGCTGATGTTTCAAGAAATAATTTAGGAAACTTGTTTTTAAAAAAAATAGGGTATTTCGAAATAAAGCCACACGGATGCACAAACCACGTGGCACAGCTAGTTATGACATGTAACACATAGTAAAACGTACATATTATTTTGGTTTCCTTATCCCTAGCTAAATGTGCGTATATTATAACAACTTAAAGGTAAAGTGAAGAAATTAAAGTAAAGAATGTACGCACAGAAGATGTACATCTGTCACTATTGCTCTGTCGAATAACCATTGCAAAAAAGTTAATTGTAAGGCCACAGAAGCCTAGTCTAGTACTGTTCTGAAATATTTGATACAATGGGACCTATTCTTAAACCTTGAGTCGTTTTACAGCTATTTTCCTCAGTGGCGGGGATTACCAGCGGGTAAACACTGATTGCGAATGTCGGGTAACGAATACGACGACACTAAGTACTATAATTCTGTAAGTGCAGTATTCAATTAACTATACCGATTAGATTATGGGGATGTACCTGACAAACTACTTCAAATAATTTCTACTTTATTTGCAGCACATTTTGCACCACGATTAAGCAAAGAAACATACTCGCTACGTATGAGAAGTAGAAAAATATTGACTGATTCTGAAAATTCAGACGTATGGGATGAGGAGTGGTATGGAGTAGGGATCAGTTCTTTTTGTTAAAAACCAGCATGAATAAAACAGTTTAAAATTTGTGTACCTGTTCAATGACAAGCACATAAGGAATGCCAGTTATATACAAACAAATAATTCATTAGATAAACAGTAAGTAACTGTTCACTTTACATATTTAACAAGTTCATTGTCCGACCAAGTCTCAATAACACCTACAAACGACTATCAATTTACAATTCATTTTCTTTGATATCGGAGCAAACGGAAAATTCAACAGAATAGCTTGCATAACATAAATATAGTTTTCAGAAAACCCTACCAATAAACCAATTTATATGTTAATAAGGATTTTAATTCCCTTTTCATTTGAATTGTTAATTCCATCAGATTGATATTTTTGAAACTCAATTCCTTTTTTAAGAAGTTATAAATAAGTTCAGCATGAACTATGAGAGTACCGAGCTCCTGAGTTTTGATGGGATAAACAAACGCACACATAATGATTATAGAGCAATGCGGTGTTTGTATTATTGGTGTCATATATTACCTTGGAGTGAACGATATCCTTGGCCATGGTATGCGCTTGCCTCTAACCAACCTGTAACACTTTATTCAGTCCACACAGACTCGCTGTCAATATGGAAATGGACTATAAACTTACACAACACGTCTTTTCTATGAAAGCCGACAGTAAAATCCTTTATCTCCTTATTTAACACAATAACAATCTTTATCTAAATTGCGAACAATGAAACACCGCAGAGTTCTATGTTATATAAGACATAGAGATATGTATTGTAAAATTGTCAATTACTGCTATTAACTCCGGTACTATAATGGTAACGGTTGTAATGTTCACCAATAAATTAATTCACTTTGATATGCCGATGAACGTACTGTTCGCTTGAGGTGATGTTCGGAAAAGTAAATGGACTGAGTTAGATAACATCCACTACAGGGCGCAGATACCTTGCTATTTGGCACGTCTTCGCTTGTTCAAGATTGGAGCTCAACCAAATCTGTTACGATTGTTAAATACTATTTTCTTTTAATATTGAACGAGTGATGCAAGTACCTATGTATATATTTCAATGTAAACACAAGAAATTTTAATTCTTTAAGATAATATTTTTCCATCTGCAGAACTACTAACGAAAGGTTTACTTTCTAGCCCTATATATGTTTATTCAACAAATGGTAAATTATGTACTGAATATAGTGATAAATATTGAATAGTCTGAGTGCGGTAGCGCGGAGCGGCGCACCTGACCTTTACTTTAATTAGCCGTCGAGTCAGTAATGAAAATAACTATAATAATTAACATCTAATAGCCATAGCTCTAATTAAAGTTCCTAACTAGATTCGTAGACTTAGTGGAACTAGTATTTTTATCATGTCACAAAGGGGCTAACTATGACCGTTTAAGCAGCGCGTATACAGGACTTCATAACATGACTTAGTGGATTATAGTTAGCCCCCTGGTTAAACAACCAATACCTACAGTTGGATTCACAGTACTTACCTATCCACATCAGACATGTGTTCCGGACGGCAATTGAACCCACGACCTTGTGTAGCAGAGCATCAGACCAACCAGGCTTCCACCATATTGTTGATTATCGTCACGCCGATGCCGTGGTATTATCTGAAATTATCCCTTTATTAGTTTATTGTGTTTATAATTAAGATATTCGCATCGTTATATACATATATTACTCTGGCAATAACACCTAGATGATAATGTGATGGTACATTACCACAATATAAACATCTTTATTATCAATATATATATATATATGTACATAATACTAATTAATATTAATTTACTAAAATGTATTATGTTAATATCATAAAAAATGTTCACTTTGGTTTAATAATGTCGGGCAACGAACAGCTTCCGCGTACATAACTGGTTCTTTTAAACAAAGAAAATATTTATTTCATATTGAAATGTTACCAATGCTTCCAATCGAGTGACAGTATCAATGTCAACAATATTTAGCCGAATCATTCGACCAAACCGATTGACGTCAATTAACAGAACAATGAGCCAGTGCGGTGGCTGGTGGACAGATTGGATGGCGAGGAAATATCAATTATAAACTGAGCCATGGGCTTACATCTTTCGCTTCTTTTGAACAATATCCAGGAAAAATCGATATTTTTTTCGGATATAGCTTATTAATAATATTTAAATTTTTCATTCTCAATTAAAAATGTCCATTCGTTGATTCCTTAGAGTTTACATGAGTAAAAGGAACATGACTAAAATTTGAAAGGGTTATTCATATTAATTTAATTTTGCTTTGCAAGAGCTTCCACTATGTTATATGGGACGATTTACAAAATGATAATGTAAAACCACACAACTTACATCATGGTAATAAATCGCAGCAGGGAAAAATCCCCAAGTAGGTACCCATTATATTATTTTGTGTCTAAGACACGTCGACGACACTCGTTTTAGTGTAAATATAGGTTTACTTATAACTTACCAACCTATTATAATATCTCATGTCAGACGGGTCCTTACACGAATACGTAAAGTTACGTTAAACCGGATTTAGTACACACCTAAAGTTTGCATAGTTCGTATACATGTTTCATTTGTGTGTATAGACTTGTTAGAATTATACGCAACAGATTACTTTGAATAAACCAATGCATTCCTATTTATTTATTTTTATACAAATGCTCCCTGCACAGTTTACTTTCACGTTTCGTTCAAGTAACACTGATCACGACCTAACTTATTGTTTATACTATACCTAAGTCTTTACATTGTATTCTATTTACTAGTCACATTAAAATGAAAATGTGACACGTGTTCCTCATTCACTACTACGTTATTACCTTTTCTGAAACACTATCCATAAATGATAAATGAGATACTTAACATAACGGCTTTGGCAATATTTTATGCTTCAGATGTTGTGCGTCAAAAATAAGTGTGCTACTGCATGCTTAGCTAGCAGGGAGGCGTGTCGCGTACCGACATTAATAAAATAAATGCGTAACTAATATTCTGCAAAATATATTTTTATGAATAGCCTTTAACAAAGTACTTTCAAACCTAACTATTTAATAAGTTCTAAGAACCAAAGGATAGTTTTAACAATAGCCACATTTCGTCCACCATGCTAACGTGATGCCAGCTTTGACAGCCACCATGGCGTGTGAAAGAAATATGATCTCAATTTCATACCTCAGTCGGTGATGATTATGAGAGAAAATCATTGAACCCATGTAGCATCGACCTACCGCTGCCACTGCAGTGAACATAATCATAAAGAACTATTGTTCTTTTACAATGGGCACTTATCGAAGATGGAAATATTTCATTGCAACTTAGTTATAAGGTATGAATGTGTGTATTTTATTTTAGGGAATTCTTTTAAAAAATCCACTGTAGCAAGCACTGACGATCGATTCGAATATACTGTGGTCTAGTACATGCGAATGCAGTGTATGCCATGGTATATATCGAATGCGGTTATGAAATATATTTCTATTACCCACCTATATGATCAAATGTACTCCTAAACAAAATATATATAATACTAGCTGTGCCCCGCGGTTTCACCCGCGTAGATTTAGTTTCATGCTTTATATTTATATCACAGAACACTAATATATTTTCTAAATAAAAGTTGCCTAAGTTACTCCTTGAAACATCAGCTGTCTGACAGTGAAAGTCCCATTAAAATCCATCCAGCCGTTTCAGAGATTACCCGGAACAAACAGACAGACTGACAGAGATTTTTTTTAAAACTTGTATTTTTGTTATCAGTACCGTGTATACTTCCATATGCATTTAGTGAAAAGCAGTTATTTTGGAATTACAAACAGACACTTCAATTTTATTTATCTGTATAGATGTGTAGATAATATATTAAGAAATTGAGGGAAAACTAATTACTCCATTGTGTTAATCTAAAAGCTCAATTTACAAATTTTATGAACGGGTAAGGGTCTATTGCATTTTTCAGGGATCTGTTACATTTACTTGGCCAAACCGTTGAAATGATATTCCTTTTTTAACTGAATGTACATTTAACCACTCGCCAGACAAAAAAACGTAAATGAAGTCACGGGCAAAAAATATACAATATTCTCAGGTAAATATAAATGAATTGTGATACGGCCGAGCATTATTGTTATAATTCATTATTGCCTAAAGAATTATGTTTAGGTAAGGTGAATTACAATATCATGTTGAGTATTATCTTATTACCAAGATACATTCCTCGTTATATCTTATTTGGTTTATGACTCAACGTATTTTCGTGTAAACTTGCCAAGTTTATGCTATATTATAGTAATTTTGCAGCAAACATGCCTTTCATGCCTGATGGACTATGTTCATTCGACGTATAGCAATATTTATAAGTAGGTACTAAGTGGACATATAAGATCCACAAGAGATACGTTATAATTTATCGAACAAACTTTCACACACGATTATTTTACTTAAAGTGTGCCTGTGGCGCCATCTAAGTTTGAATTAAGAAGTAAATTTTCTAGACGTTAACGCCCTCTTTCAAGTAGCGTCTGAACTAAGTTCGTTCAATGTGTATATTAGAATGAATGTGGAAATACTGTACAGTACAGAATATAGCCCGAAGAGCTATTTCAGGTCATGTATGGTGTTTCGGTGCATTATTACTAGATGGAGCTACTCATCTTATTCGCGGTAACTATCCAATTAAAATGTAGTCGCAACTTCCAAGGAAGGCGTTCATTGAATATTCGAATTATGAATACATTTTTTAATATCATCAGTTGTAAATCAAACCAACGCTCTTTATTAACATTTTTAGGGAAGAGCCGAAAGGTATAAGAAACTTCACTCACGTTTGTATTGTGAAATTATCTACACATTAAATTGTTGTTCCAATTTTCAATTCGTAGTATGCTCCAACACTTTATAAGCCGTCTTGATTTGTAGTAAATTCCATATTTCGTCCCCTGTAAGTAGAAATTATTACATTTTATACAAGAAAAGGAGTGATTTCATTCATAATCTGGAATGTCGTTAAGGCGTGGGAAGTACAAGTAGCGAGTCTGTAGTTAAATTAATTGAATGCTCTGTGTAACGTGGATGAGATCTCACATCGCCAGTCGACCTTGTTACATTGATATATGGCGTTATAAAATAAACTTCAGGATCAATGGTCAACTAGACAGTTCTTGTCTTGTGAAAGCGACCGAGGGGAGAAAAAGATTCATCCGACTTCTTGGTGAAGAAATTCATATAAGGATCCGTGTAGGTAAATGCCAACGACTTTGGTCGAGTCGTCAACATTCTGGGTTCGATGCCCAAGTTGCATGACATATCTATACATCTATACAGATAAATAACATTGAACTGTTTGTAATTCCAAAATTACAGCTTTTCACTAAATGCATATGAAAGTATACACGCTACTGACATTAAAAAACCAAGTTTTAAAATTTTTCTCTGTCTGTCTATCTGTTTGTTCCGGGTGATCTCTGAAACGGCTGGACGGATTTTAACTCGACTTTCACTGGTGTCTCAGCTGATGTTTCAAGGAGTAACATAGGCATACTTTTATTTATTAAAAATATTAGGTTTCCGCGACAATCAGGATGAAACTAAATCTACGCGGGTGAAACCGCAGGGTACAGCTAGTTATATGATATAGTCAATCAAAGATCTAGAAACGAATCAGTAATATATGTAAAATGTGTTAAATTTTTGCTTAGATTTGCTTTGAACGTTTGACTAAAAGAAAGATTTTCCTCAACTATGATCGGAATTTTAAATGTGGGTTGGGGCAAGAATGAAGAATTGATTAATCATGTTTTGTAAAGTGCCTGAAATAGCAATGGACTCACCATTACCATACAAACATTTGTGAGATAAGAAAAAAATTATGTAATATAACGTCATAAAAACTATTAACATAAATTATAATGACTTAGAATCTGTTGGAATAACAGCACCGCATACCGCATAATGACAAGTGCGGCAAAACGACAGGTAGTGATTATGGTCATAATAACCGTAGCGCCCAAGTGTAGCGTCCTCGGTCGTAGCGCGTGCGGCGGGCGGATGAGCGCGCTCAGTCCTTGTGTAGCTGTAGCTGCGTGCGCGCACCAAACGGTACCCGCGCGGTTCAAAATCATCGTTATGCCGATTACGACGCGCTATATTTTGAACTGGTATAATAATCTTACGATTAATTGACAATAGTGTACCTGAGAGATCTCGCAATTATTTGACAAAAGACTGATTAGAGTAATGTTGTGATAAATAAATAATGTAGAATGTGGACATGGGTGTGCGTGTCGTGTGAAGGTGAGCTGCAGTGGGCCCGGCGACGAGGCTGGCCGGTGGGCACAATGAGCGCGCTGAATTGGCACAAATGGCTAGTGTTGTCGCTGCTCGGATTGGCTTTGTCCGCTCGCTCAATTGGCTGCGATTACAGTTCCATCACTGAGAAATTTGGAGCGGAAGCTGTGGCTCGATGCAATGAAAAATGTCCTTTCCAGGTTCGCACAATTATTGAAAAGATTCACTGTATCAAAACAAGAATTCTAAATGAAGTCTGTTTACTTATGTTAAAACAAAAAAAATTACGATAATTCTTAGGACGAAAGGCCTGAAGTATTTTTTAAGAATAACTATGAGCTACCATCAAATGAAACTCAATAATCAATGGATTTAGTTTAACAACCAAAGATTAAAACGCATGTGTAAAGATGTCCACAAGCCAACTTAAAATTGCAACTAACAATTATACCATTCGCTAATAATATTGAGGAAACTAAATGCATAATACATAAGATAAATTTACGTTAAAATTCCTATTCATAGATTTATTGCATAAAGTAAGTTACATAACAGGTACAATATAAACATAATTATAATTGTTACATATATAAAACTACCATAAACTATGTTAGGGCCCAGCAATATATCAGTCAATCTCTGGAATTTTGTTATAAAGCAACAAATTTTACGTAAGCTGAGATATATTACGATCACGCATTGTTGTTTATTTGCGGACCCGCAGCAGGTTCAACGCACATCTTAGCAATTGTAGACAATTAGCGCCCGCCGTAATCAACGCAATATTGCTAAATATAGACCAGGGCTAAGCCCATGGGACGACACAATCCCATTTTTTATTTGATATGATAAAATAGGGTATCACTAAAATTTAAATCCCAATGCCGAAAACCGCAGGTATTGCATTACGCGTTGGAAGCCCTATAAGTGCGACTGCGCAGGTTCCGGTCCCACGCGAAAGCCACAGCAAAAAAACTACAAAAAATATGATTAAACGCTTTCTTGTACATCCATTAATATCATGGAAAATCGAAAGCAAACGACCTTGAGACAACACTATCATCGAAAGGGAACTTAGGATCATGAGTACTATCGTATAAGACCGCGATATCCGTAGAATGTCATTGAAGATACGTATATTGTTTGTGAGTTAAGATTGTTTTAAACTACTAAATACTAAGTAGCATATAATTAGCATGATCATTTTATTGCAGGAAAAATCCGTGCATATAAAACTGACGTACAGCGATCATATATTTTAAATTTATCATTATTACTAGGGAGTAAAATCTTGGTTGCTGAAAGTTTTTGTTATGGCAACTACACAAGAAAAATGTTGGCGTAATTTTTATAAAACTTTTTGTGTTGTCAAATTTCACGCGTTTCAAGTCGCTGGGTTAGTTATCTATCAAAACAATAGTTAGTGAATTAAGTATGAATTTAATGAACGATTAATTGATCTCGTTAATTATTTTGTATTGGAATCAAAACCTTGGTACTTGGGTGCAGGTAGGGCCCATCGATAGCCATGGTTGACTGCGTCTACGCAGAGCATGACCGACCGCCATGATGCGCCGCCGGCGGAAGTCATCTCCGTGTCCAGGACACCCTTGTCACACTCTGTCTAGTTTAATGTCATTATTATTAAAATGTTCGACACAAAAAATCTAAACACTGAAATGTGGTACCTACGAATATCTACAAGACGCCTGCAAGGAATTTGGGGAAAGCTTTAACAATGTCGAAGTTATATATAGCATAAGTTGAGTTATATCGTCTAGTCAGGGTTTTCCTTTTAGAACCCTTCGTTTTAAAACATAGGCGTTATATTTTATTCTAACGTCGGCCTATATATAAACTGCTAGACAAATTATGACTGACTATATTTTTTTCAATCAATTCCGAAGCTGTTCTAATATACTACGGATAAAGTAGGTTCATGTAATAATTAATTCGTGCTGGTGATATATTCCAAAATAAATTTTCATTATTTTTTTCAGAACCGTACCGATGATGGACATTTCGATGTTAGCTGCGGTTCTGACTGCAGTGTTGAACAGGTGAGTGGATTTCCTATGACTGATAGTTTATAGATATCACGAGACTATATAACTACACTACTTATCATTGAATTGATTTATATTATTTGTCAAATAAGTCAGAATTACGAGCTACGCAGCTCATAAAATGTATTGCGCCGATAAGAAAAAATATTGTTTTTATTTTAACAGTCCATTGGGCAACCCGAATTTTACGGTCTTTACTTGCAACGGAAATAGCTGCATTGAAAAAATATAAACTCAGATAAAGATATTTCTTGATGAGATAAAGTCATAAGTATGGACCGTGGGATATCATTGGAATACAGCCTATTTTGTGGCGTGTTATGTAATATGTATATTAATGTTTGTATTAAAATACTACAATCATAGTAGATATATATCTTATTATTGTGAGGTGCAAAGGGGTGAACATAACTATAACTGTTACTGTACAAAAAGTATTAATAATAAGATAATAATTACTAGCAGATAAATAAATCACATCATTGAACTGTGACCTCTTAGATATAAGGTATTTAATGAATTCACAACTTTCGATAAGGTGCACATTAAGATTACGAATGTGTACCTATAACAAAATACTTGCCTGGGTTTTTTACACAAACGTTACGTCTATCTGTTTGTCTTAGACTGCTAATTCCCTACATCTGAAATTATTTTTTTATGTACTGCTTCTTCAAATATGGATAAAATGAATCGTAGCTTCTTCTTAATTTTCGCCTTACTTATTAGGAATTTATTATTAAGAATATAATTTTTACTATATAACAATTTATTATTATTAGGAATGTTATTGGAGACCTCGTGAAAGATTTGTAAAAATTATGATATTTCTTTGTAATGGGTACATATTATAGTCTAGACTCTAAATCATGAAAATATGTCGCGAATATTCGAGGGAAAAACGATGTATGCAAAACTGTACAATGTTGCCAATCTGAAATAATCTTAATGGCGTATGACTTGTCACTCCGAGTAACGAGGTCAACAGAATTGTGAACCTGCCTGTAACCACGCTGGCAGAACACACTCAGCGGCTGTACCGCGGACAAAATGGACTTAACACTTCATGATCCTTTTGTTGTCTTTAAAGCAGTAACGAGATCTACTTACATACATTAAAATTACAATGATGAACTGTTTAACAAAGATGTGCAAATTGGAGTCATGCGTACACATAACTTAGGATTTATTCTCTATAGTTTTAGCCGTGTAAGAAACGTGAGAGGAACAAAACATTGGAAAGCGGTTGTCGGCGTCGATATCGGTTATAAGTTATCATGGTTACAAATTTAATTCAAATCGTGGTTGCATGATTGTGATTGATTAAATAATACGTACCTACATAAAAAAATCATAATTTTAGTAGACTTGGCTCATAAGAGTCTGCAATTACGGCATTATCTATTTCAAATTTAGCGATTAATAAACGATATAAAATTTATAAGAAGAACATGTATAATGCATAAGAAGCTAATATCCGTATGTAGGTAAGTGTAGTTGAAATACTTGTTGAATGGAAAAAGCAACAAATTGGCGAGTAAAAGACAGTTGTGGTGAGGTCGGTATATGAATGGGAATGATGCATTTAGGGAACGTGAGAAACAATATGCAGCATTTGTTTAAAGATAAATAAGCTTAACCATATCCATCATTCAAGTGTACAAAAGCTGGCTGACACAAAACGGAATATTCCCGCCAAACTCTGACAGTTACAACTGGTTTATGTCAAAATTTATCAGTTACGACCAATTTACGCCCCTGCGCAAAAAACTCAAGTGGCGAGACGGGGAGCGGGTCGACTACTGCCTTAGTGGCTTGCACCCTCGCACCACTACAATTCATAATGTGAAGTCAATTGACTTGCTTTCATTATTATTATTTGTTATTATAGTTATTTAGTCATATTTACGAAACGAATTACTTATTTATTATACAGTACACTATACCTATATTTTTAGGGGAACCTATTAATCCACGGTTCCCCACAATGACAAATATGAATATCATGATATAACCTTTTAAACATTTTGTAATACAGCGTGCTTATAAATCAACATATCACATATTTACAAAAAATAAAGAATGATCACACACTTCTACAATTACCCCTTATTGCAAAACATGGTTTACTATGTCCATCCCTGTTTAAATCTGTATCACAGAGAGAAATGATGAGCTGCTTTTAAACCATGGACCATCTTAGTCTATGTTTTGTAATAAATAAAGGGGTTAGAGTTTAAAACCACAACGCACCCCCATTTTTCAGGCCATATAATGAAGATAATTTAAGTATCATTAATATTAATCGCTATGCTTTCGACAGAAAGGTTAAGCCACTCTGCTAACCATCCAGAGTGTTACAAGAGTGCTACCAGTGCTCGCTAAAGCTCTTCATAAGGATTAAGAACACATTGACTTACAATTAGTGCGGGGTGCGTTAGGCATAACGCAACGGTCAGGAGCCGAAAATTGATTATTTTTAATAAAGTAGGTAAAACTAAGCTTTCTAGCTTGTCATTCATCCATCACTAATCAATAAAACAAGTAGATGAATTGTTTGCCATTGTTTGTGGTGTGGTGTTTTAAACCAAACTTAAAACCCGCCGATAAGTTACTCGAGAGGGAGGTTAAGATCAGTCATCGCGGTGCAAAGGTGCGTCAAACAGAACGCATACACGCAGCGCCTGCATACACTGCAATGTTTACTTAAAGTTCCCGTGAAAATGTTAACAGCGTTATGAATACTTAACACTTCGTACACCTCTAAGCTAATTAACTTCAGAAATATTTGGATTAACATTCTCGAAAATTCATTTCCGCTCCGACCGCGACGTGGACGTTACAAGCTTAACATAGGTACCATTAGAGCTACCTTTTATAGATACTTTATATTACTTCAGTCATAAATAAGTGAAATAGTTAAGCCACTGTTTACAATGTGGATAGACTTAGTTTGATAGTGTAAAGAGTGTAGCCACTGCGTTTTAAGATGTGAATAGAGTTAGGTGGATCGTGCAGAGTGTAGCCACCGTGTTTAAAATGTAGATGGATTTATGCGTATAGTGTGGTCATCCACCATGGCACCCCGGCGGCATGGCCTAACGGTTGGGTCGCGTCGCGTGGGACTCAATGCCGGATGGACGCAGGAAGGAAACTGCTAGTTGCCAGCTCCCCTCGGATCTATTTTAGAGTTCATTTCGATCTATTTTATTTATTTTTTCTTCTGTAAAAAGTCTACCTCACATTTTGCAAAAGTATTGCTGCAGGCTGTTTTGGATAAGAAATTAGAAATCGTTATTTTAAACCCTCGGTGAGGCACATCTAAAATCCTATTTGTATCAAATGAGAGGGCAAATAAGTTCGGAGAGTAATACGCATGTTTTATAATTTGATTTTGTCGATATGCGCCCACACAAGTTCGCTGACGTAGAACCTGCCAATGTGAAGGAATTCCGTAGCACGCATCACTGCGTTGCCCGCGCCGCAATCGGAAGTAAGCAATCCGTCTATCGGAACCAAGTTAATAGCTTGTATAACGTGAGAATCCAAATTAAAACAATATATTTCGACTCTTTGAACTAATGCGTTCGGAAAACATTAGGGGGTACTTCAGATTTTTTTTCTGCATTAAAGTACAAAAAGCCTTGCGTGTTCCTTAAGTAAAATATTAACGTTTGCAGCACCAGAAGTGTCACTCGCGACCTTGTGTTGAGATCAATAGCTTATTAGAACTGGTAATATATTATTTGTGATTATCGGTTTTAAACCACTACACCTAGGGATACCTACAAGTATTTGTTTGAATATGTATAGTTTATTAATCGTGGGAACTCTGGTTTTTATAACGTTTAAATGAAAACATTTGAATAATTTATTCAGTAAAGTCAGTAGAGCAAGAACATTGTAGCAACACAAATTATAATGCCCTTTTCAAATATGTTTGGCGGTAAAAGGAGTAACGGATATTGGCTTAACGTCAGGTGCATTCATGAATTAAATATGCGTGCATTTATAATTGCACGGGAGAATTTAATGCGCCTATTTTACATCACGTTAAATTTACAATGGACAAGTGAGTTTACAGTTTACACACGTGCTGACTTGTTGTATGTGATGGTTCTTGCGCTTTTATAACCGATTGTAATCAACCGCAAGAGCTTAAATTAAAATTATATAATGTTTATTTTACATGACATAATTATTTTCGTTCAAGCACAAAATAATAGCTCGATACTTGACATCAAAATCAAAGTGGTTATTTGGTTAGTTGATATTATAAAGAGATTATGATGTTTGATGGCGCCGAACTTTCACACGAGAACTTTCTCCAATGAAGCGCACTGAGTACATGTCGTGTAAGCACCAATTACTGGACTAATTGAAATATGTGCGATATGGCCACGACTGAGCCCTTCAATGAACTAATATCAACGCTGATTATGTTTTTTCATTCTTAAATAGGTTCTTAGATACATTCTGCAGTTAATCAAAATATTCTCGATCTATGTGTCATAGAGTAGTATTGTAAATGCGCAAGCTGTCCAATGTGCCTTCGAAAAGGAAGTACTTCAGCGAATGGATGAATTCATTATGAATGTATTTTAGTCATAGCGCAGCTAATTTTAGCGCGAGTAATTCACGTAGTTAATTTAATTATTTCTATTTCAATTGAGTAGTAGCTTTTCTAAGCACTATGGCTACTGGTAATTAAGGTCCAGACGGGTGGGAGGTTCATGCACAGCTAGCAAACAAACGAGTTTAATTAAATGGAATTTAACTGACTCTTGAAATTCTCGGATTTGACGGTTAGGTACGCATGTAACAAATTAATTCTATTTTTATATTTTCTTGGATTGAAGATAAAATGTGATTTAATGACTTGTAGACCATGTATTATCTATTATGTTCTTAACTAGTTTAGTGAGGCATATATAATCGTCGAATAATAACTAAGGCTCCGGATACAGGGTCCATATCAAAACGTAGGGATATTTTACTATAGAGCCTTTGTTGTAGTCTGTTGTCATTTTGATAATGTAATATATGTTAAATGTAGGTATGAATATAATAGGTTTATATGTTTGAAAAATGTATTTGACACACTCACAATCGCTAGTAATGCTTCACTAAATTAGAGATAATGAGTAGGAAAATCATACAGAAGAGACAAGTTCATAAGCATAAAGAAGTGCACTTAACTCCGCCGCCCGCTAATTCCTATTTCCTCATTAGGTTGACCGTCCCCGGCGCGTTAGCTGCGCCCGTTCTGAACACATTCCCCCGCCCCTGGCCCATTATCCCCCAATAACACTAGTGCGCTCCATCTCGCCTCGATCTGCGGTTGAGCGAAATTACTGAGTGCACTCAGCCACTGCAAAGTGTTGTGATTTATTATCCATTTATTGGACCCTCTGTACCAATGAAGAATAAGAACAAACATTTTCTTGTCGTCAGGATGTTTATAATGATGATTTGTGGCTCTTTAACTGCATGAACATATGTACAAACGCTATGCGTTAAACATGCAAATAATTTTGTAGGAGGCAATATAGTAAAGTAAGAGCAGTCGCTAGCTCGTGGTTAGTTGGAGGCGTATTGGCTGGCAAAGGCTAGCTGAGGAGCAATCCACTCCACGCAGAGAGCGCTGAGAGCCCTTGAGCGCGAGGCGAGGCAGGCGGGAAGTGCGCCGGTGGGCCCCAATTTGCCCCAACATTATCCAATTGCCAGAATCAAGTGGTTGGCGTGGGCCAGCGCGTGACCTGCTCGCATATTCTGGATCACTTCATATACAAAAACTTCATATTCAAATACATTTTGCAATGTTCATAACATTGTATCTAATTTGAAGTTTCTCGTACGTTTTGACAGTAGCGTGCCATATAGGACAGAACTCGTTGAACTAAATTATTGCCGATCACGCACCTGAGTTACGTTAATTAAATAACATCACCTACTTCCTCTACCATTGTCAATTAATGCTAAGAGCCCAGGATAGGATCCGTAATGAACCAGTACTTAAGCATTATTTAAAGCAATTTAGTTAATAAGCTTTGTTATATCTTGCAGCTAGACAAATATATCTCACAGGTTTGTTTCAGTTCATAAAATGTGAACTTTATTTTATATAAGTTCTTTGCTTAGAACTCTCGCATATTTTCCTCTAAGGCAAAAATCTATTTAGTCTAGGTATCTAATCAGCCATCATCAGTTCTAGGAAAAATATTGTATCACTTGCGTCGCATAATTCGGACGTACGATATATCGCCACCAGCTGAACTTATTGACCCTAAACCCTATAGTAATATAATAACTAACGGATTAATATGATTTCAATTTATGAGCTGCATCAGATTCATCTCGCAAATGCGTGTTCAATATGTAATCGGAGAGGCTATAACGTATTTACTGAAGTAAATATGGGATACGTACGCTATCGTAGAGTTTATCGCAGGTCAGTAGCATACTGAATTAGAAAAACAGCAATAACGCAAGTTGGTATCTCATTGGCGCCTCTTGACAAATCAGAACAATATTTTTTATATTAATTAAAAATAACTGTATGGTTTAAGTACTTGTTTATTATTATTTGTAAGAATTAAAATGAATTGAGATCCTAGAAATATTATCTAATTTATGGAGAGCACAACGAAAGTTGATACATAATAATGCAATGGCAAGTAAATTGATCGTAATACTTTCGCTGGCCCTGCGTCCGGTGTCCGCCTGCGCTCCCAATTGGACTTCCGAGAGCATTTCCGAAATCGCTCCAACGACCCAACGCTACCATTTTAATGACTGAAGGGAGCTATTGTTTTGTTATTATTACGGCACGAGACAGGATGCTGGCTAATTAGCCCTCAATTTACTTAGTCGTTTTTGTAGATTGCTTTTGTTAACATGCCTTTTTTGACAAGAAACGAATATTAACTGGATGATATTAGATTGAAACAAACGAATTAAAAAAATACTCGAAAATAAGTGTCAACCAGATAGACCATAATAATATATTTATTTTATTTATTTAAAAACTTTATGCACAAAGTACATGGGTGGACTTAATGCTAAAGCATTTTCTGCCAGTCAACCATACTATACAGGACTAAACATAGAAGCGGGTGTGCTATACAATAAGGAAAATGAAAAAAAAAAAATATATATTATGCATTTCATTTGTAATAAATGCATCCGTCAAGCCCAGACATTCATAAATTGAACTTTGAGGGTGATATAGGGCGTGGTGTTGTGACAGACATGGCGGAAGAGTCGCGTTAGCAAGGGCCACTGATATGGACGTCACAATAAATTACCACCAACCTCCTCAGTATACTATTGCTGTGCCTACTGATTTCTAAATGTATTCAAAACGGCATGAATGAATCGACAATGTTGTGTCGTGATTGTTCTTACATATGAATGAATATGTCTAAATAATAGCGACATATGGATGATCCGTATCAGTATAATGATCGAGTGTCCTATTTACGCGATGAGAGAGCGCGTCGGGGCGCGACCTGCAATTACACAGCCCAAACAAACGGCACAGATCGCGCGCACACTCATCTCCATCCGTTTTAATTGTTCCGCGCATTATTCATTACACTGAATGGGTGTCTGCCTGACGCCAATGAGATATTCACCGTTTTGTTCAAGCTCTTTCATTCATTGATATTTTCAGCAGGGAAGTGCCGCTCCGCGTCTTCCGTCACATAACGTTTTCATGTCAAATTCAACCTTGACCTTTACAGAAACTGTGTTTGAGAACTGTAGGTTGAGTAAAGAAAGAAAGCAAATATTACACGAAATAAAATTTAACGAGACTGGTAATACTTGTCGCCCATCGGTGAAAGTGCTAATTAACTGAGCGATTTAACAATGACTAGTAATAACTAATAGGTGCTGCGATAAATTTTAGCTAGATAGATATTACAAGTCAACATAGCCTAATTCCGTGCTTCAAATGCTACAAACGTCTATAAATAATTCATGCAATTTATAGATGAAATTAATCAAAACATTAAAATTACTGACAGATGTGTGATAACTTCATTATTAGGACGAAGGACACCCACCGAGAATGTAATTGAATTTATCTATTAGCTACTTCAACACGCTATGTTAATTGTGTCTAACTGTCACGATATTTTGTCACATTTTGAGTCAGCACTCCCAGTGTAGACAAGGGTAATTAAAGTGATATAACGACAAATGCGATATATATCTTAATGCTCGGCGAAGTCAGAAATCTGAAGGAGTTTCTCACCCTATACTGAGGGGTACCTAGTATCCAACGTTGGGTCGCACCTGCGTCTTCCGGCCAATTAAGTCACGATCCGTAGAAGACGTCATCCGACCGTAGAATTCCGTTAAACCGATTATACCTACAGGTACATAACCAGAAATTATATACACCTTGTGGCTTTGAATTATATAGGTAGATAGTTACATGGAACCAGCCGGTATTGGACGCTTTTAGTAGTAGGTATGGTAATCTGTGATACATATAAAACAAACATAATATTCAGAAATATATTTCAGTCGACCAGATGGTCCAGAAATATATTCGATATCAGTAGTTCTTTAATGGATTTTTACGTCTTATAATTGTTTACATAATTTAAGCGAGAGGCGAGGGCACATGCTGGGTCAGTCGTAAACGTACGCGAAATGTATTTATTCTTTGTTGCGAAAGACAAAGCACGGGAACGTAAGTAGTTTTAAGGCTAAATGCTCTCCATTGTGTGCACTGTGTATTGTTTTGTTTTATTTATTACATTCCCAACTTTTATGTTACCGTTTTGATAGTGTCATTGATGTAATTATATCATTACCGCTGTGGGTCTCAATATCTTTATATTTGGTCGAGTTTTACCACTGTATCTAAACTCTTACGTACTCTTGTACAGACAGACCCGTTAGAAACTTGATAGGTACTCTTTTTGATTAAACAGCATTTGTTTATTCACTTAAACATCGGTTAGTTATGCAGCTAAAGTAGTGTATCTCATAAAATAAAAGAAAATTACATGAATAATTTGACTGAACAAATTCGAGTTAATTGGATTTGAGCCCGCACCATTAGACGTTAATTGAGGAACTTATAATTTGTTTGTTTTATCTATCGTAGCGCTACTAGGGACTTTAACGTTTTGTAAAGAACTGATATGAACCACCATAGAGGAATAATTTATTAATAGTCTAATAATCTACAGGTTACACAATATTATCAAGACTACCGACAACTTTGAACTTTTTCGTTTTTCTTTCAGTGCACGCTAGGATGCCGTCTTTGGCAAGAGGGCCTTGAATATTCCTGTCAAAATGTTTGCGTAAGTATAACTCTTATTTAATTAAAATAAGAATTCAAATATTAATTGAAAATAAAATAATTCGGTCCAATTACAGAACGTTACGTCAGAGACTGTATTTTCTCGGGAATTGTACTGCGTTATGGGGTGCAACGAAGCTTTGAACACTTACTTCCAAAAATTGAGAGGTGGGTATATCTGGCAGTTCTTTATTTATTGTTATTGTCGGTGTAATTACGCCAATTACATTAACTAAATATTCAAAACTCACACTCAGTCATACTTCACATTATACATATTGAACGAGAATAATAATACTGTCCCCCAGTTCACGTTAGTAACGTGATTATGTTTTCAGAGTTGATCGGAACCCCGCGCGCACCAGCGCTAGTGGCCGATAGTTTAACAGCCACGTCATTATCGCTGGTCTGGGAAGCTTCTAATCTGGGCAATATGAGCTACCTCGTGCAGTGGCGGTACGAAGAGCTACCGGGCACCTGGCAATATTACTCAAATTCTAGTCATTCTGATAAATCTATCATACATGTTGAAAATCTGCGACCGTACACAAAGTATCGGGTAATTATATTGTCCTTTTTTTAATTTGTTGATGTTTAATTTGAATAATTATTTTAACCGTGAGTTGTGGTCCTCAGTTTAGAGTTGCAATATTCTTCACCCGGCGCGGAGGCGCCGGCGAGCCTGTATACTCAGCTCCTTCAGTGGTTATATCAACGTTGGAGAGCGGTAAGCCAAGTTCCCCACCGTTGGCTCTACGAGCAGCGGCTCCAGATTCAAGCCGCGTTGCCATCTCTTGGGAGCCAGGACCATTCCCTAATGGACCATTGATATCATATGTCCTACGACTTGCAAATGCTCAGCCAAATACCAACGATGCCTTGGAGGTAAATATATAAATGACTACGCCTGTGTATAAACTTGTTTGTTGCGTGCGAATAAGTGATGAAGCTGATTAATTTGTCTATCATCAGGATATGCCAGCATCAAACAATACGTTGTTCTACATGTTCCAAAACTTAGAACCGGCTCGAGAATATGAAGTATCGGTAGCAATGCGGAATGCTGTAGGAGAGGGACCAAGAGCTTATGTAAGAGTATCTACGCCTCCTTTACCTACACGTAAGTACTTTATCGTTCATTCAATATGCTTCTCAATTCTTCAATACCTTAAGCAAACATATGCAGTCGCTGAAAATTAAATTTGTTTCAGCTGTCCCCAGTCAACAGCCTGTTCTTATTTTGGGCGGGGAACAAAATATTTTAGCAGCTTCTGCCAACGACATGCTTTCAGATCCAGTAGAACTTTATAACACTGAACATAAAATAACAGGTAACTTCGATCGAAACTTTACTAGTCTCAAAGTTAACGTAAGCCGGTTCATTAGTATTAAAATGTACATTTATGTTTCAGGAGTTGGAATCGATATATCAAGCGACTCTCTTTTCGTGTCAGTTTCTAACGGCTACGTTTACCGAAATTCCTTATCGAGAAAAAGTGTATCCGAGCCCATACTAACGCAAAAAAGCTTTGCTTACAAACCCCAGGATATTTCCGTCGACTGGTTGAACAAACACTTGTATGTTTTGGGCGAAGTATACACGAGCGAGCAAGTAAACTCATCCAACATTACTTCTTATTCAAACTGGAAAATAATAAGGTGTGATTTCGAAGGAAAGAATCAACTTGTAGCATTTTCCGGATTTAAATCACGTCCAGTTCACTTTGAAGTTGATGCATATAATGGGTAAGATTTAGGCACATCGAAGCTTTAAATAATTCCCTGCATAATGCTAAATTGTAAACAAATATCGTATTGTAGATACCTATTCTGGGCTCTGCGAGGAGTGGAGCGTGGTGGACTGTACAGACTAGACTTGGCCAACATATCAAATGGTGTTCCACATGATACTCGCCCAACCATAATAGTCCGCGATGCCTATCTGGGAGCTTTCACCGTAGACCATGCAGACTTCAGAATATTAGTAACGCATCTCAGAAGGAATACAGTGTTATCTGTATCTTTGGATGGGTAAGGATTCAATGATGTCTAATTAACCTATCATCATTGACCATACGGTCAATCAAAATCTTCCGAAAAGATCGTTTTCAATATCAAAGATACCTTCAAATATACATGTGTTTAAGCTTTAACCTTTTTGTTCTACCAACAGCCGAGAAGTAACAGATTTCCGGAGTAACACTCAAACACCGATGTTTCTTTCTGCGCGTTCCATAGCCTATGCTAATGGTCTCTTCTATTGGACTAATGGGAAGGAAATGCTAACAGAAGAATATCATGCCCAGAGTGACAGCTATTTCCACAACGAATATCCTCTTGCGTATAACACAAGGTTAACTGAAACTAGACAAGTGTTGGTCGCATTGAGGAGCTGTCAGCCAATTCCCGTTCCTGTTAATCCTCCTCTCCGCGTCCAGAGTGTGATGGGGATAAATAGAGCCAAGGTGTCTTGGTCGCCGCCACATCTCTTAGGACACCAAGGAAGTGGAGCGTGGCAACAATGGACTTTTCATCTGCAGCTCACACAAATTGTGACGGGTGAAGTTACAGACATGTGTGTAACAAAAAATAGTAGTTTGTTTTAGTCCTATAATTATTCAATCAATAATTCGTATTAAATCTGTTTTTTTTATTTCAGAAAGAATATAACTGACTCCATTTATGAAGTTGAAAATCTCAAACAAGATGCAGAGTATGTTATTAAAGTAGCAGCAGTTACTGCATCGGGCTCTGGTAAAGAGAAAATATCAATTTAATTTTCTTACTACCTATAAAATATTTACTGACAACAATAACATAATGTTATCGTTGTTTTTGTAGGTCCTTGGTCATCAGAATTTGTGGGACAAACATTAGCATCTACGCCAACGACTTTGCACAGCACGTTGCTTTGGTCAGGGCCTGATGGTTTGTTACAAACCGACTTAACTGGAGAGAACTTACAAACGTTGATGCACCGGTGAGTGAGCGTAGCTGTATCACAAACACATTTATTTTCAGACTAAAAACTTTACAAATTGCTTTTTATGTTTGCAGTACTCGCCTCAAAAACGTTCACATTACCGACATCTCTTGGTACCGCGATAAACTTTATTTGGTAACGAATGCGTCTACTGTAATATGGTACAATACCACTTCTAACTTGGATGGAGATATGCCGAGCATGGAAAACGTTGGGAGCTTGGCTGTAGATTGGGTCGGAAAGAAAATATATTGGTCCAATCCAAAACAACAACTGGTACGTAAATTATTAACATCACGGTGTACCCCTTTGTATGAGATATTTTAGTTCTTCAAGTCACCGCTTGGAGGCGCTGTACAATTGCTCATACAAATATTCGGCGGAGACGCTAGCGAGTGTAGATTACGAAAACGGTGGCAAACTCGTGATTTTTACTGTTGTTTCACATAATACATTTTTCGTAATTTAAATAGTCTCATGATTCCTAAGTTCCAATCATACCAGACTGTACCAATGAGTTTTTCGAATAATTTCATTGCTGTGTTGATTAGAAGACAAGCTGAAGGAAAATGTTGTAGGGTACCTGCTTATGATTCAGACACATATGTGTTGTGCCTGTAACGATGGTGGTCTCGCCGTCTGTCAAATTATCACCTAATCATCTTCGGTTAGGTCTGTTTAGCACCTCTTTAGTCTTCCCCTTCTGGGGAACCACAAACAATTTTTTTGTCTTAAACATAACGTCGCGTTACCCGTTTAAGATAACTCGAGGAAATTTCGACGGAAGTAATCGAGAGCCTGTACCAATTGTGACGGTTGCCAAAGAGCTAACAATCGATTCATTGGGAGCATACATTTACTGGAACACAGGACACGCCGTTGAAGCTGCCAGGCTCAATGGCGAAAATAAAATAGTCTACTATCCGGCACAACTATTTAGTGGCAAACAAGGTAAAAAATATATGATATTAAATAAGATAATTACAAAATAAATTATGATCAAGTGTTTACTAAATCTTTTTTGTATCAGTCATGGGCCTGACTACAGATCTAGATGAAAAGTGGCTGTATTGGTTGGTTAGAAGTTCCGATGGTTCCGAGTTACATAGAGCTCCGACTGCTGATCAATTCTCGCAAGGCGTTAATGAGGTCTGTGGTATTATTATAAGTTGTTGTATTACTAGTTGTTACTCTGATGATTCTCCCTATATGAGTACTATTCACATTTAACAGGTATCTGGGTCCCTAGTGACTCGCTTAGCGGGCACGGCGACTCTTGGACCCCTCTGTTACTTCAGCGGTCGCTTGGTATGGGTTCAAGACGCATCTAGAGCAGTGGTATCCGATCTTGCTGGAAAATACACTGCCGAACTTGTACCAAGGGTGTACGTTATAGCCGTGCGAGATCCAACTTTACATGCTGACAGTGGTAAGTAAACAAAAGCACTCAAAACATGTTATACCATACCACGATACACACGTTAAAATTGTGTTATACCTTTATTGTATCGTTTTCAGAATCATTAATAGCGATTCCCGAGACAATCAACTCATCGACAATAATGGTAGTAGGCGAATGGGATCGGTTTAACGTAACGTGGGCACCAGCTATACGCGTCAACGTAAATAATAGCAGAGTGTATTACGACGTCAGTTTGCACTTTGTTGGGCAGCATAAGATAGAGGTACGTATATTTAACATAACATTTTTAGTTAAGTACCTAATGTAAAAATATACGCCGACAAATAGCACGAGGAATATCATACGGCCAATTTATATTAGGACTTGTATAAATTCATAGGATGATTAAAACCATGCAATAATAGTGACCGCTGTGGCGAATAACATAATTGTATCAGTGATCATTTACACAACATGTAAACTACACTATAACCAGCGGAAAACCGTAACGGATCCAACGATACCTCGTTTGTCAAATTATTATTAGTAGCTTGAAATTCTATGAAAAAATACATGTATTAATACCGGTCACAATCATAAAACCACCGCTTCGCCGTAGTCGAGTAGCACAAGTAGCACACCTACAATAGTACCTGTCGTTTTTTGCAGAAAACAGTAGAGTCCCCGTGGATGGAAGTATTGTCAGGCGTAGCGGCGCCGTACAGCGGACTGGAGGTGACGGTGCGCGCGCACACGGCGTGGGGCGGCGGCGGAGCGGCGCGAGCTCGCACTCACACGCCGCAGGCGCCGCCCGACCCGCCCACCGCCGCTAGGCTCTACATACAACAGCACCACATGTTAATATCATACATAAACTGATATATAATCTACTACTACTAATCTTAACAAACTACTTCAGCGATTGGGGCATAATAGGGTTTCCCATTCGAAGTGCATTCAACAGAAACCTCCACCTTGCAATAAAACGCAGTCAAGTATTCGCAGCGAAATAAGTGTAATATCGTGTTCCTGCGGTGTGTAAGCCAGTGTTGGGGGCGGATAAGAGTGGAGCTGTGCTAGCGTATAGTTGGACTTTGCTCTTTTACAAGGCAGGCAATGCGTGATGCCACTCAGATGTTGGTCACGTTAATAGGCTGCAGTAACCGGTTAACACCAGGCGGACCTTTACTGTACTGTAATCCTTGTTTCCCGCCGGTGTAATACAAAAAATATAAAATGTATGCCTATTTAATGTCTGTAAATAAGTTTTGGGTGTATTTGTTAATAGCTGCAGGTCTGTTAAAAACTTAAGACTTTGACATTTAGTGCAACCACGGTAGCATTTACCCAGTTAAGGCAGTTGATACGCGTAATAATCGGTTTTTAAATTTAATTATTTTCTTGATTCCTAGTGATGGCCCGCTTTCCGCTATCTTCCGCTGGGAGAGTCCGTCCCGCGCCAACGGCGTGATACACGGCTACGAAGTCCAGTGTTGGGTGATGGATGGCGGGTCTGCTTCTACTCGAACGTCAGCTTGCCCCGACACGCGTCTCCCGCCCACTCACACTCAACTTATGGTCAGGGATTTGGCTATTGGCGCTACCTACTATTTTCATGTACGTATATATCATCACTAGCTACGTAATGTTGGTGAGAAAAAATTAAGAATGCATAAAGTATCTATACTGAAATAATAAAATTGCAGGTTCGTGCTTTTACCGACGCAGGATATGGTCAATATTCGGAAGTTGTCTCAGCATCAACCGACGAAGTAAATCCAATACCCAAGGTGGTAATATCATTGCAAGAGTCAATCAAAATTATTGACTTGGATTCTGGCGAGAGTGAAACAATTCCCAAAAGCACGGGTATACCTGTTGACTTTGCTGTGTCTATTGAAGAAAACGTCGTCTATTGGGTTAATAATTTGGAAGAAATATTCTCATCAAGGATAAATGGCAGTGGACATTATAAGGTAAAACAATTTAACATGTTTGTCACTTACGAAATGCAAAAAATTCAGACATGAATACAGTACTGTTAATTAACTTTCTAGCTAACATCAATAAATGGTTCAGCCACCAGTCTCTGTGTGGACTGGATCAGCCGTTCAGTATACTGGACGCAGTGGGAAGTCTCGTCTGCTGAACCTCACGTCGCCTACAGAGCTGATCTTGGAATTCCTAATACTCGACCAAGAGTTACTAGAATTTTTGCTAGAAAAAAACCAGTATATAGTTTACAAATTGCTCCATTGCGCGGGTTCGTATCAACAAAATTATCATTTCATTCACTTTATCATATTACCTAAAGAAGTCATAAGTATATTCTTTGATAATTCTATTACAGATCACTGTTCTGGTACGAAGAAACAGGACACCCTGGTCTGGGTACACTGATGACGTCGGATATCAACGGTTCCAATATTAGGAATTTCTTCCGAACGCCGAAAGATGAGAGTGATCCAATAAGCGCATCCAATGGTTGCAACTGCCCCGAAAACCCTCAAGTAGCAAGAGCTTTTGCTCTTGATATGACCAGAAATAACTATGAATTATATTGGGTTGATCCCTGGGTTCATCACATACTTAGCGCAGACATTGATGCTTGTAAATGTCGCGTAGTTGTTAACGCTACTGATGAGAAAAAATATGGATTTACTCCCATGTCTATAACGGTGGACAGTAAATATGTCTACTGGTACAATTCCAGTGAGAAAGATATCTTTTACACAGATAAATTTAAACAGTCTAAAATACAACAAGCTAAAAGTGCCAATGGCTTTAAAATAATGGCCCTGGATCCAGAAAATCAGCCGTATCCTCCGAGACAATGCTTATTCCCCAAAATACAAGAACTGCGACCTAAATTACTATCGAATACTGCAACCAGCTTAACTCTCCAATTGCCGAACTCTGAAAAACCGATTCAATGTCAGAATTTTATTTATGAAATCCCAATGACTGAATACACAATATACTATCGGGTACGATCACCAAATGACTTAACTGCATGCGACAAAGATTCTTGCGCTCATACCACATCAACAAAGACTGAAGTAATTTTGACAGAATTGAAACCCTTTACTAATTATACTGTGATGTTGGAAGCTACTAATTATTATGCAAAGTTACATGAAATAAAACCTATCGTTGGAATTACTACTGTTTTACAAACCGCTGCTGAAGGTAATAAAAAATAAAGTCTGCTCTGAATGAAATACATCCAACCTGTCTGTTTGACGCTATTTCTTTTAATTGTTATTTCTTTTTGCAGCACCGACGGCTCCCAAAGATGTGACTGGCATCGTATTGAGTCCAGTTTTAGCTCATATCGAATGGACCCCGGAACCTGGTCTTTGGTACGAAGTGCACTGGCAAACTGATGATTCTCCACATAAATTGAAAGGTATCGAATTAATTGCATTCAAGTTTGCAACTAGCAAGAGTACCATCGCACTTTCGCGACCCTGTTACGGGCCAAATTTAGACTTTTTAGGCTGTAACACAAACCTTTTCCATTTCCCTATTTATAATATGATCTATTGCCGACCAAAACCAACGAATTGCTGTCCACGAAGACTAGACAGAAAATACCACATTGCTTCCTGTAGTATGACGTGCAATGTGGCTTGAATTTGCTCGTTGACTACCTACATAATATGTAGTTAAATGCTTGAAATTTTACAGAGCATAACACAATTGAAGTATCGGAGGGTGGGAAAGCTAATTTATCACGTCTATCGCCGAACTCTATGTATACCGTGTGGATAAGCGCACGGTCCAAGTACAGCGCAGTGGGAGCAGAGTCGGCGGAGCTGCGTCTACGCACCTATCCGCTGCCAGAGCAGCTTGCGTTACATAACGCAACGCCATACGAAATACACGTTAAGTGGTCTCCACCGACATCACCCCAAATGCATCAGTGAGTATAAAGCAAAATATTTACGAATTGTATTAATGTTCAATCAAGCAAGTGTAATATCCTTAAAATAATCATCTCTCTCACAGATACTTCGTAGAGTATACAGATATGTCCACTCCGAGTAGTTGGAGAAGGTGTGCGAAAGGTGATCAAGCCGAGTGGATAGCGAGTAACCTCCGTCCTTGCACTCGCTACCGTTTTCGTTTCAACCTACAGTACGTCGAGCACGCACCACGGTTCTACTGGCCACACGATGATCGCTTCACTTTTGAGACACTCGGTAAGTTTGTTTTTTAAACAATACATGTTAAACGCAATAGATTATTTTATTTAAGTCTGTCAAAGTCCTGCGGCTGACCAACTCTTTCATCAATTTTATGCTTGGCAAAAGTTATTAGCAACACATTATTATTAAAGAATTCATTTAATACCACAACAACATAACATAGCTAAGGGCGTCCTGGTTCTGACCTCAGCTAATTCGTAATCTTAGACTTGCTTTCTTAGTCAAATTATGGAGCTTGAAAATACAAAAATGTATACGTATTATGCAGTCTAAATATGCAAGGCTGACCTGAGGCACAGTACGAGCTGTATTTGGGGGTCTCGTTACAGTGCGAGTGAGCTGTATATTATTATGAGGGTGTTTTGTAGGAGACGTACCAGGTCCGCCGGGCCCGCTGCGCGTGGAGCCGCTGGACGAGCGTGTGCTGCGCGCCTGGTGGGCCGAACCCGACCCCCGCGGCGCGCCGCTACTGGCCTACCGCGTCTGGGGAAGACCGCATGACAGGTCACTTGAAATTAGTTTTGCCTTGTTTTTGTGCGTCCTATTTACAATGGTCAGATCAGTCTGTGCAACGTTCGCAAAGTAAAGGAATATCATTGATGAAATGTACTGCAAATGATGTCAGGCTGAGTTTCTTGCCGGTTCTTCTCAAAAGGCTAGTTTCCGAACCGGTGGTAAATTTTCGACATTTATAAGTGCCTTAACCAAGATCCAAATTGAATAAATATTTTTCAATAAGCACAGCTAATAAGTTGCGTGGCATATTTAAAAAATCACTCAGTGCCTACAAGTATATCTACCCAATACGTTGAGTCACTCTTCAACTAGTGCATGCAACGATTTTTATAATGTTGTTTGCTTTTAGCGACGGCAACACGCGAGTAGTACAGTACTCCTAGTTCTTTCAGCGTCCATTCCATATGTTTCTGCAACCGCTTAACAACAGGAGAATATATAATTCTCCTTGTTTGCTACAGTCAACTGTGTACCTAAACCACCTTACGCTAGCATCAATTTATTTACTATGTTTTCAGGGTCGACAATTCAAACAACAACATTACTAAGAATATGAGCGACCTGATATCAGATGATCTGCCTTCTGATATAAATGATGAGATGAAAATGCTCATCATTCGCGATGGGCTAGAATTGCTCCATAACGGGACTGGTACGTGATTTGACACAATGTTTTGCAAGGTTATCCATAAGACGAATTCTTTCCTATAGAAATATAAGACCGTATCTGACAAATGGTTGAAGAAATCATTTGAGTGCTTTTAATTCAAAACACACCAAGAGATCCCAGCACTAGTGTTAAAATATTTTTCTTCTTATTGACTTAGATACCTTCTGCATCGGACGACCGTTCCATGTTGGGTGCCAATTTAACTATACATTTAGTGAATAGAGCATGAGTTATCTTCCAACCCTTTAGCCGCGTACGTAACCAACCTTTTGTAATTAGTTACAAACGCAGAAAAAATATCTCTTTACTCGTGTTATTTAGTTAATTCTTACAAAGCAAGCGTCTATAGGCTGGGGTAACTTACCATCAAATGAACCGTATGTTAGTTTGCTACCTTACTGCCTTAAAAAATAAAAAATACAGTCGAATTGATAACCTCCTCCTTTTTTGAAGCCGGTAAAAAAATTATGAAATACCTATGAAGATGGAGTTGTTGTATGGTGTCCAGAGTGTTACTGGCTGATCGGCGTGGGTTGGGAGGGTCTGGGCGCGGGCTATGAGGCTCGAGTGCAGGCTCAGAACCGACACGGCTGGGGCCCGCTGTCAGCCCCGGGCGTACTGCAAGCGGCGGCCCGCGCCGCGCCCGCTCGACCGCACCCCGCAGCCCTCGCCGCCGCACTCACCGCCGTACTCGCCGCCGTCGGAGCTGCCCTCTTCTATGGTCAGCATTTCATACCTTTTTATTATATTCATACATATGCTCACGCCTGTATTCCCCGATGGGGTAAGCAGAGGTATTGTAACACCCACTTTTCACCAGATGATTAAGTGCTAGCGTGATAAATGGTGAGTCTATTCATACATCCGCCATCTCAGGCACTATTCATACATCTTTGAATTACTCCTCAGACATAATATGTTATTTCATTTTCATATCTCTGTGAAATGATTCTGTTTAGGACTACTGGAATGGTTTTCCATCAGATGGATTAGTTTAACGTAGAGTAAAATTGGTAGATTTAGGTAACTTAATTAGTAAAAAATATTACCTAATACATGAATGGTCACGCAGCGTACAATCACCGAGCGAAGAAGAAGACTGCTGTCGACAACCGTATCCCCATACACGCCGTCAGACGAGGACCCGATGTGGAGCTTGCCACGCTCAGACAACTGCCCATCAGACATTCCACGAACATACTTTATAATCCGGTAATTATATGTTATTTCATATAGTGCCCTTATTACGGGTTTTGTACCATTATCGTAATCTCCACTGCTATGCGACACAGACAATATTTGTATCAGTTCATTAGTAAGTACCCATGTCATCGCGAAGAGACGCTAGCGAGTATAGGTTAGGAAAACGAAGGCAAACTCGTGATAGGTGTAGGTACAAAATACATCGCAGAACTAAATCTGACTAAATCATCATTATTTTCAGGGTATACATTGTCCCACCGATGTAGAAATAGCTGGTTTACCACATATTCGACGCGAGCAAATAAAACTGTCTAAATTTCTCGGTTCCGGAGCTTTTGGTGAAGTTTTCGAAGGGGTTGCCAGACAAATCAACGGCAGTAACACTGACACGAAGGTGGCAGTTAAGGTAAAATTAAAGCAATGCATACTTACTTACTTAATTTGTATTTGAACGATTTAGTAAAAGCACGATCAAAATATTTCCTTTGTTTTTCACAGACTTTACGAAAGGGTGCAACCGAGCAAGAAAAGTCAGAGTTCCTAAAGGAGGCGGCTTTAATGTCCAATTTCAAACATGAACACATTCTTGGCCTTCTGGGCGTGTGCCTCGATAACGACCCGAACTATATCATTATGGAGCTGATGGAGGGTGGAGATTTGCTTAGCTATCTGAGGGCTAAGCGTGCTTCTTTGGTAAGTAAACGGTGGTCCGCTTATTTCTTCATTTATTTATACATATCGGTATGTACAGATTTAAATTTGGGGAAGGAAAGGGTCATTTCTACTAAAACTTCACTATAACTACACATACTTACTCTATCCATATTAGATATTACGAGAAAAGATGTGTGACAAATTTTCATCCTTTTAGACTTAAAGGAAAATCTGTACGTATGTAGTTACATAGGTTATAAGGTTTGCATAAACTAACTATTGTTTCAGTACACGACAGAGTCGCTCACTCTCCTGGACCTACTCAACATGTGCGTGGATGTGACCAAGGGCTGTCGCTACCTGGAAGAAATGCACTTTGTGCACAGAGACCTCGCGTGCCGCAACTGTTTAGTGGCACATCGCGCCAACGGCAGAGTCGTCAAAATAGGCGACTTCGGTCTAGCGCGTGATATTTACAAGAATGATTATTATAGGAAAGAAGGAGAAGGTAAACTATCTACTCCACAAATTATTACTATTGAATAGAATATATAGGTAACCATCGAAGTGAAAAGATTTCCTTTAGGGTTAATTGATTAGTTGATTCAAGTTTCTTAACTAAGTATTTTGGTCTAACTTTGTTCATGTGCACATGAATAAATATTCCAAATTAGATCAACTTCATACAAGCAGTCGCGCTGCAATACACTCACACATTACCAATGCGGGCCTCACCGACAGTTTTACATAAGCTGACTGAGTATAAACTATAGTGCACGAGTACGCGCGCATTTGTAGCGCCCTGTCTGTTTAAAGCTTGGTTACTAGTGGAATATTTACTCTTGTGCTACATGATTGCTAAATGTTTAACTACTCACCAGAATAACCTATCTACTACAAAATATTATCTCAACTACTTGATTTATAAATAGCTAAATACTTATATCATTCAGTTACCTATAACATACTATTTGCCTCCTCAGGACTGCTGCCAGTTCGATGGATGGCAGTAGAATGTCTAGTTGATGGAGTCTTCTCATGTCAATCTGATGTTTGGGCTTGGGGTGTTCTCTGCTGGGAGGTAAGGACGCTCGGTTAGAGATGTACACATACTTACTAAATCGACTACTGGATGATACTTACGTATGCATTGCAGATACTATCCCTGGGCCAGCAACCATACCCAGCTCGTACAAACCGTCAGGTGTTGGCGTACGTTCGAGCCGGGGGCACGCCCGACAGACCACCCAACTGCCCCTCAGTTTTGTAAGTACACGAAGCTCAAGAGTACGTTTCTTGAAGATTAATAGTCTTGTAATACATGTGCGTCGACATACTAACGCTCTTGAATATACTTTGGATAAACTTACACATTCTCAAAGTTCTGAACGTGTTCAGATTCTGCACGTGTCATGAAATTTTGGCATAAATAACGAACGGGACTTGTGACTGTGTCGATGACAGGTACGAGTTGCTGCAAAAGTGTTGGAGCTACTGTGCGGAGGCGCGGCCGTCGTTCCGCAGTTGTTTAGAGGTGGTGTCGGCGCTGAGAGACAAGACCTCGCCCAACATCACTCTCACGGCCACGGCTACGACCGCGCCGCATTACCTTACACTACTTGGAGACGGTATACTAGCCTATATGGCCTTACATACTTTCATCATCATAGATTTAAGAGCTAGGCTCTTGTAGGTGAAGCAATTGACGACCCTCGTTTGTCCGCTAACAATTTGACTTCTTTGTGCGACATGACGCTGATTTTTTCCTCGAGCTGTTGTAAGTAACTAATCCTTGGCCTTCCTCTTCTTCGCTTTCTATTTATATCTCCTTCTATGATGTTTTTAATAAAAGTGTCATGTCGTAGTACTCTTTTGTCTGGATCATACATACTCTACTATTCCATAAAATACAGGTGTGGACACATCGCTAACTCCTCTATAATAATTAAGGCCTCAAGTCAGATTGTTAGTTTATACTCATTTAATTATCATTGGCTCCCAATACGATATTATGTATCCGCGCCTCACTACCATTACAATAATACACTGACGTTATGAGACTATTTGTGAATTAAGGCATGGGTCACCAACTCCAGATATACATCCATTCATCAACTAACACAAACATTTTTTTTACTGCATGCGTCGCATGTTCAGATGCCGTCGACAACCGCACCTACCTGCTGGACGAAAACGACAACGCCTGCGTAGGTTAGTGATCGCATTTCTTCGCATGCTTTCGATAAGACTACTTAAATCAGATTGTAAGCAAATATGTTTATCTTTGCGTAGATGAAGACTTTCCTGAGCACCAAATGGAGCCGTCGCGACTGTTGCCGGAGCGTGTGCCAAAGTATTTGGAGCTAATGTACGGCGGTGGATCGGAGTGCGATGGGTACGAGATCCCGCGACTTGCGGGAGCGCGACACAGCGTGGCGGGCCCGCCGCGACCGGCTCGCGCTCCTCTACTACGCACGCACTCCCTCCGCACCTCCTCACTCCGCACTCCCTCCCTCCGACCGCCCAGCACTCCCTCCCTCCGACCGCCCAACGCTACTATCATCCCTCTCCGTAACGGTCTCGTGAAGCGAGCCTCGCTCTCCGCCGACCTAACTCCGACGGCCCTCGCCTGCTCCTGTCCCCACGCTCCCCTCGACAAACACGTATTCAACACTCCATTTTGAACTGTGATATTAGAATCTCCTTATTATGTAATTCGTTTCCACCGATAGACACCTGTTTGTTATAAGTGAAATATTTAATAACTTTATTTATTTTTACTAGGTAGGTGTAAATAAGTACCGAATCGATTCGTTGTAAATATTAGCGGTAAGTAAGAAGGCGATGATAACGTACGAAACGCTCCGTGTGGACAAAATAATAATGCATTTATTGTAAGCTGTTGCTAATTAAATAGCTTTATTATCATATTTAGTATTTTTTATTAAAATACCCTACAATAGTTAAAACTAGTGTTTATTTAGTAAACATAAATCTATTATCCTCGTTTAGTAATTACTATAAATGTTGGTGTGAAGACATACTATTTTCTATTATTATTTAAACTATAAATACACATAATATATCAGTACCAACTAACTACATCTACATCCAATTTTGATTTTGACGTTGATAAATGTCTAACTGCAATGTTATAGATTTTTATTCCAATATCATGAATAACTCTTTGGATCAAAAAAGTATATATATACCAACGGTGTAGTAATTGCCGCGATTTATCCAAAAATACAAAATATAATTCGGTGACACTAAAAAAATAAAATAATAATTGATTAAAAGAAAAAGAAGGATCTAAGAGAGCTTATAGGTAATGTTTTTAACAATCGAAAACGTGAATCTACCGCGAACAGCACTTCAAAGGGTGAATAGCTCGGTGAAAGCCAACCAACCAACCAGCAAACATACATACAAAGTCCCTTATAGTGAAGAATATACCGCTATTGTAATGACTTTGGGTGCGTTTCCATCAGAGATGTGCGAGGGATGAGTTTTTTAGAAACCTATAGAATCACTGTTTCAACAAACATCCCTCGCTACGCATCATCGCACTTGTGTGATGGAAACACACCCTTACTGAACTCGTTCAAACACAAATCTCTTCAACGTTTACGATTGTCAAAATAAATGATCAATAAAGAGGTGGTGTTACTCCCCGTCCTCGGCGATCTCCTGTTTGATCCGTTTCTCCATTTTGATGAGATCAGTGGAGGGCGGCGCGGCGTCGGCCATTTCTTGGTCGTCGTCCTGAGCGTCGTCCTTGCTGTTCTCGTGCAGCAACACGTAGTCGCGCTGAGAGAAACCGAACTTCACCACGTCGCGCTCCAATAACTCCACGTAACGACGAGGCTCCACCTTCTTGTTGTTCACGAACGTGCCGTTCGCAGAGTCTGGATAAAACGCATACATATTACTTGCTACTACCTGCTAAATATGGTACCCATGGACACTTAAGCAGACAGTTCATCCCACATCTTGTTCGGGGCAGATAAGAATCTATATTTATATCATTAAGGGAATGTGTCTGTCCATCTGTGTCTGCTTACACCGCTGATTCAATTTAGCTTTCAGATTGTTTGACCCAAAGGGCTGACAAAGAATACTTAAAAATCCATGACTAAGAGCCTAACCATAAGCTTTTATTGCCATCATAGTATAACTTCCGTATACAATAAAATTTCTTCCGCTTATACCTGCAATTCGACACGACCAATTGCCTTGCTTTCAAAGCATAGGTACTATAAGTTTAGAGCAGGCTGTACCTAGGTCGGAATAAGAAAGCAAGTTTTACCCAGATCAATGATGTAAGGTCGAACACGACGGCCTTGTGTTCCATCGGGCCGCGTGAAGGGTGTGGCGCGGAACTGCAGAGCGGCGTGTTGTTTGCTGATAGACGGGTGTTCCAACGATATGTCGACCACCTTCTTATCGCGACCGATCAAAAACGCCGACTGCCGGTGTATGTACAAGATCGGAAGAGCCTTGTCGCCTTTGAATGGGTAGAATCTGGAAATGCAGTCACATCATAAGTACAGTGTTTCAATCCTGAAAAAGAGCGTCCGAGATAAAAACTAAGCTGTATCAATGTTCGCTAAAGTAAAATAGTGTCTAACAGCCTAGTAGTTTATCTTAAGAATGATTTACTCATCATCATCCTGTTTTTATAATTTCTCTTTAATTTCTCTATATCAGTCGATATGCTGTATTCACTCCCTTTCTAGCACTTTTCACACAACGAATTCAAAGTTTCTTAGTTTGTACTCCCAATTCCCATCCCTTGTAATCAATAAATAAACTTAACTACTATGCTAACACAAACATAATAAAATATTGACTGACAATGTTTTAAATAAATGAGATCCACTAAAGCCCTATTCCTAAGAAAATCCTTGGTTTAAAATTAGCTGTACCTTTTTGAAATGCGGATTTAATAAGTGATAGACATATAATATGGGGGTTATGGTCCGGACCATCCCACAATTGAGATAAGTCACACATACCTCCACCTCCTTTTCGGTTGTTTAGCATCATCAGGTTCAGAATATTTAATAACAACGCCATTGACCATGTTGGCATCTTCCGTCAGCTTCCCAGAGAGGGCGAAATTGGGCTTTTCCTTATCTTGAGTCTTGCCGTCTTCAGTTTTCACTTCTGTTTTGCCCCAGTTATATTCTTTGCTTTCATCTGCGTCCGCAAATCTAACGTGGAAACAATACATCAGCAATAATGCGAGCAATTAAATTCATATACAAATATTTCGCTGTGGAACTAGCAAGTAAGTATTGCACGCGAAAACGATGCAAATAGTAATAGTAATAGGGGTACTATGCAGAAAATAGTAATTTAGGATTATCAGAACATAAGACTTGTTTTTTCCTCTTAGAATAACAGGAATTAAAAAAAACACCAGCTAACCACAATCTTCTTGATTTAATATTCAATAATAGTTTACATTATTCATATTTAAATAGTAAAGAAAATATTTATGAGTATAGATAATACCTGGACTTGCGTTCTTTGGTCTTGGGTGGATGGTCCCGAGGCCGGTCGCCTCTACTGTCCCTGTTGTCTCTTCGGTTCCTCTCTTTGTACCGCTCGTCTGGACTGCCCGGTCTTACCACAGGTTCTCTATACATTTATATCATTATAACAAAGTTCGGTATAACACAATCCCCTTTGGAACTTCACAACTGCCCTGGGAACTACAGCACCATCACCTTACAGAAGATTAAAGCTAACTAACGTCACGGTTCTAGAGAAGCGATGTGTTCTCGCGGTAAGGTTGTCAATGCACCCCGATTGAGTTTGAGTTTAAGTAAAACGAACATAACCTGTGAGTAGGCGGCGGTGGCTTATCAGGTCTACCGGGAGGTCTCTCTCGGCGCATGTCTCGAGTCCTGCGATTGACAATATGCTATTAAATCATTTGATTGTATCACACACTTATCATTCGACTGTACCACTGGCAAAAGTTGTTTACAGGTTTGTTTACAACAGCATAACATAACTGAACACGCCAAATAAGTAAGCTTTCCAATATATTTCTATAAAAATATTATTTAATCAATTATTTTGTTCCCTATTGTGTTTTTACTTCATTATTATATAACTTTATTTTTTTAAATATTAACAGAATTAGGCAGACAAGTATGGATTGGTAAAGATTATAAATAATGCCAAAACCGACCACATGTTAATAATATAACAATAACAATCCTCAAAATAAACACCAGCTCGAAGACACGCCTATAAATCATTCACTTACCATAATATTGATATATCTGGTGAATTGACGAGTTACTACCTACAATATAATCATCCAATCGTGGATTTCTCACATGTAAAGAAGTAAAAGACAATACTCTAGTATCTAATATTACTAGATGTCAATCTATTGTGTTGTTTGCATGTGTAAGAAGTTGCTTCCATTAGAGATCCTTCAGTATTCTGAGTGTACAATAATAGTAACTTTGAGATATAAAATCCAATATAATCACATCTTCTACAATAAATCTTCGCAATATTCCAGTTACTCTTCCACATTTGGTCAATCATCATGAATCTGACCTTTGTCAGCATCTATGTTCATAACAATAAAGTTGAATGTTTTACTGAAACAGTATAAATTTGACATGTGTATGCACATGATAAAGATAATTATTGTTATCTCTGTTGTTACAACATTGTCCTCAGAGTGTCTTGTTAAATAGGATTAATATACCAGGATGGTTGCATGCTTCAATATCGTTAGTTTGTGATTGGACATTCGTGCAGATACAAGCAAGCACTTGTTATTATTCTTCAAATCTACCTTATAGGGTGTCAAAATCAGGGAATCAACATTATTTTCATCGGTTTGAAGAGTTGTTTCATTTCCACAATTTACCTTTGTGTTTGCATACTTTTTGTCTCAGATTCTTCTTCATTTCACGTTACTTATTCTTCATCATTCCATATTATTATCATGTAACAAATTCTTCATCAATCCATATTATTTTCATGTAATGTCTGGTCTCTACCTTTATTTCTCATTACTTTATGTAATTGATTGTCTGATATTCCATATTAGTACATAATTGTAAACATATATTTGAAATGTAATCCTCCTGAGAAGAATGTTCCTTAGATCTTCAGTATGCAGTTATTCAGGTTTAAATTACGTTTTATTGCTTTTGATTTCTATTGACTTTATGCTCCTTTTACCTTCAAAGCTTCATTAATTAAATATCGGATTTTCCAATAACATAATTTCTGTCAGACCATTATAATGATCATTATTAATTCTATTCTTTGTAAAATGAATACTTGCACCCATAACATTATGTTGTTCCAAAAAATCATATATATGAAGATATTATATTATATTCTCTTCAGTAAATAATTGTTCAAAACATATTCATTGTGTTGAATCAAATCAAAGAATATGATAATCTGGTCCCTCACAAGAGATCTATAATAATCAAGAGTTTCACACGTGCCTATAGCAAGTATCATCTAAGATACACATATTAAAATATCTTTGCAACACCGACATGTTCTGATCATAACAGTTTTCTGTAGAGTGGTCACTGTAAAAATAAATACAGTTATTTAACGTCGCACATCAGCTCACTGTCTGCGCGCAGAGCACAAACATGCAACTAGTTCATTTTGCTTTTATTTGTTGATTAATTAAATTACATTACAACTGCAGATTGACATTGCAATTTATCATGACTTAGATAATAGGCGTTATAATGATTGAATATGAATACTGACCTCTCTGCAGAGAATCTCTCTTCTCTGAACCTCTCCTTACGATCTTGAAACTCCCTCTCGCGGAAGCGATCAGGTGGTGGAGGGCCGCGTCTGTTACAAATTAGAGCCACTTACTTATTATAACCAAACTTGTTTCTAAGAGTACTGTCTTCAGTTATTTTTTATTCCAGAAGTTTTAAAAGCAAATCCTATTCACCTATCACATATACATTGACTTAACTTTGTGATATTGAACCTTCATTTAAACAATTTTCTGCAAGAAGAATTTCCAACGATTATTTTAGACCAGGAAGTATGTATGTTTTAATGTGTTTTGATTGTAATAATTGAGTAAACAACAGCATTAGGTAAAAAAGTTAAGTATTTGATATCAACATCTAGTAATCACATCGCATTCATTATTCCCAATGTTAAAAAAATACCTTTCTCTAAATTCTCTGCCTTCATCAAACTCGCGCCGTTTAGGGCCCCTTTCCTCAAACTGATTGAATCTGTTGAAACCTGTAACAAAGACATTGGTTACTAATAATGCCGAATTAAACAGTATTATTATCATACATAACATTGGTCCTTACTTCACTTCACACTTGTTTCGCTCACATCTTTGATGTTTCAATTATGCCTGCATGCATTTCGAAATATAGCCACATAACTATTAATAAATAAATATTAATGTGGCCATGTAACTTTAATAGCAATTAAACGTCACGTCACGCGGTTTCACCCGCGTAGCTCCCGTTCCCATTGCTGGAAGAATTTTCAAGATCGGTCAAGTAGTTTCGGAGCCTATTCAATGCAAAAAACAAACCAACAAAAACACAATCAAATCTTTCCTCTTTATAATATTAGTGTAGATGAGAAGTCAACACAACAAGAATAAGCAATACCTAATCATTATGGCTAGGCTAGGAATATCTATCAAACAGAAAGCCTTAATATTTGGATTGATGGTGAAAATAAATCCACACCTCTTGGATCTTCCCTGGAATGGTGCTCTTCTCTAGGTCTCCGACGAAACTCTTCACCTGGTGATCTTCGCTCCTCAAATCTTGGATTCCTGGTGTAAGAATATTTATATATTTAACATGATCATATCATCATCCCAGACATAATGCAATATTATTAATATATTATTAACACATCACAGCTAACATTGCATCTTCTTCATAAATTTGGTCACAGTTGGACGCGCAAACATAAATTATTATAAATTGTATGAAATTATTTGTTTAGCAGGTTTAATTACCTTTTGTACTCATTAAAACCCCGTTGCCCCCTGCCCCCATACTCCTCATTGTGTTGATTGTGTTGCACTTGTTGACCATATTTCTCTCTACCCCTCTCATAACGCTCTTGGTGAGGATATCTGCAAATACAAACTCTTCCTGTTTTAATCCTGCTGTACCACACAATGTTCCCAAGTAGCTCCATGTAGCCTATATTCCATAGGTGTATTCTTGCAAATTTTTCACATACTTCTTTCAGAAAACCCTTGACAAGACAATTACAAACACAACAGAGAAAATATTTAGCCAACTCAGTGCAGCCATTTTCAAGATTTCAAATCTATACAGATAAATAAAATTGAAGTGTCTGTTTGTAATTCCAAAATAACAGCTTTTCACAAAATGCATATGAAAGTATACACTCTACTGTCACAAAAACCCAAGTTTTAAATTTTTTTTCCGTCTGTCTGTCCGTCTCTCTGTCTGTCTGTCTGTTTGTTCCGGGTAATCTCTGAAAGGGCTGGACCGATTTTAACGGGACTTTCACTGGCAGGTAGCTGATGTTTCAAAGGGTAACTTCGGCTACTTTTATTTATTAAAAATATTAGAATTCCGGGACAATAAGGATGAAACTAAATCTATGCAGGTGAAACCGCGGGGCAAAGCTAGTTAGTTATAAATTCAGTGACACATTTTGATTTATTAAGATTGACTGATGCTTATACCTAATAGCATTTTTGTTCATTACAACAGAGTAAGAAAGATTACCATTTGCTTCAATTTTTTTTAACTACCTACAAATAAATTTCAATGAGAATAGCGATAGAGAGCAATGCAGTCAGACCAATGTGCCGAGAACTGCTTTTGAATCAATCGATAGATTAACCTGTCATTTGGTTCACGCTCATGCTGATATTGCTCATGTAGCCTGCGCTCTTTGCTGGAACCTCGATAGAACCTTTGCACTTCTCTCTCCCTCTCATACTCTTCATGTGAAGCAGAGCGGCGGTACTCTTTCCTATCAAAAATAAATAACCTCTTAATGTACCTTATTTACTATAACAGTTATATTACCATTTTTATTAACTTACTGGTAATAAGTGCGTGCTGGTTGCCCCTCCTCCTCAGAAGAAACCCGTGGTTCTTTGATAACACTACTAAGAAGACGTTGTTCATGTTCTTTTTCTGTAAAACAATAACAGAACAAACATTATGTACAAAAAAACAATATCAATGTCATAATTATTAACCAAAATGTAAAAAAAATAATTACCTTTATCATCCACAGACGCACTACGAGCACGCTTGCTGCGTTTACGCTTATGCTTTCGTTTTTTCTTTGGAGAAATTTCTCCATCACTAACGGATGAAATGTCTTCAACTGAACGAGAGTCGGCAGAACCTGATCGCCTCTTCTTTTTTCCATGTTTTTTCTTCTTTTTCTTATGTTTACGCTTCTTATAATGTTTTTGGTCTTCAGAATCTGTATCCGAGCCCGTAGACTCGTCACGTTTCCTTTTCTTCTTGTGACGATGCTCAACCACAGACGAACCCTCGCTTGCACTGTCCGAACTGCTGGACTTAACACTTTCCTCAGAGTCCTCGGAATCATCCGATGACGATTGATGACGTTTCTTGGATTTCATCTTCGAATTGAGATGATTTCACAAATTCGGGGATGCCCTGCCCTTTTTATTAATTCAAAGTTTTAATGTATAGTTGGAACCTACGCTGGATATAGTTTGCTTTTTCTTCCAGTTCGGTTGATTGAAATTAGATCAGTTGATTGAATTGAATTTGATTAAGAACAACAAATGGACGAAGAAACCGCCCGGCCGTCTCGCTTGCATGGGGATCTATTTTTGAATGAATGAAATGAATGATATTTTTTACTATGTAGGCAGACCATAGATATAGAAAAAAAATCTTAGGTAGACCCATAGATATAGAAAAAAAATCGCTTACTCATGACATTCGTCATCTTTGGGTAGACCTACGTCTATGATGATTTATCCATGAATAAAATGTGCACATCTTACTAAATTGTTTTATCTCTGTGGAACCATGTGCTCTATGCGCGGGTGGGGAGGAGTGGAGTTGTTGAGCTAGCGTATAGTGGGAATCTTTTATCTTGTAACTAGCGGACGTCAAGCAGTTTCACCCGCGTAGTTCCCGTTCCTGTGGGAGTACGGAGATAAAATATCGCCTATGTTACTCGCTGATGATGTAGCTATCCATTGCTGAAAGAATTTTCTAGATCGGTTTAGTAGTTTCGGAGCCTATTCAATGCAAACAAAAGAACAATAAAATCTTTACTCTTTATAATATTCGTGTAGATCAGTTGGCTCAATGATTCCATTTGAGTGACACTCTCGTGTTGGTCACGATCATAGATTGCAGTGGCTGCTTATCATCAGGCGGACTGTGCCTACGCTTGTTTATCAAATTTGTTATAAAAAAACAACTCCATAGATAAAGAAAATATTCGATATCTTTTGTGAATTCACTCTGAGTTGGCGGATGACATATGTCATAAAATATGACATATTATGTGATGTGTGCACTCAGTGTCGGTGTGTCGTGTGAGTCTACTGTCTAGTGTTTTGATTGTAAAAGAAAAATAGTTTGTTTCGTGTTCATTCATGCTAATATTGCGTATTCTAACTTCTCAGAGTGTGTATCTAGTGTATGCAATTTTATTCATGGTCTTTTCAGCGTTACTTGTACGTCACGAAGGTCTTGCTAGCTGCTAGCTAGTAAATAAAATAACTAACAAGATAAGCTCGCGGTCAAATAAGTAAGTGAGCATAAAATATTAGTAGGCACTTACAAAATAATGGCTACTAGAAAAAGAAGTGGTTCGGGATCGAAGAGGCATCTGAAAGAAAAAGTAGTGCAGATATACGAATCCTTCTTTAGAGGAGAAGATTTGACCACCGACAACCCAACTTTTTGGGATGAATTTTTTCTACTGAAGCCGAAGATTCCTCAGCTAGAAGCCGAGATACAGAAATTGTCAGCAGAACAGCTTATGAACATGAGAGAAAGCATGAATCTATTGGCTGCTCAATGTATAGAAATGCTTGGACAGGAACATCACATAAGGTTACATTTCTACTTTTTGCAGTGTTACAACACAATTTTTTAAAGCCATAAGCCATAATGTCATTATTATTTTGTGCATGACACATATGTTTAGATTCTAAACTTGCTCTGTTTAGAATCTAAACATGAGTGTCATGCTTCAAGGTTTGCAGTGATGAGTTTGAATCCTGCCTTATATTCATATTTTTCCTAACCATTTTAATATTATCTTATCAGTTTATAATTCCATAAATCAGTGTAATTCGAAACAATTGTCTGCTATTGCAGATTGGTGTATGCACTTCAAACCCTGAGTGCTCTCCTGATCACAATGTACCAGAGAGTTGCCCAGGATCCCAATATAAATATAAAAGCTATACTGATTGGTACAGACGATGCTGATAGCAAGATGCAAAAACTTTTTGAGCAATGTAGCATAATATTATCAGGTATTTTGAAATCATGTTTTAACATTAATGAATTTGGATATAAGCATGGTAGTCATATGTTTTAGGATTTTTCATCTATAGCATTAACTTTAGGAACTTCTCAGAAGGCTTGATTTGAATGATGTCCCAAGGGAGGTGATGGTACAGTAGCAATGCTATAGTGTGATAGCTTCAATTTCATATGTTTATTGGTGTATCAACCTATTGACTAGATTCAAGTAGGTAAACTTATTTTATATTATGTTACAGGTGATGTACCAGATAGTCTGAAATCAATGGTTTTAAAACTGTTGCTGGTGATTGCAACAGGCATTGATGATATTGATGACAATCCTCTGGTGGAGTACTTTATGCAGAATTCATTATTTGAGCCGCTCATACAGCTGTTGTGTACATCAACAGAGAGGCAGCAACATGGTAATATTATAAACTAGTTTACACAGAGTTATTGTTGAAGTAATTAAATAAAATATGTAAGTTATTTGCAGTTTATTAAGTCTAGCAAATTTGCTTCAACATCTGATCCAGAAGCCGTGGTGGCCTTGAGGTTAGAGCAGTCGCCTGCTACGCAAGTGACGCGAGTTCGAATCCCAGCGGGGCCTGTACCAATGAGTTTTTCTAAAAACACTTATGTACAGTGATTTCACACCATGTGCTTTACGGTGAAGGAAAACATCATGAGGGAACCTGCATATGTCTGAGAAGTAATTCAAAGACGTATGTATAGTGCCTGAGACGGCGATAGACTCACCATCTGTCACATTGGCACATAATCTTCTTCGGTGAAATGTGGGTGTTGTTATTATAACACCTCTGCCTACCCCTTCTGGGAATTCAGGCGTGAGCGTATGTATGTGCATCGGATTCAGTGGGTCATGGGGGCTATACCACCCCTGGAGCAGATTTTATAAGATAGGTACTGTACTGTAAATGACATGCAAAATAGGCTTTATGATTGAATTAGAGCCTGTCCTCTTCTATATGACCTCCCTGATTTAAATGTTGAATTGTCCCTTGAGTTGATTCAATAATATTTGCAACATTTACAAATCAAATGATTGAATAAATCATGAATTTTGTTTATTTCCAGGCTATGATGTGGTGATGCTATTAATGTTTTTAGTAAACTACAAGAAACAGGAATCTGCCAATCCATATGTGGTCAAACTGTCAATATTAGATGATGAACTGGCATTAAATGGGTTAGTAGTACATACTAATTGATAATTGTGATTACATACATTTGATGACAGGAAACAGCATAGATAATATCAGTTAGATATTATCAAATATTGTAGATTATCTATACACTATAATATCATTAAGTTTTTGATTTACTATCAGGTACACATTCTCATTATATTTAATAAATTAATTAGGTTGTGTATTACCCAAAAATGTTAAATATGATAGACCCAAGCAAAAGGGTTTATGATAAAGGGTATGCTGTACTAGTAATTGGAAGTACAGGGATTCCATTCTATATGTATAAAATGCACAACTGACATTTTTGGTCACATTCATAGGCTGTTGCAAAATCGGTTTTGTGAAATATTGGAAACTGGCATTTGAAAATTGTATTATTATTTATTTAGATATCACTTAGTTTGCCATTATTTATATCTATCCACTTGAAAATGTTTATCTTTGATAAATATCTACATACACTTAATGGACCCGACATGTATTATTGCTCAGTAAATCTTTAATAATATTCTAGAAATTACTTTGGCATAAGAGCATACTTGTTCTAGCCCCTATATAATGCACAATCTGTAAATCTATTAAATTATGAAATAGGGTCCGTCTGCCTCTGCTTGGCAATGTCACGGCATTTTTACAGCTGATACTACAAGGTCTAATTATATAACTTAAATACTAACTTATTTATTTAAAAAACAGAATAATAGTTACAAGCAAATCAAATCTCACTAAATTGGGTCCATGCAGGTGAAACTGTCGGGTACCGCAAGTGTGCATCTACCTTATATTATTCCACTTGCTTGTAGTAAATAACTTTATGTGGTCGGAAATAATACTGTGGTTTGAGACAATTAAAGACATAATTATAGATTGCTTTAATATGTCCTGGCTTCCCTTTGTCGTCATGTTGCGCCACAGTATCTCGCGGGCGAGGACTCAGTAAAGCAATCGTTCTATAATATACGTATCTGCGTCAGGTATGGGCAGGTGATAACAGCAGCATTGAATGACTATGTGATGTCAACATTCGGGAGCATGCAAGCCGGCGGCGGCGGCTGGCTCTCCTCCCTCACCAGCATGGTTGGTGGAATATTCCTCACCAGCGACGACCAGCCCGTGGTCAGGGGGCAGAGGAACAGGTGCGTTATATTGTCCTTTATTTTATCTCTAACTATATCTACTCCATAGTGTAGTAGATTCTAAAGTAATTCTATTGCCATAGTCCTTGATGGAAAATACAAGTTTCTTCTTACAATGGAAAGTCAATGTGCGACCACGTACTTATACAGAACCGAATAGAATGCAAGCCCGAACAGCATTGCGCCTATACAGCGGCGAGTATAATTTCTATGTCCTTGCTGTGTTTAATAAAGTAAGCCACGTAAGACACGAAAATGGCATGATTTGATCCTTCACGATTACTCCGTCAAAATGGCATCGTTGGTCGATTGTATGTTTTAGACTAGCGCGGCGTTTACCTAGCGGCAACGATTACTCGGTCAAGACAGCTTTGTTGGGCGGTTGTATGTGTTTAAATAGTGATATGAGCGTGGTATTGTAGCGGCGGCGGCGAAGAGGGCATGTTGCTGGCGCTGTACTGCGCGGCGCACCTGAACCGCAACTTCATGACGACGCTGGCGCACTCCTGCTCGGCCGCCGCCTCCTCCGCGCCGCCCTCGCCGCCCGCCACGCTGCCGCCCCAACAGGTACCTTTTGATTACTTATATGCTAACTAATAAGAAGCTCATCTTCGCGTCGCTGCGCGTTACTAATTTTGAAACTAATACGTAGATTTTTCTTTGCAATCTCAAAATATTTTTAAATATTATTTATTTATTTATTTTTAGAGAAACAAACAGTATTATAAGACTTAACATAGTAGTACATAAAAATTATACATGAACCAGTGAAGTTTCTACTGATAAATGAAACATATTCAGAGGATGCTTGCAATATAGGTACATTTCTGTGACTGCAATCACATCTGTTGACAATGTGATGTTATTATGTATATTTAAGGTAAACTAAGTTTATATAATATCTACATCTAAAGCCAACAAAGAGTCTCTAATCCCTTTTTTAAAGTTACTTAAGAAGCAATGCTGGACATCAATATTTTGGAAATGTTTGTTGTACATTGAACACGAGCGGAGTGAGATAATGAAGTAACCCATCGTAGTTTAGCTCCTACATGGTAGTTAAATCCGTATCGGACTCCATATCATAATTTAGAAGAACGATGCATTCAAAAAGGAAAATAATTTTGTACAATTAATAATTTTAGAAATACCGACTTCTATTTATACTTATTATTTAGAGATTTAAGTCCAGTCGGAACTTTATATAAACACTCAATGAGCATGATAAACATAATTGATCATCTCTGGAAATAATAAACTTTAAAGACCAAGTCTAACTTTTCGCGAACATCGGGGCAAAATAACAAAACTTAAAAATGAAGTTCATTACATTTAAAATTTACAGAGTCCTCCGAATCTTACACAGATTCAAGCCATCGACAACGAGCAACCTACCAATCTACTAGTCACCTTCTTCCAATATTGGTAAATACCTATATTATACCAACCATTGCATATCAATATACAGGCGCCGTCACAAGTTATGAGCGCTCAGCAAAAATAGTAGGGGCTATTGCGCATGTATTTAACTCGCGTCGCGACATACCGACTGACAGGGACATTCAATCTCAGCGCTCATAGCTCGTGACGGAACATGTACGTGTATGTTAGGGATAGGTTATGTAATAACACCCACTTTTCACCGAAGATGATTAAGTGCCAACGTGACAGATGGTGGGTCTATTACTACAGACGCCGTCTCAGTCACTATATATACGTCTTTGAATTACTTCTCAGACATATGCAGATTTCCTCACGATGTTTTCCTTCACCGTAAAGCACGTGGTGTGAAATCACTACACATAGGTTTATTTTTTCAAAATCTCCTTTGTTTGGGTCCCGCTGGGATTCAAACTTGCGTCGCTTGAGTAACAGGCGACAGCTCGAGCTGTGGGGCCACCATAGCTCTGTAAATGGGTAATGAACATGCAATTTTTTGTTTCAGTTCAATAGTGATGGCCGACACGAGAAGTGAAGCTAGCATCAATAAATGCATGCTCTGTTTCATCACACTCACTTGCATTGTGGAAGAACAGTTTGCCAATTCCATAATGCACGACCAGAATCTTACTTATAAGGTAATTAACACTTACAATAGTCTCTTTTTATACTTGGTCTGTAGTAGAGAAAAGTTTATGTATCTTAGATTATGTTTGTATTGGTTTTAGGTACAATTATATCGGCTACCAATGCGTCATAGGAAAATAGTTCTTGAAGAACCTCCATCGCAACCATTGGCTTCGACGTTAATAGGTGTGTACTAGAATTTTTATAATTTCGCTCATAGCCTAGCGTAATTTAGTTTTTGTAACGACCTGATGGTATGCGGCCACAGCAGCCTATGACCGTGACCAAAACCACGAGTGTTCATTGCTCATTGTTCTGCGAAAAAAGTACCCCGTTGAGCTATGCAGTGTGTGCCTCTTTGTAATAGGGCACTACTGAACGATTTGCTTTCATGAGCCGGTTGTCTGTCAGGCGCGTAGCAGTTGATGTATACATACATACTCCTCGAAGGGGTCGGCAGAGGCGCACTTGTCTCATGTAATAGGAGGTGAGCCTATTGCCATTAACCAAGCACTAATCCAGACTCCGGGAACACATGGAAAAATCTAATATCACTTTGCCCGATCCCCCTGGATACCCATCCAATCCAGGACTTCGTGATCAGCACTAGCGCTTGCGACCACTAGACCAACGAGGCAGGTGGTGTTGTGGAGTGTAATATGCGTGTTTTGGTGGAATAGACCTGTTGGTGGAGTTCATGATGTATCACCTGCCTCTTTGTAATATGGTACAATTTAACTATTTGCTCGCATGAGGTTGTCTATCAGGCGCATAGCAGCTGGAATGTCTGAGATTTCATATGCGTGTTGACGGAACAGACTTGTTGGTGGAGTTCATGATGTGTCACCTGCTGAAGAAGTTCCCCGGTGAACTATACAGCGTGTGCCTGGGGGTGGTGGTGCGCCTGCTCAGCTACCAGAAGAGGGCGCGCGTGAGACTCTCGCGCGACTGGCGCCCGCTGTGGGCTGCACTCATCGCTTTGCTGCGATTCCTGCTTGCTAACGAAGCCTCACTGCTGCGGAGACACCCTGTCTTCCTCATGGCACAACAGGTTAGGGAGCTCATATAGAATTAGAAACGAAATAATATTTAAATGCTCAAGCGGTTTTTAAGGTCCTTACCCAAATAGTAAAAAAAGGGACCCTAATACTACGATTCGCTGTCCGTCTGTACGTTTGTCACCAGGTTGTATCTCATCAATCGTGATAGTGACAGTTGAAATTTTCACATATGATGTATTTCTGTTGCTGATAAACCAATATCTAAGGGGAATCCATAGAACAGCTGTTTTCTTTGCTCTTTATTTTATAGATGATGGTACGGAACCTTAACTTGACCGGTTTTTAGCATTAGTGAGATTACTGAACAACAATTGTTTTTTATATAATTATCTACAAGACTCGACAGACGCTGCACTGTCCTACCTAACGTTGACATCTTGCAAACATTAAGACGATTTAGTATCAATGTAAGAAACGGTGAGTCCATCACCGTCTCAGTCACTTGAGGGACTGATACATAGGTAAGATCTTTAGGTATTTTCTCGGATATGCAGGATTCCTACCGCGGTGTGACATTTTGCCGCGACTATGTATGCTATATAAAATTTCAGTTGAATGGGATCATGAGAAGGTAGCAGACAGACACTCTTTCACATTTATAATAATAGAATACTAACGGGCAACCAAGCTTACAGACATTACTCTTTTACACACTCTACTATTTTAATTTCAGGTTGTGAACATTTTCAATTTATTCATTACGTTTGGTGATACATTTTTGCCGACGCCAGCGTCCTACGACCAGTTGTACTACGAACTGATCAGAATGCACCAAGTTTTTGATAACTTGTTCTATATGGGTACGTAATTTTTTTGCGTATTGAGTTTCATTATAACCCTGTAGACAAATAAGTCATCAGCATGTATAGCGGAGTTCTAAGGTTATTAATGTATAAAAAAAATATACATTTCTTTGTATTTTCTGATATTTTGATAGCTATTATACTATTCAGGGCGGAGACGAGTCCAGCCGTTTTTATCATGCAATGGTGTAACTACCCCATCTTTGTTCTATGTATATCGATTTTTTAAATGTAATATTCTCTAATTTTGCAATATTATAGTGTGTTGAATATTGCTTTTACTTCTAGCATTAAGATATTCAACTGGCGACGGTGAATTCAAAGCAGAGGCCCTGCGCTTAGCCAATTGTCTAGTGAACGTTCGCGCCATCATACAACATTTCTCTCCTAAGATAGAGAGCTGGCTCACCTCACAGAGCTTATCCACACCTACTGAGGATCAGGTACACACATTAATTTCAGGTGCCTTCATGAGTTACTAGCGCTCAACATAAATAGTTGGAATAACTGCGCATTATTTGTTCGCGTTGCTCCATACAAGACCGAAACATAACGACTGTGTATTATATGTTCAGCGCTTATTACTTGAGAGGGTATCTATATTAGCATATGGTTTAACTCATCATATCTTCTTAATACTCGGCGTAAGATTTATTTGATTAATGTAGTGGCAACACCCATTTTGCACCATTTCCTACACTCGCCGATTGGGGCGCTTTTTAACGTTCCCATACACAATGAGGAAAATATACAATACGATATAGTGAATGTTAAAAATGTTAAAACCTATACTTGGGGTACAGAAGTGGCTTACCAGGGCTTAAGATGCATTAATCATGGAAAATTTTTGCGGCAGCTCCAAATATCGAACAGGAGACCCTGTTGCATCGTACCTCTTTAAAAACGTATGAATATTAATTTGCAGATACTAGAAGTGGTCCGTAAGAACTACGACAGCTTGATCCTGAAGCTGCAGGAAGGTTTGGAGTCGTACGAGCGTTATTGCGAGCGCGGTCATCGACCATTACTGGGTCGCTTGCTTGTGGCTGCCATCCGCCGCTCGCACTCCGCCGCGCTGGCACAACACACCGCCACAGTACAATACGATACTAGAACGTGAACACACGTACTTGTTCACTTTAACGTTCACGGATTCAGTGATACCATTCGTTATAGGAGGGCCTAGTGCGAGTTTTTCACTGCTTGGTCACAAGTCACCGCAGTGACGTAAACGCAGATTTGTATGGGATCAAAATAGTGCCACTTGTGGGCCGACAGATGGCGCTGTTTCAATCCAATACAAATTGCGGTGACTTGTGACTGCTATTTTAAGAAAACTCGCACTAGGCACTAGGGTAACCAATGCGCTGAGCCAGATTAACTGCATTCGAGGCCCTAGGCAATGCAGTTCTCTGGGCCTCCTTTCCTTTACCCTTTTCTTACTTTTTACAATATATTTCTCACTAGGGGCCCATAGGCAGTTGCCTAATCTGCCTTATGGATAATCCAGCCCTGCCAATGCGCAAGTGACGCTCTTGGTGTTACTAGAGTTTATAACCAGGAGAATATTACCTTAAAAAAAACACATTCAGCTTTGTAACTATGCGTCCCTTCTTGTTCCTTATTCATCCACACATTCTTCTACCATCTTCTACAAACAGTCTTACTCTTCAAAATGCGTTACCAATATTGAAACAAATATTTACATAGTAATTTAATCGTAACTAATATGTTATTATGATTGTTGAAAGATATGTCTGAAACATATCAAATCAGTGTGTGTTAGGATGTATAGTACCAGAAATTTTTAACTAAGAAGTGCTTGCTGTTCTAAGTACGTATGGTTACAAAATATGTTCTCTTGTTAAATAGCAGTGTTTACGAGTCTGTATAATTGTGTATTCCTACTCGAATTGTGAATACCTTTAGTATACATCGGTCTATGTATGCGTAAAACGCAAAATGATAAAATACTATCATTACATCTACCAGCATAAAATAATTTAATTCAACCAAAGACTGAATGTATTGATTGATAAAAGTAGGTTTATGTAACTTAAACATTAGTTCGGTTTGTTTATCTTCGTATGTAGTTGTGTGCCCCGTAGATTCAGCCGCGTAGACTTGATTTCGCGGTACCCTTATTTTTTTATAGAAGTAGCCTAACATACTTGTATTATCATCAACTATCTGCCAGTGAAAGTCCCGTTAAAATCGGCCCAGCCGTTTCAGAGATTAGCCGGAACAAACGGACAGTACTTTCACATGTATTTAGTGAAAAGCTTTTAATTTGGAATTACAAACAGACACTTCAATTATTTTTATCTGTATTAGATATATATAATGTTAAGTAAGTATATCATATGTTGACGAATAATAATGTTATGCAATGAAACATGTAATGAGCAATACATTGTATCTAACTTATAATTACATTATAAAGGCTTATATTTTGTTTTAAACCTTATAAATTAAGACTTGATAATAAATTATTTTTGGGAATAATGTGTTTCAATATTCTCATCTTTTTAAATAAAAAATTACTTATTCATAATTAATTTATTCTAAATATATTTTAAGTACATATAACAATAAATTGTAAACTAAATAAATGCAAAATAATAATTATCTATTTAGACTAGATTTTTGTTATAGTGAGACTAGAAAATGTGTCTTTGGTATGTTATCACATAATCGAAGGTTTCTATCTAAATTGTACTTCTCTAAAATTACTAGCTATTGAAGAAATTAAGCGGTAGGTTTCATTTCTGCACGTGCTTCATTGACTAGCTCTTCTAATTCTCGCGGTAATACCGTCTTGGTAATACTACGATTGTCGCCAAGTTGACAGCTACCATCATCATTAGACGAGTCATCGTTGTCCCTTGTATCTTCATCACTATCCGAATATTTACCTTTGTTATCTGTTTCTACCGGCTGCGTAACAGCCTCATCTTTATTCTCATCGGATTTAACTGAGCCCACATCGGGAAATGATTCATCTAGTAACATTTGGGATGGGAATATAGGAATGTACTTATGTCCATTGCACCAACTCTCTAAAGTCTTTTCCAGTTCTGTTATTCTACTGGCCAAGATTCTGTAAGGAAAAATTATAATATTATTAATGTTAAATTGTAATACATGTAAAATTCTACTGTCCTCTGAATAAACACATTTTAATCGGAAGTTAATAAGATAAGTGTTATCTACACATGCAGCACATACTGATTGGTCTTCCTCTGATGTTGGAGAGCTACAGATTTATCATTCAAAGCTTCAAATAAACCGAGGCAAAGAGATTTCATTTCAGCCACTGAACTTTGTTTTGAGCCTTTCATGTTGTTGTCAAGGAATTCTCGAGCTGTGGGCGAACAATAGAAATTGATGTATAAATGTTGACCATTCTGATGATTTTATACAATACTATACTAGTCAAATCCAATGTATCTTTACCTTGACTCTGCGTCATTACGTCAATAAATCCTTTTTTCAAATGTGAAGAATTATTTTTATTTCTGTTTTCTAAAAGAGTCTGAAAATAAGTGTATTTTATCAAAAACTTCATTTATATTTCAAAATACAAATTCTTTAAGAAATAGACTAGGTAGTCTACCTACTCGTTCTGGGACTTCCCAGAAAGAGTAGGTAGAGGTATTACTAAAACCAACATAACACCGAAGTTGATCGGGTGCTCACATAATAGATGGTGTATTGCTATCTCAGGACAACTAGTTAGATTTCTTCTCAGAAAAATGCCAATTTAAAAACTTATAATTATAAGTACCTTATATTTAGTCAATGTGCGTTTAATAATCTCCTTCTCTATTTGTAGCTGAGTTATCCTTTCATGCAAGTATTTGTTTTCAGTGACCAATGCATCTATATCAATTATAGGCTTAGGAGGGTCAGCCTCGCTATTAGACTGAGGAGCCTTTGCCCTGTTGGACAAAATATAGCTAATCTGATGGTTGAGCCTTTGCACCTTATTCTTGTAGTAGTCTCTGTCAGAGACAAGTTCCTCTTTTTCATCCAAAGTTGCCCGATAGTCCAATTGAATTTGCTGATACTGAAAATATTAGAATAAAATTGATGAAAGTATATGAAGAGATGCAGCAAAAGAAGTATGCAAGGATGGTAGTGGTGCACAGTAGTCTCTGCTTTTCCTCATAGTTAAGTTATCTTGTTAGATTATTGCCTAATAATTTGTGAATTATTAGGCAATAAGAGAGTACCTTCTTCTGTATTTTCTCAAGGGCTTGTACTAGTTGCTCATAATCTTTATTGGAGTATGTGTCACATTTTCCATTTCCATTTTCAAATTCAATAAAAGACTCCCTCTTTTGCAACTGTGTTCTTAGCGCCACAATATCCCCAGTAGCTTCTTCCAGCCTACTTTGCAGCAACTCCACCTGCAAAATAATATTGAACAGGGCCCTGTCAGAAGTTGTCCATAGACATTGTTGTGAAGGCATCATTTACAATAAACTTTTTTTGTTTTGCTATCATGAGTTCCTGACTAGATCCTGGTAATCACAGAACCTTCTTTTATGAATAGAGTATCAGATGAACAGCCTGTCTGTGGTAGAAGCTAGTGCAGCCTATAGAAGCTTTCAATACTAGGGAAAAATCAAGTAATTAATCAAGAGTTGAATCAATAAAGAACCAAAACAATTGGAATAGGCTAGAGCAAAATATTTTTCACTGAATGTTATAAATATGTCGACATCTGAGCAATATGGTCGGATGACATATTGTTTTCAAATGGACATCCAAGAAAGGATGTGATGTTGAGATAGTAAGAAGCACAATTGCAGCACCAGCTAGTACTTAAAATAAGTCATTGAAAATTTGGAGATGAAATAGAACAACTGTTTACACTAATATGCATGGTATCACCTCTAGTTTCAGCATGGTGTTGTGGTCACGTGTCTTTGCCAACATTTCCCCTCCAGTTATACTATTGCTGGGAGTGAACACGTATATGTTGCCATTGCTCTCCTGGCTCTTCAACGGAGGAGGTTTCTTATATTTCAATTGTTCAACTAAAACTTTATATTTATCTCTCTCCATACTGCACTTATCTAATTGTCTACTCATTATAGATAAAGCCTCCATTTTACTCTGCAATTTGCTTTTTAAGACTGAATTCTGAAAGAAATGATTTTTATATGATAAAATTTCAAATTTAATTTTTGCCATTAATAAGGTATTAAATTGTTACAAAATATCAATACCTCAAGAACATAGTCATCGAGCTGAGAATCTTGGAATTTCACTTTATTTATAGGTTTGTTAAACATGATTAACAAGCGAGTAATATATATTTATTTTGATCAGTAATCGTTTATTGTTTACACTAGTTATGGGTCTTATTTATCTCGTTAAAACTCATGGTTTGGATATAAAAATATCGGTTTTCCCATAAAAACAACAACGTAAAAACTATAAACATAAATTCCTATTTTATAAGTGCACAAACTTTACTAAAAGACAAACCCTCACTAAACAAGCAATTTTACTGATTTTCCCCTGCCTGGCAAATTGTGATAAATCTGTAATGCCTTAATAATAATAACCATAACTGATTTTTAAATTAAAAATTGTAATCGTATTCAGTCATTTCAGTAACTAACTAACTTGACAGTTCAGACTAAAATTATGTTACCATGCTAAAGCTAATAGTGTTGCGGTGTTTTGCGTAAAGAACGAATGCTAAGCATGATTTATTATGAATAATCTATAATCTATATCAATACATTCTATACAGATAAATTAAATTGAAGTGTCTGTTTTAATTCTAAAATAATAGCTTTTGCACTAAATGCATATATGAAACTATATACGGTACTGACACGAAAAAAACTGTCTGTCTGTTTGTTCCGGCTAATCTCCGAAACGGCTGGACCGATTTTAACGGGACTTTCACTGGCGGATGGCTAATGTTACAAGGAGCAACTTAGGTTATTTTGATTTGAAATAAACATTAGCGTTCCGCGAGTCAACCATGAAGTTAAAATCTAAGCGGGTGAAACCGCAGGGCGCAGCTATATATAAAAAAACTGAATTTAAGACGCAGAATATAAGGATTATCAGTAACTGTGAATAAATGTAATTTTCTTTTCTATTTCCTCTTTATAGAATTAAATTAATAGTAGATCGAATGAAAAATTATGTGATAAGAGACAGTTGCAAGTTGAAAAATTATGTGGTGACTAGAATTGAAAAAAATGTACCGAGATGGTTTGAACATATCAAAAAGATGAGTGAAAGGCGATTAACGAAATACATTTATAGAGCGAATGTGAGTGGAAATGTCGGTAGAGGGCGTCCAAGGAAGAACTACTATGACCAATTTAATAATATTGTTCAGAAAGGTTAAATTCGGAGCACTCGTAGGAAGTGTATGAAGAGATGCATGAATGTGGATGAAACGAAAGATCGTAGCATGTGGCGATCGGTGGTCTCTGCCTATCCCCATGGGAAACATACATGAGCGTATGTATGTAAAATTAAATGTGAAAAAAATAATAGTGATTAAATTTTTTTTAGTCATTTTCACAAATAAAATACGAATTGAAATACTTTCACCAATTTTACCGTGTTTTAACACAAGAAAATTTATTTAAAATAATATGCTTGCATCTAAGTACATTATTTCAGTTCATTCATTCTTACAAACCACAAAATTTTTTTGAAAACTGGTAACCCTCTATCTGTCAAGTTATTGAATACGATTAGAAGTCAAAGTTATAACTAAAAACATGGGTACATGCGCACACTCGCGCTCGTAATAATCATTATTATTAATGAAATAGACATTTCATAAAGGTATTCTTTAAAGGAAAATTTTAATGTGTTATATTAAATGTTTTATTAATGACATGATAGAGTTATGTTATAAAAATACAATAATTGTATTGATTGATGGTTGTTTCTTTTTCTTTAAATTCTAATCATCTGGAAATGATGTTATAACTTCCAAAAAGTCACTAACTAAGAAATTTGAAGGTTGTTGATTGTTGTGGCTGTACTGGATACTTGTTGAAGGTTCATCATCGTCGTCGTCATTCATTTCAGAATCTTCATCTTCATCTTCATCTTGACTATGGTCGCTGTCGGAACTACTATCACTAACGCGAATAATGAATTGCTCGGTCATATTATCAATCACGTGGTCATTTTTCACAAATTCTTCTTCAATTAGTTTAACTTTATTACACAATACCTCCCACTCTTGCGCCCCCATTATTTCAACTTTTTCTTTTACTAATTCAATAGCGTTGTTCAGATTATTTACGTTTTTACTACCCATGTACTGTTTGATGGTAGACCAGGCCATCTTTATTGGGTTTAAGTCGGGGTGGTGTGAGGGTAGTCTTAAAATATCGTGATTATATTCAGCCATAAATTTGTCTACTGAAAATGTTTTGATTACTTTGTTATCTTTAATTAATTTGTATAATTCCGGCTTAAGCATTTTTTCATCATATAGTATTCCTCTCTCCGTGAGCCATACATGCATGTCCGCTCTTTTAGAAACTGGCGTGGGTGTGTTATCGAATTGTTTGTTAAGAGCTTGGTAAGACGCGTTATCAATCACGACTACGGAATTAGGTGGAATATTGGGAATTAATTGTTCTTGCAGCCATTTGCCATAGTTAATTTTGTCGTTACAGTCACCAGGTTTGCTGCCAGCTTTAAAAGTGAGCAATGCATTTGGAACAAATCCCGTTTCTGATCCAGCAAGCGCAATCACCAAGCGTTGCCCTTTTGATATGGGCTTTTTAAGTCCCTTTGAACCATCTGTCCAATCCTTGGCATTGGGGTGAATTAATTCAACGTACGACTCGTCCGTATAAATTATAGGACGTCCCTCTTGACGATACTTTTTAATTCTCTTAAGGTATTCAATTCTTTGCAGCCGGATACTTGAGGTTTCAATCAAAACCTTTCGGTTATTTTCTATATTTTTCCATCGAAAACCTAAATCATGAATTATACGTCGTAGGCTTGCTTCTGATCCTTGGAAATTTATATCTTGCTGTAATTTTCTTCTGATTTTCTCCACAGTAGGTAGTTCTTTATTTGTTACATGAAAATTATGTAAGCATCTTCTAATGACACCTTGGTCAATGCTGTCAATGCCAGTTACTGGCTTTTCTCTCTGCTTGTTTTTCCCATGTGTCTTAGATGTTGCAAGAATCTCTGAATTACGAATTTCGGTCACAATTCTTCTAACCGTTGCTACGGATGTTTTTGTAGCAAGTGCTGTTCTTTTCTGTGCTCTTTTGACGTTGCTAATAATACTGTGTAGTTCATTTTCATTCGTTTTACTATTTAGTACTGCTTCTTCTAGGGTTTTTGCTAAGTTATTGCTAATGTCATTTAATATGACTTGGTCAGGAACACTTGTAATCCTCTTTTCAGTTAGGTGTAAAGTTTGAATAGCCTTTTCTACGCCTTTCTGTAATGTGGTAGTCCCTGCAGCTGCTGCGTTTTTTACCACTTTCAACTTACCAACAATTTCATCAGACTCTTTTTGTATATAACAATTCACGTCATATATAATTTTTCTTGCTTCTCTAGTAGAAAAATTTTTTTTCGGCATTTTTCCCTAGATGAAACAATGTGTGCGCGACTGTACTTTGGGCGACACCGACGTGCCGATGTTATGCGTGAGCGGCAAGGGACTGATTAACTAATACGGCGGTGCGTTGGCATTTCACTCGTCTCAAACAACCAAACCCACTCCAAACATTACATCTGCGCAAGGCTAGCGCTTAGAACACATAACGCGTTCGGCTTCTAATCGAGTACATTCAGTAACTTGACAGTGCTTAAAAATAATAATATTGAGTTGAGTTACTTGAGCTAATGATTAATTTGCTTGCGTCTTGACACTGACAGAGACAGTTGACATTGCTATTTGCCAAATTCAGAACTATAGATTTAATATACTTTAACAGACTACTTTTTTTTTAAAGCGTTGTACTCCACTGTGTCCGTCGTCATGTGCAAAGAGAATGGAAAATGTTATTGTCACTGTCATATGTCAAGAACTGTCAATGTCAGTCCAAGTAACAGCCTGCATCAATCAAAGTAAAGAAGGAAGGAAAGCAAAAGCAAGCAAGTCCGCTCGAGCTTTCGAATAAGTCGTGTCGTATTCGTGGTTGTTGCGTATCCTTGCAGGTGTTTTGCAAATGTTGAGTGGTTATTCTAATTTAAAGAAAATTGAATGTAAGTTAGGTGCAATGCGTGCCGAACCAGTTCAGCGAAGTAGATTTCGTTCATCCTAACGTTCGGCAAGTATGGCCGCGTCTGGTACCGAGATCGACGACTTCATAAATGGGCCTCTAGTTTCGTGGGTGAGTGAACAACGACAACAACGATTACTGATCGCACTCATCTTATTCGTACCTTTGTGCGTAAGATAGAATCGTGAGGTAAATTAATTATAGTACTTCTATTTATAGTAGGTACTGTGTTTTTATGAGGCTTTGTGTTTTCATTCTTTTTAGGAGTGATTGTATGTAGAATGGTGACAATCACTTATTTCACCTTTGGTGGTCATACTTGACTGACCAAATATATTTCATAACAAGTCCTATAGTACTTATCGCCCAGTTTGTCAGATATTGCCATTGTTCAGGTGTATTTTCAGTGTAGTATTATTATAGGAGGCATTGATTGCATTGTAAAATTATTATCTCACAGACTTATTTCTTTTTTATTCTTCAGAGCCTAGACTTATTTCAATCTGGAGCTATGCATGTGTTACTATCAAATCACCCTTCCTCCTTTCCAGTAAACCTCATCAGACATTGAACTCAACAACAAGCTCTTTTCTTAAGGCAGATTATGAACAATCACCCAGCCAATACTTGGCATGAGTATGTTTACTGAATTTTACTGATTGATCAATATGACAATAGTAACCAAAATGTGTTTGTCATTAAATATTTCTGCTATCTCCCTACTATAAAAAAATACCAGTAATAATATTTGTTAAATGGACAATTCGAACAGATTATTCAAACATATTCTATAATTCAGTATCAGTGTTGTCATTTGACCTTTAACATGAAATATCTAAGTGAACAGATATTTACAAATAAATAAGGCCAAGGCAATGCTGCTGTTATGGCAATGGAGAGCTACATTTAATGATTTAGATACCTACCTCTAAGCATTCTGGTTCCCATGCATTATACCATACTTCTATTGTGTAAGTTGCTTCCATAAGAATGGGAATGCTCAACTTTCTTCCACTCTTTATGTACACTTCAATTAATTACAAATACAACACATTCCTGACTTATACAAGTACTGATACAACTCTGGGAGCTGTTATTACAGTGTAGCAGTTTTACTCTCTACATATCTTCTATTTTACTAATACAGGTGTAGTATGTACAGTTGGTATCTAAGGTCATAGGTTTCATTACCAAGTACACAAATAATATTTGTATAGTAATGGCTGAGTGCAGTTTTATTTACTTATATTTGTGTTTTGAATTTTCTGACCTATACTTGTATATCTACTTGTCTGTCTTGTCAAGGATCTGTGTTGCGATGTAACTCTTTGTTTCTAACTGTATTAGATTTTTATTTATAGTTTTAGCATAATCTGTATTTACCATATGCTTGTTTCAGCTGAAGTCATGTCTTCCAAACCCAGAGCTAGTGTCAGAGTATCCATCTCTGTTCAGTGGAGATGTCCTGCACCAAGTCTACCTCCAGATAGACCCAGAACCTTCTCATCACACCACAAAGCTTGCTGGCTTAGAAGAGCAAGCACTGATACTGGGAAGGGTTAAGAATTTTGATGCAATCATAAAAAATGTGAAAAGCCTTTATGAAGATGAGTTGGGTATGACCCTGTTGGTGGTTCCAGAATGTATAAGGTTAGGGAAGGAGCCAGAGTCGCGGGAGGGCTTGGAGAATATGAAGCTGTTAATTCTGCTTCTGCTTGGGGCAGCCGTGCAGTGTCCCAAAAAAGAACTGTTCATCACACAGATCAAGGAGCTGGATGTGGAACTTCAACATAACATTGTAGAGTGCATCAAACAGGTGAGACTTATTTTCCAATCTAATACATGAATTGTAATATTATATTATAAAGAATGAAGATTTGCTTCTTTGCTTGTAAATGGGCTGCGAAACAACAGTAATGATTTTAAGAATTCTTTTGCTAATTGAATCCACTGAGTAAAGTAGGATATATAGTTGTTCAAGCGTAATTAGGGATCCATAATAACTGCCGCAGATGGAAGCTTGTTTGGTATAAAGGTCTACAATAAAAAGATGGCAAACATCTTTTTTCAGTTGAAAATTAAACATAATAATAATTAAATACTAAAAATATCTTGATGCACAGAACTGGTGTGATGTATAAATGAAATGTTTCTTCAAGAGTTTTATCTAGATAATAGGCTAGTAAGTGGGTGCTCTATCTATCTAGTGCTGTTATCTCAACCACCTTTGTAACACTAAAATGGTACACTTTGATGTGACCTGCATTAAACTGAGAATCAGCCAAGTGTAACATGTGAGTTAGATAAGACCACCTTTTTTTAAGTGAACTGTGTGTTTTATTTGAATTTGAAATGCCAGAAACATCTTTTTGTTTTCTGTGGAAATGCATGGATTTGTTTTCATTTATGATGACAGATCTTTTAAATTTTCTATTTAATCTACTTTTACTTGTATAGGTAACAGATATGCAGACAGTAGTGCTTACACCAGATGCAATAGACCTCTTCCAATCTCCAACGTTATTCAACCACATGCGGCGGCTTGCCAAGGAACGCGACCAATATCTACAAAAATGGGCTTCCCTAGTTCTTAATGAAGGCTTATGCGAGGCTGAAAATGATAATAGAAATGGCAAGAATCGGTCATCACAAAATATAAATCAGAATAATGGTGAAAGTCAGCATTTGGCTGTTGAGCTAGCAGATTGGAAGGCGCGGCTGCGGAAGCAAAGACAGGAACTGTAAGTAAAAATTATAAGAAAAGAAAGTATCATTAATAAAGGTAATGTCATTGACATATCTTTTTTAATTTCAGGGAAGAAAAATCTGAACAACTGTCAGAATGTAGAGAGGAATTGGAGCACACTAAACTGGTTTTTGGCAAATTACGTGCAGACAGTCAGGAATGGTTTAATGAGGCTAGGAAAGCAGCAGGATACAGGGACGAAGTTGATGCACTTAGAGAGAAGGCAGAACGATGTGACAGGTACATAATAAGAACATTGGTAAATTAAACAACCTTGAATTCCTATGTAGTATTTGTTTCATTTCATGTGTTTCTATTCTAGGCTAGAACAAGAGATACAAAGGTACCGTGACCGCCTCGCCGACGCTGAGTATTACAAGACGCGAGTGTCCGAGTTACGTGAAGATAATAAGGCTTTGATGGAAACTAGAGATGCTTTAGAAGAACAACTGCAAAGGGCTAGGAAAAGAGCAGACCAATGCCTAACATTAGAAGCTGCCATGATCAAGTTGAAAAGAGAGGCTAATGATATTGCTTTAGTAAGTAACTTTAACTTTAACCCATAAATGTAGACTAGTTTTCATCATTTAAAACAATATTCTATTTTTATAGGAGAGAGATGCAGATCAACAAAAAATTCAGGAGCTAATAGAAGAAAATAATCACCTACAATATATAACAAAGTCTGTTCTGAGTGAAAGTAATAATAGTAATTTAGATACTGATAACGAATGCGAGAGCACACTAGAATCCGGGGAAAACAGTTTATCAGAACAACTAACAAGCAATGCGCAGGCTAGAGCTCTTAAACTAGAACTGGAAAATAAGAGACTTCTATCTACAATTGACAGTTTAAGAGAACAGTCTTTATTAGAGAGTAGTGATAAAATATTAGAATTAGAAAAAGAAAAGAAGAGAATGACTTTAAAATGTGAACAGCTACAAGAAAACTGTAACAGGGTAATGCAACAGAATTCAGAACTTGAAGAGGTATTTAAAAATGCATTAGAAGAGAACAGAAAATTGCAAGATTCAATGGACAGTCAGAAAGTTTTTATAGATAGACAAGCTATAGACAGGGATTCAGAAAAGAACAAATTACAGGATTTCGAAAGGCATTTAGAGTCTCTGACGAAAGACAAACAGAGAATTCAAATGTTGTGTGATTCCATACAAAGAAGAGCTGACGACTTAGAGAGGACATTAGATGCTAGAACTAAAGAATTGAACCTAATTAAACCTGAGGCTGACAAAGTGACAGGTCTTATAATATGCACAGAGGAACTGAAAACTAAACTTACTTACAGCGAAAGAGATACTCATAACCTGCAGCGTGAGGTCAATAAGTTGAGAGAAGCAGTGGAGGAGAAAGACGTATCCATAGACAAATTGACGACAGAAATTGAATTGAAGAAGAAAGAGATGGAAAGGATCGCCAGGGAGTTAGAAATAAATCACAACCTTAGTAATAGATTGCAAGATTTAGAACAAAAGACTCAAGAGTTGAAATCACAAAAGAAAATCGATTCTGAGACTATTCAGACATTACAAAAAGATTTAATTTGTGAAAAAGTAAACTTCGACAAATTAAGAAACTGCATGGACAAACTAGGAATAAATGCCACTGATGTTATTTGCAAAGAAATTAGTGTTGAAGATTTGTTGGAAAAAATTATAACCAATGTGGATCATGAGGTATTAATATCAGAAATTGCTGCGAAAGCTAACCTCATGAAACTGGTCCCATGTGATTGCAATCACAAAGAAGATGACTCAAGTGAAAATGAGAATTCTCTTAATCCTCAAATTGAGCAGCTCACTGCAGACCTACAAGCTCTACAAACTTCTTTAGAAAATTGTCAAGCTGAAAATGCTAAGTTACAGGTAAATGTAGCAACCTTGAATTCACAAAATGGGTCCCTCATTTCTCAACAAATGACATTGCAACTGGCAAACAGTCAATTGGCAGCTGAAAAGGAAGAAATTAGTAAGCAGTTAGCAGTTTTAAAAGATAAACAGGATAACCTTCTGAGAGATCAAGTAGCCTTGCAAACTCTACACGAACAATTGAATACAGAGTACGAAATGTTGCTGAGCGAACGGGAACCCGTTAAAGTAACGGTGAGAGATTTGAAAATAGAAAATAGGGAATTGAAAGAAAATGTAGCCAGTTTTGAGAAAAAAGTTGCGGAATTTGAGTTGGAACGAGAGAATTTGAAAATTGAGTCTAGAAACCTTACCAACCTTAGGGCTGAACATTCTAAATTGAAAGATGATTTTAGGAACCTATTTACGGCAAGCGATAGACTGAAAAATGAATACAGAAATATGCAAGAAGAATACCGAAACCTTAGAACTGAAGTTACCCAACTGAAACTGAGGAATACTGAGATAACTGGTGAAATCAACACAAAAGTTGAAATAATTACAAGTATGGAATTAGAAATAAATAAAACAAATCAACATTGCGAAATGTTGATTCAGATGAATAAGAGCTTAGACGCTGACAGGCGCTCTTTAATGGACCATGTGTCGCAATTACTGACTCAGTATCATGAACTACTTGCTCATTCTCTGAAAGACAAACAACATTATCATGAAGAAGAAAAAATGTTCGCAGACAAAGTAAATGCTTTATGTCGACAGAAAGAGAAACTAGAAGAGAAGATAATGGAACATTACAAGAAACTAGATAACTGCACAACAAAACGGCGTGGTTTTGGAGCGTCTTTCGTCAAGAGAGTTCGCAAGGCGGGCACTGACTTGATCAACAAAGTACCTTCCAGGAACAACAAGAGGATCGAAGACGCCAGTCGCTCCAAATCCCAACTGACACTTGCTGGTTCAGAATCCGGTGAATCTGATCCTGGAAGTCAAGACATGGAAAAGATGTCTAAAAGTTCTGACCACGACCAAGGATCATCTAACCACAATGCAGAATCCCCGCGCCATAGTTCCGATTCCAGTTTCAGTAGAAGATTAGATGACAGGCTGTTGAAGAAATCAGAAAATCACGATATTAGTGGCTCAATTCCCAGTTTAGATTCATCGCGACTAACCAGTGAAACTAATTTCGTAAGGAGGCTGTCTACTGCATCGGTGCATAGTGGGGGAGGCGACGATGCACTCATCAGGGCATCCTTGAGGAGAAGGCCACATAAAGCTGTGCAGCCATCGTCGCACCGTAATAGTTATCAGGGACCGGAGGGCGACACAAGCTTACTCACAGGTATTAATTATATTTGACTAGCGAATAGAACCCACGGTTATAGCCACCCTCTTTAAATTTTATCCTACTTTTCCCTTTTTATACCACGTTGGTTTTAGTCAGACTGACGAGCAGCAATGGAATTTCATAATACTGGATGTTTACTTGATTGATTAATCTACAATTATTATTATTGGTTTGAGTTACCCTTTGCATCTTTATATGTATAAATGCCTAACATTGAAGACTGGAGGATTGCTTTTTGGTTTGCTAACATAGTTCTACATAAATAAAAAACTTGAGAGGTGTCAAGGGACACCCGGATGGAACGAAGTTCTATATATATATACAGAGAGACAGACAGAGAAACATGCGCACGCCGCACAACTTACAATAGCTTACTATAGCAAAAAGTGTCGTTACAACTTTTCGTAAGAATTTTTCCGTCTAGCCCCCTTTCACAACGCGCGATAAGGAACTTCGTTCCAACAATAACATTAATATGTTGCAGGTCCAAGTCCTACACCAGTATTCGGCACGGCCGGGACTCGTCGCACAGTTTACGTGGCCGACGACGATCCCAACGTGGACCTCAACACTAAACCGCAAAGTACGCCTATCAAGGAAAACCCTACATACTTAGTGTACAATCGAATATCGACGGTGATTGGCGACGGAGCGTGTCAAAGTATGAACGACAGGTCCACCTCAGAGCATCAGCGAACTCCTTCGGAACATTCTCGAACTGCCGTTGAAGATAACGGACAAGAGCTGGATGACTCGAGACATGATAGACGAGCACAAAGTCGCAATGAAAAAGCTGACAATTCAAAAGAGTCAGCTATTTGGTATGAGTATGGTTGCGTATGACATTCATCAGTTATTTATCTGTAGATTTTAATTTCAACTTTGATATCTGATGAATTGCAATGGAGTGTACGTATGTGTTAACAGACTGAAGAGAGGCCTTGTATTTCGAATATATTTACCAGTTTCGGAATAATGAACGTTGTGATTGAATGAAATTTATATACAAGACGGCAATAATGATATTGTAATGTTGTGATAGAAGGTTTTTCTTTAGAAGCAGTATTAATTTGGCATTTAATTTTAATATTTTTTATTGTTTACAGTGGCAGAGTATTTTTGAGCTTTAAAATATATACCTTACCTATGATTTATTTCTATATCAATTGTCTAATAATGTAAGATGAGGCTGATGGTCCGAGACACTTTAGAAGCAAATGAAACGTTGCGGTAATATTAAATGCAGGGATAGAGAACATGTTTGCAGTTTAAATACATGAATTCTGTTTATTTATCCAATTTCATTACTTGTATCCTAGGTAAATGAATTAAAAAATTTATGTATTATTTTCTAATTTGCCTTTCGGATTTTAAAATAAATACTCGACATATCTATTGTAACATTTTGGTTTATTATTAACATTAGCATACAATATATTAAACGTATATCCAAGTTAAGGATATCTAGCTTGAGTAGTTGCTTATCGACAATACCGTTTGGTTGTAATTCCAGGACTAGAATCAACGTAATTTTTTTTAATATGTGATTATTACCTTGCCAGTGACACTAACAAATATTTGGTATTTTTTTCCAAGTTTTCTTAATTTAAGCATAATTTTGTATTTGTAAAAATACTAACGAATATTTTTTTGAGATTCTTTCTAATTTACGACACACGCATGTTTAGTCTAGGCTTTTTAATTTTAGTTTGTCAATACAGAATAACTATGTTATAATTATTGCATAGGAATCAAGTAATCACAATAATTTAGGGATATTTTTTAGCATAGTACAAACAAAGAATAATAATGACTTGACAAATAATATAGGTTTGTAAAGGACACACTTTTATTTATTTAGCTGTAAGATGAATATAACATTCGCCATTTGATTTGAGTTATAATTAATGTGTTTACAATTTCTTTCTCCATTCATCTATGTGGTCTGATTAAAGTACATACATACATTTGGCCTATACATTTTAAAATATGTAACATTCCTGTGTTCATGACCAATCTTTGGATAAAAACGAAAACCTTTACTATGTCGTAAAATATATCATTCCACTAATAATTTGATACATGTACAATTTACGATTTGTCTTATTCCAGTAAGTGTGGACCAAGCTTCATTGGGTACACTACACTTAAAGTAAGCTTTAGAATCAAGACACCAACTTGTTAGCGGAATAGGTGGATTGAAATGCACAAAATGTTGTATGTAGTGTAACACTTATTTGAATTGGTACTAACAATGGTGCTTTTAATTTCTGATTACCTATAAAATTGGGTTGACAAGTAATCATTTTATTTACAAACTTACATGTACTTTTTCCAAAAGTTCAATTTGTAACATGTATCTGCTAAAATAGGTAATTTATCAATTCCAATTTATACAAAAAATAATCAAACAGTATAATGATGTAATATTACAGTTCAATTCTATTGCTTCACTTATTGTAAAAGCGTGACAATGAACTTACATGATATATAGCCTCTCACCGAATTTATATTTTAGCACACATGTAACTAGTTTACAAGACTTTTCATAAATAAAATTGAAATCTCATCCTATAGTTTTATTTCAGTTACTTATGAAGCTCAGTTCTATATGTCAACAAAACATTCACAGAGATTAATGTATATCTACGATGTTTTAATATTCGTTTTCGCGACTGTTACGCCCGTTTACTACAAAAGGAACTATATTTATATCTTTGTTGTAACTAAGGAAGACTACTTGCGTGTAACCTGCATTACATGCCCCTTTATACTTTGCATAATCTACTAGATGTTACGTGTGATTCCATGCAAATAATGCCTGAATATACAATCCATAAACGAAACATTTTCATAACATGATATAGAGATTATGAGATCAAAGGAAATAATTACGTCATTTTGTAACACGCGATACAGTTTTGTCGCATTTTCCAAATGTAGATCTTGTAATTTACAGATACCGTCACGAATTATGAGGGTGCAGCGAAAATAATGGGAATACCGTGATTGTTTTTATTCGCCTCGTGCCATACATATAGACAGAGACAGACTCATAACAATGACTACGCGCTCATAACTTGTATCATATTAAATGCCAAAGAGAATGAAGGGCCCAGGTCATTAATTATTAAATTATTGTCGATACTTATACTACAGAGATCCATTGCAATTAGTTTCAGTCTTAATTTCCCATTGAAGCACAGGACATGGTGTTACAGGAACTTTGAATGGATACCCAGATACCACTGCCTTACGTCCTGGCTCCACTTTTTGAGGAAGATATGACATAATGCACTGAAACATGTAATTTATTTCTTATCAACAATTATTATAAATTATTATCCATTGAATACAAGACAAGCATTCATAAAAATATATACCTTTGGCCTATCACTTGCAGAAGACATATAACCAATACACATGGTTTTAGTTGTGTGGCCCCAGAGCAGTTCCCCTTCTCCCACTTGAGGGTCAAACCTTAATGCTAAAGTCCCACCTAATCTCTCCGGCACATCCCATAAGAAAGGAGATTCAATAAAGTGTTCTTTCAAACATTTATCTAGTCCAAGCACTGGTGAAGTGTCCAACAAGCTCTCAGCAGTGTTCTTAGCCAGTTGTGTTCTGATCAAGTGCTCCCCACATCCAGAAGTGCATGATGCTACTGAAGGTTTCACTCCATCTCTGCTCATAACAGCCCACACCCCGCTGCCAAAGGAGGCTGCTTGGCCCACTCTCCCTTCATGCTTTAGAGACACTCCCCCAGAGCTAGCACCAGATGCCACAACTCCATTGGAATCCACACAGATGGCACCAACAGTATCCAGGGGACTAAATTTTACATCATTCTGGATGGAATAACGTTTGAGCTTTCGTTTGCAATGTTTATAATTTCGAAAAGCACGGGCTGTTACCATTTTGTGGTGATCAACAATTTCAAGACCCATTCTTTCAGCCCATGATTTTGCCCCTTGTCCAGTGAGTATACAAGGTGGTACTCTGCCGAGTGATAAATTGTCACATTGCTTCATGCACAACTGCTTGGCCAGTGTTATGGGGTTCCACACATTGGAAACAGCTCCACATGCTCCGAAATGTAGTGTTTGTCCATTCATTACAGAAGCATCACATTCCACTAATCCATTCCAACTTAAGTTTGATCCATACCCAGCATTGGTTAGTGAGCTATTCTCCAATTCTGTAATAATATTACTCAAATGAAGATACAAAGAATTTGTAACAAAAAATGTTGATGATGCTCAATGCTCTAGACTAAGAAGTAGGAAATTGGTTCAAAATATTGGTAGTTACCAATAATGGCTTTCTCGACCGCATCCACAGCGCTGCCACCTTGCTGAAGTGCTTCGTCTGCTTTCCGACAAGCTAAATAACATGTCTTCTGGTATTCCTTTTTCAATGAATCACTATGGTAGCCGGCTCCTATAATAAACAAAATAAGACCAAATAGGAAATGTGGTATTATAGAATTCTAACAAAAAATATAATAAACAAACCGCAATGCACTGCTATAAACCCATTCATTTTTACTACGCTTTCCTGGCTGACTCCACAAGGTTATGCACGGACACAATTTGAGTGCGGCACAACTTTAGTAAAATTAGATTCTATTACTGTAATGTGGATAGTGAATTCTAAAATACATTTTTATTTTGTTTTCGACTCTCGTTTTTACGAACACTTTCTTCGTTCGCTTTGGAAGTGTATTGCACAGAGCCACAGAGTAAAGTTATAATATTATACATATATTGTATTGCCAGCTTTAAAATCCTTACCAACTAAAGCTTTTTAGTGTGAACCAAAACGGCAGTGGAAACCGCACTAGTAATAAATATGTAATTTTGTACTGCGTTCAAATTAGAATTTTTAAATATGTTTATGTGCATATATCACTTAAGTACATTGCAAAATTAACCAATCTGTTAAATTGAATCATTGACAAAGGAAAGTTTAAGTTTAGAGCTGGCTACATTGTAGATGTCGTACTATCTATGGTACTGACCTCTAATATATTTATATCTATATATTTAGTAGATATATACCCGCCTACACTAAAAATAAACAAGGTGAGATAAACGAAAATTAAAAAATTAAAACAATTTGTTCCAATCTCATTCTTACCTTCATTCCATCATGCTTCAATAATTCAAACAATATAATTAATGACTAAATTCAATACTTCCTTATGCTTAATTTAATAGTGGGTCATTATTTAAATTACAATATAGTTTAGTGTATTATTTATTATTACATTGAAAATAAACTATGTACAGCTATTTGTATAATTATTCATAACAAACAATAGAGTTCTTGTGTATCAAAATAGAGGTAGTTATTTCATTTGCCCGGCTGTCATTACTACTCCAGCAACTAGAGCTGTGATGGTGAATCCTTGAGCCACAATCCTCAGCCGCATCATCTGCTGAGACAGCCTTGATTTGCCAGCTCTGAAGGTCCAAAGACCATAAGACAAAGCACCAACAGTCGCAAGACACCCTGAAAACGGTAATTCTGATTAATATCATATCAAGATTTCAAAATTGTATATTTTAAAGTTTTAATGATAAGAAAACTTTTATTGTTCATTTAAAATACAAGTAAATATTTTTTTATGTAGGTAATAAAATTGAAGTGTTTTTAGTAATTCCCAATAAAAGCTTTTCACAAAAACAAACAATTTTTGAGTTTTCTCCCCATCATTCTGTTTCTGGTATATCTCTGATACAGCTCGAAAATTTTTTTGTGGGAGTTTAACTAGCAGATAGCTGATGTAACATGGAGTAACTTTGGCGACATTTTATTTAAAAGAAAAAGGTTACGGTGAAATAAAGCCACACATGACATTAAGTCTATGTGGGTGAAACCATGGACATGGCTAGTACTTACATAATATTATAATATACAGATAAATCTATGCAAGGTACAGTTGCCGTCAAGAGTTACGAACGCTGCTCTGTCTGTATTCTCAATCTACACCCAAGCAGAGAATCAGTCTAATTGTGGTTTACGATGCAATCGAGTTACAATTACTGGTAGCAACAAACCTATTGGAACAAACGGATTTTCGCGGAATTTCCTTCCAAATTTCTGCTTCAATGTTTCGGCCTGGGGGGTAGACGTTCCCATTTCCCGGCGCAATTGCACCCAATCTAAGTCTGTCGGCTCCTCAGTTGACATCGTCGGTGTTGATGATAAATCTTTAATAACGGATGAATTTGGACTCCCTAAAAGAGTACTTTTTTAACCAACGTTTTTAGTTGGTTTTTATTTTTATTATATTATATTATATTGCTGGAGAAATTTACGTGAACATAGCTACTTACTACTCAGGAGATCTGTCATTTGAGTAAAAAAATATTCTTAGTTCGTCTGTCAGTGTCAGTCACATGAATCATATGACAATTATGTCAGTCATACATGTAGCATCATAGACCTATATCTATACAGATAAATAAGATTGAAGTGTCTGTTTGTAATTCCAAAATAACAGCTTTTCACTAAATGCACGATACTGACACTACAAAATGAAGGTTTAATTTTTTTTTCTGTCTGTCTGTTTGTTCCGGGTAATCTCTGAAAGGGCTGGATCGATTTTAACGACTCACTGGCAGGTAGCTGATGTATCAAGGAGTAACTTAGGCTACTTTTATTTATTACAAATATTAGGGTTCCGCAACAATAAGAATGAAACTAAATCTACGCGGGTGAAACCACGGGGCACAGCTGGTTTAGAAAACAATTCGCTCGCTTCTTTGTGCAGTATATTATGCTGTATTTAAAAACCTTAGCGCGCTCCATGCGTGCTCCAATGAGACGGTAAAAAAATACTGCTATGAGCTAGGGATGTCGATCTGAGATCGATTAATCGAATAATCGATTTTTCGAGTCAAATAAATCGATTTTATAGATCGATATGTAACACTGAATCGATTCAGTGAATCGATTTTTCACCCTAGAGAATCGACACTCGATTTTTTCTATTCACAACACGATTTTAATCTATTCAGTAGTTTTAGAATTAAAATTTGAATCAGTATTTTTTTTGTTAAAATTATTACTTAATATAACAAATACATTTAGGAAGTAGAATTATGTCTTCTTTTTTACCTGATACTTTCATATTGTTATAAAAATGATTGTGATCATCGAATTTTTTGAACTAAATAAAATCCCTGATTTTAATACTAAGTGATCGCTTATTATGGTATCTTGTTTTTCATAAAATGGATTTATATTTACATTGTAAATGCAGACTGGAAAAAAAATAGATTTTTTAGAAATCGATCTTTTTGACCTCGATTTTTTTATGAATCGATTCATCAAGTTACGATTCGTATCGATTTAAAATCGATCTTTTTTGGAAAGAATCGCCATCCCTACTATGAGCAGAGTTATAATATGCATAGAGATTTTTAACAGGTTTATGAAAATATTCTAATACTAGCTTTTTCGGTGGGCGAGGGTATGCTTGACAATTTTTTTATACTCGTTCGGTTTTACTTGCCATTGCCAATGCTTTCTTAGTTTTAATATAAGTTAAACATAAAGATTAAGTGAATTGTTCTCGTTTATTTACCTCTTATCCTCTTTATCTCTTTATCTTTATCCTCTTACACGTGTGATATATACACGAGTGTGAAAAAATATCTCATGGATAAGTAGTTTTTTCAATAATCATAGTTGAGATTAGATAGATTCCTTTGCTTGTTCATTTCAATAAGAATTTCATTGTAGATTTTTTTCTTGTCTGTTCCTTGGTTCACTTTAGGTTGTTTCATTCATTGCGCTCATTTCATTCATTTAATTCATTCATAGAATTCAGAAAGTCAGAAAAATATTTTTCTTCTGTCCTCGTGAGGTGGTTCTGGTTGTTTGGATATTATCATGGTTCTTGTAATTCGTGCTATAAATATTGAGAATGTAAGTGTTTTGTTCATAATTGAGTACTTAGACTAAATTGCCAAAATGTATTGAGCCTTTCACGCGGTACTAATAAAGTTAATGTCCAAGGCTATGACGACCATCCAAGCAAGACGTTTGTATTGGCTGTTGTTTGCTTGGTTGGAACGTGTGTTATTTTATTTCCTTGTTTTGGTAGGTTGTATGTTATATAGGTAATATATAAACCTCCTACTCACATCGAGTAGTTGTGTAGTTTCCTTGTAAGCTTATTTATTGACCCGTGTTGTCTCTTGTTCAAGTCCATGAGGCTTACAACGGAATTTGTCAAATTAGTATTCTAAATGTCAATCTAAATAAATGTGTCCTGTTTATATTCCCTCGCAAGTAGGTAATACGGTGCTTGTAGAAATTGTACCTAGCCTTTAGTAGTATTTAGTTTAGTATTTCTCATCAGAGGTTCCTCAGAGAATCAAATAGAAACACAATTCTATTCAAACATCGCTATTTGGTTCTGAATTTCAGTAAGGTATGTCTCTCTATATCGTTTGTCAACATTTCTTTGTCTTCAACATAAAAAATAATAATATAAATACCTAATATGTAGGTAATAACAGACTAAATTCAATTGAAATCATTACTTTTAAGAATAGCTAAGAATTTATGTAGTCAGTTTATCCAATCACATTGGAGTACTGAATAGAAGTTGTATTTTTCCCATGTAATTGTTATTATAAAATTGTCATAATATTCACAATAGCACCATTGTTGCATGAAATATATTTTAATGAATGTAATTTGTTGCAGATGGGTTCTTCACCTCTTTCGCTCAAGTCAAGTGCCAGTCAAAGGGTGTCTTGAGCCCTGCAGTAGTTATTTAATTCAATTAGGTGTAATCTACTTATAATAGTTGTATATATTATCTTTTCAGTATCTTGTTTTGTATGTCAAAAATATGACAGTTCTTCATATTGCCAACTGAATAATGTTATCATTTCTGCTCAAGATAACCATTCAGCTCTGCTTTAGTAGTAACAGTTTTCTGTGATTCAGTCTCACATTTCATGTCAAGGCAGTGAGTTGTCTTATTGAATTTGGTACGTTATCCAAACTATTCTTTAATATCACTTGACTCTTAAATTGAACAAGATGGCATCCAGTGACCCAGAACTTAAGGATGGATTTACACTCCCTGTTTGGATGAAGACCAAGCCTGCAAAGTGAGTTATTTTGATTATTTATGCTTAGAAAGTAATCTTTTCAGAATATGTTGCATTATTAGGACATGCTGTTTATTTCTGATATTGTCTATGTAAAAGTTATGAATAAGGGGGGGCCAAGTTTACTTACATTTGCATAATCAGTAAAATTTGTATGTAATTTCCTCTATCATCTCAATGTGGTTCATAAACAAATGAACATGAGTTTGATATTTTAAAATATTATAATGTTTCATGTTATGTTTCATATTGTATTTTGAATGATATGTGTATGTGATGAATGTGTTTGAGTTTTACATGCAATGGAAGGGCCATATTTAAGTAATCTCATGATACCAGCAAAATTTCCACACTACCAGCTTTGGGGTGAAGGAAAACATGCAACTTTGGAATAAAATATCAAATAGGCCATCTTCAGTGTTTATTTTGTATTTCAAAAGTCTTTGTTTCAAACATTATTTGATGATATTATCTTTGCTTACTAATTTAATTTTGGTGTAAAAGCCTACCCATCTTTTCCTTGTTTCTTGCCAGCAATGCTCCTATTTTTTCCTGCTTTTTCCCAAACTTAATATTTAGTGCATACATACACACATAATATGCTCACGCCTGTATTCCCTAAAAGGATCCCCTTCTCAGACATATACAGGTTTCTCCACAATGTCTTCCTTCACCATAAACCATGTGGTGTGAAATCTCTGCACATAAGTTTTTAGAAAAACTTATTTTACAGGCTCTGCTGGGATTCGAACTTGTGCACAAACCCCACGGCCTACACGGCTCTTATAATCCAATATTTTGTGTTTCGATATTTGTGCTTCTTTACACTAAATCCTAATCTTATTGTCGTAGCATTGAGAAGGCAACAAAGCATACACCTGATCAGCTTTTCTTGTTCACCATACTTCAAACCTCTTGCATATATGTTATGCATGCCATCACGAGTTAAGAGCACTGACCTTAAATGTGCAGTAGTAATTTTATGATTTCTTGATTCTATGTCTGTCTGTATGGCGCGACGCGAACTGAGTGCTCATAACTTGACGACAACTGTAGGTACATAACTTATGTATTAAAAATAAGATTTTGAATGCCTTTTTAATGTGCTAAAACAAATAAAATAAAGAAAAAAAAAGAACTACGGAGTAATAAGTTTATTTGCTATTCTCGACTTTACTTTGATAAAAGTTAGATAAAAGCTGTGATTGATTGATTATTTAACGCGATATGACTTTCATTCGATTACTGCCAGAGATCACGTTATTTTTAATATATTTATGACATTTACTTATCGGCTTTCAATCTTTGTTCGGCGATAACAGGGTGACGCCATGTATATTTTTAGATGCCCCTTTAAATACTATTATGAGAGCAGCGGGTGCAATTTTATAGTCTTCTGTGGAGTTGTTACATGTCCTACAAAGTTACTGCTTTAGCAGTACACTCAAGTGAGTAGCCGAGCCAGATCGGTCGGCATTAATTTACAAACTGAAATAATGGACACGCGAGAATGTGACCAAGAGTCAAGACCATACATCTCATTTGGCTGTTGAATCATTTAGCATTATCTGAAAGATTATTATTAATTGGGTGTCTCAACAGCTCTAAATAAAAGTAACCTTAGTTACTCCTTGAAATATCAACTATCTGCTAGTGAGTCTCGCTGAAATCAGTAAAACCGTTTCAGAGATTAGCCGGAACAAACAGACACAGAGATTTTTTATAAAAATTGGTGTTTTCATGTCAGTACCCAATATACTTTCATATACATTATGTGAAAAGCTGTTCATTTGCAATTACAAGCAAGCACCAACATTTGATTTATCTGTATATATATAGATTTACTTCAATTTACTCACTTAATAAATAACAATGCCTCTGTGTTGGTTGCGAAATTCAGCTGCCAATGCTGTCGTGACTGCCTAAAGGGTTTTACAGTCGTCTTAGCTTTAATATAGTATTGTTAATTTTTCTATGGTGTTGGTTAGCTGACAAGCAAGAAAAAAACGTTAACAAAGCCACCATAGTGACTTATTGTTTGTGAAATCATGTACATGTGCATTGTGCAGCCATAATCTCTGTTGTTCTGATTCATATATGCAGCCGGCATATTTTCCTTATCTACAGGTAGGCATGGTAGTTAATTCCCTTCAGAACCAATTTCATTTAAATTTCGATGATGCACGAAAAATCGAGGCTTGTACCTAATAATAGAAGGAAAACGTTATGAAACAGTGGCAAAACCTATAAAATACATATAAAACTAAATGTGTCTTGATTTGAAAAATACTTGTCCAAATCGATCGAGGATCGTAAGTTTCGTTCGAGTCCTGAAGAGTCCCAAAATTTCGACCTATCTATGCGGAGATTCAATGTCCAAAAATCCAAATCTGTCTGTTTAGTGTTTACTCCTCTGAGACACTGAGGATCTCAACCACATGTGTATGTCGGTTTTGTTGATTGAAAATTGCTTGAGCGCTTGATCCACACAGAGGTATACGCCATACTTAAACACAAACTTGGTGATGAACAGCACGGATTCCTAAAAAATCGTTCTACTACATCCAACTTAATTTTATCACACGAATTTATATCGGAAGCAATGGAGCAGCATGCGCAGGTAGACGTTGTCTATACTGATTATAGTAAGTGCTTTGATCGCATCGATCATCAAGTGCTTTTGAGAAAGTTGCTGATCGCAGGAATTCACGGTGATTTATATAGGTGGTTTTCTTCCTACATTGAAAATCGGACGCAGGCAGTTGTTCTAAGAGGATATACTTCTAGGTGGTGTTATGTCCCCTCAGGAGTCCCGCAGGGATCTATTCTGGGCCCTCTCTTGTTCACACTATTCATTTCTGACGTCAGACACTGTTTCAAACATTCTTACATTCTTCTATATGCCGACGATATGAAAGTACACAAAATAGTCCGTAGCATATCAGACATACAAGAACTACAGGCTGACTTAAATAGATTTGTGGAATATTGCGATTATAATAAGCTTCAGTTAAATGTCTCCAAATGTTATCAAGTAACCTTTACACGTCAACGTTCAATAATTGAGTCTGAATATATTTTAAATAATCAAATTATTAGTAGAACAAATCAAATGAGGGACTTGGGTGTTGTTCGGGATAATAAGTTAATATTTGACGAACATGTTAATAGTATAGTAACTAAAGCATCTAAAGCATTAGGTTTAATTATGAGAGTTTCAACGTGTTTCCATTCACTTAAACCCCTTAAAATATTATATTGCTCATTTGTTCGTAGTCATTTGGAGTATGCCTCACAGCTATGGAATCCTCAATATGACATTTATAAATCTCGTATTGAGGGTGTCCAGAAGAGATTTTTGCGTTACTTGGATTACAAGGCTCACCAGCAATCAGATGACTACTCGCTGTAAACGGTATCATTTCCTTCCGCTCGATTATAGACGTCAAATAAATGATATTTGTTTTCTGTTAAACATTGCGAATGGATCGATCGACTGTCCAGATCTATTGGCGAAATTAACCTTGCGTACCAACCAACTGGTGTTTCGACAGCGTCCTCTGTTAAGTGTACCTTCAGCAAAGACTAAGTATAGACGTAACTCATTTACGTTCTGAAGTTCGCTCGTCTTCAATCGAATACCCAATTATCTCAATATTGATTTGTTCTGCACCAATGCAAGTACGGCAAGACGCGTAATAACCAAAGCATTGTTTGATAATGATCTCAAACAGCAGTATCTTTCGTAGGTTGGCTTTCTTTTTCTTCTTTATTATTTTCATTTTATCCTGTTAGAAAGTTATTGGCTATGTATATGGTTGTTCTATATTTGAATTGTTGTATTATACATTTTTATATTACTCATTTATATCACTCGTTAGTATTTCTAGTATTTCTAGTGTGTTTCGCTTTAAATTTGCCTTGACTTAGATAATTATGTATCTGTGGAGGCTTGTTAATAGCAATCTTGATTATATAACAATATTGTATTTTATATTAATGTAATTTGTCTGTAAGCCTTCTTAAAATAAATAAAAAAAAAAAAATGAAGATGAAAATTATTTATTCAGTTTAGGGCCTAAACTAAAATAAGCTTATGAATATCGAAGAATTGACCACCGGTTCGGAAACTAGACTTATGAGAAGAACCTGCAAGAAACTCAGCTGGCATAATGCACATTTATATTTATATCAGATTAGTGAGTTGATTGTCGGTCCAAAAATACATACATGAGGAAAACGTTCAGGACAGATATTTGTTATGCTCGAGTTACTTATGTTTGCTTACTAATTTATCCTCTGTAAGTATTATGTTTTCGTGGGAAAGCCATGTTGTAAAGTATACATAATTTGTTGATATTTACAAAATATTTAGCATGTAACTACTTACGTGGGTGGTTAGCTTTAATCGTGTCTTGGCCTCTTGTGGTGCGGAGGCTCGGCTGTGACGTCACTTGTTTGTTTGTGTATCTTTAACGCTATGTGCACACATTGTTTGTGAACAAGTGTTGATTGATGTACATAGCTCATTCATAATGTTACATAATTTATAAACACATTTATGATTATGAACCAAATTACTCTCGATTGTATCAGATGTTCAGTCTGACCAATCATGGTCTGATAAATTGCTAGTTAAAATGTTTCGAAATATTTCAACTGCATATATATATGTATTAGTTAGTAGGTACGTTATTCAGCCTTGTCTACGTCCTTTACCCAGTTTTAATATCGATAGAGTACCATTGACGATAGCGATCATTGATAGTTTGGGAAATATAAGTACAGTCAGCATCAAAACACCACACGAGATATCATGAGTTTTCATATTGCTTTCGGAATATGCATTATGCCATTCTACATTATAACCATCAGGGTATTTTTATTTTAATAGAGAAAGGTAGCTAATGAATTTATTTTAAGACCTTAAACTACAAGAATAAACTAAACGTTTTGGTTGGCGTCAGTACTAGATGTAAGTTACGATTGGTTCCTTTTCTGTGGAGTCTATTATTGCTTGCTACCTAAGGTGAAGTAACAGTTGGGAGACTCATTTTACATTTTCCTGTTCCAGAGTCGGTAGAGTAGACTTGCAGTGCAGACCTGAAATTAAAAATTTGTTGAATTTTACAATTACAATTCACATGATAACTATACGAATGTTATCTCGTTCCGTAGTTAAATTATGAATGTGCTATCATCATGATATGGAGGTACCTTGAATGTAACCTTTCGTCGACTAGCGGCTGTGTAAACAGAATGATGTCACATTTGGTCCGTATGACGTTTTTACATTTGGAATATCAACTACCTATCTAAGCCTCGCCTGTCTCCGGCAAGACAAGGTCAACCAGCACAATACTAATATTCCTATCGATAGAATGCAGTCGCGTATTTCTACCTGACTGGTTGAGAGGACCTATACGGACGCCCGTTTTAATAATACGTTTAATTAATTGAGTAGATTAGTTAGACATGTGTGTGAATATAATATATTTTTCTTTCGTATATTGTATATTATATATAGGTTGACTTGCAAATAGTTAGCAAAGTTTAACGCGTTCGCTGCTGAAGCTAAATAAAAAGTCATTACCCTGTGCTACAAAATCGGACCTTACACCAGTGCGTCAAACGCATATCGTTGTACAAATACGCTTTCGCTCTGTGCTAAAACCTCAACATAGCGTCGACGTAAGGTGTTCCCCAGTGCTATTCGGCGCTTCTGCGCGTTTGACTATTGTTATTGCGGGTCGTAAAACACTCGCTTATTTATGACAGGTAATAAAAACATGCGAAAAGGAAAAGGGTCGGTACCTATGTACCTACCTACTGTCTACTAGTTCTTGGGAGTGGGAAACATTATTTAGTTACAATAAAAAAGAACAATCCTACATCAGTAGATGGCGATAGTGTAAGTTACAGTAGGATTATGAATTTAAAGTAAAGAACGAACGATATGTCAATGTGACATGAGTCAGAAACAAGACGATACCAGTAGTTTGAATTCTTAAATCTACCGTTTTTGATAGAATCATGAACAAAACGAATTTAAATACATATAGATAAATTATATAATATAGGTTAAGAACCTATCTCAATCCTACCAATATTATTTAGATTATTACATACATTCGTAAACCCACACACACACTAGCCATCTGATATATTGTTATTATAAGTTTAAACGTTATACAGACTTTCTGCTGTTTATATCACAGATAACAAAAAAAAATTTTTTTTGTTTTTATTAATCCTTTATTCGTGTGTGTATTACTGCAAGAATTATTACCGTTAAAATAATGTTGCGTCCCTACTGTACTGTATCTTAGTTTTAATAAAAAACAAATATTAACAAAATTTATCTCATGACTATTGACCGTTGTCTTTAAAATATGGCATCTTAAAAAAAATAAAAAATAGTTCATTTTTACCCGATTGGCGAGTACTGGACATGATCACATGCCAACTATAGCTACGCAGCTGCGTATACCTACAACTCAGTAGCCGGGTTGTAGGCACACCCATAAATTATTTCGTTCCCCGTTTTGTTAATATCAATGTAGGTAAATCCCGTATCTGTTATAAATAGCAATGATGGGTAAGGGCCTTTACAATTTGGTCTTATTTAAACAATAGACGCGCAGAGTCGGCCGTAGCACACAGTGAAGGCACAGAAATTTGTATGGACTCACATAAGCGTCGTTAGCATATAGGAAAGTTCGGATAAACGCGCAGGAGCGTCGTTAGCAGCGAATGCGTTAAGGCAAATATCCTCGGCACTCTTGTTTTTCTTTAAATTCGAGAAAATGTAATAGGTATGTCCACCTGGCTCATACCGCGAATCACGTCGAAGCTAAATCAATAACAAATAATGGCGGTTTTATACAAATGAACCAGCGGTTGCATGATAGGATACGATTACATCAACGAGTAGGTACGTGCCGACCGATATTTATATTCATGGGACATTTGAATATTATAAAGTATGATACCTACCTTGCATGTTTCTTACGACAACAACAATAAACAGGAAACTTAGCATACCTAGGTGCCATGTCATTGCTAGATATTATTTTCACTTGCAAATGAGAGGTGTGACAAGATAAGGTTTAAATCATAATCATTTATCCGTCTGCGGCGAAGCAAAAAGGAAAGCGAAGTTTTTTTTGGATTTGAGAAAATGATAGCCTATGTTTTTTCTCAGGAATTAAGTTGTCTGTATTCTCCATAATTATTATAAAATTCAATAAAATCGGTTAAGTACTTTCTTTTAGAAAAAGGAGCGTAAACAGACTATAATTTTCTGATGTCATGCTCAAACACTAGATAAATATTAAATTGTACCTCATCTAAAGTAGAAATTGTGTGACAGTTAACTCAAAACATAGCAAAAGGTAAACCGCAATACCACAAAACATTAACAAACAAACAATAGGACTCGAATATTTACTAAACATGACAAAGCCTTTGAAGTCTTTGAATCGCGCTTTATTTTACCACTGATTTTTGGTGGTTTTGATATAAAAGAAATTATAAGTACATGGCTAATTCTTTGCATAACAACGGCCAGAGTGATAAAGATTAAGTAAATATTTTTCATTGCGCTTATCACGTGGGTTCACCCCACACGTAGGCACTTGTTGATCTTTATGCTTTAGCTGTAAGATAACGCTTTGTTTTCACTTCAGTAGGTACCTAAGTGTGTTATGTTTTATTAATATAATTACGTCACTAAAGTTATCAGATTATAGTTAGTTTGGAAGCTAATCAAAGGCTAAAACAAATATGTTGTGCCGAAGACCCCAATGAGTTGATTAATCTTAGATAAATGCTTATTTTGCAAACTTTATCTATTAGTTCAATGCATTGTGTTCCATACATAACAACGTAGTTTTTTGAAGGTATATTTGTTACAAAAATATGTTTTTTAAGACTTGTATTATGTTTTATTCCATTCGTAGTATTACATTTACATGTTTTACGAATTAGATTTCCATTTATTAGAGCCATGTAAACAACAGTAGCTTGGGTAGGTATATAAATCTTTGCTTATCAACCGTTGAATGCTTGCCAATTTCTAGTGAAATTCCGCCCGATTTACGACACGCCTGTACGAAAATTTCTGTGTGGAAACTTTCTACCAGCAATATAACTCCCGCCTATTATAATGAAGAAATCTAATTTCGTGGAACGTACATTTAGCAAGTGCCAAGATCACACGCACTTGCCCATCGCTATTCCGAGCTTCTGTCTTTAACCTCTAAATATACTTGCTGCCCACAGTCATGTGTTCCGGCGAGGGAGTGCGCTAACCAACCGCTCCGATTGGCCCTCGGTCGTGACGACACCGCCCAGTTCAATTGTTTTTGAACGTAGTGTTTTTCATCATTCACAACGTTATCGCGATAACGCTAAACTCATGTCCTTAGTATAAAAGCGGAAAGCAAAGCGTTACTAGTTCCAGTGCGTTATAATTACAATTTGCGTTCCATTCGCTTTGCCACTTTGAATTGCCGCGCTCGAGTGCCAAGCGCATCGGTTGTGATATAAATATAATCTGCAGCACCTGCATTTGTAATACGTTACATTAGTATTGAACAAACTTTTATATACAATCAACAAATCATGTTTAGAAAGAGGAATATGGTCGCTCAAGTCAATAACCTTTTCTCGTGAGTGTCATGGAATGTTTTCGATAACACGGATTTTTACCGGAACACAAATTAAATGTGGTATTTTTGTTTCCAGAGATTTCGAGCCATTTGCAGCATCTCCGCCAGCTCCCGAAGATTCTTTCTTCTACATTCGTTATCCAAAGACGGACGCGTTGTTTGGCAAGCAGAAGGTGGATCAGGCCCTCGCATCGTTCGGCGAACAGAGCAAGGAGGTGACCGCTGCTACCGTGTACAACGCAGTCAAGGAGAAAGATTGGTCGAAACACACCAAGCCTTGCCAAGATGTGCTGCACGGCATCGCGCCAATCAATACAGCCGGTAATATTCACATACTTATTTATTGCTCTGCATTCTGAAATTTATGTGTATTTCATGCTATTTGTAGAGAAAATGGAGGAGTATTTGGGCGTTAGTCTATAATATATATTTGTTAATTCACCTTACAATACTTAATGCGATTGCTTAAAGGCAGCCCGCCTACCGTCAGTGTCGTCATAGTCACTAGTGAGTCATGATGATAGACGTCTATAAACTACGGAAAGTCTAGCCAGTTCACATTTGTATCATAAATTGTCTTGATTGTCAATGCAGGCAATTGATCACCTTTCAATGTCAATGCAAACTAGCATCTCGTTACATCAGATATTAGAGTTAAATAACTGTCTATCAACCAATTTACTTGTGAATACGGCCATCATTTTCCTTGTAATATGAATGTTCTTGGAATAGCGTCTAGCGTCACGTTTGTTGACCGCTGAGTGGAGTCATGGCCTTATTGATTGATGACGTTAAAGTGATTTATTTTGCTAAATTATCTGCGTAACTAGACATTTTGTTGGCAATCCATATGTTTACATACTTTCGCCAAAATATACCTACCGGTTCTTTGGCTTTGGAAAGTTAATTTACATATTCATAATTGACATTAAGATTTCATGAGAGTTCTTCTACAGTATAACACTTGTAGAACAACTCTTGACAATTTCGTCTTAAGGTCACGCTTCCCCAGAAGGACATCTTTTTTTGAATTGTATTCCTATTTAACTCATTGTCTTAGGATAGACTTGAATTTCGAAATCTCATTTAAACTGTTGTTAACAATTAGGCCTTGAATTTTAACATTAAACATGCACCTGTCTTGAGCAATCTAGACATAACAGTAGGCTCCACAACATTCTAAAACTAACAAAGCATTGTTCAATTGCAGTCAAGTCACCGACGGTCAAGCCGAAGCCGGCGGGTACGGACGACGGGTTTAAAGGCGAAGGCGCCGCCTGCGGTACCTCTGTTGTTAAGGTCAGCACAACACACACGAACATACTTATATGTAACAATCTAAAGAAATACATTAACACATTCGTCTTTATACAACAATCGTCAATTAGTCTTTATAAAAAAAAAGGGTGAAATAGTCGCCACCTGTCTATTTCTGGGGAAAATATATTATTCTCCCGAAATCTTCAAATCAAATTCGGGATTATATGTGTGCTATTGCATGAAGAATAATTTTGTTTTCACTCTGGTAATTATACTACTCACTGGAGGCACACGGAAAAATTCATAGAGGCACTAACGCAGCATAGCTTTTTGTTATGCTGACGTTATGCCTGCCTAGCTGCCTAGCTGACCAAAATTACTTATTACCGAAGTATCGGTTATCAGAGATCCGGTCGCTTTGAGGATTAATAAAACTGAAGATGTTAGTAATTGTGATTGTAGGCACCATGTTCCTAGGGTTTATCATTTTCGCCTTTTAGCCGGGTATATGAAATTTAAATAAAATGTACATTATCTGCCTAACATCGTCAATCAACGAGTGACGTATTAGATTTATCGCAGACGCAAAATAAAGTGTTTATCTCCCAAATATTATATTTGGCAGGTTGTGTAACCATTGTTATTTGAATTTTGTAAGCCGATTCGTATTTGCTATAAAACCCAAACTATTGCAAATTTTATAACGAAGTCTATCATATTTTACTAAATAAGTATTTTAAAAGTATGCAGTTGATAAAATAATCTGTTGAAATTGCTTGAATAGAATAGGATATAGTTGTTTCTAGTAAAGCTACATACAAGGGTGAAAATTATCAATTCAGCTTAGGCCCTGGTAAGGCACTTATGAACGTCGAAGAATTTACCAGTTCGGTAACTAGCCTGCTGAGAAGAAACAAGAGCAAGAAACTCAGCTGGCAGGTGCGCTCACATACCACACAATACCCGCGAATGACGATTTTCACGCTAATTAAAAATAATATACGATTCTACTCACGTTTTATCTCACGTTTTGCGATCCAGATGTTGATGATTATAATTAGGCAAAGTAACGTTAAATTTTAGTTATTTTAGTGCCAATCGTATCGTTTGAACAAGTTTCGTTCATTGGCAACGATTTTTACAAATACTGCCGGAATTCTAAAGAAAACAAAGAATATACTTTTCGTGTCATAAGAGACGCATAGTATCATACTCAGGATTCAAGGTTTCTATACAAAATTACATGAAAATTGGATCACCTTAAGAATATACCAGACACATAGACTGGCAGAATTACTTTCGCATCTTTGACAAGTATTCAATATTTATCATATGTTATGTAAATATGTAGATAGTATTATTATTGTGGAGCTAAAGTAAGTGGTCTTTGTTCCGACCCCCTGACTTCTCTTTGTTACACTCAATGTGACTGAGAGATAACGGTGTTCACGAATGGTCATGAACCTATATGATGGATCGGATGACGCTGAACGGTTATCTTAAAATATGACCTACTTGTCTTTTATACTACAATCTAGTCAACACTAAATTGTGAATAAAATTTTACGTTTTATTGCTTTGGACTTCTAGTCCGTGTACCGCGCAAATGTAATTAATTAATAAACAATGCACGCAAATGGTCAAAATTATCGGGAAAATACAAAGTAAAATTTTATATATTAGATTCGGAATTCCAACATCTTACGTACGGACAACAATTCATGCCATGCATGCTCATAACTTGTTCGTGGAGTTATTAGGAACTAATACACAAAATAAAAAAACAGCACAGGAGCACAGCTAGTATTATAAATACTTAACATAAATTACAAAATTGGTTGATATGATGTTTTATAATTTTGTTTCTCTGAAGCTGGGCGTTGTCTGACACGGCACAGTTTCAAACTGTATTCCGCACTAAGAGTTATGCCAAATAAACATTACTGTTATATTAATTGAAGTATGATGTCTAAATGCAGGTGGCTCATCAAATGATATCGTCATCGCGTGGATTTACGGTGGCATCACCTTCTGACGATGCGGAGGCGCCGCTGCCCCACGAGTACTCTCTGAACAAACGGCGCGGCAGTAAGAGTTTGCCCGCTTCGCCACTCTCCAGCCCCACCAGCCGTCGGAGACTCAACGGGAATAGGTCAGTACCCTTCACACTAGCCTTTTCCCACAACTTCGCTCGTATGGTATTCGTTTTTTAAATGTCCTATGATATTCAGCAAACTCGATTCAGCGTACCTTAAATGCGCAGTAGTCATTTTATGAGTCTGTCTGGCGCGAGACGAATAAAACATGCGCAGTTTCCCCATTATTTTCACTGCGCGCTTATAACTCGTGACGCCACCCGGCACCTGTAGTCGTTTAAACAGATCGACGTCCAGAGTTAATTTCGCATTTTATATGAGTGTATTTCTCTTTTTTCCTGCGATAGACCACTGCTACGTCCCAAAAAAGGAATTTTATATTATAGTCTGTACTCACAGTAATAATTTCGTAGCGACACACTTCTAAATACATATTTAAATGAGTAACGAATAAATAGCTTATCACTCCAAGCCTAAATCGTGAGTGCTCTCGTGAATCTTAATTTCCCTTTATCATATGGTCCGTGTCGGAGAGAGCTATTAATACATGTATGCTATCAGTCGATATAAGCATGCTATTGTTCACACCCTCTGTACAAATATGTTACATAAAATACCGTAAAAATAAGCTGCTCGAGTGCCTAAAGTGCCGAGATAATTATTATATATTGTTATCTCACTCGTGTGTAATAACACGTTGGATACTATTGTTCTCGAATAGTCAGTTGCCATGTCGAATTTTAATATTGCCTGTGTTGACATGAGCCCTGATAACAAATTGTACATATGTTTATAATAAGTTTATTTTCAAAATTGTATACCTTATTATTAGCCAAGGTTACTGTAACTTATAGTAAAAGACTATCATCTGTCTATGACCAAGCGCGCTTAGAACGAAAACATTATTATGTGGTTGTAAATGGTAATGACTTTCATTGTTCATACTTCGAAACTGTAATTTTGAACACAATTCTTCATCACTGAGTTTGTTAAGGCATACAGGCTAAACATTGGCATAAAATCTAAATTTCCAACTTAAAATCTTAGGCAGTCGTTACAGGTCAATCGGAGGCCTTAGAGAGTCCGACAACTGGTTTAACACATTCACTGCTAACATTGCATCGTCTTCGTAAATTCTCGAGCAGTTGGACGCGCAGATTGCGTCGTTAGCAGTAAACTCATCTTAGATTACAAATTTTCCTCGTAAAATGGGTTACGGAGGTCAGATGGCAGTCGGTTCGTATAAAAATCAGGTGATCAGCCACATTGGGTTAAATCTAGTGCCAACCCCAACAAAGCATGGGGTAATGTCAGGGAGATTATGATTAGCATAAACTCAAAAGTATTCAAGCTTATGACGTATATAACTGTGGTTGCAGATACTTCACATCCCCGTTTGAGCCGACGGATGACGCCAACAGTCGCTCGTGGCTCTCCATGGCTCTACTCGGTTTCAAGAAGGACCTCGCCACATCCACGTCCACTTTGGCAGAGGAAGACGCCCTTGAAGCAAGATTGCACGGTTAGTTATTATTATTATTATATACTGACGCGGAGAATTCGAAAAAAAAATTTAGAATCACTGCGTTGGGCGACGTTAGGTAAATTAATCGATTATGATAACGAACACATCTTTCGCTGCACATTGTCGCACGTCTGGTGGAAACGCAATGTTTGGAGAGGAAAAGAGGAGTTAGAAAGAGGGACGTGTGGCAGAGGGAGTGAGAGTGATTTTTCTGGGAAAATAAATCAAATAATAATGCGTTTATGATACACGTTTTAAATATACAGTGCAAGTATGAACATTTTATGTGTGGTTCATGCGAAAGGGCTGTAGTGCAGTGGAATACGTATCTGGAATATTCCAGCTATTGTCATATTTTGATTCATATGTCGATAAAGACGTATCGATAAGCATGATTGATAAAACTGTATGCCGAGTAGGAAAGTGGATATTAGATTAGATTATATTATACTTGTACTGTAAAAATAGAACAATAGCAAGAAAAGACGTAAATATGTAATACGTCAGTAACCACTCAAATGTTCCATTCGGTATTGTGATAAAATAAAACTGGTTTCGAATATGTTGAATTAAAATATGTTATTTTCCATGGCACGTGTATCTAACCTAAGTGACGATAACAATAATCATCGTATTTAATCAAACCATAGAAAATTAATGTCCGCTTTAGATACATCGTTACTATGTTATTATAGGTAACAAAAGTCAAGGCAGTACAGATTTATTGGAGACAAACACCCAATTATTTTTATCTGTCTGCGTGATTGGGGCGTGATTGTTGTTTGTAGTCTTTTTAAATGATGTGAGGAACACTAGGTGTTATCTTGCACTTTGGTTCTTGATAATATACGTAATATTGTTACTTGCGCGAGGTTTTCCATAGCATTTTATTGATACTAGTTGATATAGTAGAAAGATGAAGCTTATTATATAACATTTTTATTAAAATATAAAAAATCTATGACTGTTTTCCTATTCATTCAGGAAATTTATGTGAATATATAAGATGTAAGAAGTTAGTTAAATAATTTGATTCTTTATTATTATTGTAAGAAGTGTCATTTGAATGCGTGCAGAGGAATTAGCGGAAAAAAACAGCTGCGTTTGATCAGTGATCAGTTTGATCATATAATATGAAATCTGAATGAAAACTAACGCTAGCCGCAAACATCCAATAGTGTTGTCAATAAAGTGCATATTGACAATAATCTTGTGTGTGTACGGCCCGTATTGTGGTGCTTTTCAAGAATATTGCGAATATTGATAATAATATTGCGTGTGCGGCTAGCCTTAGGATAGTATGAGTGTTTAGTCACATTATTTTTCATGTTTGTAGGTACTCTGGCAGAATCAGTAGAGAGCTTGGGCCCCGCACCGGTCAAGGCTAAAGCTAAGGAATCGTTGTCAGCGTCACGAAAGGCAACCCCTCCGAGCGCACAAGCGCCCCAGGCGTACCGAGCCAAGCCTTCGGAACTACGCGAAATGAACTTCTGGTCGCCCACTTCCATGTGAGACATACACATGAGTTACGTATATTTTGTATTATTCCCTTTTCGCCCTCCCCCTTCAAAGGCATGGCGTAAGTAGTATGTACGATTATCGTAACTCAGTTAGGAGCTTTATCTACTAACACGTCCCGCGTGTTGACAATTGCTGTGAGCAGGCCCTTAGGGCGACACAGTTTGCAGACCATTTGAAAAACCTGGTTTGAATGGTATTCAGTATACAGGGAGTCTTGTAAAAATATTTATGTCATGTGATGTCTATGTAATTTGATCCTAATGTTGAAATGGATCGGTGTTCTTTATACACTTTTGAATGTATTTATCTCGTCTTTGATATCAAAACAATTTAAAATAGCCGTGTGGTGGCTCCGGCTGCCACCATTTCAAGTGTTGAATCTTACCGTTAGGATATTCCATTATCTTTAAGTATATCGTACGTTTTTGTCTCTATTTAAGTCTCGTTATTAAACTTATAGTCCTTAAAATAAACCGTAATTTACTGTAGTCGTTTAGGACAAGAAGAAATTTAATCGTCCCGCTTATGGGACGGAGTAATTTTACCGAATTCCCCTGTTCTATTTTTATTATGGATAGTTATATCTATAGCATAATAAAGTGAAGAGTTTGTGTGATGAAGGTACCAGTTGGATATAAAAATAAATTTAAAGCAATCATGATTTAAAATACTAAAGTTTCTTTTTTTGAAAATTATTTTTTCATATGTCTAGTACTAAACAAAAATTCATAACAATCATGTTTTGACGGGTACAATATGGAAAATTGTATTAAAGTATATTTTTGTATTTTGGCGCGAATGTAGTATTTTGATATATTATGACAAAATTTTATGGATGGATTGATATATGAAATAATAAACTGACGTGTAAAATTCATGAAATTATTATTTTTTCATTTCAAAAGTATTATTCTTGAAAGCAAATTAAAATAAATTGTCTCTTAATTATAATGTTTGTAACACCATTACATGTGTAATTTATATTTGAGCAGAAATTTTAAGATTGTATTAGTTCGTGTAATTAATCTAATATTCAAATGATAATATTTAGTTAATAAATATTATTATCCTGATGTAATGATATTTTATTTCATCCGTAATTTTAGCAATAACTAAACATTCTTAATTAAAGTTTTTGGGCGAAAACGCGCCAGCAACTCAAAATGGTTATATATCGAGCAGGGAGCCTACCATTATCGGTGTAAGCAGAGCGTATTAAGAGCTTCCGAGCTTTGACGTTTCATTTTGCCGTAAAATTAAACGTCAAAGATAAGGGAGTTTCTAATACCCGCTGATAAAACGATCATACTTGGCCCCCCCTGGTGTAGATACATACATATACGAGGTTATGGCGTCGTGCATCGATACAATACGTCAAAATACACGTTGTAGTTTTTAGCGTGTTTATGTGACTGCTAGACGTATATTTGTGAAGTATATTAAAATAAATACGTATTATTATATAAACGATTTAAAATAAATGGAAAGGCATTAGGTGGTCCTGTAAGATTACAATCACTGGCTATAAAATGGGCACGCGGTGTAACACACGCAACTATTACGCTGATTTCATTATTTTCCTGCAATTATATTTTAAATGACCCGGCAATAATTTAAGGCGCACGCATTATAATAAATCGCTCTTCAAATAAGGTTCCTATTTACAAGCAACTGCGCGCCGGACTCAGCAAATAAATGGGGTCTCACGAAAGCCTTGTTTTCTACAATTTTTCTTCCGACTTTTTAATTAGACCCGTTTCATTACTCAAATCGGATTTGTGTTTGCGCCTGTGGCTCTTAGAGCAGCCTAATTTACGCTTTGACAAAAATAAAAGTTAATTTTGGTGTGAACTTTCGAAGGACTTTTAATTTTTTGGCGACAAGGCGAACCGCACGTCCTATTGCACGTTTTAAGGTGAGGTCTGATAATAATTTACCTACATAATTTTCAATTGTCTGGAAGATGGATTACTTCCAAAGTGAAAAATGGCAGAAGATGAATCAGTACGTAGTATGTTTCGATCTACGTCAGTATGGCAATATCTGATCGCGATGTTTTGATCAGCTAGGTAGTTACTTCTGAGGCAGACTGTACACTTCCAATATTTTATGGCTTGAGTAAAATTAATGAAACAGACGTGGGGTTGATGTGAAACAGCTGCTATAGAAGTTACCTATATTTCCAGTATAAGTTGACCTCTAATTGTTAGGAAAGCCTATACAATACGAGGTTAGTTTATACTGGAAATTTATATATAGCTCGATGTGTAGCCGTGTTTACATAATATCGCGACCCCTGTCTTAGAATTTAATATCTAAGTGACGACGCGACCACGTTTCGTGGCATATTTGTCGCGAACTTTTGCCGGGTATAGGTTTGGGTGCTTTAACACATTATAATTTAATATTTAATATTAGCTTATGTCGAGGTGTAAAGGTACCCTGTCTGTTTCCCTCACCTTCGTTGGAGAGATAACTAACAAAATATATGATAAAAAAATCACAAAATAAACCCAGCTCATAAAGACTTAGGACATCAGATGTAGAAGGTGCCTTAATGGATACTGTAGCATCCACTTTACAGAATAAAGCAGTATCTTTGAGTACTGTAGGTTTCTGTACCTATTTACTGCGGTGTGCCAGGTTGCTAGTGCTCTAATGAAGCGGAGGAAAAGTAATAAAAGAGCTTTGATTTGTTCTAAGAACTGTAGGTCTAAAAAGGCCACTTTGAGAGAATCATAATGTGATCCGAATATTATTCATCATCGAAATGATAAAATGGTCACTTAGGTAAAATATTATGATTCACGAATGAGTAATATTTCGCAATTCACCTGTTTGAAGATTCCTAAAATGGTCCACAAAATATGAATTCCTTTTGTGACAGCAGAATCATAAAAAGTTAGTTAGGAACTAACATCTACAATTATTGTAATCTGTGGTCTCAGTAGCCTTCTTAGACCTACTCTTACTATTGATAAGTTGGTAACTCGCGAGTGACATTCTTGGTGTAAAAAACGCACTTAAGTACGCTAGACGCTTACGCTAGACGCTTACGCTAGACGCTTACGCTAGACTTTTCCCATTAAATTGACCCATCTATGCTAATTAGGTACTAATTATTAATTGCTTTGACGCGGTAAAGTTAGAAAAACAGTACTGATTTGTTGAATGTACATTATACATTTTCACATCTTACTTGGTTACATTACATATTGCTTTTACTTACATTTAGGCTAGTTTTCTTATTAATCAAAAGACCGAGCATATCCAGTGGAAAGCTTCGTAATACTTCCTGGTAAGTAGGTATTAATCACTTGCAGAGCGGATTACGTTGACAAATTACTGACATTACCCCACGGGCAAACCCGAACCTTCCGGAAGCGATTGCTGATCTTAATGATCTAACTACCTTAACCATTAATTGAGTAAAGAAGAGTAATCTATAGTATACCTCCCTCCCTACTCTACATACGTATCTTAATTACCTACCACTGAAATTGTTACTTTATGTTACAGCTAGCTGTGCCTTCGGTTTCACCCGCGTGGATTTAATTTAATAACCAACTTCAGAAAAAGGAGGAGGTTATCAATTCGACTGTAGGTATGTTTTAAATAAATGTAGCCTAAATTACTCCCTGTGACATCAACTATCTACCAGTGAGTTCCGTTAAAATTGTTCAAACCGTTTCAGACAGAAAAAAAATATATTTATGTATGTACTGTATATACTTACATAAGCATTTAGTTTTAGATCTTAAGTTGATTACAAACAGACGCCTCAATTGTATTCATCTGTTAACATACATAGATAGATTAAAGTAACTTGATCTGATACATTTTGACTCAGGACTTCACATATAGATACATAATCTAATTTATTTTATGATGAAATATCGATGTATGCAGGCTTTCTTGTAATGTTTTCTTTATTCCATTTAGTTAGTGTTAGTTTAGGTACCTACCCACTCGCTAGACTCCCCAAAAAGGTTTCTAATATTAAATTACAAACTGCAAAGTAACGCCAGACAGGAAATGATAAACCTGCAGGTAAATATTTAGATTGCATCTGTTTCATATGAAATTTAGATTTAATCTCAAATTGATTCGGGATGATCGGCTCAAGCAGCGGCGCGAGCAATCGAATTTCTTCCAAGTCGGGTCACGTCCGTGGTAGGTACCTTCGTAGCTACGACTAACGGTAGATCACTAAATATAAACAAACAGAAAGCCGGCTCCATACACTGGCGGACGCTTAGCTACCAATTTTGTTTTGTAGTATAGGTTTTGTTTAAATTTCGAGAAATTTGGCATCTCTGTAATTAAAAAACCCGCCTTCGAAAGACGCAATGAAATTCATCGACGAAGAAACATGTCAAACAAAACCTATACTTGAAGTACTCTGATGATTGAAGATCCTTGTACGCGCGTGTCTGATGTGTGTGCGGCGATTCTCGGCCAATATACAAGACCTACCATCTGTTACCTTAGTGTTTTGTGGGTAGATATAGGGACATTGCTTGCACCAAACATCGTTCGCCAACTTAACTATTCAAGTATATATCGGACACCTTCCTTCTACGTTTATTTCGCGTTTCGAGTAATAAAACGATTTATTTATAGCTGGGTTTTATATCTAGCGGTTTAGTAAACATTTCGGTTGCGTGTTCAGCTGTTCAGGGTTTTGTGTAGTTTAATGGCATGCCTTTGGTGCCAAAAACAAAAGTAAGTAAATAAAATAAGGCATAGCTAGATATAAATTTAATACCTATCTAGGTCTGCATACATTATGACTATCTAATACTTATCTACTGCGTATAATGTATTAGGGTGGTTCAGTCCTAAGTTGTCTATACAAAGTGAGATGATCTCTAAATTATGACCTCAAACGACATTTTGAGAATATAAAGGCTTATTGAAAATAAGCATCGATATCGTAAGGAAACTACCTGCACTCCTATGTTTTAATTAATTAATATTATGTATCATTTCTACAATTATTATATCAATTCCAAGGCCTAGAATATCGACATCCAACCGACGCAATGCAACTAAATGTATTGTATCAAATGTACCATTCTCGAAGCCGCCGCGATGCACATCAGTTAAACTGTCACTTGGCGCTATTTCTAACTTGAAACAATTTCAGAAATGAAATATTTTTATAGCCATTTCCTAGAAAGCCTTGCACCTCGGGCTAGACGGAAAGTCATTTCTTATTTATCCACTAAGAGAACACAGGGAAGGGAATCACTTTTCATTCCCAATAATAGTGTAACATATTGTAGTGTCTGTTAAACATGATGCTTTATTTTATCAATCCTTTACCTTAAATATATATTATACTTAAATGTCTATTTACATTATTTTGGATAGTTATTTTGTAGAACTGGAGCCATGCCAGCTCTTATTGCCGTGATAGTTTTACCCATATTTTGAGACAGATGTATATGACGTGAATAAGTATGTCGCTGTCGAACAGCTGAACTATCATTGCACTAAGAGCTTATGGTTAGGCCCTGACCTGTTTTGTTTTATTCATGAAATGTTTACTTATATTTTTTCGGAATAGCTAGAATTACCTACCTTGCTCACCTACTAAACTTCAACCAGTTAGCCTTAGTTGCAGACGGTCAGATAAGAGTGAAATGACAAAATCTGTGTAGAGATTGAAATTGACGATATAAGACGTGACGTAATTGACTTGAATTGAATTCAATCAAATCTCTTCTTTACTTTAAGAGCTTTGCTCTTGTCGGTGGAGCAATCGCCACTCTTGTCTCTCTTGTGCACAATTCTTCACCTCTTGATACGACACTACACCCGCTTTCTCCTTAAGTTGGTCCATGTAGCTTCTCCTTGGTCTTCCTCTTCCTCTTCGCCCTTCGATTTTTCCTTCCAGTACTAGTTGTAATAGCTTGTCGTGTCGTATCAAGTGTCCAACCATTTTTCCTCTTCTATTTTTAATTGTTCTTAGCAGTGTTCTTTTCTCATTTATCATGTCTAATACTTCCATAGGTACATACAAACCAAGAGTAAATGTCAATATTAAAGGGTGTTTCTCTAGTTATAAGGTAGGTATTCAATCGGACCTTGTCTCGAATGTAATTCTGTCAGGAGACCACGCTAATCGGCTTTCATGGAGTGAGAGTCGAATGTTTTGGTCGGGGGCATTTCAATTGTGAATCAGACAATGTTATATTTTGGTAAATTCTTCGGTTGTTTCGGACACCACAATTATCAGCATCGTTCTGTATAGGTACTTTAGTAGAACTGTATCCATGGGCTTTTATTTCTCATGTGATTTAATTTGTATTTATAAAATCTGAAATAACTTTTCAAAAATAGTATACAATTATTTTTGAAAAGAGTAATTTCAGTGAATCTTACTATGTTCTTCCCAGAAAAGCAGCCTTCCGAGTCTGGCAGTGGCATGTAGAATTCTGTATAATTATGTAATTCTGACGATTTGAAAGTACTTTGTTAAAAGTCTAATCAAATAAAGATATTTTAAGTTTTTTTTGGGTGTTAAACATACGATAATGGAAAAAAAAACAACAAAAGTAGAACGTAAAGTAGAACCATTTATCACATTTGCGTGTATATTTTTAACTGCAAAAATACTTACCCCTTATTGGCTATCCAGAGGCTTTTATCTCGAGATTTTTGAAGAAATGTACCACTGCACTTCTGCATTTATCGAGCTTATCCCAAAAGCAATAATGACTCGCACAACAGCACTATGTGTTGTGTCCACATTATAGGGTAGTCGGAGGCCTTACTATGACCACAAGTAATGCGGGTTCGTCATCTAGTACGATAGCCGGGCAGGGGGTGCCAATTCGAAATTTATTCTTTTCCGAATCGGGTAACTTTCAAAGCAAATTGTATGTCTCAAAGTAACAGTTATTTTCTTCAAACGAATTTATGCTATGAGTATATTATGATCTAGTAAACTTAAATTACAGTACCAAATCCAATAAACTGTTAATGCAAGAGACACAGGACCAAACAGGCGCGTGTGGCGCTGCCTTTGAACCGGTCAATATGGCCGGCTTATCGGCTTAGCCTGCTGATGAATTATTGAGTCCAACAACCGACCGGGTTTAAAGGGCTCTCTGTTGATTTAATTGACAGTGTATAATTGTTACCCATTATTAGAACTGTCATTAGTAGGAATTAATTTTGTCTACATAGTGTTCTTACTAAATTTCCTAATATAAATGCTTTATTGTCCCGAAGTCAAAGCACGATAGAAAGAGGTAAAAAAACGGACGGATATTATTTCTGTATTGTACACAATTAGATCGGTTATAATATGTTGTTAGCTTAATAAAATACAAGTATCTTACCAAAAATCTGTCGTAGATACCCATGTGGTAGAAAGATCCTGGACTATATATAGCTAAGCCAGCTACCGATTAAGTGTCATTTTCAGACAATCATTATTCGATTCCAAATCGTTCGGTAAATCCTTCCCCGTGTCAGCCAAATAGATACCCAGTGTAATACGGTACATAGCCGGTTATATCCGGATAACATGGCGACGTCCTGGTTGAATTACCGGCTTTGTGTGACTGATGACTCATTGTGTCGAGCTCTCGTAAACTATTATTGGAAAACCTATAGGTCTGTTGTGTGCGTAGACAGACAGATAGTTTGGTTATGAAGTGTCTTATTTGTAGCCGTAACTTGAATGAATGTAGCGTACATTGGATGTCTGCTATAGATACTACGATATCTTTTTAAGCTAAATATTAAAGACAAGAGGTGAGCCAATGCTATTCATTTACAATTATAAGAAGTTACCTTTTAGCGTATAACATTCGCCTAGTTATGTAACAATTTTGACTTTTTACATACCCGAACGCTCTATCGCATTTGATTGTTATAAAAAAGTATTTAATGCTCGTTGAAACCGAATCTACGGAATCTCAAAAGTTGTTGTACGAGTCCTTAGCATGCAGTGGTAATAAATAGTTCCCTGACTAAGTGAAGTAAATGGCAGTGAACTCACCCCGTGCGGTCAGTTCACCCGAAATGATCGCGGTTGACGCAATAGTCACGTTAATTACCCTGCGGAACCCAGCTAGAGGGAGTGATGGGCGCCGGATTATACTGACCTTTGAGATTTACGACAAATACCGAGCGATCCAAGGTTTTCAGTTTGCTTTGCTGTTCTACCAAGGGAACAAGCGACAAAGAAAGGAAAGGTAAGAGCAGGTGCTGAGGTCCCTTCAAAAACAGCTCAACATAGAATTAGAAAAATATATTTGACTCCTTTGGTTTTGGAATCCAGAAGACTTCAAGCTTTTCTGTACTGAGTAGATATTCTGGCTTTTGTTATACAGTTTAATGCGCACCAAACATTTACTTACCTTATTACTCTATATCTTCTCTTCGGAATCGTTGCCTGACTGCTAAGGATCATGACTCCTATTTAATTTTTCCACGAGCTGTGTCCATCTTCAACGATCCGGTTGGTGGATTGCGGCGTTGATAGTGCTTTATTTGTTCTGATACTTGGTCCGTCCAACGCCTAGGGCTCCAGCCTTTTGCCTTCTATTTTCCCTGTTACTACTAGACGTTCCAAGTCAGTACCTTTGCGGGCAATGTGGCCAAAGTAGGTATTGCACGATGCGCTACAGGCATATTGAGGACAGATGTTCAGTATATATTTTTATAGTAGTAGAAGTATATACTTTGTATTCATTCAATATATATTTTCATAGATCTGTTTAGCTTAGGTAAAATAAATTGAATGGTCGCAACTATGTAGGCAGTTTACAGGGTCTCTTTAGGTCGGTAAAGTTGTAACAATGCCATTATGTGCCCGAGCCTCGTCACTGCGACCGCAGACCCAAACGGATTTTTGGTTAATTCGCTTACTCTGCTCTGATTTGACAACTAAATTATTATACTAGGTTAGGATCGAAACTTGTCATGATGAATAGAACTTCATTAAATTTTAATTCAAGAATGGAAGTAGAGAAATAACGCCTCGGAAATAAAAAATATTATTCATATAACATTATTAATATTTTGTAGCAATATTAGTTTATGTATTATGTCTGACACTTTATTACTTTGAGTCTTATAAAAGTAATTCTTTATTTTTTTGCTTGTGAGCGATTTCGCACTTTTTAATATGCCAAAGTGCTCCATTGTATAAAAATATAGTGGAATAAAAAGCTCGGAGCCTAAGCCCAGTATCCAAAATACATGAAAATAAGTGTTGTAACGTAGGAATGTCGGGGTGATTGGGGTGGAATATTTAAACAAAGCCATTTAGAGGAAGGGACCTCATTTCAAAGCGTGACCACAACATTCCTCTGAGAGGTCAAATTCCTTCACGTCACATCATAATTATTTCACATTAGATTTAAAAAACGTTGTAACGCGGTTATGTACTTACGTATCTTGTACGTTTCAAAACGTTAAAATTAAAAAAGTATGTCGAAATTCCACTTTCGCCATTTGACTAATACTTATAAGCAGATTACAGTACTTACATTTGGTATGTATTTGCTGATATATAAATATTTATCTTAATAACGAATACGTAATATATTATTTCTGGGAAGGCGTAGGTATACATTAAATGCACAATTAATGTCATTTCTTTACCGTGAGTATTTCCTTTAAACAAATTTAATTGTATTATTGAATGCTAAGTAAACTGCAGAGAAAGTAATGTTGGAACGAAGATGTATATCATATTTCAGATGCTCTTAGGACAATTGTCAAGGGAGCAGCGAGCAGTATCGCGTGTACCCAGAGACATCGTAAAACAAACTTACTCTGCCATTCTAAGTAAAAATTGTGGGCTACCTGCGGTGTAAGTGCGGATGTAAGGTGAAGCTGCTTTAAACTAATAGAAAGTCTATTGTGTTCCTTGGTTATAGGCCTTTCTCGCATGATGGCAAGCGTAAAGATTATCTCTTGCATGTTTGCAAGATAGGCAAGCGTAGGTAGTGTTACTGCTATGCGTAAAGGTACATGTGCACTGACAATTTAATCCATTTTAACCATTTTGGTGCTATGCACAAAGGTTCATGTTAGCCGTGTTCCACTAATTGGAAGTTCAATCGCTCAAAATTTCAAATTGTTATCTTCGACAATTTTTACAAGTACCAAGTGAATTGTTTTTTTTTATTATTTACTAACGTTGCATACACAAACTGTGACAAAAACTATGTCCATCTGTTTTGAAATCCGTACTACAAAAAGGGGTGGAACTTTTTACGATCAAACTCTCATAACCATGTCTGAAACTCGTCACCAGGGGCCTTACCATAAGCTCTTATTGTTATCAGTTCCACTTTGTAACAGTGACAGTCTAATATACGTCATATACATTTGTCTTATAATTAGTGTTAAACTATCATGGCAATATATGGGGATATAAGCCGTTTACTTGCCAACCAAAAAGAAAAAAGAACCGTTTTAAAGACTGGCCATAGAATAGGCGAGTAATTTAATCCATGGTAGAGTATTTATTCAGTTCTAAAAATTAAAATTAGATGACAACAATATGATCCGTAGGTACAAAGTTGAATTAGGCCGGGCTCTCATGTCGCCGCGCTGATTTCCCAACAGGCCACCAATTGCCCCCACTTCCATCTCTGGCTGCACTCTACTTGATTAAACATTAATGCATAATCAGCCTTCATTACATATCATTATGATATACATTCCTTCATTATTTATACATGACCTTCATGTTTCAACTGTAAGTTACCTTTAACGTTTGAGTAAAGGGTTATTCAACTTTAAAAGAGGAATCACAATATAGCTGGATCCTGCTTAGAATCTATTACACCATACATGGATATCGTAAGCGATGAAGATATGACATTAATAAGTACCTAAAATAATTTGTAGATTAATTATACACTTACTATTTACATACCTTCGAAAATATGTTCAATGCGACTCCGAGATTCAAAAGGAATTTAAGTCCAGAAATCATAGGTATTATGTATATTATGTAGTATGTATATCCATTCACAGTATACTACTTTAGAGGTATTTGAGTTATTTGAGTTGTTTCCTGGTGTCTTAATTCCTTTGTGTTGGTATTATTACATTATATACACATTATAATACCTTAGGTAAATGTATTGCGAATGACGTTAGTTGCAAATTGAACGAATATCTTAGAAGCCAGGTCTGTAAGCCACTCGATCAATTAACTTGATATATATTGCCAGTTTCAAATACTGGTGATATAAGGTACGTTACTACGTTCGAAGTGTTCTCATCTAATAGGTGCATGTATTTGGTGGTGAATCTTGGATAAAAACTATTCAGTGCATATTTCCCACAGATATAATAAATTAATATGAATTCAGTCAGCTTTCTTATTAAACAAGCACGGGAAATTTGATTTGATTTGCACGTATCTGCACTATACATTCTGTAAATTTTTGGTAACAGTGATTAAATTATATTTTACTCCAAAGTTATTCAATGGTCTTATAATTTTTTGGGTTAAGATTAAGATTAATACTTCATTTTTATTTAGAAGTAAAAATGTATCAGTTCATATTTTTAATATTTAGTAAAACATATAAGCTCATCGAGTTCCCTCCGTGCCTCGGAGAGCACGTTAAGCCGTCGGTCCCGGTTGCCAATTTAACATCTTTGGCAATCGTTACAGGTCAGTCGGAGGCCTAAAAATAATCTGACAACTGGTTTAACCCAGATCACAGATTTTCCTCCTAAATGGGGTTGCGAAGGTCAGATGGCAGTCGCTTCGTATAAAAATCAGGTGATCAGCCACATCGGGTTAAATCAAGTGCCGGCCCCAAAAATGTATGGGAAAAGGCCAGGGAAATGTATGTATATAAGCTCATAATCGGAGCAAATACAGTTGAACCGTTAAAGGCGGGTGGCAGGGCTCGAAGCCGGCGCTCAGTTAATTTCGCCACGATGTAGATAGAGCACGGTGCCATTTGCTCCTGGCTCGTTTCCTCTCCACCTTTTAATGCTCAAATATGCTCACAAAGTAAATATCACAATAACTTTTTTATGTAAAGAGAATGCTTCAAGAAAGCTTAGTAATTTTTGAATTATTTTATAATAGTTGCTTTACCTCACGTCGCGTGTCACACAGTGGTACTTTAGGTAACAGATTTATGTTTTGTGACCAGAGGGTATAAATTTCGTTTCGAATCGGAGTACCTTTTTTTATTTTTTTTAAAAACAGTTATTTTTCCATCTGATATCTTTATCAGGGAAAATAAATGCCGCCAACTTAGATGTATAATTTTACGGGTAATTAATTGCCATGATTGATTGGCAGATTTTGATTAATTACCAAAGGGATACAGTCATAACAAAAACGACTGAGACTTTAAAACAAATTGCAAAATTTACAAATCTATATAAATTTGTAAAAGTTTATTTGAAGAATACTCCTCCAACAAAATTACTTGTAACTTATTGTCGAAGAATTTTTCTCATATTTATTTTTCTGCTGTTTCTTCTTCTGTATTAAATAAACACCTGCATAAATAATTACTTATCCTAATTAATAACCTTAACTTTAATTACCTAATAAATTAATCACATATTAAAAAAAAATTGTCTTCTCAGCCTGATTAACAGTTTGAATAATTAATAAGTAAATGATTTTTTGAAGATATTTATGTTTTCACAGTTAAAAATACTCTATTTAATATGTCCCGCTTTCGTTCTCGTCTGTATTCTGCAGGAGTCAAGCCCTAGTGGAGTTTTTCTACGCTAAGTTATTAACGTTTTTCAGCTTTCAATCATTCTCCGCCAGATTTTACGTTGGGTGATCGATTGATTTTTAATTTGTAATATTAAAATACATTTTATGCTTCTCAAAAATGTCTAAGCTTAGACGTGAATTATGAATTTACATATCGCAATATATGTTTTTAATATTTAAAGTAGACGAGATCACGAACATAAGATAATTATTTTAAGCCTAAGCCATTTTGGCAGCACATAATTCAGAAATGTATTACCTAGCTAGATTCAATAGGGTATTGTGAGGTTGGGCACGACTCTCAAGGGCACTATAACGACATGGGGCCAGGCTTTATGCCGATGTAATTAATTATCGAACTTAACAAAACCCCTTGGAAGCCTCGCGCTGGTCGTTTCAATCCTCGGACAATGGATTTGCAGGCTGCCTTGCTAATGGCATGGGGCAGCTTAGGCTTGCTACTTCTTACCGGTAAATATGGATTGGCAATCAATGTAATGAAGGCATTAATTAGTTAATTTGAGGGACATATGTTATGTTTACAATGCTGAACCTCTACAATGTAATAAATACTAATACTTACGCACAGTGCACATAGGTTTTTTTGTCGAAACTGAAAAATGTTCTTTGTTTGAAGTACAATAGAATTATTGCCACAGAATATATGAAAATCTAAGCTGATATAAAGAAAGACAAAATGAGGAAAAATACGTTTTTTTGCACTTCTAATGTCTTAACTTAAACCGCAATTATCAGTTTACTTTTATCCTGTTACCTACGCGAACGCTCTTCAGGATAATGAGAGAAATTCAGATGTAATCTTAAAAAGGCACTCTTTCCTGAAGATAAAAGCTAGGAGGACGATGGGCAGACATTAATAACAGGCAGATAATGTTTCGAGGATACTTATTTATTCCAGCTTTAAAGAACTCACTGACTTGTGTTGGTATATCTTGGAGGATAAACAAGCAATAAAATTTACATTTAATTACATTCCATCCACGGTAACTATATTACCTATCACTGATATAAAAAAAAAAAAAGGTTTAATTGTGTTAAATTGTGTGTCTCGAACTGATAAGTCTGAACTTTTTAAAGAATAAATAATTCCCAAGTGAAATGTTGTCTACAAGTACAATGTATCGGAGCATCGTTCGAGTCGCAGAAACCGGGGAAGTTTGGAAAGGCACGTCAGCCACGGTGAAGTACAACAAACCAATGAAAACTAGACTTGTTCGTTGGAAGATTTCCGTCGGGTGAAGTTGTGCCAGGAAACATTCAATGCCACCAGACCGCACTCGTCCCACCAAAAATATTTTGTCAATGCATAAAGTTTTCCGCATACAGCTGCAGTGCTATATTACATTTAAATCTGCAGTTGCTTTTCAAACCACGGTCTCGAGTTAAAATATTACGTAGATTAAACACACCGGCGTTGCCTAGATAAAATCGCCTTATGATGCCTTCAACTTTCTTGGTCTGCGGATAATGCCTCTCTGTATAAGTATTTCATGCTAATATTTCGCCGTTTATCATTCGGAAAAGTTCTTTCAGTTTATTCAAGTGCCTTCGAACTTTAACATTTTAGGCGAGATGGAAGTAAGGTCATTAAGTAAATACCCTTGGACTGGAAACTTTATAAAAGTTTTTATCCAAAATACAGAATAGTCCTTTCAAACATAATATTTTCTTTAAACCGAAGACAGTTACTTATTTGTTTCAGGAATGGTATCACTTTTATTCATATAAAAATAACTTTGATTACTGCGAGGTTCTTTAGTTTCCAATGAATATGTTGCCTTCTAAAGCAACAAAGCTCTGCAGCTATTGTAGAGCTACAGTGTCAAAAGTTCCACTTTATTAAATAAAAGCTTTCAGACCACCGGATATAGCAATAACTCAGACAGATGGTTCGAATATAGTGGGAAGTGTCAAAATCAATTTTCAGATTTACAGGTCGCTATTTTCGGTTTAGTCTGGTTTAAGTAGTTCTGGAGCTGTGCATGAATTTATAAGAATTTTAGCACAATCTACCAATTACGAATACTTATTCCTATAAGCGCTCTAAGCATCTTGGATTTGCAATGCAAATTGGAATGGAATAGTCCTTTCTCAGCTTTGATCTAAAAGTACGAAAACTGCAGTACTTATCCGTCTAGGATTCAACTTGATAAATACTGCCCTTTTTCCCATGGGAAATCCATCATGGATACGCCGACAGCTGCGAGGGCAGCGAAAGGGTTACTGGCAGAAACAGCTACTGCATGCATACATGTATTAGGCATACAATGGAAATGCAAGAACATTTCCTTAAGCTTTTCGCCCCTCTTTAAGCAATCGTCCAAAAAACATGGCCTAAATGTTTAATACTTGTACGTTCGCCCTACAGCTCTTGGTCTATTGCTGGGTCTATTTGAGGAGCAGCCGGGGCAAGCGGGCGAACGAGGTGTGCTAGTGTGCATAGCGATGGCTGTCCAGTCGCGACAGGCTAAATGCAGAGAGACTGCAACGACACCGATTTGCACTTTGCCGTGTGAATTTTTAATAGGCCAGGTTATTTCAGCGCAATATACCCTATTAGCTTGGCTTTAACACTTTGTGTCCTCGATTTGTTTTACATTTTAATGCTTTGCTTAAAACCTGGCGAAGGTGACAATTCTATTGAGATACTGGCGTACAACAGGCGATATTTTTAAATGAGGATTTCCATTTATAAACTGCACTTAGATAGATAAATTATGTTAGCAAAGTAATTTGAACTCTTTTTAGTTAGCCAAGATACATCATTTACCCAGCTTGATATGCAAGTAACTAAGCCTTCTGGATTCTTTTTTTAATTTAATTGCCATTAAACACAAAAACAATGCGAACAGTGCTATAATTTAACTGCTAAGAAAAAGTAAAAAACTAATAAGCTCTTTTTATTCTGTGTGTTTTCTTGAAATTTTGTTGATTCAATCTTTAGCAACTTGCCTAAACTACATAATATCTTTGTGATAAAAGTATTTTGTATCCACAACAATAAAGTATAATGTAGATAGACATTTAGGTAGGATAAAGGGTTCTTTACTGTATTGCTAAGTCGTTTCTATAAGGGTTAGGCCCTTGGGAATATAAGTATCGGGTCCTTTTGAGGCTTCTACTTGTGACAATAATCTATTTAAAACAATATTACACAAGAACTGTGTTGTGTTATTAGTGCCTGTCAATATTTTGGCACCTTCCTGAAAATTCTTACTTAATTGTAAGAACTTTGCCATCGAGGTTTTTTACCATAAATATATTAAAAGGTTTGCAATAACTGTATGAATTATATTACTTTAGCATTTATGTTTCTTGCCGGTTTTTCTCAGAAGGCTAGTTTCCGAACCGGTGGTAAATTCTCGACTTTCATAAGTGCCTTACCAGGGCCTAAACTGAATATTTTTTTTTCATATTCATTTTCATTTTCATTATGTTCTTGTTTAGATGGTGGAACAGAATTTTATATGACGTTTCTTATTCCTATAAGTATTTTTGTTTAATCTACTTTTAGTGTTTCATAATGTCGCTCTTTCAACATAACATTGTTTTTAGTTAATGCATTGCAATTGATCTTATCTAATAAACATTCGTTCTTAGCAAAGACAGGATCAATGGTGAGTATTAAAAAAATAGAGGAATTCCTACAAAATGGAAGAGAATAAATCAAATTAACTTTGCCTGTTACAAATTTAGGACAAACCAAACCTACGCTAACAAGAATTGACAACTCGCTGCTTACCGCGCTTTCGAAATAGCCTCCAGACTCAGAGAAAGTGATGGCACATTAGAAAAACATACTAGAGGGAAAAGGATGGAAAAAATCCCCCATTACAAACTGCAAAGCTCCCCCATTGATCACAGTAACGCGAAAAGCCTTTAAAAATCCGGCAATTTATTTAGTCGGTAACAACAGCTTACTTGGCTGGAATGTCTCGGGGAAAGCGGACGCTCTGTCCACGCTTCTTGTTTGTAGCTTTACACTTCTCATTATTTAGAAAATTTTACTTATTTCATTAAGATTAAATACATCTATAAATACCCACATCTCAAGATCACCAAGCAAACATGCAGTTAGGAAGAAAAGTGAAATAATTTTATGTGAAAATTCCGGTGGATTTAGGGCGTAAGTGTCAGATAATTATTATATACCAACCAGATTCAGAATATGTTTAATGTTATACAACACCCGCTGGATACGGAACTTCCATATGATTAACGAAACTTTGTTTGATTTCTTAATGATTCTTAAGTTTTCCTCAAACTCTGAACTAAACAAAATAAGCCATTCACATTCAAACCTTTTCTAAATAATTGGAAGTGTTAAACTTCACGAGTGAAATGCGACAGTTTCATCAATCTTGCCGAACAAAGAAACAACTATTTTAAATTGGCCCCTTGCTCGCCCCCTGTCGTCTGGTTTACAATATGGACGTTAGAAATTAACAAAGTCTTCAAGTTTCTTAATAAATTGGTCGAGAAACACGTTGTTGACGAAGCTTTGAGGTGGGGTTACTTTGTATACATGGTATTTTAACTGCTTTGGCTTCGAAAGGGTTAATGCGTTGTTTAAGTAATCAATTACCAGGCTCGTGGTACATCTTATATTATAAAATACTTCTAGAACAACTTCTTGCGTATTATATAATATAAATAGGACATAGCTGTAGGTTTGTTCTGAGTCAGTCGTAGAGAAGTATTTTTCTTAAGATATATACCCCATTGATCTGTCTCGCAGAGAGACAGTCTCAAATTACACAATTATATTTGTTGTTGAAGTTGTGTTTCTGTGGAAAGTATGATCAAGACGTTACGACATCAGCAGTAATGCCAATGAATACTAAGAACAGAGGTTTCTTTAAAGAAAAGGGCTACATTTAGTCACGCAGCAAAGAATTATCTACCGTTCCACATAATACGCCAACAAATTTAAGACCATGTTCCTTCACTTCATTATGTTCACAAAGTGATATTTAATCTTTATGCAACGCCTAAATTTTTTTCCAAGCGAAATCCATCATGGATACATTAACCGCCGCACCTATCTTAAGAAAAGTGCGGTTGACAATCAAGCGTTCATGGCTTTCATGCAGTATATCTTCAGGCAAGCTGAAATTATCATCGTTGCTTTAATATTAACGTATGCATTATGTCAGTGTAATAATGCAGTTCAAAATTGGTGTGGAATTCCATGCAATGCTTATTATGGCTTGACTCGCTTCTGTTAATTCCATAGCAAGTGAATGTTTATGTTTATTGTCCTAAGTTAATATTACGCTGGTTGAGCGCGGCGACACGGTTGGAACTAGGGATAAAGATTAGACTGTGGCGTCGACTGTTGGGTAACGGAGGGAACAATATCAACATTATCACTTTCTATGCGCTTCTCTATTGCATATGTAGTGAAAACATAAATTAAACCTGAATAAATTAAGAACTTGAAACATATGTTGTCGCCGCAATGCCTGAATAGGCAGAGGTGTACTTATTCGTACATCCATATTTCGCCAGCAACGCTTTAAAGTCCAATGTAATAGCGGCCGATCCTATTGACATTAATCGATCACTAATCGAGATTTCAGGCTGTTACTGAGAACTAAGAAATAATAAATGGAAATCCCTAATATCACTTCGACCGATCCGGGGATCGAATCCAGGACCCCGTGTTCTGAAGTAGTGCGACCACTACATCAACGGTGCAGACAGATATTGTCATCTAAAACGTAGATGTGTTCTGTAGATATACTAACCGTGATCATAGGTTTGAAAATTTGAGCAGTCTCTTCAAGCATTCTTCCTTCAAACAATTGGATATTCATATCGACGTACTTACCAAATGTTTAGTTCGCGAATAATTTGCTTAGTTTGCAACGCGAGCTAAAAGTTTGCGCAACAAGTGCCCGTTCGGAAAATAATGCTCCTTGTGACAAACATGAGTGTTATGCCAATGCTTTTACTGCATGGTAGTTTACTCAGCTGGCTTGAATCATGTGTATTATGAGGTTGCGTAGTCAATCGGGGACGGACCGTATGAATACCTCATATGATATTTCAATGTTCTCATAGTGACATATAATTAAATTCTAGTTCCATATTTTGCGCACAGTTCCCTATCTGTAACATAATATGCAGCGGTATCAACATAAATTAACTATTTGTTTGATGATAAGATTGCACAATTCAATGCTTGTTCTATTCAATTACTTTATAATGCTGCTTTTGTATACATTATTTACAGTTTTGGTGTCATCATCCTCATCGCACTGGGCTTGTGTTATTTCAATGAAGAATATTTAACTAATTTAATCAAACATTTAAAAATATTAAAACAGAATCGCGGGCAGGTGCTGGTATCCTATAATATTAGGCGTGAAATACACCTAAAATAAATCTAAATTATGGTAGTTTTCTAAGCGATTGAACACTGACATCACACCATCCATCTCCCTGGCCTTATCCCATACATTGTTGGGGTCGGCACTTGATTCAACCCGATGTGGCTGATCACCTGATTTTTATACGAAGCGACTGCCATCTGACCTTCGCAACCCCATTTAGGAGGAAAATCTGTGATCTGGGTTAAACACTGACATCACAATCAAATTTAAAATGATTATTCCAAAATTATATTTGTGTAATACAAAGAAGAACATGGACAATATATAGTCGTAATAAACTAACGTTTTGTAATCTTCAACCATATTCCATCAATAGCGGTGAGGACGATTCCAGTGGGGTTAAACACAAGTGGTTCCTTCGTCTTCAATGATCGTTCCACTTTGAAGTTCTTAAGGAATGCAGCCATTCCCATCATAGACTGTACTTCAGCAAAACGCATCCCTGGAACGATGAATATTACTAGTTAAATTTAATATTATGTTGGTTAACTCATTTAAATGTACTTAACTGGAACGCCGAAGTAAAACAAGTTACAACTTATTCAACCAACAATTAAGAGTGTATGAAAACTGTATGGATGTTTACACTAGCATGCATTCCCTCTGTCCCATGATGTTACGCATAAAGTACATTACTCACATTTTTACTTTACTAACATTTTCATCATGGCAGCATAATCATTTATATTTCTATACCAAAAGCGTTCCCAGATGTAAGCAATGGTGTTACAGCACCCACTCTCCCCCAAAGATGATTAGGTGCCAACAACAGTTACGACAGTTGTTGAGTTTTTCGCCGACTTGGGCAGTATATACACAATATTATGTCCTAAAATATATTTTCAGTGCTATGCAAGTTTCTCCCTATACAGGACTATGATAATTGTGCAAGGAAAATATTAGGTACATACATACCAATGCAATTGCGGGGTCCTGCACCGAAGGGCATGTAGACACAGGGCGGAATCTTCTTTAGATTATCAACAGAAAAGTTTTCAGGATTAAATTCATTTGGATTCGCAAAGTATTTTTGATCGTGATTTAAGCCAGCCGACGGAATGAGGATTGGAGTTCTTTTTTCTATGGTTAAATTAATATCTGGAAAAGTGTAATTTGCACCACTGATACGTATGAGTAAACCAGCGATGCTGTACTTCCTCAGAGTTTCATCCATATTCATTTTTAAATACGGCATTTCTTTGATGGATTCATTAGTTATTTTTCCATCGTAATTCTTATAGACTGTACAAATTTCTTCATACACTTTATCTTGTATATGTTGATGTAGTGCGAGTTCATAAAGTAAGAAGGACATTGTGGCAGAAGATGTTTCAAAGCCAGCTAAATAAAAAACTAAAGCTTGTGCTGCAATTAATCCATCGGTGATCTCTATCTCGGCTACTCCGGACTCCTCCTTCTTGCTGGCGCGGCCTTGTTCTCTCAAATCTATCATCATATCCATAAAATCATTTCTCAACGAAGGTTTCCCTTTTCGTTCTGATATTATATTTTTTACTAAATGTATGAAAAAATTATCAAGTTCAACATCAGATTGCAATTTTACAATATTCTTTATTCCAGGTATAAACATACTTAAAATTGTAAGTAGCCGTGATGTGAATGACGGGGTAAACACTTTATTGGCCATCTCTCTGAACACATTCCTCTGGTCAGAGTATACGTCCAGGCTCAATCCGAACGCACACGACGCAATCATATCGAGAGTATATTTAGCCATCAAGGATTTAATTTCGCAATCAATGTTTTGTTCATTTAAGTGTTCTACATGAGAAACAAATGTTTTTATACATTCATTAATTAGAGGCAACATATCTTTTAATTTTTTGGAAGTGAACGTTGGCGTAAGTTTTTGTCTCAATATCCTCCATGTCTCACCTTCAGCGGAAAATAAGTTGTCAGCGAGAGGGCCGCTGCTAGATTTCATTCCTCGGTCTTGGAAAAAGTTAAAATCTTTTATAGTCACCTGTTTAATTAATTCAGGATCATTAATTTGCAGCGCTGGAGTAAATCCTCTGTATAAGCCGACCACTTTCTCGTCTGAATATTTGTGATAAATTTGTTTACAAAGATTTTGTGCAGAGTCTTTCATAAATATCACTTTTCCAAAGTTACCAACGATCGGTAGAGGATCCGGTCCTTTGACACCTTTATTTTTCCAATATGAGTACTTTTTCTTTATAAAGGAATACCCGAGGGTAATTAATAAAGTAACGATAATGAAGAGAAACATCTTGGATCGTTCCACACGACGCGTCTACCGATGTCTCACTGAGTGCTATATGTATCTGTTCGCGAGCTGATATTCTTATCATTTTATATTTGTAACCCGAGTTATACATAACTTTATCACGTATAACCTGAGGGTTTTTGAATTAGAAGTTCTAAATGAAAGGTACTTGTAAATATGTCGTTTTATAGATTATTTATCGGATGCAAGTATTCTAAAAATAGTGAGATGACTTATCTATATAGTTTTTCATTTCATTTTCATTAATATTTACATCAGCTAAAAGCAACGAATGTAGTTAGTTCTGCTCTGCTACAGGCTTTTCCAACACTTGTTTAAATATAACACACGACGTAGTACGAGCACTATCAGCATCAGTGATTTATTTGTTATGTGGTGCAATCGGTGTGTGGGGGGAGAGATTAGTAAAGGAAAGGGAAGATCTTCTAATCAGGTGGGTTTCATGCGTTGTATATCTACATGGGCTGGCATATATGTACATATGTTACCGTCCAAACGCGATTCCAGGACATACCGATATAACCATGGCCAAACTAAGCCTCCGTCAGCCGATCCTCCCACGGCGGATTGGGTAAGACATCATCCGCTCGGGCCCGCTCCGCCGTTTCTTTGGCCTACATTATGTCGTCACAGAAAGCTACATCCCATGCCTAGGAGCTGCCGACCATGGCCCAAACGTGGGTCAGCAGAGAAATATCCCCTCCGGTATGAGCGACGAGAACACCGCGTTGGACCGCGCCGCCCCCTACACGTACTTTCCGAAACAACCGTATCCGGGCACTACCTGCACGAGTCGATAGATGAGCGACCCGTGCTGGCATAAATATTCCTTGAGGACCGGGCGCGATCGGCCTCAGGCTCCGCAGGTTGCTCCTGCCACTTTCCCAGTGCTTCCTCGCGTACTTGCTGCCACTCGCGCTTCGGTTCTTTATTTTATACTCAAACATGCCATTGCGCCATCTATAGTAAAATTTTGAATAGTATTCAATAACTTGACAGTACAGAGGAAAGTAGTGTTACCATACTAAAGCTAATAGTGTTGCGATAGTGAAGGATTTTGCGCTCATTTTAGGCGCACGTTTTTGCCAAGGAACATCGGCTGGTGGTATAATATATCAATTATATCTTTTTTAAATATAAAAACTAGCCGACCCGACAGACGGTGTCCTGTCTTACATGTATCTAAATATATATAACACAAAGGTGACTGACTGACTGACTGACATAGTGATCTATCAACGCACAGCCCAAACCACTGAACGGATCGGACTGAAATTTGGCATGCAGATAGATGTTATGACGTAGGCATCCGCTAAGAAAGGATTTTGATTAATTCTACCCCCAAGGGGATAAAATAGGGGATGAAAGTCTGTATGAAACTAAATTTACACGGGTGAAACCGGGGGGCACAACTATTTTATCAATAAAATAACTCCGACCGAGGACAGTTTATATAGTTCAAAGCGCTAAGATTAGATTAGTATTCTTAAATTTTCTAATTTTCCGCGCAATTTTCTTAATTTATTCATTCATAAGAACCATCTCCTGATAATAACGAACACAACAAAAAAAGAATTATCGAAATCGGTCCAGCTGTTCATGCGTGATGCTGGACCAAGGGAAATTAGGATTCATTTTTATATATAAGATATAGATGCGGGTGAAACCGCGGGGCTAGTAATATATATATATATATATATATATATATATATATATATATATCAATAGCACAAGCTCTGCTTAGTTTGGGACTAGACAGCGCTATAACATCTTTGTATTTTATATTATATTTGTATTTATGAATAATTAATATAGGTATTGTTGATGTTAAAAAAAAAAAAACCAAGAACTATTTAATTATTTTTGTCGGTATACTTACTATTTATTTGTATGGTGTATTTGTTAGAGGTTACAAAAGGTTCGATGCTTATTGGATGATAATCTTAGTATAAGCCTTTATTAATAAAAAAATTCTCTTTATAATATTAGTTAAGATTAAATTAGACAAAAACTAGGCAGAAGGAACTAGTATTTTGAGTTGGGGAGAATGCCTAATATGCTATTATATTAATTTTGTTTATAAATAACGGAGATTGTTAAAATGATTGCCTGATTCAATAATTTATTATTGGAAAAATATGAAAAATAGCTATGAGCAGCTCGTGGCACAGTTGCTATTGCGCATATGATTCGATCACCGAAGTAAAGCAACCAACCAACTTAACATCTTTGGCAATCGTTACAGGTCAGTCAGAGTCCTAAGAAAGTCTGATAATTGTTTTAACCCAGAATGCCGATTTTCCTCGAAAATGGGGTTACGGTGGTCAGATGGCGGTCGCTTCGTATAAAAATCAGGTGATCAGTCACATCGGGTTGAATCAAGTGCCGACCCCAAATACATGGGATAAGGCCAAGGAGATGATATGAAAAATAATAAATACAAGAAAATGTAGTACTTAACAGTTTAATACTTTTATTTATGTTATGTACATAACGCAGGACTTATAAGTAACATGAATAATATTGAAGTGTCTGTTTGTAACTCCAAATTGCACAATTTAAGTATATACGAAACTTCATAAAACAATATATTATTATTATTTTTAATATTGTTATTTAACTCTATTGGGTTCAGTTAAATTCAAATTAACTAATTTTGAGCGTGTAGTTTTAGTAAGGCTGACGATCTCTAATATAATAGTAGGTGCCCGTAATTTCAAACAAAATAGTACGTCACTTTTTTTGTGTGTTTTATCTATATTATCTTGCTTTTGTCCTTATCACTTACGTTGTGTAAAGAATAAAGCTGTCCTTTTCTTATGTCACCATGACGTCTTGTTTTTGATAGTAAACATTTGTAAAGAAAATAAACATGTAGCGGCTACTGCCGACCACTGCTCTTTAATGTGGGTAGAGGATGATGTCAATGTCAGTAGGGTGGTGGTGGTAAGGGTTGTCAAATAAACCGATTGATGTTAATTATGCGTTTAATGCACTGAAATATAATTACTATACTAACTTAGAATGTAGGTCGTTCATGTAAGCGCTTGCAATGTTGAAATGTTGTGTGTGCAGTTTTATAATACAAGACAACATGTAGAAAATAAATTCGGTTATTCATTGTGATAAGTAATTATGTAGATTTTAGGGACAAAGCTATTTATATTAATAAAGCAAAACTATTCGAACACTTTTTTACACTTTTCAAGAATTTTAATACACTGTGAGGACGGGACGCGCGGTAACGTGACCATTTTTCAAAAACGAATCCGCCATCTTTTTTTTCTTAACATTCGCGCCTTAGCTCGACCACATTCAATAATCCCACACGTCACACGTCACATGTCAAATGTCTTCGGACCGCGCGTCCGTTCCACAGACAAACAATACATGAAAGCTGTGCTACCATTTATCGTTCACAAATTATATGACTTTTATTTTCCTTTCTAAATTAATTATTATGTTTAGTCACCACACAGAACAGCATTATCTGTATCGCTTACAAAACATTCGATTCTATTATACGTACGGGACGTATTAATCTTTCATCTGCTTGACGGCGTCGACGATGACAGGTTAGAATTCTAATGCTTTGAACGCCTCGGCTTAGGCAGGCAAGTGACATATCTAGCTCTTTTAAACATATATTATGTATAGTCCAAGATCCCAGGGCCACCAGACGTCACGTATTTTCTGACGAAGGAAATGTGGACGATTGAGTAGTGTGAGTATGTACTAAGAACGCATGCCTACCTGCTAGCCAATTAGCCTTAGCCGGCCAATTTTCAGGTATCAGGTAATCAAGGTACGTAAAAACATTACTTAACTTCATGTAAATTTACCGGATTTTTTAATTTTTAGCTGTTTTTTTTTAATATTAATAATTAATTGATATGAGTAAACTGTAACAGAGTGAGAGAGAGAGAAGTCAATATATCCTAATACATGACTGACTCAGTCTCATGCGCGTAGATAATGCCCTCGCGCTCCTACCCATAGATGCATTAAAAATGAATTTAGGGGATGATTGGCCCCTTGGATCGGTCTGTCTTGTAAAAGGTTTTAAAATAATTGTCTGATGGACATATATAAAAATGGAGCATCAGAATTTACGTGAAGTTAAGTAATTATTTTGGGAGCTTTAAAGCGTCTGCAAAGCAATACGGCCGACGGAAAGTGTCTGGGAGTATTGGCGACTTAGTTTTAAGGATATTGCCTAGAAAATACGTAAAAATTAGCTTGGAGAATTTACGTGAGGTAAGTAATGTTTTTACGTACCTTTATTACCTGATACCTGAAAATTGGCCGGCTAAGCAAGCTAGCAGGTAGGCATGCGTTTTTAGTACATACTAACACTACTCAATCGTCCACATTTCCTTCGTCAGAAAATACGTGACGTCTGGTGGCCCTGGGATCTTACTCTAGTAAAATATGACGATGCTTCAAAAATTATAATACACGATGAAATATAAAAAAAAATGTGAAGGTATTTTTTATTTTATTTTTAAATTAATGTGTAGTCGATGCTCAGTAGTGTCCAGTCGATATGTGACAAAAATGTGCACTTAATAAGTCTAGACTCTATATAACCTCTAAAATATTTACGAAATTCTAAACGAAAACAAAGTTTTATATATGTACACAATTGTGGTCACGAGAAATGCTCATGGTGATTCTATTACCATATCGATTTCAAGAACGCAAATATCATGAATTTCTGCTGGCAAATTTACTTTTATGACATATAATTTATTTGCAGAATATTTTAAACATGCTTTTTAAGTGGCCTCTAATTATTAACTATCGTTTTGCTATCTTCAACCATATTCCATCAGTAGGTGTGAAGCCAAATGGAGTTGGAATGAACGTCAGTTGTTTCTTCGTCCTTAATGATGGTTCCACTTTGAAGTTCTTAAGGAATGCAGCCATTCCCATCATAGACTGTACTTCAGCAAAACGCATCCCTGGAACAATGAATATTACAATTATTTAATACTAGCTGTGCCCTGCGGTTTCACCCGCGTAGAATTAATTTGATTACCGCGGAACCCAAAACTTTCTTTATAAATAAAAAGCCCATGGTACTCCCTGTAACATTAGCTATCTGCCAGTGAAAGTCCCGTTAAAATCGGTCTAGGAGTTTCAGAGATTACTCTTTGGAAAATAACTCATTATTAGGTACCAATTCTTTGCGTTTTTATACTCGAGATAATTTCTATACGCAATGTCCTATTGGAATAAAACAAACAGTATTTTACTTCTACATGAATACCCTTGATAGCATAATGATTGATTCGGATAAGAATTAATATTATGATACACATTTAACGTAGTTTATTTTTTCAGGCGATTAATTTTTTTTTATGAACATTAAAGCGGTCATTGTGACTAAACTATGAGAGTTAGGTATATGCTCTTGCTGACTTTTTTGAAGATCTTAATAAGACCTACAAACCCGTAGTACATCATTTTGTTTTATTGTCAATACGCATAATTAGGTTTTCGATTTTACACCTTAGGTTACAAAATTGCAATTTACTTACGGACCCCTAATTTTTATGAGAATAAAATATAGCCTATAGCCTTCCTCGATAAATAGACTATCCAACACTGAAAAAATTTTAGTAATCGGACCAGTAGTTCCTTAGATTAGAGCGTTCAAACAAACAAACAAACTCTACAGCTTTATAATATTAGTATGGATGTTAGTAAACTTATTTCATTGTGAATGAACAGAAAAAACGAGTTAAAGCTTATTGAACTCAAAATTGATCTGTCATTTAATTATACTTAAAATAAAATAAATTTGAAAAATGTTTTTACACAAGAGTAGCATGTGTTTCATTCCCTTTGCCTTGCCTTCGATAGACTCGGCAAGATGAGCACACTCATGTAACATATTTTATAATATAATTTGCATTAATATAACATTTTCATCACAGCAGTGCAATTTATTTCACTAAACCTGAAGCGTTCCTAGACAGGTATCTTAAGGTCTACTTTACCCCGAAGCTGATTGGGTCTACATTTGGAGAGTTTTTTTGCCTTAAATTTCTTTTCAGAGATATATTGGTTTCTCCCCATCATAGTGAAAGGAGATATTAGGTACATACCAATGCAACTGCGAGGTCCTGAACCGAAAGGCATGGAGACACAGGGTGGAATTTTCTTTTGGTTTTTAGCAGAACAGTTCTCAGGATTAAATTCATTCGGATTGGCATAGTATTTTTGATCGTAACTTATGCCAGCTGACGGAATATAGATCAGAGTTCCTTTTTCTATTGTTAAATTCATATCCGGAAAAGTGTAATTTGCAGTACAAATTCGTACGAGTATACCACCGATGCCGTACTTCCTTATAGTTTCATCTATAGTCATTCTTAAATACGTCATTTCTTTAATAGATTCGTTAGTTATTTCTCCATCGTATTTCTTATAGACTGTACAAATTTCTTCATACACTTTATCTTGTATATGTTGATGTAGTGCGAGTTCATAAAGTAAGGAGGACATTGTGGCAGAAGATGCTTCAAAGCCAGCTAAATAAAAAACTAAAGCTTGTGCTGCAATTAATGCATCGGTGATCTCTATCTCGGCTACTCCGGACTCCTCCTTCCTGCTGGCGCGGCCTTCTTCTCTCAGATCAATCATAATGTCCATAAAATCATTTCTAAACGACGGTTTCCCTTTTCGTTCTGATATTATATTTTTAACTAAATCTATAAAGAAGTTTTCAATTTCAATATCAGATTGCAATTTTATAATATTCCTTATATCTGGTATTGTCATGCCTAAATTTGTAAGTAGCCGTGCTCCGAATGATGGGACAAACGCTTTACTGGCCATCTCTCTGAACACATTCCTCTGGTCAGAGTATACGTCCAGGCTCAATCCGAACGCACACGAGGCAATCATATCGAGAGTATATTTAGCCATCAAGGATTTAATTTCGCAATCAATCTTTTGTTCATTTAAGTGATCTACATGACTAACAAATGTATTTATACATTCATTGATTAGAGGCAACATGTCCCTTAATTTTTTTGAAGTGAACATTGGCGTCAGTTTTTGTCTCAATATCCTCCATGTCTCGCCTTCAGCGGTAAATAAGTTATCAGGGAGAGGGCCGCTGTTAAATTTCATTCCTCGGTCTTGGAAAAAGTTAAAATCTTTTATAGTCACCTGCTTTATCAATTCAGGATCATTAATTTGCAGCGCTGGAGTAAATCCTCTGTATAATCCGACCACTTTCTCTTCTGAATATTTGAGATAAATTTGTTTACAAAGATTTTTTGTGGAGTCTCTCATAAATATCACTTTTCCAAAGTTACCGACGATCGGCAGGGGATCCGGTCCTTTGACACCTTTATTTTTCCAATAAGAGTACTTTTTCTTTATGAACCAATACCCGAGGGTAATTAATAATGTAACGATACTGTAGAGGAACATCTTGGAGTGATCCACACGACGCGTGTACCGGTGTGTCACTGAGTGCAATGCTTACTTGCTGATGTTCTTATCATTTTTGTTACCTGAGTTATACGTAGCTAACTTAATTACTTATACCTACGAAAGTACAACATCAGTGTGAACTACTTTGTTAAATATAATAGGGAAATATATTGTTTAGTGCATTTATGGCATTTAATTATTTCGTTTAAGTCCAGTACTAATCGGTAATATTGACTGTTCACACAAATGTTACAGTTACTATTTCCATTGAATCCCATGTTATAACAACATGATATGCCGGAAGAAAAGGATGCTTCTCTCATGCAAATCACACGTTCACCGGTATATACACAAAACTGTTTAAAAATGTAAGTACGCAAGTATAATTTGTCTATGTAGTTGGCTCCTAAATATTGCAAAATATCTCATTACCCGTGCACAAAATACTTTTTTCGAGTGATAGGATAATAACGACGTCATCTGATGCTTTAGTATGAATCATTGTATTCATATTTAGAGTATACGTTAAGTAATAAAACAATAGGTTTACCAGAATCTCAAGGTATTAAAAAAATATTGCTATTTTTATATGGCAATATAAATTGTGATAAGTCAAAATTAATTACGACATTTCAACGCTCCTTGAAATTTATGATTTCGAAAATCTGTTGTTTCACGAATCGCGTATCAGTACGCATCCAGATTACCGACGTGTACCTGTCTGGACAAAACCAGGACCGTGACATGCAAAGAACTACCGCTGGAACAGTTCAGCATGGTGGGAAATCGGTGTAATCTATACATCTATACAGATAAATAAAATTGAAGTGTCTGTTTGTAATTCCAAAATTACTTCTTTTCACTAAATGCATATGAATACACGCTACTGAGGTTACCAGTTTAGTCAGAGAACCAAGTTTTTTCTCTGTCTGTCCGTCTGTTTGTTCCGGGTAATCTCTGAAACGGCTGGACGGATTTTAACGGGACTTTCACTGGTAGGTAGCTGATGTTTCAAGGATTAACTTAGGGTTTATTTATTAAAAATATTAGGGATCCGCGACAATAAGGATGAAACTAAATCTACGCGGGTGAAGCCGCGGGGCACAGCTAGTATAAATCTAAAGCTAGAACGCCTTTGATCCCGTATCGAGGCTTCATGACAGGAAACTTATATAAAGCAGTTGCTATCGATGGAATTGACAGACCATTCCGAGTAATCCATGGTCATCAATTCGTACTGGTCGATGATCATGCGCTCGTCCATCGAGCTTAACGAGTCAATGCTGTTCTCCGAGAATACGACATCATAAGGTAAAACTGGTGTGCTGGCTCACCTGACTTAATCACGTGTGGGAATGCTCTTTAAGCGAGCTCTTTGGATCCGTCAGCTGAATCTAAGGCATAAGTCAAAGATGATTTCATCTCTGACGTACGTCTTTACTTGACGAGAATCAAATAAAAAGTCATACAAAAGTGAAATAAAAATTAAATCCTAAACAAACAGTTTATTAAAAAAAATAGACGTATAAAACACCGGTCCCGGAGTAACATACGATCCGAGTTGGGGTCGCATGTTATCTACACTTACAACAATGTATTTGTGTATAAAACCTGAAATATATTGACGAAATCTTAAACGAAAGCTATAACTATGTACTCACTAAATGCTCATGGTGATCCTATTATGAAATCGATTTTAACTTTTATCAAACGTACTAAAAACCTTTATGACACGTGATTTATTTGCAGGATATTTTATTACATGATTTTAACAACAATTACATTTTTTTAGCTACCAATTATAAAAACTATCGTTCTGTCGTTTTGTAATCTTCACCCATATTCCATCAGTAGAAGTGACGATAAGTACAATAGGAATGAACCTTAGTTGTTTCCTCGTCTTTAATGACGGTTCTTAATTCAAGTAACTTTGAAGTTCTTAAGAAACGCAGCTGCTCCCATTATAGTCTGTATTTCAGCAAAGCGCATGCCTGAAACGATAAATATTAATGTTTTATGATATCACGATAGTGTAGCTATTTTTAATCTTGTATTATAAAAATATGCTTAAAAGAATTGTTATGTTACAAATAATCGAGTATGAGAATATAAAGATCATTTAGAAAGACGCTAGATATGTATTGCTCTACGTGACAAAACAAATTCTTTTGTACATTCCTTCATTAAAGGCCACATATGTCTTTTATTTTTTTTGTCGTGTACGTTGGTGTCAGTTTTTGTCTCAGTATCCTCCATGTCTCGCCTTCAGCGAAAAATAAGTTATCAGAGATAGGGCCGCTGCTAGTTGTTAGTCCTTGGTATTGGAAAAAGTTAAAATCTTTTATAGTCACCTGTTTTATCAACTCAGGATCATTAATTTGCAAAACTGGAGTGAATCTTCTGTATAAACCGACCACTTTCTCGTCTGAATATTTGTGATAAATTTGTTTAAAATAGATTTGTGGGGAGTCTCTCATAAACATAACTTTTCCAAAGTTACCTACGATTGGTAGGGGATCAGGTCCGTGAACACCTTTATTTTTCCAACTAGCTGTGCCCTGCGGTTTCACCCGCGTAGATTTAATTTGATTCCCGCGGAACCCTAAATGTTCTTTATAAATAAAAGTAGGCCAAGTTACTCCTTGTAACATGAGCTATCTGCCAGTTTCCACTGGCAGATAGCTCATGTTACAAGTCCCGTTAAGATCGGTCTAGCCGTTTCAGAGATTAGTCTTTGGAAAATAACTTTAAATTTATACTCGTTTAAATTTCTCAACGAAATGTCCGATTGGAATAAAACAAACAGTATTTTACTTCTACATGAATACCCTTGATAGCATAATGCTTAATTTGGATAAGAATTAATATTATGATACACATTTAACGTAGTTTCTTTCTTCAGGCGATTACATTTTTTTTATGAACATTAAAGCGGTTATTGTGACTGAACTATGAGAGTTGGATATATGCTCTCGCGGACTTTTTTGTAGATCTTAATAAGACCCACCTTAGGTTACAAAATTGCGATTTACTTACGGACCCCTAATTTTTATGAGAATAAAATATGGCCTATAGCCTTTCTCGATAAATGGACTATCCAACGCTTAAAGAATTTTTGAAATCGGATTAGTAGTTCTTGAGATTAGAGCGTTCAAACAAACAAACAAACTCTGCAGCTTTATAATATTAGTATAGATATGAGTACTTTTTCTTCATGAAGGAGAACCCGAAGCCTATGAACAACGTAATGATTGACACAATAAGGAACATCTTCGATTTTTCCACTGTCGTCTGATTGAGTGCTATTATGTAGAATATTTCTTATTTTTAATTTGTATTGTACTTAATTTCATTAAAAGTGATGTCTTTGTATTTAAATCTTTAAAAATTTTTTTTCTTGTGTCTTAACGTTACAAATCTATATTTCCGGATGTGCGGTGCTCAACCACGGTTAGTCAAAACCGTCGAAACTTGTTAACCTTGCCTCGCCAGAGGCGCGTCTTTGTCACTTTTTCAGTTATTATACATTTATGATATTATCCAGACCCAACTCGTATGTAATGTTGGCTGTTTGTTTCCATTTTTATGTCTTCTCGTGACTAGGTTTTGATGGCTGCTGCTATTTAATTTAATTTAAATTAATATAATTCCAAGAAACAAAATTTTATATTGGTCGTGTTTTTGCTGCACGCCAAATACATTATTATTTTATAACTCCAGACTGATAAAAATTAATAGTCAGATGATTATAAATTTTTAGTTAACTTGTTGATAATAATCGTGTGCACATATTTTTGTTTCGGATGTGTCACTTCAAGAGCTTTACGAGATGTAACAAAAAACACAATGTATGTAATGTCGTGTACCTAATGAGGGAATTATGCTCCTCTGCCTACAATGGTAAAATCATGGACATATAGGGTTATTGGTAGTTTGACAAACCACATATCCCTTATAGCCCTCGGTAATTATCAACCATTTTAAGTTATTGTGTTCAGAAGGTCCTAATACCGGTTTAATAGAAAAACTGTGGAAACATATTATTATGGAATTCAATTTAAGAAATGAGTCTCATAAAAAATCTCTTTTTCCCCTTATCCAAGCAACCATCAAAATGTAATTTGGTAGAAAGCGCACTCCTTGAGTAATGTATGCGAAGATGCTGCTCTGTGCTCGGCCTCACAAAATAAATACTTACTGAAAGTCAGCTCCTTCCTGCACATTGATGTTAGTAGATGCTCGTAGACATGGGCTCGTACTTACGAGGGCGTCGTCTCATGTTATTACCTTAAGGTAAATCTATCCGGATCCGCCCAATTGGGAACTGTAACTGCACCTTACAGAAGACCCTAGCCAAATTATTCTGCTTTAGAATATTGCTGAGTTCTTAAGATGGCTGAAGTGGAGTCTCAGGGCTAGTAATAGTTGTCATTATGTTTGTTACGGTAATGTGACACTTGATATTTGCAAGCGTTCAAAGTTAGTTAACTTATTCGTATGAACAAAAAATATGCGACGAGACTCGACCAATACAGAAAGCTGGCCTTTGAATGCCTTTTTATTTTGTGTCGTCGTGCTCAGCCTGTAACGAGACCCAGCGAGTACACTTTCTTATTTAGTACGTCACGACGGCCGCAGAACTACGTATTTTCAATTATGTATTTCGTAGGTAGTCGTTATTCCAGCTTTCGTTGTAACTTGTAACGTATTAGGTTGTTCAAACAATGAATACTGTTTGTTAGTTGAATACCAATACCAATCCAGAAACCAGTTCCTTGGAACATGGACTTTGGCTTTACCATAAATTTGTAGCTAATGAATTTAAATTAGCCTTAAAAAATATGATCAATGGGCGTTTCACGTCTTATTTAATTTATTTGATTTGAAGTACTTTTATTCGTTCCATGGCAGTGAGTTCGTTGACTGCTTTATAATAGGTGGGTATCATATTTAGTTCAAATAACATTTCCACAAGGAATGTCTCTACAGGCTATAATTCAGCTATTCTCGGGGGTTAGATTGAAATTGCCGGTTTCTAATCGATACTAATTCGTGGTACGTTCAGCTACTTACCGAGGGTGGTGGGTAGATGGTGAGGGGTGATGAGGTAGCAATTTATAGTGGCATTAGATTCGCATTTGTAGCCCGAGCTCGGCAGGACGTGTCGAACGGCGACCACGGAATAATTTAAATCCTATGTGATAATATTAATGCTCGGAAACTTAAGTGGCAATTTCATTTGTGGAAGGACATATCATTTCTCATACTACAATTCTCATATCACTCACTAATCCCTAAAATATGTTTGATGAAATATAAAACCTATCAATAAGATTTCACACTTACCTCCAACTCAATTTTATTTGAAACGAAAGTACTAAGTTTAGGGATTTCACGAATAAATATGCTGAAAATATTTTGATTCGTAGAAAGCAGACGTGGAAAATGATTTTATTAAATTCTATGATGCGACCCACGGTACTTTTCAGACGAAATTTAATAATCTTTATGACTTCTTGCGTGGTGGTTTGAAAAATGTTGAACATTATTGTGTTTAGTGCATTCATTATTGAAGGGATTTTAATACATAAGTACAGGTAGGTATAGCGTATAGGTAACCATATACGCATTTATTGAACAATAACTTAATTGTATATACAAGGAGCCGTACTTGACACTTCTAACTATTACTATGATTTAAAGTACCTAGTAACTTATCTTTTCGAATACTACGTTTATCCTATGCTCTAGCTAGACTTGACCTCGATAGTGCTTACTCAAAGTTGGTACGTATTAACTCTACTATGTATATCTATACATCTATACATTCATACATATACATACGTACATAAATTAAAGTTTCTGTTCAAAAAAAATGCATTAAAAATACTTTTTCTAGTAGCATACTACTAAACTACCACTTGTTTGTTTAATAACTTCGATTGTATTCTTTATTGATTGGTTGTAGGGTTGCCACAAACCATCGATTATGACCAATAATGAGACCGGTCTGTTAGACAGCGGTGGCCGGTGGCACGTGTAACGGTGTTCCGTCGGCCACTACATTGTGGTTGGCCGTCGGATATCGTCACTGGAATTGTTATGTACGTCATTGTAACCACGTGACCACGTCCATCCCGTTACCAACGTGTTTACCTATAATTAATCCCATTAAATTTGTTTACGTAACGTGCATTTCAATGTAACCTTTCTTTCCACACTTAAAAAGTGGACTCTACGTCTACGTAAGCGGTGTTGTGTTTTATATACTTTTTGTCAGGTTAATCTTGTATAAAATATACATACATTACATGTATAAAAATAAACCCCTACTTCTTCTGGTCACGCTTTAACATGTAAACGGAATATAGGGTTCGCCGAAATCGAAAACCCATGTAATTAAGTCTACGCGATAAGGCGGGGCACAGATGGTATATTATAAAAGAAGCATGGCATGTACATGATACCACTCTGTGGTAGAAATCCACAACATTGACTTATCAGTAAGGACACTCGGTAATTATGTGTATGTCACATTCGTCAGTTATTTTTATATACTATAGATTTATTATAATCATGACTAAACCACATGTATAGGTGAAATAACGCAGAGCCGGCACTAAAGAGAGGTCGTCAAAGTATCCGAAACAAAGTGTTATTGTTCATATTTTACGATGCTGGTCTTAATAAAAGCAAACAGAAGGCAACACTATCGACGGCTAGAGACAATATAAAGTGCGGGCACCTCTTGCTCTGGCGTATTTACCGGAATTTATGATTTCATTTGGTGTCGCATATTTCAACTGTGCGCCATTTTGCATCGAAACGAGCCACAACACCGTACCGGATTCACTTTGTTCTTACATAAAATCTTAATAAATTCGCATATTGTTTTTATACAGAATTTTTTAAAAGGAAGAACACATCTTTACCTGTATTAGTGATCCTGCAATATGGCCTATTACATGGGGCAAACATAACTGGCGAAATGTGGGTGTACTATAGTCTATAAGGATACTCCTGCGTAGCCCTTCAGGCAGAGGCGTCCATTGGATTTTCAGAGGGGTAGGCAAAAACAATAAGTAGGTAGGTAGGCAGGTTAAGTGCATACCTATGTGACGCGGCGTTGGTACGTACGTCTTGGTAAAGATACACATACGAACATAAACACACACGCACACGACCCGAGTGTATTCAGTCATCAGAAATTGTAACTTCTGCTTACCTGCTTATATGCAATGCACTCCACTTCCTTCAGGGAAATAGGCGGCGTCATATATATGTACTGTAGATCTTTACCATTGTCTATTAAAAGTTTTTTAAATCAGTTTTGTAGTCCTTCCAAATATGCCCAATCAGTAGTTGCTGGGAAGTATAATTATTTGACCAACTTCATACGACAATTTTTTTGTTCGTTTTGTGAGTACATAACGTTTATTATAATTAATATAAATCCGTAGTTAAAAGGATTCCGTACTTACGAGGCAGGAACATGTGCAAACTTCCCTGAACACAATAGCACGCTAATATGTTGTTTCAAGGACATTTTGCTCCTTTGAATATCCAAGTGTATTTAAACTATTTCGTTATCACAGCCGCAATCGCTTTGTCAAACTCTATTCTAAGGGCTCTACGCAAGATACAAAGTTTCTAACGCGAAGTTTGACATCAATTCGCGCGGTAACATTATACAATTATTCCAAAACGACATGTCTGTGGGCGTCTTTGGTTTACTTTGCAAATAACTCTACAGGCACAAATAAGCGTCATAAACCTTTTTCACGTCATCGGCCCTTTGCGGAGGCTACTATTGTCACATTATTCCTAGAATTATTTTATGACCTGGTCCTTCGACCATCGGGTACTCGGTAGGAAGCAACACCTACCTACCTAGCCTTTTGTCTACCTTATTAATAGTAACAACTTATTTAGAAGGCAAAACAGCAAATACCGGTAATTCTTGTTAAATTGTTGATTTATCTTAGAGCTGCTGTTGGAAATGTTTTCCAAGAATTTGACTAGTTTGCAGGTTTCCACGAAGTTATCTTCAAAGCTCAGATGAGGACATAGAATTATTTCCACTTCTCGGAAAAATCTTATGTAAAATAATAATTCCGTTGAAGGTGGAAAGTCAAGAGAGAGGTCTTAAAGTGTTGTAATTCTTTTCACACACCAAAAATATAACTTATAAAAATATAACTTTATAAAATCAAACTTTTTCTGTTTTAGATAATGCGATATATCGTTAGTCTAGCGGTCCGGTCGCAAGTGCTATATTGCGGAACACGAGCAGTGGCTGTGTGGTTTATGAAATGATCTGCAACAAACGAGTCAGTTTTCCTATAAACTACTCTGCAATCATTTGTCGTTGTATTGATGTGTATGCACCTGAGAATAAACTCCCAGTCGTGGAACCTGATAACGTACTTCTGAAGTAATTGTTCGTTGAAAGATGTGTGTCGTATGTAATACTTCTGCTGTTCTTGTACACTAAATATAAAATAAATTATTGGAATTGAAAAATATGACGACCTAAATTAAGAAAAAGCATCTCCTTAGAAATGTTATAGCCACAAGCCCTGTCGCGTTACCATGTATTCCATTGTTAATAACGCGCATAACTCTGGGATCCGTTTCAACAACTCGAGCAACCTGTTGTTAAGTTTTTAATTAAGTGCAGAGCTTGAGGTTCCTGAGCAGATTTCTTTTCACTTCTTTCTGCAGAAATTACTATTTTCTTTACCAGGAGCTTATGCAGTGTACACTTACGGAACGATAAGGTATTACTTTTTAAAGTTCCTCTTTTGTATGTGCTTTATACAGGTATTTAAAGAATTAAGCTACCTAACTGTGTGATATTTTCTTTAAAGATAGAGTACTTAATAGTTATATTATTAAATACAAGGGTTATAATCAGTCTAGCCGTTTCCAAACGTAGATGCAATAAACAGAAAGACGGACAGGCAGCAAGCAGACGGACAGACAGAGAAAAAGTTTTTTTTTTTATATGTGAGTATAGTAAATACTTTCATATACATTTTAAAAAACTGTTAATTTGGAAGTACAAGCAAATACTTCAATTTGATTTATCTGTATAGATGTAAAGATATGTTCCATTTAATTGAAGGGAGTGATGTTTATGTATACATCTGTCTTTGTCTCTCAGTTGATTAACCATCACAATAACAGTTGACTAGAACTCATACCGTTCCCATCTTCAAACAAAAGAGATCTTACTCTTGAGCAAATTGATATATTGTTATAACAGTGTAATGGTACAACTGAACGTTCATTATGTTTTTATTTCAGTTATTTCCTTTCATACGATAATAAACGTTAATTTAATGTCGTAATAAGATGTTTCCCAAATGTTCCTGTGCTCGACTACGGAATTATTAAATTTCTACCGCTTCCCATTTTTACACTCGTTTCATATTTGATTTAGTGAATACTTATAAGAGATTACATTATTCTCGTCATTATATTCTGTTTACGATACGTCATCATTATTTGAGTTATTTTTAGAGACTATTCTGGGTGGATTTATAATGCATTTTCGCAATGTTGGCACAGTTTATTCCACTCGTTGTAGGGTGGGTAACGCGCGAGTGATACCATTGGTGCTGCAAGTCTTCATGATGTAGTAGGTATCCGCTTACTATCAGGCGAGCTGTGAGCATGATTGCCAGCTTTCTAGTCGCGATTTCGGTATGGTAATTATTTTGTGTGTTTGAACGCATCGATGGACTAAACTACATAACGGATCTTGATACGGTTTTTATTAAAGTGTTAAAGAATTAAACTCTGATGGGTTTATTAAACTAGTTCTTATTATATTTATAGGGTGGGTCTCTAATCCATTATAACATCATTAGAAAAACAGAAACCCAGTCAAATATTTAACAGATTTATTTAAGTAGGTTAGATGATAAGAAAATGTAAGGCATGTATTGCACCGGATATTGGAAGGCGCACAGCCGGTAGGAAGTGACTCGCCCCATAATCGTAACTCACAGACTGCGGAAAGTGTTGCGTGTTTACTATTTATACAGCACGACCGCGACGATTGATAGCGATATAACCCTATAAATATTTTACACTCAAAACATTTGAATTCAGCTCGTAAAATTTTGAAGTACGGGCTCTCGTGTTAAATAATTTATTTGATGCTATTTTATTGATGTTCCTGAAGTTAGTTCTTTTTAAGACGTACAACATGTACAAAGTTATAAAAATATTTTTTAACTACACCCACGTTTCACCGAAGATGATTAGGTGTCAACGTGACAGATGGCGAGTCTATCACGGTCTCAGGCACAATACACACGTCTTTTGAATTACTTCTCAGATATGTAAGTTGCCTCATGACATTCTCCACCACCGTAAAGTACGTGGTGTGAAATCACTGCACATAAGTTTTTAGAAACACTCATTGGTACAGGCCTTGCTGGGATCGCTTGCGTAGCAGACGACTGTGCAAACCCCATCACGGCCACAAAAAATATTTCATTCTTATTTAATAACAGATCGCAAGAGCAATACAATATGTAATACTACAAAGGTTGTTAACAAACGCTAGCCCTCATGATATTAAGCGGTTAGTGCAGCCTATGAACGCTTATAACACTAACAGTGTCCCTCTCCATTTACTTTAATACCTACGTATTTTTTCTCTATTTATACACAAAGAGAAAATAATGTTGTAAAGGTAACATACTAACATTTTCTTAGTATTTACAAAGTTGCTAATGATATTTGAAAAAAAATTAAAAAGAAATATTTGTCTACTTTTTGTTCTAAAATATAGCACGTCGCAATAAGTACAGTAATAACACGTGTCTATAGTATTGACGTGGTTTCGTATGGGGCTGAAATATCCGGGAGTTAAGACTTTTCTTCCGTTTCCGTGGTTGGGTAACGAACTGTGCGTGAATGTGATATTTATGGACTTTTTCGTCTTCCTTTTTGCGAAAACATATTGCTTTGGGTGAATAAAGTGCTTTGGACTTGTGAACAAATGGTCCATTACATTCTACATATATATATATATATATATATATATATATATATACAGTAGAATCTAAAGTAGATAGTAGAATATATACGTACATATTTCGCCTGAGTATTATGTGTTCAAGGTATAGCTTAGCTAATAAAATAGAGATAAACATCAGCAAATCAATTTTATTTATTAGAATTTTATTGATTTAAATTGCATTCACTTTGTACTCAAAATTTACTACATAAGTAGTCTACTTATCACCTTAAGCTACGGCGTAGCACTCCCACGTAGCCATTCGTAGCACATGCTACGAAATATTCATGGAAACACTTAGATCAAGGGTTTAAAAATAAGTAGCATTTACCTACTCAAGGAATGATTCTCAAGAAACCTAGAACAAATAAATAAGTATTAACTACCTCAGCGATAAGTGGCGGGGTAAATACTGATAACAATAATAATCTTTAAGTACATACATGCATTGTTAATAAGTTTCAAATGGTATCTTGCAACATAATATCATATAGCATTTTTTTTATTGATAATGACGCTAATATACCGTATTTCACGCCTTTCATAATATATTTGTACCATACACTATCCAACACATGTGGTGTACGTAATCTTGTTATGAAGAAAAACTTTCTTAATAAGCCCGTTTTCTATTTCCCTCAACAAAGAGGAAACTATCAAATAATTACATTCCTCCTACGTTATATTAGTAATCAATAATAGCAATTACGATACACTAGCGAACGTCACGCGGTTTCACAAGTGTTGTTTCCGTTCCCGTGGGAGTACGGAGATAAAATATAGCCTATATTAATCAGCGATAATGTAGCATTCAATTGGAGATTTTTTTAGATCGGTCTAGTATTTTTTGAGCCAAATCGTTACAAACAGAAATACCTTTTTTCTTTATTTTACGATACATTACGAACTTAATTATTATTTATGGAGCCATGTAGTCACCATCTGTCACTTAGGTATTGTCCTGTGCCCCTTTGACCTTTACGGCAACGTTTGAAGATATATTTTTCCAGTTTGTTAATCGGATGTATTGGTACAAAGACTTACATTCGAAAAGACCCACATTGAAATATGTACCAATGGAATAATGAAACTCTTCCTCCTTTGAAGACCGATCAATAGGACAACGTTCCAATTTTATTTATTAATTGTGGAGATTGAAGAATGAGATTAGAGAGACGATTTTACATTGTCAATGCTTTGTAGTATCTCTGTGCGGCTGATATGTACACTATTGAACTCAAATTTATAAAAAACTAGCTCCCAAACGTAGCTTTACCTGCGTAAGATTTCCCACTTACACTTTCATACCCTTTTTCACCTTCCTTCCTTCTACAATGGAGTTTTGGAAAATCCTTTCTAAGTAATACCTCACAAAGAACCCCCCCCTCAAAATGTTATGTCACTAAGACCAACGGCTTAGGTTGTGCGTTGTAATTTTTATATATTTGCCGATGTTAAAATAACAACATCTAAGTGACTCACAACATTTTAAAAATCTTTATCTAAAAGCAAGCAAAATACATTTGTAATCATATTTCCTTTGTACATATGAATAAAGATAATTGGATATACGTCAAATTTAATAAATGTATTATTAAATTTGACGTATATCTTTGAAGAGATAGTGTATCTGAATAAACTGTTTAATTCGTTAATATAAGGTTGATATTGAACAATATCTTTTTAGGAAAAGACGGTAAGTATATTAGATTTTTTGAGTAATTACATCTTGATCCTAACTAGACTAGGAATGGATAAATAGGAACAAAGATTAAGCTTACAAGAATTGGTTATCGAAGCATATTATGAGGTCCAGGTTGCTGGTACGGCGGAGGATGAGTTTGTCCGAAATCTGGTGGCGGTGGTGGGTATTGTGGTTGCGGCTCGTAAGGCTGTGGTTGCGGGTCGTAGGGCTGTGGTTGCGGGTCGTAGGGCTGTGGTTGCGGGTCGTAGGGATATGGTTGTGGCGCGTCCACTCGGCGGTGGTAGCAGTGCGGTGCGCAGTTTGTACCACAGTAAGGGCCACAGGGCAATGCGTGAGGAGGTGGCATAGCTGTAATACGTAAAAAAATATTATTACCTAATCTAATTATTACAATGAATAAAAATACGTAGAATGAAATATTGAAGGGCAGTCTTATGTGTAAATTATTATAAATATCAAATTTATATTCACCTTATTATTGTTAAATGATTATAGATTAATGTAAAATAAGCAATAAAATGTTCCTTTGTTATTAGTAATTATACTGAGCGATAACAATGTGATCGTTATTTTTATTTGGAGTTCACCCAGTTATCTTAGCTTATCTGATAATACTATCATTTTTTGGGGATTTATTGATACGTGACTAAAACCCGTAAGCTAACATTTTTAGTAATACACTTATATTAAGAATGCGAAAGTTTGTGTGTTTGTTTCCGTTTATAGGAGCATGTGCGTGTTTCATCATTTAAAAATTCTGCGCTTCACTCTATTCCCGATAGAAATTATAGTTGCCTGCCAAGGACTTTCTCTGATGTACAGGTCTTCAGTTATTCGGATGTATATGCAGTTTTCACCGTTGGATAGATTGATTCATGAACCGGTTCACTTGCGAAAAAATCGCTAATACATAATTGTGAGAACATAATATATGAGAACATACTTAATATTATAAAGCTAAAGCTTTTGTTGATTTTGTTAATCGGTAATCTCAGGAGCTACGGGAGGAAAAATACATTTTGTGCTGTATAATTAATTTATCGAGAAAGGCTTTATCTGTAAAAATTAATCCCTATTCCCCTTGGTCAGGCCATCACGTGTGAATGGCTGGACCGATTTTAACAGGCCTTTCACTAGCAGATAGCTGATGTTTCAAGGAGTGACTTAGGCTAATAATATTAGGGTTCCGCAAAATAAAGCATGAAACTAAATCTGCGCGGGGAAAGCGCGAGGCACACCTAGTCTATACAGATAAATAAAATTGAAGTGTCTGTTTGTAATTCCTAAATAACAGCTTTTCACTAAATGCATATGAAAGTATACACGATACTGACACTAAAACGGTTGGACGGATTTTAACGGGATTTTCACTGGTAGGTTGCTGATATTTCAAGGAGTAACTTAGGCTACTTTTATTTATTAAACATATTAGGGTTCCGCGACAATAAGGACGAAACTAAATCTACGCGGTGAAACCGCGGGTCACAGCTAGTCAAGGATATACCCTTGAAGGCTCCGCTTTTCTTAAGGATAGTTCAACGTTATCGTACCAACTTATTGACCGTCATCTCTATTTTAAATTAAGACAATGCAAATTAATGTTTTGTTAAATTATTCAAAATTAATTAAAGTCTCTTATCTACATATATTCATAAAAACAAGAAATATTGACTCTTCTCTGTATAAGTCATATCTTTTTATGTTGTGCAAAAATGTATTTTATTAGCGTAATCGTGTCTTAGTTGACGTAGTTGTAACTATATAATGATTGTCTGAATATCTGAAAAGCATTAAAAGCATTTGCTTAATTTCAAATTACTCTGACTTATTTTTTTTTTGGCGTCTAGTTAACATGTACTTATTTGGTTGGTATAAAAACTACATTCGTTTTTATAAAATATATTTCTTTATTTACATTAAAACACAGATCTTCATCAAATAGTTAGATCACATTGCGTTGGTCCAGTTGCTACCTAATAAGAGTAACAGTATCAGTTATGAAACCTTTATTCCTTTTGATCAAACAAAAATACTATATCACAGTCTCAGGTTCGCTTCGGGAGATGAGGTAGTTTATCTCATCCAATGGGGTCCATGGTGATAGTGGTGCGGTGGTCCGTGATGTGGTGGAGGAGGGGGGTGATGTGGGGGTGGTGGTGGGTGATGGTGATGCGGGGGTGGTGGTGGGTAGTGATGGGGGGGTGGCGGTGGGTAGTGGTGTGGGGGTGGCGGCGGGTAGTGGTGGGGCATCCGTCCGTAGTTGTAGCAGTGAGGAGCGCAGTAGGTTCCACAATGAGGGCCGCAGGGCAGAGAGTGTGGGGGCGGCATTCCTGGTGATAACGGTGATTATAAGATACATAGAACCATATATTTTTTTTAATTCATTATAACACTTTGAAAAGTCGGAGTTAATAGATTGTAGAACATCGTTGGATATTGCAGATCAATAAAACTAGTAAATTGTAACATCTCTAGTGCCCTACAATAACGTATCACACATTTGGATACAGTATTGAATGGAAAGATAAAAAGTAAGACTAATTTCGTGATAAGTTTCTTTTTATCATTGTAGTTATTGTCTTAACTATATAATGACGCGTTGCCTTTATGTAATAGTAATACGTACTGTCAAAATGTATTCCCATTGTCTGTTGATCAAAACACTGAGAATTTGATGACCACAATAATATCAATCTAATATTCTAATTAATTTATATTCACCTTATACAATATTGGAATTCACTACAAACACTGAGTTATATTGATTATTTGCTAGTTTTAATGTTGTTCAAACCCTTTGTATGCTCAAGGGACACTGAATGATAACGAATCGATCGTTATTTTTATTTGTACCACGCTACGCTATCTGAGCTTATCAGATAATATTATGGACTGGGGATCCGTGACTGTATGGGGAAAACCGTAAGTGGGCTAATCTGTATATAATATTGCAGTCGATGACAGGCATTTTAAATTGTTGTAGCCCAGAACTTGTCTACTGTCACATTATTTTTGGTGGCAGCCATAAGAAGAGAAGAAGAGTGCATTGTAAGATCTTGTATATCTGCCTACCCATTCGATGAATACAGGCGTAAGAGTATGTATGCAGGTATGACCATTTATTCAAGTGATAAATACGCATAAGTGCAAGTATAGAATTACAGTGAAATCATCCACCAGCTTTGTAGAAGGCAAAGCAAGATGTGACAGTTGAAGATGTCCAGCGCATGACGTCTGAAGTTTTACAGTATTTGTCTACATTCCTTACTCGAACTCTGCTATTCTCTTCAAAAAAGCAAAGCGTATACAAACTTTTTGAATATGTTTACGTCTTTAACGTAACAACTTATTAAAATATTCGGAATCCTCTTTCGTAGTCATATCGATCGATAGAAGCGAACACGTGGTATCTTGGTGGACTACGGCGATACTTGTGATGGAACTGAGGATGTACTATTGTAGGAAATTTGGCGTTCTATTAAATTTTTCGCCCACAAAAGTGGGGTACCTATGGGAAATATAAACATTTATAGCCGGTCGGCGAAGATTACCATATTAGGTGACCCGGTTTAGACATATTGTGTCAACGTCGACGAATTTCGTTGCTAATACAGAAATGTGTTGATCCACCATCTTTGGAATTTAACCACAAACTACCTCCGAAAAAGTATCAACACATTTTGTGTTACTCTAATTCGCAACCATATTAGTCGAATTTTAAACTATCAACTTTTTTTAAACTAATTACTAATTATTTCGTGATGATGGCACCTACGAGTTATTTCGGTCGGATCCACATGTTGATCCACCAGTATGATTTTCTTTTATTAGAAAGTTTATAACATTTCTATGGTGATATCATCATCATTCTAATGGATAAGTCAAAATCAGGTGCGATGTGGTACCATACATAGAATTCTATGCGCGGTGTTTCATTCATCAGAAGTGAGTTTAAATACGTAGACAAACTGAAGTAAATCAGCAAGTTAAAGTGGCAGTAGGCGTGGCACGTAGAGCTATCAACCAATGACCTTTTAAAGGTCGCAAGCAGCTATTAGATGCAGTCGGACAACATTCGCGTTCTTGGGATATATTTGGGTGAGGCATCTCATGGCTGATGACAATAACAATATATCCAAACCACATCTAAATTAAGAATACAGTACAATCTATACTAATCTATAAACACCTTTTACACAAACCAATACATGCACATGTATTTAAATGAAAATATCAACCTAACTTTCTGTAAAATCGGTTGATGATATGGTAGGTATTGTTCTGGATAATGAAAAAATACTGATATTAATGTCAATAAGCAATAGAAGTGTTGCGTAAGCACACACATTACATGAGTCATCGTGGATTGATCAACATTTGTATGAATCAACATGACCATGGCATGCGCTATCGAAGTATTTATCAGAACGATAAGACGGTGGTTATTCTAGGTTTATTATTATAAACTCGAGTGTTTGACTGGATTGATTGGAGAAACGACTCATTTGCTCCATTTATTTGAGTACCTAAAAGTATTTCTCTAAATAAAGATATACACCTTTGAACGGAACTTATTTTTATTATTACAACCTGCGTATCACGATCGCGGTATCTGCGTTGAAATATATGATAAGGTATGAGAAGATATACATGAATTTAGGTTACGTACACTTTAACAGTAACTAAACGAATAATAATGGCTTAATAAATTGAAAGGAACAAAGCTATTACAAAAAAAGTAACGTGCAGGGTCGTCCCTATTACATGGGGTATAAACATAACTGGCGAAATGTAGGTGTCCTCTAAACCTCAGCCCACTAAAAGCAACTCAAATTATGTTTAAAAATAGAATTAGTGAACAATACTATACTTTACGAATGACAGGACTCCTGACCCAGCAGACAAGGATTACAAGGATATAACTCCTTGTTTACAGCAGCTGTACTTTTATTTAAGAAAAAACATTAAGGTTCCGCGGGCCACCTATGAAATTAACGTCTACGCGGGTAAAACTGGGGGGCACAACTAGTAGTAGAAAATATGTTAAGATGATATATTGAATAGGAATCAGCTCTGAATATTCTAGGAATTAGAAACGTTAGGATTATCACTGTGTCGTTAGCTTCACTTTGTCCTAAAATATTGTGTACTAGTAAGCTAATTTCCCTTGCGAATTGGAATTTGTGTCGCAATTTCTCACTGTATCACATTAGTCACAACATTATATGAGAGGGAATACCACATTTAATATTAATGCCTGATATATTTTAATCGGTATTATTTACTAGCTGAGCCCTGAGCCTCGCGGTTTCACTCTCCTTAAATTTGAAATAAATTTTGGGAGTATTTTATTTTAACTTCAAACCCTTTTAGGGATAAAACTATCCAAGTAAATACAAATATGTATTTTCATTAAAATCTGTTGAAAAATGAAGACACTAAATATTTCTTAAAAAATCCTATATCTATTACAAAAATACACCTGCAAGTTTCTATGACCAGTGATTATGCTGTGCGTTGATGAAACAGTCATGGCGTATGAAGAATAAGAAGAGAGCGTAAGTGTACGAAGAATAAGATAGATAAAGTAACGTGAAAATAAAATAAGACATTAGGGTAATGCCATTCATTCGCCAAGAGATCCATTCAGACAAATACGATGCAATGCAAGCTCTAATAACGAATCATCATCCTCCTGTCCTTGTCCCATGTTATTTGGGGTCGGCGCAATGTGTAAGCCCTAATAACGAATGACATAAAGTAATTGATGATGATCTCTAGCTATAAATCTATAAAATTGTGAACAAAATATTTGTTTTCACAATAAAATTTATTTATATTTCTAAATAAAAATAAATTTTAATTAATGTACGACTTATGGACTACAAGACGGTATAACCAGAAAATAAATAAATACGTACTAGCATGTAGTTATTCTGTTTTTAATCTATGATATAACATATGTTTATTTTTATGACAAACTGTATAAAATTGGAAAGGTATGTGGGAATTAGACTCCAACTTCTCTGCTCCAATAGTTATATACCAGACTAACGAAATGACAAATCGATATTCCACTGATCATTATCGACACTTATATCAAACAGACATAAAACTTATCAATCCATTATAAACATGGACTGATATAGATATGCAAAAAGCAATATAAATACCTGGGAACGAGTCGGTGGTTTCAGTCGATATTTCGGCGGCTAATTTGTTTGTATCATTATAGGGGTAAGTGAAAATTACATCACTGTGATTAACTAAACGTATATCCACGGCACACATTGCTTAATGCGTTAAAGTCGGCAGATAAATAGATATTTTTTTTCACTATAGTACAGTCAGCGACAAAAATTTAACTACGTTGTTTAAAATGTTCAGAGCAAGTAGTCTCTTTTGAATTTCTTCTTGTTAATAATTGCTTTAAGAATACTACTTGTTTAAAGCAATCTCGTCAATCTGCTCTTTCTGAAAGGTGTATCACGTTGTATGATTATGTACAACTTATAGAGACCCAATGGCTATTTAGCTAAGACACATCTGACACCGCTTTTGGTTGCAAACAAAATTGGAGTACATAATATATGGCATTATTCTAAGGTGCTTTCAGGAGAATATTAAAAGGTTATGCTTATGGAATGGAAGTATATTTGTTTCTAATGGCAGATTGGACACTACGAGACATATTACTTATTCCCTTACACTCAGTAATTACAATATGGTGTTTGTTGGTTTTTTCTAAAGTTATAGAGTTAATGTAATGTAATTTGTTTTATTTCAGTAATGGCTCCCCCACCACCACCCGGTTCTCACGACCCACATGGCCCACCTGGCCCACCTGGAGGTCCACCCGGCCCTCAAGACCCTCACGGACCTCCCGGCCCGCACGGCCCTGGTGGCCCAGGCGGTCCTCAACCCAGATAATCTCCTTATATATAAAACATTGTTTTAAAATACATTAATAAATGGGTGCATTTATAACTTTTTTATAATGTAACGTTATTTAATTGCTCTACATGAAAGTATAAATCAGATTCCTATACAAATATGATTTTAATTTCAATACCTTTAAGTGACTTCATACTTTCATAATTTTAATGCGTATGATGATAAATCTTAGACAGCTCGTCTAAGATATAAATCAAAAGTATAGTTGCCTAAATTATGATCACCCCTGGATTTCCCAAAGGGGTAGGCAGAGTTATACTTACTATAATAGTACATCCACATTTCACTAGTTATGTTCAAGCCTTATGTAATGGGGGCGAGCCTATTTATTGCCATTAACTTGACACTAATCCAGACTCTGGCTTTTGCTTACAAAATTACAAATTAAACGCTTATTAACGCTAATTGTAAAATTCCAATAACACTATCTGAACTAAAGACCTTGTATTCCGCAGTAGCTTTGTAACGACTAGACCAACGAGGCATTCGTATCAATACACAGAAATAAAATTGAAGTGTGTTTGTAATTCCAAGATAACATACTATCACTTAATAAATGTACGGTACTTACATAAAAAGATTGTCATTCTGCCTGCTTGTTCCGGCTAATCTGTGTAACGGCTTTTAGTTAGTTAGTTAAATTGTTGAGTTCTCCGAGTTTTTAAGTGCCTCAGTTGTTATCCACTGGTCAACCAATGGTCCGGTGGTCTCACGCATTTGTGTGAGGCCACCGTACCAAAAGGAACTACTACTATACGGAGTTTATTTCAATGATACTGAATATAATTATTATATTTAAAAAGAATAAACTACTTGGCCTTAAAAGGCACCGATAAAACTCTTAACTTTTTTCCTTAAAGTCTAAATCATGGGAGATGTATAGACTTAATTTTATCAGTATAGTATATCACATTACTTTGTGACAGCGAATACATCGCGCCCATATTTAAGTTACATATTATAACACTACATAATATATCACTTGCTTTTAGTGCTACGAAGGTATCAAACAAGCGCGCAGCTCGGATGATATACGTAACTAAGTTAACGCATCCAATGGAAGTTACCTACTACCGAGGGTATAAATATTAACAAAATCATAGTCATAATGGCATAAAAATATACCATGACAACTCACACATCAAAATAAGATATGTCACGCTGACAGCTCAACCATTAAGTGACCACATATGATGTAACAAAAACGTCCAATTTATTTTAGTTTCAGTTGGTGACGTTTTTTACGAATTCCGTTGAAAATATGTATTTTTTCTTAATTTGGTGTGCAAAAAGAAATAAGAATATTGTATATGTATTGTATTGTATGTTATCCAGGGTTTGTTTTCTTATTTGCTATGAGTTTAAATCAACGTACTTCGTTAACCATATGTTTAGAATCACTTCCGACTTCCACTAAGATGATTGGGAGTCAATAATAATAGTTGACGAATCCATTGCTATCTCAGACACTATACTTACAAAATTGAATATATTCTCAGACATTATGCAGGTTATTTTACGATGTTTTCAACCGTAAAGTTCGTGGTGCATTGCTACACTTATTTTCTAGGAAACCTTATCAGTGCAGACAGGTAGGATTGAAACTTGAGCGACTGCTTCATCTGCTGATCCAACGCGGCTTATAAGTTTACAGTTTACAATACTTTTGTAGTTTGTAATTCTTTAACATTGTTTTATCAGATTTTAGTATGGTATTTCAAAGGGTCAAACTCTTAACTATTACAAATGTTATCGCTAATACTGTAATAGGCAAACCGTATAAGATTCCTTCATATGTTTATTCCTTTCTTCCTAGGGTTTACGCTGAATAAGGTTTTCAATTTAAATGTCTTATCGATGACATATTTCGTTTGAAACACAGGTTGATATCTTATTTTATATCAGCTGCTTTAGATAATGCCAACAACAATATAAGTTACTGAGTGTAGATAAGTTGATTAACTCAATATCACACTGCTGCTATTACGTCGCGTACATTGTTAAACAGTTTTGTTTATTTACGTGTTGAATTAGGTAAGTGAAAACTATAATTTAAATTTAACAACGAGTGTCTTCAACTAACGGTTTCATTGAAAACAGTTATAGTTTCTATAGGTATGCTATTTGACAAGCATTGTTACATGTGACGTGGCGAAATAGAATCTGCTTCTAGAAGTTATCCAAAGTATGTCGTAAAATAGGTTACAAAATAAATGTGTTAATGTTTATCGTAATAATATTATAATAGTAAGCCCATTAGGGTTTGGGGAACTGACCTCATCACGGAGTAGGCGAAGATAAAAGTGAACCAATATTTGAAGTGTTACTATTATCAAAAATTTTCACTCCATGCAATTAATTTCAGAAATGCCACCTCCACCGCATTTTGGCCCTCCCGGGCACCATGGCCCACCAGGCCCATTCGGCCCACCGGGTCCACATGGTATGTATCCAGTCCACAATCAGATTATATTTACCTTTACTTAAGTATATCGATCCTTCGGAAATCAAACAATATTTTGTCGGTTAATTATTGTAATAACTAATCTTATATTATAGTGGTTAAAGGTCTCATGTGAGTAGAACTGTAATAGACATTTTATGTACCAAGCTTTTTCCTTACCTATTAATAATGCCGGTTCCAAAATACACCGTAGGCGGTGTTGCCATAGTAACCACGACACGCAATACAATATCCACTTTATAAATCAATATTTTACTGTCACCGTGATAAGGTAACCACAGGCATCAATGATGCATAATATTACATACAGTCCTGGGCGACATAATCGTGCATAATGACTATAAAAACTCCCTATAGCAAAACAGGTTCTAAGATCTTAATTGAATATGATGTTATTTATATGTCGTTCTTATAACTTAAAATGTCCGTCTATCAAGTATAAGTCTCCAACTGTTCACGAACATTTTCATTAAATTGCTACTCTTACTTATTTTTATTAATTTTACTTATTACTTAATATTATAAATGCAAAGAAACTCTGTCTGTCTGCCTGTTACGCTTTCCCGTTTAAACCTCTCAACCGATTTTGATGAAAATTGGCACAGACAATCTTTAGACCCTGAGAAAGGACATAAGCTACCTTTTATTTATTAAAAATATTGGGTTTAAGCGACCATAAGGATGAAACTAAATCTAAGCGGGTGAAACCGCGGGGCACAGCTAGTTAAATAATAAACATTAAATTGACTAATAGTATAAGTACCTATAATTATGTATTTTTTATGTAACACAAAGGGATGCCACCACCTCATCATGGTCCACCTGGCTGGGATGGCCCTCCTGGTCCACCCCATCACGGCCCACCCGGCCCACCCGGACCACCCGGCCCACCCGGACCACATGGCCCACCCGGACCACATGGCCCACACCACCACGGCCCACACCACCATGGCCCTCATCATCATGGCCCTCCCCCACCCCATTTCCGATAATATTCTGTGATATTTAATAATATTATTGCAATGTTAAAAAAATAAAGGTACGAAAATACATATTATATTGATAATAAGTTCTGCATATAATGTTTTTTAATAAACTATTGAACAAAATGTTTATTGTTTACTTAAAACCTATCTATCCTAGACTGCACTGCAGCAAATATCCATTGGTGTTGAATATGAATTCCATGCTACGGTATAAACATTTACCTTTTTCTGGAATTTGAAAGAGATTACATGTCGTTCCGGGTTTTGTGTTCCAAGGAGTTCCTATGGTCGGATGCTCAGGTTTTATGTTCAAGAAAGTAAAGCAAGGGATTCTTTACAAATGGCGTGAAATTAAGTTAGTACTATAGGTAGGTAACTGTTTACCAGTGTGTGCGCTTGTTTGTCTTTGTAAAAGCATGTAACAATAAGAATGTAATAATATAAGATAAAACAAATACCCTTAATACACTTAATTTATACCCTATTCATACGTTAAACGCGTTGGAAATGCTTGAAATTATTATTTTCTGTCTGGATGATTCTCAGGTCAAATAAGAAAAACGTTGAATTTTAAATGTATATTTAATGTATACAGATAAATAAAATTGAAGTGTCTGTTTGTAATTCCAAAATAACAGTTTTTCACTAAATGCATATGAAAGTATACACGCTACTGACACTGAAAAATCAAGACTTAAGAAAAATATCAGTGTGTCCGTTCGTATGTCTGTCTGTCTGTTTGTTCCGGGTAATCTCCGAAACGGCTTGACCGATTTTAACGGGACTTTCGCTGGCACGTAGCAGCTATTTCAAGGAGTAACTTAGGCTACTTTTATTTATTAAAAATATTAGGGTTCCGCGACAATAAGTATGAAACTAAATTTTCGCGGGTGAAACCGCGGGGCACAGCTAGTCTACTATAAAACAGCGAGTGAGCACACTTCGGAGAACCTTAAATCTTTTTTAGGTAATTATTATTATTATGCGCAATCTGGTTGTCAATTGTTATATGATTTTTTCCACTAATATCGTTACACATCATTTATATGACGCACAAAACCTTCAATTCATTATGTATCATCAACAAATTTTCATCGAAAACACAATTCACTCTTTCTTAGAATAAAGTTTATCGATTTTATATTTCTTTGAGCAGTCTATCAGAAGTAAAAATTGATCAAAACCTGAATTGCAGAATTCACAATGACTTATCCTAACCAAAAATAAACCAAGTAATAAAATCCGTAAATAATTAATAGCCTTAATAATACTCTATCCTTTAAAACGATATGAGAAGTCATGGATGAAAAATTACCTATTCGATATTAAACTTGATACACTATAACTTATGCTGTACTTTCCAATTTGTTCTTTGTAACATATAATTGAAATGAAGTAACAACATGACAAACTGATATCTGCGGCTATCAAAGTATTCATAGAGCGATATGGTAAAACAATATAAATTCCGTGGATCAGATAAGTAAATTCATTCGACATCACACGACGTTTTTTATTACACTCTACTTGACAAATAAGTAAGTTATATTTTATAATAAATTTTAGCTAATTTATCCACGTGGTGGCAACTGGTTACTGTAGGTTATGAATACTAGGCCTGCGACACAAACATTCGCGCTTTTGTGTGGACCTATTATGACAACAGTGTATAGGTTGATATCATCCAACCTCCGTTAGCACAGTGCTTCTAAGTCATAAGAGCTGTTCACCCATTATAATTAAATATTAATTATTGCTTGAAATGTGCATGTTAAATAGTATCACATAATGGAATGTAACTGTATGTAGTGATTTGTAAATTTAATCAAAAAAAAATTTCGTCACCATTGTTTGGTCAAATAAATAGTTCTATCGTATATTTCTATTGTCTTGAATTGAATGCTGATGTTATTAACAATGTATAAAAAAATCAAAGCTTTTCGATATGTTTTTGACGATGTTATATATAATTTAGGAATGCCGCCACCACCGCCCCACCATCACGGCCCACACGGTCCCCCTGGCCCACCCGGTCCGCACGGCCCACCCGGTCCACACGGAGCACCTGGCCCACATGGACCACCTGGTGCACCTGGACCCCACGGCCCACCAGGCCCGCATGGCCCACACCACCATGGCCCACCACCACACTTCCGATAGTGTTCTGTGGTATTCATTATTTTTATTATAATATGAAATATGTCGGAATTACTGGTTGTTAGTATTATCCCTGCAAATAAATTATTTAAATCCCACAGTATTGAGTTTCATACCCATTACCTACTAGACAAGATATTTACTACTTTATGACTGTGGGTGGCTTTGGGAGATTGATTAAAATGTGGTTTCATAATTTGAATGTTCAGATAATTATTGATGTTCCTGGAATCTGGATATTAAATTGACACAAGTAGGATTCAGATTACACTGTCATAAGACAATAATAAAATTGAAAAGCTGTGCCAATAAGTGATTGATAATGTCGAAGGCGTAATATGTTAAAATCATGTTGGAAGTAAGGCCTCAAGGAATATAAAGAAAATTACCTGAAAACTACATTTTGAATAACTGTATGAATCTTCTTCGGCTTTCGTCATAGGTGATAAACATTTTTAAGTGTTCATAAACACTAAATAAACTAACATTGTGATTCCAAATTAACAGCTTTTCAATAAATTAATATTAAAGTTGATACTATGTTTATTTACATATTAAAAAATATATATTTTTTCTGTCAGTCTGCTTGTTCCCGCTAATACCTTTTACTAGCAGATTTCTGATGTTACAATAAGTAATTTACGCTTATCTTATTTAAAAAAATCTGGGTTCGGCTAGATAAAATCACCCGTGAAATCAAGTCTACGGAGGTGAAACCGCAGGAGACAGCTATTCTAAAATATATTCTATTGACCACCTATAGATAGGTCGGCATCCCTTCAAAGACTTCAAAATACAAAGTAAAGTAAATTATTCCCACATGTGTACACTGTCCAGTAGTGAACGATATCCACAGTTTCTAGGTTAATGGTCAGGAAAATTGCATATTGCTTCATGTCTCGTGTCCGAACTCGATACAATGTCAGCAAAAGACAAAGATATGATAATTCGTTTAGAAAGCGTAATAAAATGCTGAGTTAAGCATCTTCGTTCTTTGGATCAGAGATAATAAAATAAATAAGAAAATACAAGTTAAACGGAAAGTTTAGTGTTCTATATACTATTTGTAACAGAGTACATTATTATTATGTATTATTTATATATACAAACTAGCTTTTATTCACAAATCCGTCGGCGAAGTGATTTTTAAAGTACCCTCAGTAATTGTCAAATACAAATATCAGAAAAGGCAAGAAGTAGGCAGACGGGATGAGACACTTCTCATTTATAATTATTAATTATAGATTTAACTAGATACCGATATATTTCGAGTAAAAAAAGAATATCGTACTAAATCTACAAAATTTAATTTGAATTAAACACCAGGCTCAATTGTAGGTAAACAACGACAAGCCAAAAAATAATAAAACTAAACTACAAACAACAATCTGTTATAAGTACTACATCGGTGGTTTGTTTGAAATATCTACAAAGCAGAAAATGCCATTTACTTATTGCGCTTCGTTTACTTACAAGGTATTTAGGTTTGTCTCTACTCAGTTTTGTATTTGGAAAATGGAATTTTCCTGTTGGGGCAGAGAAGGGTGGTTCGGTATTCCCAATCTATTTAAAATAATAATCTTTGTTTGTTATTGTTGTTTTATCACTCCTACTTTTGTGCCTACTCTTCAATTGTCCATGCATAGCTTGTTGGTGATTCGGTAATGAATCATTAATAGTTCTTAGTATTTAATACAATAAACATTATGACTAAAAGCGTTTGTCCACTCATGTTTATTTATCGCATCGTGCCTATATCCGTGTGATAATGCTGACAAAAATCGTTGAGATAACGAACGATTACTAAGTAAGGTGTGTTCGTTTGTTGCACGGCCGGACCTATAAGGTACACATATCTACTTACCTTCCCAGACTGGTCCCCAAAGGGTATGCTAGGTATTACAGTGAGGGCTGTTGGTAGTATCATGATCGTTTTCCTTCACCACCAGTGTGACAATGCACTAAATTTCGTTATACTCATTGGTATTGTAGGCGACTATTCAAACCACTCCCCTATCATGGTTCAATAAATAGAATGCGTTAATTATAAAAGGGTACCTAAACCTTTAAATAACAAAATAATCAACGCAGGGAGGTTGAATCCGGGTAATAGAGAGAACTGAAATTAACGTCCACGTTGTAGAGACTCGCAGCTCCCAGCTGTTTTAAAATAGGCCTCTTTCTTATAACAAAAGAAGCCGTAAGGTCGCGACGTGCGCACAAAGTATCATCCTTCGCATGAAATATGTCTGTTTTTGTGGGTCTCCTCGAAACGGACGCTAGACTATTTCACGGATCGTTGCTTTCTAGCATTTCAAGTTATTTTTCCTTATTACTCCATGTTATAGTCCTTACTTTTCTACGTAAATTCACAGCAAATTGTTTTCACTATACAAATCATGTACCTACACATCATCCATACGTGCCTGACATGCGAGATTATTTTAAGTGGGATGTTAGCTTTGCCATCTAAGTAATAAAACTTATCTTAAAAATTAATACATCTTTACTTTTATTATAGTTCTTTTGCATCGCTTTTATATCTTAAACAAGCATGGTGAGGTCTTTGACCATAACTGGAACTCTCCACACGAACACAGAACTGCTTTTGCAAGCTGGTGGATTCAAGAACTAATGAATAATATTTCTTCGATTGTAATTTAATTAGATGGTACTCTTCATCTAAGTTCATTACAAGCGAGCCATGATAACTTAACAGTTTGTGCATTAAGCAAATAAACGGTCATAGCGTGCTTACCCTATTTATAATGAACTACCCTGAACCTTAATAAATAAGTAAATGAGTTTGAAAAAATTACAATTTCATCACATAACTTGGTATAAGTTCTTGTAAATAATGCCACAGCTTTATTACAACACGCAATGTACAACAAACTCCATCATAAAGAAGGAAACATATTTTTAGTAACAATTCAGATTAATCTACGAGAGGTTAATTGGAAAAGGAATCGGAGGAAAAATGAGGAAATTAGGTATCGCCGGTTGGTGTGCACTTATTGGCCGGAAGCCGGGGGCATCGCTTTCTTTGCTTCCATTACCGCTGGCAGGGTTTATTAGCGCTCAGATAATCGTTAAAACCTCCTAATTAGTATTTTTATAAAGCTGTAAGGTTGTTATTAAAGACGCTGATTTAATCTTACCTCGGTTTTATGTATTATGTACTGAGATATTGTTTCATCTATAAATAAATGTTCATAAAATGCTGGTTTGAGTAACATTCAGAATCAAAATTAGACTCGCGTTTTAATTTAAAGATGTCGAATTATTTGCGTGATTGGTTCGCTGGATGGCTGTGGAATTCTTAATTTGAATCCGACCTTTTAATTGATCAGCTAGACTCTGACTTTGCGTGGTTTCGCTTGTAAGCTTTTGTTTTTACTTAATTTTATTAATATACTATATGTGCCCCGCGGTTTCACCCGTGTAGATTTTAATTTCATGGTTGCCCGCGGAACCCTAATTTTTTGTTAAAATCTAAGTAGCCTAAGTTACTCCTTGTAACATTAGCTATCCGTCAGTGAAAGTCCCTTCAAAATCCGTCCAGCCGTTTCGGAGATTACCCGGAACAAACAGACAGACAGACAGACAGATAGAGAAACATTTTTAAAATTGGTTTTTCTGTGTCAGTACCGTGTATACTTTCATATGCAATTAGTGAAAAACTGTTATTTTGCAGTTACAAACAGACACTTCAATTTTATTTATCTGTATAGATGTATAGATTTTATACAGACAATCCGTTAAATTAAATGAAAAATATTCCAGTCAGGCTAGAAGTAGGTAGGTAGGTAAATAAATAAATCATGAACAGTGTAACATTACTAATTTCATTACTTTAGTACATCCTATTCGATAACTGGAGCTCACAAAGTTTGTTAAAATTCATAATAACAGTGCATGTTTTTCCTTATGAAGAGTTCAATCGGCATATTTCATTGTGTATGAACAAACATTTCAATCGAGAGGTATTCATTGAGAGTGGTTATTCGAGCGGGCGGCACATTCAGCTTTTTCACGCACTACTGGGCTCCGATCAATGGACAGCCAGGATATTAGGCCTCAACCACATATTATTGTATGGGTGACCTGATATGATATTGGATTGACTTAACATTTCCATTGCAAAAACATCTGAATACGTTAGAACTACGTATTAGAAATGATCGATCCCCGCTAAATGATGCTTGAGTGCAATTTTAATACAATTTAAATGTATGAAAAGAGTCACAATGCGGGGCTGCGACTGCGAATATCTTTTTTTATTTATAAAGTAAATAATAATTTATAATTTGTGTTTTTAGAGTAACGAAAACAATTGTTTAGTGGATATTATCTGCTTCCGCACAAAGTGAAATATTTTAGTATTCTGCTCAAACTGAAATATTTTATCTGATGTAAAGGCAGGTGAAAGTTTAATCTAACTGTCGTTCAAATGACAGTGAAGTGCGTACACTCGACTCTTATCTTGACAAGTGCGCGTGAAACTTGTGACATTTCCCTGACATTTGGACGGTACTAACTTTCAGCTGTCCTATTATTTCCAACTCTCTAATCATTTATTTATACCCAAAAAGGTGCATTCTATATCGTGTGAATCCGCTTTTATCGTCTCTTTATCTTTTTCATTTTAATAAACAAAAACACACACTCAGGTACTTAAGCCAATTATTACCTACCGATTTTTTCTCGTTTTTACTACACTATATTTTGTACTTGTCAGCAAATACATGTTTACTTTCTTATTTTTTTTCCTTAAGTAAATGAAATGGAAGTGCATATGTGGAATAAATCTGAAATGGAGGTTTTCTTGTAGCTTTATTTCAACCCTGGGTTTTCAATGGCATCCTCAGGAGACTGTACATCTAAGTTAGTTTTAAGTTAGAGCTGGCTCCGTCGCTATGTATGTGCCTCTGGTGGCACATCTGGAACTAAATTTTTGGACGACATATCCACCTTTTCACAGTAAATGTGTCTTCCAGTTGAAAGGTGAAAAATGTAGTAAGCCCGGTGTACAATAGTTCCACGTGTAAAACGATGCAACGAATACGAGATATATTTGAGATTATTCTATAGAAAGTGTACAATGTCAGCGTGAAAATATTTTATGAAAAGAGTGTCTCGCGCCGAGTATCACGTACCTTCCTCGCTTGGAAATGCACGAAATAAAACACCAAACAAAGAATACGAAACTGGACTGCAATCGTAAAGTAGCCCGCCGCCGACCTGTATGCAAATATACGGAATTTTAAATGACATCGATCCATTCGGAAATAGAAATAAGAGATGAGCTTTTCATTAGTTAGTATACGGCAATGGAAGCAACGTCAGATACGGTTTATTAATTAGTCAGGCTTGGGCTAAAATAATCACAATTAAATATTCAGATTTGGTAGTGCAGAGCCGTGTCGGCAGCGAGTGCACTGTCAGAGTTGCATTCGGCTTGTCGCTGAAACGAACATGTCTAGGCCGCGACTGGTGGTATCCAGGAATAGCGTCGAACGGGACAGGTCAAACGGAAATAAAGCAACCTGCACTCACCGAACTTTAGACATGTCTGATAGCTCTACCGGCGGCTCGTGAATAAAATGCACGCTATTTCTATTTGCCTTTTTCATTTTTCAATTTCAATCGTCCATTACTGCGATTGTCTTCTAGCATTTCTTAAATGGATGCATCTTATTTAAATTTTTATGTATTTTTAACAAAATACCCGTGTATGACACACAAAATACTTAATAATATGATCTAAGGCTTAGAAATAATTATATCCTTAGCCTTATAAATAAATAAATATAGCAAGGCCATATAATAAATGTCCTGATAAAATTACCTAATTTAATAAAGGTAAAGAAAATGGCGCCCAACGTGGGGCCGCCTACGTTTGCTTAAATTATAGCCTTGCATTATCCTCGCCCTTACCACGCCACATGTGGTCACAACCTGCATAAGCCTCATATCCTTCGAGTAGGGATGTATACTCACGTGTTTACATAGATACACGTGTTTATATAATATTGTGTGTTTACTAGGTTCATACGTTGTATGACAACCAGATACATAGCGCTGTAGTAGTAGTACATTTATTATAACATATCTGCATTTTGTATACAATTTCTAAAATAGGCCGATATGACAACTGAAAATGCATTATATACATATACCTACATGTATATATATTCTTACTATTTTCAAATTTGATACATACTTATTACTAAAATACATACATTTTCGTAATAAGTATGTATCAAATAGGAATATACAAGCGATTCCATTTTTTATGAGGTAGGAAGGGCCCAGAGACAGAAGTAGTAGCTTATACTATCGGATTGTATGTTTGTTTGCCACATGTAAGATTACAAATGATATTGGGTATTTGTATCGTTTTCTGCTTCCATTTTATCTAATGTACCAATGTGTATTGAATATTGTGTCAAAATGCGCATTTCTTGTGTTTCGTCATGTGGTAACAATTGCACAGACGATATAAATTTCTTGGCAGTGGCGGCGGGGGTTATAAGAAAATATATTATGAAAGCGAACGGTTTTATTGTGTGGCAGTAAAACGAAGGAATTTGCATCGAGAATCGAACCGACACTTGCAAATCGACGATCGTAAAATGGCCCCGCATCGGTCACCTGGACCATGAATAAAATGTAGCTTTACCTTACAAAAATTTTGGAAGACGCCTGCGGCAGTTTAATGTATAAGGGACTACGCGGGATTATGGTGGGGCGGTTAATTGCGTAACTTTATATTTATCAGTGTTTAAGGGATGTTTTTGGCCTTAATTGCAAAGTTCAAAGTTACCAATTTTTCACTGCACAAATATATAACATAATTTAATTTCACCATGATCGAAGTTGATATATTGATTACATAGGTACCTCTTTGTATTAATTTTCAGATATAAGTAAGTTTCCTCACTGTAAAGATTGCGGTGTACCATCACTGCCCTTAAGTTATTAGAAAAAAATAATCACTAGGTAGGTTGGATTGGAACTCTCACACTGCGGGCACAACACGCGCATTATTTCTGTACTTATTCTATTCTTTACCATATATGGCTCCTAGTAAGGCCTTTTTTTTATAAGCAAACAAATGCACATAGATAGTAATGTAGGTGTGTGAGCTGCAAGAGTCACGTTCGGACAATATTTGCTGTATAAAATCCAGCCTCGAGCGAGCCGGCGCTATATAATACATACTCATACACTCCTACAAAATGCACCTGGATTTTACCATCACGCAACATACTTACTACAATACTTACCTGAAAAGTGTTGAGCTACTACCTACTGAGTATATAAAGGAATATATAAATAGGAATAGGAATACTTATTGTGTGAAACGTTGAGCAAAATACAATAATTATTTTGTAAAATTAACTTGCATTTGATTGCTATCACGAACAGATTACTTATTATTCTAGATAACAATGACATAGTAGATACTTAGTAGTTTAATGATATAATAAAAGTGTGATAACGATAATGACGCATTTTATAAAAAGTGGCGCTTACCGGCATCACAAGTATATTAAGTAGTAACACTTAAAAGGTGACAAAACAGGAATTAAGGATTAACTTTGTGAGGAGTATCGATGAGCCAGTCTCAAAATTAGTACGATTGTGTATGATTTCCAGAGGATTTTCTGAAATATTCAATTGTATTGATTTATTTTTTGACGTGACTTTACCATATAATGATAGATTGCCTGCATATTTTCGAGTATGTCATGATGTTCAAAGAATGTGTAGGTACCATATCCTTGTACGGTATTAGCAAAGCACGTGGGAGCCACAACGGGAAAGTGGACGTAGCGCGGCTGGCACGAGATTCAGAAAGTAATTATGAACTCAGCACATTGCGGGCCTAATTCAGAACATGCTGTATATGAACAGTATTTTAGCAGGAATGTGGGAGTCCAGTTAATAACGCCACATTTGTTGCAAAAGCATTGATGCTTTTATACCATCATGATGCTTCATTGTTTATGCATTTTCATTATTCTTGTACTTCATATTAGCTCGTGTCTTTACGCTTTTAAACAACGAAGTGAGTTTAACAATGATTTTACGTTTATTTAAAGCATTCTCCAATCCACGACAATTTTAGGACTCCATGCTGCTACAGTAAATGGAACGATTATTATGTCCAAATAGCTATTTTAAACTGACATGCGTAGGTTGAACGAAACAAAGAAAAAGACATTTTGATTTTGAACGTTGATTGTTCTGGGGCCGGATCCATTTGATTCAGTTTTCCACACACCAATTAAGTAGGTAGGTTACATTAGTAACTTCGACACACAGTTGCCAAGTAAATAGTGTGTCTAATTAAAAAGTTTTTCCGGCAGTAACGAGAATAGATGTGTTCGTAACGTTAGATTGATGTTTGATTGGAAATACCCTCTGTTATTTACTTACCGAAACTAGTTTTGATAAAAGCAGATATTTTATTCTTATATATTTGTCTATTTACAGAAGCTACGATCTTTTGGCCTTCGATATCGTTCGGATATATTCGTATGCGGTTTGTTATCCCTCAAAATGAAAAGCATTAAAAGTAAGAAGGTTCATATAAGTAGATTTCGGTTCATTAGTGAAAATCCAAATATAATCCGCTCACTAGTTTCCGAGTAAATCGTGCATAGATAGACAAATCTGTGTATGCAGACAATGCAAATTCGTTTTTATTTCTTACACCAAGAAGGTTGAAATCTGAACAAATACTCGACCACAGGTTCGGCAAGTGTATACAAAGATATTATTTTATGTTTAAGTAAGGAGAAATCGTAAATTATACTTTACCCCGCGTTTTTACCGCAAAAACGAGACTAGGCACGTTGGTATTGTTTTTTATATGTTACCAGGGGCCAACTCTGATCGTTTAAGCAGCGCGTATGAAGAACTTCTTAGGTTTGACGTTTAATTTTTCGGTACAAAAATGAAACTTCTAAGTTCAGAAGTTTTTAATACGTGCTGCTTAAACCGATGATCGGAGGCCTTCAGGGGTCGTTACGGGGATCAAAAACATATGTATGCTATTATCTTTTACTGCCTGATAGCCTCGTTGGTTTCGTGGTCGTAAACTCTACTGCGGTACATGAGGTTTTGGATTCGATTCGATCCCTGGTGGGGTCTAAACTACCTTATGGATCTTGAGCATGCAGGAGTTGAGCTTCGATGTTTGTTGTAGTTTATAGCTTCAAACATACAAAAATATGCTCACGCCTGTATTCCCCAAAGGGGTAGGCAGAGGTGTTGTGGTAACAACACCCACATTTCACGGAAGCTGATTAAGTGCCAACGTCTCAGGCACTATGCATATGTCTTTGAATTACTTCTCAGACATAAGCAGGTTTCCTCACGATGTTTTCCTTCACCGTAAAGCACATGGTGTGAAATCATTGTGCATAAGTTTTGAGAAAAACTCATTGGTCCAGGCCCCCGGGGAATCGAACTTGCGTCGCTTGGGTAGCAGGCGACTGCTCTAACTCCAAGGTCACCACAGCTCTTAGCTAAAAAAAAACCTATTATATTTATAGTTAGCAAGGAAAAGGAAACGTTTTGTTATAGCTGTAAACCAAATGAAAAACGAGGGCGGGTCGCTAATTTTAAATAAAGAAAACTATAGGAACAATATCTCCATTTTCCTAAAGAAATACACTGCATCACGATCTTTTATTGTTGCGAGATATTTCTGCCGCCGGTTCCTTTTACTTGTACAAACAAATGCTTCATTTAATGTTAAACGTTCTTTTATGTTTCCGGCTTTTTTATTTCTATTTATAGACTTCATTAATGTACTGTTATTGAAAATTCGCACCCTGAAGTAGCTGTATGAAAATATTAATAAAATTCTAGGCATTATATAATCCTTAAGTATTTTATTTGTTGAAGGAAGTAATTAAGTTTGTTTTGTTGTTTTATTGAAATCTATATCTATACAGATAAATAAAATTGAAGTGTCTGTTTGTAATTCCAAAATAACAGCTTTTCACTAAATGCATATGAAAGAATACACGTTACTGACACTAAAAAACCAAGTTTACACATTTTTCTCTGTCAGTCTGTCTGTCTGTCTGTTTGTTTCGGGTAATCTTTGAATCGGCTGGACCGATTTTAACGGGAATTTCACTGGCAGGTAGCTGATGTGTCAAGGAGTAACTTAGACTACCTTTATTTATTAAAAATATTAGGGTTCCGCGACAATAAGGATGGAATTAAATCTACTCGAGGGAAACCGCGGGGCACAGCTAGTTGGACTAATAAGAGTTTTTACGAAAAGGTCAGACAGAAAGTGTATGAAACTATGTGTATTTTGGTTGAGTTTATACAAACAGCAGTTTATGATACTTAGGCAAGATTACTGAAAGTCCGCAAGCATAATCAGAAACTTGCATTTGATACAGTGCCATACGAACCCAAATACGTTTTTCTCATTCCCGTGGGATCTCCCCAAAATCGCAACTTCCCAGCTTATAACTTCCCATGAAATCTGCAGTAAAGTTTTGGGCTATGTAAGTTACTTTAGTTTCAAATTGATGAATCAGCTCAGTGATAACTTTTGACCGATCTCATGTTATATATAATGTACATACAAGTTACATCATAAACGATACCTACAGGGCAATGTAAATATCACATATCTAATGTTTGTTTACTCCAGATTACTTGTATGATAGAACAAATTTATCAATATTTATTTGCTTATTATTCATCTATACATACAAAATGCAAAGTCTGACTGATTGATCGAATGATTTATATATCAACACACATCCTAAGCTAGTCTTAGAGGTGTGTTCTTTGTAAGGTGCAGAAAGGGTTTTTCGAATTTCCACCCTAAGGGGGTGAAGTAGGAGATGAATTTGAATTGAATTTTTTTTAAAGAACTATTGAAAACTTTGCGCAGTTGCTATTGCGCATATGATTCGATCAGCGAAGTTAAGCAACCATACGCCTAGCCAGTAGTTGGATGGGTGACCGCCCGATATCCCTCCGTGCCTCGGAGAGCACGTTAAGCCGTCGGTCCCGGTTGCCAATTTAACATCTTTGGCAATCGTTACAGGTCAGTCGGAGGCCTAAAAATAATCTGACAACTGGTTTAACCCAGATCACAGATTTTCCTCCTAAAATGGGGTTGCGAAGGTCAGATGGCAGTCGCTTCGTATAAAAATCATGTGATCAGCCACATCGGGTTGAATCAAGTGCCGACCCCAACAATGTATGGGATAAGGCCAGGGAGATGATATTGAAAACTTTGCAAGAAAACTATATAATACATTATTAACGTCCTTATATTTACTTTTGAATCACAATTTTAAAATTGGATAAGTTGACTCACTGTATTATTATTATGCAGCTATTGAGATTGAGCTTTTGTAGACAGAAAACGTGGCATATATATATAGTGTTCTCAATTATATATATCCGCTCTTTATTACTAACTCCTAAGTACTTCAAAAATAACAAATACTACTATAATACCGAAGATATCCAAATGAGGAATAACTATTTACCGTAGTGTTTTGTTTTGAGTATGTTCGGGCGTTGCTATTCCACTTAATATAACATCCATTATTACTTAGTAAGATACATTCAATAATGAAATCCGTCTCTATTACTCAATATAATGATGGCAAAACTCGTCACACGGCGCTCGACTATCACATCACTAGATAAAGTGCTCTGCTCTTAGTCTCAATTTACTTTATGTAACGATTTTAGTATAGCTAGCTAAAATTAATTTCGAAGCTCGGAGAACTAAAATGGTTGGATGAAATCTGGTAACTACTTTCGAAAAAAGTAATTATAGAATGTTAGCATTTTCGGTCACCTAAGTCTCTTATGTGTGATAATGTACTCTTATTGCCATGTTACAATTATATTTAGCAGATTAATACTTCGTATATGAATCTGTCTCTGTCTGACAGTCAAACCATTATATTTTTATTTAAAACAGTCGGTCTGGTCTGTAGCAATTGTTTAGGGCCGAAGGAATGTCGATATATGACACCGTAACGTCTCCCTGATACATCAGTGGCGCGTGGTGCTACTTCTGCTCGAGAGATGGGAAAATATTTTAATTAAATCTAATACTGCTGGTGACGTCATTAATCATACCTGGCATAGACCACCGCAGTATAGTACAAGGTATGGTTGATATAAAAGCTGAAACTCAAACCAAAGCCTGAATAAATGTTATCCAGTAGATTTAAAATCCAATAAGTTAATTTATGTCGCGGTAGCTATTTGGGTTAAACGGAAATAATGTTATTCGTTATTTATATCGGGATGTCCATTTTAAATGCATTTAGAGCTTTATAATACATTAATTTCAGAGAGGATACAATCACGTTATTATTAAATTCAGAAAGAAAATAATATATTTTAAGAGATATTTTGTTATTAACAGCAAAACAACAGTTGGTTAAGTTTTCTTTTAGCACGAGAACGTTGAGATTGGTCGGCATACCTCTGCTTCTATTAAAAAAATGTAAGAGATTGTTCACAACGGTCTTCTTTTAACTGCGACTTAACCTAGGCCTTGTTGGTAGGGAACGAACATATTTTGCAAATGAAATAATAGTTTTTAATGTAACGATAAAGCTTAGAAATTCTGGTAGTTAGTAAGATGGTAGACCCTTGTTTTGTTCCAAATTGAATCTTATGTTTGAAAATATTGATTCCTACGTCGTAAAACTATGAGAATCTCATCGTGTTCGGCCGCGCGCATCCAAGCGGCGTGCTTCGGTCGGACGAGCAGCATCATTTGTTAAGCCTCCTTGAAAATAAGTGAATTATTGACAGCACGCGACTCTCAACCATGTGACCGTCGCCTAATTTAATTCCCTGGAACGTTGTAAAACGTGGACAGCCTCCATCGTAACTCATAACCAGGTGGTCGGATTTACGCCGAGACAATATGTTATAAAAATCCAGCCCATTCCATTTTTACGGACCCTCATGATAGGGGATTTTATTTCGTGCCCGGTTTATATTTCTTAATGTTTGTAAAGGGAGATGTGATAATTTTGATGTACCACCTTATAATAAAAAATATGAAAGGGGTTTTGTGATTATGTTTGGGTACCTTTATCAATTTGCCAATTTATCATATAATGACATATTTGATGAACATTTATTTATGTAGGCTAGTGAAAATGAACAGTCACTTTTGGGATCTAAATGGGATATTGAAATACATTAATGTTACAAAACTATTTGAAACGAAATTACCTATTACCATAACCATGGAGCATACGATTGTTGTTATTAGAAACATCAAGACCTAGGACCATAAACCTCAAATAATTTTTATATGCAAAGATCATCAAATAGAGTTATTGGTTTTAAACCTAAGAACGGACACAGCATACACACGTGATGTAACTATTTTATACAGCAATCTTTCACACATGGTACCTTTTGGACTTAAGTAGCTATCTGATTCCCAAAATATAAAAATATATCGTTTATTCACCTAACTAGATACCTACAATTTTTTTCCCACCAAGCAAAACATCCGCCTGATAGTCTAATAGCTATCATCATCATCTCCTTGGCTTATCACATATATTGTTGGGGTCGCCACTTGATTCAACCGGATGTGGCTGAACACCTGATTTCTATACAAAGTGCTCTGCCATCTGCCCTTCGTAACCCCTTTTACGAGGAAAATCGGTGATCTGGATTAAACCCGTTGTCAGATTAATTTAGGCTTCCGACTGACCTGTAACGTTTATAGTCTAAACCGCTAATCGACACAAAAGTACCCAAATGCAGCAATAAATTAAATTAGCATTACAAAGAAGGTCTTTGACAGTTCTACTCGTACAATGGTGAGCAGTGTGCACGGTCCGTTTAGTATGTGTTGCGGTCGCTACTGTGTTTGATTAAGTTCCAAGCTCCATGTACGTACAGCCTTTTCACTTGGCCGTCTATTTAACACTTCTAAACTAGTGCTGCGCCTACGTACATAAATATGCAAAGCGGCAGTTCGTAAACTGAGACCGTGTTTTGTTTATCTTACCCGTGTTGCTACCATGTCCCGAGTAAGGATTCACACGGTGTAATGTTGCGTTACAGACTCTGAACGAAATGTAAAAACTAAAATATATTTTAACGTAACGTGTTAACGTAACTTATTCAACGCAAACCTTCTATTAATTACTATTCAAGATTTCCTAGCCGTTGTGGTTTTGGGGTTTGAGAAGTCGCCTGCTACGCAAGCGTCGCAAAGTTCGAATCCCAGCGGGGCCTGTACCAATTAGTTTTTCTAAAAAATTATGTGCAGTGATTTCACACCACGTGCTTTACGGTGATAGAAAGCATTGCGAGGAAGCCTGCATATCTCTGAGGAGCAATTCAAAGACGTACTATGTAAAGTGCCTGATAGACGGTGATAGACTCACCATCTGTCACATTAGCTCTTAATCATCTTCGGTGAAAAATGGGTGTGGTTATAACAATACCTCTGCCTGCCATTAGGGGAACACAGACGCGAGCATATGTATGTACATAGGTATTAGAATTTAAAAAACTAACATTAAAGTCCAAGTTCTTAACTAATTTGCGACCTAATTGAGTGATTAATTAAATTATGATTTTTTTCAATCTTAATTACGCGTATAATTTGTAATTTTCTTTTATTATTTTGTATAAAGGTTGGTAAGTACATGGTATTAAGATTTTGTCGGCTTAAATTTTGATTGAATAGGGACATTCTGTGCAAATAATAAAGCAATTAGTAAAAGAACGTTATATTAATTTACCGAGCACTCATTAAGGGCAATATGAAGAGGTAGGCGTACCATTTACATTCGTCTAATCATATACGTACTTGCCTATTTCGGACACGTCAGTGGTTTCAGTTGGTTAATTGCTTACTCTATAAGGTAATACAGGCTTTGTTGAAGGGTCCTACCACGACCTCTTTTTGCCATCGTAGATTGACAATGAATAAGAGACAGATGTATATGGCGTGTATATATCTGTCACTGTCATAAAGCCAAATTATCATGGCAATTAGAGCTCATAGTAAGGCCCGAACTGTTCACGAATATGTTAGTGCTTAGTTTAAATAATCTAACAGGATCTTAGGTCGGTAGAGTCACAACGCTGGATGTAAGGATGACTTAGTGTCGAATCAATAATGTATGGGTTAAAACCAGGGCTATATCAATAATTTGAAATGGATTATAAAGCCTTACAGGAATTTCAGTGAATAATGTACGTACATCCATACTAATTATTTTGACATTCATTTACTATGGATATTGAGGTAAGGAAAAATATCTTCGAATATAAAGTTGTTTTTGAGGGACAGCAACGTAGACTTTTAATATATTCGGTGAAAATTGCGTGGTAAGTTAGCTACGTTACGTGGATATTTCCATGTCAACTTATATCATCTCCATCTGATAACCTTTGCTTCTCTATATTGCGTGAGTCCTTAGGTAGCCTGGGTAGGTAAGTTCATTAATAAATTATTCAAAAATACTTTCACAATTTATCATCCCTCATCGTGAATGCGAGTCAGCGCAAAATTAGCGGTCCAGCAGCCTTGAAACGTTCACACGCTCCAGTTTACTCGTAACATGTAGACCTGCAAAATTGAACCCAGCTCTAACAAATGGCCGCACCCCTTCAGTCATTCGTCATATGCCGCGAGTAAGCCACCTGTTTTGAATTATGAATTACCAAGGTGCGTATCTCCCCAACCGTTGGATTATACGCCTAAATTAAATTACCCTTTGCTTGTCAAATTTATATAACCATCATGTTTATATTACATTTAGGTACATTATACAGCGTACATCTACCAGTTGTTGGTACATTTTATGCATAAAGAAAATTGTATGATAATAATCCTCTGTTTCAATTTAACGCCTGTGTGTTACCCTGAGATAACTAGGAAAGGGTTTAATCCGAGATTTAATCTATAAGCCATTCTACCAGCGCCATTGTGTCTCGACACGTTGCGCAATGAGTATATGATACAGGCAAAACTTGTAACAAGTCAAAACTAGTTTTGGCTAACGATTTTTGATAATGATTTGACTCATTCGGATAGCTGAGTTTAGAAGGCTAAGGCGGGAGCGAAGGTTAGAGTTTCTGTTTTTTGTGGTTTTTTCTTGCCCACAAAAACTATACTTGAAATAGTGATATTTTCAATGAAAACTGCTTTTGACGAAAAAAATACAGTTAAAACCACATTTGACTGAACAGGGGGGCTACTATCATCGTTATAGCAGTGATATCTTACTAACTTCTTAGCTTTGACGTTTTATTTTGGTATCACAAAATGACACTTCAAAGTAAAGAAGTTCTTAATACGCTCTGCTAAGCAGATGATGGTAGGCACCCAAGTTAGTCAAAAATAGTTTAGGCGGATTAAGAGTGTTGGCTGCAACATAATAAATACCTTCCAACGCACCACACTAGCGCCATGTTCACCTTTTCATCTATTCATAGTTTTAGAGGTTATATACACACAACGGCACAGTTGATTTTCGCTAGAATATCAACCTAGTTCTAATAAAGTAAGGACCTAGAATATTATGATCGCGTTTACGGGAACAGTTAAAAAGGCTTTCGCGTTTCATGTTAGTGCGCTTAAATGAAACGTCAAAACTTAGAAGTTCCTAATACGCGCTGTTTTATACAACTGTATCCTCTCAGATAATTAACCAACGAGTACAATCTTTACATATACAAAACAAAGTGCTGACTGACTGACTGACTGACTGACTAACTTTTCAACAGAATATCAACTTAACGCGCAGCCTAAACCTCTAGTCCTAGAGATATCAAATTTCGAGGATGATCCTTGTAAGGTGTAGGTTTCCTCTAAGATAGGGTTTGCCGGAGTTCCACTCTGGAGGGGACAAAATGGGGGTTGAGGGTTTGTAAATCTAAGCAAAAATTTAAGCTAAATTTAAATTTCTAACCCCTACATTCACACTTATTTGTATAATATTGCACTCTTTTCAATTGTTCTGTAAAAAAGTAAAAGTTCCAACCATTCAATAAACACAATCCGCCTAAATTAGAACGAGTGCCGGTTCAAACGACATGTTAATGTGTGTGTGAGTAGGTACATAACGTGGCAGCGTAGTGCGGGGCTCAGTCGTTGCAATTAGTTTTTACTGGCGGTAATTAGGGAGGGCCGATTGCGCACAACTCGTTGCCGGCGCAGAGAGCAATTTGACTTCAGAACGTGTAGAGGCGGACAAAACGTATTTATTAGTAAGGGAACAGTAAAAAAACGAAGCAAAGTTATTAACACTAACAAGCTTTTCATTAAATTAATATATACTGTATTTTCATAAAAAACTACTTTTATAATTTTCCCTGTCCGGCAGCTAGCTGGGGTTATGAGACGTAACAACGGCTACATTTAAAATAGGGTATAATGGTTATAAATAAGGGTTAATAGCTAACTATCTAATTGAATAAGTTCTATTCATTTCAAAAGTCCAGTTAAAGTAGATAATAAGAATTTTAAAAGCCCTCAAATACCAACCAACCTCTCTAACATTATATTAGTACAAATATATATTCCACGCTAACGTAACTATCTAGGAATATGTAACTCTACACCTAATAGAGAAGTACCAAAAAATAAAAGTTGCCGTCATCGCCACATGCGAGCTGAAATTAGCAAGACCCCGTATCGAGAAGGAAACTATATTTGCATTCCAAAATACGCCTTATAACAATATAGGGAAGAATACAATTTGAGGAAGGCAGTGTTGAGAAATTCAGTTCTATTGAAGGTAAATTTTGAAACCGAAGCAGTCAATTTTGGTTAGTAGCTACAGCCCGTGAATTCGCCAGCGTTGACTTTAGGAAGATAAACAACACATTCAATAGGTACTTCAACATTAGAAGGCCTCATAGTTGTCTGACTTTATATCTCCTTATAACATCAGCTATGTGTCAGTGAAAGTCTATATATATAAGAATACAAACAAACTCTTTTATAGATGAATATATTACTTTGTGACCAACTTAGGGTTGGTTTTAAATTACTACACAGATTATGGTAAATTTTCAAGGACTGTGGAATATTAATATTTTTGGTTTTTAAAATTACGCCTCTATTTTTCACTACAGATAAAAAATACAAATAAGATTTAGGGCTCCATTGTGACATCATCACTAAAAATCACTGCTAATTTTTGTTACTAGTGTAGTAAAAACGTACAAGGTAATTGTTGCAGAATTCCGGTTGATTAAATATTGTTTCCTACCTGCTTTTCCAGAGTGTAAATAAAGCGAGCCGACGATGATAGCGAAGCATTTTACAAAGAAAGTAAAACAATAAAATTGTTTTATATTGGGAACGAGCATCTCAAGCAAGGTTTGCAAGGTAGGCAAACAACTTGTGATCAGCTTGTCTATTGAAATAAAAACATCGTGTTTACACTACTGTATATTTTTAATGTTAATGGACAAAAGGAAATTGGTTCACCTTCAATTACTTTTATAAGAGTTTAATAAAGGACAATGCGTGAATTGGTATACAATACCTTAATAGCAATAGCATCCGATCGTGGTTTCACACAAGTGGTATTTTGAATTTAATATTCTGGCAACAACGTTTTTCCAGATTAAAAATTGTCGTTTTTTGTTTAACCAGGTTTATTACTTAATTAACTTTCTGTTGTATGTGTCTTATGTTCAGGAGTGAGTAACAAACATACATTATGCTCATGCGTGTTTTACCCAAAGGGGTATGCAGTGGTTTTGTAATAACACCCAATTTTCACCGAAGATGATTAAGTGCCAACGTGACTGATGGATCGCCGTCTCAGGCACTATAAATAGGCCCTTGAATTACTTCTCAGACAAATGCAGGTTTCCTCACGTTGTAAAGCACATGGTGTGATTCTCATGCATAAGTTTTTAGAAAAACTCTTTGGTATAGCTCTGAATAATAAACATGAATGTTCTATTATTAACTTAAATTAACACATTTTATGAGAATAGCAGGATTGCTATATTGGCCAAGTCCCGTGCTTTTATGACCTCGTTGGAAACTTATGGAGAGTAGAATTTCTCAGATACCTATTACTCATTATAAAATTTCTGTTCAATAGAACATCGCAAGTAGCACGCCAAAGTTTATTACCTACCTTGTCAACAAGTTCTAATTAGGTAATCATACTAAAGTAAACTTTACAATGTGAAGAAAAATAACGTGTATTTGATTGAATCAAATAGACGTTATCAAAAGACTTATCAGAGACCTTCTAGAAATATTAATTTAGTTTTGTCCTTTCCGAGCTTCTGAATGATTAAAGGGAGGGTAATTACAAATCGATTTAACCTCGCTTTGCGTTGCATTGTGCCAGCATCCAGCTCCAGTTGTGGGAAGTAACCTCGTATTAATTTACTTTGCTTTTGAAGATGCAATTTCAGATTTTTATAGAAAAGCTAAAGATTGCACTGTTACTTTCAAATTTATTTATAAAAATGAACTTGTAATTTTCTTGCAGAATTAATTAGGGCATGTCATCGTTTTAAACAATGATAATTATTAATAAAAAAAACAAAATTTTGATATTGTATATCACTTTAAATAATATAAGAAGCCGAGGTTTTGGTTCATAGATGTGATGTTATAAGTATTCAAGTGAATAAGAATAATATTCGTTCAAGAATGTTATCGATAACTGCCAAACGAGCATAATTTGATTTTCACAATATTAAAATGCAAACATCACTGTGCCATATGCCTGTTTGACACCTTCATGGCAGCGGAGGCGTAGAGTCAGTCATCCGCGGGAGTTTGTTAACTGAATCGATGCACAAATCCAATCTAGATATGCATAGTTTCTACGTTTAAACCATTGCAGTTAACACATTCATACACGCCTTCACGCGGTGATCCTGTTATGGTATTGTTATTCAGAATATCAATAAACTGTTATCTATCACACACACACAGGTCTATATGCTCCAGATATAATATTTTACGCTATGTTATAACAGCAATCGTTACAGGTCAGTCGACAGCCTAAGAGAGTCTGACTTCTGGTTTAACCCAGAACACCGATTTTCCTCATAATAGGGGTTGCGAAGGTCAAATGCCAGTTGCTTTGTTTTAAAATCAGGTGATCAAACGCATCGGATTAAATCAAGTGCTGAGCCCAATATTGTATGGGATTAGGCCAGGGAGATGCTAAGAGTATAAGAGAGCGAGTACGTGCTTTAGCAACAAAAGAAGATACTAGATAATTCCCTTCTTACAAAGTATTGTGTGTGTAATGTGTTTACAAGAGAGAACTGATAGAAGTAGAGATCCAACAATGTTATTGCAGTCCAATCCTTTATTACTTTTGGAACTATGCTTTGTCGCTTTAAAAGAAGTTGAGAACTTTTTTGGCAAGTGTTGAAATGTAATGTAAGTAAACTTTTCGCTGCGGATGTGTACAAATTTTAATAATAAAGTAGATTTTGAAACGAAAACTGCAAAGCAAGATTATAATTTTATTCGGTCAACTATTTGGCTACAGCCTACGCCGTAGCGAGTCGCGGCGTAGTGACGTAGAGGGTCTACGGCAGCGTATAGGCCCCTGAGGGAAATAATAATGTTCTCCTGCCGAATTACGGTTACGGTCGCTAATCTCAATGAGGATTGGCCATCTGCGCAGTAGATATTATAGTGCACATGTGTGCGGAAGTACAGGTGCACTCTTTATTCCCTCACTCGCATAGTCCGATGAGAGGCAATCCGACAATCCGAGATCAGGCGTAAGACCAACGGCTTTACGTGCTTTCTGAGATACTTCCAAACTCCGGGCATTTATTGTGAATTTCTTGACAGAATAACTCAATATCTATTTTTGAACCGACCCGAGAATCAAACCCGTACCTCGTGATTGGCAGGTGAATTTACTAACCACTAGACAAAACAGGCAGTTTACCCCTGAGAGTATGGCTAATGTAATTCATGGTGTAGCCGGTAGACTGTAGAGGCTGCGTCGGCACGTGACGTCACGCGCTACGAGTATTACTCGTGAGTCGCGTAGTGCGATGCACGCTGCTTGATATTCGCACGCGCGCTCTACCACATTTCACCCGGCGCCGGCTGCTTCTGCCATTCTGAACTTTGTTATTTCACGTACACAACCTTTTTCTTAATCCCGCAACATTGCCGCGCTATGCACTAGAATTTTAAGTGTTTTTAATAAGCACTTGCTTGTTTTACTCGAAAATATTACAATGTTTTACAAGGGACTGATTTTGATACATGTCGTATGTTTGTTTTTACATATTACTGTTATACGAATTAAAAGTTGTGTTGTGATGTGTTGAATACATGAAGACCTCACTATGCATAGAATTATCCCCCATTTAAGGCCTGGAATAATGTTAGCTGGTCTGATTAAAATGTTTTCAATTGCTACTATTCAACGCAATCAGTGTCACAGTTTTAAATTGGAGCATCATATTTTTTCTACATATCAAGTCAATTTTAAAACTCAGAAATAATTTCTAAAATTGTATTTACAGTTTTTATTTGTGTAATATTTACTAATATTATAAAGCTGAAGAGTTTGTTTGTTTGTTTGTTTGAACGCTCTAATCTCAGGAACTTCTGGTCCGATTTCAAAAATTCTTTCAGTGTTGGATAGTCCATTTATCGAGGAAGGCAGGCTATATTTTATTCTCATAAAAATTAGGGGTCCGTAAGTAAATTGCAATTTTGTAACCTAAGGTGTAAAATCGAAAACCTAATTATGCGTACGCTGCAAAAACTATTGACATTAGAACAAAATGATGTACTACGGGTTTGTAGTTCTTATTAAGATCTACAAAAAAGTCCGCGAGAGCATATATCTAACTATCATAGTTTTGTCACAATAACCGCTTTTATGTTCTTAAAAAATATTAAATCGTCTGAAGAAAGAAACTACGTTAAATGTGTATCTTAATATTAATCCTTATGCAAATTAAGCATTATGCTATCAAGGGTATTCATCTAGAAGTATAATACCGTTTGTTTTATTCCAATCGGACATTTCGTTGAGAAATTATCACGAGCATAAAAACGCAAAGAATTGGTACCTAATAATGAGTTATTTGCTAAAGAGTTTTATTAACACGTCTCTTTATTCCGGGTAATCTCTGCAACGACTGGACCGATTTTAACGAGACTTTCACTGGAAGATAGCTAACATTACAAGGAGTAACTAACTTTTATTTAAAAAGAACATTTGGGGTTCCGCGGGAATTAAATTAACTCTGCGCGGGTGAAACCGCAGGGCACAGCTAGTATCAGTTATAATGTACGTGATAGGCAAATAGTAATCATTATCATGATAAAAATAATACCATTACATGATTCATGTATTACTCGTAATTACATTTCAATATATTTAGCTTTTGGCTTTTTCTCCTTCCTGTCGCGTAACTTAAAACAGCACCGGACGGATATGAATACTTTTAAAGATTAATGCGGTCTTTATTCATATTTTTATTGAACATTACAAGTTCTACAAAAGTTAGAACAAATTTTGTCAATATTGAATAAATTAATAACCTGCCGGGTTCTTCTCAGTAAAAGCTAAATTTCCAACCTAACATTTTCCTACCAGTTTCCAAGTTTCTGACATAACATGTGTACATTCTATAACCTTGTATAATCATGTAATTCTGACGATTTGAATGTACTTTGTTAAAGTCTTATCACAAAATAATATTTTGAGTTTAGAGCAAAATTATTAATACAATATATCATCATATATTCATTATCACAGACGTATAGAGAAAAGAATTCCACGCTAGTCTTAAATGTCACCTTTGTAAGAAGATTATCGGAATTTCTATACTGCACTTGAACAATCCTGAACATGCAGTGTTAATTAAAATTGGTGGATGCAACCCGCAGAGTGCGCGAAACAGAGGGTATGTAAACAAAGCGCCAGTTAACCTCAATTTCGGCAACCGTACACTCATTTTTTCGAAACAAGTTCCAAGTTGATTTGTTGATTCGGACTGGTTTTGCACACAATGCTAATGCAGCAAGAATTGTTTGCCTACAAATAGATTCTGCTATATTGGCAATTAGGTACAAATTTGATTAACCTTTATTAGACTATGATTCAAAGCTCTTGCGGAGATTAAAACTCTTGATTCTGGAATCTCGATAAGCATAAATCTAAGTGTGTGAAGGCGCACAATCCCAGTACCGCTTTGCAGCTTGTAATTTCATAGATTAACGTATTTTAAAGTAGGTATTTTAAGAGATATTGCAGGGGATCAACTCTGATTTTTAAAGAGTGACAAATACTCTTGCACTACAGTTTCCCTTGCTATGATTAGAATCCCTGATTACTATATGCGAATGCGGTTTGGATGAGGGTTCTAACATAGGTAAACTCAGAAGTGTTGTACTATGTACATATTTAAAAAAAACATGAAGAACTAGCGTGAGCATAATGGTAATACGTATATGTAAAAAATCTACTCAAAGACAACAAAACTATTATGAAGTTTCCAATACGATGTCCACGAATAATTTATATACTTTCCAATATCCTTATTCCCCAGAAAGCACTAAAAAGTAATAAACTTATGAAACAAGTTCAGTATAATATTCCTCCGTGTTATGAAGTAATGTCTTGACAAACTTAACGAACAAGTTTACGACAAACAACATACAAGAATTTATATCAGTATCGAGGGTATACTTAAAAGAGGACGCGACCGCCCAGCAAAGTACTTTAAAAGTCACCAGGTGGGCCAGTTCACACCACTTTACATGTAATTAGTGTGTGTAATGGGACCACTCGTACACTCACTATCACGTGTCGGCTCTTTGAAACCATCTCCTTTTGATGTACCCATTAACTGACATGAATTATAACCCCATTGCTACTTATCATCCTTATTTACTAGAAATATTTAGGTTAACAGCCAAATTACGATGACAACCTGATTGCTCTGAAAGTGTTGCAATACGAGTATAGTTAGTCTGTTTGTTTGGCGGTGATTAAGTTGCATTAGTACTTGAGAGTCAGGTGTCATAAATCTCTGTGGTGACTGCGACTTAACCAAGTTTGCCTAAGTAGGTAAACTCTGCTTTAGGCCTTACTTTTAACTTATTTGTCTGTAAGCATTCCTTAACAGAAATAAATAAATAATCGCTTTCTAGAGCAAACATGTTTTGTTTCTTTTATTTTAAGTAGTTCAGGTTATAGTTTACCAAAACAGCTTAGGTATTAAAAATTGATTAATAAACTCAACAGAAATTAATTTTATAGTTGAGGGATTACCGAATAGAGTTTATTGTCGACCCCTCAAGTGATGTCAACTAGTTGACGCTCTGAAGTAGCCGAAATTCCGAACGTCTAAATCACAAAGTCTCGATCCGGCGTCCGACACGCAGATAAAGATTTACAAACTGGAAATTGAAGAAGTTAAACGCCTTAGAATTTAGTAGGAGCAATCTCCCTCGCGTACGATTCGTTATGTAAAGAGGCGAGACATCCCTATAACATCGCTTTACAAGACAGAAGCGGCGATAAAAAATTCAACACTCTCTCGATTCTGTTTTTCAGTATCGCCCTGACCTTTTTTACGATACGTACACTATTTAATCCGGTATTTTTCTATAAGCAGTGGCCGGTATCTCTTCTCGGCACATATATGTAAGTTTACCTTCTAGTTGAACTAGAATTAAGTTGTGGCAGGCTTTAGCACTTTTCTTTTACGTATCATTGTAAATTACAAATAGCAAATACTTATATTACGAGCCAAGAGTGCTAGTAATTTATCTGCATGCTTAGTTAGGCGCACTTATGTAGGAATGCTATTCATTTTATAGTTGTTATTGACTCATATGTACATATATTTTTATTTTGGCTGAGTCTATTAATATGGGTACTGTACGAACAATTTATAATTATTAATACCGTTACTCCTTTACGTATTTTAATTTCACATATTTATATTAGACTTCGGATATTTAATTGATTAATGTTAATCAATATAAACAAACAAACGCAACCAACCAATATACACCTAGGAAGAGGAACTTAGGAAGAGGAACCTACAACCAACCAATATACACCTAAGTCTTGACAGACGGACATGGATGACACTGGTCTGTCAGCACTGACAGCAATGAATAAATGTACGAATAAATATAATTTATTCGTCCAGTACCCGTACAAATAGTCACATCGTTTTATTTTTATACATACTCTCAGCAGGTATATACCTACATCCAATTACCAGCTAAGTGCATGACGATAAATCTTCTAATATGTGAAATTCTCGTGTCATAGTGTTTGCAACAAAACTGACCCGAAACGATTATTTTTAATCAATTTAAAAAAAGAAGGATGACATAAATTCGATGGTATGATTTTTTATAAAATAATTTGTAGGTCTGAGAATAGGACGTGACAAGGGTGATCCACCCCCTCATGTATATGGCAAAATAATTAGCCAGGTACAGCTTGTATATTTATTAATATTTAATGTTATATTAAAATTTGTAAGCTTTAAACGATTCTTTTTGTGTACGGTCCTATTCATAAAGTAGAATATTTTCGTGGAAATATCCAGTGCAAAGTCGTGCCTCGGAGAGCACGTTAAGCCGTCGGTCCCGGTTGCCAATTTAACATCTTTGGCAATCGTTACAGGTCAGTCAGAGGCCTAAGAGAGTCTGACAACTGGTTTAACCCAGATGGCCGATTTTCCTCGAAAAAGGGGTTGCGAAGGTCAGATGGCAGTCGCTTCGTATAAAAATCAGGTGATCAGCCACATCGGGTTGAACCAAGTGCCGACCCCAAATACATGGGATTAAGGCCAGGGAGATGATGATCCAGTGCAAAGTAGGCCAATCTCCTTTCATGTGGCAACATTATACCATCTGGTATCTGTCTCTCTCATGTCGATGATACCGAATTGATACGAGATTTGTAGGATCAACGTTTTATTTACGGTTCGAGTTTGTTGAATTATTTCACACTCACAAATAAATATGTTCGCTACGTTTATCATGAAAACAAACACGTAGGTTATAAAATACATTTTTACTTCTCGTCTTCATGCAAGCTAAACCTACCCACAGCCAGAGAAAATTTGTGTGAAGTAAGAATGATCGAACTAAGTAAATCTATACAGATAAGTAAAATTGAAGTGTGTGTTTGTAATTCCATATTAACTTAGGCATGCATAATTTGTTGAAAGGCTTAAACAAATCAAGTTTTTCAGTAAATGCGCCTCTCAGAAAAAAATATTTTTTTATTTTATTCTCGGTCTGTCGGTCAGATTGTTTCGGCTAATCTCTGTAATGGCTTGACCATTTTTAACGGGACTTTTACTGACAGGTAGCTGATGTTCTAAGATGTAATATTTTACAAAAAAATATCACTTTGTTTGACATAGTTTTTATTGTTGATCTCACGCGCGCAAGACCGTGGGGCACAGTTAGTATAATATGATGTACACGTGTACAAATCCCACTGTTTGCATGCGATGCTCTATATACACACAGAAGCAATGGATCCGTGACACCGGGCCTAAAATACCTAATAAGTATTTTTCAAATAAAGACAATAAAATATTAATACTAATTTCAGTGGCAATAAAATTCATTTATTTATTACTAAGATATCACGGTTCATGTAGTGAGCCGTATTTATTTTCCTGGGTATATTATGTGTGTCCTCAATGCCCAGGACAAATAATCCAACCTCAAACATTTCCGGGTGTTTTCATACCATTATCAACAAAAATATCGTTTGAAAGAGACGGTTTTGATGAGTATTTTCCCAAAAGCTCTGTAATATTCATGAGGTTTGAAACCTTGATGTGACACTGTTAGCATTTTGGAACTAAGAGATCGTAAATAACATGTTTAGTACAAATTTGAATGTTAAATTGTAATGCTACATCGTTACATTGATTACAAACAGACGACCGTTCGTGCGAGCCAACATTCCTAGCTGTTTGAGACGAAATATATTTGAGTGTTTTGGATGATTATCTATATATACCATTCACCACAAAAAATTGTACAATCACAAACATAAATATAATGCTTTTCCATGTAGTACTTATAATACTCAACGATTTTTTATACCTAGTGTGAGTTTTCAGTAGTTCCTAGGAAGAAGTACTGTGACGGAACAGTGAGACTTAGGGTTGAAAAAATACTCCTGACAGTAGCTCACTTTGTTCGGTTCGGCAGTTCTTAAAACAATGTCGTAATTACTTTAAAAACACGCTATAAGCCCGTCAGTTTCACATAAATTTTGTCCTTCTCAACCAAAGAACAAAGAAGTATATAATGAAATTAGCATGAGCGCCTGTTGCAGTGCTTAATGGTTCAATAAATCTACATATATACTTTGTAACTTGTTGAAAACACTAGTATGGAATTTGGATGCTGATAGAATAAACCATAGACATTCAAAATATTAAGATGTTTTAAAACTCGGCTTATTTTTAATAAGACAGAGAATAATACTTCTGTAAACCTTTCGTGGCTTCTGTTGTAATTCTACAACTCCGAAGCTTGGAATTTGTTTCTATTAGCTATTTTTATTATTTATTACTTTTTTTTATTTACTTATATTCTATAAGTCACAAACATTACCAAATAAATTACAAAATAATAGTAACTTGGTAGTAGCCAAGTAACACATACTTACTAACGCTTTAAATTTTGCACGTGGCTTCTGGAGCTGGTGCAGCGTAGTCGTTGCGCCTCTCATGAGACCCCTTCCTGCTGCTGGCTTAAGTTTAAGTTCATTGGAATTTATGTTAGTAGGTTCTCAATTTATTTACGTATTTTCGTTGCAATGATCAACTAACTTACCAACTCTCTTGTGATTGGGTCACATTGATTGAGCATAAGAAAGTTTCTTTAGGTATATTTTCGTAGGTTGGCATAATGTGGGTATCATTATTTTATCATGCGTCTTCTGAGATGCAGTGAATAATTTATTATGGTGTAAAGTGTTGTATGATGTAACTCCTTATGCGGTGACATAAGAAAGATATATTTATAACTAGCTGTGCCCCGCGGTTACACCCGAGTAGACTTAATTTCATAGGTGGTTTTATTTCGCGGTAATCTAATTTGTTTTATGAAATAAATATTAAGTTAGTTCTTGTAACATCTATTTGCCAATGAAAGTCCGGTTAAAAACGTTCCATCTGTTTTAGAGATAAGTCGGAACAAACAGATAGAAAGATAGACAGAGAAAAAAAAATCTTTTGGTACCAACTACCTTATATACTTTCATTTGCATTTAGTGAAAAGCTGTAAATATGGAATTACAAACAGACACTTCAATTTTATTTATCTGTGCACAACATTTTCTATAAGAGATTACTGTAGCCAGTACTCGTAAAGAGTAATGTAGTCCATACATTTAGTAAACTCAATTAAAGTATATTGTAAGGCTTAACGATGCACCGAGTGGAACTAGAGTATTGCAGAACAAGTGTTTTAAAACTTTGAATCCCAAGAGCAAAATAACGTACTGAAAGAAATTATTCAAGTTAATAGGACTTTCTTGGGTTTGTTTGAGAAGGCTACGTGTTATTACTGCGTAAATTGTGTGGTTGAAATACGGTTACAAATGTAGATTATTATTATAACTCTGTGCCGTCATGTGTCTAATTGATTGATTGATCAAATTTCAACAACTTGACATGTAGTATTGGGTAAGCCGGTACTATATTGTAGTTCTGCTTTAATAAGTTTGGATTTTTGCACGTTGAACATCTGTCACGTTAGCCATTAGTATTTCATATATATATTTAATTCGTAGGCCTAGACAAAGTATAATAATCTCGCACTTGCGCTAACATCTGCGATACAAAATGTATGGAAATTACATAAATCATGCACGTGACATATGTCATTCCATATTTTGTAACTTTCTATAAGCAACACGTGAGGATAATGTTCCTTTGTCTATAGGCCCTGCTTACCTTATGTGAAGGGTTGAGTGAGGTTTCAGAGGTGTTTGATGCAAGGTGCTAACAGTAAGGGATATTTTGATTTGGAAATCTAACGTATTGCATCAAGATACTGGAGTGGTGTATTTTGCCTGTGATCTTCTGTGAAGTGAAGGCATTACCAGGCAGTTGTAAAATTAAAATATTTTTAACTGTATAATGCACCTACTTTAAATTTTAGGAGCAATATAATTTGAAGCAGCCTACTTCACGTGGTGCTAGTTAACTGATGCGATATTAATGATATGAGCAGTAATTTGCTCCCGGCCGCAAAACAGGGTCACAGCAAGTTTTAACTGTCTAAATAATTACCAACACGCCGGCGTTTGCGCACTAGCTTGGATTATATAAAATTGATATTTTAGAGGCAATATTGGCTAATTATAGTATGCTGATTTTGCATACTTTGATAATTCTGAGTAAAGACTCCGAGTATTAATATTTTTTTGTTATTGTAAGAGAAATAAATAAAAACATAAATTTGTCACATAATATGTTTATTCCCAATCTTTGGACCCTATAATGCTTTAAAACTTAATAAGTTAATCATAACATAAATACAACACTGCAATATTAATTATTATTAATGAAATAAGATTTTATAGTTTACCAATAGTGGCGTCTTCTCCATAAAATGAATTTTGAACGAACACGAATATTCTACATATTTCAAATTCACTTTATGATTATGAAGCAGACGAGTCTACAAAGCAAAGTTCAAAGCTCAACTGTAAAATTTATATCTAATCTCAGTAATCCTAAACTAGACACCTACATTTAGTCCTAAATGTTTGAAGAACACTGACAATCTTGAACATAACTTTTTGTAGCCCAACTCTAAGAACAGTCTGGTTCTATAAAATGAGAGTTTGTAAATATTATACCTTATGGTTTTGTAAATATATATTTTAGCCAGAAGATGCGTTTGGAGACAGTAGGTAAAACGATGGGTGGTTAATTCAATAAAAAACTTCGTTTGAGGATGAGCTCAAATTTATTTGAATTAACAATGACGTCTCCAATACCACAATACTCCATGAAGTAAGAAAAGAAATGAATGAACATCTATAAAAGTTGTAATAATGATAATTAAGCTAAATTTATCACTATTTTTACAATGTCATTATGTTCTTCTTAAACCACAATAACACTTTACCTCTGCTCTAAAAGCATTTAAATAATCCAAGTCACACAAATCTAACAATTAATTACTAACTATATAATTGTAGGGTTCAATTTGCTCGATATACAAATAAGATTTCGGCAACCGATTGTCACCGAATAATAAAACAATGTCATTTAATACTGAATACGAAGCGAAATGTTAAAATAATTTGGTAATGGTAAGCCATCTAAATTATTAGTCTAAATAACAATGAAAATAACGCTCTACTATATAAATCGATAATAAGTAAATAAATCGAAACTTGCGCGACACTACTCGGATACTAAGCTAACTCCACGTTTTACAAACAAAATCTAATCGACATATTCCATCAACGTACGAAAACAACACTTAGCATGTATTTGATACTTCCGAACGATTATTTTGTCTTCTTTATTCTATTCATATGTATCTCTTAGTATTTAACTAAATTTATTAAGGGGCACAGAATTGATATGTTTCCGATGCACGGCGTTTGTGTGTTACCGCTTCACTTAACCTAACTTGCAAGGCGACGCTACACCCCTACTCTACTCTATCACATGCGGGCCCATGTCACGCGTCTTTCTAGTCGACGACGATCCGAATACCATCTACTCGATTTCACAGTAAACGTTAGCAAAATATCGCTTTCATGGATTTAATTTCAATGTTCATTGTATTTTAATTTCCTTAGAAATAAATAAATCAATATTGTAAGCGAAGAATAAGTATTTCAAGACAAAGACCGAAACGACAACAGCGAAGCCAGAATATTTTGTGAACTAAAAACGTTGAATGTAGCGTGACATAGCCGATTGCATTATAAGTAGTAGACGAGATACAGAATAAACGTCTCTATGAAACCGCTCTTTACGTCTAATTACACATTAATATTACACGATGATATGTATCGAGTAGTCCCGCAAAAGGTGACGTAGCCGTGTCCGCAGCCACTGGACGTCTCTTACTCGCTATCTACGGTTGTTGGACGGAATCATGGCGGCGCCGGCGTCCCTTCGCCTAACACGCATACCCCGCCATCTTGTGCGCAGCCATCTTGTCTTACCGATACACAAAATGGCGGGCAGACAATATGCGCGGTAATTAAAATATCAAAGGCAATTGATAGCTTCAACGTTTTAACATGTGTCCATTGTGTTTAAGAAGAGAGCACTTTTGAATGTCACCAACATTGAAGATACCAATCTCTTTTACCAACTGAAAAGAAAAATGAAACTTTTCGTTGTATTTTTCATCAGTGTGCGATTGCGGACGCCGTTCGCCGAAGGTATGGGAGATCACTACTACATTATTACACAATTACTTACATACGAATTAGCATTATTATATCGAATTAAATAAGTAAACATTGACTTAGCTTAATTATTAAAACCGACAATGAATTACAATATAATATAAGAAAATCCGAACTTTTAGAAGTGACAATATTTTGATTTATGATTCCTGTTATTATTTTTAATTCAATTAACTCGGGTAACAACTCAGTAAGCCTCTAAACAAATGACATAAGTAATATAATAACAATTTAATTAGCTATACATAGTTCAATATGATGCCTTAACTAGGAGAGACCCGTATGTAGGCATCCGCCTTAACCCTGGTTTTCGAGACCAATTTTGTTAATTGCATCGTCGAAGTAATTTTATATGAAAGAATGTTCTTCGTAGTAATTACAAGAGGTTATAGACAGTTTGGTGTGCCTACAATATACAAGTTTGGTACGGTCTGAGGTTAGTATTAACATTATGTATTTCAATTATCTTTGGTCTATACGAACGCTCGGTAAATTGTGTAAGTTATAGTCGCTATAAATAACGTATAAAATTTTGCTATGTCAAAAATTGACGAAATTTCTATTATATATTGACTAAGAGATTTTCATAAGAATTCACCTGCGGTCTCCGTCGACCGACTCCGATCGCGTGAATGCCTCACTATCATTTTATATGTCGCGTCAAGATTATAACCCAAATATCCAAAACCTTATTATTATAGCCTAAGCAGGGATTTTTTTTTTACTTTTTTTTTGTATAATTTTACATGTTTACATCAGCAAAATACGTTACTAGCTACTTATAATAACATTAAGTGTTCATTTTTGGTTTATTGCTATCTCGCATTTGGTGTACTTAAGTGAACACAGCCACCCGTAAGTAGTCGGTAACTAAGTGTCCATCTGAATGCGATCAACTAGCTAAAAATAAAAAATATATTAATCTTCCTTCTGATTAATCCTAACATTTCTCAAAATTTAAATTTCATTAAATTGTTGCATTATTATGTATGAATCATCTCACTTAGCAATGTAACTATGCTGATCCTCTACAATAAATACCCTTATCTAATACTATATTATTCTCCTAAAGATTACACAGTAAAAGTAACTACACAATTAAAATTAGATTATTACCAAAAAGCTCGTCAAAGCATGCAGATAGTAGAATAATTGTTTCACTATTCAGCGTCCGGCGCGCACGTCGCCGTTAATTAAATACTATTTAATTAATTAATTATAATGATTACATTTAATTATTTAACTCTCATAAGGCCAAGGCTAAATTCTCGCAACAACACTGAACTGATCCCGGTTGTGTCGCATCGCATACTAATCGTGAAGACTTGTTAACTCGCCTAACTACTTTAACGAAACATTTGATTCAATCGTCATCGCGATCGTAGTTTGGGATATCATTAAAATTTTAGGAAAATTGTTCACAAGGCACAAGAAATTTTGGTGTCACCTAAGTAGAAAAGTTATAATGAAGTTAATAGGTGACGTAAAGTATAGAAAAGTAAAGTGCGATGCGATTCCGCGGCGAGCGTTCAGCGAGAGTCGCACTCCACAGCAAGCAACTCGGGCGCCTATCGCATCACTCAACAATTCATCATTATTGCATTAACCATTTACAGATCGACAAGAAGGATCGACAGACCAACACTAGAGTGCCAGCGTATTAACGAGTGATTGATGAACATTATAAAATTACTAAGAAAGTATTAGGTAAATATAATTTGAAATAGTCATGAAATTCATTTAAATACGCTAATATTATCGAGGCTAAAACAAAAGTATCGTAATTATTACATACAAATTCTTTAAAATCATTCAACTTGAAATATTATTTAACAAAACGTAATCTTTCTATGAAGGGCACCTTTGGTTTTTAGCCTATTCGAATGAGCTATATCCTAAAATTGTTTTAATTTCATAACAAATCCTCTCAGTTGTATACATCGGCCTCGCACAAACAAATATACAAACTCGTGTACAATAAGTTATTTGTAAATAATTCTTATGTTACATAATAAAATGAATAATATTAAATAAACAATTATTAGATTTTACAGGATAATTAATAATAAGTTTATATGACGAACGGTAAACAATAAACCTGGAATGTTAATAATAATACAAATTAACACTTGCTACATTTGGTATAAGAGAAAATAAGACCACACCTCTGACGCTAGTGTAACGGAAAACTAAATGAGGGAGAGACAGAGCACTATCATGTTGATGAACTAGTCATGTTGTGCGGATCGGTTGGTCTTGATCCGTTAGCCGTAGTGTTGATATACGTAGTTGTATGCTCCGTCTCCGTATGTAGTGGTTCCGATGCGATGCAGAGGATCAAGATAGCGCGTCCCTCAGTTCGCTGGTTGTCAAGTGCCGAGAGCCACGAACGAGCTAATGCTGTTCGACCTCTTCTCCGCCTTTGGCTCCCTGATGAACACACACACACATCTAGATTAGATATTCTTTATGTCTACAATCAAATTGATACACGTTTGTTAAAGGTTAGACAAGCATACTTTATGGCAACTATGTGCTTGGTGCATTGGTGATAAGATTAATTATTTGTGTTGATTAGTAGTAGATTCAATTAACTGTGGACCCTGTATAAGTATATTTATAAAGCTTAATAAACTAGGACATAGCTACTAAATTCATTTCAATTAATGTAATGCTTTCTTGATACTGGGTCCTAAGTTAATCGTCTGATGCACTTACGACTTTGCAAGATGTGTTAAGGAACTTTTGAAATTAAATTTAAAATTAATTGAATGTCCTGTTAATGCCGTGTTACTTATCAAATAACTTCCTGTTCGACAAATGCCTTATAGTTTTTAAGGTATGAAAGAATACAAAGAATTGTTCACTTGGGTGCAATAAATCCTTGTCACTGACATAAATCCAACTATATATGCTTATTAAATGTAAAGGTATCGCATAGGTATTTCATATTACTCAAACGTAACCTATAAAAGTTCTAAAATAGGTAGTAAATATTTATGTAAATAATCCCTGATATCATGGTTATGTCAGTTACATTTGGATTCACTGGCCCTGTGACTGTTCAACTACGGACATTCAGTTTTGTCGTAAGGATTCCCTAGTAGCCGTTTTCAAATACAATGAAACAGTGTACAAATTTACATAGGCTTCCATTACCTGCTACGTTAAATATTAAATAGGTATGCGTAAATTACTAATGAACGGATGTCAAGAATTAAAATGATCCGAATACGGCTTCGTGAGAATGAGTGTCTCCCTCTAGAATATGAAAAGTGCGCGTGCATACTTCATGTGCGAGAATCCAGCCGTTGTGTGCCATCTTATGCCTCGCGTATTCGAGGTGTATGGCGCCCTCGGAGCTGAGGAGCAGGGCACCCTGCAAGCGAGCTAGCGCGGCGGCCGCGTCCGGTGGGCTGGCGAACTCCACGAACGCTACCGGCCCGCCGCCGCCCGTCAGCAGCCGAAGCCGCGAGAACCCGCTGCAGCTGCACCGTCATATCCATCGTGGCCGCACCCATACACCCCAAACATGCCCGCGCGCCGTGTGTGTATGTCGGTCGTCGTCTTATTTAACTACGTTAGCGGTGTCAACTATCTTTGTATGCGTTGATGTGATATGCTACATTATCAAGACTTCCAGCTATTTTAGTCCTTTCAAAATGTTTGTTATCTGACCTTAATCGTAGGTTGGTATGCCAAGTCCAGAGCAGGCATTGTTAAATGGTTATTGAATTGAGATACCGATTGTGCTTATATTTGCAAGGTTGATAATGTAACTGTGTGATTCGATAAAACTATTCCCGTGTTTTTAATTAATAAGGCGTTCGTCGTAAAATGTTTAGTGATACAACATTACAGTAGCTTAGCTATTGAGACGCAAATAAAGAATATTCACGGCTCTTCTGTGTATATGGTGCTATACGTCTAGTAGTGATTGTGAAGATAGTGACGTACGTCATGCTCAGGGTGGTATAGGTGCAGGCTTTAGGTTCTCACACAAACACCGTTGCAGGAGAGATCGGTATGATCACTTTAGCTGCCCCAGACGTAGATTTGTGTGAGATCATAGAACCAAAATTTCAACTTAAAAATAATACAACGTTTTATAACGTGGACGACACTGTGATACATGGTGCAACATGCTCTGTGGTTGCCTTAATTTAGTTGCGTTTTCATGTTTAACATGTATATTAAATATGTTTAGGGCTTAATGTAGTGCGTGGTCATGCACAATACATTGTGCTGGCGATTTTCGGCTGCAAATATTAGGTCATGTCGGCGAAACGAGAGCAATATTGACAAAAATATTTGCAGCTGAAATGTTAAAGCGTCGGGTCGTGTAGATGACAGATGAGAAGTGAAAGGTGCTTACCTGCTGAAAATTTCCTTGAGTTCGTGCTCGGAGACAAATTGTCCAAGATTGGCGACGAACAGGGTCGAGCAGGGAGGCTGAGGGTGCGCGGGATGCGCCGGGTGCGCGGGGTGCGAGGGCGGCGCCTGCGCGTGCGGCATGGCCGCGCCCGGGGACCCCAGCGCCGGCGCCGGCAGCACGCAAGCTCCCAGCGTCAGGGGCGTCTGCGCGACAACCATGAAAGCTTCACACTTGAGCCACAATGCACACAGTGCGCATTCCCATACAACAGTTGTAAGCAAATCTTTTCAAACATGCCTTCATCTAATCTAATACCTTTAAACGATCTTGTATATATTTATTTATATATAATGTGAATCTTTGAAAAGGTTCTTACCTCTGCATACTATGTTTTGGGGGCGATAAATCGATCTGGCTAGGTCTCATTGTTAGAAAACAAGCTAGACACAAACTTTTCAAGTGACAAGAAAGGTCATGAGTTTACTAATAAATAATTATTTGTTACTAAAAAGATTAGCTTTAATCTGTGAATATGATTACGTATCAGTAAATGATATAACGTTGACTATCAGGACCAAAATCAATAATCAACATTCTCATTCTCATTCTCTTCATAAAGTTTGGGGGTAGGTAAATAGGATTTAGAAGTGTTTAGTTACGTGGTGTGGCCTATCGGCGGCAGCTAGTCAGAGGTAGGAGCGCACGGGAGCCATCTGCGGGTGGATGGCAGGGTGCACCAGCCCGTGCGACAGCGTCGGCAGCTCTCCTCCATACGCCAATGGATGGTGCCACAGTTCCGCCCCGCCGCCGGGGAAGAACGGACTCGCTAGATCTGCGATACAAGCAACACAGCTCAACACACTATATTCAATTGATCGACTATAAATCCATTGGAAGGAGTTATCACTCAGTGTCACTCTGTGTTCTTGTAAGTGTTATACGTTAGTAATACATTAACTCTGCACGACTATTTGGTGATGCGTGCCATCGGCACTTTCACCCCGCGGTCAATAAGGGAAAGTAATTGATGCTGATCACTTTCTTATCACAACGTATATCAAGACCATGAAATTAATATACCTCGTTACAATTAAAATGCCGTTGGTATCAAAGATCGAAAACTTAAGGTACTGCTGAAGGAATAATATTATTTACATTGTGCTACTAACATGTTTTCATGTTTTTTTATATTAATATGAAACTGGAAAATTACTACAGAATAGTAAGCAAATAGCCGTCATGAAAACATGTAAAGGTTGATAAGAGTGGTAAGAACCCGAGAGATCAATCAATAGTTGCTTCGCGGAGTTTGGCCTTGCGTGGTACGTGTAAGCGATCACAGATACTTGCCCCTTGCGTTTGCTCTGCGCTCCCATCATACCTGTATTTTCTACTTTATTTCCTGACAATTAGATAGCAACGGTGAGGGTACGAGCTTTTGGTGTGAGGAATGGCACAGACAAAGGTCGTGCGTATTATAGTGTACCGGAGGTATGGATAGGTGTGGGGCGGTCGAGCGAGCGCGCCGGGCGGTGTGTGCGTTGGCGGTACTTACGTCCAGTGAGTTGGTGCATCAATGCGGGGTGTGCGGCTGGCGCGGCTGTGGCAACTGCCGGCTTCGGCTTGCTGACCTTCGTGTTGCTTTTAGCGAACTCCAGCCGAATCGTTTGCGGCATGTCGGGGTCGAACCGGACGCCCTGCTGTGAACAGCCGCGAGCGGTGCGGCGCTTCGATATAATGACGATGGAAGCTTGCCGCTTGCCACGACCTCCCAGCGACCCACGCTGGGTTTGCCGCTGACGATCGCGTTTTTGAAGGACTTAATTGACTTTGGTTACTTGGTTTGAATAGTCTTGATCGACTTCATCGTTATAAATTTGGAAATGCCACGGCTGACGGTATTTAGAATTGTCATCACGGAAGACTGAGCTCAGTATCGAGGTCCGCGCCTGAGCCTGCTAGTGTGACGGAACACAGTGCTCGGGGTGTGACATCAAAACTTGTCAAACAGTGACATGCAGTTGCGTATTTACACCGTTTACTGAACACTCTCCGGCGTCATTCACCTAGGAGTCGACTTGATGACCCGACGTGGTCTATTCGATATGTGCATGGGCTTAGCATAACTTACGATGCGGTTACTTGAGTCAGGAAATGTTATTCCAAGTCTACAATGATAATATTTTGACTATCGTGCTCTTTGGCTGTGTTGAGGCATGTGATGAGAAGAGGTTTAGTAACACCGTGCGTTTTACATGTTTTAGTATGTACAATAGCTTGTCGAATCTTATATACCACATATCTCGGTCTTTTCATGAGATACTAATGCACTCCATGTTATCAAGTGTCTCGAAGCAGTTTATAAATATTGGTTAGGCAATATTATATGGTGTATGTGAAATATATTTATTTCAGTTTACTGTGTCATTTTTTCACTATATATTACGTACATATGTAGCATTCTTATAATAAAATAAATTTATCTACTTTATTGCTCCCCGTGTGAAGTTTGTTCCAAAAATGTTGTTTTTTTGCCGGTATTGGAACAAACAGACCAGGACTTATTGTTAATGCTGTATTTATAATGAGATGTGACAGGAATACCAACCTGAAGGTCTTGCTTAGCTGCCTCAGCGCCTGCCCTCGTATGGAACGTGACGAAGCCAACGGGCTACGAGGAAAAAATAACATTTAATACTGTCGATGAAGACATAAAGGAAAGATTGTGTGCGTTACAAACTATATAATTGATTTTTCTTAAATTGTAATGTTAAAACACACACGGAGCTGCTTGAATTTAGAATGAGAGTGTATAAAACAAATGTCGCAGGTAGTTAAACAAACTGAAACGCCTGACTAAATTATTAAAGCAAAAAGTAGCAGAAGACAAATATTGCAAAGTAATTGAAACATAAACATATTCCCCGCCGTTGAAAGGCTCCGTCTTTCAACAATCGGAATCTTCTTCTCCTTTTGGTAATGGGCACAAGCGTGTTAAGGGTCTTCTAAGACAGCCTCTGCTTGTGTTAACGTCTGCAACTCTTGAAATTCCGTCTGATCCGGGAAACAATTTTGAAATTCGTCCCAAACGCCAACATAAGGGTGGAACGTTGTCTTCTCGGATAAGAACTAAGTCTCCCACATTGAGACTTGATTTATTGATCTTCCACTTTATACGATTTTGTAATTCGTGAATGTACTCAAGCTGCCATCGCCTCCAAAAGTGTTCTTGAATTTGCTGAAGCCTTTCATATCGCCGGAGAGGCCCCAACCTTTGATTGAGTAGTGAAGTTGATGGAAATGTTGTAAATGCTCTTCCTATCAAAAAGTGCCCTGGGGTGAGAGGAAGGAAGTCGTTAGGAGAACTGGATAGTTGACACAGTGGGCGACTGTTAAGCATTGCCTCCACTTGCGCAAAGAGAGTAGAAATTTCGTCTAATGTTAGATGTGTAGCTCCCATTACGCGTTTAATGTGATATTTGGCCGATTTTACCCCGGCCTCCCAAATGCCGCCAAAATGAGGAGCGTAAGCCGGTATGAAAACGAACTTGATACCCTCCTGAGTTGCAAAGTCAATGACAGCATCGGAGTTTTGTTGTAAGAATGAACTTATTTCATTAGCAGCAGCCACAAAATTACGACCGTTATCAGAAAATAGTTCCAATGGCTTGCCACGTCGAGCTATAAATCTACGAAGTGTCATCAAGAAATCTTCTCTGGATAGCGAGCTAACCGCTTCTATATGAATACATTTATATCGTAGGCAAACAAATATGCACATGTAACATTTTAATAATTTTGCACCGCGCCCTTTGCGATTCAATATGAAAAATGGACCAGCATAATCCAATCCTGTTGACAGAAATGGAAAATCTGGAGTAATTCTTTGAGATGGTAAGTTTCCCATTTTTGGACATAAAACATTAACATCTACTCGCCTACATCGAACGCATTTGTTTACAATTTGACGCGCTAGACGACGTCCATTTATTGCCCACACTGATTCCCTAGTAATGGATAACAAAAGCTGAGGGCCGGCATGTAAATTTTTACGATGTTCGTACTCAAAAAAAATTTTAGTGAAGTAATGAGCACCATCAAGCAAGATTGGATATTTTTTTTTGATATGAGTAATTAGAAGCACTTATCCTTCCTCCTACTCTGATTAAATTATGTTCATCGATGAATGGTGACAATGGTAAAATTTTGGATTTATTATTTAAGATATGTTTGTCCTTTATAGTATTGTATTCGCCTATAAACGATTGCTGTTGTGCCAAGAAGCAAAGATTTAGAAATGAACTGTTTAATTCTTCTATGGATAGTTTGCCTGTTAACTTATCCTTTGGATTTTTCAAATTGTATATAAAACGTTTAACATAGGCATAAATGAACTTTAATTTATTGAAATTTGAATAATTTTTAAAGTCTAATACGGGTTCTGGAATTACTACTGCGTTTGCTTTAACCTCTATTTCCACAGATTGTAGTGAATGGTCTTTCTTAAGAATAGGCCATGTAGACTCATCTGAATAAAGAAATTTAGGTCCGCACCACCAAACATCTAATGTAGGCAGCACGTCTGGTTCAACGCCTCTAGATATTAAATCAGCTGGGTTTTCGGATGTTGATACATAACGCCATGAAGAGGTGTGTGTCAGTTCTTGTATTTCGACAACTCTGTTAGCAACGAATGTTTTAAGTTTCTTGGGATCAACCTTCAGCCAACATAAGACCACACTAGAGTCGCACCACAAAATGATCCTATCTACAGATAGTCTGAGGGAGTCTATGACACACCTAGTAAGTCTTGCTGACAAAAGAGCAGCACAAAGCTCGAGACGAGGTATCGTGACGGGCTTTATAGGGGAAACCTTTGATTTAGAGCAAAGAAGACTAACATTTATGTGATTATTGCTATCGATCGACCTTACATAAATACAAGCGCCGTAAGCCCTTTGCGAAGCATCACTAAACGCGTGTATTTCTATTAATTTGGGTGCATTGCATACAACAAGCCTGGGTATACGTAAATCGGATATTGAGTGGCACTTATTGCAAAATACATCCCATTTTTCTTTCGTTTTGATTGGTACTGGTTCATCCCAGTCAACCTTTTGAAACCATAATGATTGAATTATCATTTTAGGCACAATAATGATTGGACTCAATAGTCCCAATGGATCAAATATTTTAAAAGAATTTGATGTTATTACTCTTTTGGTCACATTCGAAACGTTATCAAAACATTTAGTAGGAAATGTAAAAGTATCGGTTTCTGGATTCCAACCTAAGCCTAAGGTATTAGTTGAATCACTAAACATTAGATTCTCATTATGAATGGTTGCATCATCGAAGATTGATTTTAAATTAGTTTTAAATTTTCTCAAGTTAAAACATGCTTTGTTTAGTTCTTTTGTAACAGTTGATTGTATATAGCGTAAATCTGATTCATTATCAGCACCTGTTATTAAATCATCTACAAGAAAATCCCTTTGTATTATGTTTTTTATAACTTCATCTTGACATTCATCGCCAACCTGCCAAATGCATCGCGTACTCAAATAGCTAGCGCTTGCGGTGCCGTAAGTGATAGTATTTAAACGTAGCGTATCTACAGGTAAAAACTCATCCTCTCTCCACAGTATTAATTGCAGATTGCGATCATTTTCGTTTACTTGTACCTGCCTGTACATCTTTTCGATGTCGGCTGTCAATAAATATTTGTATTGGCGAGATCTAATGAGTATGGAGAAGAGAGAATCTTGTATGTTGGGTCCTACCCTAAGGATATCATTAACTGAATATCCTGAAGAAGAGGGTGATGATCCATCGAAGACCACCCGAATTTTTGTGGATTCACTTTCGCTCTTGAATACAGCATGATGACTCAAAAAGTATGATTGAGGAGGTATGATGATGTCAGATTTTGATAAGTGACCCAAGTCTTCGTACTCTCGTATAAAGTTAAAATATTGTGATTTAAGCAGGGGATTTCTTTTGAAGCGCTTTTCTAAACACAAAAATCGTTTCATGGCTGACGTATAAGAATCACCCAGGCAATCAGGAGAGTTTTTGAGTGGCAAACTCACACAAAATCTGCCTGAGTCTAATCGATAGGTATTTTGTAGGAAATGTTTCTCGCATTGGATGTCATTTTCTGATAGTATAGGTGTATGGGGTAAGTCATCCAACTCCCAAAACTTGGTCAACATTTGATTAAGATCGGTTGAGTTTGTTGTTGCATAATTACATTGTATCTGGTTTTGCGACTTGAAAGGTATAGATCCAGCTAGTATCCACCCTAGTTTAGAATTTCTTAGAATTGGTTTCATATGACCTAGAGATTGTTGCTCGTTACCCAATATGTCCCAAAATATATCAGCACCGATTATTATGTCTACAGATGATGGCTCATTAAAATTGGGATCAGCAAGTTGTATGCCTTCAGGTATGGATATATCCGAAACATCAAGGGGAACTTTAGGTACTTCACTGGTCAGCTCATCCAGCACCAGACAAGAAAGAGTGACATGAAATGCATTGAACAATGAACTGATTTGAACGACACAGCTCTCAATGACTTGCGAGCTGCACTGATTGCCAATACCAATCACATTTACTATGTCGGTATGCTGAACATTAAGTGATAATCGATTCATTAAAGACTTGGTGATAAAAGTTGACTGACTACCACTGTCAAGCAAGGCTCGGGCTTGAATTGTTTCATTAGATTTCACGTTAGTTATATTGATAAGAGCAGTGGATAGAATGACATGATTTTGAAAATTACTTGAATAGTTAGCTACTGTGCTGGATGTACTTGGTTGTGAGCTTGTAGAATTATTCGAATTGTATTGCACTGAGTTATTTGAATTGTGTAATAAAGAGTTATGATTTTTCGAACATATTTTGCAGGGCCCTAATCGACAATCAGTAACGGCATGGCCTCGTCTTAAACAGTTGGAACAAAGTCCATGTCTTCGAACATCATTCCACCTATCCTGATTACCTTTAGATCTGAATACATCGCAATCATAAATTCTGTGATTAGCGTTACGAATGATGCAAAATAAACCAACTTGATTGTTGGGTGTACTTGCAACAAAAGACTTTGTATGAATGAATGTGTCCCTTTTGTTGTTAGCATTAAAATGACTCAAATTCGATTGGTTAGTATTTGTAGAATTACCCTTATTTCTACGGAGAGCTTCAAGCACATCGGCTCGATTGATTAAAAATGTATTGAATTGATCTAAGGTTGGAATTTCGTCGTAGCTATTGCGACATTCCTCCCATTTGGCTAATGTATGACTGTCTAGTTTAGCAGATATCATGAAAATTATTAGTATGTCCCAGTTATTAGTATTTTGTCCCAAACTTGACAAAGCACGCAGATTTTTTGAGACGTGATCAACCAAAAATCTTAAGCTTTGTTCTGATTCACGTTGTATATTTTGAATATTAAATAATGAGTGCAAATGATGATTGATCAAAAGTCGTTTGTTATCGTAACGGTTACATATCAACTGCCACGCATCGTTATAATTTGTTGATGACACTTCTAGATTGCTTATTATGCGAGCGGCATCGCCTTCAAGATAAGAAATTAACAAATGATATTTGTGAATAGGGGTTATTCGATTGTTGTCATGAACTAAGCTCTTATATGTGTCTCTAAACTCAAGCCAACGAAAATAGGCACCATTAAATTTTGAAATTTGAATTTGTGGCAGCTTAATGGAGTCAAAATGATCATGATGACACAGAGAATCTTGAAAACAAGAATTACGTCTGGTTTCATTTAGAATATTAGTTTGAGATTCTATAAAGGTTTTTGCAGTAGCTATACTTATTATGATGTCTTGTTCAATTTTCTCACGTTCATCTAGCTCTTGGATAATATTATGAGAATTGAAAACTTCAATTTGGCCTTGCAACTCATCGAATTTTACTGATATGCTTTCAATTTTATTAAGTTTAAGATTCAACTCTGCGAGCTCAATATTTGATAATTGAGACTGAGATAATTTATCCAAATAATTTTTAAACCTTGTAATTTGCCCCTTTAGTGAGCTACGTTTGGTGTATAACTCCTTGAGGGTGTCTTTGACAGAAAGCTTGTCGCTATCAACTGACATTTTATATGTGTGATTTACGTATCAGTGTAGGTAAAATTTTATGTCTCTAATTGAAATAATGAAATGGCTTAGCTGACGATCCTCGCAAGGCAACACCTGGGAGGCGTATAGCAGGCTGAATGGGCTCGGCTCTGCTCACGAACGAAGGCTGAGTTGACTTCCAGTAAAGTCGCCGTCGCGTACTGCTGGAATAGTCGGCAAATAATTTTAACAAAATGTATTTTATTTACTGAATAAGCTTTCTGAAAGAGACATCTAATGATAGTAAGTATTCCTTTTGAAAACTAGATGTATAACAAGAATGTTTTAAATTTAATTATTTTTAATTTTGTTCTTGGATGTGTAGTATGTGTGTATTTGTATGTATATTGGGTATAAACAGCTCCTGTATGCTTGATTTATTTATGAATAGATTGATATGAATATTGAATATGTGTTGGATGTTTAATATTATGGTGCATATATTAAATGTATGGATAAAACAATACCTTCCGTGTCTTACTGGTTGCACGGTTGCTGGTAATGTATTAAATGTTTTGATGAATATTGTATTGTTTAGACTTGTTACTTTGATAATGAACTTGAGATGCCCTCTGCGTCTTACTAGGTGCGCTAGTGGAGGCAATATGATTGTATTTATGATTTTTTGATTGTCATTTAACCCTTTGCGTCTTACTGCTTGCACAAGTGAAGCTAAATGAATGTATGTAGAAGTATGGATGTGGGTGATTAAAATTTGTGTGAGACGCCTAGGATAGAGGTATGGAACAGGGCACTTAACTCGCTTTGTTCTGCTGTATAACGGCTTTCAGGCGAAGTTTTTTCAGCTTTCTCGAGGCTCGCGATGGCAAAATAGCTTGTTAAGAACGCTTCTAGGTAATGTGCTCGTCTCCACTGGTTGCTCCGACGACTCCCGGCTGGACTTATTGATGTAATCTTGATTCAATCCGATGTCCACGTCACTTCACAATTGCATGTTTCTAAATGAATTGCTGCACGGCGGTCATAAGACGATATTTCGATATCACTGGCTCGATGATCACGGTAACTGAGGTGTAGTGATGATAATTTCCAAAAGTTTCATGCATTGGAAGCACGATGACACGGCGTGGTTTGCTTGCGGGATTCGTTTTCGGCGAACAACCTTTGTTTCCAGACCTTGGATTGCAGGTCCTGTCACGGTCGCCAATTTTTATGTCGATGAAGACATAAAGGAAAGATTGTGTGCGTTACAAACTATATAATTGATTTTTCTTAAATTGTAATGTTAAAACACACACGGAGCTGCTTGAATTTAGAATGAGAGTGTATAAAACAAATGTCGCAGGTAGTTAAACAAACTGAAACGCCTGACTAAATTATTAAAGCAAAAAGTAGCAGAAGACAAATATTGCAAAGTAATTGAAACATAAACAAATACATCAAAATTCAAAATATAAAGCAAATTAAAATATGGTATGCGCTTACCGAAGCCGTCTTCCCATTCTTGCTAGTAACCTTTAAAAGGGAACCCTCGTAGCCCTGTACAAGAAAAAAACTCAATAAATTACTATAATCGTTACCTACTGTTAATTCACCTGCGGTCCTACAATTTCCGATGGAAGTTTTTTAAACTTTTGTATGCATCATCAAAAGCCACATTACAAAATTACTTGCCCCATGTCATGTCATTCATGCCACTGCGTCATGAAAATTCTATTTAAATAAAATACAGTTTACTGCCGAAAAATGGTACGTTCCGGTGCCAGTCGCGGGGGAGTCACGCGATCCCGCTGTAATGCCTACCCTTGTCGTCGTTCGACTCTAACCACCTTTACGTCTGCGGCGCCATCCGTGCCAGCCGGGGATCGAGTGTAATCCCCCTTATCGGTAGACAGAATCGATTCAATCCGAATATTACGAATCGGAGCATGACATTTGATATTTACGGCGTAGTAATCCGAACCGAGATCTCCTAGTCGCGTGACGGAAGCCATGTCGCTTTGTGTTTTATTTTCCCCTTGTAAATATTTGGACATTTCTACAAAACTGGTGTAGTGTCGTTTATTTCTTCTGAAACAATTTTTTTGTGCAGCCTGTATTTGATTGAACTAATAACGAGCGAACCATGTTTTTCCTGTATGCAGGGCTTGCGTCATATATTTTAGTTCGTTTGCGTTATTTTCTTCGGGGCTGACACGCCATCTTATCTGATGTGACTAGCACTGTATCGGAGAATTCCATCAATTTGAAAGATTGATTAACGGTCTAACTTAAATATGTGCGTGTATGTACACATGAATGTATATAATATATGTTCGGCGGCAGCTCTTACACAATCTTTGATAAAAATGTACCAACTTGCCAACCTTCTTCGACGCAGAAAAGGGTCCTCCTATATGTCAACTTTCTACTAGTCACTGTCTTTATATTAGAGGCGGAATAAGTAGCCAAAACAAATGACGGAGCAGAAACGGCCTAACTTGAAATAAAGCTGTGAGACCACAAATAGCGCTTAGACCCTTTAGACGATTGTTAGTAATGGATAACATGATAGTAAAATAATGGTATTACTCGCCTCGTATGCTCGAAATAGGAGATACAGCTCCCGAGGTTTTGCGTCCATCGGCAATCCACTGACAAACAATGTCCGCACCTGCAACAAAATACCATGAGTTAGTACATATTCGACCCATATTTACAGCAAACAAAAATGTAGTAAGCCTCATTCTTCCAATGAAAAGAATTTACTTTAAGATTTAAACGTTCCTATAAGCAAGCTATTTTTCCCACCTCCAACAATGTAGGGAGTCAAACATTTTTCACAAACCGACACAAAGGAGGCGTAGAAATCGTTCAATGCCGCACTTTTTCGATTCATTCATCGGCTTTATAAACGGTGCACCGCATTAATTCGCCGGGTCTATGTAATGAAATAAAACAGAGCCTATAATGGCGGCGCGATTTGGCGCGTGCGGGAAATGGAGATTAATTGCTGGGAACACTGGCCGCGCCGGCGCCATCTTGTTGCGTACTTTATTTATGCGTCTGAGTTTCTCCTTCTGTTAAATTTCCGTAACTATTTTGAAATCAACATGTTCTTTTTTTTCAGGATAGTGTAGTGTCGTATAAAACCATGTTCTAGAACTACTTTTCATCCGTTTCGTATATTTTCCAATATTGTCCATGATATAATGAAGTAATGCTCGGAGCAGAACGTCCTTGGTCCTATCAACATTAGACCACGAGGACAAGGGCGAGGGAGGCGCTCGTATATATTTTATCGTCGTCCGAAGCTCGGCCACTACCAGAATGCCAGACCTTTATGTCGCCTATTTTCCGGTCGAACGCACGAGAATTTCCCGTTTCGCAGTTATGAGATATTTTTACCGACAACAGATTTTAATATAATCTACGGATTTTAAATATAAGGGAATGGAATTTGGGAGTATAAAACTTTTATACCCTAATAATTTCACTAACTAAAATTAATTATTCAGTACCCGAGTTGGTCCTAAGCACTCAGTCCTAAGCTGATTAAGACCATTCGCTAAAAGCGACCGCTTGCCATGCTCAGATACCCAAACAGAACAAAATAACATTATTTTGTTCTTTCCTACACTTGTAAGAGCTGCAGGATGGTATACATTTCAGGGGAAACGTCATATTCATGTAAGGTACGGTATAATTTTAAATTTAACTCTTTGCTTACAAACAATATATTTACAAAGCGGTCGGTAAAATGTGTAGGTAGAGCATTATATATTGTTATTACGATATTAATACGGCATTCAAAATAAAAATGAATTGTGTTGGGGCTACGGAGCCCTCGGTGGGAGAGTTCTTGCACTAGACAGGTTTTAAAACATATCTTAGATAAGTATTTACAATTTTAATTTACGATACTAAACAAAAGGCAAACAAAAGTCATGATGAATCAAGTATTAAGTCCACTTATACTAATAACAAACACACCGAGTCGCAGATAAGGTAAATGCGTCAAACACTCGACCACATAACATATTTCACCCGGCATCGGGGAGTGTCCGGTCAGTTTGAAAATGCCCCTCTATGTCGACCATTTTACACTCGGTTGCGCCTGAATCCCTACGCTCCACTATTGAGTTATGTTTCATACTCAGCCGGGATGAGAAAAAGGGAATTTTAACTTCTGAGGTTTGTTTTGTACGGAGAAAATAGTTATTTCTCTATCAAATTATTAGTTCATTGTATTTCAATGTATCACAAATGTTACTCTATGTACAAGTTTTCAAAGGGAAAGCAGTAGGTACGGTTCATAGGAAGCTATATTTGAGGCTAGTAGAAAATCTACCACAAATTTTATACTAAACAATTGCAGAAGATTTAGATTTCGTTTATTGAATTCATCTTCGTTAAATGAAATGAAGATGGACCAGATACGTTTTCGTAAATGGAAGTGGGCAACTATTTAATGCTAGAATTCATCCGAAATCGGGTTAGAGCTTGTCTTGTTTATATAGCCGCTTTGAGCTCTGCAATTAGGGCGTCACTGCGGCACACCCTTTACAGTTAGATGTGCCTATTCAATATTGTCTGTTATAATTACTGTATAATCTTACATATAGAAGCGCAAATTAAACTATGATTCAAACTATTTTTGGTGCGAGATATTTGTTACGAGATAATTGTTACATTTTTAAGATTTTCTATTTTTTTTTTTATATGAACTGTATTGGGATATCAACAAAGGCACTTGTATTTATTCGATGAAATTTTAGTATATAGTAGGTACTTGTATTAGTATGATTTTCGTTTGCTTCCCAATTTTAAACAAAAGACCCAAACCATGCAGTTTATTCTTAAAACTTATCACAATTTTACGGCTTCACGACTTCAAAAGGAAAACAAGCAAATGCTACCAAAGAGGCGATACCATCAGCTCGGTGACATTAATGCGACGGACGACGGCCAATAAAATACATAATAAGCATTTTATACACGGACCATAACTCAATGTTTTTATTCAACCAATTTGAGAAAATGTCACACCACAATGACACAGATAATGTGCTTTAATGATGTTGTAATAAAGGCGATGACTATTGACGGGCATAAACGTACATTGTTATATCGACATTTAGCAACATTCCGACCAATATTACATTAGAATATATATATATATATATATATAAATAAATTAATCCCTATTTCCCTTGGTCACGACATCACGCGTAAACGGCTGGACCAATTGTACCGGGACTTTCACAGGCAGATTGCTGATTTTTCAAGGAGTGACATAAGCTAATTTTATTTAGAAAACAGCATGAAACTATATCTACGCTGGTGAAACCGCGGGGCAAAGCTAGTATACAACATGCCATGTTGTACTGCCATGCCATTGCATGCCACAATTTTCATAGAATACCATGTTGAACATGGTATTCTATGAAAATTGTATGCGCGAACGATTTTCCGTCTCAATGTTTAAGCTCCACTAGATTTGTTGCTATATTACTATATATTTTTAGAACAGAAGCGAACGTATTTCTTAATGCCAACGTGCTGCTTTGTGAGAAGAAATAATTAAAGTTATAATGTATTAGACATAACAATGCAGAATAAATATTAGTGATAATTTTACTGAACTGTACGTAGGTTCAAGTTTGTTCAATATCGTTATATTAACGAGTGCCATTTACGGAGAGCACGCAATTACTATTATCGCATTCACCAGTCGTTGGTATTAAATTAATTAGGGGCGGGTCGAGTGAAATCGCCCGGCGACCATCGTCAATCGCTCGGCGCTACTCCGAAAGCTAATTCACGTATATTCGATTGTCACCTATTTGACAGCTACATGTCGAGCTTGGACACCGTTTATGCATATTAATTTAACCCCTCGTAGGTTCAAAGACATTCAATTGCCCTAATATGAGATACTATATGATACCAGTATACTGACTTGTACCTACTAGGTAGACTTTATTTCTTCGCAGTTTTTTTTTCTTTCTTTTTTAATCTCGTTTTACTTCGCAGACCAATTGTTATGCACAGGAAAACTTTAATCAATACATATTATTTGATTACAAAGATTAATATTTAAATTCAATTTCACTTTGTTACACAGAGTTCAGTGTATTTTCAACACAGCTTCTCACTATAAATAAATGTAAAAAAAAGTATAAAGGTATATCCACACGATCGATCGCACGAGCATGCATCCGAAGCGATTGGAGCGGAAGCACCCGGGGCACTGCACAGCGAATTTATCATACGCCAGTGTGTACATCCCTACATAACAGTCAACGTGAGGTTTATGTATTTGTTTACTAACTGAGATTAATAGCTCCCACCTCACACTTTGACCGATTATTACCGATTCGATAACAGAAACAAACGCGAACTACATATTTAACAATACTCAAATTATCAGCTTACAATATTCAGTTTAAAATTTGCATGAAAATATAGTTTTGTGAAAAAACGACGAATGGTGGCTGAAATCATAAATACAAAATGTTATTATGGTCTTCGCTTATTTACTTTCTTGACTTTTCTACCAAATTGCATGTCGGGGGTTACGTGGAAATAAAGTAAACTACAACTTTCAGGCAAGTATTATACTAAAATACATAACGAAACAGAAAATAACATTTTAGCAAAGTTTTAACTAACCCATACTTGTGTTTCTATAACCTGTTCCTCACCTCAACCCTTTAAAAAATCTTTTCCCTAGTAGTGTTCGCTCACCTCCCAATTGAAATGCATTACAAAATATGATCTGAAAAGCCCAATCACCCTACATTTAGTTGATTTCTACAGCTAAGCCTTCGTTTCAAATAAAACGAAATAATAATGTTACATGTTATTCAATAACAAACTGCGCAAACGGTAAGAAAATCTCGTTAATTAAGTTATCTACAAAAAGGCGGTAAGTAAAGCTTTGAAAGAAACCATTCGCAAAAGCAAAGCTCGCTATAGAATAAAGTAAAAACAACGCAATGAAGGTAAAAACCGGCTCCCCTGGCAGTGAAGGTTAATCGAATGGATGTAGTCCTGTGCCTATTGATTCCGGACGTATCATCGCCACTTGCACAAAAAGGACAATAATGAAAAATGCTCGTTTCGAAACAGAGCGCAACAAAGAGGAATTGAAATTAAATGTCAGCCCTCGGAGGCCAATGGAAAAGAGAGTAATCAAGGATTTATTATTGTTTTTTCACTTGACCGCTGGAAATAGGTGCGCGCGTCCGCTTTGCATTCCCACTTTTTTTCCTCTTTAGGACTGGCTACATGATTGGGATTTTGCTTGCAGTAACACTCACGTATGTGACGTTGTACTTAGTATTCTGGTTTCATATAGTTATAAAATTGTATTTAATTGAATTTTACTGATCTGTCCATCAGTTTTGAAATGTGAAGCGTACCCGAAATCGATGAGCGATATTTTTACCGTTCCTATTTTTTTTCAGTTTACCTAGTAGAATATTACACCTAGTAGAATATTATAAAGCAATTCAAGAATACATCTTTGACAACATGATGTATTATTTAACCGAATGATTTCTTCCTCTAGATTTTGCGTTTGTACGGCAGCAACAGTGTTCTATTTCTATTTCCTTACTTGATTGAAACAACTCGAACGGAGCTCGGTGGTGAATAGAAAATCGGTGGTTAACTTTTGTACGGTCCACTTTAACGAGAACTTTGCTAATTCATTTGTTTTCCAGGGTTGTACTTACTTCGCCACACAAAAAGCGAACTGTGGATCTTGTTATATTGGTCGGAAAACCTTGTATTTTTAGGACGTAGAATTACGTGGTAGGTTTAGACCGACTAACGAGAACTTACATTTGTGGCAGCTCAGTTTAATTAATCTGGCACAAATTTAAACGTTTATTTCACAGACACCAATGTAGTTTAAGTATGTATTTTGAGTCTCAAACAATGTGTAATAAATTTTATTATACTAAATATATACTTAGTATGATAAAAAATAAATATTAGTTTGGATAATTTTACTTCATAAAATTATTGCTCAAAGCGACATTAAACTCTACCTGCCTCAATCTATATTATAAAATTAATGTTTTTTTTCTTATCTAAGCAATAATTAACACATAGTAAAAATCGTAGATACTATCTTATTCGTCGTCGGCTTTTTGTAAATGAAGCTGTACGGTCCTTAAAAGGCAAAGTTTTGGAGAGGGCAATTTTTCTTCGAACGTTGCCTGAAAGCAATAATTCAAAGTTTCGCGTCGACATACAGCTTCGAGGCTAAAGTTGGAGTTTAGGTCTAAATGTTGCCCAGCACTTGCTACACTGAGCACTAGCTGAGTGAATTCAAACTTGCCTACATGTGTACGAGTACATTGTACGATTTACGAACAGAGCGGAGAGAAATGAACTGCTAAAATATAATTGTAACTGCTCGGAGAGATGATCCTACAATAAGTGTTCAAACACGTGAATAGAAAATATCTGTAGCAGTATTTATCTAACAAGTGTATTATAAGACGTTGCACTCAACCTCTTTTGATTATAGAAAATCTAATAAAATGCGGGTAGTATTAATACACCAAACATAATAGGTACTAAATTATTTACATACTTAGTTTGCTCAAAGAACAAAATGTATCAAGACGTAACATGTTTGGTTGAGTAAGTGAATATGTTTGGTTAAAGGCAATGGATTGGGTCGGATGGGGAGATATTTCTAATTTTTCGGTCGACCTGCGCCCGCAAGGAGACCGTAGCCCTGAAATAGATAAAACGAACAATACTCGCAGGAAAAATAAATACTTTGCTCCAGTTATTGGTGAATAAGTAAGTATAATACTGACGAACAAGTCGGCTAATTGAAATCATTGAATTCACTTTAAATATTTAACTTTAACTCTCAGTTTCTTTTTAAATAGTCATCTGTTAATTGAATTATCGAACTCCGCAGTCTGAAGGCGGGCATTATGCATATTACTCAACTTTCTTTAGAATCGAAGTCGCTTCGACATTTTCCGTCGATAGGTACTTTGTTATTAATAGCTTATTTTGAACAATTGTCTCTCTTCAAACCGATATTCTTAAGAAAACCATTATATTCCAAAACCGTGTAACCACTATCATTAATAACTCGGGCTTTGAAGATTACTTGCAAGTATACGATTAGAGGAAAGTACTTGGGTAGCTGAAATGTAGGTCTTACAAAATTCTAAGACGTAAATAAAATGAATGGATTTTTAAAAAAAGGTTCAGTTAGAGACGTAGAAAAGTGCGCATGAAGCGTGAAGCATTTTAACAGCCCTAAAATACATTGAATAGATGTTCTGCTAAGGCTTCAGGAATATTCATCATCATGGTAATTATATTAATTGCGGTGGGTTCTTTCTCATTTTAGGCATAGTGACCGGATAGTCTCTTCTTTTCACATCAGACCTCCGTCTTGATTCGCGTAATCTATTTTAATTTTATATATTATTCGAATTTGGTTGATCTTGATGTTTACATAATAATACGAATAATATACTATAAATGAACTTCCTGAATGTTGTAAAATTGCTTGTTTTACCAACATTATTAAGTATGGTAATAACATTGTTATATTTATTTTTATAATAAAATGAAAGTCAGAGAGGACAATTAAAATGTCAAACGTGGCAGCCAAGGAGTTCCAGCTGAGCAATACCGCGGGCCACCTGCTCGACGCAGATAGGGATCATAATGTTAATTTAATTAAAGGACTAATCTAAATTGCAGACGACCCGACACTCCGGCGCCCATTAAAAGGATATTTTGTCGCCGACACTAAGTTGGGGAAAGTTGCTGACTGTAAATATCTGGGAAAACAAGTCACGGGAGACAATTTAATGTAAAAACATCGAGTTAAAACAAAAGTTTTTATCATTAAGGGATATTTTGGTTGTTGAATTATCTAAGTAGAGTACTTAAAAGGTTTGCAGTGTTTTTGAATTTAACAACTTGTTTATTATATTTTTAGGCTTTCGATTGGAAAATTGCGCAGGAATTAAGAAAAAATTGTGAAAGATAAAAGAACTTGTTTATGAACTAACGCTAACCAACGTAAGCAATAACACTTCATAAAATGGCTATATTTAATTAAACGTCGAGTAGCGTACTTATCTAAATTGCAGACGGCTGGTTTAAGTTTCATTAAAAGGGGTTCCAAGTATCTACACAGGCAAAGAAAAAGTTTTGCAGCGATAAAGATGCCTTTCGTCTTGAAAGCAGACAAAACTTGTGCTAAGACGATGGTGGAAAACAATTTATTATTTCCTTTGATAGCTGAGAACTTCCAAAGTATTTACTAATTTAAAAATGCGGGTCAGTGAATCGTTTTATAAACCTTGTTTATGTTGTCCCCAAATCTCTTTGCCCTGAGATTTTACAGTTGGTTTTGGTAGTGAAATATATTTCTAGAAAATTATATTAACTGACACGACATAGGTTTTGAAGCGTAGTATCAATATCTTATAGTGAACTGAAGACACTTTTCTCTTTGGCCTTCTAAAGCGGGATTCACAGTGTTAATATATAAATTTACAACTGCTGTCACGAGCTATGAACGCTCAGCGCACATGTTAGGTATTTATATTATGTAAATCAAGGTATTGTGTACCTTGTCCGTCAACCCGTCCGTATCTGCCGGATCTACAGTTTATATAGGTTTAATGGAAAGCTATTTGTAACCTACTATTGTTTATTTTATGAAAATAAATGATTATATAAATTATGTGTATATTGTGGATAACACGTACTTGTTGTAACCAAAAAAATTATAATTCCCATTATGCAGGTATGTGCAGGTCAGCGCTCATAAATTATGACATGAATAGCTTCACCTATACATTTTAGAAAAATAATAAGATTTAAAAACTCCGGGGCATATTAAGAGCACGCATTACCAACAAAATGGGCCAGCCCTCCACTCACTGGCCCGCCCAAATTATGTTCAATAGATAATTAATCGCTCCTGTTCACTTCAATAACAATGGCAGTCGTATCGAGATCATTATAAAGCCGAGAGATTGAATTCTAACGACCCGTCCAACAGTCTGGACTAATGATACAGGATTTATCTCCGTAGTGCCCGAATTATCATTCTTGTTTCGACTTCCTACAGGGGGTCCAACAACGGGTAGACAGGGGCATTTATGCGCACGAATATTGATTTATTTTCAAGATACGTTATTGAATTTCTTCCTACACATATAGTGATTAAGAAACTGATATATTACCATTACGTATTTAAATAATACATTATATAAAGTCAGGTTGTGGTCCGCATCAACAATAACGTTTCTCCGTAGTCCTTGTAGCAGCGTTTCTCCACTTGCTCATAGATGGCGCTACTCGCTAACAAATTTGAAGTTTGAGTACAAATACACGAGAACCTAAATCGCGCCAGAAGAGTTTTCAAGCGCATTGCAGTATATATACAAGTTTCCAACTAGAATAGTTGGAGCCGCGGTTCCCCAGGCATGACACCCGCCTGGCTGGAAGATCTTCCCTTTACTGAGGATGAGCATGATCACTCGCTCTCCCCACATCCTTGTAAAATAATTTTATATAAATAATTTGTATTTGGAGTAGAAATTCGGCGAACCGAGTGTTTTATTTGACTATATTTCTAAGACGATAAAGATAGTCAAATGAAAAAATCTAAATTGTGAATGTAATATTTTGAAAATACAACACCACTGAGAATAGCTGATTATAACATTATCAAAGATTCTTCAAAGTATTCTTAATCCCGCGAGAGAACATTTAATTCAGTCGGATTACCTACAGATCACGTTTGGTAAACTATAGACAACACAGGGTCACAAGGAAGCCGGGTTTGTCACATCTTATTTGAATTTCAAATTCGCATGCAGGTGAGGATGCGATTGAGCTGAACTCTCCGGAAGGTTTAGATTTCCAGCCACAATTGGATCTTCCTACTGTATGTACTGCGCTTTCAAAAGTATTTTATACAAAGTATATTTCTTTATTTACTTCGCTTCTTTATTTTATTTCGTTTTTGAGTTTGTTTTTTGGCTTTATGTAGTATAATAAAAGTAGGCCGATTTACATTACAACAAACATACTTTTTCGTTATTTTTGTTTTAGTATGTGAATCAATTTCATCTTTATTGTCTGTGTTGAAACACTAATTAACTAGTAAATTAGTAACATTTAGAACAAGGGAATTTCTTTTTAAATTTAAAGACTGAAATTATGCTTGAATAATTGATATGAAGATATATCTTATATTGCTATTGCAGCCTTTGATTCCCTCGAACACTTAGCTCGCTTTACGTCCCTAAATATTGTGTTAAATCAATATTCGAATTTTATGTAAATAAAAAACATTTTAATAAAAAGAGGTTCACTACCGCTACATGTATTTCACAATTGCTACACACTCCACTCCTCCTTCTCCCTTCAATGAAAACTTTCACTTTTTTCACCTAAGGATCTTAACACACAAATCTAAGTCAGCGTTACCGTTATTTGACTACGATCTTTTGTTAGATGGAGATCAGAATGCTCGCAAACGGTTAGCTCCGAAATTCGAACGAGAATTCCCTTTATACATTACTTATTTAATAAAATATTAATAAATTATAAATTAACGACTCATTAATAAATAATTTGATATTTGGTCTATTATGAATTATATTCTAAATACTGTTTGTGCTTTTAATAATAAAATCTAATAAGTTCAATGCATAAATTATAAGTAGATACCTATATAATCTTGTCGGACTTCTTAGCTTTCACGTTTAATTTTTGTATTACAAAACGAAATGTCATAGCTATGATGCCTACAATGAAGTTCTTAATACGCTCTGCTGAAACCGATGATGGTAGACCCCCTGTATGTTAATACCGTGTATTTTGGCAATTAAAATGATATTAATTATTATTAAAAGTACGAAAGGGACGCACAAAGTTTCTTTTTATGGGATATAAAGGAGTGGTCATAAATAACGTTCCCATAAGTGCGATTAAATTCCTTATTCTGAGCGAGGAGAGAGAGCGCCTCTCGACGTCTATATCTCAAGCAATTTTTCACAAATTTTCCTCTAGTATTTCCTTCGTTGTGATTATGTAAGGCACAAGCATACAAGCTTAGCGTAATCTACCAAGTCACCATTCAATTATGAATGTAAAAATAAATAAATAATAACAAAAGGAAAAAAATAAAATAAATATGAACATTTTGGACATACCTGCATTTTATTGCAATTTATTATTTAAAAAGCAATTGTATTGCAGTAAATAATAAGCTATAGATATCAATAAGTGTATGAGACCAGAACACGCTAAAGCTTTCAACTTGCGTCTCAGAGTAGAGATATCACGGCAACTGCTTCAGAGCATCTGATTGATGGCTCTAATCTCCACAACTATAGGATTCGTACAAAGATAAATAACGGACGGTTACACACACCAGTGTTTCCCTTAGGAGCAACATCTTACATCATAACCTGGAAGAAGAACGACAATAACATACGTGTACGTACATTGCTTTGACGTTGATATACACCGGCAAGAGGGAATAACAAATGAAAATCTTTGGTGAGTTGTTGCAAATCGTAAAGATGTAAAATTAATCAGAGGATTATTAACTTTGATTGTAAGAATTTAGAATAAGTAATATTTTAAATTCTTGCAAATAAATAATATTCGGCTCCAATATAATATATTCTTTTACAATAGAATCCTTACTTATAAATAATTTTTCGAAGTGTTAAAAAGGGTTTTTATTTAAATTTATTAGCACAGATAAATACCGGACCGATTTAAAAAAATCGTTCACTTATATAGGCTGTATTGTTCATCCAGTCAAATTAGAGATCCTTTTAGTTAATTACACGCAGGTGAATCCGCGGACAGAAGCTATTCGTCTAATCTAATGCAATTGTGATACTGCAAGGACAATTCGCGACAGAAGTGGGTGAAGAATAATAAAACTGTTATACAAGTCAATTTGAAGGGCGAATTCAATCAGTCCAAACAAGCAGAAAATCGAACCCCCAAATCATCCAATCGTAGTAAATCTCAAATTCCGAGTACGCAACTAAGGAGTGGGCCCCGTCCCGACCAAGGCCCTGATTTAAATTGCAGATGCCCGTTGGGAAACGTCGACTCCCGCGATATGCTAATCATAGTCAAGCCAAGGATTATCCCTGTTTACACTCAACAAACTCACTTAATTTTGCCTCGACCGATGTCTTGCTATATCTGCCGGCCGACTCTGCGGCAGACAGTAGTTTGACAGGTGAATTAGGAACGTCTGTGCATCTCATATCTTTAATACAGTTCGAAATGTGTTGCCCACATCGAAGTCTTAACCTTAATACACTCCTAAAAATAAAAAACAACTGTATAAATCCGTAGTAAGTTAAAAAAAACATAGCGGCAGCAAACAAAATTTGAAAAAGCAAATATGTATTTATTTGCAGTGGCGAGGCAGGAATATTTTTTACATGTATGCATATACATAAAAAGTAATAACAACAGACAGAAACATTTATCAAAATAAATCAAAAATTTCACGAAGAGTAAATCGCAATTCGCAGACTTAAAGTCGGGATTAATTTAAAGGAAAGTTGTTGGCACCTCTAACGATATGTCTTCTTCGCTATAAAGTTCATCTTTTAGATGGAACTTACTTCGAGGTCTAACTTCCTCGCTTACCAAACGAACTGAGAGTTGAGATATTTGTTCTCTAATTTCAACATTCATTAATATCTAGGTTTATTAAGACTTACGAAAACTGTTTAAGTAATTTAAAAGTAAAACAGACATCTCAATAGGTACTTTCTTCAATAACTTTGTAAATTTAATTACAACGTAGCGCGTACAAATATTTTACGAGGTATAGGTACTTAACGTATTTTTATACATCATATTATAGGTCTCGTTTAACACTCGAGGAAATAAAATACCTAAGTGAATGATCATAGTGCGCTTCCATACATGCGCTGTGGCGAATGGCGCTATTTATTTGGTAAAGTTTTATTTTCAGTAAACATTTAACGTGTCGGATAAATATCTAGACCCGGCAATAAGTACACCTGAGGCGTCGTAAAGTCGACCAGAGGTGGCACTAATACGAATTTATGTCAATGGACCCACGAACGCGGCCCCAGCCTTAGATATCGATCCGCTTGCGAACTATAAATGTTTAAATTTTCAACTACCAACCTATTAAATGTTCATACATATTACATTACTTTGTTCGGAACTGAGAACGGTCTTTGAAATACAAAGAACATATCGAATCAGTGAATCTAAATAATTCTGATTGCTTTCAGATCCGTAAGTTCTGAAAGGTAGATATTATTGACTGCAGAGCGAACCTCTTGAATGTCGCGTAGAACCTGCATGTATTGTGTGCATGCTTCCAGTCGAGTACTGATTAAGTTGAGACATAAAATATTTAGATCATTTAGTTCAGTGGTGTAAATACACATATTACAAAAAATCGTCTGAGATAATCCTTAGTTTAAAAGTAGTTTCATCTCTCTTTGTCATACGGATTTGAAAAGTGAAGAACATAATTTTAGTTCGAGTTTAGTCTTTGTTTAAACTATGTTTTTTTTGTTTTGTAGTCATGGTTATAGTTTGAATTGAATAAAACCGTAGTAATAGAATAGCATGAATAATCTCTAGGTAAGGTAGCAAAGGGTTTGTTGAAATATAATATAAAAAAATATTGTGAGATCTCTCGGCAAATGTAGAATAAACTGACTGCAAGCAGCTTATATTCTTCATTCCTTCATTTTATTTGGCATCACTAAAGAAATTAGTGGGGAAAAGCTTCGGGCTAAAAGTGTACAACTTCTAACAAGAAGAAAAAGTGCTTAAACTGAGTTAGAGTTTGGTATCACTTCTACAGTTTGGCTCTTACAAATTTCTGTGTAGTTAGCAAAGCGAAATAGGGAAATCAATTCCAGGGATTCAGTCTATTTACATAATACAAACTTAAGTGAGTATTTTTTAAATATCGACAGAATATTGTACTGACAAATCAGAAGGCATAAGTTCGCTGGTCCCGTTTAACTTGTATATCGAGTTTGTCAAGAAATCTTTGAAATTTACATGAGAAAGAGGGCTGCGCTCCTAGGGATGTTTCGGGGCCCACCATCGTCTTACAAGGGACAGGAATGTTTGAGGTATCCGACGCACGCGTGCGGAATACGATTGGAATATTCGATTGAAATCGTAAACGTATGTTATATTGGATTTTTACTTGATTTATTCATGCATAAATATATTAAACTTGTCGATAAAATCAAAATAACAATCATTTTGAAAATGGAATATTTAAGTCACGAATTAAATTAAATAATGCAATTTCATGTCACTTGATATTTATGTTTGTAAATGAAATCAAGCATAGTGTTCTTAGTTGACGTTATAAGCCAAATAAGCAGCGTATGCCTCACGTTGGGCGCCAAAGTTCGCGATATGTGGCCCGCCACATGAGTAGTAATTAACACCGCCCGCGACACTCGCCTGCGTTCCTCCTGACATGTTCCGCTCCTCTGCCTCCCCCCCTCAACCCATACGTCGCACCACCCATACTGGGGCACACCGATTGAATTAAACTTCGGCACGGTTGTTGTGGTTCGGATCCGAGGTTTTGTCGCCCGCGTTTTGTGCAGCTGCGATTAAACTAGCAATACTTGTCCGGCATTTATTAGTTTCAGCGCGAAGGCTCTAGCAATATCGGCTGCGCAACGCATTTATGTATATTGAGTAGATAAACTGTATTATCATTATATGTTCCTCCAATTACGTAATCATTAAAAGTAAAATACTTTATGTATATATCTACGTGTATTCTCGGCGTATTTGTGGGCTATAATTAAAATAATATAAAAAAATATGTTTAATTTATGTAACGCAAAAAAGCAACATCACTAATGACGCGGGCACAATATAAGCACAACTTAATTTAAATGGCTCGCTCGTCCCCTTTCGCATTACTGAGCTCATGAGCCATGAGCTGAATGTCAACAGTTATAAAGTTTTTATTCGACTACAACGAGACGAAACAAGGAGTGTAGCGTAGTAAGTGTAGAGTAGGTAGAGAAGGGTGGCTTGCCCCACCTAGAAGCACAATTAGCGCGCGCGACTCAACACGACTTGAGTTTTAACAACGCGGCTCGAAACACTCGGCATCATTCACACGAGATGGCTTCTACCTTACGGGACTCTTGTATCCTAGATACTTGTTCAAGGAAACCCCTATATACACGTACTATTTCATCTATTTAAGCTTTCAGAGTGCACAGATGACTGGGGGTTGTTGTTTTCTCTTAGTAAATATGTGTATATTAATTAGTGTTTCTATTTTGTTAAAATTTAAATAAATGTCTGAGCATTATAGGTACTCTTCTTAAATAAACGGGTTATTTACCAGAAATAATTCTTAATATCCCTGAACAAGATTACTGGTTATATTTTCTATAGAAATTATTTACTAATAAGAATAAAAATCTATGTATGTATTATATAAAATGCGTTTAAAATACCAGGTTTATATGAAGGGGTAAAATAAATAAGACCCGTGAATTCCGCACTACATCTTCAGAACATACTGAGTTTTATACCCATCCTATGCAGATCGTGAAACATATGTTGCATTTAAATGTCCAATACACATAATTACACTTAATGCAATGAAGATCAATCCTTCTTGCGCACAAAAAAGGTGTCAAAATGATTAATCCACATAATGTTTATGCTACAACCGTGGCAAACAATAATACACCCCGCTGAATGGTAAACCGTTACTGTAGCCTAAAGTTCAGCATAAATATAGAAACAGTAACAGTAGCAGTGCGAGGCAATTACTGAGATAACGAGAAATACATAACCTCGGTGAAAGCTCTAAATCGCACTTGGTAATTAACACTACAATTGCCAACAGAGCCTGAGGGTATATTTTGAACTATTCAACTATTCCACAGTTATACTTATATACAAATACTCCGTTATATCGATTCTGTTTGAAATGTTTGGAAAGATTACAATTGACCTGTGAGACAATCAGATAGTTTAAATAATATATAATGTAATTTGAATTAGTTGATTCCCATAAGGAATTGCTTGCATATTGAACCTAGTTTCAAGAGTTACATAAAATCCGAAAAAAATATATTTTCTTTGACAAATTAACTTCAAAGAAACGTATAATATATAGGTACTTAAATTTTTTCAAGTAGCTTAATCTGGAATAAATTGTTGCTATGGTAAATTTTTTTTAAAGGAAGGTTGGATCAATCCTATAGATTTTTTATAGGTACGTGAAGCAAGACATCGCAATAGTTAATAAAGCTAATTTCGAACGGATCATAATTGTTCGACTATCGTAGGCTCTTTTATACCTAAACTGAATAAACGATTTTATTTATATCTGCAAATTTTTGACCAGTACTAACTTATAAAAATTTTATAAGTGCAAGTTTTAAAACATACCCTTTGATGCAAATAAAAGTTCTGGGATTTTATTTCTCCCAAAAATAAAATATGTTTACGCCAAAGCTTAGGGCTCTCATGTTATGAACTTACTCATTATTCAAACACGTAAAGCAGACTTAATAAAAAAGCCGAGTTCATGCGTATACTCAAACACCAGAGTTTAATATTGAATTTCTCTCCTTCGCTTTATAATTCTATAGCAAAAAATGTTCGTAGACAATTTATTTTCAAAGGTCTATAGTTCATACTAGCCCTCATACTATGCCCAATGATGATAACATATTTATAAACATTATCGTAGTTATCGTATAGCGTTCTCATTATTCGAGTCTTAATGGCGTATTATATCGTTTGAATCATTATGGTTACCTATTTATTATAAAAGGTAATAAAAGAAGGCAAAAGATTCCATAAGAAGTGATAATATTATGCTAAGCGGATCAGAGCTACATAACACTCACATTATAATCATCATCATCATCTCCCTGGCCTTATCCCATACATTGTTGGGGTCGGCACTTGATTCAACCCGATGTGGCTGATCACCTGATTTTTATACGAAGCGACTGCCATCTGAGCTTTGCAACCCCATTTAGGAGGAAAATCTGTGATCTGGGTTAAACCAGTTGTCAGATTATTTTTATTCGTCCGACTGACCTGTAACGATTGCCAAAGATGTTAAATTGGCAACCGGGACCGACGGCTTAACGTGCTCTCCGAGGCACAGAGGGAACTCGGGCGGTCACCCATCCAACTACTGGCACTCACATTATAATATAACAACGAAATTTTTATATTGTTTAAGGATATTCTCAGAACACATATAGTACGATTTAAAGATCTACCTCAAACAAATACAATTTCTAAACGTAATAGAATATATTCTAAATGTCGGGAGTGTTGAAAGGTTTATGAAATTCATAATAAATATAAATAAATTGAAAATTGATTTAAGAATTCTGAATGATAGGAATCTCTCATTATTTATATTTGAATAAAGAGGAGGCAGTGAAACAAGATAATTGAAATGAAATAGAAAGACACAATGTAATGTTTTCGTTGTTAAGCCAACAGGTACCTCAAAGGGGTCTAAAGTAGGTAAACCCTTTCTCTTCGGCTCTCCTATTTAACTATTAAAGCGTCCCGCCCCAACGAACTAACGTATTCATGACTTGGAGAATACCACCCTTATTTTACGAGCGTCGGTCTCAGTATATCGGTAAGGTAACCTATTTGGAACCGAGCCTATGTTAAATGTCACACACAGCTCCATATCAAATGCTGCGCTATTTGGACGTAATATGAAAACAACCACCAATTATATGCTGCTGCCTTCTGAAAAATGCTCCAATATATACAAAATTATATTTCCCATAAAGTTATTATTGTTCATGTTGGTTTCGAAATATTTTAAATGGGAACAAGTAACCCTATTCGATTCTTGTATCATTTTCGTTTCTTGGACGCCACTTTACTGAGAATCTGCTAGCACGTTTTATTCTGAGAGAACTGGGGCCCAACCATGAGCTCTTATTGCAATGATAGTTCAGCTGTGTGACAGTGACGTATGTACGTCATATACATCTGTCTCATAAATAAGTGAAACTATCATGGCAATAAGAGCTCATGGTAAGGCCCCTGATCAAGGATACAAATAAAAACGACCAGTTATTTTCAAGCTATAGTAAATCTAAAACGGGTTGAGTAAATTACGTTGATTTACAAACAACTTTTTCCAGTTGGTTTAATGCTCTAACGTATAACGACTTTGTTACGAAATTTGGACCTTTTCGAGCTCAAACAACAAACAAACTTCCACCAGCTTATACCGTTTCCTGCTTATCGCAATGAAAATCTAATACATTATTTAGGTATATTCGGAGCCGGCTGTCAACCAATTAGGCAGCGCCGAATTCAAATTGGCAGTTCCATGTCGACAGTTACCAGGTGGTGTCGAAAAACGAAACACGTCTTGACTTGGTAAACGAAATATATATGTGTGGCACTCGACATTTAATGACGTCCTTTGAAGTGTTAGAAAATGATCGTAAAGCTATTTCCGAGGCCGACATGACGAATTCAGCCGGCATTTGTGTTGATATTAATGTTTCAATAACATACCGCAAACTGGCACGCAACAAAGATGAAATATGTTCTTTACCTGCAAAAGAGAAAATACACACGTTTAATGAAGAGTTCTTAATGCCTTTAATTATAATTGTAATTCAGTGAGCGACCTGTCTTAATGATATAATCTGTTGAAATATAAATTTAACACATGTTTGCAAAATATTGTCGAGTATTATTCATTGGTGGATAAGAAAACTAAGTTAAAAGAAACTAAAATTATTTTCTTGGAAAGGAAATTTTTGCCTTATTTTATTTAGAAATAGCGAGGAGATAAACAAAATGTCCCGCGATAAAAAGCTGGATGTTGACTAAGTACGCTACAGACGACATCTGTCTGCGGCTGGATTTGTCCCGGGACAAATTGCAGCGCCCGGCGCCGGGCCTGCAGCGCGTCTTTTGTGCGAATGAGACAACTAACAATGCCCAAATGCTTTCACTTAATGATTTTTCTATACTAATATTATAAAGAGGAACGTTTTGATTGTTTGTTTGCATTGAATAGGCTCCGAAACTACTTGACCGATCATAAAAAATATTTCAGTAAGGGATAACTACATCAGCGAGTAACATAAGTTCTTATCCCTGTAATACCACGGGAACGAGAACTACGCGGGTGTAACCACATGACGCCTGCATCTTATTTTCTACAAATTGAATATCGTTAGGTGATAAAGTGGTTCGCAAAACCTTAGATTTCGACTATTGCCTCACGTTTTAGAAACACAGTTGCCGCATACAAGAATTGATTGATAAATAGTTGAGTTATGTCGTCGATTAACCATTATGTAGAGTCAGGAAGATCAAACTTGACGTTCTCAGCTAAATATGGCGGCAACACGAAGACAAGTTGTCAAAATTCATCCCTTCAGTTCGGTCTGTTTGAACGTTAATTATCGTTTTATTTATGTTAGAAATATTCAAATTTACCCTCGATTAATAGCCGTGTTTGAGGCGAGACGAGACGGCGCCTGCAAACCATCTGACAGGTGTCTTACGCGTGGTCGGATTTATCTCGAGATAAATTGCTAGGAGCCACGTCACAATCGTGATGGCACACCCTGTGTGGCAAATACGGTTTTTAAGTTGCATAATTTCATGTAAATCAATGATTTTTAAGATAATTAAATAATAATGGGTTGTTCAACGCCACGTAATACTGAAACTTTACCAAATTACACATTGTTCTTTGCCTTAAGCGGAACTGGTTAGAAAATCATTATTAAAAAGGCTTATCTGGCACTTAATAATTATTACCATTGTCATTGGCATATTACGACCTTTCTGGTCTAGTGACTAAGATGTCGTTGCAGCAGGCTAGTTAGAAAGGTACGAGATCGATGTTAGGTGTATGGTGTTTGTACCAAATTGTTTGTGAAATATTCTCACGATATAACGAATCTTGCTATAGAGTCCCTGACGGTGAAAAGAAAGTACCATAGGTACACATAAACACATAAACCTCACCGGCTTCGCCCACATTCATCAATCTCTTTATAAATGCTCGCTGCATTCAAGGTACTTTTCTCATTCCCATAGTGACCGTAGTAGACGTATTTTACATTCAGTTTTTATACCAGTATATCCAAATGAATATGTCAAGTTTTTTGTCGTTATTAGTAAAATGACAGAAGCAAGCCTCTTGATTGATAATACTTTGGAGACAAAGGCAGTTGCTTATGAATGATAGGTCACGATGATTCACGGAAATTGAAAATGTTAATTTATGAACGACCTTCTTTCTGCCATTTACGTCCCCACCGAGGGCTGCTACGGCGCGCTTCGGCAGACTCCTTTGTTTTAAATATGCATCGCAATGTCTCTACCTACTCTCGAAAGTGTCTCAAAGCGCTTCGCCGCGCGGATTAATATTTAAGAATGAGAAACTCCAATCGAGATGACGTTCTGTCCGATGTGTTTGTGAGTGGCGACGTGACACCCTTCAAGTGACTACTTCAACATAGTGGGAAATATATATATATATTGAGAAGAGAAGCGGAAAAAACAAAGTACATATCAATAATATCAATATTTTGTTACAAAAATATAGGCGTGTTAATATAAACGTGAGTAGTCAAAGTTTTTATTTGCAGTTGTCTCTCGCAGCTTAAACTCCTGGCTATTTCTGCTTAACCGGACTATGGCGAGACTGCTTAAAGCCTCCAAAATAATGACAGCGCTCAAAGCTACTTTAAGTATTATAATATTAATGAGGAATCAAAGTCAACAATGGCTTTTCGCAATACCGTATCAATTTCAACCGGCAATAATTGAATGCGACAATGTCGCATTGAATTATATCGGCTGGGAGGTAATACAAAATGTGTGCGACGATGTAATGTTTTGTATGGAAATGCCAATCGGATTGTTTTGTTTCGTTCCATTACGACATTATAATTACTTTCGCATTTAAGTGAATGTTTTGTTTCTTAATGAATGTATTTTAATAAAGCATTGATATACGAATATGCTGGTCATGAAAAATTTCATCAACTATTATGAAACGTAGTGTAATGATTAAGATGTATACAAAATTAAGATGATGTATGTCTTATATACCTGCAATTGCATTGGTCAATAGAATAATAAAATACCAGTGTTTTGCTTGTGGGATAAATATATACCCCTTGATTGCACCCGATCTATTCCAGTAACTGCTTGCGCTAAAGTGAGTGAGTGGTACAAACAGTAAACTTAACTTCCTAGGTAGGTACATATATATCGTTGACAGAAAATAAGAAACTGGTACAGTAACATTAACAGCGAACTATAACCGAGCGCAAAATATAAATTATAAGTGTAATGTAGTAAAATGACCAACAATGTTGGTAGTGCCGACACCAAGTGCACCAACAAAGTACGCAAATATACCCGTGGCCGGCGCAATTTCAGTGCACGACCGGCACCGTGGTAGCGAAAGATGCAATCTGCATACATTAGCCTAACGTCTCGTAGTTTTGACACCTGCTCCCCACTTCGAGTTTAGCTAGTAGATGGATGGCACAAACATGTCACTGGTGCGGCGGTGTTTCAAACTATCCAGTTGTCACGGAAAATGCAACGAGGAAATGTATTGTTTTACTTTGTAAATCCAGCTGAAGTTTTAAGTAAGAGCTAAATGATGCTTCGCTAAGAGCTAAGGCGGTGCAGATATATTAGTTGAAGCAAATGGTGCAAATCTGTATACCTTCGGAGGTAATATTAACGAAGTAAATACATACAGTATAAGTATTTGGTATGATTTTTATAGTCTTAATTTCGATTAATTATTCTGATACATGCTATATCCACACGATATTATACACACGGATAAATACATTTGAAGTGTCTGTATTTAATTCAAAATAAACAGTTTTTCAATAAATGCAAAGGAAACTATATAGGGTACTAAAATAAATATTAAAAATACTCTCTCTCTGTTTGTTTCTCCTCGGCTAATCTCCGAAACGGCTGTACTGATTTTAACGAGACTTTCACTGACAGATAGTTAATGTAACAAGGAGTAAATTAGGCTAATTTTATAAAAATATTAAGGCTCCGCGAAATAAAGCATGAAACTAAATCGAGTTTCCCATAAATCAACGTGCCAAAAGATAATAGCGCGCTATTCTGTCAGCAATATAATATTATATTCTATACCCTCGATACCCCGTCAGCAATGCGGTGCAATGACAAATATGTAGACCACACTTTATAATAAGCATTAATGCACAGCTTGAACTAGCAGTTAGCTTTCACACGCCGATAAACCGATGTGTATTTGGTAAGATAATGAGTGCTTTCATCTCAAAATGGCAGTGTAACTAAGCGACCTGGTTAACGGGAGGCAACACCTTAAATAGTTAACAGCTCAGTTAGCGAGTTAAGTTTAAATGTTCACCGAGGTCGAGAGAGGGTTGTCACGTCAGAGCACATTTTAATAATGCACCTGCTCGTTTAGTATGAAAATTAGCTGGAGTCGGGCTACGTGTAGTTTGTTTTATTGATGGCGCAACTTTGTTTGCTGTGGACACCTCGCCGGGATGATGTTTGGGTAATTAATGCACTTCGGCGTGACTCGCTAGTTTTCGTCAACATTTGCATAAACGTTTTTTTTCTTTTTTTATTGCGTTGCGGAACGAGTCGCATAGTTGTTTCACTCCGCCGTGTCAGCGACTGCAAACACACAACTACTAACAAACTTTTGGTTATTTGAATGCAGATGAGATGCGTTGTAGGTTTGTGATCAACCTACTGTCCGATTGTATAAAATTGCGATACGATTATAAAAACTATATTCACCTACATGAAAACCATCAAATTTGTATTCACGAGTGAAACCTAGGCTTAGCTAGATCTATACACATAAATAAAATTGAAGTATCTGTTTTGAATTCCAAATTATTTGGTGTCTGTAGGTAGTATTATAACCCTAAATTCGCAGAACGAATTTTAGACACCATAAATAGCGTGATAGAGATCGCAACAAGTAGCTTGAGCAAAGTCATCGATATTGAAAGTGTTAAATATTGGCACGTACCTGTCGCACGACCTAAAGCTGAACTATTATCTATAAATTACATTTTTACCATTACTAGTTCCATACATATCTTCTCGATGGATCTGCAACCAATCGCAAAAAGTACCTCCACGCTTGCGAACCCAAAACGTGACTTGATTTCCTACAGATAATCTTGGTAAGGTTGTTTCAAAGGGACTATTGGCGAAGCAACTAAGGACACCCACTACTTTTAAAGGCTCACTTATCACACTTTGCTAGGGCAAATTGAACTCTATGGCATATCTAAGGACGTTTTGATAAAATTTATGCTGTACTTAAATGATACCAAGGTATTTTTTACTTAAATATGCGCTTAGCAATAAAACGTACTTAAAAAAAGATTATATTTTGTAAAGAAAATTAAATTCGTTTTATTTTTGAATTCTACACACCGGTACATTTAAGGGAATGCAAAAAAGGCCACTTCTATATCTTATTTATTTACGGTAAGTCAAATATTGTTTAAATATTTTTGGATATCTTACCATTTGAGAAGCATTCACAACCCATTTATAACACATGTCATGAATGGGTTGTTTAGTTGTATATTGGAAATAACAAACAAAGAATAAGCTTCTGTAGAACTCGTTGGGAACTTTGGGATATAACATTTATGTATGAATGTTTGTTACTCTAGTTATTGTAATTGACTAACTGAAACTTATATTTTGTTGAAAACTTGTAGTAAAAGTAGCACATGTTTACATAGCAAATGTTGCGCGGGTCGAGGGTACAACGTTTTAAAGTCAACACCAGCGGGGTGCTTTTATAATATTCACGCAACTGGAAATTCAATTTGAAGTTTCACAGCACAAGTATTTTTGTAGCGTGCGTCACATGAAACAGGCATAAAGAGATCATGAACGTCATTATGGCATGCTCTAATTACTTAAATTATATATAATATAAACATATTAATTAAAAATATATAAAAAAAAAAATTTGAATAAAATGATACAGACGTTCTAAATAATAAAGAATACTTTGTCCATCGGAATTAATGTTACCTATAAGATGGTAGCGAAAATACTGAGTTGCTTTAACTAATAACTATGTACCTACTCAGATCAGTTACTAGGATATTCATACACCCTCGAACAAAATTTTATAAGAATCTTGTGATGATGCAACTCAAAATATTTTCCTTCATACTGTATTCCGAGAGATTCAGTAAATTGTCTTTTCTGAATTTTGTATTGTACCTATCTTGTTATGTAATTGAAAGTAGGAGTGCCAATATAATAACCGTAGCTGTACAGGGCGGTGGTATTATACATAAATGGTGTGACAACGAATAAGTACGAATCACGGCAAGTTGGAAAAATAACAGGTGACTGCAGTGGCGCGCTGAAACATTCGCTTCGCATAAATCAAACAGAATTGAATACAGATCAAGCCGTCGCCGTGATACCCCATTTACTCCGTTACAGGTATTTGCAGTGACCATTAAGTCTTTCGTTCTTGATTCTAGTTATCTTCCATTTTTTTGAATTGTTTGTGCAAATTGTTTGCTTTAAACAAGATGCGTCGTAATTGATCAACGCGGTAGAGTTGGAACTGGAAGTAACTTTGCTAAGTAAAATATTGTTAGCGTCGTTAATGGGATAGTTATAAAGTTTAGCGAAAACTTGCACGTTGGTGTATATACTTAGGTAGTCGAATAAACTCTCGTGTTAACGATTATCGATTGGAAATTCAGAAATGATTTCTTAATACTCTCAGTTTCCTTTACAACATTTATAAACAATTTAATATAGCAATGCCAGTTTAATATATGTGTAAGATATGTAGGTCGGTATATTTATATTGCAGAACGTGTAATATAAAATGCTTATTAATTCGGAACGTGTATTTTTAGGCGGAACAGAACGACCATAGGGAAAAACAATAGCGTAACCTACAAAACTCATGTTCGACGATCCCGGGAGCGGCTCGGTCTGCCGTTAGAAATTTTCCGGGTTCTTTAACGGGATTCATTCATAACTCACGGTCGAGTGGAGCCTTCGAATATTTCAAGCTGTAGGCCCCACCCCTATAAATTCCGCGCGTCGGGTTGCCAAATTAGGCGCGAGGAACGTAGACTTATTCTCCCCCATTACCCCGCGCTGGCAGCACTGAGTGAGACTTGTAGAAAACTTTCCACTCCTGTCGCAGGTGCCATACTCGTAAATAATAACTCCCTCGTGCGAGCAACACTCGCTATGTTCGATGGTTATTTTAAATTAAGAGACTAAATATAAAAGAAAAAAAAATCTATTCGCAATCATGACCTTTACTCGACTTCGAAGACTCATTTATCTTGAAAGGACATTTATAAGATAATGATAGAAACAACAGTGTTCAAACCATTCGATACAATGTACTAGTATGTAGTCAAATGTGAACAAGCGCAAACTGTTTCGTATCTAGGAAGCAATTACAGGGGTCACATACTGAATTGACGGGAATTACATTTACACTCTCACAATCGGATAAACTTCCACCCAATTTACTTTATGTGTAACCCATTATTATAATGACTACTGTTCCAAAGTTGGGAACCAGCCTCCAACTGACAGGTTGATGTGAACTGAGGCGAGTACACTCAAATATGAATTGTGCTCCAGTTTATTTTATATACTGGGCTTATATTAACCGCGCCTGCGTAATTATGTTCGAGTTACCGCACTAGACAAACTCATAAAACTTCCTTCTAAATCATTGAAATTAAGTCATTTCGTTAATACAAAATCTATATCTCTTATCAAGTAAATTACAAATTAAATCTTGAAGCTGAAATTACTATCACCTAAAGAAAATACGACGAGATTGCGAAACACCTAAAAAACCCAATCCCTAGTCAGTCCATGGGTTATAAATGATGGAACTGAATCGCAGCAGTTGAAACTTGAACTAATCCCTAAGCTCGGACTACGATAAAAGAACGCTGCTCATAGTATGAATGACTGATAGCATGATGTATAGCGTTATAAATAAACGTATTCAATTTATTCATCAATCGAATCGAACATGACGAAGCAATAAAATCCAGCAGTTTGTTAAAATTGAAACGCAAATCAATATCAATATTTGACATCGGGATCGTCACCGGGAATAATCGAGATAACAACAATGGGGCGGTTTTACAATGACCGGTAATTTAGCGAGTGTAATTCCGACGGTCGGCCGTTTGGTAAATTTAATTTTATCTCGGCCAAACCCTCTGTGGTAATAATTCATGGATCAAACCACGTGACCTCGCCGCCGCACACCGCACAAACCTTTATAATCGGGACAATAGAAAAATATTTTTCGTGTATTTAACGTTATTCTTTAGCTATTCGCACGTAGCTATTTTTATATATCTTTAGCAAGCTAATCCACCTTATCCCTAATGAAAGAATAGTGCAAATGAAAGAAATATTGTTGAACGATCAAAGTCATTCAAGTGTAGTACTTTCCCAATGTGGTATTCACGTGATCCGAAATCGTAGTTCAGTAAGACTTCAACTCGATTATTCGCGACGCCCACTCTTTTCTTTGATATAATGAAAACGAAAACACTGTTAATGTCTAAGTCGCTACGACATCGTTACATCGTTTTCTTTACGAGAACCGGGCTGCAGTACAGATTTTACAACGAAGCTAAATGGGCCTCGTTGACTACATTGCTCCATTGTGGCGGTAATCTGGACCGAAAATTAGAGTTTCCTACGAAAATGGGTATAGTTACACCTAAAATCGGTGGATATAGATAAAAAAGATTACTGTGATGGTATTCACATAATAAGGTACCCATTAAATTCTTCTTGGAACGTGTGGTAGCAATTTACAGGTAAGGCGATTTTCGCACGTAAAACAAGTCTGAATTCCATAATGGATTGAAAAGCTAAAAAAGTAAATTTACTTCACAATAGAAAAGAGTAACAATACACTTCAAAGTACATGGAAACCTTGTTATTCTGTTAAAATGTTTTTAGAGAAACGTTAAGGTTTCAGTAATGTTGTTCGGGTGTTTACGAGAACAAGTCAAAGGGAAGCCTTTCATACTCAAGAGAACATTAACATTATACATTCATCAAGGTAATAGTCGCGCCACAAAATAGATGGCGAATCGACAACTTTATGTGAACATAAAGTTGTCGATTTAGGCTGAAGCCTCAAATACAATTATTTCAATTCAAGTTCCCACAATAAAGGATACCCTAAAGGGATAAGCCACCGTTCCCCGAAATGATTGATCGATGGACACAATTGATTGTGATGTGTTTGATCCTGAGTGTTTCTTATTTCATTTCATGCTCTTAAATCAATAATAATCTATACTTGTCATATATATCACATACACTGTGACTCTTCAAAAACTCAAAACAGGTAAATAAAAGTAAAGGTAAGTATTGTAGATAAGAACGCGGATTTTTATGGAGGGTTGCATCAACTGACTTTAAAAAAATTTTAAAGACTTGGCTAGGCACAACATTTTTGCATCATTTTAAAATAGTCAGGTGATGTCTCGACTATTGATAGTCGGGACGTCACCTATTTCACATTTTTCTTTTCATTTGACTATTTTAAAGCCAATGCTTTAGCTACCTACGTCCTGGTTAAAATTATTGCTAAAGTTACAATAAATGACTGACAAAAAAATTTGCCAATTGACAACGTCATTTGGTGCAACGTATTCACCATCAAAGCTAAAGTAAAGCCTCCTCGTCAAATATTCCTTTAGCTTTTGCTTGGACGACTAAAATCGTGCAAACAAGCATTATTGTCTGATTAAGGAATTGCATCTTCACACTTTTCACTATCAAATACTGAATCTTTGATGCATAACAAAATCTGCGAGTTGTATCTGAAGACATACATTTATTTACACCTTGGTCGTTGTATACTGAGTCATATCTCATCCAATTAACGTTTGTTTTACATTTCCCGTGCATCTCGGAAGCAGTAAGAGCGTAATAAAACGGTCACAACAATGCGGATCACGTCACAGCGGAATTATCTCGCAGCGGCAACGACGATCAATTACACTGACAAGGAGCACGTGGAAAAAGGGCGGATGCCACTCCTGCTAACTTTAGTTTAAAGCTTTTCAAATAAGAACCTTATGTTCTTGTGTTTAAAATGTGTTTTGAATTACATTGCAAAATAAACCCAAGTTGTAATCGTAATACCAATTAGGCGTAGTGAGGTATTCTGAAGATGGCCGTTTCAGGCCCAAACTAAGCCAATGATGAGAGCACGTCATCGTTACGAAAATAACTTTAAGAACTGGTTTTATATCTCAATAAATACACTGATAGGGAGGGTACAATTTGAGGTAATTTCCGCTGTAATTCATAGCAGTACGACGACGAATAAAAAGAAATCAGCTAAATTACTCGGCAGATAATATAAAAATATTATAAAAATACTGCTTGTATTTTGTTTCCTATCGTGATAAAATATACATTTTCATATACATGAACTACATGAGAAAGCACAGTCACAGCTAGCGACATTTGTTGAAGAATGCACAAACTAAATGACTATACCTATGTACCTATAACACGAGTAACTAACACACAGTAATTTTTGTAGGACACGAAAAAAGCATAGATTACGCCCGCAATATTGTTCCAATTTATTAGAAAAACAAACTAAACAGTAAGTGAAACTATTGTGGTAGCATTAGTGCGGTGTGGTATTACAAAAACATCAGTGAAATCAACGCTCCCGTCTGTTCTCCAATTGTCCGATGTACGCTCGCGATACAGGCACGCGAGACACCCATTCGGTTCAGCACACGTAGAAACAACATGTGGCTGTATAAATCTTCGCTTACAACGGTAATAAATTGTAGTAAGCTCTCCCACTCTTCCTCTAATCTACGCTCCACTTCGAAATGAAATAGGTACTAATTTGTGTTCTCTACATTGAAAGTGCTACGATATACTGGTCTTCAATGTTGTATTACGCAACTTGCTATGTAAACTACTAACACATGATTAGAGCACAGGGGATTTTACACAATTATGCTCACGCCTGTATCCCATGGGGGTAGGCAGAGACCACCGTTTACCACAATCTACGATTCTTACATACTTCTTTCGCTTCATCCACATTCATGCATCTCTTAATTCACTTCCTTGGGTTACGAGTGCTTCGAATTTGACCTGTTAGACAAATACCAGATATTGCAGAAATAAAACAACATAAGCCTTCATGTTAGGTAGAAGTTCTATTCTATTTTGTAATAAATTAATCATGTAAGCATTTATAATTTATACTCATTAAAAACCGAACATAAAACCTCTTGTCGTCAAAAAGATAAGGCATATAATACGTGAGTACCCACCCTCATTCCACACTCGTTTTCACTCAATGTTGCGTAGCGCCCTATTATCCGGGATTTAAATGTCGAACGCGGCGATATTACTGAGGGTATCCTGCAATCAACTTTGCCACAGACAATAAAATAGTGTCGAACGACGAAGAAAAAAAAACTAAGGAAGTTTAAGATACTATCTTAAGAGTGAGGACCAGTATCTTATACCACTTCCTGAGTCTTAGAGAAGACATAAAAGAAAACATAAGCGATACCAGTTGAATATATCGTGTATCGATGATATAAGGCAGACTTTTGCATACACTATGTGGTAACCATAATATATATTATAACTAACTAATCAAATGCAAATAATTCTACTGGGTCTGGGAGTCATCAATTAAATTCGATTGTGTCAAATTAGGTATTGGATTATCCGTAATTAGCAAATAAGCAGACACCTGTAATTACCGTCACGCTACACAATACAAATTACATAACCAGAAAATGTGGTTCGAATAATTCAAAGTAATATTACTGTGGAGTAGAAAGTGAACGAACATAGAATTAAGTTCAAACCATGTGTGGTTGTTAATTGGAATGCCAGATTTCACTCCGTCTGCAAATTAAACTCATTAACGAGTTCCACTGAATAGAAATACGTGCAAAAATCAAACTGTATATCACTGAATCACGCGTGATGCATGATTTATTTCTTCATCTTTGATATTCTAAAATTGTCATACTTGAAGGTGTCGACCCCACCATACCGACTATCTCTAGGTAATTTTTTTATAATTAAAAGATTATTTTTTAAAGTCCAAGGCGAAATATAAAATGAGACTTATTTCAAATGCTGGGAGAGAGCCACGAAAGGTATCCTGATTGACCAATTATCTACAATTATTTTTAATTAGTAAGAGAACCGTTCATGCATTGTAGCAAATTAAATTCTTGTTACCAGTTACACACTTTGAACTGAGGTAAAATTCGGATTAAATTGGAAAGCGTCGCGATTACGAAACGTACCGACCCCACAGCGCCATTAAGAATTCAGCGAACGAATTGGGGACATCGAATCGACAAAATTGAGCCCGCCTCATCTTTTCTTACACCGCGTGTTCTCGACCCCCGAACACAGATATTTTAATATTTCCCCGGCTCAGGGGAGAAGACCGCTGTTTTGATCTACAACTCTCAGAATACACTTTTTCTTTACAAACATATAATATTCTTTCATTCGTTCCTGGCACATAACTTTGTGAATACATCGCGGAATAATACGGAAATCTTTTATGAATGAGAATTTTTGGAGGGTTCTCCGATGGCCCAGCCATTAAGTATACGAAGAATCTTTGTTACTCATTCATGCCCCGGAGACCCATAAGTTAACAAGTTAAATATTACAAAGACGAGTAAACCGTACTTTTAATAACTCTATAAGCTCGGGAATGTAAGCGGAGAGTTTCGTTCAACTAAGTCCCTTGACAGCGTCAAACGAGATATTAATTGACTTTAAGTGTCGGCACTCGATGCTTCATTGACCCTCGCATAGCACATCTGATCACCTGACACGGCCGGGTCAAGTGCTTCAACTGTATGTGGTCAGAAGCTAAGGTAGCGAGGTACTTACGTTTAAAACCATTACATGAACAAATGGCGTTTGCTTTGCCATTATGTCCCTTGTTATTGTCCCATGTTAGTTGCACTAGAAACGGTTCCCGTTTCTAGTGCAACTAACGTTCTATATATCCCGTGACAGCAGGTGCTGCAATCAGAAACTAGCGGTGAGTTGCAAGCTAGTGAAATTCCCACTATGCCCATACAACAATGCAAACGAAAAATATACGTTATAAACATATCTTAGATTATATTGGGACATGTCAATTTAAATCTAATTACATCTTTACATCCCAAATCTAGTTTCATCTTTACAAATAAATTTAATAGGTAGAGTAGAAAATTATAGTAGTAAAACAAACTATTTTCCTTGTGGTGCAAGTGTGAAAAATTAAACATATTTCGACCTCGTATCAGCACACAAAGGCTGTTTGCAAATCTCCCATGGTAAACACTAAGTGATCGGATCAATGTTGCCGTATTCCCCAACCCGCCGAGATTGTACGACACAATATGAGGTTCAATGAGGATTACACGAAACGGGGTATTGATCAATAAATACAGGACTTTTGTATCATCTCAGGGGAACGCGAAAATCCCAACACATCTCATTTATGTGAAAGAATACGCGTAAATGATATTGTGTTTTACCTGTCTCTGATGGTGACGTGCGATATATCTAAAGGAAAGTATTTTTTGACATGGGCGAAGAAGTTATTAAAATGTCTAAAATTTCTATACAAAGGTGGAAACATGTAGTAAACGGGTATCAGGTTAACTACGAATGCATACAGCTTTGGTATTTGATGCTGTAGGCACTGAACATTTCCCATTATATTGGTGTCCAACTCTTTTCTTTTTTTATATTCAAACGTTACACTCCTGCGGCCTAAGTTATTTCACAGCAACAATGAGAAAATTGGCAACAAAAAACGACCTACATGATGCGGTGTCAACAAAGATAATATATATCGTGATATCTGGGCGCCTCCATCGCTATTGTTGTCCCTAAACGTGGCCGTGATCCCGGGATCGTAGGGCTCGGACTCGTTTGTCTCGGGATACCCTTCGGCAAACATCAACGAAACCCGAGATTCACTAGACCTTTACACAAGTACTTTGTCGAGTTGCTCGAGGATATAAAAATATAAATAAACACCCCTCGTTTTGTGCCTAAATCTCAGACGAACATTGAATTATTGTACGTTATCATATACTTACTATTTATGTATATGATTTAAAAAATCATTTCATGAGTTGAATGAAGTCTTAAAAAATCATAAGCCATATTTTAAGCTTAACAAAACATTACCGTTTCTTTTTAGAAAATACATGAACGTTTTGAAGTGGTCTTAAACATAATCAATGTATTTTTGTCTTTAAGTTCCATGAAAGTATTTTACCGAACTTAAGATGATTTGACAGCAAAACAAATAAGTATGTAACAAATTCAAGTGTTATCATATATGGCAAAGATATTAGCACCGAAAGCAAAAAGTTACGGAAGTAACTTGTCCAATAAAATTTCCGTTCAGATACACCGTTCAAAGATCACGTCCATTCCTCAAGGAGTCTAAAAAGACGAGAGAGAGTCAACTTTGCACGGAAACCTGCAATAAAACGAAGTGCTGTAGAATGCCGGCGATGCACGTAAAAAGTTTGTTGCGATTTGTCGACCCACCAGTTGTACGACTTGCGCAACGCGTCGGCCCAACTTCGATATTAGTTCGCGCGTGATCGATTTAGCAGGCCAGTTTGACAGTTGCGATGGTGACAGATGACGCTCGACGCCATATCGCTCCGGTGATTTGTCTTCAACTTTACCTAAAGACTGATGCTCCTCTTCTAGGCACCTATATTATGAAACAGAAAACAGTCGCTAAACTTTTCCATTCAAGGTTTTTCGGACATTGCTCTCTGATCACCTTTCTTGAAAAACATTTAGGATCACGAGATTTTTCAACGATAAAAACGTAAATTGTCCAATATATTTTTAATAAGGTGACACCTCGGGGCCGCTAAGCTTTTCCCGACTGCTGAACACGAGGAAAGTGTTAAATGCCATTGATGTCATTCCAGTGACTAATTTGTGTCGGCTCTGTCGTGTTAATGGGCTAAAATAATTTAGTGGGCGTCGGGGCTTATTTATTGTCACCCTTCATTAAGGTTTAACAGTTTATCATTAATCCGTTGCTTAAGGTAACTTCAGGTGATTTCAGGTGCCATATTATTGCTTCTTGACGGACTTAAGCACCCGTTCAGGACACAGTTACATGGTCAATCAGTAGGCTGTATTATAATTAATACGCTAAAGTAAACAGCTGTGATTACAACCTGTTTGTTTAGACAGCCATTACAGCAATATCATTGAACAATACATGTCGGAGAGCACTAATAATGATCTATTCAACAGTAAACAATCAATAGACTGTTGCAAGTACATTGTTTTGTAATTTCTCACCGGCATCCATTCTCACCATTCCCTTTGTATGGTGTGAACAATGAGCTGGATTGTCGCACCAAGCCAACCTCTTTTGCGTAATCTGGAAAATCTGTCTGGTCGGTCGTTTGGCAAAATACCGGTAGTGGATTGACTGCGACAGCGTTTCAAGATTTTGTTGTGAGCACAATAACTGCCACTATCATAATTTTAGACAAATGTCAAACATAGGCGTTCACAACGACAATTTAAATGGAGCTTAGGTAACATCCACCCACTTCACTTCAGTGCTTACATTATAAAATAAACCAAACCGCAACCAAAGTGGTATATATATATGATATAAATTATCTACGCAATGTGTCGATCTAGTTAGAGTCGATCTAGTCATCATACGCTATTTGTTACAGGGTGTGGTCTCGCCCTCCAAACATTTCCGAACAGATAATTATTCTTCTTCAACAGACATGCTATCCTCTGTTCAGCATCAACCATACGAGTAAAATACATGTATTATTCGAGACAATATCTCGTTCGCTAATGACTTTGCATTAAACAAAGGGTTTACTTTGTGAGATGGAGCAACAAATGATTTGGCGCTTATTAATTAGTCCATCCATCGAGCAACAAACAAAGCTCCATTAGGAGATGTGGCGAGAGAAGCATTTTGATTCACCCGGCCCGGGCGTAATTAAAGTCTCGCCGGATAAAGAACAAACTTGGGGCGCGTCAGCGTCACGCAACAGCTAACTTGTAAGTGAAAAGCCGCCAGAAATACGATGTAACTTGTCTGATTTCAGTTGAACTTGGCTCAATCGCCCGCCGCAGACTCAACTTTCCACACAACAGATCGGGGAAGCAACAATGCTCCTCGAAACAAAAGGCCTCTTCAAAATACTCGGGGATAATACACTGACGATCAGATTAAATACTATCTATTGCACATTTTCCGTGGCCTTTATTTTATTTTTACTTACTTCGTCGTTCCGGTTTCTGATACTGTATTGTTTGTTGGCTGTCGATTTCTTTATCTTTAGTGATTGTTTGATGAAAATCATTAAAACCAAAAAGGGTAGTAGTAAATCCAATTGTTCAAAGATTTTGCGTGTTTGTTTCGCTTTTTAGTTTTCATCGGATATTTAAGTTTCATAACACTTTCTAATTACAGATTACTTAGAGCCGGCGGTTTAAAATTTTCTTTTTATTCTGCCTTTAACTATATAAATGTATTTAAAAATATCTAATGTCTATTTCAAAAACAGGGAAAGTTAATACCCTGATCTCACAACTGCAGCTTTAACAAGTAAGCATTACAATTAATTATAATAAAATATTATATCATGCCATAAAATGTACCTTATTTAAATATCAAAGATAAATTTGTGTTCGCTTATAATTGAGGCATTTAGTGGACACAATTAGAAGTAGCCCCAATCGCATGATCCAGTGTCGCGCCCCCTAGTCCCTTTGTTACAAAGACTGATAGTCCTGTTGTTTTCCCAGCTCTTCGCTCTAAGTCCCACAAGAACAGCTTAAGCCGGATTTGCACGATCGATGATTGCGGAATTCTACCTATTGTGTGGTCTCGCAAAACTCTTTGAAAGGTGAGGATTAATTCTTACGTGTGACCGTTATATTCGACAATTCTTCTGAAAATTTTCATGGTACATAAATAAATAGCATCTTAAAGAAGTGCATGTAAGAGAGCTATATGAAAAAGCTAAACTAATACGGTACTAAAATATAAAAACTATGAGCAAAGAAAATCGTCTTACATTTTCCTTAACAATATTCGTGTTATTTGTATAGTTTAGTAGAATCGTTGCCTATCCACCCGTAACAACGTTTAATGTTGGTCCTTCAAGGAAAGAAGTACTTCTCATTCTTTGAAATAGTTCAATAAACAAAAACCTAAGCAGCGTATTTGTAACGGTCGTTACAAAACCTTCGATGGTTATTTGTCTCGACCCTTGCAGGGTTCGGCTTAGTGAAACTTTGGAGATCGATGCCGAATGCCCACGGCCACTTCGGGTTACGAAATATATCAATATTATTTATAATATAAAATTCATATTCTAAACATAATATTATAAAATTCACATAATTATGTTAAAATTCATCGCGCTTAAAGTAATCATTTGTGGTCTTGAAATTAAAAATCTGAAATAATTCGGTTTTTGGCCAATAAGTGCACTGATGTATTCTGATGGCACTTGATTTTATTTTGGAGCAACCATATAATATTAAGATCAACGTTTCAAACTAGCTTTTCCAACCCAAAATTATATAACTGGAATAATTCCACTGTACCAGTTTCGACGGTGAGTATACCGAACAGAACTAATGCTCTTGTCATGCCGAATGAACTGTAACTATTGTTTTTATCTGGCAAGCTAACGGGCCCGCTCTACGGAACGGCGATCCGGGAAATGCCAGCTACTCTGGATATTTCAATAGTGAAAACGATTTCTTTTGTAGATAGATAGGAAATTCGTAATTGAAATGCGCTAATATCTTCATATTAAATCAAGATGTTGGTTCCAAATGCATTTATTAAATGAAAATCCGAAGATCCACGTGCACCTATGTCAATTTGTCACATGTTCTCGGTATCAAAAAACGGTAATTTGCTATTCGACAATGAAAAGGCAGCTAATTAGAAAGTAATAAAAGCCGACATGACAGTTCTAAATAGCGAGGTTATAGTACGAACAAAATCGATAGAGTGCGGGACACAGCGCACCTGACGGCTTGTCACCTAGCGACCGAGCGCAAACACACCACAAATAGTGAGGACCACCACACCAAATGAATAAAATAACTAGTTACGCCCTTAATCTTCAAGTCACGCGCATTTCACTTTTAATGACTCACATAAAATAGTTCCCGATGGCTGGTTATTAAAAAGTTACACGATATAAAGATTTTTTTCATAAGCTTAGTAAATACTTGGGGTGGCATGGAGTAGTTATTAAAGCATACAATATTAATAAGGTTCTAAAAGTAGAAATTAAAAATTCTGTGTTAGATAATGTTCATGTAAGAGGAATGTGTAGATGCCTTTTTGTTAATTTATATTGAATAAGGGTTTTTTCTGGCCAGTTACAGTGTAGTATACTTACGGAAATAAAAATACCTCTACAAAGCACCTACATAGGAGCTCTGTCTGTCAAACACTCCACAAGATCTCGAGACCTCAAGAACCATTATTATAACAAACATATCAAATACATGACAAGCATATTGTTATGATTCATTCATAAGGCTTATTTTGTAGAGCCCTCCTGTTAAAAGCCTAATTAAAGTCGTCAGCGGTTTATGAGCTAGAGTGGTATAAACGCAAACTTGCGCGTTTCCAGCCAGCTCACTAAGTAATGGGTTACAGTTATTGCTCCCTGTTGTTCGGTGGATGTAACGTAATTATGGCGACGGAATGTAGCACGCGATGCCTCCTCACGTGATGTCCCAAGGTTTTAAAGGACATTTATATAGTACTTTTGGTCGGAACATATCATAATTCTATGTGGTCACTATTAAGGTAGCCATTAGTTAAGGCAGTTTCTAGAAATCTTTCAGTCAATCAGTTTACTGCTGAAAATATGCCTATCCTATATTCTACACCTTTGCCATTAGAGCTTGATTTACCAACAAATATTTGATGAACTTTAAAACGCATTTCCAAATTGTCTTGTGTTAAACAGAGGACTAATCCAAGGTATAAAAAGGTTTATTTTATTGTTATATTTTAGCGTCGTTGAATATTTTTTTTATATATTATTCTTTATTATCTTTAATAATAATTCAAAGGACCTGATAATGTTAAGCTATTTATCTCGGCGAGGGAGATTTAGGCTTTGGCCGCAGGCTTTAGGAGCCCTCGCTTTTATCTGAACCGACCTTAATACTACACGCGGCAATATAGAGGGAAACGAAAATGTTTATATTGTTAATGAACTTTACCAAGCTTTTATGTTCTTAACTTTTATACGACATTCATATCTGCAGCGTTCATATCATAATTTTTTGGGTCCCCAAAGTGGTAGGCAGAGGTTACAACACCCACTTTTCTCAGAAGACGATAAGTGACAACTTGACTGATGGTGAGTAGGTACACCGCCGTATCAGGTTTTGTACATACGTCTCTGAATTTCTTCTGGTTTATGTTACTCATATCCATCGATCGCCACGGATTTGGTATTCGCTACATTTACCCTGGCAAGACCAACCAATTATTATTTCTTACAAAATCATGTTTTTTTCGGCGGAGGGCATAAGTTTGCTGTTGTATTAACATTCTCGGGAAAACATCGTTATAAACAAATAGGTACATAATGTGACCCTTTACCTACTTTTAATACGAACATACATAATTTAGCTCATAAAAATAACATACATGGGTGTACGTCATTCCTATCAAAAAAACACATTACGTAGCATTTAAAAAAGCTGACAAACGCATGAAACGCAAGCGGCGTAAGTAAATATTTTCTAAAAAGTACTGGAGCCAATGTTGGCCATAAAGAGTCCAATAGAGAGAGACAGAGCCGGCTCAAAGGCGCAAAAAACCAGGCTATTATGGGGCACACGTCGCCGGAAACCACAAAGGACCCAATTATTCTGGCGTGTGAAGCCAAAAAAGGGTTGGACGAAAACCAAGTCGCGAAGTGTTCTATTTCACTTTTCAAATGCACGAATGCGGAGGTGCGCTTATTACGGACATGAGAAGTTACAATTAGCGAGTTAACAAAGCATTTAGATCGAATTGCTCGAATTACAATTTTCGTGCGATACCTTCGTATTACGTTTTATTATTACATAGTTTATCTAAAGTAATCCGAAACAGTTGGGTTTATGTAAGCAATCTTTGAGGGAATAATAACAAAACGGCCGAAGTGGTTATACAGCTCCACTATTCTATTATATAACGCCGTGCATACATTTATTATTGAATCCTAATGATGACTGACAGTCTCATTCACCTTAAATTACCTAAAAAGACGCGAATTGACAGTCCCCTGTCAAATTTATCAGTCGCTCCGGCGAAGGGTAAGAGGCAGACAGACGCCGGAAGAAAAAGATAAATCGAACAACGGAAAGCAACCATTGATCATGGTAATTTTAGAAAACCCTTCCGAATATTTATATTTGTACATAACATTTATAAGCAATGTAGTTATTTAAAGTATTTTGCGTTTTAATTTATTTAATACACAGTACCTAATAATATTTCAAACCTGCTGTGCCTCGAGGTTTCACCGCGTTGGATTAACAATTAAAACCATGTTATTCAGCCATACATTTTCTTTTCGAAAATAAGAACTACCTACTTTTATTTTATTTTATTGGGATTAAAAACAGTTACAAATTGTACATTACATTGTATTGAGTGATCGTATACAGAACTAGGTAAATGTATAACCAAAAATAATGTCCGCGAATTACTGACACAAAATAATTACTTTAATTAAAAAAATTAAGTTACCCATGTAACATCAGGTATCTAGTGAAAATCCCGTTAAAATCAGTCTAGCCGTTTCAGAGATTAGCCGGAACATTTAACTGGAGTTAGCTGACAGACAGAAAGGGATTAAAATTGCATATGCATTTAGTGAAAAGCTGGTGTAATTCAATTATTACTTAGATATACTTATAGATTCATGATTATTTTTTATCAATATTTTACAAGCGAGTAATTTTCATAGTTCAATATGTGGAGTATTTTAATAACGGCTATGTGTGCCCATAAATCCCCAAAGTTTCTCTCAATAGCGGCGGAAAAGCAGAACTTGCCGATGAGGAAAATGTGGTCTCCTAAAGTTCTAAGCCAATAATATAAAAAATAAAATTTTCATGGTATTTCTGCCCATATAGCTATATTGTTGATGACTAACGTGATGATCATTGAAAACAGAATATATATAAGAGAACAGTTTTGTCATGAAATAAACTTTTAAATGGTGAATAAATCACGTTGAAAGTTTGCCAGCGCAGCGGGCTTTGGAAATATAGCATTTTCATAAGAGGAAAAACAATAACTGGAGGCGCGGTACAAGGGGCGCTTTTAAGGCCCATAAATCAAAACACAGACGATATTTTCAGTGTAACCCAGCTTGGCCACTTTCACTACGGGATTTTTCCGGGCACATCGGGATTAGTGTTGTTTTTACGATTCACTTCTACTTTCCGTTGTTTCTTTATTGGCGCGGTCGTAAAATGTAGTGTCTTAACGTGTTTTGTTGTGTCCCCGTCATGTGGGACCTTGTGGCTCACAAATCGAATTTCCCTTGCCAAACCCAATAGAAAAACATCTGTGTTTAGGTAATATCTCTACCAAATATATTCGAATGTAGATTCAACAAACATTTGAGCGTATCGCTAATTCAATACCTTTGCAATCTGGCTAGTGTTTTTCTTTAATGGACTGGGCAATGATTGTTGAGATATGAAGTGTGAGCACGATAGACCTGACATTGTCTATGTAAAGGTCACAAAGAAAATATAAAAAAATACAATTTTACTAAGACACCTTGATTAACCGATTAAGTTAACGATACGTTGGAGCACCAGCTTCCCAAACCCAATATCTTAAACCTGGCGGGATAATCATCCCTTTGAGGATATTGAGAAATCACCTTCTACCCTCTTCGAACATATCTTTAGAATAACACGAGCTATTAAAAGTGAAACATTCAACACTGACGTTGACTAACTTACTACACTCCCAATTTGCTTTGTACATTTCATTCGTTCATACATTCAATATCCAACGTCGCCCTCGAGTGTAACGCTCCGGGCACGACCGGAATGAGATCCTTTATGTTTTCAGATTTCATCCAAAAAGTCTCATAAAACTGTATTAAGTTTAATTTAACTGTTATTAGAGTTCAATTTACAATGTGGAGAGGAAAGAAGCTTATAGGCAATATCTTAATCCATCGTAGCTATTTTGGCGTAGATGGTATCAGATTTGCAGGGAATTTGCTAGCTTATTATTTGTCATCACAAGGAGGAGAGAGTAAATGTTTGAAGACATGATTTATAAGACGAATGAGTGAGTAGGTAGTTGGTATAAATAATTATGCAAGATTTGCATAATTCGATTTAAGAAAAGGCCCCTTTTATTTTATTTTTGACCCTTTCTTGACGGGACAGACGACTGTACTAACTAAACTACGGCTAGAAGTAATAGGCGTTAACATCCTTCCTTAATAATCTCTAATACTATAATGTTTTAAATCGTTATTGGGATCAAAGAAAGACATTATTTGCATGCCAATTCCTCGTAGAATGAGGTGAAGAAAAATCACGCTCGGATTTTGAGAGAAAACATCACCCTAAGAATTCCGCTCGTTATATCGTGACAAATTGATGGCATTTTTCCCCCAAAGCTTCGGGAATTAGCGTGATCAATCGCGATCTTCGACACTTCTTGACTTCATCTCTTTTACCCCCTCGGAAAGGGGTATTGACGTCTCGCTCGACGCAATTAAAGGACAGTCGTAGAGACATTTGTAGTAAGTAAGAGCACGGTGGAGAATTAAGATATAAGATATCCCTATCGCAAGATGAGTAATATCACTCACTATATTGTGTGTGCGAGTATGCTTTAGAGAATTTGAGGAAACTGTAGTAACTATAGATTTGTTTTGAGTTAAAATACAAAATATGTAGACAATATAAATAGTCACTTTTACCATTCAAATATAATGAAGTGTTGGGAGATTGACAACGCGTAATAATCCTCCAATGTTGCCAGCGTAGTCACAAGTATCTTAACGCTCAAATATCGTGTAGGGTATGTTTGTTGAATCTAGGTGGTATAAGATAAAACTAGCTTTCTTATTCGATGTTCCAACCAGCTAACTCAGGTGTATGCGAGTAGAAAAGCGAGTACATTTTCGACGCCACTTATGACACAGCTATTACTTTTACGTCTGCTCATAACTCAAAAACATGTGGATCCCGTTTTAGTGGTACTTTATTCACGATCTTTGTCGTAAAACACTTTTTTTGCGGTACAAATTATTTCTTTTAAGTTATTTTTTTATCCTTTCATGTTATAAGTACCTAGTAATTAGGTAAGCATTTGAACTGTCTGAAATTCAGTCTGTATAAGAATTCCTTGAATAGGCATGTAAGTAGGTAAGCGACAAAATTCCCATTTATTCTATTATTTTTTAGCATTAAATGTGTTTGTGTGTGTTTAAATACAAATAAAATAAAATCGCGGTTTACTTAGAATAGTAGTTTTTAATAAATAGCAAGAATATTTATTAAAGAAAAAATACTCTAACATAACAATTAAGGTAAATACTTCCTTACAAAAATTATACGGAAGTTAACGACCTCGGTAATAAACTTGACGAATCGTAAAAAATATTCCTCTGATCGTATTCCTAAAAGGAAAACAAACATTACTTTGACAATACATGTTCAGTACGTCTATGTGTATATAGAACGCGACTTGAAGAAAGTGACATTAAAAAAGTGATATTTTAAATTGATTTATAATCGCCAGAAAATAAACTGTTTGAAGTCACATTCATAATCCGTTCTCAAATTTAGGCCTACCGCTTCGACGACCCACCGGGGAAAGTAGCCAATAACTACCCAGAATATACAACTTTTAAAATAGTAAAAGGAATTATTCTATCATACTTTTTCAATAGCAATTGTAAGGTTGGTAAAGATGTGACTTGTCCGTCTTTCATAATTCCAGTGACGCCGCGTTCTGCGGATGACAATTATGAGTTCCCAGTTATGGATAGCAGAGGTTCACCCGCCCACTTGGTGCCTAGATAACGCAATTACGCTCTGTTATTAAGCGACACCCATTATTCATTGCTAAGACCCTGTATTCATCAAGAGGGGTGCTTCGAGTATTTCCTCTGGGATTGGGGAGCATTTTTGTGATTGTCATAGGGCGATGGGGCTAATTAATTTTTGCAACCTTTCAACATTATTGTTGTTACGGAGTTGCTTATATTACAGTTGGCATTTATAGTGTATTTTAATGGATACATTTACTCTTGGGATGGGACTCTTTCAATGTCTGTTCATATAAGAGCTAAGGGCTTTCATGTAGCAAATTACCGGGTAAGCAAATTCTGTTGGTCTTATGGTTAAGACTAATTGAAAATTAAAGACATTCAGCTGTAAGTATCTGATTTCTACGTATTATGGCCCAGTATTTTTATCGTTAGATCTTTGTGAAATATTTAGGAAGATGCATAACAAAGAGAATACATTTTATATGTACCCACAATTATTCATATTGAAATGGGTAGGTATAGCTACCTACTTGACTAGCGTTAATCAAATCTCTAATTAATCAACCGCAGATTGGCAGAGCATTCCAATCAATATTCATGTGTATTTACCTGAATATTATTAGTCTGGGTTCAATGGTATAAGTATTGTACAATGATTGAATTATACTAAACGCTGGGATCAATTGGTGCTGTGGGTTTGATTAGGGGTTTACTGGATTTAAGAGGAGATACGTTCAATATTTGAACTACCAATCAGAGCAAACCAAATTCTCCGAATAGAAATACCTCAAATAACATCTGAGTATTTTAGTGAATAGACTCACACAGGCATTTTAAATTCGAAGGTAGCGTAGGTTGTCAAAGCTCTTATTTACATAAACAAGTGAATCTGTTTTCTGTGTAAGTTGTACTTAGGTACACCTACACGAATTTATACAAATTTGAAATACCTCAAAAGTATTCACAATTATTTGAATTCATTATACGATATTATTATAATAACAGAATCTGGTACACAATTTATTGTATGGCGGGCGTATTATATTCGCAAGAATACGTGGAGGTACGGCGCACGGCAATGTCGATCCCTCCGAATTATTCACGTAAAGCGTACCTTCTGAGCTATTTCTTTATTACATCCATTTTGTTCGCCTCCCCGCCTTATTTCACATGGTTTTATTGTTCTCTTTAAGGTTTACGTAATATAAACAAAAATAACCGTAACGGCACACCTCGTTACGTCTAAGTAAAATTTGTTTTATGGTCTCATTATAAATGATTTTATTGCCTGCAAGTCAAACTGTTCACACAGCATTATCAGAGTGCATGGTTTCTTATTCTATAAACTCGATTTTCTTTGAAAAAAACTTATTCTATAATATAAATTACCTGAGTAAGAACCGACCAAGCTCGGCAACATTAGTATTGTAACAAATCGTGTACATATAGAAATAAAAACATAAACGTTATTTCAGTTGTATCTCGCCCGGTTATTTTTCTTATCTCATTTGGAGACGCTCCGGTGCGCAACAAGGTAAGGCACAATTTATCCTCATTGCCTTGTTAAGTTGTAAATGTGTTTCAGCTTGTTACGGCTCGAATGCTATCGACCCGTGTGATAAAGTACTGAAAAGCTATTTATCGTCTATAAATATTTATTACGCGGCCTATTTTTCGTGAACCAAGTGCGATGGTTACCATTTAGATGGAAGTGTGGCCAAATTCTTACTGTTATACTAAAATGGAGCTTGTTTTTTTACAGAATTGTTCACTACGAAGCAATGCAAACCAGTGTGCATTTCACGGTGGTAAGCGACTACTGCAGCCTATAAATGTATGTGACCCACACTAGTGTTCTCGTACGTTGCCCGACTAATAAATAAATGTTGAGTGTCTATTATATTGTGTATGTTTGAATTCCCTTATTACATAACATATTATATATCCCTTTCTGTGACACAGTTTAAAAATAGGATGGACATAGTTTTAGTACGAGTTTAGTTCTAGTCTTCGTATAAACCATGTTTAGTTTTAACCATCGGTAGGCTGAACCAGGTTCATACTTAATTAATTACTTGTGAAATGTTCAGGAATTTGGAAAGGGTTCAATATTAACCTAACAGTAATCCCCGGTGGATGCGCTATCATTCCAAGTGTCATGTCCAAGCCCGTAAGCCGTAAATTCGTGTGATATGTGCTTAGATAAATCGATCCGCACGACCACCTCAATCTGTCGAGGCCAGTGTAATAGAATCGATGGAAGCCCTGGTTGACCGCCGCCCCCGGATATGACCTGTCATCCGGGCAACTGACAGAATTGTGTAAGGGGTGACACAGCCTGTTTACCCTCTATATTGTGTATAAACAATACTTGACTTCGTTTCGCCGTTATTGAAACGGGATATTGTAACCAAATATTGACATGCCATTTGAATAACTATTATCAATGATTTATTATAATAGGCCGGAGCGGCGTTGACACTTTTCACAATAGAGTTGAAAGGGAATATTTTTGATTTATTTTAGTAGGTATAAGTCATCTAGAAATCGGTCTTTAATTAAGCAGAGTCAATAGGCATGCAAAAACTGTACCTATTACTAAAACTTCGGTCTAGTTTGCGAGGTTGGAGTGCGTTAGTTGGATCAGTTAATTGTTTGCGGGTCGACCGGCCGGGGGACACTATACATGCTGTCACTCCTCGACACACTGTACTCTACAGGCTCTGCTATAACGTGCTATTGGGTTCCGTACTAATTTGTATACTTTATTTATGAATAGCTTTGAAGAGATTACAATCAGACAAGTTATTGCTTATAATATATACGTACACCAATGTTCAAACTCTGAATTGAAGCTTACCTGAAAAATAAAGAAAAATTCGTTAGACACCGTATTTAGTCACTAGCTTCGAATTAGAATAGAAAGAACATATAAAATGAGTTTTTTGTTTTCTATAAAAAGTATTAGTAATTTATACTTGTAAGATACTAAAATGAGACTCCACTCGACTGGGGACTGTACCCTACTCTTGCAAAAAATCACAGTTGAATAATGCTACAGGTCCCGTCACGAGAAAAGAATGCGCAGCGAAAAATAGTGGGGATACTACGCATGTTTTTATTCACTTCGCGTCGTACAAATAGACAGAGACAGACTTATAAAATTACTACTCGTGCATTCAAAGGTACTCGTTCTTAATTCGTGCATGTTTTTATCTCGAAGCTATCACCTGCGTATTTTTCTCATTTTGTACGGAAACTTTAAATATGCGACATATTTACACAATATAATGTTAGTGAAGTGAGAAATAGAATATCTTTTGTGTATATCGGAGTACGAGGAGTATTCCCGCTGATCCCTAGTGTACGGCGTGTGTCGGTTGATTGGACAACGGAGCTGACGAGAGTGGATTGATTCCCCTCCGCGCCCCGACGGCGACCAAATACTCTTACAATATCCCCCAGTTATTGATCACTACACTAATGTCATAAGGATATTGACATTTATATATTGATACGAAGATTCTAATTACCTTAATGTTTGTTTGTTTTGGAAATCACTTAAAAATGTGTTTAAGAAGAAGTGGTTCTCGATTTTAAATTGCGAATAAACACTACATCGAGATAAAGTAATTTTTGAAACCGAGGTAGTGAACTGACTCCATAGCTTTTTATATTCAACTTGCGCCCGAAACGTCACCTGTTTGGTAGGGAGATGTTAAATATTCACAGTAATATTTACTGTAAAGATTTAACATTCAAACTTTCAACCCCCATTTAACCCCTAAGGGGGGGAATTTAGAAAAAATCTTTTTTTGGTGGATACGTACACCTTACAAAGAATAGATCCTCCAAATATAATGTTTCCAGGATCAGGGCCCCCAACCATGAGCTCTTATTGCAATGATAATTCAGATGTGCGACAGTGAGATGTATACACGTCACATCTGTCTCATAAATGAGTGAAACTGTCATGGTAATAAGAGCTCATGGTAAGGCCCCAGCAGTTTAGGCTGTGTGTGTCAGTCAGTTAGGATTTTTTAAGAATTGTACTTATATATATCTATAGATAAAACCCGTGCAGTATATTTTTTCTAGGTACATTACAGTACATTTTATTCCAGGGCCCAAGTACAGAACAAATTTGACTTCGACTTAAGAATGCCTGTGTGAAAATGAAAGACACATAAATTGGGAAATGTATATCCTCATATTAATATTATTATTTCCTAACATACTTGAGCTCCGCAATCTTATCTCTGTATAACAATATTCAATAATGGAGGGTAGATCAATTGATGGATCGGGAAGGGAAGTACAATATTACATATTATATTATACAATTATATGGCAACATTGATATTGTCGCTTCGGAATACATGATTGATCACACTTAGCCCCGGCGAGAGATTTCAAAGGCAAATAATGGAAATACGAACGTAAAAGTAGCAAAAGCTTGGCGAACTAAAATCAAAACTAGATCTATTTATGGTTATTCGAATGTTGCGTCTACTGTCAACTTTGGGGAGATTTTTTTCGCGTTTCTTCTCCTGACATACTTATACTTGGAAACGGTAGTAAATTTTAATCTAAGCTTTAAAAATTACGTTCACTGCGTGTTCCAAGTGTTCCTTATATTAAATACTAGCTGTGCCCCGCGGTTTCACCCGCGTTGATTTTAATATCATGGTTGCTAATGTTTTTTTTTAAATCTAAGTAGCCTAAGGTACGCCTAGTAACATTAGCTATCCGTCAGTGAAAGTCCCGTGAAAATCCGTCCAGCCGTTTCGGAGATTAGCCGGAACAAATAGAGAGACAGGCAGACAATAGAAAAATTGGTTTTTCTATTTCACAAAATTTACATGAAAGTGTACACGACACTTTCATGTAAATTTAGTGAAAAGCTGTTAATTTGGATTTGCAAACAGACACTCCAATTTTATTTATCTATATAGATTTATTTTTGATTTAATTTGAACGAATATTTCAGTTATCCTTTAAAACCCTAATCCTTTCAATTATTTTTCAATTGCTAAGATCAAAATTAGCATCAAATTCGTAATCGTGACATGGCTTAGACTTGGATAAGAAATTAGGTACTAATTAGTTAGTTGAGGGAGCAAAGGTTTACTATTAACCAGTTTTCCTTATAAATAAAAAAAATATTATACTTCATTAGAGCTATATCTTTCAAAGAATACTAAGTATTCATTAGGGAAAAGTCTAAGAATTTGAATACGGGATTATAGTACACTCTACTTTATTTATTCATAACGGGATTGTGAGCTTCGCTTCGTTCAATGCAATCTTGAAATTCTGTCTTTATTTCATTGTTCTCTGAAATTGCCTACATTCAATTCGAAAGAATGTCTTATGAAATGCGTCTCATACTGTGCTCTATTTAAGTAGTAACTATTACTTACTTAAATTATGTTACTCGTGTTTTGTTTGGGCTTTGATACTTAGTGGCTATCTGTTAGCATTCAAATTAGGAACTAAGGTACAAGGGCGTATCCAGCCAGAGAAAACCTTTTAATTCCCTGGTAAAATAAATGGAAACTTTTTGCTATATGGACATTTGTAAGAAACCAGCAATTAAAAAAAACATTAATTGTAAAAAATTAAATCATATCGCACAGTAAATAGTAAAGGTTGTAATTGAATAAATGGTAGGTACCCATAAACAAACTAAAAAACTACTTGATACCAATTCCGCGTTGAGGTATTAGGATATCAGTGAGCCCATTTATAGCAAGGAAACAATTCAATCCACGAGACAGCAGAGCCGTCACCTGTGTCACAAATCTCTTCCATGTATCAAAAGCGGCGCGCATAAATCACGAATCATTTTACTGGATGGCAATACTAGGACAACCATAATTCATTGAGTTTGTTTTTTGCAATAGACGTGGTGTGCCGCATCCGACCACGACGCGATGAAATGTGTATTTGCAGAGACAACGTTAAGGCGGGCCTTTACCGCACACTTGCAAGGAAATCGTCTAACTGAACACCCTTCCACTTAAGTAACGATATTAATCATAATGATAAGTACAATTTTACCGTAGAAAACTGTGTCCATTATTGACTTGCTGTGCCCCGCGAATTCACCCATGTAGTCTTAAATTTACGGGAAAAAATAGTTTTTAATTATAACCATTTTTTTTCAATAAATGTCCATTAATATTTTTTTATGCGAGTACCGTTTATACTTTCATATGCAAGTAGTGAAAAGCTTGCTAATTTGGAATAATACACAGACACTGCAATTGTGTTTATCTGTAGAGATAGATACAATATAATGAACAATTTAAAAGCACAATGGTTTAACATTAATGGTAGTTACTAGAGCACATTAATTCCATACTCATATAAATATGTTTAATATCTACCTACTATAGTTATAGGTATATACTAACCGTAGTTTCCTTAGAAACGTAAATAATTGGTCACCGTAGCCGGCGGGCGGGCGGCACCTTTGAACTCCCATATGAAAGGCCCGGCCGCGACGGCGCCTCATATTTTTCGCGAGGAATATTCAAAAATAGACGCCCCTCGGAGGAAGTAATGAAGCTTACTTTATAAACGATTTCAGTGAATTTCATACATCGCGGAATTTTATTGGAAAGGTGAAGAGGTCATAATTTCCGCCAGCCTTCGCAGTGCCACTTATATACGAACGTGTTTAGGATTGTATTGTTCACATTATTCCGCTATTGTGTTTGCTTTATGTCATTTATAATTACGTTGGAAATAATATTCTTTTGGAAGAATATTTACATTCTCATTTCCTCGTATTCGTAATTGTATCTGCAGAGGATGATGGCCTTTTCATAGCTTATGAATATTTTATGTTAAAAATTTATGAGTAAAAAGTATCTATAGGTTATTTTTAAATCTTATTATTTGCTTTCCGTCGAGAACCCTTTTGGGAAAGGTACTTTTTAAAATATTGTTTCTGCACAAAGACCGAACATAAGGATGTTTTCGGTTTGAAAAGGTACCGACCATTGCCTAAATCTAAGCAAATTCCTAAATACTTACATAAAACCCACATTTACTTTGCATATGTAACGTAGGTACAATGAGCTGAGTAATAAATAACTAGAGCTAATCCGCCTTCAAAGTGAGTGCTGGCCACATTTTCACACGGTTTTATCTACTTTCATTAGAGAGCGCATATAAACATACACAAGCCATTCCGTAATTACGAAATATAGTCACCCTAGCAACATTTATCGGGGTGACCACGCACGTCTTGTTTGCTTAGGACTGTTGTTTTAATGGACATGGAGAATGTTATGCTGAGCTCTCCCCCTTAATTGTTAAATCCGATACGATGGTTTTATGCACACCAATCAGGCAAATAAAACTATATATTTCAAGCACATATAGGTTTAATCAACTTATCAACCGAATTATAAAAAAAAGGAGGCGGCTCTCAATTCGACTATATGTTTTATTTTGATCATTTGTATCATGTTATTTGGTAGGTATCTGTTACACCTGCGTCATTTGAATAAAACCTTAACCTTATTAAGGGCGTAATTCATATTATGGATGACAATACAAGGCCTGTAGACCAAGTAACATTATCCTCACGCTTCGCTAGTAGAAACGATACAAAATGTACGGGAATGACATATGTCACGTGACTGATTTATGTAATTTCCATAATTTTTATCGTTTCTATTAGCGTAAGCGCGAGAGAATGTTACTTTGTCTAGGCCTGCAGGAGTCTTACTATGAGCGGTTATTGCCCTGATAGTTTGACTCATATTATTAGACAGATTTATATGACGTGTATAAATCTGTCACTGTCACACAGTTGAACTATCATGTCAATAAGAGCTCATGGTTGAGCCCCAGAAAAGACAGATATTTCGCCAAAGGTGATCACATTTCTCAACAGCGTGAAGAATCATTTAATAAAATTTTGCTCATTTTATTAAATTGTTAGGGGAGTACTCGCCGACAAACGATCACAATCTAATCAGCCTTATTGATTGCATAGTGAGTAATTGAATTAGCTTTGAGCTTTTAGCGCAATAAGCATTTATTATAGAGTTAAGGCATTTATATTGAAACTCCTTTTGATGGTCGTGCCAAATTAAATTAATAATAACAGGAACCTGACTATATTAATTGCAGACAAAGGAATTTTTACTCACAATGGCTTAACTTATACCTCGTAGGTATAGCCATGGGCTTATCTACACATCTATATCTATACATCTATACATTTATATATATATATCTATACAGATAAATAAATTTTAAGTGTCTGTTTGTAACTCCAAAATAACAGTTTTTCACTAAATGCATATGAAAATATACACGCTAATGACACCAAAAAACCAAGTTTTAAAATTTTTCTCTGTCTGTCTGTCTGTCTGTCCGTCTGCCTGTCTGCCTGTCTGTCTGTCCGTCTGCCTGTCTGTCCGTCTGTCCGTCTGTCTGTCTGTCTGTCTGTTTGTTCCGGGTAATCTCCGAAACGGCTAGACGGATTTTAACGGGACTTTCACTGACGGATAGCTAATGTTACAAGGCTACTTAGTTTTTTTAGTAACATTATATAACCGCGTGCAACCATGAAATTCAAATCTACGCGGGTGAAACCGCGGGGCACAGCTAGTTATGAGTAAAACATAACAGTAATAAGTGATAAGATATCAGAATGACAGACACTAACCCGATGCAGGGAAATATGTTCCAAGTTGGGAACACCAACAGAAATCAATACAAACACAGCAAAATATAATACTGAGATGAATCATTCTCATGCACCTTCCGTCTGTTCACCTGTACTAATATAATAAAGAGGAAAGATTTTGAAGTTGCTTGTAACTATAGGCCATCTATAACTACTGAACCGATATTAATATTATCATAAATATACATCTTCTGTGTAATATAAATAAAAATCTCCTTACAGTAAGCAGACTTACGTACGTGACCAACGACTGAAAGTATTTCCTAACCGGATTACTTAATTGTTTAGCTTAAATACAAAAACACGAAAATACACATAAGTATAAAATAGTAACTGCTAAAATAACTCGATTTCAAACCAATCCCATATCACCTCGCAAAAATCCCCGAAGGAAAATAAAGTGAAACTCATTTATTTATAAAGAAAGTAAAACGCGTATAGTGGGAAAACATCAGCAACACATATTATCCGCAAGGACACAAAACTGCTCGTCTCAACACTTACGATACATCCCCAATCCCCAGAGTACTCGCACAGGCTCGCACACCCCATTCCTGGCAACTACGACTCAACCGTCTTGATCCTTGATCCCCGGTACGTGTCTACAATTGAGCTTTGAGCTCAAATATGCGGGCAAGTAAAAAATATGTCGACGCATTTTTATTGCGTTACGGTTCGTTTCACTTCAGTTATGAGGATTTCGATAACTGGCTGTAAGTCTTATGTATCATTTCGTATTCTGGTTATTGGCGTAGCGTTACTATAAATAGATAGGGGGGGGGGAAACTTTTGCTTACTTATACCAAAAGTTAATACTATAATGTCACTGCCCTGTATGTAATGTCATCGCCGACCACTAAGACCATCGACTATTCAAGAGACCATACTTCCTAAGATGCCTACAGTTTAAAAGAAATTTGGGAATACTTATCATATCTTAGTGTAGCAAAATTCCTTAATCATGAAGCGATTAAAGTTCAGTAAACTATCAAATCTGTTTAAACGGACTACAAGAAAAACCGATAGATAAGAATCCACAACTTCCAGAAACCGCAGACTACAACCGTTCACGCCGACAAACAAACACAAGTACTGCAAGTAGACGCACACACGTGTCCGTTGGCATGGCGACGGCGCGGCACTATGATCCCTCCAGCGAGCAATAACTTGCGTCTGGTTAAAATGGGGCGACGCGAAAATTAGGAAAGCCACCCGACAACGTTGGCACACTAGCTGATTAGAACCGACAGGAGCGCGAAATCCGTCCGCTTACCATCATGCAGGCCGTACCCACTTTTTCAACAAAATTGGGTAAAAAGTTTTTGCACAATACGTCTTCTAAAAGAAATTTCATTTTCTCACTTTGACTTTTAGTCGGCTCATTTCTATAAAAATGTAGTTACGCGATAATTTAATTTTCAATCTAATGAAAAGTTCAGACACATTATAAAGCTGACTTGTCAAAACTTATGAAATTAAAATCCTGATACAACCTTAATGACTTTTTTAATGCCGTAGTAGGAACTAATATTATCATGCACTGAGTAGGTGTAATTTAACATGAGCCTGGCCTCTAGGCTATTAATATTTACTTAGTAACTGCTTACCTACTTTCACATACCCCCATAAAACCGTTGTTTGTCACACTAAGTTTGAATTAACGACCTGATTGTAAACACATGTTGCATTAATAGCATTTTATAGTGGTATAAAAACTGAGCTTAAAACAGGTGAGTTAACAAAGATGTGAATTCTGTCAAGCGCCTGATTGAAGTTATTGAGCAATATTTTTACTTATTCATCATTGCCTTATTTTTTTTTGAGATTAGTGTATTATATTGACAGGACTTCCGAGTAATGATCTAGCTCAGTGGCTTGCATTGCATCTAAGCAGGTAAGCAGAAGTTACAATTTGTGATCACTGAATACACTCGTGTCGTGTGTGTGTGTGTTTATGTTCGTATGTGTATCTTTACCAAGACGTACGTACCTACGCCGCTTCACATAGGCATGTACTTAACCTGCCTACCTACCTACTTATTGTTTATGCCTACCCCTCTGAAAATCCAATACACGCCCTTGATTTAGTGGTGCTAACAAATTTTTTTATTAATTATAATTATAATATTTTAGTAATAAGTTGAGTAACTGATTTTTTTCTTATCAAATAAAAAAAATATTAATAGATATTATTTTTCTAAATTTCGTAGGTACCTACCATTCTAAATAAGGAACTTCCTAATAGGTGCCTATAGCAATAATTATATGCGGCTGTCTCTGTCTGTGTTTATGTAGCGAAGCGAATGAAATACATGCGTAGTTACACAACCATTTTTGCTGAGCGCTCATAACTCATGACGGTACCGCCACGTATTAAAGCTAGCATAGGTACCTAGTGTTTTCAAATGTCATATACAAAGGTGGACCAATAATCTAGAACTATTATTATATTATTAGGTACTATTCTAGGCGGCTTTCATTAATTAAACTACCATTTTGACAGTTGCAAGAAAAATCTCCTCATTAAAGTCTGAACATTTCTACGGTACGTAAAGTACCTACATCACATTGGTACTAAACGTGATGGAATCCCAAGTTAGCTTATGTTGTGAGATAAGTTTAATAAGTATTTACATATTTATGAAGTTGAATCGCAAAGTTCAAAGACGATGTGGATTAGTTTTGTTGTGATTGTTCGAACTTACCTAACCCTAATACGAGTACACTAAATGTGCTTTTCCTTCTTTTCATTCAAAACAAAGTTATATAGATTGAAATTGGCTTTACCTACAGTAGATGAGTAATTTTAATGGTTAATTAACCATTAAAATAAAATGGTGATGGGAAAATAAAAATAAATAATATAAATATAAAATGTTCTGACGCCATATCAGAAGGGTTCCCGAAGAGGTAAGCAGAGGGGTTACACCCGCTTTTCACCGAAGATGATTAAATGCCAATGTGACAAATTGTGAGTCCAACGCAGTCTCAGGCGAAATTCAGGTGTCTCTTGCAATTTAAAGCTTTTGGCCTAGACAGCCAAAACACAAAAATTCGATATCGCATGCGTAGCAGGCAACTCTATTCAAACCGCTCTACCACCACGACATGGTTAATGTTAATGATTATAGTATTCTATTCTCCGTTTCAATTGATAACATTCGTAATAATGGAGTGTGCTTATGCCTAATAATTATAGACCGATGTCTATAATTACAGACATCGAGCAGACGAATGTTTCATTAAAATTCTATAAATAGATACATTATTGAGCCACGCTTCATTAACATTTCAACGCAACAATTTGAGAAGCTCATAAAACTGAAACAGTTTCATTTAAATGATAAATGAGTAAGTGTACTGTGTGGTGAACTATGTAGGCAATAATCTCAACCGCTGTTGGCAGTTACTTTATGGTGGACATTTGAATCAAGATTTCAAAGCCATGCTAACCACATTTATAATGATAATAAAGTATTATATTTTAAGTAAACTAATGTAATATAAGTCATTTATTTTTATACCTATGGTGGTTCTACGCACTAAGCAAAAACATAATGTTAAATATTTACGTAAATGGGCGAATCTTATTCTTATTATCTACTGGAAACATGACCGTTATATAATCAGAAAAGAGAGTACCTGGTGTATAATTAGTAAAAATGGTTGAATGAATTGTGCAATATATTTCTTATTTTTATAGTTGTCGGTACTATCATATCAACTAAACTGTTCTTTTACGAGGCCACCTTTAATCGTAAAAAATAGTAATCCTATAATTGACTAGTGTTCACATCAAACGCTTTCCACCAAGTAGATTGGATACATTATCAATACACAATTCAAATAATGGAAACATAAAAGTAACCACACAATTCAATTTGTGTTAACGACATGACGTGTGTGCGACACAGTGTTAACTATGTTGGAAACAAGAATAGGTAAATGGTGCTCGTTCCTGAGACAGAATTAATACATTACCCGTCACTATTGAGGGCGCAGATGGATTAATTTCAACGAGCCACGAACCGTCTGTCTCGCCCGCCTTCTGGATTTGTGTCTCAGCAAGAATACTCGGTGAGACTCGGTCTAAGTTCCAATTGAAACTAGTCTTAAGTCTGTTCAACTGCTTCAAAGAGGTAGAGCTATATGCGGGTGGTAACTTAAATGCCTATAGCTTTGTGGCTATATAATAGGCTACAGATAATGAGAAATTGACCGTCTGTTTGTAGGCATTCTTTGAAGAATTCAATGTGTTTGATCACTCTTCGTTTGTGTGTTTCCTGTTAGAAGTTTTACATACTCTATATTTACGATATTTAAAAAAAACTAATAATTAGATATCTTATTACACTTTTCAAATTATTACTAATTTTTTTGTCAATACCTTTATAAGTATAAAAAGAAAACGTAATCATTACTGTATGGACTAAGGCCCGCATGAATGAATATGCGCGGAAGGGATAGCGTCTAGCATGAATAATCTACCCATTTCTTTAAGAAACTTCGATTTCTTAGTGAAATATATCTTATAGTATGTTCTCTTTTCGACCTTTTCATCGAGCACAGGAAGGAAGGGCGCCTTCCTTTGATAAAGTGAAAAATACAACCTTAGAATGTTCTAACGTGGCGTGTCGCTACAATGTATCTTCGGCAGGTCGTTGCCGTCACGAAAGGGGTTATAGATAACTTTAGTTTCGGATGTGTCTCATGACTACGCGCAAAAAAGATACAAATGTGACACAGAACATAAAAGAAAGCCCTCAGATTTGGATAACCGTCTGGGAATTTTATAAATCTATCAAAGAAATGTTAAGGATACTTAGCTTAATACGTCGAAATTCTATCGTAATTGCAAATGTATCTTGGATTTTATTTCGTCTTTTAAATTGTATGCTACCATTACTCGAATTGGCTTACACATTGACTTACTTACTTGTTTATTTTCTTATGTACCTTGCAAAATGTAAGTAAGCGACAGAATCGTTTTCAAAAATGTAGAAAAGACTCAATCTCATTATGATGTGTAAAGTAGGTAGGTCGTATCTTAAATTGTGTTTACATTTTTAACAAATTTTTAACAATTTTCTTAAAACCACCAACAGACCCGCAAAAAAGTCCCTCCTTTATAACAACTGTAACAAAAAGTGTCGATGTGAAAAAAATACTTCAATACTACCTCAGAAGTTATAAAAGTCTTATCAGCGGTTGATAGAAGGTATTTATAAACTTGTTTGAAGGTATAAATTTATATTTGTACACGTCTATAGGTATAAATATATTTTTCGTGGTGTGGAACGCGACAAGTGTCGTCATGAAAAGCTCTTGAGCATGACTCGCAAGTTAACAATGCGACCCTAGCCCTTTGACCCGGTTGGTGCTTTGTAGCGGCGACCGCAGATGAGATGACATCTTGCTACTCATACCTACCTACCTACCTATCATGTCGCGACACTGTGTGTGTGTGTCTTATGTTGGTGTGCTAGTCGATTAATTAACTAACTGTTATTGTGGAGGTCGCACTACCAGTATTGGAAATTGCATTTGAATTGCTTTGCAATTGCAAATTAGTAAGTAATAATTTTTCTAAAATAAATGTAGTCTTATTTCGTCCTCATAATACTAGTACCACTTCAGTGAAAGTTGTTAGTCTGTAAGAAGGTTTTAACCTGTCAGGGGAATTTATTTTTAATTTGCTTCCTCTTGTTCTGACACTCTCTTGTGTCCGTCACTGTGACTGTTCGTTCGTATTAACCGTATACAATAAATCCTATCTCCGTCGTTTATCCTCAACAACCACGTGACAATAGCTGCACTCAAGCTCGTCGCCACCATTAAAATAAGAAGAAGAATAAATCCTATATTAATCCGAAAAATCACGACTTCTTTTACTATAAATCCCAACAAAAGTCGCGTCATAAATTGTTTCAGAGATCGGGACATACAGATGACTTTTAATTTATTTAAGTATCAACTCAGTAGGTATTGTACAGACTTTCATATGCATTATAGTAAAAACGGCAATTTTGATATTACAAACAGACACTTGTATCGTAAAAAAAGAACCAAAATTCGATTCAATTATTCGCATTTGCAAATTATAATAAACACACTACGATATAAACAATCTTATGAAAAATACTTTATTTAAGGGAAGGTTATTTTCTAATAACATGTATGACCTAAAATTTCTATATAAATTATTTAATAACCAAATTGACTGTCTACAATTACTAAGTAGCTTTAAATTCAGAGTACCGCGTGTTACACCGCGAGTACCGATTGCACCTCTTGTGCCACCTTTGCGTTCCTCCGTGTTGGGCTCACACTCACCAGTTGTAAGACTATCCAAACTCCTAAACGACTGCGACAGGAAAATTGATGTTCTAGCTGCGTCCCCACGTCAGTTCAAACAATTTTTGTCGAGCATGCCATAATAATTTTTAAATTAAGTTCTTACCTATTTTACACTAATTAATTACCTAAACATTATAAATGTTACATTTAGAAAACAGCGCATGTGGTGTTTACCTGTTAAAGTTATGCAATTAGTTTGTAGCTATGTGAGATATGTATATATATTAGTGATATGTTGTTGTAACTGTTGGTGAACCTAAATAAATAAATAAATAAATAAATAATATATAAAATAACATAAAGCCATAAGATTAATTACAAGTCACCAATAACATTCGTCTTAGCAGCATTATACTTGTATAAAGCCTGCCTACGCAATACAAATTCAAAAGGAACGACAGAGATCCATGTTTTCCTCGTTAGCTTACGAGTCTTTGCAAAGAATAATTTTGCTTACGGCAATATTTTTTTTTTGCGATAGTATACTTTATTGTGAAGCAGTAAAGATCAAAATAACGCGACGTTTCCTTTCAGGAGGCGTCGAATCTTTACCTTCGACCTCTCTTTGCAGTCCTCCTGAATGCGTTCAAGCGAAAACGTGAACGACAGCTTCGAAAAAATGTTATACCAAGTTGTCGTGGTCCCGGCTAAAGTTGGAATCTTGTTATATCATGCATCCGTCTCGAGTTGTGCGTTTGATCTGACCCATGTACCAAAGGGAGTAAGATGTGGAAATTTGCTACATCTTCATAAATTACTTAGTTAAATATGAAGAAAAACTAATAAAATATCATAGATACAGAACAATTTAGAGAATTTTTTTTGTTTCAAAAGTAGACGCAAGTCCAATAATAGCCGTATAAATATACTCACGCCTATATTCCCCGAAGGGGTAGGCAGAGGTGTTGTAATAACAACACCCATTTTTCACCGAAAATAATGAAGTGTCAACGTGACCGATGGCGAGTCTATCGCCGACTCAGGCATTATATACACGTCTTACTTCTCAGACAAACATTTTGTTATCATACCTGAATGTTTTTAAATTTCTCTAATGACTTTTATGCAGTCATACAATACCGACGTATTTAGGGCGACAAAATCATAATCTCAGATCTCAACGTTGTCTTGGTATTATGTTCCTATAGAGATAAGCGGATAATCGAAGATTACTTTACATTGTCTCTTTGGTCTAATGGTCGCAAGTACTACTGCGGAAAACAAGGTCCTGAATTTTCTATCAATCAGTAACAGCCTAGCGTCTGGATTAGTGCCTGGCAATTGACTCGCCCCCTAATATATGGGACTTAACATAACCGAGTGCTATAAAATATATCTCTGCTTATCCCTTCGGAATATACAGGCGTGAGTATACGTATAACGTTATATGGAACAACATGTACGGTAACCATGAGTAAAACATTGATATATTATAGGTAGAGCTACATTAGATTTACCCCGCGGCGCATTTTAACAAGTGAGCTGAAATTTTAAAAGCAATGAATTGTCCTTATGTAAAACATACGTATATCATAGTAGGTAGGATCGCTTGTAATGTATTTAGGAAACGTACAATACGTTGTAAAATTACGCAAGTATCTACCAATGTATCACATTTCACAGGTTATAAACATGTGAACTGGCGCTGGGAAACCGCTCACATTTTTCCCATGTTTCACTCTTCGCGTTACCTCTCGTCACGTAAACCAACTTGGCATATAATATTCGGCGTCGACAAAAACGTATTACACAAATGACGTAAATACTGCGTACAAGCTACGTATTCAGTATGAATTTGAAACATTTAATGTTCCTATTAGAATTATCATTGGAAGAAACCATCTGGGTCCTTACCATAAGCTCTTACAGCCATCATAGTTCCACTGTGTGAACGTGACAGACGTATACACGTCATATATAACAGTCTCATAATTAGAGTTAAATTATCATGGCAACAAAAGGGTATGGTTACCGGTACAGGGCTACCAGTCAGATTCGAAAAAATATCATTCTATGTTATTTAAGATAGAAGCTACTAGCCTAGCCTCTCAACTTTGCCTTAAATTTAGATTTTTGTGAAGTAAGTGAACGCAAGTAAATCGGAGAGCAAAACTAGCCTATCTACCGTCTTGACTACTCTACATTTTTATCGATATTAGGGCATTTTTGCTCACGTACGACCTTTGTCATATTTGAGTTGGTCGCTCTGAAAAACCATTTCACGAATCCTATAATAGTTACTCCCTGCTCCATTCAAGTCGACAGATCCTGCCCGCAGGCTAAAATGACTCTTTTAGATTCGAAGAATCTTTTTGGGGTAGATTTTTCTTCTTGTAATGACAACCCATGTCCTCATGTCCGTGACAATCTGGGCTATGGTTTTTAGGGTTCCGTAATCCAAAGGGTAAAACGGGACCCTATTACTAAGACTTTGCTCATCGGCTGTCCGTCCGTGCGTCTGCTTGTCTGTCATGTTTATCGTCTGTCTGCCCGTGATAGTTGACGGTTGAAAAATTCACAGTTGATATATTTCTGTTGCCACTATAACAACAAATACTAAAAAGCAGAATATTTTTTGAAGGTGCTCCTATATTATAATTTTATTTGCCGTGTTAATAGATAATCGTACCTACAGAACCCTTCGTGCGCAAGTTCGACTCGACTCGACTCCACTTAACGGTTTTTTAATTTAATTGGAACAAATTTATAAGTTATTCCAGACACTCAAAATAAATAAGAATACCATGGTAAAATACTCGTATGTAGGCATAATAATAAACGGCTTACGGGCTAGTACCCAATCAATCCTACATATCGGATTTCAATTCCTAAAGCCCTCAGTACGTACCGCGCAACCGGGTAGGCTTATTGAACATTCCAGATAATTCATTACGAGCATGATAAATGTTCTGTACCGCGGAACCTTTGAAAGCCCTTTTTACTTCGACGGTGATGCGCAAAAAGGGGTTGCAAGAGGAAAAGGGGATGATATAATCAATCCAGGGTGTCCCCGGGTCGCAGACGGATACTTATTGAAGTGTGACGGACGAGGTTCGGTAATACTACCTACTTATAATGGATATTCCTGATTGGGAATATGGATGCGGTACTACAAAATAATTGGGATTTCTATTATCATGGTAACTATTATACATGCTTTTAAATCTAATGAAATACTTGAGGGAAGCTGACTTAGTATCTACTAGTTTATACAATTGCTGAAATCAAGTAGGTATTCAAAAATTCTTCATACAACTGGGGGAATACTATAATCGTATAAGCAGCGCGTATGATTTCTGACGTAATTACTTCTTAGCTTTGACGTCAAAGCTTAGAAGTTCTTAATACGCTCTGCTTAACCCCATGATGGTAGATTCCGTGTACAGAACAACCAATCACACGCAATATATGAAGCGAGTATTTAATAAATATTTAACATATTAGTAAAATAGTGCGGTATTGCAGTGGACGATATGCGGGCGCAAATAAATCAGTGCGCAGTGCAACAAAACTGCAACACAATTTCCTAGAGGCCATCGAAACGTGTCACCGATGCGTCGACAAGCACTCGTTTTACACGACCGCGATATATCCCGCCCAGTCAGCACAACAGTAGCGCCGAATACTCGAAAAAAATATTATTCCATCGCAACTCTGTCTACCAGCCAAATGCATCAATTGTTTCCGAGCTAAAATCTCGACATTTCAACGAAACTGACATGTTTATCTACCTCCGCCCTGGTTTTTGACATATTCGTAAATGGAGGTTCGAAAATGTTGATAATAAAAACTTGATACCTAGTAATTACTCAAATTAGCGCGATATAATTTATGTAACCCTACAACAGCAATATTAAAAGTGTGTAACGTTTAAAAATCTACGATCCTAAAGCTATACTGGCTATAAATTAGTGTCTCGTTATGACATACATAAACCTAAAATTATGGCTGTGGTGCATAATTATCGGTTACGGAACTATGAAAGTATGTCACATTCACGTAGCGAGTGTCATTCAATACAATTTCGACATGTAGATACGTACATGCATGCCAATGTGCCCAACTGTCCTTGCGAATCGGTTGATATTAGTTCGGTCCACGCCTGCAGCCAACTGTACCGGTAACTTTAATCTCGAATACGTTGACTTTTTCACCCTTTTCCTATTTCCGGTATAAAGTAACGTATGCACCATTTTGTTCCACACGGATAGACTGCTGACAGTTACATTGCATACCCTACTTACAAATACATAAACATGAGCTTGCCCAATATGCAAATATCATGTCGTTTATGATAATATGATTGCTGAATTTCATTTAGTTATTAATTCTAAAGTCCTTATTAACACCCTATTTATTTTGGCTTCCCATATTTATCTCGCGACTTCATATTTTAAGATTTTACTTGCACGTTGTGTTCAAGTTACCGTAAGATACCTGTGTACCTCAAAAGTAATACGAGTGTGTTGAAATATTGTGGGCACGTCGGTATTCCCACGTGAAGTAAGTGGAAGTAAATCAAACTGTATTTAGCGTACGCTGCTTGTTTTATAGTGTTTTTGATAATATATCAATCGAGCCAGCGATAACTAGGTCCTACTTCATATTAATTAGTCTTACAGCCTATTTCCAGGAGAACAGTGTCACATTGACGTAATTTACTGCATCGTTATTTACTACAGAAATGCAAAACATTTTTAGTCCATCAATGAAACGAGCAAGTATTATATAAATTAATTTATATTTCTACTATACGTCCCTCGTACCCTAAATTTAATTGATGAAACCAATATGTTTATGTATTTTAAATGCATTGTTTCTAAAACATAAAGGCACACATTTCAAATCTGGTGATCATCGGTTTTTCGCGCATACCATATTTTTATAAAGTTATCTTCAACGTGCTTCGTGACCAGATAATAACATATTAGTTTCCCCAAATAACCTTTACAGAAATAGAAAGGCCCTTGACTTTTCATACACCGTCCTCCAAGTGTCCAAATGTCAATTCTGTATTTTTCCTGTACCTATACTGGCATAGCGCATAAACTCGTGTTTTACGTCAGAGCTCAAAATAAAACCCTCTGGACTCGCAAACATTATAATCATCATCGATATCATTCTGTCATCGATGACACTACTAACCATGACCTCTCTAGGCCATTGATAAATTGGAATGCCAAATAACATCACATAATGTTTGAATTTAATTCCGTCTAATGCTTCGTTTGTTACAGATTTATAATAGGTACATATATCGATAAAACTGGAATGAATGAATAATAACAGAAATATATATTACAATTTTGTATCCCACTCGCACATAGTCGGTTATTTGTTTTAATTTACTTTTGAACTCAACTTACTGCAATACTACTTATTGATATTATAGCAGTGTAATGAACAATTCTGTTGGATTGGAATGAAATTAATAAATAACTAGCACGTCTAATGCTGTTAGTAAGGAATTTAATTGAATATGAACTAATATTCGACGGTGCGAGACCGCACTTAGGATGCGGAATGGCGACGCATAGCATTTATGACTTCCCGTGTCGTCAGGCGGCAACCAAAATTGTGTCGAAAAACCATCAAAATACTGTCCTCAAATAAAATCTAATAATATCCGTGACGATTATAATGTTGTGGATCGCTGGAAATGATATCAACATTTTATTAAAAGATATCTGGGATCCAGCGATGCTTGGCACTAACGTTGAGTACTATTTTATTGGTTCAGAACCTATTGCCAATGGTCATCATTATTTATTGATTTTTATTCTATCTTGGGTTGGCGAGAAAATTAACAAAGCCAACATATTATGGTTTATTATGCACTAGAGGCTGAAATCATAGTTAAAAATCATATATGGTTGACATGACAAATGTGACTAATTGATTAATGTTGAATTTATTTTTAAATTCCCCAGAATAGAGTAAAGACGACATATCTCTCAGCTAACCAGCATGTCACACAGTATTAAAGTATGTGCATAGTAGAGCGTGCGAGCGCACGCGCGTAGTCGCGCGACGGTGAATCATGCGCTCCGTCATGTCATGCTAATATGACCTCGAATATTAACGTTAGGGACACGACCGTTTTGGTATCCTGCAATTATCGATACTATCTATGCACATTCAAACTTTCAAACTGTAATTTATTTTATTAGGGGTCCAAACTGATAAATATTAAGTAAGTTTTAGATTCAGGTAAAATATTGATTTTGTGAAAATTAAATATTTGTTGGCTGCAATAGGAACTAAGTAAACTTTTAAAATACTATAAACTTTTGTGAGTACATCGATAACTCGATGCAACATTAATCAGTACAATCCTCGGTGTTTAAAGGAGAATTGCTGTAGGTCCGCACTCCGGGTATAAATTTCACGCGCTATATTCCGTACTTGTGCAACATATTATTTATTCAAACATGATTTCCTAAGTGAACATTAATTCGGCGAGCAACATGTATTCGGCGAGTACCGCAAGAGTTGATAAATTGAGCTCCTAGTCGTAACTTGAACGGTTTCATTGTGCTATTAAATTACATTGCTGCAATTGTACCACTTCCGTTAGACAATTATTAGACGACTATAAATCGTTGTGCACTCATATGCCGTTAAAGTTCGACGCAGATAATTAACTGTTAGACTTATCAAAGATGCAGTAATTATAACATCGCTTTTTGATTACGTAGCATACAAGGTTTGCTAGCAGCGTTTTATTTGTCATATTTTTCTTTTTCTTGTATTTTCATTATTCTATCGCCCTACATTTTATTTGGGAATATGTGTATTAATTACATAAGTACATAAATTGATTTCTAAATAAACAGTAAGCTTTTAATAATAAGGTGTCGATAAACCAACGCGCGCAGTGTGGCACATCACTGGCGTTATGCTAATCTGCGGCTCGGATGTCATCTTGCGCAACAGGCGACCGCGACGAGTGTGTACGTGGCTTTACTCCAGTTAATGTCCCACTTCGAGACTTTGCCTTAATTCTAGCATCAGCATAAAAACAAATTATATTATGTTTAGAAAAACAGATCACTAGGAATAGACTTCGAAAAGTTCATCGTGTTAAAAAATATTTCGAGCGATACATAAAAATTACTTAGGTGTTAGATACACTTCGAGTTCAGTCTTATGTTTTCTATTATATATATTTAAATTTTAACATTCAGGTAATTTACACCACTAGTTAATTTGCAGTCAAGTCTAACAATTTTGTTCTGCGTTATAATTTATGTATTTATTTAAGTATAACATCCATTGAATATTTTTTGCGTTAATTATGTCAAAACGAACTCTTTAATTTGCGTTTACTTCGACGTCGATGTAAAGGTAATACTATCGGTTTCTGTAAATTAATACATTGTAATAATTGAAAGAAATATTGCTAAGTTCTATTCCGGCTAACTCTTACCGACAGGTTTGCTAATGGATAATTTCATCAAATAACGAGGTGTTAAATCAAACCATTTCGCGTGACGCAACTCAATTAGGTACCTATTTTTTATTGCAGGTACATTTGATCAGGTTAAATTAGAAATCACTATTTATAATCGTTACGAAGCAACTTCCGATTTTAATTAACAATCGTATTCATCGCAAACGGAACATTTACAAGTTATTAATTGAAAATAATGTCCGCTCTACTTTGTTCGATATTAAATCATGGGAAACGAGTAAATGGGTTGTGTAATTTGACTTTATTTACGCCTAGTTACGATTTCACTTATAAATTAACATTTTAATGACGAGTTAATACGCTAATGGACATGCAGTGCTTAAGGAGACACGTGCAAGATCATTATAAATAAATTATACGTATATATAAATATGTACAATTTAAATTATATTTCCATTCAATTAAAATTAAATGAGAACATATTTTGCTCATTAAATGTGTGGTTATGAATTAGTCAAAATTATTTCCCAATACCGATAAATATTCCAGAATTATCCCTTCATTGAAATGCTAACTCACAAACGTTACCTCATAATAATGTAAGTAAATTACGGACCACCTACATATTGCAGTAAAGTATACATCTATAGACCCTTTAATATGGGCTGAATGACGACAGCGGAGTGACGGACGTGTTACACCGGAAAAGAGCAGTTTGGGGCATGCCCTACTTCCGGTGGTCGCGCATCGTTGAATGCAAATTTGTCGTTTGCCTGGCTATTCGACAGACAGGTGAAAAAACAACCAATAAATACAACCTTTATCGATCTACTCGTAGAGTTCAATATCGATTGTAGAATAATATAAATTGTAAGTCGCCTATTTGATGGAAGACTACTACAGGCAGACTAGGATACTTTTTAATATATTGCCAAAGTTCACCGACCGTAACTGATAGATCGATGAGGTGTTTTCGTACTTTAGTATTTGAATTTCACAAATATACACTAGTTGTGCGGATTTTATTTTCAAGAAACGAATTACATTATTTGTATTTGAAAAAAAGAAAAAAATCTAATCGACTTTCTTACCTCATAAGTTGTAATAATATCTTATCATTAATTGCTGACTTTCTGAATATATATTTATTAATTAAATTATATGATAATCTATACAGATAAATAAAATTGAAGTGTCTGTTTGTAACTGCAAAATAACAGTTTTTCACTAAATGCATATGATAGTATACACGAGACGGACATAAAAAAACCAATTTTTATTCTTTTTCTCTGTCTCTCTATCCGTCTGTCTGTCTGTCTGTCTGTCTGTTTGTTTGTTCCGGGTAATCTCTGAAACGGCTGGACGGATTTTAACGGGACTTTCGCTGACGGATAGCTAATTTTACAAGTAGTAACTTAGGATACTTAGATTTTTAAAAAAACATTAGGGATCCGCGAGTAACCATGAAATTAAAATCTTCGCGGGTGAAACCGCGGGGCACAGCTAGTCACATTATAAAATAGTAGGTCTTTACTTTCTTGATTTATTATTACACATTGCAACATATTGTTAGCCGAATAAACTTGTTAAATATGTATAGGAATCTTCTAACTCAATAACTAGATTACTATATAATATCAGATTCTAACGAGACAATAATTAGTGAGCTTATATCTAAATAATATATTTTTTCAGTAATAATATTCTAGGTTTATAAATAAAATTCACTGGGGAAAGTAAGCCATTCCATCGTCTCGTGATAAAAATTACGAGAAGCGTGTTTTCGTTTGGCCTTTCTGTCTATCATCCCTTATTTATTTCTGTCGCACGGATCGCGTATATATTCCTCAGTAATAAATTATTGATGAAACATTTTCTACAAATAAACACACGAGGCTGAATAAAAGATTAACCCGGCCAGACGCTCAGAGACCCTTGCTTCAGATACTCAATAATCAGAATTAGGTCAGACTGATGTCTGATTATTTACATTATTCATTGCACAGTGGCAGTCTTGTTTTGTGGAAAATTGCCAAATATGAAACACTGTAGTGTATTTTTAATTCTCTGTCCAATAAATAAGCTCCCTATGGTCGAAATTCTTAACAGACAAATACAAGCTTAGAACCTAACTAACACTAACCTAACTAATCGAAACAATTTTCGAAACGAAATCAAATATTTTTATGTACTAGTGCTGAGTACTCACTGTATATCCAATCGGTACAACATAGGGCAGGGCATCACTTTTTTGATCTTTCATAGGGCCAAATATTTAAAGATTGAATTCGCATAGAGATTACTCCGTAAATATAAGTATTTACTTCTTAGATGAAATGGGGTGAAGAAATACAATAAACAATATTGTATCACTCGTAACATAATTTAGAATGAATATAAAAGAACTGGAAAATAAGATAAGACGTAATATATAAAAGCGGAAAAAAAATCACCAAATGGAGCAAGGCAAAGCACAGACGCCTTTGACAAATGCTTCGAGTAAATCACATTGTGTTGCAAGATGGTCGTAAACGACAAATTCACGCTTTACATTTATTTTGATGTCACAATACAATTTTGTGGCTGTTGATGTTACTAGGCTGTGGTGGCGGGACTTCGTGTGTCACGAAGGTTTGAATGTTTTGGGGCATCATGTACAAGCATTAAGTCATTTGTAAAAGAACTCATCGTCCGCAACTCATTTCTCATTTTTGAGCTCTACGAATAGGGCTTTAATAACGAAGAACCGTGAGTGTTGTATGTAAAAAACGTTTCTTGGTTTCATAACATCAAACTAATAATGTGCTTAGTGCTATCTTAAAATTGAGAATCATTTTATCTGCTGATGGACATTTTAATGAACTTTACTCAGCTAGTGGTGCCACAACATCCTGTGATCATAATTTAGTTATAAAGCTAGCTAAAAGGGCTATTACACTGTACGATGCACCTCACAGGCTTTCTCGTCAGGGACACTCACGCTCACGTGGGAAATATACACGATGTGGTAAATCTTTCCAAGCTAGTCGCTTGCTCTCCGCAGATTATGATGTCATATCACGTGCGATGTCCCTAGTATATTTGGGACCTTGTAACTTATTGCATATTCCAGCCGGATACCCCGCGATACGGGCGGTTGTCACGCCTGCGTTTCCGTAGGGCAGTACCGTTGACCGCTGGGGCTTTGAATTTTTTATCCTCGATTCCTCGGTCATTAATCCGATCCATTTCTATGGACGACTGGGCACTAGCACGCTATGCGTTGCGTGACGCAACGGTTATCGATCGCATTAGCGTTTTACCTTCTATCTTGCTTTTTTATAGCACCTTTATACTTCACCTTTAAATATAGGCATGTGCAGTGTACCTTCATCATAGACGTATTATGATAGCGTCGCTTCCCTTTATTATGTATGTGATATTATCAAGTTATAAAGGATACAGTTTCGTTTTACTTCTCTACAGGAGACAAAAAATATGTGAAGTTTAAATTGACATCATTTACTATTAGAAGAAGTTCATGAAGGGAAGTGTGATTGCCTATAAAGCAACGACCTGCACACTAGCACCGACGATATTACACTTCTACTGACAATGTGAAAACTTAATATAGGTACCTACTTATTCATTTAGTAAGGCCTTTTGAAGATCTCGATTGAAATGAGAACATGTAGTATCATGAAGTCGTCGAAAGTTTTACGAGTTACGTCGTAGTTGTTGTTACTACAAAATCAATTAAGGTGAATGTGCTAACAGATCAAAGATGTGAATTTATTCATTACTAGCTTCCATCTCAGGCTTTTCCTGCGTGTTATTACGGATCCTTAATTAATTTCGATTGTAAATATAGGTACCCTAATTACTCAGCAGTAATGTGGCATTCTGTTAGGGCAAATAATTATTAAAATAGGGTAAGTTGTTTCTGAGCCTATTAGTTACAAACAAACAAATATCTCCTCTTTATAATATTAGTAAAAATAAAGAAATATAAAGCGTGATGCGCATGAGCATCAAGCAATTACTTAATAGATATAGACTTGTAAGACGATCGTTCGTTTTCACAAAACATGAATTGATATTATCTGAAATTATTCGTTATTCAGACCTGACACCTATTTCAGGTCATAAATGCTTTTGAGATCAAAAGGCATCTACCAAATACGCAATATAATTATTTTTCACTTCTAGTACCTACCGATTAGATTAATACAGGTAACTTAGATTAGTGGCCACAGGATGTGGACATGAATATTTCTTAACAAAAACAATTAAGTACCGACATTCGAATGTGTGCAAAATTGTGCGAGATAATTTGTTGTTGCAAAAATAGCCACAATAACAACATGGGGATCGCATGCAAGAATTCAGTAGAACAATAGGTCGGCCTTGGGCGTAGTAATCAGCGTTCGCGGACGGCACAACACAATGTATACCGGAGCCACAATACACAAATCACCAGCAGTATCTTATCTGCGAGTAGGTAGTTACACGGGTAAGTAATTAGTGGCGCGGTCTAAGAATATATTGGTACAGGCGCCGTCATGATTTATAAGCGCTGACCTTGAACATTAGTCTTTATGTGAGTCTGTCTGTATGGTGCAACTCGAATAAATTAAATGCAGTTACTGCCACTATTTTTGCAGAACGCTCATAAATCGTGACGCCTGTAAATTTCATAAAACTGCGGCGAGAGCGTATAAGTACATCGATTTTCGAAGTTATACATGTGCTTAGTTCAATAGTTATCGATATACCTAGATACCACTGAAGAGAAAAGCAAAGATACCCGAAATACTTTGCTGTCAAAAAAACATTCCATGTTCCACTGTTGTGCTTTATAAGAGGCTATATGTATTGATATACTGTATATTTGTTTAACCTGTGTCTCACAAGTAAGACATAACATGACATTATGTCTCGTCTGTGACATTGCGATGGACAACCAGAATATGGACACGAGAAGCTAATTCCAACAAATGACAGAATGACGGAGGCCACAAATTAAACGCTCAATTTGTGTATATATATATATATACGAAATAATTTGTTTACTTTGTGTGCTTCAGTGAGGTGCCATCGAAGCTCGTATACCTCGTGTCCTCTTACTTTGTTGTAGGTGTATTTTGAAACTCTCGTTTTGTAATGATTGTAAGTATTTCATGAATTGTATTCTAAATCGAAAGCGATTTTGAAATTTTAAGTAAAACTTAAAGAATGTGAAACCACTTCGGTCGATTCACAGCATTTGGCCATGAAGACATCGCTTGAACGTGACAATGGCTTCCGCCATTTAATTCTAATATTTCAAATCATTTTAGAACGTAGTATTGTTATGATCACGTTTTATTTGTGCTAACGCCTAGCGCACAGATTAAGCACAGTAATTTTATCCAATGTCGTGAGAACTGGGTGTTGTGCAACTAACTGCAACTTAAACACTATACTAGTTATTATTTATTCTTATACTAGTTCACAGATTAATCTCGCTTTGATCTCGCAACGATCATAGCCATCTAGCCGCAAGCCACGATCGTTGATAACGACATGTTTCGCGTGAATAATTACTTGTACCATTTTTATACAATAACAAAGCGTTATTATAATGTTCTGTTTTGTCTTGTGAGGTATAATGAGTGTAATTTGTTCAGTTTTATTTCGAAACCAGCGCTCCACAGCGACGCCGCCTACGACGCTGTTAATGTTGTTTATTTCACATACATGTTCATAATACTCACCATTTTTCATAATTTGAATTTATATTCTGCAAATTGATATTATATCATATGATCATAAAATTTGCGTTCCTTTACTTTGAAGCTGAACGTTTCAACGACACAGACAAGAAGATAAAATCGAAACTGACTTATTAATAAATCGAAGCTATTCCGCTAGTTAGTGAAATTTTACAGAATCCCCGAGTAACCCTTGTGTTAGTTACCATTTAAGTTTAAAGAGAAAACATAAGCCAAAATCTATAACAAATTTAAATTCCAATCCAAACTAATAGTTTCGTCAACAGCCATTGGCGTTACACAACAAAGTCAAGAAATCGAAGAGTTTAACCCGAAACTCAATCATCGAACCAGCAAACCAAAACACCACAAAATAAGAACATACAAAAGGCCATCTCGGAATCTTCAGCGAGCTTCTCACTTTAACCAAAGGTGCAATCAGATCGACTTGATACATGTTGCTTTTCGCGCTCGTGTATTATAGGGGCAACGATACGTTTCGTTTCTCGACAAATGTAGGAAGCCGTTCATCTGTATATTTTTATTTTGTGCCGATACGGTCAGAGCGGGCCTGTGAAACCGTATCCGCACTTCATGGTTACATGGCAGTAGGTAAGTAACTAAACACTATGCAACTTCCGCCGATATAATATTATTAGATATCCGATAACGGTCGGATACTGCGGTTGGGTCGCTCCGCTCCGTGTCCAATCATTAACGTTAATTTGGGCTTTCATTTCAAGTTTGTTTATCTAGAATTATGTAAATATTAGAGCGTACTTCGCTTTTCTTACAAAGGATTTTGATGAATTGTCAAATCGAAATCGTCGGTTTTCCTAGACGTTCGTGAAAAATGGCATTCAATCATATATTTTTGTTTAATCAAATTACATACTTGGGATGAAAAATCATTATATATATCAGAAAAATGTAAAACGCTTTGTAACGTCAAATCATTTGATACCCATTTCCTTTCCACCGATCCCTGGTTAGAAGCCATGCAAATATAGAGGGAAATGCATTGCTTTGACAGCCGACACAAGCTCTATCGAATGAACGGTTACATTTCCTAAAGTTGGCGCTCTGCACAGAATATGGAGACTTGTCAATGTAATTGAAACCTTTGCACACACACATAAATTGTGATCATGTGTGTATTCACTCTATAATAGTTTGTATTACGACTAAGCTTCCCTGGTTTCGTATTTCATTACCCCCGCACTATAATTGATATGAAATGGTGTTGAATTTGATATACCTCTTCGAATATAACAGAGTAAAAGTTGACAGTTATATTGTAGAACATTAATCTCGTAACCAAATAATGAAAATAAATATAAATCGTTCAGTTTAGACCCAAGTAGAGCACTTTACAAATGTCGGTCGTCGAGTTATTTCGGTATTATAATATCTAATAGCAATCAAAAATGGAACATGAAACCATAACGAAACCTTATAGAAATAATTTTATTTAGTACCAAAGGGTTACAGTGAGGTAAACTAGAGAAGACATCAAATATGACATTTTCTCAAAACAGATGACGACGCGAAAGATTAATATGATGGTCATATACTTGCGAGTGCCGTAATAAAAAATACATAACTAAGTACCTTGGGCAAAGCGACCGGCGAAGGCACGTCTGTCGAGTATCCCTAAGGAGCGATAAAAATGATATAAGGTTTGCAGCTTGTCGCTACAGGGGAATCAATAGCGGGAAATGTCAAAACAAGGTCGAGGAACTTTCCTGCTACGAGACAGATTACACAACAACTTTAGCCCTTGTCCCAAAGGGTATTAAACTCAATTTCGATTAGCAACGCCAATGCAGCTTGCATGTTAATATAAACTCACATGCATCCAAGTAGGTAGGTAGCTGTTATGATGATAATTACCTGTAAAAGGAAAAAAGATATCGTTAGTAAATACAATATCCAATTTTTACGTCAGAATAACTAATTTGTTCATTCGCTCCACGGAACACAAAGCCGCCGAAATATACAAAAACATTTGCCAATAATTATCTCCATGTCAAAAAGAGCCGATTAAAAATTTACTGTAGGTATCATTTTATTCAATATACATTGTATACATGGCATAGCCCTGATTTTCATCAAAACCCGTCTAGCATTTTGAGTGAAAAAGTAATAAACATACACAGCAAATTTCGCATTTATAATTTCATACCATAGAGGAAAAAAATAACCCATTCGTAAATATTATCTTTTAATTTGTAAGCGTCTAGGTCGGTCTTTATTTCGTACAAACGATGACCATGACTTCACAAATTACTGTAAACCATAACGATTTGTTACTGAAATTATGGCAGGAAATGAACGAGTACAAAATATTGCTTTTAAACAAAGTACTTAATATATAATGGCCAGCAATTTGTTACAATATAAACTTGATCGTGGGCTGGGTAATGTCCTTCGCAATTTGGTGCAGCCTTGATTTATATTTGTTTTGAAACCAAAACTATGTTTTGTTAATAAATCTATAACTGACGCTTTACTTTTATAATTTCCTGCGTAAGTTAATACAGGGAGCCAACAATGATCTATCCATTTTCATTTTGGTACCATATACCATTTCATTTTGGTACCAATGTGAAGCGTAGCTAGGAAGTTCGTAAAACGATCATAGTTGGCATCATATACGTATGAACTTAGTCCACAGTTTTTACCCCTTAGTTAAAGATAGGCATAGATGCTCCAACGATTACTTTATACCGAAGACAGTTATGCACCAACATTACAGTTGGTGGTTGCCAGTGTTACTCAGAAACAACACACGTCTTTGAGTTTCGCCTAGGTTTCCTCGCGATGTTTTCCGTCACAATAAAAGGCGTGGAGTAACAAATCATTGCGCTGATTTACTAGTCTTACTTAAGCAATTGGTTGCATTAATACTTGACTTACAGCATTAGAAATAGAAGCATTGGAAAAATATGCAAATGAATGCAACGTATATAAAAGCAAACTTACGAAGTTCCTGTCTTATATTCGATAGAAAAACATACCTATATAGACTAAAAAGTCCCGAAATATTGGATGTGTGAATAGAGAATACCTCATACAACATAGTTTCATAAATATATTATCCCGTTGTGGTTATTCTGAAAGAACTTATAAGTACACAAAATAATCTGCAAAACTTTCACATTCATAACAGCGAGAGTAATATAACAGAATAATATTTAACGGAATGTATGATTTAATATCCGACCAGAATATTTCATTGCAAAGCTTCTGTTTTCATTAAATCTGTGAAATGCTATAAAGGGGTTCAGCAAAATGTATAAAGGTTGCACTTCCTTTAATATTCATAAGAATATGCAGTCGTTTTTAATCTTTTTTATCACAAAAGAGGGAAAAAGAGAAAACAGCAAGGGGAAACGAGAGTGACTGTAAAATTTCAACGGGAGCTGTTTATGCCCGGACCTTTTTTACGATGTTGTTAACTGTTGATTCTTTTTAAACATCTGCGTTGGGAACTGTAAACTACATTGTCCACGGTGGCTGGGGCTAAAATGGCGCTTCAAGACCTGTATTATGTTCTTGTGAGTTTATTTCTTTTATAATAATACTAGTTATAAATTAACTCTCTGTATTGCTTTAATTTGATGATACAGTTTTATTTATGTCCAAATATCAAGCAAATTATTTTTGCATCAATAAACTATTAAAAGGCATTTAATAGTTCAAATAATATAAATATAATGTAAATAATAATAACGGATTAGAATGATATTTCATCTTTAAACGCGGCAACAAATAAGTACTCAGCATAACTCTATTTTACCAAATGGAAGAAGCAAATGAAAACTTAATTATTTCAGGTACAAAAGAATTAATTACAAACTTAAAAAAAAAGTGTCAAAAAGAGTAGCAATTTGAACATTTGAAGCCGTCAAAAAAAAAGAGTAAAACACCAAAAAGCGGAATGTGGTATTTTAAAGCTCCCCTAATGGTTCTACATGGATTCAAGACGGTGTGTTCAGTGTACACCCTTAACAGCCTATCACGTGACGAGTGACAAGTTGTTTGATTTTTTAAACACTTAAAACAAGTTTAGATCTTTATCTTTTAGGGTGCGATCTGAGACATCTAAGACGCTTGATCCTGCCATAGTTCTTATGCAACAAGATTTAGAGACTAGTTTTGCATGTGAACTAGTGATATAAATACAATTCAATGCAGTGGTGGATAAACATTTGTTGTTTTTATTTGTCGTCGCATCTACGGAAGTTGAGAAAACATGTGACTCCAAGAATATTGTTATTAAAATCGAAACATATTTAAATTGTTTTGTCAACCTGGAGCGTTTTTATAAAAACAAGGCCATATGCTGACTGCATTAGAATAGAAAAGTTCAATAATATTTTTTTAACTTGTCACCGCAACAACAAACTCACTTCAACCATGCATACTTATAGCTCTGTATTAACCCGATAGATTGCAGAAAAACGCCGCAAGTTTATCCCAACACAACTCTTATAAGCAACGTGAAACGGAATGGATTAGAGAACAGAATCGAATAATGTTGAACACTTTCAATCAAGACAAATTGAAATGAAGGCTAATGCGCGTCGGTATTTCGTACAGCAAATTTTCTTTTCTCCCTGCATCTATTCTATTTCTACGAGAACGGAAGCCTTAATCGCCCCAAGCATCGATACAATTTAAATCGGAATAAAACGAGCAAAACGAATCGATCTTTATCCTATCGAGAGCAAATCGCACGACTAAAGACGTTCTCTCGGGCGGAATGCTCCGAGCGATTGGTAATACTTGTGTCTGAAGTACAAGTTTTCAAAGAAAAAAGTTAATTGGTACTGTTTTTGTCACTGCACGGTCCCGTTCCGTTACACCCTCGACTAATCTGTCTATTTTATATTGAACGTCTTCACCTACTTTACACCGATTTCACTACGAAATTTAAAAAGTTCAAGTAAATATATTTGCGCTAGTTATTTGGCTGTCATTCGTTACACTCAAATTAATTTCGCGACTCCATCCAAATCCGAATGCTTTAAGAATGTTATAATTCTGGGTCATTCTTAAAGCATTGATCAGTCCGGTTTATTTAAACAAACAAGCAAGGGTATATCCTATCTTATTAAGAGAGTTATTCAATTATCCAATATATGAATTATCAGATGCAATAGTGAAGTGAAAGAATTGTTGTACATCAAATTAAGTATCCATCCACTAGGTACTTCCGTAACAAATTATAAGCCGTAAAATAAAATCACAAGTAACAACTGATGTTTACATACGCAGGCGGCGGCGTTTCTCTATCAAAGGAGATCTTCAAAGTGATGTCTAGTCATAACACTGTTATCAAAGGGACTTTATACATGTGAAGTTTAGCCTTCGGTTCGTTTAACAATTGCGCATGTTATGCAAGCATTTAAAAGGTTGGGGTCAAATGTAGGTAGAATAGAGACCCTGTTAGCATTAGCAATTCCAAAGATGAGCTTACAACGCCATTTGAAGTAGACACGTTTAGGTAAAATAATATAAGCTCACGCGCTCTCAAAAAGGTCCCCGAGTGGGTAAGTATAGTTGTTATACATCTACTTCTGCCTGAAGATAAATGTTGAGCCAACGGGACCTAAAAATCGTCAGTGATAAGTGGAGTCATATCAAGCCTTTATTATATAATCCTTTTTTTAAAGTGTTCTAAATTAAGTTGTAATTTCTTAAAAACTTGTATGTCTGGTGATATTGGAACTTGCGCCGCTTGCGGTAGCACCTGACTACTCAAACCACACGGACACCACGGCTCTCTTTTTCATATTTTAATTTATAACAGTTGTGTGGTAAATAAATAATGAAGTAAAAGCGTATTACCTACATGGAGAACAGTTATTCGTTGTGCTTTACTTGTTAGATAACTATCTCTACGATCCTCACTCATCATAATACATGTTCTAAGCTTGTTAAAAGATGAGCGTAACATAAGACAACAACATTTAAAATAGGCTTTATAACAGTATGCATACGGTGAAATTAAGTGGAAGATACAAAAGTTAATCTTGATGATATGTAGTGCGCGTCTGCGGCCTGCGTATGAGTTACCGACGCACATCGTAACCGTTACTTGTGTACGAAACAATGTATAAAACAAAACTTTCTTCGTTTCACACAAATGTATAATAATTTGTATGACTATCATAGCGAATGTTGAGTATTACGTTTCATGATATTAAAGTAACTCAACGCATAATTATTAAATCCCTAGATTTTAATGTTCATGATGTAGGTAAGTACGTAATGGTATGGATGGAGGGTCTTGACTTTTGTACCCCCTAAATACCTATTAAAACGTTCCAGTAAACCACGACAAGTATCCGTAAAGTTGTGTCATTGTTTCTGCTTGTATACAAAGTAAATCTGTTGTACCATTAATTGCTACGGCCTCAATAAATTTTTCATTGTTTATTTTGGAAGTTCACCCGCAGCAGCGGCGGGCTGTGATTACATTTTCACGTCACTGTCACTTGCGAACAAAGACAGCGGGAGAAAGTCATCAGTCATTACCAGGAGAAAGAACAATAAAACACCGAGTCATGGTCGTTAACCGAAATCCACCTTACAACAAGGGAAACGGAGCAACGAACAACCACTACCCCGAATACTTGGCTAAGGTTGCCAATGTTGCTCAATCGCTGACTCACTCCGGCTAAATAATTAGCCACTTAAATAATTAGTTGCGAAGTAAAACGTTGAATTTGTAATGCCTACGCACAAGCAAACCTGACTACCAAATGAGTTCAGGCTTAAATTATTCGTTGGGGTTCAAAGCAAATGGGACGCGTATGGAAAAAAAATAAAACATATTTAAGAGAGTCATGTTACGCGTTTTAAATAATGTCATTTTAAATCAACATATGTAATGTTACAATTTTTAAATTATATTACCTACCCATTTTCGATTTTATTATCTTATAAAAAACCCTAGTTTTACTGGCAGTCCCACACAATCACCTACATAATATGGGTTTTAAGTACACACGAAATATATGCGAATAATTGTTATATCAATTAGGTGGAATGGGAATGTACTTTGCGTCAGACGACGATACCATTAGAGCAAATGACTGCAGTACCACTATTACGAGCGGCGATGGTGACACGGCCCAAGAATCCGCGAGGACCGTTACGAAGAGATTTTGGTGACTAGATCTTTTCTAATGGTAATTGCTTGCTAGTTTAAACTAGCTACTGTTTCGTGATCACTATCTACAACACAAAATACTGTTACCATTCTATTCACAATACCTCCATTGCAATTTGAAAGACTATTATGACTTCTTGTTGGTAGTAGACGCAAGTCTAAATCATACACTACTATTATTAATGCAAAAGTTAGGTACCGAACGGAATTCTATATGATGTTATTTGGAATTAAGACCCTTTTAAAAGGATTTACAAGGACAGATTCTTGGTGATAACATACTTACCTCTCAGGTTTGACCCTCAGGGTTTTTATCCCGAAAAATGGGCCGGTAGAAGAGGGGATTATAAAAACGAACGATTATTGATGACCTTTAAAAATAAAATAAAAATAAAATCTAAATAGAAGTTTACTTGTGTCCCAAGTGTATACAAAAAATGTATTTTTGGCTCCTACTTCTACCCGAGTACCTTCTAATCCTGATAAGCGGATTTTCTTATAGTCCGATCCTTATCTCACTTAATGCTATTTGCTCGATATTTTCACGGTTAATTTATTTTTATCACATTACTAGGTATTACTTATTCTATTCTGGTCAATATTTTTATTCGATTTTCAACGTAGATTGTATCTGCCGCCCGAAATTTGTGGTAAGTTTATATTATTTGTTTTGTGGTATAAATCAATATTGAGCCGTGGAAAGCCTATGATATCTAAAAATGATAGCAACGATTGTGTTTTTAGTAAACAAAGTCAAAGAAAATACAAACAGATAGAGGTCCAATAACAAATGCTACATACCGCATTCCCACGTACACAGAATCGCGTGTGGCGCACGTGTAAGAAATATTTGTTACTGTTACATAATAGGTACGCCAATTAGATAGAAAGCGTTTTAATGTGTACCAATATATGTAACAACCGTCGGTAATCGCCTTGCCTCGAGGCTGAAGGAGATCTCGGTACAAATGTAGTAAGCGTCACAAGTATCAAAACCAGTTTCAACATCTTATGATCTCAAAAAAACGACCACATCAATCATTAGAACACTTTCTAAACTTATTGTTGGTATAGAATCTTTGTAGCTGCATCTGTTGCTGATGTTACGAACAAATCGATATGGTCACTCGAGTGTGACATTACCTAAAAAATGGATAGCTTTAATATCTTCATCAATAATCCGTCTACTTCTCAGGTAGTTATTTACATAATATAACTTTAATTGTTTATGTCGTTATATACGGACGGATTAATGAAAGGAAAGTCAATATGTCAATATGTAAATTAAATCAATATGTTACATGTTATTAAACTCTACTCTAGGGCCTTTATCCCGTGCATACGCACAGTCCGCTACATAATAAAAACACTAGTAACGTCTGTCACTCGTGCGTTACCTAACATAAACCTAGGTAATGGATTTGCTGTGTCAATCAAACAAAATCCCAAAGGGTCCCGCCATTACTAGCACAAATTCTCAATTCATGAATCCAATCTTTTTGGCTTCCAATGACAAAATTAATTATCCTTTGGTAAAGGCGTAACGTGCGCTACGAAATACGTGTATTTCAAATGATTAATTAAACCGTTATGAAGTAACTATGAAAGCGAAATTATCACTTCAACTTAACAATTGCACACGTGAACAATGTGCGAGAAAGTTTTTTACCAAGTTTACCACGATACAGCATGGTAACGTCAACCGTTAATACTTATACGTCTAATCAGGTTAATTCTTACCGCAAACGTTTTCTAAGCATTTACAGCGCTTCTAATTGCTGCTAAAATGCTTCCATTAGACTAGTATTAATTATCGTGCTCAGTAGGTTTCCTAAATTTTTTGAATCCAAGATTGTATCAAACCATATTATTCCAGTGTTAATATTAGTCAAGTTAGCTATTATTATAAGATAAATTTCTATGAGTTTTATCAAGTCTTATACATTTAAGGATAAACGATATACCTTATATCGGCTCAATAATGAGAAGACTTACAATTTAATAATAACAAGAGAACATGTGTTATGTTCTCTTGCTATTACTAAATTACAAGATTTAAAGCTTACACCAAATAGTCCAGAATCTTGCAAGGGAAAGAAACCGCAAACAGAGTGATAGAGTAGTAAATTCACATAGCAAGCAGGGTCGTTGCACCGCGACTCTAGCATAGTAAACAACACGTACAGTAAACATCTGCCATGTCGAGTCAAAGGCAGTACTGTGACATTAAATACAAGAAATGATTTAACACAAGACAAATGTTAACTGACAGTTTGTAGAGCTAGATGTACCTGATTATGGGATAACCTAAGTTAGGCTCCGAATGCCTTGAGATGTTTATAATGTGTGTGCTAGCACGGTTCAATTTACAGATGAGATACTGTTGGTCATTGTTTATTGTGGCTATAGTTAGGGCGATAGTGGATAAGGAACAGTCAACATGCCCGCCAAACAAAGGACGCACTTGTTTTGCTTTATTTCGCAATGTTGTTCTTTTATGACCGCTGTTCCGGTACACTTTTACGGCGAATACTGAAGACAATGTTGTTCGATGACCTGTGAGACTATAAGACTTTATACGTGGTGTTAAACAGTCAACTACGTAAAGTGAAATATTTACTAAAAATTTAATTTAATGAGTTTCGTTCATCTGATCTAAATGGCCGGACGAACTTAATATATTTACAACCACAGTCTATTTCGTTAAAATTTTGCAAATTGTTACAATTTACAAAACTATAATCTCACGCACTACTATTATTTACTCTGTGGTTTTCTATCGGCACACCACAAAGAAGTAGGGGTGTAGCCAAAGCACGCCGAAGGTGTGTAGAGAGCTGTAATTATAACTATATAACGATTCCATGCCGGCTTGTTAAGTGGTGTCATTAATTTGATGAGCAGACCGAAACATCTCAAGCATGCACTCAAGTACCCTTCAACACAATATAATATTATTGAAACATAGAAAGTGCAACTTATTAAACCTTAGTATTATCTTTCAGTTGCTATAAAAAGAAAACTCATGAACTGAGAAGCTTAAAGTTGGACCTATTAATAGTACTTTTACAAATTAAGTCTATGCTTAGTAAGATCATCTCTGGGATCAACACCATTCTGTCATTCATATGATTTGTCATTCAAAGTTAATTGAGCAATTACCTAGCGATGTTCCATTCGAAAAATAGAGTATATTTCGAGGAAATAATAGCTAATTACGTATTTTGCAATGGCAAGCAGTAAGTTATTCAAAAGTCCCCTCTCGCCTGTTACTAAACACAACACGGCTCATTAGAACCGGTCCGTGGGAAGCGGCAGACTAGTGATGCCTTGTTATGGACTTTGTCGATAGAAATTGTATCTTAAAAAAATCTATTTGTATTTCTGTCACTTTCCTAACGCCAAGTTCCTTAAACTTACTTTTAGTCTTAATGAGTCACATCTGGTTACTACAAAAACTAATTACTTTCACAACATTACGATCTACGTGATTTGCACGCCTTCGTTTCACACAAGTCATAAAAAATATTTAGTTTATCTGACGTCACTATTTTCAGCTGATTATTTAAAGATGATTGACGACGCAGTAGAAATATAAATTACGGCTGTAATGTAATGAAATTGGCGTTTGTAAATACACCTAGTTTGTTTGATTCGAAAATAGAATTCTGTTAAGCCAAGTATCGATGTAGCTTAATATCGACATTGTTTACGTGAAAATCTCGACAGGGAATCACTACTCTGCACTGCGTTCACAAGCTAGTGTGTCTACGAATAGAAACTGGCTACATGCAGACGGACTCTGATTACGACTTTTAGTTCCAGAGGAAATGAGAACCCAGATACTTTAAAGCAACTTATCAAGTTTGCCACATTCCATAAACGCTTACTCTCTGATTGGATTATAGATCAAAGAACGTGTTTTATAGGTTTTGCTACTATATAGAAAGGAATTCGGCGGACACAATTTCCGAAGCTTATCAAAATTGGTATAAAATAGTACGTAAAGAATTCACAGAAGTTAAAAGTTAAAACATCTACAGTAATACACGAAGGGTTACTAGTATTAGAATCGAGAAGGTTTAGGAAAATCTTCGTCACATCGTCTTCAAAAAAAAGTAAAAATCAATATAATCAACAAATAATAAATAAATAGCTTAGCACGCCTTCTATACGTCGTCATCTACCGTATTTCTGTCATCGGTGAGATCTTACTTACTGACTCTTCTATTCTTTCTGCTAAACCATTCTCTATCTTTCTCACATATAACCTCAAACTACATAAACATTTGTGAGCTAGTCCTGCCTGCGATTTCATCCGCGTTTAATAGTAACTTTGGGCTAACTTTAAGTCTTAGTTTGATGATATAGCACAAATCCTTCCTCGATAAATGGGCTATCTAACGACTTGTAGTTCCTGAGATTACCGAGAGCAAGCAAACAAACACACAAATTCTTCAGCTTTTTATATTAGTTAAGATTTTAAGGAGTATCAAAAAACAACGTACCTCACAACATACTAATTCAAACATCAGTTTTGTAAAAAACATTATGTCAACTAAAAAATGAAAACAGTCTGTGTCATCACATTTCCGAAGAGGACTGATGGATTCAATTCAATATATTTCTTCCACTGTAATTTGTAAACTAAATTGAACACATTATATTATGAGAATCGTGAGTAACAAATCTGGACACGACATTATTCAACATTGTTGTGTATAGCGAGCAGTTATTATTGTATGATGTGACAAACAGCGCAGCGGCCACATGAATAGTATATCTATTTGTGATGTTCCAAAGCTATAAAATATGGCATATACAATAATACCCAATTATCATATACATCGTTGTAGCTGCCTTACATAAAAGATCTCCTGTCCCTTAGATTACGAAACATCGCCTATGAACCTTAGTTTAAAAGTAGTTCCATCTCTTTTATTTTCTAAGGTTCCGTACCTAAAGTGTAAAAACGGGACCCTATTACTATGCCTTCGCAGTCCGTCTGTCCGTCTGTCACCAGGCTGTATCTCATGAATCTTGGTAGTGACTTCGCTGTCCGTCTGTCAACAGGCTGTATGTCTTGAACCGTGATATTTAGACGGTTGAAATTTTCACAGATGATGTATTTCTGTTGCCTAGCTAAAAAACAGACTAAAATAAATATTTTTCAAACAATCATACAGTCCGCCTGATAGATGACCAGCGACTACTGCAGCCTATGAATGCTTGTTAAACCAGTTGTCTAACTTGTAAAGAATGAAATCCTTGTTCAAACATAATAAGTAACAACTTTTAATATTCTTCTTACTAACAACATAATTTAAAATAAGTACCTAATATCCCTCCACGTCCCAAAGCCGTGGGACAACTATTGAACTCAGCTTAATGTTTGAGTACTGAGAAACTCTTACTTACTTTGGTATTATAGTTCAAGTATTCTTCAAAATTGTAGGTAATAAACATTGAGATATTATACTCGTTACAGTAATAATAATTATTAAAGTATAGTTAGCTAAGCTCGTGTAAACCATTTGGAAGGAAGAATAAATCACCTTAACAGCGCTGTGTGACAGTTTGTTCGTAATTAGTGTAGTAAAAAGACAAGTTGACAGGAAAAATCCCAGAAAACATTTACTAAAACAAACTAATACTTAAAACGTCATTAATAACACAATCACATATGACATATCCAACTATAACATCTCAGAAATGTCCAAATAATACTGACATTTTCACATTTATTTGTGTGAAAATAACAAAATATTTGCGTACCGTAACATTTCACATAAATTATCTTAATTTTATCTGGAAATTGTTTTAAAAGGTGCAATAAATATCACTACAGCGCTCTTCTCGCACCTGAAGACTTGGACTGATTCCAATGAGTGAGCGTATTCGTCGACCACAAGGAATTATTCATATTCCATTGCTGCGCCTCATAAACAGTCTTCTTAATAACTCTGACAAAACCGTTAATGCACTTTATTTTAAATGGACAATATATTTTATTTCGGCTTGTGGGTGAGTATTTTATAATAATATTATAACATGATCCCATGTTTTATCATAAAAGTGGTAGAGTTAGTGACAGCGAAATGTGCCCGGATTTAAATGGGCGAAGCTCAAATTTTATACGCGAAACACAGGCGCGTGTTAATTTTGTTGTAATGTAACTAATTGAAAGCTTTCGTCGATTTGGTTTTTACTTTTATCCCCAGGGTAATAATTGTGAGTGCATCATACATTTAGTACAGGTCAACATGTAGAGTGTTTTCAATCCGAGACATAATTTGAATAAAGTATATATTATTTTATATCAGGACATTGTCATAGAATAGTCTATTTCTTTAATAAGCATCCCAGACAATGGATATAAAGTAGCATGCATCTAACGCATATATATTTACGGAATGGTAAGTACAAACCGGGTCTATTTTCACGTACATTCGTCGTCGCCGTTATAATGAATGTGAATGCGGAATTTAAACTGCACTAACACGATTTCACATCGCCATGCTTCCAAACATATTATGGAATTACATAAAATGGAATAATGACATTCCAGATGTATAGAAATACTTGAGAGTAATGAGTTGGAATATAAAAGAAGCAATAAACCAATTAATATGGACTTCGGCTATCAAGAAATAAGTATCTTGCCAATGATAGCCCAAAAACAACAACAACAGCCTAGAAATGAAGCCAATGGAAAAGGATAATAAGTAGAGTCGAAATAAGTACATGATATCTGGGAGTATTATTTTTATAAAACTTTTGTGGCCCGTCTGGTAGTGAGCTGTTACATGTCATATCCATAGAATCTATTATCAACTAATTAAATATACATAGGCTAATTAAAAAATAATTGGAAGAATAAATGTGATATGAATAGGTAATTAAAATTTAATAAAATTCATAAAATTAAATACTAAACGACTTTTTAATATAATCTCGAATTACTTACATTAGTTATTCAAGTTCACACTTTTTTAATTCATCGCGATTAGGAATTAAGTTTGCCGAAAAATAACTGAATATTGCTGATATTATGAAATGATCTACTAATAGTAAATTTAGTAATGAAATCACAGAAATTGCATGAAGCAAAAAACCAAAATAAAATATCAAACTGAATCGCCTATCGCATGCTCGGGCAATCGCTAAAAACCGTATAAAACATCTGCCCTCCACGGATTTGGGAGTACCTACGGCAGATGTTGGACATCAAGACGTTATAGAGGGCAATCCCACTCACATGTTGTAGGAAAACGATCGGGTGTACCGATATAAATCGATTCCAAGCCATGCGATTACTGATACGACTCGATATGATATTCCGAGAACTTCACCCGTGTGTCGCGATTCTATTAGAAAATATATCAGCAATCGGAATGTAATAACGGACATTGCACCGATTTTTCTGTGGATTATATTTCAGAATTAATATATGTCCAATATAATAATATTTATGCATTGATATTTGTGAAACTAGAAGCCAAAAATAAAACAAAAGCTATGGTACTAAATCAAATTGGTGATCCTTATGCCTTATTCAGATACATCTGTAAAATAGATTGAACTAAATATAAGGTAAGTAAATAACGTTGGAACCTTTTAAAAAGTATGAATTGAATAGCGAGACGTGGCCTACTTCGTGGAAATCCATTACTATGATTTTTGTTCAAATAGCCCACAAGCTTCATAAAATATATCTGCCGCAGTAATTAATAAGCCAACAGACCAGTGAAGTGATGCCGATTTTTTTCTCTATTTTAAATAGATACTATTTTCAATTATTACCTAGTTATTATTAGTAAGTAGCTGATTTATGTAGAGAGGCACCAATTAAGTACAAATTGTTTGTAAAAAGCTTTCGGTTCAATTGACTCTTACTCACTCAAGTCTGTTACAAGCACTTGCCGAAATTTGTTAAGTTTGAGTACAAAAACTAATATAATATACAACTTTTTGTGTTCAGAAAGTTAGCTAGTAAAGTGAAAATAAAACTTTTCACCGCTAACATGGCGCACAGACAGCGTTCGCCATATGTTCTCTAATATTATTAATAAACGAAATTGCTATCAAAAAAAAGTTTTTTTATAATAGAGCAACAGTGATTAGCCCAAATTGAAGGAATAAGACATTAATTGATTCGTTTTGAAACAAACATATTGAACCAGCAGCAGTTGACTGGCAGCATGTTATTGTAAATCGAAAGAAAAAATGGCGGCCGATGTAAACAAACCATCTCGTGCGCAAATTGTGTAAGATCTGGTAAGCGGCGGGTAATAACAATATTATAGCTAAAATTAGGTGTATTTCGCTTCTTACCTGGACGAGTGTTAAACCTAAATACAGCTAACCTTGCGTTCAGTTTACACAAACTTCTGAGAAACTCAGGCTGACGCAATTCCGGTCATGGATCTCGACTTGCTCGTACTGAATTCAAAACTCTTGGAGCTAATTTCCGAACGCCACTTTGTTCTTTATTCAATTTCCGATATTGGCTATTCCATGCTCCAATTTCAAATTGTATTTTTCTTTGTTCCTATTTATGATTAATCGTGATAAATTGAGCAATATCCCAAACAGCCAGGATTTCATTAATAATATTAATAAAACAAATAATAAATGGAAGAAAATGGGTATATTAAACGTCTTAAATTAAATTCCCCGCCAGGATAAACGCGAATTATGTAATTAGGGAAAATAAATTACCATTAGCATTCCGAGAAGAAAGCGGGAAACTGGGGATGGCTACGTATTGGGAATAATAAGAACGAGCTTTCAAATATAATACATTAACACGTTGTTTCACAACATTTGTGAAGTGATTTTAAACGTGGTGTTATTAAGAATTATTTATAAGAATACTAACATACTCATTATTGAATTGTTAATTAGTTTTATTTATTTCGGTTAACATTTAAATTACATAGGAACATAAAAACTGATTAAATCGAATTTTTGTTAAAGTTCAGCTCATATTCCACGTGTTTTTTTTTTGCAGATATCTCAATCTTCAAGGAAATATAAGAGTGTAATAATTCTCTATGGTAAAAGAGTATTAGCACCTTGAACTATATAAACATAATATGGTACCTACAGATAAAATGGAATACATGAATACCAGACAATGATTGATATACAAAGATCGTAAGAAAAATTTAACATTTTTCCGCTGAAAGCGAACCTCCCCCACCCGGTCCCATCATAGCAGCCTTCTCGGCCGAATATTAAATTTGCCTCGTCACTGAAAAGCGAGTACATTTCGCAATATTGTGACATTTGTTCCAATTGAAATTTGCCTAAAATCCACGTTGCCGGGAACAATGAAATTGAAAAAAAATGCAAACTAGAAATAATAATTACGCGGAATTTCGACAGATGAAAAAAATACTGTCATTCAATTGGCAGACAACTCGTAAATATTTTCTCCCGTTGATTGGTAAGCTCTTCATTCTCTTATTGGTGTTTCGTTCAATGAACTAGTAACTAATAATATTCTACTGGGTTTACATATGAAATAAAAGTTGATAAACAGTTTTCTATTAGACGGCAATTGTTAATTATTTTCTTTCGTTGACTTTAAAAATAGGTTGCATCTGACCACCTTGAAAATAAAGCCCCAATAAAAATAAATGCCAATTTTAATGTAAGTAAGTGTGTAATATTTTTTTGGACACAAGTAAATCCAACAAAGTTGTAATATACTCGTAGAATAATCAAGCTGGTTAAAACCCTTTCGTTTAATACTTAATCTTTATGAAAGATATTTAAAATAATCCAACAAATAATTCGAAAAAAGAAAATAGAGGTTGTCAGAAAGATAAGAAAAATTTAGAATTGAAGAATAGGAATAAAAGAGGGAAACAGTTTATTGGTTCTTCTTATTAGTGATCCCGGAGAGCGAGTGACTCCAGACGGAGGTCGCTCGCCACAGTACCTAGATAAGTATCTACTGCTAAACTCACCACACCTTCAGGATGTTAACTATCGATTTGAATAAGATGAACTTACCTGTAACAAAAATGTTTTTTTTTAGTATTTTTGACAATGCTTAGTATTAAGGAAACACAAGAATGTACAAAGTTAGAGTATGAGTAAGCTTGGATTGCATATTAGGTACTCAAAATACTTTCATAGGGACGCTATAATAATCCGAACTAATAATCATCGAGTCACAATTATTATTGGCTGACTGCCAGATGGTATTCAATTAATCACGATAAATGTTCTTAGTTTAACTGCTCCCGAACTTTTGCTAATAACGATACGACAGATGGTAACCCTCCCAAATGTTCTAGCTAAGCAAAATACTAAATATTTTGGAACAACCACTTTATTCTTCAATTCTCTGTATACGCAAGCACTGAAAACCAAATGCGATTGTGAAATATGAAGCGATAATTTAAAAAGACATCAAACGTCATTAAGGATATTATAATGCCATAAGTCATCCAGTTAGTCTGTTGCCATGCAATTAGGCTGGGAAACAAGACGAAGAGGAGCAAAAAGTGCATGCCCCGACAGATGTTGGCGCAGCGGCCGGCGCTGAGCGATCGAGACAGGTGCATAGCTAGGGCTGCCACACTACAATTTAAATTTATTCATATAAAACGCCATACTTCTGAAGTACAGGAACCTCACTATAAACTCTTATTGCCTGTATGATAGTTTGCCTACGTGTCAGTGTCAGACTGTCTAATTAATTGTCAATATATCATGGCTATAACAGGTCATGGACCATGGTAGGTACTCGGGGGCCCTAGAGATTAGTTTGTCAGAAGTCAGACACATTAGTTCGTCATTGTCACTCCATAGAATAACCATCACAATAGTCAACTCTTCCAAACAAGCGTTCATACGCTCACTCCTCTCTTCATTTGTTATGTCTCAATTCGACAATTTTATCGATTTTCCAATATTTTTACACCGCTATTAATATTCCCCAGCTGACGTGGCATCGGTTCATTGGAACAATTTATGTTTGTGCCGATAATTTTGTCAATGGAGTGGTTAAACTGCTTCGAGTACAGAACAAACTAATTAATTAAACCAATGGCAAAATATATTGAAAACATTAAATGAATTCGTTTATTTCACTGTGAATATAATTTGCATACGATTACAATCTCTCACTAAAGCTGAAATTTAAAAAGCGGGTGTTTATTTTATGGCGTTACGAGAACTATAATAGCTTAAGTAAGCGCTGTAAGTGTAGAATGTAACAGTTATGTATATTCTCTTAAGGTTCATAGATCCGACAATTTGGCAAACCGAGCAATTAGCACTAATCACTATAGTTTCCCAGTAATTTGTGCAAATGTCGCGTTATTGGTCCGGCGCAACTGCTCCTCGCCTAATGAGCTATCCGCGCACCACGCACGCTACTATTGATTGTTACATTTGTAATCGAGGACGTGAGTTTTTTATCAGGTACTAGGTATACTCAGCCCATGAATTCGTCCGCAAAGTAAATCCAATATTAATTAAATAACTTATAACACATTTCATCCATTCCGTATGGCCATTTTTGCGTGGTATAGAAATAATTTAATTTCAAAATTAAAATATTAATTTACATAGCTATATCAGAAAAAGGTATCGAGCAGCATGTGCCGTGTATTAAATTAAATACCAATATACAGTGTCCCTTTGAGATTAAACATTTGCTTCAAATGTTTTATAATAATAATACGAGTAACATTCGTTCATCCCTAACCTCTGTAATTAGATACACAAAGCCTAGCGCGAAAGTTGCGCACACGCCACACGCCCGGAATTAATACGGTCCACTGGCAGCTGCCAATGCTCATTAAAAAGCTTTATTGGTACTGATTGATAAAACATCAGATAAAATTGATTGAAATACAAATTTAATTAAGTAACGCAAAATGTGATTATATTTGATCAAATTTGTTTCTAAAAGACATTTTACTGTACGTCCCTTGGTCACGCACCGAAAATTAAATGCAAGCATGCAGGTTTGAAATACTAGAGCAGTAGTGTACACTATACGCTCTACCTATCCCCCAAGGGAAAAGGAATAACGCACCGATTCGTCAAGTTGAAAAATATTCATTCGTTAACATTGTCAACCCTATTAGAATAATCGCAGTATCGACACGGCTGCTTCTTGGATGCGCTAATCGACCTGCTAATCGGAGGTCGCCCTCGACGCGCCAACGCTAACCCGCACCGAGTAAGGATGCCAACTGCCGCTTTATCACCCACATCGATACACTATTATTGATTTGGAACGGATATTAAACACCCCGAAATAATATCAGTTACGATGAATATGAAATTACTGTATGGTATTATTTTCTCAGTAGGTGTAACAAACACTTTTAAAATACTTTTAGAAATGGTCAGTAGCTTTGTGCGAGATTCCCTATCCTAGGGGTTACTCGCAATTTGGCCGAATAATTGAACAAACAATAATATGGTATACTAACTGAAATAACGTAAAATAATAAACGATTCCGTGTAAAAATTTTGGAAAATTATTCTAATCTTCTTACATTAACGAAAGAAAACCGAGAAAAAAATTAAGTCGCGGGAACAAAGACATGCCACAAGTCCGGCTTAAGGCGCCGACGGACAACCACAGCCCCGCCCGTTGTTTAATTCCATTAAACCACCCCTTTTATCTTTTTCGCTTTTATCTTTCCCCACTATTGGATTACTGAACAAAATGGCGTGCAAGAGACACACACAATATCTCGCCTCTGACATTATTTACCTCTATTTGTAATAGCCTTTACCGGTTGCATAGGTGGTTGCTCTTTGTATGCTATTTTTATTCTTTACTCTACATGGGTAGTACACACTCAATAATATTGTTAATAAAGTGCATGTTAACTATAATATTTTGCCATTAATATTGTGTGTGTGTGTGTGTGTGCGGCTAGCCTCTAACTTAACAAACATAAATTATGCTTTATGTAGTATAATTAAAAACACTAGTGTAAAAAATGTGAGCATTAAATTTTCAGAACGAAAAAATTTTGCAGCCTAACAAACAACATTACGGTACCGTCGACGGCGGAATTGCACTGACATCTGTCAAGCAGGATTGTATTTTAATTAAACAATTTGATTTCATATATCCACGCGTGGTGTCAAAGAGTGGCTCTCGCTTGTCACTACATCAACTTTAATCTACATCGAGTAACACATAAACAACGGATTCAATTCAATTTAACTCCCCCGAACGGAGTGATGTCTAAGCAAACTGTCAAAGTAACATTGGAGTAGTTTAAATGACGCTCTCAAATTGAAATACTTGGTACGAGACTACGAATCGAGCAGTTCATTTGGTGCAGACTAAACAAGTATTCGCACTTAAATTATGTACTTAATAATGTAGCTAGCAACCACCTGCCTCCACACGCGTTAGTATACGATAATTGTCAATTTAGCCTGCTAAGAACAGCGGTGTAAAGGCTTACGCTTTACACACAACACAATTGCATTAGACGATGGATATGTAGAGAACATTTATTAATTAAGAACGCAATTCTTGAAGTAATTTGAGCTACGAAATATTCTATGAGCACATATCAAATTCATAGGCTTGACTAGTGACATGAAATTTGGAGGGTGTATTTTTGTGAGATATACACTAAGAAAGAGTTTTCCGAAACTCAACCCCTAAGAGTGTCTGCTAAACTTTAATTTTTTTGGTAGAGAACCCATGCGCGCATCTGCGGGCGGAGACATACATTCATATATCGGAATACTGATCTAAAATCTTTAGCTTCTGATTGTAAGATATTTCAAAAACTAGACGATATTTGATCAAAGACACCGAGTAAGTAGGTTTTGTAGAAAATGTCTTCCAACCTCTCACCATTCTAAATTATGCAACATCACTTTCCTTTATCACTAGGTATTGAATTTGAATTACATGGATCTTATTTCTGTAACAGTTAGAAGGAAAGTGAATTCATAGAAGCAAGATGACACTTTTTGCGACCGACACCAGTCGAGTCTGATGGCATTAGATGCTACTAATTAATTATGTTCTTGCGGTGATTTCCGTTCTCGGAGCTCCTTTAGGAGGCACTGGAAGGGGGTTCGTCTGTATTACTTAAGAAACATCAAATTTCATTCTAGTCAAAGTCCTTTGAACTCAGTAACCTTTGGTGTTCTTGATTGTTACATATTCCAATCACTTATCTTTAAATAGTAGAAATTAAAGCCATCTCCATACAAAATTATTTCGAGTACATAAACGATTCGCTTTTCTGAACTACAACAATCTCTGGGTTTATAGCTAAAAAAAACACAATTTTATGATATAAATGGGAATTTGTCTCCGTCTGTGATCTATTCATGGCTCAACCAGTTTTGCTGAAAATTTGAAGGTAGGTACTTAAAACATTACGCAGACAAAGTCGCGGGTGTAATATATTAATACTAGAAAGAAGAAAATCATCATTGAAAAAATAATTATATTCTCACATTTAATTTTCATAATCCCACATCCGTGCTCATATCTCGCCTAGATAATCGGGACTTTAACATTTGGAACTTAAGCCCGAGAAGAATCGAATGGATACAATAGTCTCACAACCATGATGATTCCTTCAATCAGAAATAAACCCCTGTCATTATCTACAGACGCTGCAGACAAATTGTCTCTAAATAAGTCGTGCCAAGTAATGTATTTTTGCACAACCCCAAGTAGTCGTAAATCGAGACCTACCTAGCGCACAATCACACAAAAGATCTACTGCTGCTCAATCCGCAATTCAAATTAAACATTGGACAGGCTTTCGCTAAAGCCACGTTTATTGAGCAGCAATGTAATTGTTACTGTTTGGTTTGCCTGAGGAAATTGGAGTTTGTCTGCGAGACAAATACTTTTTAAGGCAGCTTTTTCTACTCGCTTCGCCGTCATCGTCACTGTTTTTTTAAAAGAACATGTAAAAACGTCAAACGTGCATCAAAATGGAAATGACATTACAATCTCATTAATTTATATTCTTTACATTTCATCACTTGGATATTAGTGGGGGCAGCGAGAGCAAATTTTGTTTGTGGATAAACTTGGAACCTAAATAATAATCAGTAAATCATAGGTATGAATACAACAAAATTACTCTAATGTGCACATACATATTCCAGCACAATGCTATTTGAAAACACATAACAATGTGTCAGAGCGAATGGAGCGGATGTTCAAAATAAACGTGTACGTGGGAAACTTATTGCGTAGAGCCCGAGCCATCAACTTGATAGGCAAACTTGGTGCTTGGCTATGTAAGGGTAAGTAACTAAACTAATTTCTAATTTGTTACGTTAACGGCACTTACTTGAGCTTCATACCAACAAATTTTCACCGTATAGGCTGAGTAAGTGCTTAACTAAGTTAACTCTTAACTTTAGTCAATAAACAACAACATTCTACCTGCGATCCCATGTATGAGGGTATTCTAATACCGACGATTTTGAAATCTTGCTATAAGTTTCGACAAGTATAAATGCCGAATAGTGCAAAAGAAAATAAGTATTCATTGTTGAATTTCATGATAACTTCGACACGTTCGAAACATAATTAACTACAATCACAATTAGAATAACAGAAATACAAGCCAGTCAAAGATTAAAAGGTTAATGTTGAGCTAGAATAAAGACGAGTGACACACAAACAGCTAATGAATGCATTCCTAGTACATCACTGGCAGTGCGTTGACAAAAAGAGAATGCGCGTGCGACGTGCCTGGCGGCTGGCGTTAGGGTTCACAAAAAAGGCGACATGTGTTAAACTGTTAAAAAACTATCGAGGATTAGACACGATATAGACAGGTGGCACAAACTAATTATGACCAGAGGAGACGACGGACGGGTCTTAAACTAAAAACATTATTTTAAGAAATATTTAATGCTCTATGTAACTATCATGAATAATTTTAGCAGATAGGTATGTTTCACCTGTGTGGTGAAAGTGTCCTTTAGAGGTAGGGTTACTCATTTTGAGTGAAGATTTATTTTACATTCTTGTCATACAAAGCCTATAACAATAGCAGAATTATATGCCACTGTATAAAAAAAAATTTTTTCTCAACAAAAAAACTATAATTATGTTGATACACTGCGTTTTATGCATCAACATTAACGTTGTATATTGTCATAAGTACATGTGTAAGTTCTATTCTAAGCATTGAAAATATCGACCATCAACCCTAACACAAACCCAACAGTGAACATAGCAGGTGCGTTCCAAGTGCCATATCGATACCGGCCACTCACTTTCCAGCGTTCGCGCACCGAATTGCATTGACTTAATTACGCTCAATGCACGCGTACGCGCAATCAAAGTTTCCATAACATTGCGAAAATACCTAAGTAACTGTTTCTCCACCGCTTTAGCACTTTGGTCCGTATACAGCATAATATGCATTTTTAGAGACTACATGTTTGTTTTAATTCTGTAAAGACATGCCAAAGCTGGATTTATGCGCCATATGTTTTAGACGAGAAAGACATTTTAATGTCAAACAATTTCACATTTGAAAATTCTTAGTCAAATTCCGCATTTGAAATACGTTTAATCGTGTGTCAAGTTTGGTTAAATATACAGTTGGGTCATAACAAGTCGATACGGAGTGCACCTATATCAATTAATTGCAACGTACAGAGATGGAATCTCGTTTACCAAAACCAATCGAACCTATCGCACATAACAAAGCAACACGATCGAGGTGTGTGAGGTCACCTGTACCGCTCTATTATTCCATTTGATTGAGCATAAAAGCGTATTATTCAGACACACAACACTCGCACCGGCAACGTATCCGTAGCACAATTAATCGGAATCAGCCCCCGTGGTGGTGACGCGGCGGTTCTGAACCCTTTGTGAATGAAATCACTTTGATCGGAATACAATCGCGAACAGAGGAAGCCTGTAATCAGCAGCCTGTGTCAGCCAGCGCAGTGAAATATCACCGTGACATTCATCAATAGACTCCATCTTGCACATTGCCTAATTACTTTTTGAAGATAAGCTACAGAAAACAAACTTAAACAGAATTAAGGGTAGTATGACACTAATGTTGTTTAGACAATAACGTCACTTACCATCTGTCCAAATAGTTTTGACAGTATTTTTCACACCATCGAGAGGACAATGAGTATTAGATTTGACAATAATAATAAAACAAATCCAACAGGGCTGACGAGTAATGTGTCGTTACTGATACGACATTATTTAAGATGTAAGCACACTTGTTGTGTTCTACTTGAGGGTGAAATTATATTGCCATTAAAACCAAGTTATTTTGGCTATACTTTATTTGTGAGATTCCAATCAAATCTATCTTCATTGTAAGAACTCAAATTATATAAAAGTCTTTATGGAGTATCCATTTATATTTTAATAAAATCACGAACAATAATACTTCATTGAATTCGTAACTAATTAAAAATCTACGAGTGCCAATACTTAGTTTCCTTCGTTTAATTAATTTGTAGGCTAACAACTATTAAAAGAAATAAGATCCAAATCGTACAGAATATCAAAGGAACTAGATCTAGAACAAACTTGATACAATAATTTATTGAAAAACAAAGCTATTTACAACAGTTTAAGTTATTTGATTGATACCAAACTACGAGAAGTACAAAACAGTTTCATTCTCGAATTACTTTAATTGAATACTTGCGTTGGTGTGACAGAAACTAACTTAAATGAAATTCAATATAATTTATACTAAGTTTATTATAAGCAAGCCACTTTGCAGTTTTTAGTTATGTATTCGTACAACTAAGTAAGTGTAGGTTTATTTCAGTGATAAATAAATTGAAAAGAAATTAATGTTATAATGTTTAAGTTTAGTTAATAATTTTTTTATTTTATGAAATATTCAGTCCTACTAATAGTTACGTCACAAACACATTTCGTTCACGAATGAATATAAATTACTTGAATGTGGCATAAAAACGTACCAACTTCCCATTAAAGTCACGTTCAATTTCCATCTGTATGAAATGGCGATGTCTAATGTTGCCGCGTCATGCATTCTATAATCCCCAGACTGTGGTAGCCCTCAATCTCCACTGATTGGAACGCTATGTGCTTCGTGCGCGTTTTGCTTCACCACTAGGGTTGCAACGTTTGCGACAAATTGTGATAAGTAAACATTTATTTACAGAGCTTCAAGTTGCAAGGCTGCAAACTTAACATCCATTAATGTGTTTCAAAGAACATGATGCCGAAAAAATTCCAAAGAAATACTAGACTACAGTCAAACAGGAACATTTTGGAACACCTGGAATATTTTCCAGCAAGAATTCATTTTAAGCTCGTTTAGATATCGCAATCTGAAATCGGTGAGCTTCCGCTTTAAGTGGCGGATAATTTATTCCACATTCAGGAAATAACGATGGACCGATCGGGTGGCGAGACACCCCCTTAATCCTTTGATGGATACTACCCGACGGTGGCAGAAATACTGGGAAAGTGCACTCCTTCCTTTTTGGAGGAATGAGATATTTTTACATTTTTTTTAATTTAATTTATCATTTCCATTATAAGTACGTATCCTTGATAACCAAACACTATGAGTTAGAAGCCGCTAAGCAGAAAAACGTTAGAAAAATAATAGAAGATGCTGTTTATTAGTTTACATAAATTATATCTTAGGTAGGTTAATTGATAAACGGAACAGTTTTTATATTCAACTTAAAATATTGTACCAACTGGCCGCACATGACATGCGCCAGCGACTGTTTCTGTAATTTTTATGAAAACATCTGAGTAATAAAAATATTCCCGTCGTGTCATCGACCTCGAGGCAGTTCAATAGCAATGGACAAGGCGGCTACTCTAGTAGTCGTCATCCGAGACAAATTGACGTTATTTTGTTTTCTTTTTCATCACGATTGCTCCTATCGCTCTTGTGAAGTTATCGAGTCTTCTACTGCGTTTAGAAAAAACCTTATTGACGCCAGTCCGTTTCTTAGTAAATGTGTAATAAAAACTGTCAGATAGCGTGAAGAGGAAAAAGAAGTTACGTAGCTTATTACATAGTCCCATGTTATGTACTTGGTGCAAAATTTGTAACTGTAGACGAGTGGCGCAGACGTTCCGCTTCAAGTTCAGTGAACAACGCTCGTGTGCAAACGGCATTACCATGGGTGTAACAACCACTACGTCTCCTATAATTAACATCATAGCGGTACTGGTACGCGTATTTTCGCGTGTTACAGACAGGAGGCAGTGTTCCTTCAAAACAGACGAGATTCTTTGAGCGCATCTCAAACACACGTACAGCGCCGGAGGTGTAGAGTAGTGAAGAAGCTAAGGCTGATTAGGAAAGCTTAAGGTTTCGATGGAAACCTTCTCTCGGTAATGGAGCTTCGAATTGACGCTGTTAGAGGTATTAAACATTTTTATACCATGGAATAGATATTAGACATTAAATGAAGCAGTGACAACGCAGGTAACATCTTGTTACTATGAACATGTACGCGTTTTAAGAAGAATCCATTTGAATTGGTCACGAAAAAGCGAGCGTGTGATACAATGCAGTGCTGCTCTAACAAACACGCAAACAAGAGCTAACGGAAACACGCCACCGCGCTGGTGCAGTAATTACTATGCATCTCGCTAACTATAAATAACACTGGATTAACAATGCGAAGCGCAGGAGAGTAAGATGCATGCAGTGGACGATGGCCAAGAGTCAACGGAGCGCATAATGCAGGCCCACCAAGGGATTAACTGTTCGGTAAGCAGATTATGCGTGGAATATACTAATGAGATACCATTTGTTATGTGCAAAATATCGGAGCATTAACTATATTATTAACGATGGACAATTAATTATTACAATGATTTTGCTCTTACTAGATAAAATAGTAGTCAGTGTAAGTGTAGCAATATAACTCAACAAATAGACGCAATATAATATGCTACGTTAAACACAATTAAAAGAAAATATAGATAAATTATTTGTCAATTTATAAAATAGAGTATCTCAAGCCCAAGTTCTCGAAGCAATCCAACCGCAGAGCAAACACACACTGCCATCAAAGACAGGCAGCGTGTTATGAAAACAAGCAACCGACAACAAACACAAACAAACACGCGAAACAATTGATGAGAACGTGGCGAGACGAGGGGAGCGCCCGATATTACGTATTCATTTATCTATGATGAATTATTTAGACGTTAAAATTGTATCTGTAACTAGGTCTTTGATCAACCTCAAAACGACCAGCGATGTCGAGGCGAGATGCGAAGGTGTAACTCGCCTTCTGTGGAGTCATACTCTACAGAATACATGCAATAATTGAGTAACAAATATAAATAAAATACACTACTTAATTCGAAGGAATCGATTACCATGGGCAGCGCTAATTTTGAATAAGACATCCCAGTGTGCCCACTTCTCTTGAAGTTGCTTCTCGTTAATCACCAGCCAGGGGCTACGTACAGGGTGTCGAGGGTAAAACGTACTGACGTGAGTAGCATTGAATGGCAATACTTGGGTCTTATTGAGGTATCAGATTTAAATGTTATAATTTTTCCAGATATTTTATTTGACAATATTACCCTTTCGGCCGCCTCTAATTGTGAACAAATAATGACAATAAGAATATTGATTATCATTGAAACTATTAAACATTTTCTCAACGGCTATCAATAAAAAATTGCATGATAAGCATGAACATGTAAATGAGAAAATTAAAAACACGTGCCTCATAATCATTTATTTTCATTTAGAAGTACAATCCGAAACAAACTTAACCACATTAGAAATAAAGTATTTATCACTTTTCCTTAAAACTGAACATAAACTAACGTAACACAGACGTGGTGTTAGCCTGTAAATTTTTCTGCTAAAATGGTGTCGAGTCATGAGAAAGTAATGCTTATGTCATTGGAATAAAGAAGACGTGAAGTGTAGAATCAATTGACAGAGGGGTGGCGCCGCCGGAGTTTATCGATAGAGGATGTGACGTTGAACGACATGAAATTGCAAATTGCGTTTAACCTAACTCGATAACGATAAACCGTCTGACTTGAGCACATCCCTACACTTATACTTCTTTGTTTTCATTTCTTTATTCACATGCTTAAAATAGAATTAAGTAAACTTAAGTGTAATCCTCCTCTTTTGACAAAACATAAAGCAGAAAACAATTATAATGCCTCCAATATAAACCAGCCTCTAACTCATAGTTAATTAATACGCATTAATTTAACAGGCAGCTCTAAAACCGACACAAATAAATGAAATCACAAGTGTCAATAAAACGAACGCTGCGTAAATCGGAATGGAGATCATTCGATGGAGACGACGAACGGTAACGTTTCAACTATAAAAGTCCGTTTGATTGCCCTCCCCGGCAATCAGCGGCTAATTCATGATCAGAGAGCTATTCGAGCTTACTGAGGATAGAAATTAATCTTTTAAAACTATCGATTAATTTATAATTCAGATAATTTATGGATCTCGAATAATTTTATTCACATTAAAATTATTCGAGATCCATAAAGATTCGAAATAAGATGGTATTTGTATTCTATATCATTTTGTAAATTTAAAATCTATACTTAATATTACAAAGCTGATGTTTGAATTGACAATGACGTTATCGAGGAAGGCTTTAGGCTTTATGTCATCACGCTGTGACAATAAGAGCGAAGCATCATCTTTGTGGGAAATGTTACAAAAAGGTAACTCATATCACTAAGTAACTAAGTTGTTAATCCAACGCGAGGCACGGCTTATTAGAGTTTGAATCAAAGACAAAGTTACATAACTAAAAGGTACCTAACTATACGATCAAAAGCTCTAATGAGAAGAATTATATAAAGTAGATAATGCATGCCCAGGGCAAATAAGCAGTTCAAAGGCACCGACTGTGGCGAATACACGAACCGCCATAAATGTTTACTAAAAGAAACAAACGCAAGTGAACAAACAAACAAGTCCGGGGGCGTGCGCCTGCCTCGAAACCACACGAATGAGCTCTTACAGCCGGCTATAACAGAATATTTCATACATTTAACAGCACATGAACAGTCCAAATACTGCGAATGAGTCAACATTAGCTGAGTACCTGTATATCACACATGAACACGTACATGGTTGCGTGAAGATAGACCATCATAATAAGGTCAGTGGAAATGTTGCCAGTGAAAAATCACGAAAAGACACGTTACTCCAATAAAGTTAATAGCCAACCGACGACGATATTCCTGTAGATATATTTAAGCGTCGACAAGGTGTCACTTCGACCCATAGCTCCGCGTTAACGTTCAGGATTTAATAAACAACTTTCATCGGGCGGTTCAGCCGATAAAGATCGTCGATTAACAAAATCTCCACTTTCAAAAAGTATCGACAGTTCGAGGGAAATTTATTTCATAATTATTTTCTGATTCGTGAGAAAACATCCCACGCCTCATAACTTTAAGTCGATAAATCACAATATCAGACAGCTACTCCTGGAGGGTTTGAAGGAGCGGGAAAATAAAATCGTCTTTCATCAATTACCGTGAGAAAAAACTTCCTGCTTATTTTATTTTATATTCGAATTTCGCAATATCACGGCATTAGAGTGCTCTTTATAAATGTCAGGGTGGCTTATTGACATTATTCTTCGAAATATAATTATACGAACAAATATTACTGGATCCAGTTCTAGAATCAAAAAGAAGACAATTAATTGATAAGAATACGATACATTTCTAAGAATCGTTAAGAGTTTTTAAAGGACTTAAACTTCACAGACGTAAAGTAAAATTTGTTAGGAAGTAAACTAACCTCAATTGAATTTAATCTGTTACCCTAAGTGAGTCAATCTAATTGATGAGCGACTAAATAAAACCTTAACTATCGGACGGTGTAATAATAGCAAAGAACAAATCGCTACGAGTGTTGAAAAAGTACACACGGCTTTTGAACTACTTTCGGGTCATAAATTTCACTTAAGACTTCTCGAAGTGCCTATAGAGAAAGGTGAATTCAGTTCAAATACTGTCGAACGGTGCGGAGTAAAAACTGCAATGCATGCAGGTATTGCGCAGTCTATTGTCAGACATAGCATCAGCATTTCACAAAAGCCAATAATTATTTATTCAGGTCGCTGATTCTATCAAATAATAGTTACGGATAAAATGCTGCTGCAAATTTAATTAGCACTGTTCTGTATCAAAATTTCAACTGAAAACATATACGTAGTTGGCGTGACGGACGGATATCATGGACGAATGATAAAAAGTTAAAGCTGACTAAACGTGTTTTAGTCTCTAGATCTATGTGAGCATATATAGATCTAGAGACTAAAACACGTTTTATTATATTATTATTTGCCAAAGACGTTGTTTTAAATCTGAAAGTGACATATTTGCTGTCTCACTAACTTATCGAATGACTGACCTCGAGTCATGTTACTTAACTTCACAGACCAATCAATGTTCTATGTAACACCTCAGGTTTGATGGTAAGCGGTTACTGTAGCTATGAACGCCTATTTTATAAATATTTCCACGTGGGGTGGCTAAAGTTACTAAAGGGGAGCGAGGCAGGTGTCTTTACATATGCCACCCTCGAATGTCAGTGACCTCTAAAGCCTCGTACATTATAAATACAGGGACCATTTAAATATGGATCTCGTGTCATTATTTAAAGGGCACACTACCGTTACTTTTATCATCTATCTACTAGTGAATAGACTAATCCAATGGGTTGTAGTCTAGGTACACTACAGGGATTCGAACTCTACTGAGACAAACTGTAAATAAGAGCTAATATCTAGTACAAAACCAGACGCTGAGAGAATGGAGTATTGCATCGATCCCACAGAATATGGGATGAGGGTAGGAGAATTTAGACTTCGTACTTGAAAGATTTCAGGGCGAAAATGTTTTCAAGATTATACCCCCAATATATCCCAAATGTCAAGAAAAGACAACGCGGCTATTGCTAAAAACGGGAATGGTTAGAAAAGTGGAAGGTAGGCCTCTGCCCAGCAGTGGGACACAATAGGCAAATAATAATAATATACCTACCTATTATTGTTTGATACTCAACCTACCCTCGACTATATTGACCTGAAATGAGAAATCTCATGAATCCTCATGCCTGATCAACATTTATCATTAAAACAATCTTTATACAATCAACATTTCAGTGGAAACTGTTTAGCACCTGAGAAAGATAACACACATACATATAGATATTTTCGCATTATAATATTAGTATGGAAGTAAATATCACTAGCAATTACACATGCTATTCAATCAACAGCCCGCAGACTGTATTTACGAGTCATAACTTAGCAAAATGTTAATATCATGCAACTTCTAATGAAAAGCAAACTCAATGTTAGTACTCTATTACATACGGCATATTTAATTCCTAGGAGTATTTTCATGGTTCAAACAGACCTCGTGGTTTAATTAACGAACTTATTATTCGAGAAAATATGTTTGCAAACGTATGATAGTTGAGTGTTGAAGCTTATTTATCAGTCGGTTTCGCTCCCGCCTGAATATGTATCGTAAAATTGCTTAAAGCATTTGAAGGTGTCCACACCAAAGCAAAGCTACCATACAAAAATATTTTCATAACTAGCGAACCTTAGGCGGTTTCACCCGCGTAGTTCCCGTTCTCGTGGGAGTACGGGGATAAAATATAGCCTATGCTACTCGCTGATAATGTAGCTATTTTGGTGAAAGAATATTCAAGATCGGTCAAGTAGTTTCAAGTAGGTCAAGAGCCTATTCAATGCAAACAAAGAAACAAAAAAACAATCAAATCTTTCCTTTTTACAATATAGTGTAGATCTACGAGTATCAATCATACGGTGAACTTCTCTGAATAAATAGTTCATTGAAATACTAAATACTCCATGTTGAGCTTGTGCCCTTTAGAGGCACCCAATAACGTTTTGTACTGAAAGTTCAATTTCCGCTGCCTTCGCGCGATAAAGCCACAGTGCGAATATTTTCTAAAAATGCCAGCAAAAATTCTATAAAGTTGGCACAGTTTTGATAGAAGCCGGATGCAGGCGGTCATTAATTAATAACTCAGTTAAGTCTCAGTACTGAAGCTTAACACATCAAACAGGGTTGCTCAACTTCCGGTCAAATCCCGAGCTTGCTCCCGCAAGCACTTCCGGTCAACGAAACTCTGGAGGGAGTTTACAAATAACGGTAGCGTTTTTTGCAAATACATTTTTTAAATGAAATATTAATAAATATTTAAGATACATTTTTTTAATGATAATTATTAAGATAGATTTTACCCGCTTCGCTATTATTGAAAAAAAACTTTTTTTTTAAAAGTGTCCTCTGTTGCTTCTAATACTTCCAAAAATTACCCGTGGTCCCCCTGATTTGGAACGGGAAAAAATACCCGTAGACCCACTAACCACTTCTCAGTGGGACTACAATTATCATGATATTAAACATATTTTATTCGCAGGAAAAAATACTCACTTAGGTTACCCCTGAATAACCTTGCCATATCTACTATCAGTAGATAAATGTGTTTGCAATCACTAACTCTACCATACTTTTCTCGAATGTTAAAGTTTCTTCTTCTATTCAAATGTTCACAGAAAATATGTTACCATTGTGGTGACATCTATGTTGTGACTTCACATTGTATTCATTGACATAATGTGATAAGAAGCTTATTCTTTGCAATACTGGCGTGTGCGTACTTAAATCAAGTTTCGATCTATTTCCAGTACAAAATGTCTATCAGCATTTTAATGAAAGAAAATAATATTATTCTGTCAATATGAATTGAACTATTTATGTATAACAATAGATTACTTCGTATAGCTAATAATGACAAATTAGTTTGAAACTTGATTGAACATGTACGCATACTAGTTAGTTCACTACTATCACAATATAGAAACAGTATATTTTACGAAATCAAAGCAGATTAATGTCACTCGCCGACCGACTGCTATTTATTGCCCCACAAACCGACAGACCACCCACACATGATACAAAGTACTTATATATATATGGGATAGGTGCATTTATAATATCCATTCTCCACTTATTCAAAATCTCCTGGTGGCCCTCATCTGAAGTCAAAATACCAAATAGCACGCGATATATCGATTATGCGCAGGGTTAGAGAACGTTGCCAAGATTTTGAAGAATTTATTTGTATGCACTAATATTATAAAAAGGAAAGATTTGTATGTATGTTTGTAACGAATTGGCTCAAAAAGTACTGAACCAAATTTAAAATTAATTCACCATTTGAATGCTACATTATCACGGATTAATATAGGCTATATTTTAACCCCCTACTCCCACGGGAACGAGAACTACGCGAGTAAACCGCATGACATCCGCCGAGTTGGTATATCAGAATATAAGAAAATCAACACTCGATACAACTCAAAGGCTTATTTACGCAAATAAAGCTATTTATCAATATCTGAGTAGAGTTGAGTGGACATCGCGAAAGTTGGAGGGTCGGCGCGGGTTTGCGGTCTCCCAGTTGTGGCTCGAGCATAGATTACTGAATTACGGACATCTGAGATAGCTTAAATACTTGTCAAACTTGTGGCACTTTAAAGGAAATATATGCGCATAAACTTAATTGGTGGCTTTCAACAAAAAGCAACTTGTCACTCGTTTTCCTTAAACGACTGGATAGAGCAATGGAACTAGCCTAAAGCCTGTTAACGCATTCATAGTTTCTAAAATACCTATAGAGAATTTCAACTTAACATTAGGTAGGCACTGGAGTGAATGATGCTAGACCGATAATAAGAAAAACAACTAAGTTAGTTGAAATATTCCAAAGCACAGCACAAGCAAACCACAGTCTTAAACTATACATAAATGGGCCGTAAATAATAAAATAAAAAGAACAGCAATTCATTTTTATATATATAGATTAAGAATATACAGTGTATCTACATGAGTTTTGATGAACTTTCTTCCTTCGGTTCAAATTGATGGTTTTCTTTGGTGTATTGAGATTGATCAAAGTGAGTTAGCACTCGGCTCTTTACTCTTTGTTCGATAGAAACTTAACTGACGTGAAGATAAGAAAATAATCGATACTTACCTTTGAAATATCGATTGTAATCGAGTTATATTTAATCGAACCCGCTGCCAACTGACTTATCTATTTGAAGTGCAATGTTACATTGGCGTTTAATGTTGTTTAGCAAATGGTTGCTTTGTAACCTTTAAAGGTGAACTGCTATGCGAAATTACTAGCGATAACAATAACAGACAATTATCAAGTGTAGCTAATTCAAACCGGTTACGTCTTCTTACTAGGTTTCTCGTATGTGGAAATATAATAAGGATATTACGAATTCTTGTTTCAATAACACCATTACCAATTACCAAAGAGAAACACAGTAACATTTCAAACGTAAATAATTATTAGCATTGTATTTTTTTTATTTTTACTAAAACCCGCGGGTTCGACTCCCATGAGGAACAAAGACAAAATAGAACAATAATAATAATGAATAAAAAATGTGTTGAAGTTGGTGTGAGTAACCAGTTAAACAAAATAAACAAATCTATAACGACAGAACTATCATCTACGTCACATTTTGACTATGATCCACAATGAAAACTAACAAGAAACAAACAAAAGCCGAGCTATAATATACCCACCTGACTCTCTCCCTCAAGCTAATGCTTTGTTCGGTCTACAGATCAAAGGTTAACCGATATTGCCCTAGGCTTAACAGCCACCAAAGCGTAGTAATGTTGTCTTAGCATCTTTGCACATGGCGGAGCAAAGTGATATTACACTTTCCGCTGACACGAGCAAGGCACTGCAATGAACTCAGTTCACACCGTGATGAAAAAAAAAAAAAGGAAACGTGATTATTTGCGCCATGCAATTAGGGTGTTTTACGTTTATGTCCCGAACAGTAAGTCCTGTTTACACTGTGGCCTTAATTAATTATTTTTCATTTTCGTTGAGGCCCGGACGATTGGAAATGAAGGTAGGTAGGTAGGTAGGTAGCTTTTTCACGTTGCGAACTTTTGAATTCCAAATACAATTTCAATTCGCCACCAGCATTCATAGTTAGGACTGCAACCCCGAAAAAGCTAATCAAATATGTAGGAGAGCCCGCGCCAGGTGAGGGTCGGCAGGTGAACTACAATAGCCACATCCTTTTCGCACCTATGCCCGCACAATTTGGTCCCCTACGCAATTGACTGAGGCATTTTTCGCGTCAGTATTAGATTTTTTTGGGGGTATATATGCATCAGCTTAATACACAGCGGTGTTATGACATTCCAACATTCGCGTCATGCATTAAAAAAATTGACTTTTGAGTTCGTCGTCGTCATTGTCTTTTTGCCTCGCTCTAGTTCCGCGTCACAGTTTCCGTTTTCCTGCAGATAGTCGTGTGGATACTGTACTACACGGGTAAGGGTAAAAGTTTTCGTGTTAATTAAATTAAGGCTTTCATGAGTAACTGGGATTATTTTGGGCAGGCAGTTGGATAGAAACTGTTTATATTTAACTTGCTGGGAACCTAATTTCACCCACGTAGGATCGATTACATGGTGTATATGTCTCATTAACGTTTTTATATGGACTTCATTTGTTAATCCATCTTTTCACTATTCAGACCGATTTTTGAAACACTTTTTTCATACTTAGTCAAACAGGTGCAGTTGTTCTAAAGTTAGCAGGTACCCAAACAATTTCAACATACATTTCATTCTATTAGAAAAGCTTATAGAGTAGTTTTCTTTCAAATATTTTCAGATTTAATGTTCAGGTATTGAATGAAATTGGATTGCTCATCAATTATTCCCCGGAAATGTTAGACACATAAAAATACAAAATTTACAATATGTATGCACCCTTTGTGCATAATAACATGAGAATTTATAAATGCCCTTTCATTATTTGGGCGTAAAACTTTTAACAGTCTAATTAAACCACTCATAAAATAAAGCAGTCTGTTTCTAAGTTATTATCTGAAGTACCTTAACACAATTAACAATTTTCCAATCAATTACCCAGTACCCACGTGTCTAATACACTTCAACGATTATGTTCTTAAGACTTTGACGTCAGACGTGTCGATACCGGGAATGTCGCTGTTTATATCACAAGAATGATTTTCTCAGCCAAAGCTGGTTTGAACATAATCTCCTTGATATCTTAATTTAACACTCACAATACACTCAAAATAAATCGATAATCGACAATACATTTTGTAACCTTCGCTAATATCTAACGATACTTTTAAATAACAAAACCTTGGTCAACATTTAGAAGTTAAAGATCTAGAGAATTGCGAAAAATAATAGTTACCATAGTGAAACAAAGTACGCATATTTGATTGCGAGGTACCTACCACCACCCAGCGGAGTATGAAAGATAAATGTTGTTGATAAGCTATCAGTGGATCAATAAAACATAATGTAGCTTTTGTGGCGAGGTTGCTCACAATAACGGCCTGGATAAAGTGTGGGCCAAAGCCTACAACTGCGTACATCTTGCGGTTGCGCTCCGACACACTGTTGTTTCAATTGTTGCACAATCCGCATAAATTACGTTAGATGTGCTAACTGTATACAAAATAGTACATACATTCCACGTATCAGAACAAGTCGCGACTACGGAGCTTAAATTGTTTATGATTCGAAATAAATAAAAATAAATACAATTGCACACCAAAAACACGAATTTCATAATCTCAACTAACTGGTACCCGTGACTTCGTCTGCATGATGATGTTAAAGATTATTTTTATAAAAACCGGATAAAATTTGAACTCGCTCCATTTGTCAAAAGCGATAAACGAGTAGTCTAAGTAAAATTAAACAACGTCATCTAAAAAGCAATAAACAAATATTTTGCATGCCTAACGATATATTACAATGCGTAGGAATGAGTGAATTAAGCGAAACCTACGTCAGTAGATATATTAAAACGCAAATTAACAATAACTAATACCTACCTTGAATATATCCACTAGTTTTGTTATTATTCTAAACATGATCTTGTGCTTTTTTGATGTAGGTATTAATTCTCCTTATTTCATCAAAACCTATGTTATTTTAAAATTGTTTGATACAGTTGACACTTTTGCCTAGCTTGCCAAAACAAACAAATAATTTGTAACCTCCTTTTGACTTGCATAAGTTTATTTTTCTGCTATCGCGAATAATCTGTTTTAGTTCTCTCAATATAAAACATTAATACAAAATAAAATTTGCCAAGTACAGTGTATTTACATTGCGTAGCTTCGCAAAATGCCAGCTGTCACGCGTAATTAGACCAAAACACAGGGACCGTCGCAACACCGAACTCAAATTAATAACTTAATCACGAAGTTCCAATATTAGTGGCATTAATTCGACCCTTGCTAGGGAGCCAAGAGAATTACCTCGATAATGTCGTTGGTGCCACCCCTGACTTTGAGCTCATTAATCACATCCTAACATTTTAAGTCGCAAAGTGCCTTACTGAAAATTTTAGTTTTTGAACAAATGCTTTTACGCATGTTCGGAGTTTGGAAGAAACGGACAAACGCGGGTACTGAATAAAAATAAAAATTATTGCGGTTTACAGGTTAGACACTGTTAAGTAACTTCCTTATGAACGCTTTTAATACTAAGTTTCAACCCTTTCACGACAAATGCACCCTTCAAATATCAAGTATTGACCACCAGCTTAGACTCTGCGTTAATGAATCATTTAAACAGTAGCTTAGCTTCAATATACATTGTCTTGATTTATTCGATAAATCCTACGTAACACTAAATGAGCTACAATTCTCTCCATCAATACTCGTTTACCTACCTAAATCTATAAATTGCAATCTTAATAAAATTATATCTCAACGAACTTATTGCAAAAGTAAGGCATAGAAAGGTGTGGATTTGTTTGAACTATAAACTATAAAAACTGAATCGAAGTGAAAAGTTTAATATTCCATTTACCAATAAGACACGGTACATAAACTGTTAATACATCCACATAACAACACGTTCAGTTTTCATTTTAAAACATTTTATATCATTAAAACTAAACTTGAATACGTCGTAAAACGTATTTATACCTGTGTGAGAAAATTTTATCATAAAAATAAAATTTTAAATATTCCTTATTTCTAGCTTAGCACTAAATAACTCTGTCGGTGGATAGAGTATATTTTTTGTGTGTCACTCGCCAAACGGACATAAATGTGAACATCACTTACCTACACATGCCATAAGCTCACATGAATTATGACGTGTGGCGTGTGTGTGGTGTGTGTTTAATAGGGCGATCGCGTGTGGGCGCGCCCTTACCCCGCTTCCAGCTTGCGCAGTATGACCACACCTTTTGATTAACATACCGCTCATAATGAGTTTCGAATGGAACCTAATGAACGTGGACTAATTAGGCATTCAGTATTTCCGTTATTATTATTAATTAAAAAAGTAATTTCAGCACAATAATTGAAACGTTAATGTTATAACATATCTACAATTTTAATTGTGTTTCTATTAAGAGTATTTTTAATAGGATTAATAAACTTATAATTTCAATTAAGTACGTACCTAAAATCCTACGATAAAATAAATTTTTCAGACACGGTAAATACTAAATTTCATTGTTTCGATCTTAATGAGTAGATACAAATTTACTTGAACTTAATTTAATGAATTAGCTCGCTTGACCTTCAATGTTATCAGCATAACCGTGGGAAATGAACAACATCATAAATCACGAGCATTTTTGTCTTACACAAGCTATTTAGACAACGACTCACGCGCTCTTAAAATTATATCTTTTGTTCTAACGCCGTTTACAAATAGCGCTAACAACTCTCCAAATAACACTTTAAGGCCACGATAGATTGAAATCTAAATTGAATTACATAGTACTTTTTCTCACAATTGTGTCAAATCATTCGGGCCATAGGCGATTTACATTACAGATTTAGTCGAGACACACTGACTTGTAAAAACTATTGATATAAATTTTTTTATTACAAAATCTTTTTCCACATAATTAACACAATGTATATCAATTAATTAATTAATGTGGTGCACAATTGATAAATAAAATGCATTTTCATGAAACCGATGGAGATTAAAATAATATAATATTATGTCTTTTATTTAATATTACGATGAATTAATATTCGCAATTTATTGTACATCATCATCTCCCTGGCCTTATCCCATACATTGTTGGGGTCGGCACTTGATTCAACCCGATATGGCTGATCACCTGATTTTTATACGAAGCGACTGCCATCTGATCTTCGCAACCCCATTTTAGGAGGAAAATCTGTGATCTGGGTTAAACCAGTTGTCAGATTATTTTTAGGCCTCCGACTGACCTGTAACGATTGCCAAAGATGTTAAATTGGCAACCGGGACCAACGGCTTAACGCACTCTCCGAGGCACGGAGGGAACTCGGGCGGTCACCCATCCAACTACTGGCTAGGCGTATGGTTGCTTAACTTCGTTGATCGAATGATATGCGCAATAGCAACTGTGCCACGAGCTCCTCATCATCAATTTATTGTGTGCACATCCCTGAATATACCGATGACAACTTTTAGGATGCACACTAAAGTGTTAAGATATAAGGGTGACGTGAATGCAACCGAAGTCACGAGTCTATCCGAAACGAATTATTTCAAAAGATTATGAATCTTATTAAGCATAAATAAATGCTTTGTCGTGATTTACCTCAAAGTCCGCTATTAAATTAGCATGCTATTAATAAAATGAATTGCAAGTAGGCAAAAACAAGAGGTTTGCAGTCTCGACTCATGTGACATCACGTTGTACCCCGTTTCTATGATAAACCCGGGTATATTTCGGTAAGCCGGTCGGTCCCGATCAAATCCGGACGTATAACAGGCCTCCTTTTAATGTTCGTGCAAAGCCTCGATGGTTACGTACGTAGGTATATCGTATGAATATTTCGGTACGTCCCTTTTCAAGTTATCATTCGAAATAAATGAACTAAATTCGTGAGTAACACTTAAGATGAAACATTTTCTTTATCAAATATAGTCTGTAATTGTTGTGCACTCGCCTTAAATGTTCTCTGAACTATTGACACCATTATCAATCGGATCATAGAAGTAATATTGCTTACTTCTTACGTTAATGCATTGGTAGAATAGTAATACGAATAGGAATTGCTTTTTATTATTAAGTACTACGTTATTATTATTGGAAATAATGCAGATTCATAATTTTTTGCAACAACGCTGGTGCTTTATATGCATTTACGATGAATATACCTATTGCATAACCCATGCGTACGCACAATGCTTTTAAGAGTGTATTAAGTATTACAAAGTTAAATGTAAGGCTATATATATGCATAATGTTCATGTTTATGAAAAAATATCTTCCCTTTAGCCGGGTGCAGCAGCACTAATGCAATAAGTGCTCCGAACGGAACGGCTATATATCATACGTGTTAGTTGAGATTCCCAGAGCATTGTTACATGCACAATGTTGTTTTCTTGTGCAATATTGCTGAATTCGCAACGATTGCGAAACATTTGTGTAGACACGTCCGTTTGACCGTATGTTTGTCTTACTGCATTGTTATGTTGCGGTGGAATCCATAAACGGTACTCTTACGTCTTTTCTTTTAAACTCAAGTATTCGATACTCTAGAATGTAACACGCAGACTGCTTCCTTTAAACTCAACCTCATTAGTATGCGAAGGGCAGAGACAAAAACATTACGTTTTGAACGAGATGCCATTTAAGATATTCTAAACAAATACTTATTTATGTCTGAACAAGATGTAACTGTCTGTTTGAATAATGTTTCTTTTGGAGTAACCATTTTGTCGTTTGAGGGCAGCTGACACACTAAACATTCAGAAATACGATCGTGTATTCCCTTTGAACCAATCTTCCCGGTCGTTCAATAATACATCCTACAAATCCCCGACATTGGGTTATATAGCAATTCAAACGCTTCCTAATATCTTATAGTTGTTTTGAAAGCCACTTGAATAAAATTAAGAACTCCGAACGGAGTTGCGAACGTAAGTAAACAAGATAACAATAAATGCTTTTAACCGACTTAGACAATTGCGCAGTTGTCCAATATTTTGAGTTACCGTTAACCGACGGTGTAGCAAGTTTAAATGTTAATTCGCTACTGGTAATAGGCTTTTGACTTAAACAGCTATCAAACATAATATATGCAAATATAATATTTATTCTGATCTATCGTGGCCCCCGTGAGGACCCTTTTATGCGACTTTTAAAAAGGTTCTACCAACGCGTATGTTTTTTACTTCTTTCTGTAGCGATAACCAAACAGAATATTAAGTTGAAAAGTATCAATACCAGTCATCATAATGCAGATTAAGATGGCTTGAACTTTGTACGTGATATAGGTCTATAGCACACACATGTCTAGAACATAGAAAATTGATGAAAAGTAAGCCTGTTGCAGTTGCTAAAACACATATCTGTTTACGAATGTAAGCTATGTGGGTATCTGTGCTATGCAAGCAAGTGTCTTACTTAAGAGTACCAAGCTAGTATAACAAAAGGAAGGTTTAGAACCATTGCCACCGATATATTTTGTAAAAAAGTAGCTTTGTGTTTTGTATTCCTATATGATTTTGTTGCAATCAGTCTGGTGGGTTATATTATTGGTCACTTACCGGTAAGCAATTTGAAATCTTTTGCTAAGTATATAGATGATATAATTATGTGCATACCTGGAACAAAAACAAAACTACTTAGAATGGATATTTTGTACTTATAATTATCTAATTACTATTATAACATGACTTCTCGCATTACAGGTGCCGTCAAGAGATATGACCGGTCAGCGAAAATAATGGATGATAAGTACTGCGCCTCTATTTTACGCGTCACGCCTTACAGACAAACAGAGACAATCTCATAAAATAACTACTGCACATTTAAGGTCAGCGCTCATAGTTCGTGACGTTACCTTTACTATACAACATGGCAATGCTACCAGCCTTTTTGGCTCAATCCCATGGCATTACATAATTTTTTGTGTATATAAAATTAAATTTATTCGAGAAATGTATTTATCAACAGTACCTCTCAAGTGATGAATAATTCGAAAACGATTGATACCAGCCCTAGGTATTCTTAAAGATTCGGGTTCGGATAGGACCTATTCCGTTTCACCCAATAGCCAGGGTCTAAGAATATGGCTATGGTATCCCCTGCCTGTCGTAAGAGGCGACTAAAAGGGGGCCGGAGGGCCTGCTGGCGGTGGTCGGGGTGGGAGCTTTGACCACCGAGCCGCGAGCCCGGGAAGGTGGCAGCGCGATGTGGCTCGCGCTGCCTTGCACAGCGAGGTCTTCAGGGGCGGCGATACAGCTGCCCCGGGGATGTGCCCCGGCAAAGTGTGGGGGGACACCGGTGCGATCTATCAGAGTACCCGGAGTCCCCCCTGAGCACTGAGGATGGCCACCGGGGGGGTTTTAGTGCGGTAAAAATCCCACATACCCCGATCTGCCTCTCCCAGGGCAGTCGGGGACCTTTTGAAGGTTTCCCCCTCGTCAATAAAAAACAAAAAAAAAAAAAAAACACCTATTTAACCCGTTCATTTGCAATTAAAAAAAACTAGGCAAGGAAGACAGACAGACGGACAGACAGATAGAGAAAAATTTTAAAACTTAGTTTTTTAGTGTCAGTAGCGTGTATACTTTCATATGCATTTAGTGAAAAGCTGTTATTTTGGAAATACAAAGAGACACTTTAGTTTTATTTATCTGTATAGATTTGTATATCAATCAAAATAACCCATGCTCAAAATTATGAGTGCGCACAGTTTAATATTCGGAACCACATGTACCAGAAACTGCGGATACATATCGAGAATAAATTCGAAATGAGGCAAATAAGCAATTATTCGCTCATATTCGGGTTCGATTACGCGATGTGGGAAATTTTAGATGCACCATTGGGCACATGAGATGACTCGCCGATACCCGGCACCGAGTTGACGGGTCAACTGGGCGAGATGGAATATATTAATCATCATAATCATACTGTTAACGCATTATTTGCCATAATAGTATGCATTATAAAAACGATACGAAATTTATTAGACAAGAAATAAGAGGTACCTTCCACGTACAGCTTCGCCTGCGTGGCAGTAAGATTTCACATCCAAGTTCAGCCCACCATACCATACCAAAGGGGTGGAATTTTGTTCCCATCAAATATACAACCTCAAAATTTCAAGTCTCTAGGACCAACGGTTTAGTTAGGCTGTGCGTTGATTTCAGTCAGTCAGAGCTTTGATTTTCACATTTATAGATATGACTGTAGCGTGGTAACTATTAGTATCACCACAATTTTATTAAAATAACTACCTCATATTGTGAGTAAGCCTTAGACACAATGTTATATGTACTATCTGATACTATTGCCGCTATTTCATTGTATCAACTGAAACTTTGGCTTCTTCAAAACACTTACTATTTAACTACCAACTATAGTGCATTTACAGTCGTCCGAACAATGTTCGAATCGGACAAGTTACCGTTCAACTATAATTTTATCAACAAAATACATGAGGGGTTAAATTTACATAATAAACCGCCGCCCGCATACGCAAGAGGGGATATTCAGATTTTCGTTATTATTTTACCCCCATTCCATCCTCTCGCAAATTATGTAATTTCGGGAATCGTTGATAAGAACAACAAATTTCATATTCATCTGTTGGCGGCACAGCGGACTTTCGAGTCGCAAGATTTTTCTGTTAAGTGTCATTATTTTACTGAAAGTAAAACTCATTACAGCATGATTTTAAGATTTGAATACGGTGAGAATCCTTTGTATTGTTGAAAATAATAGACTTTTTTGCATACGTTGATGTAGTTACCGCATAGGATACTAACAATAATAAAACATGAAAAAAAGTCGGTTTTAATCATAAAAACGTCGTTTAGTTGAGTCAACTGTTAACAATGAAACTAAGTGGAATAAGGAAACGAGCAAAAGCTCTCGTCGCAGAACAAATTGGACACGATAGAATAGGTGCTTAAATGACCATCGCACGAGATTAGGCGACGCAATAGATTAAGGCACTAAGTACTAGTCATTTGAATGAATACGTTGTTTTCGTACTTTTGCCGTATATCACCTGATAAAGGTTCCGATGAAATCGTTAAATAACAGCCAATGACCATTCGCTTTTATTTTATACTGACCAGTCAGCCAACGACATAGCGTTGGTAGCGAGCCAAATATCGCGCGATGTCGCTTTATATCGCTGCAGCACGACGCGACATTAAATAATCGATTTTACTAGATCCTATTATGGATCCGATCACGTAACAATACCAAACAAAAATGGATCCAAGTTTAATGTTCATTGTTAGTGCTTCTAGTCCTTGAATATTATAAATGGGAAAGGGTCTGAGTCATTGTGCCTAAGAGGAGCCTATTTAGAGATTTTACAAAGCGAAATATTGTGCGATCTCTGCCTGTCTACAATATTTTCATTACAAAAACACATTTTTCAGAAATTTGGTACAGTGATAGCTTTGACCTCGAACAGCCATTGGATACTCAAAAATCAAGATTCCGAGCTATCTAAACACAAAATATTTTAAGATTTGCCTTGAAAAGTTAATAATCAATCTTATATATAAAAATGAATCCCCATTTCCCTTGGTCACGGCATCACGCCTAAACGGCTGGATGGATTTTAACGGGACTTTCACTGGCATATAGCTGATGTTTCAAGGAGTGCTTTAGGCTAATTTTATTAAAAAAAAACAGCATGAAACTAAATCTACGCGGGTGAAACCGCGGGGCACAGCTAGTCTTTTATAATATAGGCAATATTATAAAATTTGATTGTTATGATATTATGAGGTCTTTTAGGTGCATTTAAGGACTTTATTACAGAGGTATCAAGTTGGCGGTGACAATACGTGTGATTTCTTCCTAACAATGCTTCCAGCTAGTGGAATACACAATCCTCACCTCTTACAAGGAATAAGGCACCTAAACGCACTTGTTCATGCGCTATGAATGTTAATGCCCACTTCGATCACAAGCTGATATACGGCTCTATATTCGTTATTACGTGTACTATAAATCATACCTACCTATTGTAGCCTACAATCTCCGCTCAGTCCATATTAGACTATCGGAATAGAGACACCCGTAACCTCGATATTTGCAATTTGTTTTGTCTAATCGGTAGTCATATCATATCTAAAGTTTGATCATCAATGTCAAATTAAACTTTTTCAAGGTTTCTTATTTTAATCAACTGTAATTAATCTTCTTAATAACATTTAAGTTAATTTACTATTCATCTTTGTATTTATTTTGTTTCTTATTTGAACCAACAGTCGGGTCAATTTTATTCTATTTTAAAATAGACTCCGTAAATTTGTGATGTCAAATGTAATCGAATGAATGCGGCAGCGAGGGAAAGATAAAATAATTTCCTGAAGTAGATTAGAGGCCTTCCCCGCCTGTTTACCTGGCACTGGGTACAGGATATTACTACTTCTTGATCTTGAAGATGCCTCGCGTATGTAAATAAACAACATCCGTCATTGCTCTCTCGCGTCTACCCTAAAGAAAATGTTGCCTCACAATACACAGTTACTTTGCTATCGACCGACTTGCTAAAGATTAACATTCTGCCAATTTGTAGCTTGCCTTTAACAACACTCGTTTAAGATGTCCGTTTTCTAATAGCTCAAAATAAACCTTATCAATGGATCGGTAATAAACGCCACTATTATTTATAACTCGCTCCGTAATCAATTGTGTCCAAATGAGAACGTGTATCATAAACGTGCGAGCAACACCCTAGAAGGGATTCCAGGATCTCGGAAACGGATCATTCCCGAACACAATACAAAAAAAAATCTATAATCTTGTCAACCCTAGTTTCGGTTCGAATTTTAAATTTAATTCTAATAACGTTATAAGGATTTTGATTATTTTGAAATGGAATTCCCATATATTCCCAAAACATAATTCTTTATAAAAACTCGTAACCAAAGTAAGAAATGCATGAATGACGACGTAACGAAAAAGTACCTACGTAAGGATCGTAGTATTGCAAACAGCCTCTGAGGGCTACAAGCGTGAGTATAATATGTACGTAACATAATTACTCGTTCGACCATTATTGTGTAATGATAAACAAACCAATTAATTCAAGTATCTTTATAGTATGCCCACGTGAGTTATAATACTTGTAATGTAATCTAGACAATAAATAATCACAATAGGAGGTATGACCTCATTTCGCTCATCACTGGTGGATCGAATGTGACGCATTGAGCATTTTAATTGTTCCCTTTTGTTGCGTCAATAATACAACGTGTCGATCGTTTATTCCTAACAATGTAGCGAATATAAAGAATTATGATTGGGATTTATGAAAGTAAATGGATTTAATTCGATATTATACTCACCCTGATATAAGGATGTACATACATATGCTGACGCCTGTATACCCCGTATGTGTAGGCATTCCTATACCTATTAGTAAATCCACATTTCGCCAGTTATTTTTAAGTCCCATGTAACAATGGGAGAGTCTTTTGCCATTAACCGGGCACTAATCCAGCCTCAGGGAAATTTTAATAAACAAAATGCTTCTCTAAATAATTACAGATTGAGAAATCCCATAACACTTCGCTAGCGATCGAACTTAGAAACTCGTGTTCCGCAGTAGCGTTTGCCGTTTACCACTAGACCAACGAGGTACATAGTTATTTATTGACGTATTTATTATTTCTTGCACCAATATCATACTGCAATTGCGCCGAGTAGGTATGTATGTGGTTATAATGGGGGAGCGGTATGGCGCTATGACCCAGTATGGTTGGTTTAATATTCAGGAGTCGCGCGACCGTGGCGCACGCCCCGCTGTAATAAAAGCACGCTCTGACGCTTAACGAGCCACGCCGATGAGCTCTTCGTATTTCAAACAAGACGACCCCGCACGTGACCACACCGAACAACTTAATTTGTGCAATAACGATGAGATTGAGAATTATTGGCCGTGTGTTTGGACTAGTGGGAGTTTGCGGTGAGAATGGTTGCCAGTGCTCCATGGAGGGGAGAGGGAGGAGTGGGGGGCCTAACCATAAGCTCTTATTGCAATGATAGTTCTGGTGTGCGGCAATGACAAATGTATCACGTCATATACATCTGTCTCATAATATGAGTCAAACTATCATGGCAAAAGAGTTCATGGTAGGGCACCAGGTGTTGTGGAACTCTTTCGTGTCTTATCATGTTGACACAGTGATTACAATCCTTTAAGGTAGGCAATGCTTGGATGTTACGAGCGTTAGGCTGCAGTAGCCGCTTACCATCAAGCAAACTGCACGCTTGTTCGCACCTGGGTAGCACAAAAAAACTTAGGACGCTGACGGTGGCTCCGTTGGTGTTATTACCGCATCATGTCTCTTTATCTATTCTAACATCCTCACTATACTAAAGCTAAACGGGTTTCCACATACATGAGACTACTAAGTAACTATCTAATTCACTATCGCATTCTATGGAATTCTAAAGTAGGTGATTCAATTCCATTGTATGCAAATTCAGATCCCAATTATTTAACTTCAAACCATGCTATTCAAACTCAAAACAAAGTCTTAAATACAATCCATAAACTTTTCACAAAAATATGAGTTTCCAACTCCCCCAAATAGCCAATTGTAATCAGCTCCTTTCAAACAAATTATTTTCTACAGAGTGACTATTTAAAAATTCACTTTCAGTTTTATCTTTAGAATGGGGGCTCAGAGTTTTGGGTTGGTAGACGTGACTGTCATTTCATATTGAGATGGCCGAGAATACCAGTTATTTATGTTAATTGCCAACTGTGGACATTTAATCTTCAAAGAGTATGATTGTTCCTATAGTTTCGAACAAGTTGCCTTGCCAAGTGGCTGGCGCTTGCAAAGAAAGTTATTACCAATCTAGGGGCATCGATCTCGCATAAAAAGCCTTAGGTCTTGCGACATTCAAGTTCAATTTTACGCTTACAACGGCGGCGGCACGGCGCCGGCGAAGATTGTGTCTGCAATCCGGATTATTCTTATTCTCACCGTTCCTACCGTTTTCAAGTTTCGAAATTTTACAGACAACTAAGTGACTTCCTACCTTCGGAATTGTCTATTGTAGAAAGTATCCCATGTGCACATACTTATATCCAGTCCCAGAACGGAAAATTACTAGATACTATTAGGTTTTTTTTCTTTTACACGATGTCTGAAGATAGACAAGAACATTCATATGAGAAGGGCCTCATTTTATCATAAAATTATTCAGTAACATTAAATGATATTATTGTTTTTTGAAACACAGAAAACTCCTATTTGAATAATTTAAGAGATTTGACGTATTATAACATTTTATTAAAAATAGCAAAGATACAAAGTCTATGGCAAAAATTGTTCTAATCCCATCCATCGGACTTAACATAACAACACCCGTGAATTAATACATTGCTTGGATTCATACAGCTTCGGGCGTCCATTTTGGCACGCGGCCAGCGAAGCACAATGAATACTACTACACGAGTACTCTTAATTACTTTACTCCCATTAAGTACGTACTTAAATACCTACAACAATGTGAATAAGCCTTAACTGCTCCTGAAAATTGCTTGATTAGACTCTGATGGGTGAACTTGTTTTAAGAGTATCTATATCGCAATAAATATTCGCGTGCCCTATGGACGAAGTTGAGTAGATTGGGTATTTACTAAGATCATATTACGAGTATTACAGAAATAATAAAATATTGTGTTATTAAGTTAAATTTAGAGTCATTCCCTATCCCAAAAATAATTTCTTTGATATTAACAATGAAAAGTAAGGCTAACTAGAAGAGCAAAATTCTACAAACTTAATATTTATCAATCGACTTATAATAATAAAACTAAGTTGCTACAGAAAAGCACTAATCTGACAGCAGTCGCCGCGACTGTATGTACGGACAGAAAGTATAGAAAACTATCAGTCAGATCGAAATCATAAAAAATAGTATTTGACTTACCTACTCAAGCTTTCAGTTCACGCTTCAACAGTAACGTACTCTGAACATGACATGGAACACTGAACGGGCGCCAACTTTTACACCACTTATTACTCACTACACTGTTTAAGCTCTACGGTATTTTGGAACAAAAACCAAATAGATTGATGTAATGCCACACTGGATATACTATTACTAATTAATTGATATCAGATGTCGTCGATTTAATATATGCGATAGATCATGAACTGAATTATCAGGGTTCGGCCGATCGGCGAAAGGGCAAAACTGGTACCTACCTCCTGTACGTACAAAATAGTAAATAGAATCAACAATTCCAGTAAAGTCTTTTTTTGAAAACATGGTTGGCTCTTGGCATCATAAACAAGGCACATTAAACAAAATTATATGCTTAAAATGATCTTGACTACAGCAGTAAACACTTATCTAAAGACAGACAGCAAGTTTTCCTCACAAGGATATCTTAATAAAACGGAAAATTATAAGCTACCTATATCGTAAAACCTTGCTCGTCGAACTACATGGGTAATTAACCCTTCCCTTGCTTTCATCCTTTCTTTTTGGGGCTTGCTCTTGTTAAAAGAAAAACCTGTACTTTTTGCCCCTGGCCGTGTAGGACGGTCGCCGGTAATCCGAGGTGCAAAGCGGAGACAACCGACGCTCAGCGCATTGGAAAATGTTACTTTTATTGGAAATGACGCGATTCTGTTTGTATACTTCGTTTAGTCGTCTGGAATTAAATTTTGGAAAAGTTTTAAGCAAATCATGTAATTTTTTACTCCCTTTTGTAAACCTGCAGAGTCAAAATGGTTACTTATCATTTTAAATCTACCGGAGGTTAACTATGCAACCATTAGAAGTTACTCAAAAGCTGAAGTTTTAAACTTTTACAAAACGTAACATAAAAAGTGTAAAAGCCGTAACACGCACTCGTCAAAAGCCAAAATCTACCAAACAAATTCAATTAAAAGTTTTGCACGAGTAACCTAAACCGAGCATCAGATACAACTCGATTAATTATGAGTCTGTCAATGGACAAAGGAACCTCCTCACCAGACAAACAAGTCTTCAAACGAACCAGACAAAAGCTTGAGCGTAAACACCAATCGCTAATTCAAGCGAACCGTAAACGGAAACCTCGGAAAACTATCGCTCCCTTTTTTCACCGTTTAGGCTGAATATATCTGTCTTTTTCCTTTTATAAGAGGAAATGCGGGAGCAGCTATTTGTTTTACAGTCGAGCGGCGGCGAACAAATTAGGTGGACAAACTGTTGAAATGGTCGAGGTGTCTATATTCCAGGCGGCGGAAATTCTTCTCTTAAACCGTACTAGCGAGAATGTCTCTTCGATTCAATTCGAGTGAGGTAATAATTTTCTCTCCGGATTCTATAGAGATGCTTCATATTGGGTGGATAGTTTGAATCCTTTCGACTCAATGTGCATTTACTTAAATCGTGTAAAAGTATTACGACTTAATGAACTAATTGAATTTGTATAATAGGAGTTTTGCTAATACAACTTCAGCAAAACAATATATCCCCACATTAGGCTCCACAGCAGTCAATATGTAAGTTGAAAAGGCTGTCTTTTGTCCGTGACCTGAATAATTTTGGACCAAAATTTACTTAAGTAATTTAGCTTTGGCGAACACAAAGGGGAAGGCAAGGAACCGCCCGATGTTTGAAGCCATTTAGTCTAATTGAAACTGCCCATTACGAGTTAGGTGAATAGACAAATTGTATCTGAAATAAACTAATATAATTTGACCTCGAAAGTTAGGAGTTGCGTGAAACCATACTCACGTTGTTCGGAACATGTGGTTCATGTTCATGATAGTAATACAAATTGATAAGCAGAATGTTCTAGCTTCTAGACCGAACAACAAACAAACAAACTTTACTTTACTCAAGGAAATTGTGTGAATCTCAACATAAATATAATAGACCATATTCATTTTAAGGATGCTAAAAAAGATGTTGCGTATTAAAAGTAAAACACCTTTTGTAAAATCATACTCAAACTAATTATGATTCAATAAGTTGAATGTGTCAGTTGCAGCCAAAATCTAGACTCAGTCAAAAAAATTTTACTACTGCAGCAAAAAAATGCAAATGTACATGAAAATAAAACTAAGCGTAAACAAGACATCTACTTTAATATAATTTGAGTGAACTGAAGATACTGCAGTGCATGTAACAGATGCCCGCGAATAATTAATCTTGTTTAAAGTAATGAGAAGAGCTTGGAATTTATATAAATTCTAGTTTGAGACTCCAAATGGAAGTTTGTTGAAAAAGAAACAAGTGGAGTATTATTGCCAAAGGCCAAGACTCCTTTTGGGTCGCTGCACTATAGCAGTAAGTAATCAGACAAATCGAGTAACAATTAATATGTATCCATTGTATGGCTAGGCTGGCTGCCAACAATTAAAATGTATACGCAGTCGTTACAAAAAAAATCATGGCAATTAAGAACTTGGAAAACATGTAAACATTTTTTGTGTTAGACTTGGTACGCCCCGCGACAAAAATAATAATCTAGACAATTTACTAAGACTGACTGTACTATATATTTCTTGGATGTCGTGAGAATCCATTTGACACCAAAACAAAAGCCTTGGAGGTTGGTACCTTACCTAACCTTGCCACCCCTGCAATAAAAACAAAACATTATGGAAAGAATGCTAGACTTTTTTGAGTTTATCGATATAATCGAGCAGCAATCGTTTTTTTAAACTTGGAGACGATTATGTAGAACTGGTATATTATTAATATCTGTCATCTACTTTCGAATAAGATATTATGCACAATAAACTACTAGATTGTTCACACACTAGATTGGTAAACAAAATGTGTATGAACTCTGCCACAAAAGTAGTTACAGGTTACAGGAAGCCGTAGTAGCGTTGTCTGCGTCACCCGACCCTCAGCGACGACACTCTCGGTTTGTACACAAATCGATTACACATCAAGACTTGTCACACAACTAGTCCGGACGTTCTCATAACTAAAGAAGACATAATTTGTCCCAATTATACGAACTCTATTTATCTGACACATTTTTCTGACGCAAGTTGTTGAAATATTCCATCAGAAATATGCCATTCAATCGCAAATCGTTGTATAGAAGCATATATGGGAAGTAAAACAAATAATATACCAAGCTAGGCATTGCTGGGGTATTGCGTGCTATTGATGACAAATAAAGTGAGTAAGTACACGATTAAAGCAACTGTATATAAGCTGCCATCTTACAAGTATCAGTATCACCGTTGGACGGCCTATTAGAAGTATTTTCAAAGGTATATTCCTTCTTATGTAACTATTGCTGTATCGCTGCTAGGGAGATCTCTGTCGGTGACAAGTTGTCACTCAGTGTTGCAGTAGACCGAGTTCTATGCCTCATTTTTTCAATGTTATTTAATATCGCCAGGTTCCTCACCCCATAAATGCGTCATAGACAATCGCGGTGGGGAACAATATAAATTTAATTTTATTTAACAGTCGCACTACCTATAACTAAATCAATGTACTTATGATCTTGGTACACGTGGACGAACTCGAGTCTAAAATGGAATGTCGCTCTATTTTCTTATTTTCTCTGCTGCATCCGTGCGTTACAGATACGTGTAATGTAAATTTTCACTTTACACGTATCTGTAACGCACGGATCCTACCTACCTAATCTAAAACTATACCCGAGGTAAATTACACGATAAACTTCGGTAGCAGTTCTTTTGTTCACACATTCCTCTGTCATTATAATATTCCAGGCATAAATAGATAGTCGTGCAAAATCTTCGAGTTGAGATAATTTTACGCATACAATGATGTCATCCTAATCGTGGCTTTAATGTGAAGCGACAGAAACTAACATAAATTATATGATACGTCATTTTATGTACCTAATAAATACTTGCGTTATTAATTTTATATTTAGAATTCAGCTGCGGTCCACGAGAGGTTAACATTCTATGAAACTTCTGGAATATGTTATAATAGAGTTGCAGGCAACAAGCACATTATTGTCAAACGAAAATAGACGGCCATAGTTGGCGGCAGACTCGTCGGCGCCAGCCGAAGTCTCGCAGACAAGCGGTCCATTGTGGAACCCCTCCAGATTACTTTTGGAATGATAGCATTGAGATCGTAAACGCACATTGGAATTGAACACCAAGAAAGTTGGTGATTCATGCAAATGTGTTTCTCTATAGTAAGTTTGTGGCATGCATTCATTCATAAGTTTTTTTTAAATTAAACAACTGAAATTGCATCTTAAAAGGTACATATAGCAACAATTCGAGAGAATTAAAAATCTACGAAATAAAAAAGAATGTAAAATGTAGGTGACTGTTTCTCACTAAGCTGTCGTATCCCAGCTCTACAAAGCTCTAATCTGACGTACCTATACGCATTGCAATTTAAAAGCCAACTGGTAAATCGGGACATCAATCTTCCTTTCTCCACGCTGCACCGACTCACTTTTGCGCAATGCATTCCAGAGTATAATGTAGCCATACTTAGCAGAATAACTTATGTAAGACCAGTGCGTACATACCACATAGTTACTGGTATTATTGCACTGTGATATTTCTTGTTTGTTTAAATCCACTTGCCAAGATATAAATCAATAACCGGTTTAACACGTGACACTTTTTCTTGCAGTAAAACTGAATCTTATTTGCGTAACTATTATCATAATACTATAATAGATGTGGGGGAATTTGTTTACTAACAAAACGTTTTTTATAATATGATTTAAAGAAGGAAGAGAAATTCAAATTCATACAATTTAATCTCTCGGCATATTACATAATATACTGTACCTATATTTACATAGCAGGTAATACTGTAGTTAAGTTAAATACCAATAATGAGCAAAAGAATTTTCATACTACAGCCGTATCTGGCTACTCTACCCTTGTATTAAGAGGCTATCCACCTGGTGAATGTAGAGACGGTGTGGAACGTAGTTAGTATGACACAGTATTGGTGCAATTTGCAACTTGCAAGTTGGTACGCAATAGTTCACGCATGAATGAGTGCACCTCGGCTATGCGACCAAAGGAACTTGCTCGAACCTTCGCCTGTTCACAGGGCATAAATTTCACGTCAAAGCCAAGTGGAAAATCGACGCTAGTGTGCCAAACAATACTATGGATCAATCACCTTGTGAACGAGCTGGGGCAAATTTTAGTTATATCCTTAGAATATTTCTTTCGTGTTTTCATGAATTATGCGCTCTGCGAAATAGTATGAAAAAAAGGTTCTAGAAAAAGTATGTTTTTTATAACTCTTAGATACGAACATTTATAAAAGCATGGGCTGCATGGGGAAATCCTGTAACTATTATTTATAAAGTTGAGGCATAGGGAGCGTTGCGAGGCAGAATAATGTAAGAAAACATTTATATAGCTCTCGGTATACACGAGTGACTGAAAGCGCTGAAGCGACATCTACTCTATTTGTCTCGGCTAACACAACCGCTGGCCACTTCTCGTCGCCTCCTCCTAGTTTGCGTTAAGGATTTTATCGCTTTTTCTTTAGGGCTGGGCTTGTTACTTTATTTTTAGGTCGGCGGCGACGGTCCGGTTTAGAAAACATCCGGACTATACTCGACCGAGATTGCATTGGCGTCGTGTATCTTTTGTACAAACATAACACGCCAATGGGAGATTGATTTCAAAGAAATGTCCACTTCCTTTTCATCATACTGATATATATTTAGGAAGACACTGTCCAATTGAAATAGGTCATACAGGATTGTCATATAGTTAATTGCCATCGATGTGTACCACTTCTATGTTATATTAAATATTATAAAATTTTCAGTTGGCACTACATAAACTTTTGGGTTGAACAAATCACTCAATTAATTAATCGTTTGCAGAAAACTCGCCTCGCAGCCTCATACCCCTATGGCTTGTAGGCTCCAGAAGAGACTACTCTCTTTATCAATGTTTCTAAAAGCAAATTTCATGTACTTCACTTACTTAACAAAGGTTAAATTACAATGAGGATGTGGCGACCATATTGTAATCATTCGATTTGCGAATATCTCCGACGCGAGGAAAATTTCCTTTTATTGTGTTAGCGAATGCTCATTGTATATCGGAGCATTTTCTCTATTGTATCGGCTTGAGAGTCGCGCGTTTGGTATTACACAATTGTGCGATGACAAATAGCTACATTAAGTCCTTCACAAAACGGTAATTTCGGGTGGTTCTAGAGAATGTACATTAATTAATAAAATGTACAGCTCAAAGTAGCTCAGAGCTATAATGAATCACGTTTACACACGAACTGTATTGGTTTTAACAAACAATCTGAAATGAAAGTCTGAAACCTTAATGTTGTGATTTATCTAACTCGCATTAGATGATTTGTATGCCTATTTTTTTTTCAACATTGTCATGGTTGTATACCAAATATTTTAAAGAGACGAATTAAATGTCAAATATTTACAGAGCACAGTTTGAGGCGAATATAATCAAATGGAAGGTTAAACTGACCTCTTCCTCAGTGGTGGCGGTGTTGACGGAGTCCATGCTCTGGCACAGCGCAAGCTCCATGTTCTTGTGTTGTGGGGAGGAGGCCCGCGGCGACGGCTGCTGCGGCGGAACCAGTGCGCCTTGTGACACTCCTGTCGCTTGCTGCACGCCCGCGCCACCCGTCGCGGCTGGACTGCCCGCTTGCAGATTATGCGCTGCCTGTAGGCTTTGCGCCGCTTGCAAGCTCTGGTGCGCTTGCAAGTTCTGCAGCGACTGATGGGCCAGGTTCAATTGGTGCTGCTGCACGATGCTTTGCTGCACTATGCTCTGTTGCACTTTGATGTGCTGGTGCACGGCGAGCTGATGGATGGGATGGAGGCTGGTGGGGGGCGCGGGGTAGGGAGGGGAGAGCCGCTGGCGCTTCACTTGCGCACTCTGCAGCGCTTCGTGCAGCCTCTTCACCGGGAGGGGGCTCTGGCCGAGGTTATCCACGGCTGTGGCGGGGCGGGCTGGCCGAGTCGCGCGACTCTGGCGAGCACCGACTGTTCAGCGACAGGAGCTAGCGCACACGGCGCTACCTCTAGCGATATCCGCGTCACGACCACGCGGCTTGTCTTCGCTCACTGCCGTAGCGTTATCATATATTTATCCAATGAGTTCTTTGGAACGCTTAAATTATAGTTTGTTGATTAGTGCTGAAGCACTTCAAAACTTCATTCAAGTAAGTTGATTCTCTGCTTGTAAACCACTCCTGAAAAGAAAGAAGACGTCATTACCAAAATATCATACATTAACATTACAACACAATTTATACTATTCAAAAGGCAGCCGGATATGTAAGTAATTTTATACCCAAGATAATAATTAATTTGATCAGACCCATTCAACACACTTCGGAACAGAGACCAAACAGAGTTTCACTTGTCCAATTAGGAAAGAAATCCTCTTATATCGAGTCCTTCACTACCTATTAATACATAAAATATCTTGCGTTATATTCCTATAAATGTAAATGGTAAGCAGTACAATATATTCTCGAGATGGTTTTAAGATATTTGACGATTCTACCGTACTCATTAGGTATTTAACTTATTTGCTTCGTAACATAGCATTGGCGGATCGTTTTGATGAATTATACAGAATTGCAGGAAGGCTTAAGATATTTAACATCAAGGCATCCTCACTAAGTCAAATGGAAACTCAGTAGCAATAAGAAGTAGAGCAATTGAATTCCTCATTGCACAGCAACTTGTTGCACGTTAGATATTACGTCTTTAAAGTTAACGTGATACTTTATTTGGAAGCTCATTTATTGCAAACGATTAACATGAAGAAGCGCTCGTTCTGTTTGTAGTCCTACAAATATGGTATTCCTAACTTATCTTAATTGGACTATCAACTTCACAGTTTAAGGTTTTAATCGTCTCCTCACACCAGTAAAGGAGGTTAAACGGCGTAATAAAACCCCAAATTTAATTGGTATCTCAACGTCCTTGATACTGGAGACATCTTGATGATTTTCCAAATATATAACATTGCAAAATGCTATTTTATTGTAAGAACATTACAGTACAATTTAGTTTATAGACAAATCCACTATTTTTATAATGTCAAAGAGTACCGATTGCAATCGTGTGGGTAGTGGTCAACCATTTATACGTTTCGTGATCGCAATAAACTACTAGATTCGTCTAAATTAAGGACAAGACATCGTCTGGGGCCATCTGCGCCGCTAGGATTACATTAACCTATTAAATAAGGGTCGATTCACATTATATGTCAATCATGGCCAGCTACTTGTTAACACTTTATGGTAAACTTTTCCGCTGGCTAAAAACTTTCATATCTGTTCATTCTCTTTTCAAATTAAACGCATTTTTTTTGCTATTTTAAGGTATTTAAGGCTACCCTAACACACATTATGTTATTGTTGATGTATTGTGCGGCTAGCCTAAATAAATCAAGGTTCATAAGAATATTATCAACTTATTGGTGGCAATGAGCATCAACAGATGCGCGTAATATACGATGTATCAACAAGGATGACTAATTTAATGCCCCGTCTAGTGCTCAACGCTGGCAAATAAAGCGTAATAGATAAAAGAATATAATCACATTGCATTAAATATAAGTAAGACATGCACGTAGTCTTAGAACAAAAACGGAGATGAATGCAAAAAATCCCATTTTATAAGCTAAACAATCCCGTCGAATGATAACACCGGACAAGAAAACTTAATATGTAACAATCACCTGTTTGACCATTAGGTGCTTCAAGGCTAACTTTTTGCCTCCAAGACTCCGTGACTAAGACATGTACGGTGATGTATAAAAAAGTGTAAGTCTATTCTAAAATCGCTTTGAATAATACTCTTGAGATTCACTATTTCTACATAACCATTGATATTGTATCTTTGAAATGGAAAAATATTTGCTTTTATACTGTGACCAGTCAACCCGGTCTTAATTGAAGGGCTTGCATAGAATCGGCAAATGATTTCGATCCATGAAAAATAGCTATCACACCTAACAATGAACCTCTTAGTGTGAAAAAATCGCCGATTCACGTTTGAATATTTTTGATTAAGGGGGTAAGATTGAATGAAAATTGGACTTTAGTACTACTCACAAAACAGCTAAGTGTAAATTACCTAGTTAGGAGAAAAATATCTAATGAAACTATCACAATCGAATGAAGTGTGTTAATGCATCACGTTTCAATTTGAACACTTAGCTCTGTGATGACCTCATCCAATTACACTGATAAGTATCGAAGGTCGGAATTATTTAGAACACGCGAAACACAGGCGCGGAGGACGTTTCAAAACCTGTGAGTTTTTCATTTTAAAAATATCGCACAAGTACTACTTACACATCGGTAGCTAGTATTGTTTTACTATTTGTATGATTTCAAAATTTTTTATTTATAAGAATATGGGTAATCCTTTCTATGAATATCCGAAACATCATAAATCTGTTTTTGAATCTAAGTTTATTTTTTAAACTAGTGATTTGCGTTTAATTATTAGAAGATTTCTGTCAGTCCAAGCACCTTTAAATACTAATATCTAAGTATAAAATATTATTGAGAACTTTGCGCACTACCCACTTAACTCTCTGTACGTATGTAATAACTACAGGTAATATCCACCTGCGATATTAGTTATTATGCTTCTCGCAACGTATTCAATTTGTTCTACTTCATAGTTGTATCACCATAATTTCTGTCATGATAACATGGTTTCCTGTACTACATACTTATGACGCAATTCGTTAGGTACTGCGGATGGTAGATAATACTCACTAGTGAAGTGTTAAGGTGGATAAGTACGTGATCTAGGCGCAGTAAAAGTTTGCAGTTGCCTTATTTTTATCGCGAAACTACCAACTCTACTGGTTTCCAGTTGCAACCTCTGTTAACAAGTAACAGCTATAAATGTCACCATTCTAACTTGTAAGGCGGCGGCGCGGCAGTCCCAGCATACTTTTTACAAGAAATAATGTCATGTAAAAATAATTGTTGTGTTTGTCCCAGCATGTTTTTTTTCATGATATTAAACCAGATCGCAACTGTGCGACCCATGGAATCTATTCTGTATTACATTCTATCTGTACTCCAAGGAAATATATGGGGCACTCCTGTTGAATGTAAACATATCACGAGTAAGAATCACGACCAGAATAAAGTTGCATCCTAATAGTTTAAAAACAAAATAAAACGGCCGATGATGACAGTTGAAAACAAAAGTACAAACATCGATAAGATTCCGACTAACGTCCCGAGCGCACAAAAAATATCGTAAAGCTAGTAAAGTTTGTGAATACATACACATGCGGCGAGTTGTTCAGGGTGCACAATATTGCGCACTCCGTTGAATACTTTAATCCTGTCTTGCGGGCGCCGGTAAATAAGTCGTGCCCAACTCTGTCGGGTTCCATTCCTTATAACTATTAAGTCCCCTAGAAAACCCGGAAGTTTTGAGCGGGATGTTACAAGTTCGGAATAAAACTCGCGTAGTTGTACCGTTAGAAAACAAGCATGTCTACCAATTTGTTGGCCGTGAACTAGTCCCCTCCCCAGCTGGATCCTTATTATGTGTTAGCAATAAAGATTGAAATTTAGGATTTTTCATTACGGAAATATTCTATTGAAATCACAAATAAGTAGGATAGTAAAAAAATTACAGAAAACTGAAGGTATATATTTGTCTTCACGCCTTCCCAAAAGAATTCAGAAGGGATAAATAAAGGTGTTACATCACCCACTTTTCACTGAAAGTGCCAACAGATGCTGTAAATGCGTGTCATAAGTGTACATGGAATGTCATACACTAAAGTTCGTATCATATATGACATCACGCATTATAACATGATATACAGTATGTTGCAGCAATGACTGACACCGTTGTAGGAGTCTATCGGCCCATTATACCCTACCCGAATCAATAGTAAAAATATCGCGGTGCCCTTTGCGACCGGTGCTGTATATGTGAGTGTTGGCCGTGCCAGACACACTAGGGAAGAGGTTACGGTACTAGTTCTTGATGTGCTAGGATATATGTGGATATCAAGGGCTTGATATACCTCCTTTACCAGTGTGAGTGATTGTGGCGGCATTTTGTATGACGTGTTCGGGTCACGTGTCTTCATTAAACAATTTAATAAATAATTTTAGACATGTGAACAATAGGCTCATCAAACAACTTCAAAGCTTGTAAAAGCGCATTGAAAACAGTCCGAAATCCCAATCCGGTAAATGATCAAATAAATATAACCATGCTTCGATTCTATTCACAAATCCGTTTGGGTGGGTACCTCTACTACCAAGTGCGGAAGCCATTGAAAACGGCGAATAACATGATTAGTATTCGTACATACTAAGCCGAACCCGATGCCAGCTAAAATTAAATTAAGAGCTGAGCGTTTGCGCAAAGCTATTCATTATACTGATTTTACTATAATATGTACAATTTGTAATGAAAGATATTCACTATATAATATGCTAGATGGGATTTGGAAAGCCCTAGGTTAGCTAAGATTTGCTAGATAGTCTAGCCAATAACCAGATTCTAGTTGCGGATTACCACAACGCCACACAAACAGATTTAAGTGAAATTAAAAATAGATTGTTAGAATGTGTTAAGAATCGTTTATCCTTTTTTGTAAAAACGATGGGTAACGAATTTAAAATTGCTTTACAAGCTATATAAATCATTGTTACGGTACGATGTAATTAATAGAATGACTATAAATGAGAGGCGAGGAGAAGACCACCATAGCACGCGCGGTTTACAAGTTAAAGTTAAAATCCTGTGGCTTATGTACAGTATTCGTGTTGGAAACTCAGCAAACTGCCTTAATTTAATTTGTAAACTATGGGGTCGGGCACAAAGAAATAGTTCAGTGGGCTAGAGGGGGTCAGTTCAAAGATATGGAGGTAGAAGTACGTCGGAAGTTTGTAAAACTGACAAAAACAACCTTAATGTTCCGACTTTTGATCCACGCTAAAAGTATTTTTTGGAACAGAATTTTCCTTTCAAACACTTCCTGGATACAATAACTACTAATATTATAAGTATTATGTATTTGCGCGTTTTCACAACATTATTTGTACCAAATTTGAATGATTGCCTTTACATCATCGAGCATTTGTGATGAAGTAAGTGAGGATATCTACTTTAAAAAAATATGTATTTAATGTCAATGAACAAAGGCCCATGACGTTTTTGCAAGATGTGTTGTTAGGTATGTATAGGGAACAATTTAAATATTATTTTATGAACCTACATCGATAAAAAAAAGAAATTTAGACAAAAAAATAAGCCCATGTCTTGTATTATCGAACAAGCGGCCTAAAATATGGACATCTCTTAAAAATAAGTGCATCTCAAATTTGAAATTATAGATTGACGGCGCCTTAAATAGTTAAGAGAGCCTTACATTTTCAGTGCATCTACACGATGTGGACGTGAACAGTACTTAATCGAAATCTTAATAGCAGTGTCCGTCTCGGGGTAGGCAGGGAGTATGGAGAGCATCTTCAGTGTTGGTGTACACATACTCACTTATCTCTTGATATTCGCCCGCTGACTGACAAGTACCCTTCACTATGACGTCAGCGGGAGTTTGGTTAATTTGTTCTATCTATAAATGAAGTCACTGGTTCGCAAATAGTTAAGCTACAGGAACGTGATTGCACTGAAAAGAGTTACAATCCGGCCTCCTTAATTGATGATTTAAAGTTTAAAAAGCAGAAAAATAATTCAGAGATGTATTTATTGACATTCAATGATAAAAAATGTTATTAATAAAATAAATTGAAATGTAATTGAAATAACTCCCAATACTTAAATTGTTTAATTCTGAGAAATTGAGTGTCTTCCAAGAGCTACGCCGCGACAGTGCTATGCCTTCTTTTACACTTCTTACTGACCAGACCGCCACAAAAGAATTCAATTTATTGTACCAGCCAGCAGTGTGTACACCAAATAATTAAAATTGTTCTGTATTTTCTTCAAACTTTTTTTGTTTAATTCTTTCCATTCTCAATTGGGAAGGAAAAAACTCTGAATGGTATAAAATGTTGTATTCCTCCAATCAACAGCTTCAATACCTGTCCACAAAATGTTTTATAGAAATTAAAGTTAACAAAATTTCAAAATAGCAGTTCTTTTACAGAGCTAGATAGACGTGGTATTCAAAGAAAAACATTCTTCACAAATTAGAACAAACAAACAGTGCACTCTTTGCGAACTTTCACCAGTATAATGTATAATTGGAAGTATTTAACGGAACATTAGTATCTCTGTGTAGTCGGGCTAATTTCAAGAGAAATTAACCTTTGTTAGACGCAGGTCCATATTCGTAGTGAGGAGCGGGCCGCAAATTGAAACTAATTGCCGCAACGAAGTGTTGAATCAGCGACGGTTTGCTACGCCGACCGGTGGCCTAAATTGCGCCTATTTACCCACTTAATACCAGAAATTTAGAACTCCCACAGACCACCTGCTTATTATGAACAGTGAATGTCAAAGGCCGGTGACATCACAAACCGGCAGCCATTTTGTTACATCTGCGCAAGAGCAGCACGATGCATGCTTCCAAATTGAATCCTGGACTTGAAGAACTCAATATTAGACAAATTAGATTCCATAGCCTAGATTTTGAACCGTAGCATCTGCCTTCCGACGTTTACAACCCAATATCTTAGTTATATTTTGAGTTCATGTTCCGGTGTAGTTTTGTGTTCATAGTAACATTTTCTTAGTTCTGATAATATGTAGATATGTTGAGTTAAGCTACAGCATTCTTCTTCTTCTTCATTTAAGAGTTAGACTCTTGTCAGTGCAGCTGATGAAGCTCCCTCCACTTGTTCCTGTCCAGTGCTGCTTCTTTGACCTCCTTATACGACGTGACGGTTATTTTATCCTTTAATTGTTTGGTGTAGCTTATCCTTGGTCGGCCCCTGCCACGCCTTCTCTCTATTTTACCTTCCAAAATGGTTTGTATAAAGCCGTCATGCCGTATAAGGTGACCAATCATTTTTCCTCTTCTGTTTTCTATATTTGGTACTAATGTTCTTATTTCGTTTACTCTTCTTAGCACCTCCTCATTTGATACCTTTTCCGTCCAACTTATCCTTTCCATCCTCCTCCAGCACCACATCTCAAAAGCCTCCAATACCTCTCTATCCCTTTGCGTTAGTGTCCATGTCTCACACCCATACAAAGCTACAGCATAAGACAATTTAATTTTAATTACTACAGTAAGTACTCTAAGAGTGAATAAATTAATTTTCCGACTTCGACATACCAATGGTAAAATCGTTATGTAATCACCTAAATAGATTTTATTGCGACAAACATTTCCAGTCGTTGCAAAGTAATGTTGATCCAACGCTCCAGTTTTACATTTGCATACTTAAATATATATATTTATTTATTTAAATTAAATATTCGTATGTTGGTATGAAAACTTCTGTCTGTGATTTTGTAGGTAGCCATTTATGCTGGCTTTATATTTGTATCTATGTTCTGATAGAAATGGGCCGTGGAAAGCGTGACACAAAAATATTTTTATTGCAAATCAAAGCTATGCTATCGTTTTCCGGAACACACAAAACGAATTGCTCGTGGACTAAAAATCCTATCGGAGTAATTTGTGCACACGAATGTGTTATGCGATTGCGACACATTTCCAACATTCCTTGTCAAAATGTGTTTTTTTATCACCCACCTTTTTTTAATGGTAGGAATTCGGCATAGGAATTGGTTGTTTCGATTTTTAAAAAAAATTTTGGTCATATCGTGTGTCATAAATTTATTTGGTTACAACAATCATCCGAACCTGTATTATCATGTAATTCTGACGATTCTGAAAGTACTGTAAAAGTGTAATAAAACAAAGATTTTATGGAAAAAAATCATGCAATATGACTAATAAAATATCGCTAAAGTAAAAGATGTCTAGAAAAAACAAAACCCTGATTGGAAGTATATCTGATCTGGATTAATACACAAGAGGTGGTATTAAAATACCAACACGATAGCTGATGACGAAGCATAAAACGTACAAAATTAATGTTTAAAACTTCAATATTACTTTCACTTAATAGCTTTTTCAACAATGTTTTGAGTAAGTTTGTTTCAAAACTTCAGTCATATTTTAATTATTACTTTGACGATAGACTTTACTTTTTTATTTCTTGTTGCATTTCGGTTTTAAATAAAGGAAAGATCAATTTTCTTAGCAAAAGCTTTACCTTATTATACTTTCAAGCGGTCCGTTTTCATATCCGTATCGATCGATCGATATCAGATAACAAAATTAACAAATCTTATAAACGTATAACATGCACATGTCCAATCTACATCTGTACAACAACCATTAACTGTACAAGCGTCTATTAGTCCTCCGTGTCGTGACGCAACAAAACCGGCACAATAGTAGACCTTGGTACAAGTGACTATTCCATATGGACCGGCCTTTGTAATGACAGCAACGCAAGTACAGAAGAATAGATTAACAAAAAACATTCCATAATAGTCTTAGATGCGGAACGTACAGCTTACATGTAGGTAGTTAACCACAAAAAGTTCTAAATCATTATTAATGGATTTGATGTTGTTTATACTTTAAACAAAAATATGAATTCCCTAATGTGCTTCGTGATAAATTCTCCGTTGCTTATATGAGAACTAGTCTTAATTTAATGAAATAATTTAATTAAGACTAGTTAATTATAGGCAACTTAAGCCCACAGATAGATAGCCTTTGACTCGTATTAACAAATACTCAGTCACTAATCTCGTTTTAAAATCGATAAGTTCTCAAGTGACCTAATTTTGAATGACTATTAGGAATTTACAAAGTAATGTACAATTTCCTTTCTATAATATTCAAGAGCATGGGGAAAATAATAGATTTCTAATGATAACCGCAAAAATACGCACTGGTTTTTTTCGGTTAAAATTTTTGATCACTCCATAAAGAATTATTAGTCCTTGATAACTCTTATTTTATTGAGTTTGTTGCACAATGGCATAACTACGAAACCTGTGAAGAGATACTTAAAACATTGCTGAATAAAGTTGAATATAGCTTATCATGGGTAAAAACCCAATCACAATTAATCATACAACTGGTAAAATCGTGGCTCTGAAGTCTATTTTTAACAAAATATACGTAACATTATTTGACTCCAATTTACGTCGGCTTATGAATTCAATTCTTCTTCCATTAATTCAATTAACCTCTCATTTCTTTCGGAAGGGAATCTTGGTCACGCTGTTCTTGAGGTCATTTTCATTCATTGAGACCAATTAGATAGGGCAACTATCCAACGAGGTTACAATACATCATAATCATAGACAATATTTCTCTGTGCTCATCGCGCTGTCAATTTGGTTCGAATAATCTCTTTGACAATTCATTAAATTATGTCACTTTAATGCAGTGGCAGTCGTACTTTAGTTATTATTTACGAGCGTGTGTCGTCATAATAATGGTAAGAAGTATTCTAGCGTAGCGAGTATGACCATCTGTCTGTCTTGCATTTGCGCAACCACCAACCGTGAAAAAAGTCATCCATATAAATCATCCTCTTCAAACATCACACAGTATTTGATAGGAATTAATTTGTTTCAAGTGGTATCTACCTATGTCAGACTTGGTTTCGAATATGTAGCACGAGTTGTGCTTGTAGTAACTCGAGATGTAATCACGACCGACCGTCTACGATATCCTCTTACGTCTAATTTGGTCGCGATTCAAATCTGTCGTGTTTAAAAAAGACCAATCAATTTCTTGTTAAATCAGGAAATCGATATTGTTGAAAACTAGTTTCAAAGCATTTTCAGCTACTATTGGTCGAAATTTAGTTAGCCTTACAAAATTTTATGAGCAAACCATTTTTCGGATGCTCTCTATTTTTATTTATTTATTTAGTTAGAAGGATTAAAATATCTCTATCGTATTTCTTGGTATCGTTAATTGTCTTTCACCAGCCATTGCACGCAGTAACAACAATTTGAATGAAACTTATCCAGTGGTCAATGCAATGCAATTTATTCACTCTCTCCGCAGAGAAATGGCATCGATGTCTTAATTTACTACACTTATACTAGTTTTTTTACTGAATGTTTAGAATTGCGAATCCATCTCCACATAGTATAATTTTAAAAGATCTGGAATTATACTTTCACTTCATTTACTTCTTCGAGAAGGTGCATAAAATTTAAATTAACTTAGAAACACTGCAAATTCTCGCGGTTTAATAATATCACTCACATTTAGTGTATTTTAATGAATATCACGTATGTTTTACTCATTGTTGGGACTCAATACAATGCGTAGTAGTTTCATAAAGTGCTCCACGCTGTCGATACTTGGCAGTAATTTCTACGTTGCCATTGTTATGTGCCCGGCTTTTGTGACTTTTGTGTATCATATGAACGATACGACTTCGCAGGTTTCCCATTCCATCCATTATTCTCTTTTTAGTATACGTAGCTACTTCAGTATTTGTGAAGCTCAATCCTTTAATGTCTCACACCAGCTTATACTCAAAATGAAGCAAATTGTATTGTTAATACGATCGTAGCTCGACCTTCTGTATTTTTAATTTAAAAAATACGTAATTATCAAACAAGTAAAAAGTTTTATATTTTTATACTGAAACATTTCTTTCTCAATTCTTCACATGTAATGCTTTCAACACTTACTTTGTGGCCAGCATACAACTAGTTAAGCTTATCTAAAGCGGCGCAAACAATTAACTGTCCATAAATCCATATCGCAGGTAGTACTACTCATAATAGTTGCTTTAATTAATCTTTGATAGCATTCGCTACTTCAACGCGTACCCTACAAGAGAGTTAAGACAGGAGCAATTAGTTTTTCCGACAGGACCTATTCAATAAAAACTAAACACGCGCCAACTAGTGCAAAATTTTATTAATTCCTTTCATCCGGCTGCCTTTTTGCAAAATAGTCCTCTTTACCTAGGAAACAATAGCACATCTCACAAATACACACACTGCTCTCATCGGAAAACGCACATGCACAATTTTCCGATCACCGGTTACGGACACTGCGTCGGTCGCGTCAGAGCAAAGGGCGGCACGTACAAGCGCTGCCTCTGCGCGCGATAGACTGCCGGCTAGCGGGCGGCATCGCGCGAGAGGGACGCGGCAGGCGTGCCAGCAGTGCGCGCGCACCTTGCCTCTCCCTCCGACACGGGTGCCGCGTGCCTCGTGCCGTCCCTCCTCCGCGCACCGGAGCACACCTTCCTTTCCCGAGACAGGTGTTCCTACCCCTGTGTGCGTCCAGATATGGCTGGCTTCACGTGTATGCGCACTTCCTGCGGCGGCGGCGGATCGTTTTTTATGCCCGGCAGAAATTATAAAAAAGTAAATGGAGGGAAAATTAAATAAAACGTTTACAATGAAGCGTTTTCCTGTGCGCTTTCAACGATTCAGTGTACGCTATTTTTCAGGCTGGGTATCATCGCGGCTCTATGCCGGAGTGATTACGGGGCTTTTTACGGATGTTTGAGTGATGTAGGCGGGTATAATTAGGCACGGGGCGGAAAGGTATATTGATTGCGGTGACGGGGCTTTGTGGAAAAATCGATATTTTTGTATTAAAGGTGGCACGCGATATGTCCGGCTCGTGCGGCCATGGATGAGTAACCTCCCCATCGAGTCAACGCGACGCCAACAGCTTTCGCCCCTAAGTAGTTTACGACCCGCTTTATAACTTGTACTGCTATTACTAACGCCTTCTAGCATGTAGTACCTAATGCTAAATAGCTTAGTATTTTTGGTAAGGTAAAACAGAACCACGCATACGAATAAATAAGTCAGCAATAAACTCCCAAATTTGTTGATTCGCAACCGTAGTACCTACGTAACCTAATTGCACATTTAAATAATTGTTAACAGCACCTGTTACCTTTTCTCTCTCTGCTCACACCGTGATAAGCTACATCTATACAGAAAAATAAAATTGAATTGTTTGTTTAATTTCAAACTAGCAGTTTTCTCAAATACTTAAAAGATTTTGATAAAATCTCTGTCCCTGCTAGTTTTTTCCAGCTAATCTGAAAAGTTGAGACACCGACTTTAGCGAGACTTTCACAAATAGCTAATGTTACAAGGACTAACTAACGCTACTTTTAGTAAAAAAATTGGTTCTATTAAATAAAACTACCCAATAAAATAAATCTACTCGGATGAAAATGCGTGGCTAGTTACATATTAGAAGACAGTATCTTCAGCGTATTTTTTTGGACAGAGGTGCTACAAACATTCCACAAAAGAAAATTAAGCAAATATCGAATCTGTTGCCGTCTTGCAGGCACTCTTCTTTCATATAAAAATGTATATTTAAAAAAATTTAAAGAGGCAAATCAAACTTTAAAATGTCGGTTAAAATGGGTTTAAGCTTAAGAAAGTTAGTCTGCATCAAAAAGAGGCTCCACAATTCGTACTATTTTTTCACTGCAAGCATCAGAAACTTGGAAAACACTCCCCGCAGTTTATCAAATTCATATTATTCTTATTCCCTCAAGTAAACAATTTTTGCTCGACACAGATCTGAAGCAGTAAACGCAATAAATTATACTCTTTCAGAATAACATGCCCCTTTCCGTCGAGCGCTACCTTTATTTATTAAAGCGAAATAAGAAGCAAAAAGCCTTTAAGTCGGCGACTAATGTACTACAGTAATGAGAGAAATTTAACCTCATAAACAGCTATGATGTTTGCTACACGGCTTCAATATGTCCAACATGATTTTCTTGAAACAAATAAAAAATATATGCTCACGTCAATCTAGAAGGGTCCCCGAATGAGTAAGCAGAGGTATTGTAACAGCAACACCCACATTTCACCGAATATGATTAAGTGCCAACGTGTCTTATTGAAATGTATTGTGTGAAGTAATGCGACTGAGATTTGTGTCTTCTCAGAAGACTAGTTTCCAATCCGGTGGTAATTTCAATTCAAAATCATTTGTGCCTTACCAGGACCCAAACTGAATAAATTATTTTCAGTTTTCGTTCGATATATCATGTGCGGTAGCTTTTCAGTCATGAGAATGTATGAAGTCGCTCGTGTTATTGATTTAGAAATCTTGTTAGTGAAATTGCACAACAGTCTTTCACCCATGATATGTTATCTTCTAGATTGATACAACACAATAGATATCAAGACCAACCCTTCCCTCTTAACCCTAATCTCCAATTGGAAAATGACGTAATTGAAACGCCCAGCACTTAGGAGTCGACTTAACAACCACACTATTTCACGGGCCTTTGTCATCATAATAGTATTTCGCCGTGCCCAGATGTTGAAGCACTTAGCGGCTTGCACCGGTTTTATTATGAATAGCAACGGAACTAGTATTTTGCGGTTTCCCTGTAGAGGCAGGCGCAAATTAATGCCCCAGCTTTCAGCCAGAAATTAATGTAATGCACCTAGGTTACGTAGCCAAATTGTTGGCATTCAGTAAATTTTGCGCTCTGCTTGTGTGGCGGATACAGCGAATTTTATATTTTAATCTGAATATTAGATAAGATAATTAGAAGAATACCATAGGCCCAATAATATGGAGTACGCTACATTGGATTTAATAACTATATTTAAGGGGGGAAATGGGACCGCAATAATTAATAAATCCCAAAAGCTCCCCGACTTATCATGCGCTTATATTGTCATGGTAGTTGGAATGTATGACGGCGACAGATTTATATACGTCATACATTATAACATATGAGTCAAGCTATAATAGCAAGAAGGTCCCTGTAGGAGTCCCCTGACTATCTCTACCCTCGTCTCGCGACTCTGTCTCTTCGGATATGAGTGAACCGCCGCAACATGCATGTCCCATTTATGTAAATATGTGCGCCATCCACAATGTAGAAACTCTTCTGTGTGGCTGGAAGTGATGAAAAGATTTAGAATATAAAGATAGAATTTTCCACATGTTCCACTACCTCAAATCCCAGCGAACTAAAGCAATCTTGATTTTTAATAATATGAAATACTAAATTATACCTACGATTTGAGGAAGTAAGGTTTCATTTCGTTTTTAATAAGTCTGAGTCAGTTAATACAATAACCTTTGAACTAAGTTGTAGTACATATATCCGTAGAGCAGTCGGACCAAAACTGTAGACACTTAGGAAGATTAAAACGTTTATCGTGTGAGTTCCTTGCTCGTTTTTCATTCTCTTATTTAAGGGCTTTTACTTTTCTTGCCATTTGTGAGATGTGCTTTAAGAGATTAAATTTAAACCCTCTGCTATATAATGTAAGCAAAACATGCATTAGATACATAATTCTTTTAAAGTTCTCTACAAAATTATGTACTGCTTAGATTTTTTAGAAGCAATTTTCATACTAAAGTCTAAAATATTTTGTTCTTACTATCAACGCCAAAAGTCCCGTAATTAAAAAATATGTGTAGTAGGTTTATACATTTTTAATTTATAGTGCAATTAGAAATTTCATAATAGCCAGGTTAATGCTTAAAACTGTAATTTGGGAGATTAACCAACCGATATAATGTATGGACAGATTAAGTCACCGCTTTACCTAACTAATAATATTATCACAAGGATTATAACATCTACTGAGCACATAAGCCAATCCTGTGATAGGTACTTATAACAAAATACATTACTTACTAACTTAACTAACTTTCTCTGGACGATTCATATCATGTTTAAAATCATTTAAAAAAAACAGAATCTGTTTCCACTTTAAATATATAATTAAAAATATTCTGTTATATATAAGACTAGATGTACCCCGCGGTATCATCCGCGTAGATTTAGTTTCATCCTTATTGTCGTGGAACCCTAATATTTTATATAAATAAAAGTAGCCTAAGTTACTCCTTGAAACATCAACTACCTGCCAGTGAAAGTCCCGTTAAAATCGGTCCAGCCGTTTTAGAGATTACCCGGAACAAAAATACAGACAGACAGACGGACGGACTGACAGAGAATTTTTTTTAAACTTGGTTTTTTAGTGTTTTTTGGTATGAAAAGCTGTTATTTGGGAATTACAAACAGACACTACAATTTTATTTATCTGTATAGATATAGATGTATAGATGTATAGATCTATTCCTTCCTAATACCAAAAAAACTAAAACGAATGGTATTTGTTTCTTGTCGTATTAAATTTTCTTTTCCTAACGAATACTACTCATAATCGAATTCCAGAATAACTTAAATGCTATGAGGCAAAGTAGAATAGTAGATAATGCCTGAATTCTGTTGCAGACCACTGAAGAAGGAATACAATCTACTGAACATAAGTTTTTGTAATGAGTATATGCAGTTGTATGAAATCACTTCTATGGACTCACGATAATTATAATACTCAACAGTATAGTAGCGCGAAAGCGTAACGTGATGCTCGATAGGCAAGTTTATAATGCTTTTGAAAATTGAAAACTAAATAGCACTCATGAAGAGCACGATAAGTACATGTACCTAAGTAAAGAAAATTCGTGAAATGTTACAAACTCATGATTCATTTTCAGCTTAGATAGACATCAGGCACGAACATTTCAAACACGGCGACGGCGGGCAATGCGAGGGCTGTGTTAATAAACTTGTTAAAATATTTCGTCAACGAAAACAACGTGTCAACTGCGACATCGTTCGACCAACCCTCGAGTACGGTGACCAACAGATGGATATCAACATTTCATAAATAACTGCGAGTGTAATGAACGCCACCTTTTATACTGAAAGCTATGGCTATCATATATCAGAGTTTCCCAATCTGGGTCTGCGAACCTATCGTAGGGGGCCCGCAGACATAATGCGTATGAGAGCGATTTTTTGTATTATTTATAGGAGGTCCGGGAATCATAGTGACGTGGCTAAGGGTCCGCAAAATTACTACATAACTACGAAGGAGAAGAAAATATAAAGGATCTCCATGACCTACACGATATGGCCTGTCACTATACCTTTGCTGTCAATAAGTGTCAGTATAAAAGGCGGCATTCCAGACATCTTGTTTATTGATGAATGGTGATAAAGCCCAAGAAAAATGTAAATTTAGCGTGAGTTTTTCAACCCCGTGACAGGCACGGCGTGATGATGTTAATAATGAAAACTTATGTGTGTCAGGGACTCTACGCCTGTGGTAGATCTTTCAAAATGTTGAAAGTGCCAAAGTGTAATGAACCTAATGCTGATTGTTGTCTGCTGAGTTGACGTTATGATACCGAATCGTGGTATAAGTAAGTAAAAGTCTTCATACACATGTCTAGAAATAACATTATAGAGAAGTAACAGTAAGTAATTGTTGCACTTTAGCAGTGTCTAAAATTGCTATAGGTACTTATGTCCAAATCTGTTTACGTAGCCGGGATAATAAAATTGAAAACCAAATTACCGTTTTAATTCGAAAATGGCACAAAAGGAACTATTCTGGCGTAAGTTTATTTTCACTTGGGGATACAAATTAGGAAGCGGACGGCCTGTAGAGTTTTGTCTTCTTTTGTTCGCCTTTGTATACTTACATAAAAGTAGTGCGTTCTCTGTCTCTCTTTAAAATGAAGAATAAAAATACAAAAAGCTGATTATACTTTAAAAACTGAAGTGCAATAGTTTAAGCTAGTAGTTAGTTGAGTTGAAGACCTCATGATGTTGAATGATGAAGTTTCAAACGGCGGTAGTTTCAATTCATCGGAGTCTACTTTTTATAGTCTTTAAATATAAGAATTTGAAATGTATATTATGACGCTGTTTGTTTTCCCTAATAAATAAATAAATAAATGAAAGAAACGGAACATACTGTGCTTGTACATAAAAAAAAATAAAACAGAATAAAAAGTAGTCATCATATTACTTCCACGCATAACATTTGTGAACAGAAAATCTCAATGTGCTTAAACTAATGGTAATCCTACATTATACTCTGAAAATTTCCCAACAGCTAATATGTCGGGATGCGGCCACAGCTCGCAGCGCGGGTATGGCAACAATTTTAATAAATAATTATCCTCCTCGTTGCCCCGGATACCAGCTTAATTTGTTACCTGTATGTTCCGACTACTTAGGCTAAGCGCGACGAGGTGGCAGACAAACTGAGATTTGACATTTTAACATTACTTTTTGCGGTGGAAGAAATGTAGAGAGGCAACGATGGGCGAAGAAAAAGTTAGACACTACGATGTTTGCCAATATTATGTTAAAGAAAAACTCATCGTGAAAAAGGTGATATTGTATTCTGTGGCTATAAATTTTATAAATTAATTATTTAATTTGCTAATATTGTTGAACAGTTTACAACATATTATGCGCGTCAATTACGTAAATTCTTAGCTTCAGATTGAATTCACTTGGCTTTAATCAAGACGATAAAATAAGTTTGCATAATCTATTAATCAGTTTGACGTTTTTCTGCGTGAGAAATCCATCATGGATACCTCACTCGCGGGGGCAGCGGGGGGTAATGCAATCAATCAGTTCGACCTTACCTCAAGGAAACCAGCTAATAGAACGAATGACACACCAACAATGCAGGCAATACGTACAATAGGGCACTCCTAAAAAGCTGGAGCTAATTGCAGTAAGATACTATCCTTTGCTACTTAATACGATATGTGTTACCTACACGGGGTGCGGTCTTGGACCAGTGTATAAGGGCTTTAAATGAACGCAAAGGCTCGATGAAAAGCAAACTTTAGCTGACCACGATTTAGGGTGAATTTTGAATGAACAGTATAAATTTCGGGCTGTTCCTACCACGGTGTGCCTTAATGGAAATTGTGAGCCGAGCCCGTGTCGTTACGCGCTGCGAATGTACATAATGTGTCGTCAAAAGGGTGAAATATACTTTAGTAGAGGCTGTGATTTCGTTCGTTGCGACCCGTGGCTTACCGGCTTTTAAAAGTTCTCGAATATGATTCACATTAAACGGAAGGATACACGCGACATTCATATGAAAATATGGTGCGCTTGCTTCATTCTGGCGCATAAAATTTTTACTTCGCACACTAAAAATGCTACAAAATCGAGTAGGTGCTTTGAAAAATTGGAGTTATTCGAAATAAAGTAAGATAATCTGTAGTATGACATCATTGTTCTATCGTCACAAAGTTCCATATTAACTTTAGTCTGTGTTATCAGGCTTAGTAAACTCTCAATATACTGCTCTTATCGCCATCTAACGCTAGAAGTGATTGCGACATTACTTGCATTCCAATTTACTGAACAGTGTCGAATATACATTCACATGCAAAGTAGTAGAATAAAATTATTTCTGTTGTTAGTCTAGGTGTTAGTAATGAAACTTTTATTTTTTATTTATCTCAAAGGTGGAAATATCAAACGATGTGATTACCATAGTGGTCGCTATAATACGAAGGAAGGTATAATACGAGCGTTAACAACTCTTAAAAATCTTAACCTGATCTGGCTGTTATAAATACCCAATACTCGGTTACAAATAATAAATAAAAAGTACTGATGCCTCGTCTCATTAATTTCCTCATTCAGGATTCTAACGTTGACAATGGAAGGACATACCCGGATCGTGAATTGGCCAGCATATTTAATTAAATTTAGTGCTAATGCGTATAACTCATTGCAGGAGGTATTCAGGCTCTACCATTTTCTCACTTCAATGTAATAAGCAAAAAAAGAAACAAAAACACGATACTCAAAATATGACGCTTTTATTAAATTCTTCTTACGTTTATTAACTTGGGGGAGCGCTACGACTTGCTACGCTCAAGCTGAAGTAAAAAAAAGTTTGGCTTTTCTTGACTAGGGAATTTTATTAATGTCCGCTACGCTGTTTCTTACAAATACATTATTTCAACACCCTCATAGCGTCGCGGGATTGTTCCAAATCTTACTTTTCCTTGTATAAATATTAACTTTCACCACGGCTTCCTTTAATACGTCATAATGCTACTCATTTTCACTGTCCCAACAGTAAATACGTCCGTCCTATAATTAGTATAAATAAATTCAAAAAAATGTTGCATGGAATAAAACGTTTGATTCTACAATTGGTATCAAAAGAATGAGTAATGAAATAATGATATGGGAATGTGACGAATCGAAAACATAGGAAGATTACGTTCCAGCGAATAGAAAGTCTACTGTTCAAATATCTTCGTGAAACTTGACATAAGAATTGTAGGTAGCATAGTATCTATAATAATTAATTGATGACAAATTCGATTACCTTAATGAGCCTTTGCACTTTCATCAAGCAATGATTTGATTCTGAAAAGCAATCCATACTAATTCCTTAAAATTTATCTAAATTTAGTCTTTATGACCAAGAGTCAAATTGAGACATTGACTTAGTCGTAAAAAAAGTTTAAAATAAAACGTACTACTTTATTCCCTTGCGTAGCAAATACTTGTGTGTGTGTACACACATTAATAACAGGAATCTAACTAACGTGATCTCGTTACGGCAAGAACACAGTTTAACAGACTTAAAATCCACATGGTTGCCGGAGTTCGTAAAACACTGTACATCAATGCTTCGGTACAAAACATGATTTCCACAACGTAAAAAACATTAATATTACAAATGAAAAATTCTGTGATGTGAAGAGCATTAACGGATATAAGAGAACGTAATCATTGTGCGATGTAGCTGACGTGCGTCGCCATCTTGTTCTAAATAATGGAGTCGAAATAAGAGTTAAAATACGAAGTTCAATTTTAAAATGTTTTCATAATCCTTCTTCACCCTACGGCCCTGGGGTCTATTATTTATTTTAACGAAATTATGTTGATTCATTACTTGGTGTCACTTGAGCATTTCGCGTCACTGTCATTCAGAACATCTATCACAATAAGAGTTGATGCTAAAGCCTCAGATCCCAAGAGATATGAGCTCGACACAATGGGGTTCTTACACATTGCGCCTTTTTCAACGGGTAATGCAACCTGGTAATGTTCCAAAAGCCTAATAGCTTCGTAGAACTGAATAATGTCATAATACATCCGCAATGCAGACCAAGACTTCGAAATGAATAAAATATTTTTAACACGTGCCTCTTGGCGTTACACGTATTATGTACAGCTTATAAATATAGCAATATATCTTAATTCCGAGTATAATCCAAATACATCTTGCAAACACAAATAAACGCTCAAACTTTCCCATTCATAAATGTGAATCACACATTGCTGTTAAGATTTCATACCCACAATGTGCTTGTCTTTAAAAGTGTTCATTTGAAAAAAAAAATTATAAATTTTGCAGAAATAGATATATGTGTGCGACATATCTTTACATTGTTAAGTAATTGTACAGCACACAGACAGCATACAAATAAAAATATTACTTTCTAGCTTCACCTACTTGGCAATAGATGTGCAATTTTGATAAACCCTTTCTTAGTGTATAGTGTCTGGTGTAGGACCTCACAAAGAACACACCCACCTATTTCACGTCTCTAGACCAGCGTTTTAGGATATACGTTGGTATATAAGTCAGTCTGTCAGTGAGGACTTTGAATTTTATATCTATAGAAGATATCATAATATATTTTCCGTAAAAGATAGCCATAGCGTTTACAGTTTGTTGTATTTACACAGACAACAATAGCAGCGCATATAATGGGAAACTAAAGCAAAATTATCCTTTTGTATATGGAAAATCCTTTGAAAAGGCTGCTTTTTATTTCGATGTAGAACAGACGTTGCCCAGTGGCGAGCTATACGAGTAGCGATGTAAAAGGTAGCTACTATTGAGGAAAACACATTACTGTTTTCCTTTCACCATCAAAACGTGATTCAAAGCTACTTATTCTATTGTTTGATTGTCGATTCCTTATTCCCAACTGAGCCATTTATGAAAAAGGTAAAACATGTAATCTCTTTGTGCCATGGTATACATGTGATGTCATCTCTAAATAACGAGGTCAATTACTGCAACTGTGTGTTTCAAAATAAAAATTCAGCTCATATCTGTTGTTCAGAGCACCTTACAAATGTTAGTGGCTATGAAATACATTTCATTTTAATTGCAATAGAGAATCGTTATACGAATAAACTTATCACATTTTTTGTCTGTTCGCAGACTTTAGTATGAAAAGGTATAATGATAAAGTTTCCACGATGCTGCGTTGAGAATTAGAGATGCATGTATTAAAATTTGCATAAAAAGGAGCAACTCGCTTCATAATTATCCCTTTGATCTTTAACACGTGAGTCACTCATTTGCCGCTGGAAAGTATGAAAGTGGTCGTATACAGTGTCGAGCGAAATACGTGACCCAGCCCTAAACCACAGAATAAATATAAGCAGTACGGAATTAGAAACAAATCCTTCAAAAAGAGGACGTCACGCGGTTTGACCCGCGTAGTTCATGTTCCTGTGGGAGTACGGAGATAAAATATAGCCAATATTAATCAGTGATAATGTAGTACTCAAATGGTGAAAGAATTTTTTAAATCGGTCCCTTGATTTTTGAGCCAATTCGTTACAAACATACATACAAATCGTTCCTCTTACAATATTAGTACCTATAGAATCGGACGGATATAATAAGAAAATCGTATGTCAGTAAAGAGTGTCACGTGTCGTGGCCGATCGCGCATATATCATTTACGTATTATTTACATACATTTTTCTAAAATTCAAATCGACATTGCTTTGACAGAAAATACATAAAGGAGTAAATTCTTAAAACCTTAAGAGTGACGCCAACCTATGTTTATATCCGCCATATTTTAATGCTTGTATTAAATAATTAAATTAAATATTAACTTACAATTTTTTTTCAAGCTTTGATTTCAATACAACTGGAATACCTTTCTAAGTAAATTGAAAATAAAATTATCTGAAAATATATTGGAAGGTACTTTACGTTTGTCAAAGCTGTTATTTACATTGCCGAGCAAAAAATCCTGTAATTTAGCTTGAAAACATGAGAAAACGTGCATATGTTTGATACGACGATAAAGGGTTGTATGACTGAGAAACTAGCCATCTGTTACGATGGCACCTGAATTGTATCTTCATGTAAATGAAGCCACTATCAAATAAGTGCTTAGTATATTTTCTAATACTCCCAAAGGATTTGTAAATAGTTCAAATAACGTTGCGGTTTACTTTCCATTATATTGCCTTAAACTGAGGAAAATATTAGTATCTCTATATTTAAAAGGGGACAGTTTATTCGATTTTTTTATTAAGAAAAATCTACAGTGAATAAACTAGTAAGTTTTAAGTGTCCAGCAATGTAATCATACCAAGTATTAGAATCTTAAAGTACCTATTCATAACGCTAAGGATGCCGAGGACTAGACTACACTTAGGGATGTGACCAAACAAGAAACACGCTTTAATAAATAACGGTTTCGTGAATATGCAGAAGCACGGCGTGTTTGATCGAATACGATATTCCTCACTTTTTTAACTGTTTGTATTGTACCTAATTAGCAATCAGAAGTTATTGCATTGCAAAAGACAAAAAAATGTGTTTGTATGTTATATTTGTATGCAAGCAGAAATCACTACTGCACATTGTTTGTATTACCGAAATATGTATGCTCTATAGCTCAACCATATTGTTGTTCAACTTAGTTGATCAGAAGGACAACATGTTTAATTAGTGTAGATTGCATTATTTTATTAAAACTATTTCAATAACTTAAGGCCTAGTTTTTGTACTTAATAAATTATAGTCAAACTCGAACACATTAACAAAAAGTTATCTACGTACTGTTATAACGTTACAACGTAAATGCTATCTGCTATATTTTGCATGTTTCTGTAAGGAGTGACAGTGTAAGGCTCGTCACTAGAGGTCGAAGGGTCAGCGAGGGTGAGGGGAAAGGGGTAAGGAGTCACCATGACAACGCGCCCCACAACACGCCGTGGCGGCGCCGACCGGCACACAGACGTACCTGTATCTTTTATGTATTTGTTTGTTAGTCGGATTGCAACGTAATAACACATGCGCATGGAAAATAGAACACGTTTTAATATTTAAAAAGCAGGCTACATGGTGTATTGACAATGTAACATTATAATTTAGGCCGAGCGAGTCAACAGCGACTACTATTCGCTTTACGTATTAGCTTTTCAGAAGGTCAACAGGGGGACAATACACGCTATCGTTGTTGATACAACATTACTTACCATAGTTAAAGAACATGCTGAATTTGAAGTAAACGTGCTATTATTTATTCATTATAGTTTAGAGCATGTCTACTAAAGTCACCAACTAAGGTACTTATACTTTATGATAAGGTACCTAAAAAATAATTACCGGGGAGTTTGTTTCGCCGTTTCTTCTCCTGAGAGGCGGTAGTAAATTAACCTAAGTTAGCGTAAGAAAAATGACGTTCAATAAGTGTTCCAAGTGTCTATTATGTTGAATAAAACTTTTTGATTTTGATTTTATGTGTACGATCCAATATTTTTATTTTTCGTTGAAAAATATGATTTAACCTAATGTTTCTACAGGTAAATTTTACAATATTCCCAAGCAGGAATATAATACGAAGTACTTCATAATTTGCCTACAAATGTAAGCCACTGAATTCCGAATCCCAACTAGATATCCATGAATAATATTCTATTGGCAATAAATTGTGTTTTTATTGTAGATTGTTATCAATAGTGGGGGAGGTAGGGGCACGAAACCAAGTTCGGCGCGTGTTGTAATGTCTCTAAGCTTAACCTAAGTAATAAAATACTTTACAAGCTTCGTCTTATGTATGATGACTGATATTTATATACAAATACCTTTTTCTTTATTACTTAGAACTAGCTGTACCCCGCGGTTTCACCTGCGTAAACTTAATTTAATGGGTTGCGTTATTTCGCAAAACCCTATTTTTATTTCCATTAAAAAGCTATCTGCCAGTGAAAGTTCCGTTCATACATAACTAGATTTCAGAGATTATTCGAAACAAACAGACAGACATCTTTTTTTGAAATAGTTTTTTTTCTCTGTATCGCATATACTTTAATATTACCTATGCATTTAGTAAAGCTGTTAAGTAATTTGGAATTACTAACAGACACTTCAATTTGTTATCTGCATACGTATGTATAAATGGTCCGTAGGTCCGGGTAATCGTGAATGATAAGAGTATTTTATTTTGGTAATGTAAATGAAAACTTGTAGACCTCGCCTCGTAGACTCCGCGTCGCCGCTACGAAGCTCTACGAACTAACTGAGCTACGCCGAATTTTACTTACGAACTAACTGTGCCCGTGGTTTCACCCGCGTTGAGTTAATTTCATAGGTGTCCCACGGAAATCTTATGCTTTTTTTAAAATAAAAGTAGCCTTGTTACTTAAGCTATGTGCCAGTGAAAGTCCTGTTTGAATCAGTCCTGAAACAAACAGACTGACGGACAGACAGACATACAGACCGAGAAAAAAATTCATAATTGATTTTTATATGTCAGTACCGTGTATACTTTCATATCCATTTTAGGAAAAGCTGTTATTTTGGAATTACAAACAGACACTCCAGTTTTATTTATCTGTATAGATTTGTATATCAAACAAAATAACCCATGCTCAAAATATTGAGTGCGCACAGTTTAATAGATGTATACATATATTAAGATATTGCATTTCATAGTCTATACACACATAAGCTTATGATATTATTGTTATTAATGTGTGTGTGTAATTGTGTTAATCTGGTTACTGTCTGAGATTAATTTATAATAGTCTCCCTTAGATAAATAACTTTAATGAAAAATAATACTGTCTCTTGCGGGAAGTCGTAAATATAATTATTTTATTTCCAGGTCCCCGAAGTGATAAACAGTCTAGAATATATAGATATTGAGTGAATTCGACATTTATTAGTACTCGTAGTTAATGTCTTGAGATCTAATCTCCGGTCGGTATAATCAATTAACGATGGACAATAGCCTTCATAATTATTTGATTTCACTAATGAGGTGAGAAAGCTGAATTGGCTGTAGACTTGACATAGCGGCAAATCTGTCACGATTGAGTTCTAATCAAAATTGCATTGACACATTGTCCTCCTTTAATAATATAATAACGATCAAAAGACAGTAGAAGTCTTTATGAGCGGCAAAGCTTATATATATCTATATCTATACATCTATACAGATAAATACAATTGGAATGTCTGTTTGTAATTCCAAAATTACAGCTTTTCACTAAATGCATATGAAAGTATACACGCTACTGACACTGAAAAACCAAGTTTTAAAATTGTTCTCTGTCTGTCTGTGTGTCCGTCTGTCTGTCTGTCTGTCTGTTTGTTCCGGGTAATCTCTGAAACGGCTGGACCGATTTTAACGGGACTTTCACTGGCAAGTAGCTGATATTTCAAGGAGTAACTTAGGCTACTTTTATTTATTAAAAATATTAGGGTTCCGCGACATGAAGCATGAAACGAAATCTACGGGCACAGCTAGTAGATAAATAAAATTGAAGTGTCCGTTTGTAATTCCAAAATAACAGATTTTCACTAAACACATATGAAAGTATATACGGTACCTACTCGCATAAAAAAACGAATTTTACGAAGGCTACTTTTTTTTTAAATCAGGGTACCGCGGTCCACCCATGCAATTATGTCTATACGGGTGAAACCGCGGGGCACAGCTAGTTTATTTATAAAAATAATATGCCATTCATGTATGAAGTGTTAGGTCTGACAACCGTATTACAAAAAAAATATTTGTATCATAATTCATTCCGATTCATTAGCAAAAAAAACTAAAGACTTATCTCGTGATTCTCCTTAACTTACAAAAGCTATTAAAATAATAAATGTGGGGTAATGATACCAATTCATTATGATATTTAAAAAGCCGAAGACGACGATTCCTAATTAGGTACTTAATTGGGTTAGAAATAAAATCCATTTTATTTTGGTAAACTCGCGTAATAAAATCCTGGCAAGCCTAGTAACATAGGCACGTACAATATGTTCATAGCGCTCATATTCAAAGAAATTACAGAGAGGTAATGTTAGTAATTGGTGGCATAAAAGGCAGTAACCCAGGGCGGCCATTATTATAACAAATTCTATGCGAGGACTGAGTAGCAAAGTGGTTGGAACACGCACCGGCCAGCTAAGACTGAACTCTTAATGTGCGTGCGTGTTTATTTGTTAATAATAAATAAGATCACGTTTGTTAGTTACGTATGTACGTAGTTATAACGGTGTTATTATGGCGCTATAAAATTTGCCACGTGTTCTTTGTCAGCGAGTATACATATAACAAGGCATAATTTATACTGTTAACGTTGATAAATATGAAACAAATTATTAACTACCATATTTTCTATTCAAAATATAAATCACTAAGCCGTAATATCGCCGCGTAATAATTTTCCTCGATACTTTTAAAATTCTAAGTCCCGACTACTTATGTTCAACGCACAGCCTAATCCACTGGTCCTAGAGCCATTAATGTGAAGAACTTGTCTGTGTGAGGTGTAGATTACCATTAAAAAGAATTCCCAAAATTCTAACGCAAAGATGGTGAAAAGGTGTATTAAAGTTAGTATGAGAACACTTTCTGCCACGCAGGTGAAGCTGTGGCTGAAGCTTACACGAGATTTCAGCAAAATCGGTTATTGACAATCGTAATAAAAATTCTAATTGACTTTAGAATAGGCACAGTAACATTATCTTCGCTTGTAGAAACGATACAAAATGTATGGGAATGAGATATGTCACTGATTTATGTAATTTCCATACATTTTGTATCGCTGCTATTAGTGCAAGCGCGAGAGAGAGAATGTTACTTTGTGTACAGGCCCTGTCAACATGCCTACAGCCTGAAGCGGATACTGTAATCCTATGAACGCTTGCAATTCCAAAATTGTCACTGACGTGTTGCGTACCCAATAATAAATTTAATCAAAATGATATTGATAACAATTTATAAAATAAAATAAAGTAGAATTAATAAAAAAAGAATCCCTAGCAGCTGTGAAATCTGTGTACTTTCGTAGCCAACCAGTCAGGTCTACGTGTCGGACACACAATCGAAGGCTTCATCCCTTGCTAAGCAAAACTAAGAACAAAATATCTAACGTTAACACGGATTACATCACGCTAGAAGCTACAATGTCATCACGAAGGATTAACGTGTAAATTAGGAAGAAAATCACAGGGATAAAGTCGCGGCAACGAACCGTGCGAGAGCTATCGATCGACGCGATGAGCACGACACTGTAATCCTTGCAATTAATGTTTGCAAGATAACAAACAACCAAAAGTTATCCAGCTCTTTTGATGGGTGTTTGTATTTAATTCCTAGAGTCGTTGGAGATACAAGGAACTGCGTCACAAGCTAAAAACATATAGAAGCACTCTTACTTCTGAGCTTTAACGTTTCATGTTGGTACCATAAAATTAAACGTCAGAGCTAAGAAGTTTTTAATACGCGCTGCTTAAACGATCAGGGGGCCGACTAGGCACCCTGGTTAGAGTAAACGAATAATTTATACAATTGACTGTGTGTATTTTGTGCTTTTTAGTTTGAATGTTCTATATATAAATTGAATAACGTTATTATTTTTAATTTTAAAAGTAATTAAAGTTTATCTTTCAAACAATTTTCTCAAACACGACGACTGTATACATAGTGTTGTATATTATCCGTATCTACATATGCCCAATTTTTAATTCCCGTTTATATAGTACATGTCAAGTGCTAACGTACGACAGTTGGCATAAAGCTGCGTGCTACACGCAAAATCTTATAATCTGTCATATCGCCGCGCACGCAACAAAAGTAATAACTGATTTTATTTATGAAAACTCCACATTTGCTTACAGTGCCATAATAAACCGGGACTTATAACCATACCAGCGTGTCACGTATACGATTACAAGTTTTTATTATAATCGTGCGATCCCACGCGCAATGTATAGTTACGTAACGCTGTTCCCTGGAAAAATCATTATTATTTTTATATAAAAAAGTGCTAAAAATAATAGTGGGAACAGAGTACCAAAACTTAAGCGACTCAAAGCCTTTACGACCCGTATTTGCGATTCAAAAAGAGTACCAAAAGTTTATAGTTAAACGGTGACTCCTTTTTCCATCATAATCAACTCTATCAACCTGATCGGCTATTCATACGTATAAAGCGTAGTGAAATCGCAAATAGATTTAACATATGGCCTCAATTCAATAATGGCATCAATGAGGAGCTGCGCAGTGTCACCGGAAATTGGCCCACGGTTACAAAACAAAGAGACACAGAAGGTCGACTCGTATACGTTAGTGGCAACAGATATGCATAGTCAACCTGACAGCCTGTCTGTGTGTCCTGTGTGTCTTAACGGATTTAATAGATACTTTATTGCCCTTCAGAGTGCCTAAGTGCAAGTTTTCTTAAAATCGCCGTCACAAGTCATCGCGTCGACGTAAACGCAGATTTGTATGGGCTCACAATAGTACCATTTTTAGACCGACAGATGTGGTGTTCCGATCCTGTATAAATCTGAGTTTACTTTTACGGCCCTCAGAGGGCCTAGTGCGAGTTTTTCACTGGCACTAGGTAGTTGGTTGCCATGTATTCACTTGCACACATTACAGCAGTAATAAAGATGCTTTTGTTTCGTATTATCGAGTGTCTACCACCATAAGATATGAGAATAGATGCGGGCTTATGTGTACGTGTAGTAAAATAATGTCTCAATAGTTGAAGCCGCTCTTCCGTATTCCTTTATATTGTGCCACGGGTCGGCGCGCGCTTGCGCAGGAAATGAAATCGCGTCCGACGCGCCTATAGGCCTATTGTATCAAATGAAATAGCCGGGACTGTTTGTACACAATCAAAAATCGTTCCATTTTTATTGGTCAACCTTTTCTGACGAATCGTTAGCAATTTTCTAAATTTATTTATGTATAACCATCCGAATTATAAGCTTAAGAAATACAAATTTAAGTAAGCTCCAAGTATCCATATTTTCTATCATTATTAATCGTCTTAATATGTATGTCCTGAAAGATATATCTATCGTTTCTTGAATACATTGAATTACAACGTGCTTAGTATACAAAAAGCTTTAAAACATTGTTTGTTTAAACAGCATTTATAGTGCAGTAAATAAACAATTCAACACGATATTTATCCAGGGCGGTCTCCCGTTATTTCTAAGCAATCGTTGAATAAAAACTGTAGTATTAAGCAATGCTTGCAATTATAAACTGATCGAGCGGCGAAGTGGTCACGGCGGGTGCGCGCGCGCCGGATTCGAAATCACAAAACAATTAGGATAGCCTTTGATCCGTTACCAGTCCATTTTAAAACCTCCGCTATTTGCTAATACCTATTTTAATTGCGTTTTAATAGGGATCGCAATATGTAAAAATACAATTTTATTCTGTTACTTTAGTACGCGACACTTAAGTTCGGGTTAGGTATACTAGGACCGTTTTTTTAATCATCAGCATGTTTTGTAATTATATACGAAATTAGATACGAAAGGTATAAATATGACAGATTTAATCAACTGCAGTTATTTTTCCACTAAACCTACATTTTATTAACCACCGAATAGCGCGTTTGATTTCGAGCTAATTAGGTTACCTGCGTTCTCAAGGGGTACCGAACTCGCTTTTCTTCGAAGGCCTAAATATAGGGAAGCACGAACGTCAATATTCATAATTGCCTAACCGTATACCAACTAAAATGTGGAAAAATAGTAGCTACGCCAAGGTAGCCATGTACATGCAAGGGGAAAAGCGTTTGTGAACACGCAAGCCTCGCCTCGCCCTGCGTCGCCTCATTCCAGTCGACATTTTATAAGCAAATAGTTTATGCTTTGCATCGACACAAAGTTTCTATTTACCAAGAAAAGGCGCTTAAGACGCACAAACAGCTAAGGCATTTCCGTGGAAATAGCTTTCGAATATATTTCTTGCACTGAAAAAACCTGCATGTGTTGCTGATTGCGATAACCTGAGCTATTCGTGTTGTACACCAATTCTGTAATGTTTTATGGTACCATTATGTTTATGATTAAAATGAAGACATTAATAATATTTTATCACCAAATCATTGAAACTTATTTACACAATCTGACGATAATATCCTAAGAATGCCATTTCCATTCCTCTTTTCAATCGGATTCTACGTCTAATGAAAAACCTGATAATAAACAAAATTTTCAAAATTTGCATATCAATGATATAATTATTGTATTTTTATGATATATATACATACATTTATGCTCACCCCTGTATCCCATGGCAGAGACTACTGTGCGCAATATACTACGAACCTTGCATACTTCCTTCACTTCGTCTTTTTTGGTTTGATGCGTGAATTGCGTTTGACATGGACAAAAGTAATATCTCTTGCGTATTACTTTAAAAGCTTAACAATTTTCTGATAATTTTTGGGAAATTTTGAGGTAGAGCAAAGTTGTAATCCCACAGTGATTCAACTGGAAAAAGTTCAAGAGTAAAGAGTAGTTTTAGCAGTCAAAAAATATAAACCAATATTCTAATTTACACCTACCACAATAGGTCTACACCCTATGTAGAAAAAATAAATTCCTTGATGGTAATGCTAACTTCCGAAAAACGTAATTTGAACGCGCTCAGTTTTCATAGCGCACCTTTATTTGGCTTCACGTCAGTTCCCCTTAGTTTTGTGGGTGGTTATTGATAAACAAACACGCGGTAACATTGTGGCAAACACGCAAACAAAATAATGCTTTTATCATTTATGATTGAAAGAGTTTTGGAGGCCATGTAGATTAACTTCTTTGATCAGGGGTCCAACTATGAACTAAGAAATTAAATACTTCTTAGGTTTGACGTTTCATTTAATGGACCGATACTAAAAACGATCACAGATGAGTAAAAATAGCAATTTCAAACCTCAATCAATTTTTATCAAAAGTTATGTTAAGAGTGATGGGACGCTATAAAAACAGTTGGGAAGGGAAGTCTTGTGCTTGAGGGAATGTTAAAGAGAGATAGACTGATCATCCATCATGAGGTTGTAAGTAATTATTTTCTGTGAAAAGATAGTGTTTGTGCTCTGCATACGCTTTCGGTAGCTCTGGTACGAACATTTCTCACGTCACTGTATATATGCTGAAGGCCTAGTGCGAGTTTTTCACTGCCGCCGTCACAAGTCACCGCGTCGACGTAAGCGTAGATTTGTATAGGATCGGAACAGCGCCTCTGTCGGCCTAAAGATGACTATATTGTGAGCCCATACAAATCTGCGTTTGACGGCGATTTTAAAAACTCGCACTAGGCACTTAGATATCAACTATAGTATTTACTTAATAAACATATTGTAGGTCCACTTACCAAATTATTTTCGTTTGTCCACGAGAAAGTTTGTAGATAGGGATATGTAGATACACTTTATACAAATATTGCTTTATGTTTATACCTCTTATTTAATATTTAAAATTGCCAAAATAGTTTATACGTTGCTAAAATGCTATATCGATAAATTTTAGGTTAGTAAATATATAAGGGATATTTTTAAAGTTTATACAGGCACAATAATGATATGTATTTTCGTTTGATTTGTTTTATAAGCTAAGTCATTGATATGTTATCACTAACACCGGCGAGTTTCTCTAAAAGGTAATTATTTGTATGTTCTGTGATCATTCATTCATGTGGCACACCAGTTTCATCACACCGGACTTATCAAGAGTCACATCAAGAGCGCAAATTGTTCACAGATCGTCTGTAAAATACTTCGCCAACCATGCTGAATCACTGTCTATTTCCTATTTTATCACTTTCACAGTTATTTGACCAAGATATGGCGTTTTGCTCTGTTTGATTACATTAGAAACCGCCAACAAAACACTGAAACGGATGAGTGGTTTGGAATGAAAGAATAAGTCGTCTGGACACAATGAATAACTAAATAGTCACAGCATTGGTCACTGTTTTTGCTTTAGGCCTTCGTTTAGGTAATATTTTGTTGGGTTTTAGATGTATTGCAGTGGTTCACAGTTATACTCCGAGCGTGCCTGAGAATGTCACAGATGTCAAACTATGCACATGCGCACTGGAGGAGGGTTAGGTAACGTCGATAAAACAGTGAACCCACTGGACGTAGACAGGAACAAGTTAAGCTACCAAACCGTTATTTATGGTCATTGATATAAAATATTATAACACAACACTCAATAATATCCTTGGGCAAAAGGGTACCTTGTACTTAAAAAGGTACATAGTCAGACCAGATTTATGTATAAGTTGTACGTTTAGGTATTTGCGATCTTTGCATTTTGTAGATTTGCTATACAGTTTTTGGTAAATTTTAATCAGGTATTGAAGCAAAGAGATTATTGTTTATTTCTATCCGCTTCTAAGCCGTCGTAAGATTTCTAAGCCCACATAAAATATGTTTACGATCGTGTTCCCTTGGGGTAACCTAACCAGCTCATTTATTTATATTTGGGACACCAAAAGTCACGGCGGCACGCTACGAGTGCTACGAAACCTACTACATAAGTACACATACCTACACTTTTTTTTGTTTTCCTTCTATATACGTCATAATAATTAGAAATATGCACTTGCTTACCAACAAAAATATTAATTTAATACAAAATAGAAGCATTGCCGTTAGAACGGTTGAACCAATAGCCCCTACCATTGATTTGATAGTACAAACTGAGAGGAGGAGACAATGAGAGGCTAGCTTATATTACTGACAATGTTTAGCTTGATGTGTACTTAACAGACATGCTGTAGTTATAGTCGTGCATACTAATTTGTCCCGTCGCTTTCGTGAATCGATTCAATTCTCTTTGGTTAAGTTAGGCGTCAAGGCACACTGTGAATTCCTTTTTTTACTTTACTTTAGTACACCTCTGCCTGCCTACCCCATAAGGATTACAGGTATGCATGTGTGTAATAACTTAACTGTGATTAATAAATTAATAAGTAGGTTAATATAGCTAAATATCGAGTAAGTAAATATATTACAATTTAAATTGTTTTCTGCTAAGTTATGTTGATATAAATCATGAGCTATTTTACCTAGCTGGTACAATTAGTCAGATGGTATTTCTGAATGCGAAGCGTGACATTTTACCCAAAGCAGGTAAGTAGGTACTGTATAACTTTTTATACTATTTCTTTGTTTAAATAAATGTTAGTACTCCGAAGTCAATGCCCTCAGATCGAGTGGTTTATTTAATAAAACGAATCTAAGTTTTACCTCCATTCCAAGTAATTATTTTTTAATTGTACCTAAACCCTTTGATCATCCTATGTATCTTTACCTAATAACTAACAAGGTGCGTCGAATGGGTTACATATGAAGTAGCTACTAGTATAATTTTGACATCAGTATTTTATAACAATACGACATAATCTAATTATTTATTGCTCCACGCATGGTCTCAGTGCTTTGTACAATGGATGCAATAAACGTCTCCAAATTAATGGTTTATTGTTCTTTGTGAGTGGCCAATGGGTCGGAACTCACTGTGCTTTGTTACTACCGTGATACCGTTACGATAATGATCTACGTTACTTTATCGAGACTGTAATACGTATTTAATATTAATGATCCATCATGATCTGTTTTGAAACGGTACGCGCTTCCCGTTAACACTTTGCTAACTAACCCTATTTCCTACTAGTATAAACAGCGAAGTTACATGAAGTACTTACCACATGCAGTGACAAAATCTACTTATGCTTAAATCTAGCTTTACGTCTTGAATATCTATACAGATAAATAAAATTGAAGTGTCTGTTTGTAATTCCAAAATAACAGCTTTTCACTAAATGCATATGAAAGTATACACGATACTGACACAAAAAAACCAAGTTTAAAAATTTTTCTCTGTCTGTCTGTCTGTCTGTCTGTTTGTTCCGGGTAATCTCTGAAACGGCTGGACGGATTTTAACGGGACTTTCACTGGTAGGTTGCTTAGCTGATGATTCAAGGAGTAACTTAGGCTACTTTTATTTATTAAAAATATTAGGGTTCCGCGACAATAAGGAAGAAACTAAATCTACGCGGGTGAAATCGCGGGGCACAGCTAGTTATAAATAAAACTTGATTTAAATTAATGAAAAGGTTAAATCGGCAGGTTGCTTGGTTAAGGCTGTTAGATAAATATCGATTTAGTAAGTATTGGTTGCCATGGCTAAGTCAAAAATGTTTTCTGATTTTTACGGTTGATACAGCCCAATTACAGACGGGCAGCGGAGTCTTAGTAATAAGGTCCCTTTTTCCCTTTGAGTACGGAATACCTAAACGTAAGTGTAACATTTTTCTGCAAGTGGGCCATAATACGAACACACTTGTTAATTATTTTGATACACAGACAAATATCCAAGTCTGCTGCATTTTGCTTGTAACGGTTTTGCCCAGAACGCCACATTTTATATTGAAAATGTGTTGATCGTATTTATATTCTTGCTTTACTTAAGTACTTATACTATTTATATTAGCTTACAAAACAACGCAACAGAGCATTCCCGATATACAAACACAAGCATCACATAAAGGAGTCATAGAAAAAATAAATTGGTGGCTTGTGAGTGAACCAAAGTTTAGATGATCACAAAATAAAAATTTACTGTTCGCAGATATTGCGTAAGTGGGCTACAAGAAATAAAATTTAACGTCAACGCAACCAAGTACCCTCATCGGAACATGTTATTTCATATGAAAAACACGCCTCTAATGTTTAATACGCATAACGCAGATACGACGCAGAGGCCCTGAACAATTTACATTTTATATAAATATTGAAAAATAGCTACGCTGTAATGTTCAAGATAAAATGGATTCAGTCGGCCTCCGTCCATTTGGCAGGAAACTCGGTGTGTTCCCACTTCGCGAATATGGGGTTTGAGATAATGTTACAAGGATTTTACTTAACATAATTTAATAAAGAAAATCTCTAACTGGAAAAAATATTTTACTATATTTATGTTGTTCGTAGAGCTTTTACAGGGAAAATCGAGTTGCTGGACTAAACATCATTTAGACAGACCTCTACAGAATATACCGTAAGGATTTAAAAAAGGACATTAGTACAAATCGTGTCGAATCTTGTTTATGTACAAGATTAAATCTGTGAACAGCCAGGAAAATCTCGAACCCTTATGTAGGCTTTCAAATTGGAGCAAAATGAGAACTCATGAAAGAGAGCAACACCGTACCTGGGAGTGTGCGCGGTTTAGCTTAACATTATTATTGCAGGATGCCGGCAGGATGTGAGCTCGCCGGATCACAGCTGTGTTGTACCTACGTTAAATTGCCTTTTTATGTTCATCATTTGCTAAAGCATCATGTAATTATACTCTTTATTTAGCAACCATCGTTTGGGTAAAACGTCTTACTTAATGTATGCGTACGGACGTAAAATATATAAGTGCCTACTTTACCTATTACAATAACAGTCTACTTAAAAGTAAAGAAATATATACCTTGATCATGTTATTACCTAGTATTTTTTTAATATCCATTTTACGTCGATATCACGTTACTCACAAAACACGTTATTAACTCCAAACATAGTTTTATGGAATTATTTATAGACCTAACTATTGTCTGTCTTTTCTCTCATTATTCGTATGGGAATAATAGGAGAAAAGACAATGCAAAAAATACCTAACATTATGTTCTACGTAACTGCTGACTTATATGCGAAAATTAGGTTTAGTAACTTAAAAAGCTAATTTCTTAAGAACCTACGTGACAACGGAATAAGAACTCCTTAGCTTTGACATTTAATTTTACGGTAACACAACGAAACGTCAAAGCTCAGAGATTCTTTATTCGCTCTGCTTAAACCGATGATTATATATAGGTCCATTTTTACATTTTTCTGGTCACCCGGATGCGCTGCGTAGTTCTTCGACATAACACTGTGCCTGCTTATAACAAAAAGATGGAACTGACATCTCATGTTTGCAATAATGCCTACAACTGGTGTGATAATCATTATTCTTTATTGTGTAGCCTTGTGCTAGTAAGGCCGTTAAGAGAAACAATTAGAAATCCGACAAAGTTAGCGTGCTACTAAAATCAATTAGACCTAGGATCTAGGCTAGGTTGAAACCAATAATTAGCGCTGTTATCGGTTCTATGCGATGAGTAGAACTTGGACTATTTACTACACTTTCAATATTTTATTCAAATCATATTACTACAAGAGCATTTCTTGCTCAGAGAATAGCATAAGTTGGTATTTTTATTCATCAGCGTGGTAGCAGGTGTAACATTTTGTCGTATAACTACTACTTAACTGGTGCAGCCTTAGGCATCATATTTTAAATTAATATAAGTAATAGTAGGTACGTACATGTTATTGTAATCATAATTATTTGTATTACAAGGGGCCCAGTCAGCAAACTACATTAGGTACTAAGTATACCGAGGTCAACACGAGATTAATACTTATGAATTGCAAGCAGGTGTATGATGGTAGCTAGTACTGATGCCTAATCGATATAACTATAAATTAGTTGCACAAACATGCGGGCTCATTGCTTATGCGCATTGGTAATCAACAACCTCGAGCTGGGAACAAAGGATTATCAACCGGAAACGATACTTAAACGTCTAACAAAAAATGGTGTGAGTGAAACACACGCCTAGGTAAGATAAGAAGGTAACTATTACTCAAAACAATAGTTAGTGACATACGGTGTAGACGTATTGACTTCTTTCGCTATTTGCTATTAGTACGCCGTCTATAAAATTAAGAAACTACTTTTTTATCTGCACTCTATTAGCAGCGTAATGTAGTTTATGTATGGTTTGATATCGCCACAGGATATTGCTTACCTAGTGGTTCGACGTACTGGTAGCACAAGGTTCCTTTTATATACTCATCTCAGTAGAGCTCTAGGTATTTTATCTAAGTTAGAACCTAAATAAACCAATCTCGAGTTCGGAATGTCAAATTATTCTCATAGTATTATCATGCGAATAAGTTGGGTCTCTATTCAATTCTGTAAAGTTCGTATTAGTTTTGTTAATCAAATTCATACAATACATGTGCTATGCTATGTTTGAAAATGTATGTAGGTAGTTGTATATTTTTACCGTATCATGCTCTAATATTCCCGGTGTTTAGCTGGTATACAACAATGGCCAGAGTCACGCCCGTCGATTTCTCCACTATGAACAATGTTTATGTAGAAAAAACGTTCGCGCTTCACTGGTCAAGCGTGACGGACATGGCGTGTGCTCCGTGCTTTATGCGGCCATCTTGGATGTGCGGATTGAGTTGCGCGCGCGCATTGAACGAGTTTCATTGACTTCTACATTTGAATATAATGAGGGACTCCTGCGGTTTGGAATTGCTCTTACGGATGAATGCACAGGCTTTATTAGCTTTTTCGAAGTAGATTCGTTTGCTACAGATAGGTAGGTTGCCTACCTACCAAAATCGTTTAAAAGTTTAAAAATTGTAGGTACTTAGGTATCATAAGCATTGATAGACCAATTACAGCAGTAGGTACCTACCTATTTCAAGTAATCCTATGTTAACCTGTGTCCATATAAACTAAGGCTTTGGCCATATGAGTCACCGTACCATACTAGGTAATTTGTAATAAATAATTGAAACAATAATGACCACTATATTGATCGGGACACGTGTTTCAATTCTCAGGAAGGATAACCTACTTTCCTTCCTTCGTAGAACTTACTTAGGTTCCCACGTAAATAATTCCGAAATGACCTAGGTCGTTTTAGAATTATTTAAAAGGTAGGTTGTATATAACCATCTTGAAAACGGGCAGTAGGTAGGTAGGGGCCAATATCAATTGTGAAGGAGGTCTCAGCAACAGGATACTTACCAATATTCTACTAATGAAACATACTTACAGAACATTAGCATTAAGTAGAGAAAAAATATAAAATGCTCACGTCATCCCATAATGGTCATCACGAAGGGTTAAGCTGAGAAGTTATAACATTTACTTTTCACCAACAAAGATGATTAAGTGCCATCGCATTCTCAGACATAAATAATACTTACAGGTTTCCTCACGATATTATCCTTCATCGTACCTCAAACTAAAGATGTGAAAATCATTGCACATAAAATGGGTAAGTACTTACTTGAATTTGAGTCAGAATTTTCGTAGCTTGCGTATCAGGCGACTACTTAAACCACTTGGCCACTACGACTCTAAACTAGATGTAGGTGGAGCGAATAATTATACTTAAGTATTGACATTTATAAAAGGCTGTCCCACCCACCTAGCGTAGGTACCTAAGTACAGTACCTAGTTAGGTGTATGACGTACGTAACTAACAGCTAACGTAACAATGGCTCCAGTTTGATAAGAGCCCTAACAGCACTTTTCACTTGAATTGTTTTTTTGTTGTTGTATTTCAAACACGCTACAGTATTTACTGACACGAACTCTGTAACTATTTTAAAAATTAATTAAAAATTCAACTCTCGAGGCAGGTATGAAGCCTACCAACATCAAATGTAAACCTCACAAATAAAACTTTGATTTTTTTACCGCGAATCACCCATTGATTGGTTCGGCTGTTGTGAGATTGTTTTAATGACTGGAATTTAGTCCTATCTTGTTTTGAACGATGCCCATCGAAGTATCAAATTATGGAACAACAATCCCATGGGATCTTGATACAAACATGCCACATATCCATTTCTGCAAGTCTGGTATAGCCCGAGACGATGTTTGATCACCATCTGTCAAAACATTAGTAAGGTGGACCGACGACATCGTGAGAGTCGCGGGCAACCGATGGATGCTAATAGCGCATTGTCGTTCGACGTGGCGGTCCAAGGGGGAGGCCTATGTTCAGCAGTGGACGTCTTCCGGCTGATGATGATGATGATGATGATGATGTTATCCTTTACCGGAAAGTTCGTGACGTTAATTGGTTTCAGAAAAACCTGAAGCAGCCTATACGGATAAATAAAATTGAAGTGTCTGTTTGTAATTCCAAAATAACAGCTTTTCACTATATGCATATGAAAGTATACACGCTACTGACACTAAAAAACCAAGTTTTTATTTTTTTCTCTGTCTGTCTGTTTGTTTCGGGTAATCTCTGAAACGGCTGGACCGATTTTAACGGGACTACAGGCTACTTATATTTATTAAAAATATTAGGGTTCCACGACAATAAGGATGAACTTAAATCTACGCGGGTGAAACCGCAGGGCACAGCTATAAATAAATACTGCACTATTTTTAAATGAGAACGTTAACGTTTGAGTATGAGTGTTGTCACTAATAATTTGCTGTAAAAGTAGATTTGTCGTTTTGTTAAATATCGGCAAGCAAAACACTTAAATGATAATTATGTACGCGATCGACCGCGACGTACCACCCCTTAAAGACAGCACTGCCCGGGATGCTTAGAATCTCGTAGAAGCGTGCACCTGTGTAAGTGTGCGGTTTCGAACGTATTGTTCTGAGATTGATACAGCCGCACACACGCAATAAAATAATATTGTCAATAAAGTGCATATTGATAGAAATGTTTTGTGTCTACAGCCCACATTTATTTCAGTTCAGCGGTATTTCTCAGTAATATTGTGAATAATGACCTTTTTTATTGACCATAATATTGCGTGTGAGCTAGCCATACCAAAGCTGTTAATGGTGTGATATAAAAAGTACATGACATACATATTTTGAAGATTACAACCACATATCGAACTTCTTGGAATAAACGCTATGCTCACGCCGGTATCCCATGTGGGTAAGTAGAGAACACCACCAAATAAAAAGTATGACACAAATATATATGATATGATGGAGGAATACAAAAATACAGACACACTTATAAAACAGATAAAATGTATTAAATCAGATGGTTGTATGAGCCGATAGTTATGGATACAAGTTATGTATAATGTGATTATTATGGATCGAACATCCTTGCGTCATTGTTAAAAAAACACTATACAGCACTAAATGTATTAAAAACACCGCAGAACGATAACAACAGAATAATGGATCTCGAATAAAGGCATTAATTTTTCAATAAAGCCAATGATTAAGAAAACATAAAATTTATGTTTATATTTGATACCTGTATAGGCGTAGCACTATGATAGCACAAGTACTCAACGCATGTTATAAAGTTTTATTTTAATGATAAAAATAGGTGCAGTTTTAGAAAAAAATGTGTTATAAATTTCATAGAACAATCTACACCACTATAGAATAAAACAACATACGCTTTCATCTGTCATGTAGTATATTGTCGCTAAACTCTCTAAATTGGTGACGGAACTCGCTTAGCTGATAAATGACTCAGGAAAGTTAATCAGGGTGCAAACATTTAATAATATTATACAGATTGATATTGTACTGAAATGAACGACTTGTATGCTCTACGTTATGATTCTAATTACACACTTCGGTCACCTAAAAATATATAGCGACAAAAAAATCACGATAAAACATAATCTAGCCTCGACTTTAATAAGGCGCGTAGGTACTATCCTTTTGGTATTCACTTGATTGATATTCTGGTAACATAATAAAGCGACATCGCATCCTTAAAAAAAAGGGCTTACACACACTTACTTATAAATGTAAATCTGTTCAATACCTGACCATGAACATCGAATATTTCAGCTAATAAACAAAACAAAAAATATCACGTGCACAATCTCCTTAAGATTATAATGTCTTTTATGATTGACTATTATTATGCAACTGCACAAAAAAAATTAATAACATTAAAAACAATAAAATTTACATTCTATCAAATTATTTAAGATGGTCTAACTAAGCTAAAACTATGTACCCATATTATTATTTTTTTCTTTCGAAATGAGTAAGTATTTAAAACTTACCCAGAGGCCTTACCTTGAGCTCTTATTGCAAAGCCCCTGTTCGTATATCATAGCAGAGGTGCACAGTTTTAGTTTAGTTTGCCTCTATTACAGTTGTTTTATCTGACGAAGGTGGTTTGTGTGTGTGCGCATTTATTGTGTATGTTAGTCCTAATAGCCCACCCGTAACTGTACTTCTATTGCGAGATTCTACAAATTTCCAAATTAATAGTCGCTATCATTCCCACACAGGTAAATTCCTCGACATTCATAAGTGCCTTACCAGGGCCTAAACTGAATAAATTATTTTCATTATCACATAATATTTGTATGGGAAATTGTAGTACTTCCAAGCGGTAACTTAAGCAACAGCATGATGCGGTGATGCTGTAGACTGAATTGATAAAAAGTGCAAATCTCGAACTTACTCACACAAAAGCAATGTGCACATACACACAACTGATACCAAACCGCCTCCGTGAGATAAACAACTGTACTATATCTCTACTTTTCCAGTTTACTTCACCATGTGATCCATGGAGGTTGGTTCATTTTGGTTATTGGCACATGTGTCATATTGATAGGAAGATTGACAATAGCGTAACCCTTCTTGAGTCGTCTTAACGTGCGGAGAATTGACGCTCCACTCCGACCGAGGAGGAATGCTGCTGGTATATTCACGTCTAACTCCATCCTTGAACAAATTATCACAAGAACAATGTAAAGTGACCAACTTTACATTTTATACTTAATACACTAAACAACGGAATGGATTTGATGCAAATTCTTGTTTCATAAGTATAATAAAGTAAAATATTATATGTCATACGGCAGCAAGGCAGCAAATAACAGAAAAAAACATCGATGTATATTTTCGCGATTTCGGGCCTCTTAATAATATATTGACATTGCTAGTTTCTTTTGTTCTCAAGCACCACTTCAATGTATGTTTATGTACCAAGATAATCGGCGAGAAACTGACTTTTTACTCAGCAAAAATACACTGATGAAATAATGAATACTGTAAATGAGAAGGATTCTCAGTAAAAGCATCATGCCAAACCCGGCAGTAACATTTATAATCCTGTACGCAAAAATACCATTTGAAAGATTGATTATGTCAAATACTGATATTTTGGAATTTGAACTTTTTTGATACTCACTTATCATCAACCATTTCTATGAGGTTGTATGAGGAATCGTCCCACCTGTCCACAGACTCTGTTATGATCACAGCTCTTGCTCCAGCCTGTTGGGCTTTGGCACTCTTATACACAAATGAACATTCCCTGCAATTGAGAAAAATATTTTTCATTATCTTTAATAAAGTGGTGAAACAAAGCAAAGTAGTTTGGGACATAATGGCCATGGGATAATGTAGGATGCCTAAAGTCATAAGCAGTATTATACTTCGCCAGATAATCTTTGATCTACAATTAATATGCTTAACCTTAGTGCTGTCATTTATTGACATTTTCAATAGAGTCTACCTAGAGCCTCACTACTGGATTGTCAAATTGTTTCAATTCAGTATCCACTGCACAGGCACATTAGAAAAATGTACTCTTCTCACAAAAATAAAAAGTAGAAGTAATAGCGGTGATCTATGCCTACCCTCATCTCAATAAAGGCGGAAGCCTATATATGTATGTAATAGTTAGCTATTACCAATGTTAGCATTGGTAGTCAAAACATTAATTTCCTTTATGCCTTTCTAACGAAGTGAAACTTATTGAAACACAATTCATAATAGCCCTAGGTAACATTACCATGTGTCAAGCATTTGGCCAAGCTATCATAGGGAAGTTTTATTGGTTTTTGTAGTTCATTCTCTATGCTTGCATTATGAGGAACACAATATCAGGTAAATAGTAACAAATTATAATTCAACATACCCTCTCTCAGCCAGAGCAACATGCCCCATAATATCATCTTGGTTCACAATATCAGAGCAGCTGTGCAGTGGAACAGTTGGGACCAGACGAGCGCCATGAAAGTTCAAACTCTCATTCTGAAATTATAATGAAGACACATATATTATCTGATAAATAATTCAGCTTTATCCATATTCTAATGTGCTAAGTTGAAAGTCATAATTGTATACCTGTACTAGCTGTGCCCGGCAAATGTTATATTGCCATATATTGTTTTGGGGTAGTTGATTCTTATCATTTAGTGGTATGCTGTAAAAGTAGTAAAAGTAGATGCTGGCTGATTCTCAGATCTACCCAATATGCACACAAAATATCATACAAATTGGTACACAGTCATTTCGGAGCATTTTAGTAACAAACACTGACACACAAGAATTGTATATTTTAGATATTCTAAAGTTACCTCTACCTGGTTTTGTTCTAAATAATATTGAGTTGAGTATCAGACTTATAAAAAAAATTACAGTATGCATTTGAGAGAGGAGAAGCATATAGAAGCAGTGGACTCTGATTTGGGACTATTATTCTACTTAGATCCACTATTCAGTCACAATAAAAAGATATTTCACATAGCTGGTGACTCACTGCAACCTAAAGCAATGTTTAATTTATGCATGAAATAAATAACTTTAATGCATGAATTGACATATCAAATAAAAATTTACTCAATTTACTTACAAAAGGGACTCCAAAATCTTTTGCAGGCCTAATTCTATATGAATATCTTAGTTCTGGAGGATCCAGTATTTCAAAGAACACATCCCCGGCTACAATATCCGCTGTAGAAGCTCCGTCATAGAAGTGCAAGTCGTTTGCTGAAAATAAATAAAAATGTAAGGAAAAGAGTAACGCTGTTTCCAGATTTGTGTATGTATGGGAATGTTTTCTTTACCGCCCGGTGAAACTGTTGTGATACACATGATTAAAAATAAAAATGAATGTAATGACACACTCTCTTCTACGAGTTTAATTCTTAACATTGTTATCTTCTAAAATCGATTCATACGGTTTACGTTTTTAATGTTTTTATCATAAGAAACTAAACTATCAGCCCATTTCCATTGCATACATGCACAAACGAACGATATTAGAAAATTAAGAAATGTCAAAATGTGTGACACTCAAATAGTCTGTCAAATATCAACATTCAAAATGTCATTACGTCTACGTTACCTATGATATCTTTATTTTGCATCTGTAGCAATGAAATAGGACATTTTCAGTAATTTTGTTCTGAAGATACATATATGTGTCTAGAATATTTTTTAACAAGCGTGAAAAAGCGTTAGAAAATAAAAGGCGCTGGTGTTGTGTTAGTTATGCAGGTGTGAACTTTTTAGGCTCACATTTTTGCCACAGATCATCGCCTCGTAGTGGGTACATATGCATTTAAAAATAATATAAAAAGTACTTTAATATTCTGTACTAGCCCTTGTATTTAATTTCTAGCCAAATGTTAAACATTCTCAGTTACACTATGAATAGTTAAAACTTTCCTACCATGATATATATCATAATATGTGAAATAACTTAGAAATGGTTGTCATTTTCTTCTATAGGAATGAAATATTTAAATCAGGACTTACAGGAGTACTGCCCTTCCATGTAAACTTAAATAATTTTTCATCCCACCATCTCGGAAAGAGTATTTTTAATCTTCAATATCTGAGTGGAAAAGCCGTTTTTATTCTCTAGAGGATAAAGTAAATTGAATTTAGAACATCATGTGCACTAAGTTTGTGAATTAAAAAGATTATTCTGTAATACTTACCTCTCATAATGTAGTAATTAATACCTAAACTGAAATAAAAGTGTACCTATCTTGTGATTGTAAACGTTTTTTTTTTGCATTTAGTCATTTCCTCGCTGAGGTGGAAGGAAAAGTTACGTGTTGCACTCGAGTGCAAAGATTTTTCACCTCGTGCTCTTTTGATTCCCTCGCTAACGCTCAGGATTCTAATTTTGAATCACTCGCTGCGCTCGTGATTCAATTTTAGAATCCTTCGCTTGCTCGGTCATCAAAATTGAACACGCGGTTAAAAAGCAACTTTGCACTCTTGTATAACAAATAACTATTATTTAACTTAAAATTATTAAGTTAAATAACATGTTATTTAAACATTTATGTTTACGTTCATTGAATCCTATCCTCTACTTAGGCTCTATGCTTTGTTTGTAGTCTGGGAAAAACCTTCTGCCCGCAAGTGTCAATATTTCGTATATAATTTCGTCATTCGTTCGTAAACTCACAAAGAAAGTACATTGAGTGAGCAGTTTTTTATTTATTTCCTGCCCCTTGTGAAATTTTGATATTTTCGATTGCTGCATTTGCTGATCGGGCAGGTATAGAATGGCAAGATGATACGCTTAGTAATATAATGTTATATGAATGGAGTTGAATATATTATTGTATTTTCCGGTGTTTACGCGTCCGGTTTTGTTTTACATACAACCAATATTATTTTTAACGGAAAACTCTCGGTAAGTAAGATGTTTGTGGCCTTATTCCTTGTGTTCAGCTAGTTCCTAATCTCTGCCTTCCTACTTAAATTTTGTCAATGTTTGCACTTGAACAACTTCTTGGTTAGGAAATTAAAAATAGTGTAGAAATTAGTAATTTATTTATGAGATAAAATCAGACTGTAATTTTTTTATATTTCCTACTACTGTATATTTGTTGGAAATTGGATTGAATTTTTTAGGGATTTTATTTAGGAGAGGATGTTTCTATAACTATTCTAGAAATCTGTTGTCAATGAAAATTTGTAAATGTCAGCTTAATTTTTTTCATTCTCAGCTTGACTTGTTTGTTATATGCATTTCCATGTAGGTGTTCCTTATTTTTACTCATAAATATTGATTATGCTAGGTTTATATAAACTTTAATAATTGACTTACAAACAGGAAGATACATACATATCATCGCACTGAGTCTCTCATTGGGTAGGGAACGTAAAACGCAAGATGGAAGAACAGAATATGTTAACGGATGGTGTCCAGATATTAATAGCAAGATCCTACCAGGAACAGCTAGAAGAAATTTCATTGAAGAAAAATACTATTATTCATTTGCCTACTGGTAAGTTACATTATATCAAATAAAGTTATTGAATCAAAAATTGTATGTACAAGTATTTAATCTTTGCAGGTTCAGGCAAAACTTACATTGCAATGCGACTGATTAAAAGGTTCCGAAGTGCTTTACAAAAACCATGGAAAGAGGGTGGAAAAAGGACATTTTTTCTTGTCAACACTGTACCATTGGTTATGCAGCAGGTGTGATTTTTTAAGATATGACTTACATAATTATAGTTTAATGTAGGTATGGGTAGGTCATGGGATGCGAGGGCTCTGTTGTAATGCATAACATTTTTTGCTAGCAACACAAGTATCATTTTGGTCTTTTTGAAGTCTCAAGACAGTATTAAACAAATCCATATGGCAGGGATTAGTTACTAATCCAAAAAACATTACATTTTTCTTTACTTTATTGCTGCAATGGTTCTCTTTCTAACAGACTACAATGACAATTTATTAATACTCTGCTCTATAAGATAGAAATGACATACATTATTTACATAGACCTTCCTAAATCTTAGTCTTAAATTAATTTGCACTGGTAAGTCACAGGTTCACTGCTGAGTTTGGAATTTGGTACAGTTTATTGTTGTCTAGTCTGGAACAGCTTTCACCCAACAGTCAAATTTGCCATCTGACAAGACTCATACATTTACACATGTAAAGTTAGAACAGTAGCTGTAACAGTAGTTTCAAAGTTCATACTTTGTAGGTGCCATGCTGCTGATGTTAGACGCTACAAGCTTTTGTGCTATAATGACTGGTTAATATGTTCTACTGTTGAACCTTTACCAAGAACTGTTTGCAAATATACAATGAACAAAACCATAATATTTATCTTTTACAATGTACTCTAATTGGAAAATTCTATGAACTGTCTATTAATAAACTTGTGCTGGATGGGATTGTTAAACATAATTACCGCGGAAGTGGTTTTTTTTCAACATTACCTGAATTATTTTCTTTGAAAAGTACTGTTTCAACAGTCATATTTATATTATTTTGTAAATAATTAGTAAATTGCTTAATTGCATTTAATGCGTAATTTACGTGACCTATTAAGAAAATAACATAATTAAGTTATTGAATCTAGTAGAATAGATAGTTCAATATCTAGATGAACTTGTTAAATATCTCGTTAAGTTAATTTGTTGTATCTGAGTTATGTCCGCCCCCGGGAGTGTGTTATAGAATAAGTTAAACCGAAAGCCCTTGTGGCATAACTTAATTTAATTTTGTCTATGGTAGCGATAATTTATGATTATAAAGAAAAAAATTGCTGATATAATAAGACTAGGAAGTAAAATGAAGGAAGATTAACAGTCAGTTAACTATTCATAAGCATACAATATGGTTACTAATATTTTAACTTCAGAGTTCTTTTATATCTAAATATTTTTATACAAACAATATTTAAATATACATTTCTGAGCCTAATACATAAATTGAATCCTGCCAGACGGCAAGTTTCCGCTTACATAAATTGGTATTAATGTATAGGCACTTACTACTGTTATACAAAAAAAATGTGTGTCTTTTGTGCTAAACAAGTGGAATGGAAATTAAGATTTTGAAATTGTGCTTTAATACATTAAAAACAAGGTACTTTTTACAACAGCATAGCATTTTAGTTACTGATAACAATGTCTTATGTACGGTATGCTGTACCTATGTTATTCCTACGAACGAATGAGTCATAAATCATTCAACAATCTTGTACGAACATGTTACGACTGGACTCAGACCTATTTATAAACACAAAGCTAATTGGAATGTTTTCTTGACTGTGAGGATCGCCTCAATAATGAGTGATCATTAACACTTTGGTAGGCAACAATGTTTAAATATAATATGTTATATATACTAGTTGGTAGGTAGGTATCTTACCCAGATATCTTATCCAATAGATACATTTTAACTGTTTGTTTGTAATATCTTGTTATTACTAAATCCATATGAAGTACTAGCTGTGCCCCGCGGTTTCACCGGCGTAAATTTAGTTTCATATAAACTCCTATTATATCCCCTTGGGGGTAGAATTAATCAAAATCCTTTCTTAGCGGATGCCTACGTCATAACATCTACCTGCATGCCAAATTTCAGCCCGATCCGTCCAGTGATTTGGGCTGTGCGCTGATAGATCACTATGTCAGTCAGTCAGTCAGTCACATACGAGTATTTATAAAAAAAAATTGCGATGGTTGGTTTCTGTTGGTTCCGGCAAATTATCGAAACGATTAAACAGATTTTAACGGGACTCTCACTAGCAGACATCTATCGTATTTTGGAAACTGTTTGTTACCTTTTCACGATACCTAAGCCACCTAAGATCGAATAAAGAAATGTCGTATGCTTACACTATATTTAATGTCGTAAGTTATGCAAACATACACATTTAACATTGGATTTTACAGAAAGAAAAGATAGAGAAGTACTGTCCAGTTTCTGGTGTCGGTGGTTACTGCGGTGATGATGGAGTGGATTTCTGGGACAAGACAAAATGGGATGCAGAGCTCACTAAAAACCAGGTACATACCCTTGTGACTCTCTTATCTCGTTATCTCACGGGAATAGTCGGCATTTATTGATATTATTTTGACATTCTTTATCCTGATAATCAAAATATCATTAAATGCACTGCTATTGAGAAGGAGGATAATCTAAAGGCATGGTATAAAATCCTATGGGCATTTTATAATATGAACTTAATGATGATAAAACTCAAGTTAGTCTTAATTCTTAAAAATTACCATTCATATAATTTACAGGTTATCGTCATGACTAGCCAAATTTTGTTTGATATGTTGACGCATTCATACATTAAAATTGAGGACATCAATTTATTAATTTTCGATGAGTGCCACCACGCTGTCGATGACCACCCCATGAGAATGGTGATGAAGCATTTCGAGAGTTGCCCCCCTGCACAGCAGCCCAGAGTTATGGGTAAGAATTTAGTAGCTGTATTTCGGTTTATAAAGTTTTATAAACATTGGCCTTTGTTCAGCTGTAATCTTTTTATATTTAACGGAACATACTTAACCAATGATATTAAAACACTAGATATGTCGCAGTCATTCTATTCGACGTTAAAAATCTGGTCGCGCGGTAACGATTACGATAAGATAAGCCTTTAAACAAGGAGTACCTAAAGAATAATTTATTCACTTAGGGCCGTTTAGGCCTAGGCAAAGTAATATTCGCCTTTCGCTTGCGCTAATAGAATAAATTGTATCGGTTCTATAACTGAAGCGCGATGATAATGTTATTTTGTCTAGGCTTACTGGTAACGCACTTATGTACGTCAAAAATTCGGTTCGAAAACTACCCTGCTCAAACGATCCGCTAAGAAACTCAGCTAGGCATCTTATAAATTTCATTGATACAATAGATATGTGTTATAAGTAGTTATGGTACAAATAGGTACACAAAAAAAGGACAGGATGTTTAATCCCAATTGAGACCAATTCGAGTCTTTTTTGGAATCTGCCTCTTTAGATGTATATATATCTAAATTGTTTTGAAATCGTTTCGTTCTTTGTAATCCAATAATATTATAATTTCAGGGCTCACTGCTACGCTGCTCAACGCGAACGTGAGTAAGCGTAAAGTTGAAGACGCGCTTCGGGATTTGGAGACAACCTTCCATGCAACTATAGCTACAGTAAATGAATTAGGAGAAGTCTTGGAGTAGGAACATTTTTAAATCAACTTATTGCTTTATGTACCAAATGTAGGGTCTCTAAATTAGGTCTTGTTAATTCTTTTACAAATACTTACTGCTGTCGTAATTTCGTGATGCTAACTTCAATAGTTTAGCTCTCATATTTATGAATATCAACAAAGAACAACGAACCAAAATTCAGTTTTCAATATATCTATAGGTACTATATTTTACGAGAGTAGAGGTCATGTATGACAAATAAAATTAATACAAGCGTTAACCTTCTTAAATCCGTTTAAATCCAAAAACAAAATTTTTTCATCCATAAATAGTGCTAACTTAAATTAACTTTTAATTTTTAGTTACTCAACGAATCCATTTGAGTTGGTACAGTACTATAGAAGTGCATATCCTTCTCCGGCAGCAAGGGAAGCCATCCTCCGTCTAACAGAGCTTCAAAAGCTGGTTATGAGCATTAAACTGCCTCATGTATCCAAGCATGAAGTCCAGTTGAAAAAATGGCAACGGGATATTTCTACAGATCCCAAGAAGGTAAATGTATGCCGTTTACAGTCTCATACTTACTATGTATTTTGTGAAAATAATTTCCATCTACAACTAGTTTTTACCCGTGAGTTCATCCACAATATGGTTTAAGTATCTTAAGTTCATTCTTGGTATTGATTGTATCCAATTTTCGGCACTATTATTCTATATCAAAACCTATACCTACCCTACTTGAGGCTCGAATGTGTGAATAGTTGAATCTTACGTCTAAGGCTTCTGCGGGTAGCACGACAGGGTAGAGTTTAGAAAGTTTTTTTTTATATTACCCTACCTGTGCTCCGCGGTTTCACCCACATAGAGTTAATTTAATGGGTGTCCCGCAGCCCAGAGGTTTTTATTAAAATTAGCCTAAAACATTCCTTGAAACATCAGCTATCTGCCAGTGAAAGTCCCGTTAAAATCCATCCAGCCGTTTACGCGTGATGCCGTGACCAAGGGAAATGGAGATTCATTTTTATATATAAGACTAGCTGTGCCCCGCGGTTTCACCCGCGAAGAGTTCATTTCATGTTTTTTAAAAATAAAGTAAGGTCCTTTCTAATTATTTTCAATGACAGTGAATAAATAATGCGACTGTTGCAGATAGTGAAAAATGTCAAGAACATGGTGACTGCTATGATAATGTTAATCGAAGAACTGGGCGTATACGGTGGTTCGCTGAGTATACTCGCGTACATGACGCTCTTGGAGCGACTCAAGCGCAAAGCTGCCACTAAACAAGAGGAACTGCTTTATACATTCACTATTACACATAGTCTTGAGTAAGTGCACTTTAAATCTGTTACTTATTTAACTAAATAAATTTAAAAAATAAATGTTAAGAATTCAAGTTCAATCCTTCCCAGAAGGGTAGCTTAAGTGGTAGGCAGAGATTCAACACCCACTTTTGACAGAAGATAAGTGTGAGTCCATCGCCATCTCAGGCACTATAAAGGCCGCAACAGACGGCGCTATAATATATATTAATATAACAGAATATCGTAATGATGCAAGTTCTGTAATGATGTTCGGTCCCCAGTCAGCCAGTGGTCCTTTTTTGACCTGTTTCTCTAAAACTTGATGATATCGGGATGGTAACGTACAGGGATGTTAAGGACCTCCATCACCGTAACCGAAACTGTCGGATATCCGATATAAAAAAAATATGCCCGTAACGTTTCGAATAAGGACGGAGTCTACATAAAACGACATGTTTTTTATGTTTTCGTGAAACATAAATAAAACCAAATTATTACATATTATTTGTGTTTATATTTTTCTCCAATCTAATATCCAAAACTGAAACTATCCGAAACTGACGGATTATCCGAAATAATTAAATATCCATAACAGTATCTGAAACCGATAACATTTTATTCCTATATTCATAACCTAATCCAGATCCGAAATATCATATTCGTAACATCCCTGATATCATAAGTAAATTTGTTTTTATTCCAGGGCTCGGATGATCCTCTTAGATTCGATGGCTGGTGATACTGGGTACCAGAAAATAATAAAGCATTCATCGGATAAAGTAATCCACCTGCTTAATATCTTGAAAGAGTACAATCCGCATGTTTTTGAGAAGGAGTATGGAGGTAAGAACATACATACATACATAAATACGTATGCTCACGTCTGTACCCCATGGGGGTAGCCAGAACATAAATATAATTATTAAAACTTTCAAAAAATTAATATCGTAAGCGCATAACAGGCTTGACACATCAATTTATTGAATTATATAGGTTAGGATTTGTGCAAATTTACTTGTAATGTTTAGTCACGAAAATTACGAGATTTATTAAGGTACATAAATTTAAAGTGTTGTATGCTTTCGATCTTGACGAATACCACAGCCTACACACATACATTGTGCTCACGCCCGTATTCCCCGAAGGGGTAGGCAGAGGTGTTGTAGTAACGACACTAGTTTTCACTGTGCCAACGTGACAGGTGAGTCTATCGCTGTCTCAGGCATTATACATACGTCTTTGAATTACTTCAAAATAATGATAAATCAAAGTGGTGTTGTGTTCCTGTGGTGGGTGATAGAAATGTGCTCGCTATACTTACTGTCTGTGTCGGCACAACGATTCCTCCTTTAAGCCGCTTACCATCAGATGAACTGCTCTGTTATTCAGAGGGCCTAGTGCGAGTTTTTCACTGCCGCCGTCACAAGTCATCCTGTTGGTTTATATAAATGGGTTTATATATAGATTTACGAATACTTGTCGGCCCATAGGTGGCACTATTTTGATCCCATACAAATCTAGTAGTTTGAGAAAACTCGTACTAGGCACTCTGTTGGGTTTCTCAGCGTCGCACTTGAGGGAGTGCCGGTTTCAACGATACGAAAATGAACTTTATCGTCTATGTATCAATTTACTATGAGTGAAACCGACGCTCGGTTCGGAGTGAAGTTTCGTTTTCAGAGATAAAAGAGTAGAACCCCTGATTTATCATCACCAAATAATTCCAGTGTTATTGAAAGTGAACAAATCGAGGCAACCGTTATCGGCGATAATATTCACTCAGCAGCGATTCACAGCCAAAGTGTTGTATAATCTTTTGAAAGATGTCAAGGAATCCAACCCTAAAGAGTATGACTTTATCAGGCACGATTTCATTGTGGGCTACAGCTTGAACCCAAACAAGTCTACGAGAGAAACTCATTACGTGAAAAAGTCAACAGAAACAGCACTTTTGAAATTCAGAAACAGGTGATTTTTAATTCGAATAACACAACCTAAACACCACATGTAGGTACACATACTCCACGCACTATGTATGTCGCAGTCGTTGATGAAATCAAATCTTCTATCTAACGTCCGCCTCGAGATGTATACACGCTTCTATTATGAATCCCACAAAAGATCTACGTATTTTAATTAAAATAGTATTGGTTGGTAAGTATTGGAGTCCATACATACTATCGTTTCTATTCTAAACATTTTGAATAAAAAATAACTAGTAGAATAGATCTTGTTTTAATTTGGGATCATTTATTTTAGTGAACTGAATTGCCTGATATCAACGAGTGTAATAGAAGAAGGAGTTGACATCCCCCAATGCTTATTGGTGTTGAAGTACGACCAGCCGTTGGAATATAGATCGTATATACAAAGCAAAGGTATTATTTTGGAATGTAATAATTTTGTGAGTTCTTGTGCAGAGTAAGAAAAATCTAGCTGTTTCAGGTCGAGCCCGAAACGCTCAGTCGACTTATGTTATTATGGTAAATGAAGAAAACAGGGCTAAATTCAGTGTTCAATACAGAACATTTCTCAAGACTGAAGAAACTATACACTCGGTTGGTTTTGTTATTTTGTGTATTTATAAACATAATATTTCCCTTTCATGGGTTTCCCAGGTGGAATGAATATCATTTTGATTAGAAATATTCCGTCCAAAGCAAATACATAGAATAAAAATAAAAAGCGGGCTTGTGCCAATGAGATTTTGCAGTGACTTCACACCACGTGCTTTACGGTGAAGGAAAACATCGTGTGGAAACCTTCATATATGCCCGAGAAGTAATTCAAAGACGTATGTATACGTCACATTGGCACTTAATCATATTTTTATTCTATAAAAATTTTGGAGCTGATTTGTCCTTGGCTTCTGTATTTAAATAAATAACGTGATATTTGGGTAAGCCCGTAGAGGTTTTAAAGCGTGAAGATAATGTAATGTAACCTTTTGTAGATATTGGTGGGCAAGACTGATAACCGTTTAGCGCCAACACACGATGAAATACATGAGGATTTATACGGTGAAGATGAAATTCCACCGTACGTCACCGCATATGGAGGTAAACCTATATTTACTTATATTGGCTGCAACTTTGAGCAAATGTATATTCTTGACTGCTACGCTAGATTTTTATTTTGCTACTAGCTGTGCCTCGCAGTTTCACCCGCGAAGATTTAGTTTCATCCTTATTTTTGCGGAACCCTAATATTTTTTATAAATAAAAGAAGGTAAGCTAAGCTAAGTTACTCCTTGAAACATCAGCTACCTGCCAGTGAAAGTCCCGTTAAAATCGGTCCAGCCGTTTCAGAGATTACCCGGAACAAACAGACAGACAGACAGAGAAAAAAATTTAAACTTGGTTTTTCAGTGTCAGTAGCGTGTATACTATCATATGCATTTAGTGAAAAGCTGTCATTTTGGAATTACAAACAGACACTTCAATTTTATTTATCTGTATAGATTTGGGAAATTTATTTTATTTGATTCAGAAGATAAGTAGGTAAGACCACGGTCAACAATTAATTTCGCCCTCTGGCTTCCACCCCTCTTTCCTACTTGCATACAAGAAGTAAGCAGAACCTGCACTGACTGTTTTGTTTAATGTGTAAAAACCCTAGATATTCGCGTTCCCTTTTTAGGACCATTTACATTAACCCACACGAGTACAATATAGAGTTCTTCAAGAAGGATATGAAGAGATATTTACAGGGTCGGTAACGTACCCGGTTTGACCTGGCATGTTAACTGTCTATAGGCATTGGTTGCCTCTTACTACTTTAGTGGTATTAAATGAAATAATAATTTTCGTTTTGGTCGTTTCCAGGACGTCTGCCTTCAGTATCCGCGATTAGTTTGCTCTCCCGCTATTGTTCCACGCTGCCGCACGATCATTTCACTACCATCACCCCCATGTGGATTGAAGAGAAAGTCCCCAACACTTCTAAGACAGCGACTACTGAAAGCAAACGCCTCATATCCGTTTTGATGCCCATATCATGCCCTATCAAAGAAGAGATTAAGGTAATATAAAAAAAATTGCTCACACACCATTCTAGAAAGCTCCTACGGGTAGTAGGGGTAAGCAGAGGTACGTCCACTTTAACTAGCTAACTTAACCGAACATTAAGTGCCAACTTGACAGATGGTAAAGTCCATCGCCATCTATGGCACTATTCATTCACGTTTTTAAATTTATTCTCAGACATACGAAAGTTTCTTCTCAATGGGTTTACCTTACAGTTCATGGTGTGAAATAGCTGCACTAAAGTTTTTAGAAATATCAATTGGTACAGAATTGGAATTTGAGTTTGCGTCGCCTGTGCAGCTTGCGACTAGATATACTCCATTCATATTTTAAGATGGTAAATTCAATCTTTAACAGGGTCAAGCGTTTGTTAACACGAAAACAGCAAAACGGTCCGCTGCCCTGAATGCTTGCATTAAACTTCACCAAATGGGAGAATTGGACCCTGTCACACTACTGCCAAAACCTTACATGTAAGTACCATCTTAACGCAGCCGTAACATGCTTGATAGTAGTCACAAGACAAGGCAAATCGCTCAAGAATGCTTACCAGTTTTGAGTTTAATGCCAGCAGAGTATCTTGTCGTTTCTTCCCAGAATTGACCACCAGTTCGGAAACCAGCCGTATTCCGAACTGGTGGTCAATTCTTCGTCGCTCATAAATGCCTTCCTTGAAATAAAATCGCTATGGCTTAATTTCATCACATTAAATGTGCAAATTAATAAAGACCTTTTTATCTTATGTGATGCAAATAAGCTACAACTACCTAAGAACCATTTACACATCCGACCTATAACTTCGTCGAGGCATGCATATCATCGTTACTTATTTTAATAAAAACTACGTGCCCCTTTATTAAATATCTTAAAAATAATATTGGTGTAATATGTTCTTATTACAGGACTGTGAACTTTGACAGCGAAGAAGTAAAGGCGTGTTTCCCAAATTGGCCTAAGAAGGATGATGATCGAGATAAAAAGTTACCAAAACCCGGTGGCAAGAGAAGAATGCGGAAATATAGGATGCAGGTACGCATTGCCGAAATATCTAAATATATATAACTCAAAGGTGACTGACTGACTGACATAGTGATCTATCAACGCATAGCCCAAACCACTGGAAGGATCGGGCTGAAATTTGGCATGCAGGTAGATGTTATAACGTAGGCATCCGATAAGAAAAGATTTTGATTAATTCTATCTCCAAGGGGATGAAAGTTTGTATGAAACTAAATTTACGCGGGTGAAACCGCGGAGCACAGCTAAGTAGCAAATAAGTTGAAAATGTGCAATGATCAGTATAAGCGATTGTCGACCACCAAAACAAAAATTGTATACTTTACATAGACACTGACAAGTAAAGAATCAGGTTTACGTTAATAGTTCTATACCTTTTTTCTTTAAGCTCTTTTAAATAAATTAAACATAAACTTGAAATGAAACAGAGGGCGTAGTCCGTGTTTTTCACTGCCGCCGCCACAAGTCACCACGTTGACGTAAACGCAGATTTATAAGGGATTTTAAGAAAACTCGCACTAGGCACTCAGAGTGCCTAGTGCGAGTTTTCTTAAAATCGCCGTCACAAGTCACCGCGTCGACGTAAACGCAGATTTGTATGGGCTCACAATAGTGTCATGTTTAGGCCGACAGAGGCGCTATTTCGATCCTATACAAATCTGCGTTAACTTTGACGCGGTGACTTGTGACGGCGGCAGTGAAAAACTCGCACTAGGCACTCTGAAGGCCTAGTGCGAGTTTTCTTAAAGTCGCCGTCACAAGTCATCGCGTCGACGTAAACGCAGATTTGTATGGGCTCGCAATAGTATTATCTTTAGGCCGACAGAGGCGCTGTTCCGATCCTATACATATCTGCGTTTACGTCGACGCGGTGACTTGTGACTGCAACCGTGAAAAACTCACTCTAGGCTCTCGGAACAGCGTCATCTGTCGGTCCATAGATGGAAATATTTTGATCCCATACAAATCTGCGATTACGTCAACGCGGTGACTAGTGACTGTGATTTTAAGAAAACTCGCGTTAGACACTGATATCATTTTATTGCGTGCCTACCCTAGTATTCGTGTTACTGAAACATATTTTTTAGTAGGAAGCTAGAGTGTAAAATCTAATACGACATTTCAGTTCCCATCTTGTCTCAAAGCAGTAGAATTTGAACAGACATACTACTTGCACGTCATCAAAATGTCAACAAACTTCGACGTACCGACGGAGCCACGTGATAAAGTATTGTATGACTTCATACAAAAGGAGGACACGTACGGGTTTTTAACACAGAAACCGCTGCTCCAATTGTGTTCCTTCCCAATGTTCACAAAAGTGGGAGAAGTTACCACCTCTTTGGAACTCAACTACGCTCTCATTAAGCTGGATGACAAATTGTTTGAATTGATCAAACAGTAAGTATAAAATACAAAATATAGTCTGACATTAACCCCTTATTACAAAACATAGCATAGGATAATCCTTGACTTAAAAATAGTTTTTTCATCCCACCATCTCGGAAAGAGTATTTTTAATCTTCAATATCTGAGTGGAAAAGCCGTTTTTATTCTCTAGAGGATAAAGTAAATTGAATTTAGAACATTAGAAGTTTGTGAATTAAAAAGATTATTCTGTAATACTTACCTATCATAATGTAGTAATTAATACCTAAACTGATATAAAAGTGTACCTATCTTGTGATTGTAAACGTTTTTTTTTTGCATTTAGTCATTTCCTCGCTGAGGTGGAAGGAAAAGTTACGTGTTGCACTCGAGTGCAACGATTTTTCACCTCGTTTTTTTTTATTCCCTCGCTAACGCTCAGGATTCTAATTTTGAATCCTTCGCTTGCTCGGTCATCAAAATTGAACACGCGGTTAAAAAGCAACTTTGCACTCTTGTATAACAAATAACTATTTTTTTCTTATGTGCATTGTTTTTGCACCACGTCCTTAACGGTGAAGGAAAACATCGTGATGAAACCTGCCTATGTCTGAAAAATAATTCAAAGACATGTGTATAGTGCCTGAGACGGCGATAGATCTCGCCATCTGTCACGTTGGCGCTACTTAATCATCTTCGATGAAAAGTGGGTGTTGTTATGGGTGTTGGGCGTGAGCATATGATAATCCTTACAAAAAATAATCCTTGGCTTTAAAGTAGTTCCATTTATTTTTGTGATACGTATTTCAAAAGGGATATACATAGTTATAGTCTCGAGTTTGGCCTAGTCTTGGTTTAAACAATGCTTTGCGATAAAATATCCGCATTACATTTTAATTTCCTTTGACAGGTTCCATTTCTTCTTGTTCAGTCAAGTTCTGGCAATTGCGAAGAAATTTCTAGTGTTTGAAGGCAAAGAGAACTGTATGTACGTAGTGCCTGTGAAAGGTGACCAAGGGTACGATATTAACTGGGATGTGATGATGAAATATAAATCAGTGCCGCCGGTCGAAGTGCCTTCTGATAAGGTAATTATTCCAAAAAAAATATCGCCTGTTCAACGGGTCGTATTCTGAAGAATTGTTTGAAATGACACAAAAGAGCTTTCTCACCGATAGTAAGGCTATATAACTGTGTAGCAGCGTTTCTCCACTCCATGGCGCTACTTGCTAACAAATGCGAAGTTTGAGTACAAATACACGAGAACCTAAATCGCGCCATAGGAGTTTTCAAGCGCATTGCATTATATATATATAACTTTCCAACTAGAACAGTTAGAGCCGCGGTTCCCCAGGCATGACACCCGTCTGGCTGGAAGATCTTCCCTTTGCTGGGGATGAGCATGATCACTCGCTCCCCCCACAACTGAAATAAACAAAAAAATCCCATAACAGTATAGCATGGGGTTCGTCAAGAGGGGTCTAAAGATATATTTACAGGGTCGGAAACTTGTGTAGAGTAACTTAGATAAGTCATTACATGCTCCCGACCGTTAAAATACTTGCAACTGAGGCACAAGGGCTATGCTTTCCGAGAGATATCAGAGGTAGCTAGGAAATTATTGATGACAACAAGCGCGTGATGCCATTTGCATTGTAAGCGTCCATAGGCTGCGGTAACCACTTACCATCAGGTATGCTTATTTGCCACTTTAGTGGTAAAAACATCTGTAATTTCAGAGTAATCTAATCTTAAGGTACGCAGCCTGGCGATTTAAAGAGATTAATAATAATTATTATATTTTGAAGGAGCGTCAGACACTTCGAGTCACAGAAGAGGATTACAAACATTGCGTGGTTTCACCTTGGTACAGAGGAATGATCTTGTCCGACAGGTAATATTACAGTTAGGATAAAATTATCTGAAGTTGTACCTGTATTATGGTCACGTTGACACCTAATTTTCTTCGGTGAAAAATCGACACATTAACCATAGTCCCACAATCATTGACCCACAGTGGATCCACGCGTATTTATTGCCCTTTAGATCCTTTGCTCCTCAATGGGAACAAAAAAGTTAGAGCCTTAATGTTATTAAAGAAATGTTGGAAAGGTAAAGCTAATGTTTCTTTATAATTTTAGGTACATTGTGACAAATGTGTTGGAGTATATGACACCAAAATCGCTATTCGATTCTCGAGCCTACGGCACTTTTGAAGACTACTACAGAGAGAAGTATAACTTAGAAGTTATAGGAGACAAGAACCAACCATTGCTTGAGGTAATTAACTTAGTCTAAAAATCGGTCCAGCCGTTTCGGAGATTAGCAGGAATAAACAGACTGACAGAGGAATTTTCTGAAAATTGTTTTTGTTATGCATATACTATGCATATGGGGTACATACTTTCTCATTCATTGTGAATATTTGTTAATTTGGAATTACAAACAACAAATTCATTTTATTTAGATAACCACTATGCACAGCTAGATTCTTAAATAGACACAACGCATTGTAAGTATCTATCGTTCAGGTTCGGAACATCACATCGGGTATGAACTGCCTATTGCCTCGTGCGGCGACGATAAACGCATTCACCGACAAACAAAGGAAGCTGATATCTGCGTCCCAAGGCGAACACAAACCTAAAGGATTCCTCGAGATTCTTGTTGCGGAGTTTTGTATCAAATACGACTACCCTGGAGTATTGTGGTTCAAGGCTATGATCTTGCCTAGTATACTGCACAGGTAATATTTGAATAGCACAGGGGCCCGACCATGAGCTCTTATTGCAATGATAGTTCAGATTTGCGAGAGTGACAGAAAGTGGTTTAAAATTATTGCCTAGCCCTTCGGGTACCCTTCTAAGTTTTACTTACAAGCTTACGGTACGAACGTACTTGATTTAGTATGATTTTAATATGGGCATGTGTGTTCAGCGCTAGTCATTTACATACATCAAAAGCCATTTTCTGACTAGGTAAAATATGTACTACATACAGCCATACATATGCTTACGTTTGTATTCCCCGAAGGTGTAGGCAGAGGTTGTAAAAAAAACACCTGCTTTTCACCACGGCTCTCTCAAACATGCATGCATTAAGTAAATACTTGCCTCAAACCAATCAGTTATTGAATAATAAACAATTAAAACTACTAACAATTGTAACTACACTTACAATTGAAGCTCATTAGAAGACTCACTATTTGACATTCCAATTGTATTTTCAGAGTCTACATGCTTTTAGTGGCACAAGAGCTTTTGATAGAAATTGCTAATAACACCAAATATGGAAAACCCAGAATGGAGAAAAGTAAGTATTCTTGCGTAACCGGCTGAGTCTTCTGTAGTAAATGACCTTAGGGTGGAATAATCTATACTAATATTGTAAATCTGAAGAGTTCGTTTGTTTGAATGCACTAATCTCAGGAACTACTGGTTTGAATTGAAAACATATTTTTCTGTTGTATAGTTAATTCATCGAAGAATGCTTTAGGCTTTATAACATCACCCTGTGAAATAGGAAAAAATATCACTAAGTAACAGTTTTTAATTCAGTCCTAGTATTACATATTATTGTGGAACAAATAGGGATAAAATGTGTTTTTATTAACAGAATGGGAGCCAATCCCAGTCCACATGCCAGTGGTGATCAAATCTTTAATGTCTCACGTCGAAGAGCCGGCGCCTATCACCGCCGTCGATCGGTAACACAATTTCATACATTTTCATTCATTATATCGATAAGTATGAAAAATCATATCGATAATAGTTCTTTATTTGAAATGGTTAGGAATAATACGAACACGAGGCGGGACTCGAACCCAAGACCTCTGCAAACCGTCCAGTTGCTCTGCCAACTAAAGCTACTCGTGATCACAAGTTCATGAGTCGAATTTTTCCTTCCCTTGTTCTTGGGGTTTAGGAGACGCCTTGCGCCATCTGTTGGAGAATCGAAACTCAACTGGGCCTGTAGTCAAAGTAACATTATCCTCACGCTTCGCCAGTAGAAACCATACAAAATGCATGGGAATGACATATCGACAGTCACGTGACTGACTTATGTCATTCCCATTTTTTTTTATGGTTTCTATCAGCGCAAGCTCGAGATAATGTTACTTTGTCTAGGCCTATTGATAAGTTACTTTGACACTCACAAATATACTTTCTAAGTCAGATATATACATAGATAATGGGCGCTTTCCCACTGCCACGATATCGTCCGCCGATACTTGACTACAAAGACACAGTGTGAAAGCGTTCAGTAGTAATTGTATCAAACTGATATCGTGTCGTTACCGTTATCGTCTAATGTGGAAGCGCCCATTGCGTGATGCAACTTTACTAACATGTATTTCCAAATACAATATGAGAATATTTATTTGTAGGATAAACTGCCCCATGGACGAAGTTGCGCCGCCCAGGCCGATTATTTCAATGAGTGAAAGTCTGTACCAGTTGCAGAAACTGAGGATACAGCAAGAGTTTTCTTGGGACGTAAGTTTTTATTCAACTCTTCACAAAACAGCCACGCAGTAATTTACATTCAACTATATAGCATTACATCAAGCTTCAGCGATCACGAGTGACAGTCTAGAATTTGCAGTTACGTTATAAAAATAGACCATTTTAGTATTCCTCAATACTGGACCCAAGTACTAAGACTGTCGTCCGTCTGACAAAAGACTATCTCATGAACCGTGATAGTTAGACAGTTGAAATTTTCACAGATGTATTTATTCTCAAATCAAATATTTAAGGCGGCTTCCATAAAATAAACGAGATTTTGTGTTCAACTTACACTTGGCGGGTTTTTTGTACTAAAAAAGTGGCAAATAAGTGTGCAGTCAGCCTGATGGTGAGCGGCTACTACAGCCTCACGTAACCAACACCAGTGTCACTCGTGATATCTGTACCTTATTCAGAATCGACTCACTATGCTAACATAGTAAGAGACGAAATGACTACTCTCTAACAAATGTTTGGCAGCGATATTCTGTAAGTTAGTCGGCCAGCTTCACATTTCGAACGGGAGTTCCCGTTTATTCCTAATTTATGGACCTCTCATCAAACTCAATTAATTGTGTGCTTATTAGGAAAAAATTGAGCCAGTAGACATCGAGCGCAACTTGTCTACGATCACTGTGATGGACATAGAGTGCTATGAGAAGTTCATGTCGGTCCCTATAGAAAAGGACCGTGAGGGTGACAGCGTTCTGTCGCCACCTTTGCGCAACAATTACGCTGCTATCTCCGCAGCTCCTGTCAAGTGAGTTTTCCTTCGCATATGTAGCTCATACTTCCTACTAATAATATAAATGTGAATGTAACAACTTTGTACACATATTCTTGGAGACGTTAGAAGTAACAAATGACACTTTGTAGTCATTGTATAAATATGAAATATAACATGTTCTTAAAATTCTAGATACAACGACAAACTAGCCATTCTGCAAGCGAAACCAACCGGCAAAGGGCCTGAATTGAGGGACATTCTCGCAGCCTTAACAACAATTAATTCCCACGACACCTTCAACTTGGAGCGGGCTGAAACTCTAGGAGACTCGTTCCTGAAATTCGCTGCCACTTTGTACCTCTACCACAAGTTCCCGAAACTGAATGAAGGCCAACTGACAAATATAAAATGCCGGTTGATTAGTAACAGGTTAGAATTACGCTATCTTTATCAAGTATTTACATATTGGTCTCGCTTAATATGTAATTCTAAAATGTATGAATTTCGATAAGCAACACGTTAGTAAATTAACAAAATACATTGCTTCACATTTTGAAAACAAATACGGGTCTTAAACGCGTTGATTAACACGTTTGGACCAAAATGTGTGGGAGCCGCAAGTTTAAAATATAGTACATATTACTTTAGATTAAAGAAATAAGTTACTCAAAAAATTGTTCGATAGATGACGCTTGCGTTACGTGATTCATACAAGTTTAATGATACATTATCAAAAACATTCATATGTTTTTAGTTCGTTACTGCAAAAAGTTTAATTAGTAAATCTGTTCTAGGAACCTGTATTATGCTGGTCAGAAAATCAACCTTGGGGGTCGCATGAAAGTGGAACAATGTGCCCCAACAAAAGATTTCCTCGTGCCAGGCTTTTTTGTGCCGCCACAAGTCGAAAAATTCATCACATCCAGAAAGGTAAGTAATCTTAAAACCAATTGTTCATATTTTTTGAGACCATATAATTCCGGTACAAACTATATTTACACAGCCGTGAAAGGTGCTTACAGAGTGCCTAGTGCGAGTTTTTCACTGCCGCCGTCACAAGTTACCGCGTTGACGTAAACGCAGATTTGTATAGGATCGAAAGAGCGCCATCTGTATGCCTTTAGAGCGCAATATTTTGATCCCATACAAATCTGCATTCACGTCAACACGATCACTTGTGGAACTCAGATAACAGAGACACTCACATCTAATCACATATTAATATATGGTGTCATAGCATACATGCGTGACCATTATATGTTTGTATATGTATGTCAATGTAAACAACTAACAATAAACCTTGTCCAGTGAATGAGTTGAGCTGAAACATGTACAAAAAGAGTTGCCCTATGCCGCCAACCTCATACCAATTCTATTATATTGTTACTAGCTTCTCCCGCGACTTCGACCCCGTGGAATTACTTTGGGCAAACGCTAACTTTAATCCGCGATTGATAAATGGGCTATCTAACTCTGAAATATTTTTTTAAAACTGACCAGGAGTTCCTGAGATTAGCGCGCTCAAGCAATCAAACAAACTCTTCAGGTATATATATTAATATACCTATTCAAATCTTTTCGGTTTAAATTTTGTATTTTGTCTAGATTTTAGGTATCTAAGTAGTTGCGATAAATTACTAGACCATAAGACAAATAGTTTTCAAGATGGATCAAATTAATACTTCAAATGTTTATTAAACTTAATGAATTCCTTGGTAGCAGCGAATACGTTATCAGCTAGCTCCTTAGGGTTTTGCAGTGCTGCGAAGTGGCCTCCGAAGTCATATGTTGTAGAGCTTACTAGATTGGGGAATTTGTCTCTTAATAACCAATCAGGCTGGTATATCACTTCGTACTTAAAATTGATCGCTGCAGTGGGCACTTTCGTTGGTATCCTGAAATATATGATGTATGATATAATGTAATTCCCTCCTGAGCGAATCACATATTTAAAGGGTAGCTATATCAGGCATCTTAATAGCGTTCTAGGTAGATTGTTGCTGCAATTTCTAACTGAAACAATTTTTTATTTAAATAAACTGTACGTAAAGGAATAACCACATAATAAAAAAAACCTCAATAAATATCGTTCCTTTTTTTAACAAAGAAAGTGCATTCTCCCTGTCGCAAATGCATGTTACGGCCGCAGTTACGGCTCATGATGATGAAAAGCGTCAACGTTACAGTGAATTTTCAGTCTAGGTAGATAAAGTGCCAAATAAAAAGAATATGGCCCATGGTTTCTAGTTTTCAATTGCTTTTTTTTACTTACTGATGTGCAATATTGACTTCTGGCCACTCTCTGGACACTCCCTCGGCGTATATTCTACTCGCTGTCACAATGCAGTTGTTCACCCATAGAATAGTCACTGTATCTAGTACATCGTCTAGTTCTAAGTTCTCTAATCCACCGTGGGTCGTGTCCAGTTGATCTCTGTGGCTGCAGATGGCTATTTTCTCCATCGTATAAGCTGCTAATCCTGAAGGAGAATCCGATAAGGAAACCCCTAGAAATATCATTATATTATTTCATTATCATTCATCATACTTACATGATCCGGTGACATTTTAGTTGATATATCGGTTTGAGCAACACAATTTTCCTCTTACGTTCCTCATATTCAGATTTTCTTTGTTCTTCCTGTGCTAAATTTAGTTAGACAAACAGTTACCTACATCTACTATAACACAGGAACGTTATTTCAAGCGATTATATTCGTGGAGTTCTGCATCTTTGTACTTTAACGGAAAAACTTTTAGATCAATTTATATAAGGACAAATCAATAATATTTTGCGATAAGTCTCAAAGTGTGATAATGTTGCAGGTTATTTGTATCATTAGTTATTGTTTCGGTTGACCCACTTACCAATTGTATCTGGCTTCGTTGCCTGCAAATGGAAGTACCCGCTTTCTCTCACAATATACGAGAAGAAGTTCGACAGTGGATATATTCTGTCCACGTATTTAGTATCCATTATTATACTTGGAAACAAGGATCCGAGTAACAATTTTACTGTACTGATTGGCATCGAAGATACAGGCATATTTGTATGGAATCTGCGAAAAAACAATATTGACATTACTCTTCTAACAATCGTCAAAGATCAGAAGACCTTTGCTAAGTCTAGAATTGTGTGTGAACTTTGAGGGTGTAATAAATAACGTCGATATTTATGTGTCCTTGATATATACATGAATTAATTATATGCTACAGCGTGGATACCGTTTGATTCGGCAATTTAATTTGGTTTACTTATTGTATAAATTACTAAATTAATTTGAGGTGGCGTCAGTGTTCCCGCTGCAATTAAGGTTTCTAAAACTTATTGGAGTGGTGTTATTAGTAGAAACAAAATTAGGCCTAGGGTGCTCATTCTTGAGCACTTGCTCAAGGACTACATTATACTTGTTAGCAACTTTTTTTGTATAAAATAATTATCTGTTCTATGAGGGTTCAATGACAATATACTCTTATAGCAACATATCAAATACAAAATAAATAAAAAATACCCTAAAACTTCATTTTGAAACACTGTGGCCATATGAGTGGCACATTGCGAACCCCAATCTCCTGCTTGTACGTAGAACTTTTCGAATCCCAGCCTTAACATTAGATTACGCATGACGATACCAATCTGCAGTGGAGTGAGGCCTGGTTTATTTGATCCCTGAAAAGTTATATATAATATTTAATAAACACTTTTGGTTATTACTACGTCATAAAGGTAATTCCACCGAATTACTCGTCCGATTTCATAGATAAATTAACTAATATTAGGTATGGTATGGATTGGCTATAAGAAACCAATCGATTGTGTACCCCTAAAGCAAAGGGTGGGAAATCGTGTAGTTTAGTCGGTATAAGACCGACATAACCTCTCGCGTATCCATAACGGATACCCCTCCTAATATTAAAGCGGGCAGAGTAAAACCGGGTTTAAATCAATAAAAGTTTAACATATCTGCTCGTGACAAGCAGAGCATTTCCAAAAAAAGGCTGCACCAGAAGTTAGCTTAGTAATATACTAGGTAAAGTCCATTGAGCATTTGAAGACTCAAGCAAACGAGTTGATAGTTCAGCTGTGCGACAGTGACAGATGTATACACGTCATAGACATCTATCTCATAATACGAGTTGAACTATCATGTTAGTAAGAGCTCGTGGTAGGGCACCAGGGCTTATATTCAGTTCGTATATATTTATCGAATAATTAAAACAAGACGTTGCAGTTATGCACGAGTTTTGAATGAAATCTACTTGAACAAGCGACTACATAAAGACAACTGCTCATAATATATTTCAAGATTATCGCCGGTAATACGTATGATGCAGCCAAATAAAAAATGCGACACGTGTAAGTAAGTCGATCTGGGGTATTATAGTATGGCTGTCAAATGTAATGCAGGGTTTCATGATACTTATGTCTAATACATATTATTTGTTGAAACGAAAAGTATCATGATTATGAGTGACTCGTAACTTTGTTTAGTTTTGTAATCATTTTATATTTTTGTGTCTGAAAACGATTCGGGCTCTTAAATCTATCATGAGTAAATCTATAATCGAACATAAAATTATAGGAGTCACGAATTTTGAGCGTTCAGCTAAAATTGTTGGATAAATGCGCACAGGCCTATGCCCAGCAGTGGGCGTCTGTCGGATGAAATGATGAAATGCGCATTTGCTTTGCACGCCGTTAAGTACGTGGTGTGACTCCTATATATAATAATACAACTCCTGAAAATTACCTCAGAGAATCCAAAGCCAGGTAGATCAGCTGCAATGACCTCGAAGACAAATCCATAACCATCTTTAGGAGAGGTTAATAAGGGTATCACTTTATAGAACTCTTTTGACGAACTCGGCCATCCATGGAGCAGGAGAAGTGGCAATACCACCATATCCTTAACTTGGGGCTTGACTCTCATAAAATGTAAATCTAATCCCTGTATCCTCGTCTTGTAATGAGGGAATCTATTCAAAAGTGTGGCTCTTTCCTTAAACTTGTAATCCTTCTGCCAGTACTTCAGTATTTTCTCCAAATAATCGGTATTCATGCCGTATTCAGACGTGATTCCTTCTAATGGTTTTGTGAATGGTCGTCTATTTTCCAGTCTTTGTCTTAAATCTGCTATCATCTGTAAATAGGTGCGTGATAAATATATTCATAAAGTATTTTTAGAAACCATTAACGTTTTTGCGTTTTCGGTGATAACCTCATTTAAATTCTTCTCAAGGCCATACATTCCTGATCAGAGAAAATCAATCATGGTTGTCATTTTAAAAGAAAATAATGTACCGTATCGTTAAAGTCGATATGAAAGGGCCTGATAGATTTGTCCTCTTCTCTCGGTCTGGATCCATTGCCCCACCACCTCTGAAAGTCCAGTTCGGGTAGCTCGGGCACTGCGCTGTAAATGTATGTGATCGCCAGTCCTAACCCTATAGCGATCACTACTACGATCGATGATAACGTTTTGTATATCTAGAAAAAAGATTGAAAAATACACTCAACTGTATTTGCTCCTGTTACATATTTAGGTACTTGGGACGTGATTGCCGTACCGTCATTTTGGTTCACCTTTTAATAACTTGGCGTGAATTTCCTATAAAAAATACCAATTAACCAAAATTTCGTATAAGTCATAGTTTTGAAAACAGGAATCATGGCCATGAAAACCTGACTTCAAGAACGACGAGCATCATGTCTTTTAAGTAATTACAGTTCAGTTAAAATCCTTATAATGTCCGCGAAATGGTGCTATTGTGACCTTATTGTGGCAAGCATGCAAGCTTTGTACATTTTCTCGTGTATGTTGGTTGTTGTGCATTGTTGCCGGTAGTATTCGGAAACCAACGAACCCTTTCACTTGCAAATTTTTGTACAGTATTGTGAATTGTGATAAAGAATACAACGCGGTTTACTTATGAGAATAATTTAGTTAAATCCTATGTAGGAACTGTAAGACTTCACACTTTCTCAGTTCATTGACCGCTCCGTTAAATTCAATAATAAATAAAATATTAAAGAAAATATTACGGTAAAAGAGTGTAGGTATTCTGTGGTAGGTGGGTATTACCTCGGATTTGGCAGTTCGCCAGAGCCCTTTCGGTCTCGTACGTGTTTGTATAAAATTACAATGTAATCAGTCAATAACACGGATTGATAATTTATTTCATGTGCCGGTACTGGTACCGTTTAAGGAGTTAACCCAGTCGCATATCAATTCGGGGTTTTTAGTGCTATAGTAGGTACTTAACTGTTTACCTATCTATACATATAAATACAATTGAAGTCTCTGTTCGTAATTCACTAACAATTTTTCACTAAATGTATATATGAAAGCATATACGGTACTTACATAAAAAAACAATTTAAAAAAAATCTCTTGTTTGACTGTTGGTTCCCGTTACTAATCTTCTAAACGACTGGACCGATTTTAACGCGTCTCCCACTGGTAGATACCTAATATTACAAGGAGTAACTTAGGCCTTTTATTGAAAAAAACAGGGTCTGTGGGCCGTCAATTAAATTAAGTCTACCTGGGTAAAACCGCAGGGAAAAGCTAGTGTAATAATAAAGGCTTTGATCGTTTCTGTTTAAGAAAAACATGGTTATGTAATATTTGCATTGTAAGATTATAAACTTTATTAAAAAACTTTACTCAACAAAGACAAACAAACAGACAGACAAAAAAACTTTGTGTAGACATAAAATATAGGATAGTAAGGAATTTTCGTAATTAAATTCTCAATCAACCACCGTTATGTAGCAGAACAATTAAACTGTTTAAAAAAAAATCTACATGGATTTTTATGTCGCCTTTCACATTTTGAAATAGGTTAAATGAAATGTATACTTTTTTTTTCACATATACATTTTCTTTTTATTGAAAGTGAAATGTTATCGCTCACCATTTTATCTTGCCAGCAAATATGCACCGGATACTGACATAACACCACTGCTTAAATGTAAAAACTGAAGAGATATACCTAATTACCGTATCACATAATACTTTTTTTTAATCTTATGCCACTTTCGTAACGTACACCGACCACCGAAATCAGTTCATCAGTTAGCGGTGTACGACCGACACCGACTGACTAATAAATTCCCGGCCTCGACCTTTTTAAGCTGTACGCACACTAACCGCTACGCATTAATATATTTTTGCAACTTTCCTCACAATACGACAACAACAATCTGATTTTCATCATTATTATTTTTCCGCAAGAGAAATTGTTTAAATACAATTAAATTCATAGTAAAACCAATTTTCTTCCCTCCTCGTGTTAATAACTAGTTCATTTAAATCATATTGTACGTACTAACTCAGTTTTATTACTTTCATATTGTTTTTCAAATGTTTTTTATAACCATTGTGGCATACAAGTCCAACAGATTGGAAAACATGTCCAATGTCCATAAATATTTATTTTTTCTTTGTTAACAATCTATCGAGTTGCCATTTTAGATTATAATATGTTCTTTAGTGGCACATGTTATATCAACTTGTTATAAATACTAAATCTGAATTGTCATGTCTCTATTTTACGCCAGTAACTTGAACTTGATATTTTATTCAAACATGCTGATACTTTTGTTGCCATGACACTGGAGTGAAGCCTTTATATTCGAGCGATTACAATGTAAACCGCAAACTACCTTCGTTCTCAGCGCTTAAATGACAATAGTTAAGTAAGTTTTAACTATAAGAATATATATATTTTTTTATTTTTTTTTTATTTATATATTGTCGTTTTGAAAATACTTTTAAAGGAGTCATTTAATCAATCAAGTAATTTTATTTTAATTTGATTGTTATTTCGCGAATTTTCAACAACCTGTGTTTTAAATGAGCAGTAGAAACAGCAGGAAATATATTTATTTATTTGTGTCAAATGTTCCAATATGATGTATAGTAATTTCCAGAATGTTTATATTCGTTTATAAATCCGCGATTATTAAAATTATCTATATCACAAGATAAGACAACTGGAACCTAGGCAAAGGAAATTGTGAGTCGCTAATTGCTTACAATGACTCAGCGTGAATATTGTCTCTTGCTTTCTTTAATCCCACCCAAATACCAATGAAGACAACTGCTGTCTGCTTGGCCTTAAAGTGATGTATTTTTTGAACCGAATCTAGTCAATAGGTTGATATTTTATTCGTCACACAAAATATTATTTATGGCTAATGGTGTATATATTTTTTAGATCCGTCCGACGTTCCTTATCGGCATAAAGTTTCCACTAGAAGAGCAGTTGGCCGGTGAGCTATCTAATGAAAGCTGGAAGTCGGTGGAACAGCGCTATGTGGATTGCGATGAGACTGTGGATCGTGAGCCCGATGGTGCAGCGCAAAACGCAATGCAGTGCTATGTACATCACCAAGCAGTATCTGATAAAGTTTGTATCCTTAATTAATAGTTTGTAGTTTGAATCCTTAGGGCTCTTTCCAATTGAGCGTTTGGTTTTTCGTGTCGATGGTCAAACAGTATGGCAAAAAGCAGCCCTCTGTACATAGTACGACAAAACTACCTTTGCGGGCGTCAGTAAAGGAGTACCAAAGACTCAATTTCAATGAGCCCTTATTTATACCTAAGTGGCTGGCCCTTATTACGAGAATAAGTGGAGATTTACCTCAATCGTGAAAGCAACTTTAAGTAGAAAAAAATTGTAAGAAGTCGGGTTTGAATCCCGCCTTGTTATATTCTTTACCGTATATCCGTTTTAAGAAAATAAGTGCACAGGTTGCATTTATGATCTAAATTTTAAAGATTCGGTTTAGTTTGTTGTTAGGTGCTTACTAATTACGTTCAAACAGTTGGAAGGTTGCACGTAAAATGCGCAATGATAAAAAATACATCGTTTTTAGCCCAAAATAGACGGGATTATAATTGCACGGGATGCAACTACCTCTGTTGTACATTTATTGAGTGTGTTGTTGGATACAATTCATGTTAATTGTATTGAACTTTTGTATGCTATCATGTTATCATTTTTGTTTATGTCCCACCCCGGCTAGGTCTAATTGTAATAAGTGAATTATATGTCTCGTGTTTTGTTATCGAATTCCACTTGGAAATCCAAAAAATCTGCCATCTAGAAATAGTAGAAATACAAAAAAATCTGCCGCAAAAAGCAGCATTACACGTGCCGCCGTATTTTGTGTGTTTGTAGTCCAATGACTTACGGTATGTATCTTTAGACGTGCTCAAATTCCACGAACCCACAATATAAATGTAATTACGATAGAACTGATTGAAATCGAGACTCATTTGATTCCTACTCGCGGAACCATTTCCGAAACTCCTTTATTGTAATCTGATTCGCTGCGAACATTGCCATTATCTTAAGTATCGTCTCGATGTCTTAATGTTTTTCGTCTGATGACTGTAAGAGCAAAAACATAACTACTTGAAGTGTTATGTCTTTTGAGCGTTCTCTAACAAAAATATAAACCCATTTATGTACTCAAAATCAAACGAGGCTTATAAATAACTTAGCATACTTAAAGTATACATACTAACACAGTGCAAACGCTGAAGATAATAGTACAAAATAATAAGTAATCAGGAAAATAAATAAAAATATATATATATATATACATTTAAATGGGAAGTGGAAAGTTACCTAAATCTAAAAATAAGGAACCCTTGTGGGATTTTAAGATCTTTAAGAATAAGATTATAAGGTCTTTGTTTATTCTTCTCTAATTTAAGAGCTTCGCTTTAGTCGGTGGAGCAATCGCCACTCTTGCCTCTTTTTTTGGTTCATTCGTACTTCGACATATGAGTATACCTATGTGTGTACAGTTTAAAGACCTAATCTGTCTGATGCGGTATAAAATAAACCTAACGGATTAATTAATGTTGGCCTTTGACTGATAAGTACACGCTCGTGTGACCTATAATCTTATCATATCATTATACATATACATATGTACGTATGACCGAATTAAAAGAAGAACCCTATCTATTCTAGATCTACTAATATATTACTTCCGAATATTGTGTGTTCAACTGAATTGCTAGCAAAAAAAATGGAATCCCTCTAGTAGTGCCAGTACAATATTCAGTACGTTTAAACTAACTTAACTTAACTTAATATATATATATATATATATAGTTACTACTAGTTCCGTCTGCGTGCTTTAATACTATACTAGGTATTGTATAGGATCCTTATTATTTAACTCGATTAACAATATACTTACTGATTTAGTTGTCCGTTGTTATAAGATCACATATAATTGGATGTGGCGCACTGTAGTGGCAAACTAAAAAAAAAACAAAATTTTCCGTGTTTGGTTGCAAAAGAAAAGGCATATTACAAAAATATTAATATTGCTATCTATTTCACGTTGGTTTGCTTTGCACTTGTTTCATACTTTTGAGAGAGGTTATTCGTTCAGTCGAAGGAATAAAAAATTTGAACTTACTTTTTTGTAGCATTCTCTTGTGAAATTTTAGAAACCGAACTTTAGGTACATTTGAATTTTTCTTTAAAAATGAAACGCAAGAATCGATATGTACTGTCTCTAAATATTAATATGTATATTATATATTAATTGATAATTATTGTAAAAAATAATATTAAAATTTTATTCAGTTTGGGCAGTAAGGCACTTATGAATGTCGAAAATTAACCACTTTGTAAATGCATTATATTGTTTATTTCCAGTCCGTCGCTGACTGCGTGGAGGCTCTGGTTGGAACATACTTGTCCAGCGGTGGCGTGTTAGGTGCGGTCAAGTTCCTGCAGTGGATAAACATTATACCTTCACAGGTACATAAACCTCCTCTTTGAAACATTTTCTTAATAACAGATCAGATGATATTCTTACTCAAACCCAATTTAGGAAAGAGGTCGTCGTGTATGACAAAACGTTTATTTTTAAATAATGGCGGTAAATGGTCACGGTGTATTTATGTAGGAATTTTGTTCCGAGGTTCATCATGAGTCGAATGCGTCCCATACAAATTCCAAGCGGCGGAGAGAGGTAGGTGTTTTGGTCGATATTTCATGCTACTAATACGGCCCGCTTTAATAAAAACCCGATTGCATGTGGGAATCGGTCAACTGGGCCCATTTACCTGACTAACATGATATCACCGTTAATACGACGTATTAACCGTGGTCCCACTGCTCACCCACAGTGGGTCCACGGGTAATATTTTTTACCGGTAGACCCACTGCTCTAGTTTTAATTTATCCTTTTTGATTGTGTCAGTTTCTGTGGGCCTACGGGCCATCCGTCTGATAGAAACCACATCATGTATGCAGTTTAAGGCATAGAATCGCTGTGCTAACATATTTAATGCCTACATCATAGCTAGCACTAAGATTTCACGCCACAGGAAGCACTTGGTGACCCTATACCCAGCAGGAATTTAGGCTGCGAACTTCTGGGAAGTTGAAATGCAGACCTCGGTTGGTCCTCAGTCGGAAAGAAGCCTAAAAACCCGTCTTCATAAAAGTATCTATACTATGGGTCGAAAGGGGAAATATTTCATTCTTTGTTTGCATTGAATAGGCTTCGAAACTACTGAACCCATCTTCTTTGAGCAATGGTTAGCAAAATTATCAGCGGGTAACATAGACTATATTGAATCCCCTTAATCTCTCGGGAACGGGAACTACGCGGTCGTTTATATTTTTATGGTGGAAGAAACCATTAAGTTAATGGACCAAGCATGTACGTAAGAAAGACTTGTAAATTTGTTTTTTTTTTCAGGATAATTTCGAGACAATCCTAGCGAACCCACAGAAGATACCAACAGGAATCTCATTAAAGAAAACGACGTCAGAACACGTTGATTTCTTACTCAACAACTGCAGGACTGATGTGGAGGATATCTTGCATTACAAATTCAATGATCCATGCTTCTTGTTGGAGGTAGATTTTTATTCTAATTCTCTATAACACTCATATTTTTCTCCAAAATCTGTGCCTTGCGCTTTTACTATGTTATTTTGTGATTTTTTTTCTAAAATAAAAGTACTTACTTACTTAGCCTTTTCTTCTAAAATAAAAGTACTTAGCCTATTCCATATACAATCAGCCAGTGAAAGCCCCGACATATCACAGAAAAGCTGGAATTTGGAATTAAAAATATACACTTCTATTTTGTTAATATAGATGCATTGATATAGACGACGGCCCCTAACAACGCATAAACAAGGGAAGAAAAAATTCGACGCATGAGGTGTGATCACGAGTTGCTCAGTTGGAAGAGCAACTGCACGGTTTGCAGAGGTTGTGGGTTCGAGTCCCGCCTCGTATTCGTATTTTTCCTAAGCATTTTTAAGAACTCGATATGAGATGGCCCTGAAACAATGTATGGAAAAAAAGGAAAAAGTATTATTATAGTACCTATAATCCTAACTCTTACATTTCCAGGCCCTATCCCACGCGTCGTACATACAAAACCGAGTGACGCGTTCCTACGAACGGTTAGAATTTTTAGGCGACGCCATCTTGGATTTCCTTATAACGGCCCATGTTTTTGAGAATTGCCGTGAACTGAAGCCAGGAGAGATGACAGATTTGCGCTCAGCTCTCGTGAACAACGTCACCTTTGCAGCTTATGTTGTCAAATTGGGTCTTCACAAGTAAGAACTTTGGCTTTTTAACCCCAGACAAAAAAAAACAGTCAAACAATAAAGCTCTCAGACGAAAGGATCAAGATTTATTCTGCTTCTTTTTTGTTTGAAACTTGACTTGATTATTGACTTATTGGTATATGGTCTATTTTCGATCTGGTTGTAGATTCAGAAGATTTTAAACGATGAATTATGATTATAAATTGTGACGTACCAATTCATCACAATCACATTACAATATAACTGATTGCGAGAAGACTAGATCCTGTTCATCCCCAGTAAAGGGATATCTTACAGAAACCGGTGATTCGCAGTTCCAAGTGCTTTAGTTGGAAACTTGATTGTATGCAGAGCAGATTATTAATAGCGCTAATAACCCGATTTACCCGATTTAGGAAGCCGTTGGGTTTTTTTTTTTTAAACGAGTATGACGAGAACTTTTAAACAAAATTCTCGTCATACTTGTGAACAGGTGCTGCTTGTGGGGGCTGGTCATCTCAAGCTACGCATTTAGATATAAGTACATCTACTAGTCTTTTCTTTATGTTCATTTTTATCGACATTTGTGTATTATAATTGCGTCCATGGGCTTTCATTTCTCAAGTGATTTACATTGTTTTTTTATATCGTATAATATTTTTGAACAGAGTACAGAGTTTCTTGCCAGGTTCTTCTCAGTAAAAGCAACCTTCCGAACCTGGCGGTAGCATGTCTAATCATGTAAATTAATGTCATTCTGACGATTTGAAAGTACTTTGGAAAAAGTCTAATCGAATAAAGATATTTTTGACTTTGACTTTGTGACTATCAAGAAAAGAGCCAAATATAGCCACGAAGCGTTGCTTTATGTCTATGTATGAATGTCACTTGGTTCACTCAAAATCAGCTTACAATGACCCTAATTCCGTTTTAGATTCCTCTGCTCCAAATTAAACCCCAACTTGGACAAGGCTGTAATAGCGTTTGTGGACCACCAACAACACAGGAAACATGAGATCATTGAAGACGTGCTTTACCTCATCGACGAAGAGGACTGCAAAGTGGCGCAATACATCGAGGTTCCTAAGGTTGGTACACTTTTATACAGGTGTGGTTATATTGGTGGTGATTCATTCATTCATGATACCGAATTAGATTTTTGTATGATGATTTCATATGATTTATACTGTTTCGATGAAATGTTCATGATACTTGTTTGATTTTCTTGCCGTGTCTTCTCTCAGAAGGCTAGTTTCAAAACCGGTGGTAAATGAATTTATATTAATAAATTTTACATTCATAAGTGCCTTACCAGGGCCCAAACTGGATAAATATTTTTCATTTTCATTTTGAAATTGAACATAAATCAATCATAAACTGATAGACATTTTTTAAGTTTGGTAGGAAAATATACCGTTAGTGTAAAACAAACCTTTTCAAAAAAACATGTATGCACACCTACAAGCTAAGGTCATTGAACTTCTTGGACGGGAGATCCCCTTAGTCCTGCTCTTTTCATTAATCAACCTACTGCATAACGTGCATTTTAAAATCCACATTATTGTGGTACGAGCACACAGGTATAGGTCACGTCACGAGTTAAGAACGAGTACCGTTTTGCACGTGAGCTTGACAGCTTCTTTAAAAACATAGTAGAAGGAAAGATAGAATGGAAGAGAGGAAGGGGAAGACCAAGGTTAACATACCAGGGACAAGTTAAAGAAAAGGTGTCTGGTATGTCGTATAAGGAGGTCAAAGAGATGGCACTGGACAGAGACAAGTGGAAAGAGTTGCATCGGTTACATCGACAAGAGTCTCATTACTATTAAATTCATGATGATGACCGTTGAGCACTATGTTATAAGCCTGTACTCTCTTTTTCGCTGCGCGTTCTTTACTCGTGACTAAACCTATATCTTCTTTAAATTGTATACATATCTTCGATGATAACATACAATTTGTTAGATCATATACCATGTTTGTGATTCTCATCCTTAATCTACAGGTACTAAGTGATATATTCGAGTCACTAGCCGGCGCTATATATTTGGACAGCGGAGGCAATCTCGAAACGGTGTGGTCGGTTGTATACCGAATCATGCATAAAGAAATAGAAGCTTTCTCAATCGTAGTACCGAAGCAACCGGTTAGAGTCCTGTATGAGAATATACACGCTTGTCCCGTGTTTGGGTAAGTTCAAGTTATATATTCACGCCATTCCAAAAAGGTCCCCGGTAGGGTAAGCAGAGGTGTTGTAATAACAACACCCACTTTTCACCGAAGATGATAAGTCCTAACGTGATAGATGGTGAGTCTAAAGCCGTCTCAGGCACTACACATACGTCTTTGAATTACTTCTCCGGCATGTACAGTTTTCCTCGCGATGTTTTCCTTCACCGTAAGGCGAGTGAGGTGATATTACTTCACTTAAGTAATTTTAGAAAAACTCATAGGTGCAGGCTGCTGGGATTCGAACTTGCGTAGCAGACTGCTCAAACCCCACGGCCACCACGGCTCTTCAAGTTTACAAAACTGACAAATTTATATTGTCTTGCGGTGCATTTCAAATAAAAAAACGTTAATATAATTCATGCTAAGTGCAGTTTTCAACTACCTACATTTTATTGGAATATCTAAACCTACCTAAATGTCTCTTTTATACGCTACACCTCGTAGCGGTTTGGTTCCAGCGTCAGGACAAACATTTTATGTGATGACCATTTGTGCTTGCCTTGTATATATAATAAAAATACTATATACGTATTATATCCGTTTTCTAGTATTTCTACAAAGTACAAACTTTGCTTGATTTTGGACTAGATGGCGCTGTGTGATAATGTCCGAACATTAATTATTTATTAACAAACATTAAACTAAGTAATTAAACTTTAAGTAAGTGCAATATTTGCAGGAAAGTGATGCCTGTTGAGACTGACGAGTCGAAAGTGATGATTCAGTTGACATTCTCGAAGAACAATGGGCAGTTCAAGGTGCATGGAGTTGGGAACAACAAGTCACAAGCGAAACGCGCTGCGGCCAAACTGGCTTTGAAGATTCTCTCTATTAACTAATCTATATCTATACACATAGATAGAATAAATTGAAGTGTCTGTTTGTAATTCCAAAATTAACAACTTTTCAAGATGCATATGAAAGTATCTCCGTATATACTTATTACTTACACAAAAACAATTATTAAATTAAAAAAATATATATCTGTCCGTCTGTTTGCTCCGGTTAATGGCTAGAACAGCTGGTCGATTTCAACGGTACTTTCACTGGTAAATAGTTGGTGTTAGGAGCATAGGGTACTTTTATTTGAGAAAAATGTCTACATTATTTTTATTGTTAATCCTACGCGAGTAAAACCGCGAGGCACCGCTACTATAGCGATACCAGGATCTCAAAGAAAATAATGAAAAACGATATTACACTTTTGCGTGAAATTATCAAAATTTGAAACTATTTTTTTTTCGAAACTGGTTTTCTGTTTAAACGTAAATTTATCTTTGGTAGATATTTTTATTTTTGTTTATTTTGCATGTGATCCCGTTATCGTGCCAACAACGGCTATTCAAGCATGTGCTTTGTATAGCCTTTATATAACCTATTTTAAAAGACTTCCAATTGAAAATATATCTAGCTATTAATTATTATTAGTCTGTTTAATTTTTATATTTTATTATTGATGTTGAGTCGTACATTGTATTTAAAAAATATATTTATCTTATTATCGAGCGAGTGGATAGACTTTACAGTAGTGTCACAAAAACAAATTTCAAGTGGATTGAGGCAATACTATATATTTCGAATCGTGCTTGCGACCACTAGACCAAGGGTATAATATATGAATACAATTATTATAATTAAAATTTTATATTTCTTCATAAGAACAGAATATTATACCAAGGTTCATGGACACACATTATGGTCTTACGATTTATGAACGCTCATAACTTATGACGCCACCTGTAGACTGAATTCTTTATTTATAATCATTCCTGTCATGATTGTGTGTATTGAGATTTTGTCGAATGCTTAGTTCAGCGGTAATCTTAATTAATATTGTATTATTATAATAAATAATTACTGTAGGTATTCGAAAACTAACCCATTGGCTGGCACGGACTGACACCTCAATATATTTTATATGTAGGTGTCGTTTGGGCATTATGTCTATTGATTTTAATTGAATAAGCCCTAACGCAATTATTGTAGGCAAGGCAAGTGACATGGATTTAGCGAGAAAAATATTTTGAGTTGTTTAGAGTAAAATAAAGGAATATATTAAATTATTAGGGATAGGGCTGCCCAAAAGTTAAGTTGCATAACTGATACAGGTGTTTCATAATGTTATTCTAGAAATAGCAGTAACCTTTAATGTTATTGGTATATTTTGAAGTGTCTTCAGTCACATTTAACTATCACAAACTGGCTGGTTTTTAAAATTTGTAGAATGAACTGATCCTGAAGTACCGAATTAATTTTAAATTGACAAATACTCCTAAATACCTAATGATCAATGTCAATCATGAAAAAAATATTTTCGACGGTTCACCTTTGAGGATAAAATTCTGAATTAATTATTTACTATGTTTTTTTTTTTTTTTTTTTATTCACAGCTATTAAAAAAGAGTTTTTGCACAGAGTGCACGCCACTCTTATTGGTAACACAAAAGGACAAAATAACAACTAGTTTCGTTACTCTTAACAAAAATAAAACTAGGATAGTAGAACATGGTCAAAGTCTGCGTTTGATATTACTATTCTTAACACTAACCATTGAAATAGTCTATTATAATTTTCAACATTGGCCAGTCAGACACATTTTCAACAATTACTAAGATTAACCATTCTAACGAACATTTCAAAATTTGATGAACTTTAGTCTTAATAGATAATCCATCTAGGAAAATAATTTCTTTAAGTCTTATCAATAATTCAGTAAAATGTACCTCCCTTTTTGGATCTGAAGGTTGGCATTGTTCATCTTCCGTAGCACATGTTTCTGCATCCGAAAGCAGAGGACGTCCTGTAGGTACATCTGCAGATCTAAACCTTTTCTTTTTAGACTTCCTCACTTGGTTGGGAGTAATGGGTGTCTCGCTTAACTTGATTGGTCTTCTAACGACATCGGCAAATGTTATTGTATTCTGACCTGGTTGGATTATAGTAGAAGTACAGCTGACATCTGGATCAGTAACAGGCACAGGAGTACTTGCAGATATTAATCTTTCGTTAGGGTCGAAGACCGGGCATGGGCTAAGTCCAATGAACTTAGTAAGGCCTTTCCTGTACGTACAATTGAATTCCGCCATTATCTCTCTAATCTTTTTTTCTTTCTTGAACATGGGACAACTTCGAGATAAAGACATATGATTTCCTGAGCAGTTCACGCATTTATATATTTCTGTTTCACAATTAGAATGATTTTGGCCACATTTTGGGCAAATAATTTTATTAGATCCACATCGTTTGGCCGTATGGCCAAGTTTCCAGCATCGGGAACACTGAGTAACAGGAAATATAAAGTTCTCAACATTAATAGAAAGCCCGTCAATATATACGTATTCTGGTATTGAAGAACCTTGGAAGCATAATCTGACAGATTCACTAGGTGCCCAACCAATTTCAGATTTGACTCGACGATTTAAGCGATGGACCGAAATCAACGTAAAAGGGCTTGGACATGAAATATTCTTGAAAATGTCTTCCTCGGATAATTCTAGGTCAACATACCTTATAAGGCCATAAGAGTAACTCTTCTCCATGGCCCTGTGGAAACGCCACGCCTTCTCAATAAAACATTTATTAGTTTCTATCTTTCTAATGGTCTCAACCTTATATGTATCAACACGCACTCTATACTGATTGATATACTTCACTCTGACAATGTCAGATATGCCCTGTTCTTTAAATAATTTTGCCAAAGCAAATTGCTTTGGCAAAAGCTCCTTACAAGAAATATACAGCTCTAGTTTGTCTTCGTCTTTCCCCTTCTTTAGTTTCCTATTAATAATCCAATCACTATCATCGTCCTCCTCCCCCTCCTCGTGTCTTACTCTTTTTATTGGTCTCACAGATTTTGAATTTTCCACCCTAAGTTCCTCAGATTGAACAGCATCTTCAAACCTGTTATCTAGTTCAGCTTCATTAATAGATTCACTACAGCTAGAAATGCTGAAGGCAGACAGAATCTTCAGGGGATCGTCCTTTGCACTCATGTTGGCTTGAGAAGTTCTTAAATCTTAAGTATGCTAGCGCAAAACGATTCGGAGTATTTATTATACACCACCGGCAGTATTTCTGCTACAAAATGAACGCAAATAACTCAAATAAAGGATTTTTATAATTTATCTTGAAAAATTGCAAACATCACGAATGACAGCACAACTGTCACCTACCATGTTTTTATTTATATAGATATTAGTTCCTTTTAAAATGTATGTCGTGTCAAACACGATTCGCTGTAAATGTATGTATGATGATAATCTTTGGAACTCTTAAATTCCTATTAGACTGAAAATGTATTTTTGTTGGAATGATGCGATTGTGTAGTTTGATTTGTACGTACATAGATAATTTTTGGTAAATGAACATGTAATAAAATTTATATATCTAATTACATATTGCTTTTTTATTCTTTCCTTATTGCAAGCAAACGAGACATGCTATTGATAAAAACATTGAAAATTTCAATTTGTAAACGGAAGGTTGAATTGTCGCCGGAGAACACTAGAACTAAAATTATTAGTTTTGAGGCTTCACCATAAGCTATAATGGTTTCTTCCAAGAGGTTCGATCTTCGAACTATGTACTACAAATTATTTTCGCCATATAATTCCATAGGCGTTCTGACGTCCCGGGATACAGTCATTAAAAATAATTTAAAATGACATTACATATTTAGATCAGGGCCATGAATGTTTTCTGTGTATCTATCTGTGACAGACTTCAGGGGCCTTACCATGAACTCTTATTGCCATGATAGTTTCACTAATTTATGAGACAGATTTATGTGACGTGCATACATCTGTCACTGTCGCACAACTGAATTAACATTGCAATAAGAGCTCATGGTTGGGCCCCAGATATGTAGTGATGCTTTTGTTATTACTTTCGCAGAAGTTATAAATCCGTAATGAAAGAATTTATTTTCCACATTACATGGTTTTTATTATTATGTTGTTATTAAATTACAAGAAGTATGTGCTTGGTCTCTTGTAAGCGAAGGTGTTGAGTCGCTTGTAGTGGTGCACGCGCTTGGGCAGCGGGAACTTGATGCTGCTGTTGTGGAACTGCTTCACCTGCGGCCGGCGGCACGCGGACGCCTTGATTACTTCCACTTTGATAATCTGGAACAAACATTATTTGATTACCATTGCCCCAGACACAATAAAGTGCATGATTGAAACATCATACGCCATTTCTATAAGTAAATGGTGCCGTTACTGGTCATTATTAGTAAGGCACATTTACTGCAAAGCAAATTAAAAATTTACTGACATCCGGGTAACAGTATAACCAATGACTCTGGCATTAACATATTTGCATCTTGAATGAATAGACAGGTTTTACGGCCGTTTACAATATCCTATCAAAGTTTATCTTCAATTTCATAATAATGTTAACTAGCGATAAATTATTGGAATGAAAGTAAGGACATAATTCTAGGCTTATCTTTAGTAAATGTCAGATGAATAGAATATTGAAAACAGCAAAAGCACTTAATTAACCTATTCGAACGCGTTTCTAGTTTCATTTAGCACGTTACACTCGACATTGTCGTTTATTCCCATCCCAGTAGTTACTGAAATTGCACTATCCTTTTTCTAAGCTTATGAGCCCGCGTCGCTTGCGTGTACGCCCAAGCACAGCATGATAGATCAGCATAGAGGCGATTTATACTCGTCAGTACCTAATTATAGGCTATTACCCAGAACAACAAAATTTCCGTTTCAGAATGTGGGGTATACCTTAGCTTTACAACATTGTTCCTTTGATAACTAGTTTTTCAGAACTTTTTCTTGATACATTAGCTACTAGCTGTGCCCTTAAAGACTTAATTTCATGGAAGGCCCGCGGAACTCTAATATTTTTTAACGAAAAAGTAGCTTAAGTTACTCCTTGTAACATTAGCTATCTGTCCAACGTCCAACCATTTCGGAGATTAGCCAGAAAAAAAAGAAAAACAGAGAACATTTAAAAAAATTGGTTTCTCTTTGCCAGAACTGTGTACTTTCATATGAATTTAGTGAAAAGCCGTTATTTTGGAATTAGAAACAGACACTTCAATTTCATTTATCTGTTTAGATGATATGAACCAAAATTTCAAAAAATCTTATAGAGATAAAGGAGGAATTAGTAATATCCAGAACTATTGTGATTTTGTAACGATTCCATAACTTTACTAATGCTTTCATTTTCAAGCAATAAAAATGTAGGGTTTATTTATCATTATTAACATTAAAGTATTCCATATATAACATGGCATACATTAATATGATATGGAATAACAATGAAATAAATGTGAGTATGTATTTATTACAAAAGATCACCCTTCAATGCCCTAGACCAAATTCTCGTATTAAAGGTTTTTTTCACGTACCCACGTTTAACACAAATTATGCTACTAATAGTTTTATTCCACGTAGTTGCAATGAATATAACCTATCCTACTCCGATATTGATTTACTTAATATGTCATTAATTTCGTTCAAAAATTCACTTAATAAAAACCAAATATGTAGATATGTTCATGTAACGTAATAAGATATATTGCTGTATTTGTTTTTGTATTTATATTTGTGCCTACTCGTATGTGTGTAATCTGGATCAATCTGTGGATACTTTTTGTCATTTAGAATATTTGTATCTTTTTTATAATTTGTTTTTAACTGACTGTGTGTATCCCTATGAAATAAAAATAAAAATAAATAAAAATAAACGCAAAACAAACAACGACCTGACAGCATGGATACTCATCAAATAGAGAACAGACAAAACTTATATGGTTCACGAAATATCAACCAATGCAAAATTTTCACTTTATCCCACTCTTTATATAAACCCTTAATGTTGACCTTATGAATTACAAATGATAGAATTTGATACGTGAGAATTTGAAGTGTCTGATACATATTATGTGCTTATTACAATGCAGTTAACAGTTTTTAACTAAATACAGATGAAAGTACTGAAGAAAAACAAATGGTAAAAATGATTCTCTGTCTGTCTGTTCCAGCTAATCTCTGAATTGGCTAGACTGATTTTAACAGGACTTTCACTAGCAGACAGCTGATGACAAGGGGTAACTAAGGCTACTATTAATTTTACAAAATAATTATCACTAAGTGAGCCAAGTTGAGGAAAAAGTGCCATGACATATAGGGAGGTCAAGGAGATCACAGATAGAGACGAATGGAAGAAATTGCATCGGTTACACCGACAAGAGTCACAGCTCTTAAATTTATGATGATAATGATGAACATAGTTTTTATGTCACAGCTAGTCAAAATAAGATATATACCTGGATGGAGTGAGCACGCGCTCTGTGCCTGGCGCCCATATCCCGGTAGCACTGTGTGACCGCGCCGCCGACGCTGAGGTCGCGGTACTCGCGGTACATGTTGTGGACACCGGAACGGGACTCATAACGCAGCCAGATACCAAAGTTCTTGATCTTAATTGGGCTCCTTTCTGGGATTTCCTGAAAATTATATTTCGGAAATTAATTATTTGGTTTTCAGTTACCAAATATCTTGCTCAGTTCTAGTGGCAGATTGCTAGTTCACTCAGAAGTTATTTTCTTAGTTAAACTTGTGTGTACATATAATTTACAGGTACAAATAACAACTATTGAGCGCTAAGCCAATATGGTGGGAAGACTTGGGCATGTGTTTCATTTCTCTCGCACCAGAATAACCCAAGAAAATATGCACATTCATGGCTCACACTAAAAACATTAGACAGCATGTGTAAATAGCAGAAAATCTCTTAGGTATGTCTAACAAAACGCGAATTTGACAGTTTGAAAAGCAATGAAAAAATCATTGCTTTTTAAACCGTCAAATTGGTACCTATTTGTGTCATATTTTTTGTAAAAAATATATAGGTAGAGGATACCTGACTAGGTTCTATATTATTTACTTATGTATGTAAAATTGTGCAAAAAAAATTTACAACAGCCATCAGAATTCCTCTATAGTTCTTCTCAAGCTAGTTCTAGAATTGATAGTATTTTCTAGACATTAGTCAGTGCAATTCCAGGATTTAACCCTTTTGTATATCAATTTACTGGTAAATTCATTAATACCACATGATACTATAGAACCATTGACAGTACCATAGGCATCAAAAGGAATCAAGATGTTAGGTCACTGAATAGCAAAAGGGCTACTAATAACATTTTACCAAGCAACATTATAGATACCTATACTAGGATCTCTTTGTTAATATAGTAATAATAAGCAGAATAATAAAAACCAACCCTTATGGATACAATTTCTCCAGTGGTCTTCTTGAACTTTTTCAGCTGTCTCAAGAAGTACCAGAAGCGGGACTTGGCCACAATAGGGTCAGGGGAGAATATCCTCATCTTGTATAGTGGCGGCTTCGGCTCGCTCTCCGAAGGGAGCTTGCGGCCGATGACCTCGTATTCCTTCAACTGAAATCACATTGCTCATGTCAATGATGTTCATATCTGTACAAAATTTTAGGCATACCTATACTTAGCTTGGAATAACGTTTTAGAACACTGCTTATGGTACTGCATCATATCACAACATGACATAACCTATAAATTACGTTTATAAATTCTATAAAATTTACAAAGAATGTAATAACTAAACAATTGGCAGGGATTATGAAACAGGATAACGTAAAACTGGACAGTGAAACAAATGGGAAACATAATAATCCTTGTGAATTACACAGAAGCAATGCAGCGACAACGTGTACGGCATTCATCATGCAAGTTTTAAATTGCTTGTTACACTTTTATACACTGTTTAATCACTCATTTTGTTGCTAATGTTTGTTTCAGAGCTCGTGAATCCATAATTTCACTGTTTTATCACAAAATTCACAAATCTTACCTCTCCTTTAGCCTTCATTTTCGGAGGTTTTACACTAAAAGAATCTGTCAACGGAAACGGAAGATTCACCCAGAAATTAAAAACAAAATGGCGCTACGAAACTTGCCATATATAAAAAATACTGTTGACATTAAAACTTATGGTACGTAGATATTCGGTACGGCCCGTGAATAGCCAGCTTTAAAAGTAAAATTTGAAATCTATGAAAGCTGTCAATAAATACACTGTCTGTGTCATATGATGTGCGTGCAGCTGTCAACCAAACTGTCAAGTATTCACTTCGACGATGTGATGAGTGAGCGAGCGAAGTGAAACTACGACACAATTCTTGAATAAAAGTTCCATGGTGTTTCTAAATATTTTGTAATATTATGTGATATAAATTGTTCTATAAAACACCATAATGTTTGCGAAGAGTGTTCCGCGAGTTTTCAAATATGGCCTGTACGGTAGTGTGGCCATCGGTGGTTCAGTGGCTGCTCTCAAACTCAACGACGGTGATTACAATTCCATGGCAATTGTAAGGATTACGAGGACTGCATACACAGCAATAGAAATCGGTAGAATGTACCAAGCTATGTTGTACAGCAAGGAGTGGGATAGATCGTCAAAAGAGTACTTGGATGTGAAGAGTCAAGCTCACCAATTTGGGGCAGAGAAACTTCTTGATTTATGCCGGGCCAATAAGGGGGTTTATATAAAAGTGGGCCAGCACGTAGGTGCGCTAGATTATTTGCTGCCCAATGAGTATGTAGCTACAATGAGGATATTGCATAAGAATGCCCCAAAGAACACTGTAGATGAACTTTACACAGTTATCAGAGAAGATTTAGATAAAGATGTAAGTGTTAAAAAAATTACCTAAAAGGTTATATCATTTATCTCCTATCACATATTTTATAATTTTATGATTGCATAATATTTTTAATGGTTACACTAACTGAAATTTTCACTACATTAAATGTAAGGGCAAGTACTGCATAATACTAATTATTACCTTTTATTATAACCTTTTTGGACTGTATAAACCAAAGATAATTGCTTTCAACCAGTCTACTATGAAATGGTATAAAATTTTAAAAGATATATGAACTAGCTCTTTGTAATATCTATTTTATAAGTAGAATTATGAATACACAGAACTGATCGGAACAGAGACACTGTTCCACCTTATCCAACTAATGTGAAACAGAAATTTTATTTTATTCTTTCCTTTCAGCCAAATGAACTATTTGATGACTTTGAGCCTGAGCCACTCGGCACAGCATCATTAGCACAAGTACACAAAGCCAAGTTAAAAGATGGCACAGAAGTTGCAGTCAAGGTGCAACACCATTTTGTTAAGAAGAACATCAAAATTGATTTAAAATGGATGGAATTTATTATTATAACAATGTCTAAAGTGTTCCCTGAATTTCAAATGCAATGGTTAATTGATGAAACTAAGAAGAATATTGCAAAGGAATTGGACTTCATACAAGAAGGGAAAAATGCTGAGAAAGTTTCTGCTATGTTTAGTAATTACAAATGGTTGAAGGTACCCAAAATATTCTGGGAATATAGCGCTCCAAGGGTCCTAGTAATGGAGTATGTTGATGGAGGGCAAGTTAATGATATAGAATATATAGATGTAAGTGTCTTTATTCTAACTAATCTATACAGATAAAGAAAATTGAAGTGTCTGTTTGTACTTCCAAATTAACTAAATGCATAATGATGTATAAATGGTATTGTCATAAAAAACTGTCTGTCTGCTTGTTTCCGCTAATCTCTGAAAGGGCTGAACCTATTTTAATGGAACTTTCAAGTCTGTGCAGAGGAAACTGTAGGCCCAGATAGTCTATATTGAGATGGCACCACCCATTTAGGTTGGTGCCATCTCAACTTTGTGAGGAATAATTTCATTCCGGAATGCTACCAACATTTTCATTCTATGATAGACTTCACCCCACACAGGCTAAGTGGCAGGTAAATTTATTATTGTTAATACATTATGTTTATATTTTGTTAAAGCTATGAATAGTAAATTTCTGACATTTGTCACAGACACTTTCCCATCTATATTAGTATGGAGAGTCACACACAAACCAAAGTATGCTAATTTGGGAACTCCTCTGCAATATTCTTACATAATGAGGCCATCAAAACATAAATAGAATGTTTAAGCATTGGTCAAGGTGTAATATATTAAGTGTATTTTGTGTGTATGAAGCAAATAATTGATCACATTAACCAGAATTCTTGGTTCAGTGAAACAATAGTCATACAAAATTTGTATTCAAAAGGTGCATGGCCTTAACATTTAAGGTGTGTACAAGCTATATTTGGCTATAGTCCATCTATATGTAAAGGCAAGCATGTCAAGCTATACATTGCTTTAAGTTGTCTTATTTTCTGTGTAACCAGTTCCTGGCTAAAGGCCATGGCTAAAGGCCATGGCTAAAGGCCATGGCTAAAGCTGACAATATTTTTTGTCCATCTGATCTTATTGTCATGTTGGACTCTGCTAAAGTTAGACCCCCCATTTTTTTTGTGCTACTCTTTGTTGCTGGATTTTCTTGAATTATTTTTAACCACTTAATTTTAAAGAAGGTCACAACAAATATTTTATATTTTTCTTTAGTTTATTACATTATTTATTTTTAAATACTTTCAGAATCACAAAATTAACAAATTTGACTTATGTATGAAGCTGGGTGACTTGTATTCCCATATGATATTTGTTACTGGCTTTGTGCACAGCGACCCTCATCCCGGCAACATCCTCGTGAGGAAAGACGAAGGGGACAAGGATGTCACTGTCTATCTCCTGGACCACGGTTTGTATGCTGTAAGTTGTAGAGAAGTATTACAACCCTCTGTATAACAACTGACAAAAAAGGGGACAATGAATCAAATAAATTTTATGGAATTTTTGATAATAAATGTCATTATAATTCTGTTACAATTTTATTAATTAGCTACTAAACTGTCTTCTCAAAGTTCTTAGGTACATGTTAGGTCATAATAATACTATCTTTATGAATTAAAAAAAAATGGTCAGGTAAAATAGAAACACGAGACAGGACTCCAACCCACGACATCTGCAAGCCGTGCAATTGCTCTGCCAACTAAGCTACTCGTGCGTCGAATATTTCCTTCCCTTGTTTTGCGGTTTTAGGGGCCGCCTTGATAATATCATGTCTTGTAAAATAAAACATTAAAAAAGAAAAATAAAGAGAATTCTTTAACTTTACAGCAATTGACAGATAAATTCAGATACCACTACTCCAAGTTGTGGCTGTCAATATTGGACACCAATCGAGATGAGATGAAGGTTCACGCAGAGGCTCTGGGAATAAGGCAGGAGTTGTATGGATTGTTCGCTTGTATGGTCACCGGCCGCCCTTGGGACTCCATCATGAGGGGTATTAGCAAGACTAAACCATCAGCTGAAGAGGTTTGTATACATTTTAAAATGATAATGGTTTATTCAGCTTAGGCCCTGGCAAGGCACATAACGTCGAAGAATCGACCACCGGTTCGGAAACTAGCGTTCTGAGAAGAATCGGCAAGAAACTCAGCTGGCATCATGTATGTTTCATTAAATAGTAAATAATTATTAATTACAATAAAATTATTTACAAGTAAAATAAAAATAAAAGGTTCAATAAATTTAATCAGGTAAAACTAGAATCCTCTGGACAGATTTTCTGGCACATAGATGATGTTATGAGGAGTAACTTCGAATACCTTTATTTTATAAAAAAAACACCAATGCCCATTTTTCTTGTGAACCCAACGCTGGTAAAACCGTAGCTGGTGCATATTAAAATTTATTCAGGTTTACCCTGATGAAGGGTTTCTACTTGGGAGATGGTTTATTTTCTTCTATGTGGTCCAGTTAATCAACCACATAGTTCTTTTGTTCCTTATTAATTATACAGTGGAGATATCTAAGATTATTATTGAAACCTTTATTTTATCATATTCGTTTCTTGCATAGAGCATAAAGCTTAGAGTTAAGAGCGCACCTTCGCTCTTATTCAAACCAGATCGTTTTCACCTCAGTCATCAACCTCTACATACATATGTATGAAGTCGTTTACAAAACAAATAAACGTAGGTCACGACTGTTTGACTATTTGGTCAATATGTTAACTTTGCATAACTTGTCTGACGCTTGATTCACACTTTAGTGCAAAATTTTTTTTTTACTAAAATTACTATGGATTTCGTATGATATGAGGTGCAGAGATTTAAATTTTTGACACGAAATATGCCCTTAGTAAACTTAGGATACACTGAGTTTACCTACTTAAAATATTTGAAAAAATATTTGTGGTGAAAAGAAACAAAAAGATAACTGATTTCACAGGAAATATTATATACTCTACTAGCTGTGCCCCGCGGTTTTACCCGCGTAGAGTTAATCTTAAGCATGACCCGTTAATATCGGTGCAGCCGTTTCAGATAGAGAGAAAAATGTTAAAAATCAATTTTAATGTCATAAGGGTATTTTCATATGCATTTAGTGGCTGCTATTTTGGAATAACAAACCGACACTTTTTATTTTATTTGAATAAGGAAGCGAAAGATGTGCGTTGATTTCAGCCAGTCACAACTTTGAATTTTATGTGTGTACTACTGTGTATAAATTAGCTCTAAGTTTTCAATATATTTTTGTTACAGAAATCGACATTCCAAAATGAATTACCAAATATCTTCCACTTTGTGACGCAATGTTTAGAGAATGTAGATAGGCAAGCGCTATTAGTTCTCAAAACCAACGATCTAATCCGAAGCATAGAGTATGCGCTGGGCACTCACGACAAGATGTGTGGTTTCGTTGTGATGACCAAATGTTGTTTGAAGAGTATCTACCAACTTGAGTATAATGTGAGTATACTATTTATTGAAAGTGCTGTGGGAAAGCAGGTTAAACAAACAAAACACATTTTCGCATGTATAATAAGTGTGATATCGTTATGGTGAACAAACTGAGCGTGTGGTAGTCTTAGAAATATTTATTGCATTATTTGTAGAGAATAATCGCTGTCCAAGTAGCATTAGAAACGACTGGACCGCCTTTCTTCTATTACAGCCAGATGACATAAAATTAAAGAAGAGTAGGCATTTATATCTTCTTGCACAAGTTTTTACGTTTTCATTAGATTCTAGAATATCTTCTAAACAAATTCCTACGCATATAATTTGCAATTGATTTCTATAACCGCTTATCCATATTGGATAAACAGTTATAGAAATGAATACTTAATGCATGTATTTTTCGCTACACGTTCTTTATTCGTGACGGAACCTGTACATAAGGATTTCATCCATTATTAGTTTGGGACTAGATGGCGCTGTGATAATTTCCAAAAATGATTATTTATATAAAATTTTAAACTAAAATAAAATGTTAATCTGTTTCAGAAAGAGATATCAACATTTAGAAGGCAGAAAATAAATATGAAATACTACTGGTCGATGCTTATACTGTATCTATACAGTTATTACCTCAAGTTCCTTGATAAAATGGTTGCTATTTTATAACAGAAATGAAATCACTATAGATAGCCATTGAGATGCAAATGAAAATTCAAAGGATTCGGTGGTTCTATTGTAAAGCTTCTTGCATTCAATTTTGATTAGAGCTCCAATTTTATCGATAAATAATATGAACCATATGATCATTTAGACTATGTATTGTTTAATGTACTAAGAAAGTTTTTAAGGTGAACATTTTAAATATGCATATAAACTTGATATAAGGTATTTATTTGACGCAAGCAAGTCACAAATTTAACTACAGATTCTGAAGTTTCAAATTGCAATTGCAATCGATCATTATTATATCGAGATATAACTTGCACCGGTTTCCTAATCTATACTCGCTTGCGTCATAATATCTGTATGAGAGATTTTAGTTAATTACGTTACCGTTAGAAGGCGCTGCACAATTTCTCATACAAATATTCGGCGGAGACGCTAGCAAGATTAGGAAAAAAGTGGCAAACTTGTGATAGGGGTACTGTCGCGTTATTCTGTAAGGTTTCTCAGCGTTGAACTCGACGACGAACGAAGTTAGGAAATTGATACATAATGCATAAAAGATAAAGTTCAATTTCGTATCATTGAAACCGACACTCGACGTCGAGTGCGACGCTGAAAACCTTAGAGAATAACGCGGTTGAATGTAACAGGTACCTTGATTGAATTGGTCATAATTCATATTATATGTTTATCGATGAAATGTGAAAACAGTCTGTAGTTCTCACCGATATGAAATGCAGCAAGAATGAATAGGATAGTATGATTTTGTGTGTTCAACTTAGGTTTGGCCAGCTTTGAGATGGAGTCTTCGCTATATAGATTATAATCGAAACCAATTATTAATTTATTACTGCTAGTCTATTTAAATTTGTAACATTTGTATTTAAAATGTGTAAATAAGATCACTATATTTTATACTAGTAACATATTTGACGTTGTGCTATACGCTATTGTTAAGTTAAATAAATATTAAATTATGATTGTTTATTACAAAAACAAGTTTTATTATATTCTGTGTAACTTGTAGGTAGATAAGGTAGATTTTAATCTACTGATTTTGTTTCTGTAAAATTTGGCGGTGTATATTCACTATTAACCAAACATGAAGTGACTTCAGAAAAATTCAGTCACTGCGTCGGTTTGTGATATAATACGCTTAAGACCTGTCCTCAGATTTTCATTAAAAAGCTATTCAGCTTTAAAGGGAAATAATGATCGTCAAGGGAAGTTGATTGGAATAGGGAAAAATAACAATGTTTCAGAAGATTTCAAATAAAAATATGATCTAATTAGTATCAAAATGTATAATATCAACAATAATTCATGCAGTTATTCTATTTTCCAAATCCGTTAATTTATTGGAAAGTGTTGATAAATCGTTTTGTATTTTCAGTAGGATATTTATAAAGTTGTCGCGGCTTTTTCTGCCGTTCAGCTTGATAATAGACGAGGTGGAGATGCGGCAGGAAAGGTCAGACTTCTTAAATTCAGTTCTATATACGTAGCTCGAAGGTCTTTTCGTTTCTGGCACGCGAAGATTGTTCAAAGCCATTGTCTCGTTGGAGATTGAGATTGTCGATCGAGCTGCAAGTAGAATAATAATATTTTCAAGAATGCTTATAAACAGGTAATTAACACGATTAAACGATTTTGAAAATAGTATAATTAAACGATTTTGAAAATACTTCTACCAATAGAACGTCACGTTATTTTTGACTGGTACAGGCAATTCTATAATAAATCGAAAAAGTTAATTATTTTTTCTTGGTTGTTATACGCGGGTAAAAGCGTGGGGCTCAGCTAGTAGATAAATGCTGTGTCCCGCGGTTTCACCCGCGTTGATTTAGTTTCATCCTTATTGTCGCGGAACCCCAATATTTTTTATAAATAAAAGTAGCCTAAGTTACTCCTTGAAACATCAGCTATACGCCAGTGAAAGTCCCGTTAAAATCCGTCCAGCCGTTTCAGAGATTACCCGGAACAAACAGACAGACAGACAGAGAAAAAATTTAAAAGTTGGTTTTTTAGTGTCAGTAGCGTGTATACTTTCATATGCATTTAGTGAAAAGCTGTAATTTTGGAATTACAAACAGACACTTCAATTTTATATATCTGTATAGATATATATCAGGGTGACAAATGGTGCATCGAGGCGTATCGAGAGAAAGTAGGTAAAAGTTCGTCGTAAAATTCCTTTAAAACGAAAGTGCTCACTTTTGCCTACATAACCTGCACGGTTGTGCTCAGTAGGTACTAGAGGTGTCAGAAATTACAGAAGGTATAATATTTTGGTAACTTAAATAATTTCACATTTGTGTTAGGAAACCGAAATCTAACAGAATTTAAATCACAATCTATTCCCACGCGTGAGTATACGAACTAGAGTTCGGTAAAAGTATGCAATGATAGCAGCGTTGAATTATGGTATTCAAATAAAACTTGGGGACCTATCATCGTTATAGCAGTGACGTCTTACTAACTTCTTAACTGTTCTTCTTAATTTTGTGTCACAAAATGAAACGTCAAAGCTAAGAACTTCTTAATACGCTCTGCTTAAATCGATGACAGTAGACCGTTCAGAGTAACCGTTCAATTTTGAATGATGGAAATCGTTAACACACGCATTGAATGTATCATGTTCTTGAGCATTGCTAACATAATACTTACAGGCGGTATCACCGATTTTGTCGTTCGCGTTAATGTTGGCTCCGTAAACGCTGTTCGTGTTGAGAGTGTACTCCGATCGCTCGTCTCCACGACCCATCGTCAGCATGTTGTTATGAATTGTTGTTGACACTGCATTATTAACAAATTAAAGTATTGATATTTCTAACATATGTTTACATACACCGGCCTTATCAGTGTCTGCATCACCCATACGTTGACTGACAGAATGCCTACGGCATTAAGTCCGCCTCCATGCATGTTTAAAAGTATTAATTAATATATTATAATAGTGGGACTATTGACTACTTACAAAAAGTTTGACTGTCTCTCTGATATCTCAGTGGCATTGAGAGGCTAGAGATCGCGGGTTCGATGGTTGATTTTGGCTGCCGAGGGCATTTGGCCAGTCATATAACCCAGGAATTGTAAGTTTCTAAAAACGGATCGAAATATTTTACGTTGGCGTTCCTCCCCTCCTGTATTTGAGATATTTGTCATCCTATTTTAGCTGAGTTTGCAGGGCGCTGCTTAGATGATCATAGATATCATACACACACATAAACTCCCAAATCAAATAAATACTTAACAAAAACGTACACTGACCCTTCTTATCTGGCAGCCAGACCTCAAGGACATACGGGTGTTGGGGGTCATTCCCGTGACGTAGCTGCGTGAGCGGTATCTCCATGTCTCCCACTGACTTGAGTATGATCACCTCCTCGCAGTAGTCCGGCAGGTCGAGCAAGTGCCACACTTTCTGCCGCAGCACAGATATTGACGCCGACGACTTCACTGCTATGTATTGCAGTTTTTCGTCGACTACTACAATTTTAGGGAAAGGAAATGTAGATAATAAGTAGGTACTTAAAAAGATGCTGTAGTAGGTTAATCCTTAGTATATCGCATCCAACAGTTTTCTTTAAACGCCCTTTAGTCGTATCCGGACTTGTCCGACAGGTTTCAGTCAGACATTTTATTTGCCGTTCCATGTTTTTATACTATTTTGTATATTGAATAATGCGTAACATTCCTTTTTTCTTAAATTGCTTTGTATAGTTACCACTGTTATATTTTGGGTTACTTTTGTGCGAACGCGAGTGAATGAAGCCCGCGTCGTCGATTCTCTCTACACCAAGTGGCGTTATGTCGAGCCAAAAACAACTGCCTATTACTGCATATCGATAAAGACAGACACGTCTCTCTAGTTTCAACTCAAACCTAGTTACGGTGCCTGTACGGATTAAATTCGAATTGCAACAGCCCAAACCTCAACTTGGTTCAACCTAGCTCGCCTACCTTTAGTGACAAACAAATATAGAACATATTTGTATAACCCTACGAATGGAGCAAATATTTGCTTGTAATATAGGACCCGTGAGCTAGGTCAATCAAGTGTCGATAGATAACGATTTGTGTCAAGTTAAAAAGAGAAATGGCCTATACCTTACCGTACTCACCGTTAGACAAAATATTCATACATCTACCTACTTACTTACCTACTGGGATTGTTACGACTTACGATATAAGCCGAAGCACACAACATTGTCCAGTGTTTCGGGGCAAAGGATAGATATTATAGAGGATCCTAGCTTTTACGCGCGATGGAGTGGATTTCCGCGGAGATGGCATATCCATTATGACTATGTTATAGTTATACAACATTTCAGCAATGTTGGTATAGTAGAGTAGTATGGTAAAGTAGTAAAGTAGAGTTAGCAGACAAACAGATCGAAAGATACTGTTTCCAATTTATAATATTAATATAGGTACTTACTTACCTATACTATAAATAAGGCTTGTTTTGTTGGCATTACAATATTTGGAGCTGATCTGGCTGCCCATAAAGTACAACCATTCAACACCAAGTAAGTTTACCTACGTTGTAGATGGTTACTTACTTCCAAGGTCATATCTTCGAACGACAACAAACGTGATGTTTTCCTTCTTGAACAATTTAATGGGAGCTTTAAGAAGCTTGGTCAAAGACATGATCCGCTCATATCTGTCGCTCGCTACTCCACAAAAGAAGTCTGTTAAGCCTGCATACCTTTTGCCAGCATGGTTTAATTTTGTGTAATCCGCATGGATATTCGGCAACTTAGTGATAGTTAGTGACAGTTTATTATAAGCATGTCAAATTAAATGTTTATTTTTATTTGTCTATTTGAAAAGAAGGTTCTTTTTAAAGCAGAAGCAACACATTGAAACCATTAGTAAAAATAAAACTACGTCTATGATTTGTAAATCATGAGGTGTCCCTCAAGAAGTAGTTATTTGTAACTCAAGTTTTATTGTTTAAATTTGTAGTACCTATATAAATTTCTGTGATCAATTTACAGCAAAAGCCGGTAATAAGAATACGGAGTACCTACAGTCCGCCTGATGGTAAGCGGCTACTGCAGCCTATGAACGTCACCAACACCTCGAGTATTATTCGCGCATTGCCCAAATTATTACAATGGAATCGCTGTGCCAACATATTAAAAGATAAAAGAGAAGATAAAATAAAAATAGTTTTTATTAGTGAAGGTTTATCTAAGCCATATAATTATATCATAATACTTAAATATATGTTCATAAACTATATACATTACATAATATACAGTTGCATACCTACAGTATTACAGTAATTTTATATATGGGAAGCAACCCATATTTTTTCTTTGAAGACTAGACCAATTTTTTCCTACACTTAAAATAAACGATTAGTTTAAATACAAGGCCAACACGCAATCCTAATATTCTACTATTTATCAAAAAAGTTAATTATGGGACAAGAGTACTTCATGCCAAATGAATCCTTATTCCTGAGCAATTTAAAAACGGTATCTTAAGTTGATATACAATATGGTTGATAATTGTTAACAGACCCAGATTTTACAAACCTACGTGTAAGAAGTCTGCTTAAAATCAGTAAATCATCATCATCTCCCTGGCCTTATCCCATACATTGTTGTGGTCGGCACTTGATTCAACCCGATGTGGCTGATCACCTGATTTTTATACGAAGCGACTGCCATCCGACCTACAACTGACTTACTAAAATCAGTAAATATTAATGAGTAAATGAATTCCCTAAAACGTTACTTTACATACCACAAGGAGAATTTCAAAACACGAATGCTTTTAATAATATAAATCTGACGGTTAGTAGTGCACCTAAGATTTATACATTGTGGCTATGGTAAATAAAGGTGAGTAATTCAATACAATTATGTTGGTGGCACTTCACTATGCCCCTTGGACATAAAAAAATATATGCTATGCTTTATTTTTAAAAACTGTATCTTATTGCATATTTCATATTCGTTTCGTATTTTTATAGCTTAACGCATTGCAGTGCATACATAAGTTGCTGTGACCGAATGAACTCCCATTTGTTACTCAAGACGTGATACATCATGCCGAATGTCATTTCCACGTGACAGTCATCTGAAAAACAAAATCCAATTGTTTGAAAAACAAAAAAATTAAATTTTGAGCTCACTGCAAAAATAGTGGGGATAACCAGTATAATATTTTTTTATACACTAGCGATCCGCCCCTTGTGGAATGTAGATAGTAATTAATATGTATGCATTATACATATAAACTTTCCTATTGAATTATTCTATCTATTGCTGAATTGCATTAAAATCCGTTTAGTAGTTTAAAAGGTCTAAGCGAACAGACAGCGGAAGCGACTTCATTTTATACAATTCATTTATAAAGTAGGGTCCCCATTCTATATTACAATAACCGCCTATTAAAATGTGCAATCATAGCATAAAACTTTGGCATCTAACTAATTATAGTTTGAGGAGTTCTCTAACCACTTCTTATATTGTTTTGGTAAAATCGATCAATGTGCAGTTCAAATCATTGTCATGGCCTACCTTATATTATAATAGTCAGGTAAAATATTGGTGAAAGCCTTACTTCTTTCCAATAAAAACGTGAGCTCGGTGGGTGTGATAAACTTTTCGTATTGGTGCGTTCCTCTCGGAATGGCCCCCAGGATGTATTCGGCGATGTATATAGTGAAAACATTTGACAGAGGCGTCCTGTTGGGTGTAGTGAAGAAAATCTTGCCTCCAGGCTTGACAGCGCGCACGCATGACTTGATAAATAGCTCTTTGTTGTTCACGTGCTCTATTACTTCCGATGCCACAACCCCGTCATAGTAATTTGCAAACTTGTCTGAATGCTCCTGAAATTAATTGTTAATCTTCTTACTATGCAGCGGACATATGACAAATGAAAAAATATCAGATACTAAATTCAAAGACGACCTATAATGCTAGTACAGGTGCCGTCACAGGTTTTGAGCTATCAGCGAAAATAGTAGGGAGAGCTGCGCATGATTTAACCAAACCAACCAAAAAAAGCCATGCAAACCGAAAGAAATATTAACAGCATATTCAAGGCGTTTCTTAGTATATAGGTATTGATCATTTTTTTTTATTTAGTTTTGAATGTCATTTTGATACATAAGTTTTAAAAAATAAACTTTCGTAAATTTAAATTAGATTACATTTTGTTGGTTTTTGGATAAATTAAGTTACTTTATTAACAAGATTATTTACCTCAACAGTAGTATAAATATAAGTTGGCTGATTATCTTTTATCTTGGGATCCTGTACTTTATGAGCATTTGCTAGTTGGATTAAGTCTTCACTGGCATCAATCCCTGTTACCTCAGCACCAAGTCTTGCAAGGCCCTGGAATTAAGATATTTCAAACACATATTAAAACTGTATTTATTGGGTTGGGGTTTTTTTGGATGGGTTTCGATTATGTTTCAATTCATTATAATAAATGAAATTTGGTAAGCCACTATGGCAAACAATGTTTTATTTATTAATATTACTATTATTAATTTTACTTGATAATCTTTATTTTTATAACAAGACCATATTTTTCTGTCTTTTCTGTCCTCAAAAAAGAGATTTGAAACCCAATCCGAACCTGGCGGTAGCATGTATAATCCTGTAAATTTTGTCATCCTGACGATTTGAAAGTGATTTGTAAAAAGTCTAATCGAATAATGATGTTTTTGACTTTTGACTTTGACTTTGAATGCATTATCCAGGGAAATCATCATCCACAGCCTATACATATAGAAAAATAAACTTTCATACTTTAATTCCTGCGACAACAATTCAATTTCTTGGAAGTTGTGAGAATTCTTTGTAATGTAGATAATAAAATCATGCATGTCTGGGAATAAGGCATTGTAAACAGTTGCAAATATACACTGGACCTCACCTCTGAAAGGATTCCTCCTCCACAGCCAACATCCAATATCTTCTTATCTTTAAGTGGATTTAGAGTTCTTTCTTCAGTAACATTGTCTACTAAGCCATCCCTTACAAATGGTACCCTGGGAAATCATAGCAAAACTTTTATTTTTAAGGGATGTTTTTTTTTTGTTGGTTAACCGTCTTGATCCTACTTACTATTGAAAATATTAGTTCTTGTGCCCTTCTGAAGATTTGTAAGTACTTTACAAGGAGTCTATTTTAATTAAAATATATTGAATTTATGTTATTCTGATGCATAAGATATATTGTTGTAAATTTTCATTACTGCCCATTCAGTAGTTTTTGTGTGGAAGAGTAACAAACATCTATTCAATCTTTGTGTTTACAATAATATTAAATAGGATTTAGTCAACCTCCTTTTTTGAAGTCTGTCAAAAATAAAAACTGGGGATAGACAATGATCATTTAAGAGCATATTAAGAACTTCTTAGTTTTGACATTTAATTTTACACTACCAAAATGAAATGTCAAAGCTCAGAAGTTCTTAATATTATGTTGTGCTTAAACGGATGATGGTAGGTCTCAGATTCAGTAAGTTAAATATCATCTGAAACAAAACTTATTTTTAATGAGAAAGAAGGTTGAATTGAGAAATTTGATGTGAGTAATTATACCTAGGTACTTACCGAAGGAGGTTCATAGAGTGTAGTGGTTTCACGGGCCCATTAGGGTCCCACCAATCATGCATTTTCTTAGAGAAGAAGTCCACATCTGCCGTATCAATTGTACTGTTTTTATCATCTTTGTTAGCTACACTAGCTGTGGCAAGGGATTTGGTTATTGCTGAGTTTGTTTTTATGTGTCTGAAATAAAATATATATTGATATAAGATATCGATCTTCCACGCATCTGTGCATCCAACTGTTAGAGAATTTACGAAGAAGATGAAATGTTAGCAGTGAATGTGTTAAAAGTTAATCTCTTGTTAGTGATGCAGTTCTCCCATTTTATCTCAGTGTAATCTTTCAAGGGCCACAATGAGCCTCATAAGAAGGCTCAAAGGCACAGTCACAGACAGGCGCAATGTGGGTAGGTCTCCAACGAGGTGGACCGACGACCTAGTGAGGATCGCGGGAACCCGCTGGATGTGGGAGGTACAAGGCCGGTCATTGTAGATATTGTTGTGGGAGGCCTATGCCCAGCAGTGGGTGTCTGTCGACTGAAATTATGAAATGATGATGAATCTCTCAAGGATTTTGGTAAATAGCATATGTAAAAACTCTTCACAAAGACTTCCCTAATTGCATACTTAAGTAAATGTAAAGATGTTGCAAAGAAATTCATGGAAACTTTTAATTACATTTATCTTACTTTTTATGTCCTTTACTCTTATATATATATATAATTGGCCTCTTGCATCTATGACAGATGATTTAAGCAGCGTCATTTTGGAGATTACTCTTAAGCAATTGTTTAAACAAGCTCAATTTTTTTCTTAACTACCCAAAAAAGGGGTTCTAGTGGTTTTATTATATAGTTTATGGTCACTTTCTATGAAATCATGAACATGATCAATTCTGATGTTAATAAATTTTCTTCATACAAATAACATATGCTAGGGTCAACTTATACTTATAAGACGTATATGCACCGAAAAAGGTAAAAGGTTTTATAAAATTGTATTATTACTCACATTTTACTGTTGGACATGATACTCCTAAACTGGTTCCATGGCGAACGTATTTTATTAAATACAGCAGACATTGTACTGCAACAACCAACAAGTCAACTCAATGGTTATCTAGCCGCTTTATCCCTTAGAAATATATTTTTAGTATAATTATAGTCTTACCTAATAATTATAAACATAAACAATATCTGACACCAATATATCATAACCTAAAATTTAATTTAAATTTCCTTTCACTTCACGTCACTTGTCTGTCACATCAAATGTCAATGTCAATGATTTAAAACTGATAGATTAAGTTTGTTTACGTCTCAATAGGTCTGTGGGTCTTGGTTCTTATTAGTCTAAAATATAAATAACTAGCTGTGCCCTGCGGTTTCACCCGCGTAGATTTAATGTGATTCCCGCGGAACCCTAAATTTTCTTTATAAATAAAAGTAGCCCATGTTACTCCTTGTAACATTAGCTATCTGCCAGTGAAAGTCCCGTTAAAATCGGTCCCGCCGTTTCAGAGATTACTCTTTGGCAAATAATTAAGTAATTTTTTACATTCTCACCATTGACTATATTAATTTGATTAAATTTAATATTAATGTTTAATTATTAAAACACTGTAATTATAATTGATCACTTTACCTTGGTGTTAATAAAGTCACAACATCAATCCTTTACCCACTAAGTAGCCTCCTCTGTAGATTTTCACAGTTGTTCAGAAGGTGCTTATTCTGAGTGTAGATTCAAGGTAAGTAAGTTGGTTTTTCCTTAACCTTTTTTTAAAACAGAAAACTACATGAGCATTAAAACGTTGACGTAGGTAACAGCTTTATAGAGGAACGTGACCGAGTGGCTCAACTGAGCATTCGATACTATTGAATAACCTTCTACTTAGTCGTACCTAATTCCACAATTACTTAACACACCTATAGGTCATAGTAATTAAGTACCCACGATACCTAGTAGCTGTATCTACCGATACATAGATTTTCACTTAACTATCGTTCAGAAGTAACTATGTAACTAAACGTGGCTAGTCTCTCTAATTAGGCAGATACCAACCACTATTATGTATGATATTTACAAATCTATGCTTTAGCTGCAAGTTGCATGAAGTGAAGGTGCGGTCTACGTAGGTATTTTACCTATATATAAGTACCTACCGCATATTATCACATATTTTCAAACTAGGGGGTCCACTCTCTTTCTCCGAAAACGAACTAACATCAAGTAACGGTTTGTTTTTTATAATACTCAAGTTTTCATTAGTTAAATCATTTAATTAAAGTAGGCTTAGAATAAACTAAAAAGAATTTTCTTGCGGACCACATTCAGACGTAATATTAGTAGAAGTAATAAGATCCGTGGTAGGAACTTTGCGAACTTTCGACCTAAACTTCGTATTTCATTGATTAAGAGTAGGCCCTCGGGTATTTTCGAAAATGGTTTACTGGATTTAAGAATGTTTGAAATCAGGCAATCGTGTAAGATAAGATAAACACATGTTGAGTGGAGGTGAGTTGAATAAACTTTGGCCGCTGCTATAAAAGATGCTGTTGGACAGGATAATAATTTTTGGTCTCCAAAAACTGGTTTTGAATTTCTTTAATTTTTAAGGCTGAGGGGCCGGAAAGGAACCCATATGAGATCACTTTGTCCGTTTGTTGTTGTTGTTGTCTGTTGAGGTCATCAAGTTGATATGATATCAAATAAGTACTTACTCAGGTTTTGCTCCTTTGAAACTATGATAATTTTAACGTCGAGCACTATGCGGCTCTGCATATTACGACACTCGCAAGGGATTTCGCGACAGTGACGTGATAATCATGAAATTTGCCAAGAAGCAGGTGCCGCCTCGAGCGTTAGCCGAAAAAGCGTGTTTATTCGACAACAAGATCCAAAAAATACCAGAACTCGCACGTGGTCGTTTTTTTAAGTGCTTGTTAGCCTACGTAATAAAACGTTTTTATCATAATTATAAATCTTTTGATATCGAGAGTGATTAGCAATGCCCGCTTTTTTTTACCTAAAGGAGCCTCAGTTTGGCCAAAGCGGGCTCGTGAAACGTCGCTATGTTTGTGACTTACCTTGTGTTTGGCGTTGCAGTGATATTGGCGGCTTTATATTATTTGATTAAAAGAAAAAATGATTATTGGAAGAATAAAAATATTCCCTATTTGAAGCCGTCTCTTGTTCTGGGCAATTATGGAGAATACATTACAATGAAGACTCACGTAGGAGACGTTGTAAGAAGAATGTACGATAAGTTTTCTAATGAGCCATACTTCGGAGCGTACTACGGTACTGAACCTGTACTCGTAGTTAGAGACCCTGAGATCATCAAACTCGTACTGGCAAAAGACTTTTATTATTTCAACGGCAGAGAAGCTTCTCCGTATGAAGACAAGGAACTTATAACGACGAATATTTTTTTCACTTCTAGTGATAGATGGAGGGTGTTACGACAGACTCTAACTCCTCTCTTTTCAGCCGCAAAACTGAAGAATATGTTTTACTTGATCGAGAATTGTAATCGTAAGTTTGATAACATGCTTAAAGATGAGATCGCTGCTTCAAATGGCACTAATATACTAAAAGTGAAACCTCTAATGGCTCGTTATACAATGGATTGTACTTGCTCATGCATATTTGGTGTCGAAGCGAACACGATGGTAAAGGATGAAGAGAACAATCCATTTACAGTTATTGGAGGCTTGATTTTCGGCCCTACCACGTTAAGAGGATATAAAAATATAGTTCGCGCAGTGTGGCCTCGGATTTTTTATGGCCTAGGGTACAAATTATTTACACAAAATGTGATTGATTTCTTTTCCAATTTGTTAAGAACCGTTTTTGAAGATCGTAAGTATCAATCCACTTCTAGAAATGATTTCATAGATCTTTTATTAAATGTTATTCAACAAAATAAAACAACGTTAACCGGGGACAGTATGAATAACATTAGAACAGGAGTATCGGAGAAAGTGACCTTGAAGGCTGACGATGGATTGTATATTGCGAATTGTGTTGCATTATTTGCTGCTGGTTTTGATACATCAGCCATAACTCTGACTTTTACACTATATGAGTTGGCGAAAGACAAAACAGCTCAGGAGAAAGTTGTTCAAGAAGTGGATGCATTTTTACAGAAATACGACACGCTAACTTATAACTGTGTTAATGAACTACCGTATTTGGATGCTTGCATCAGCGAAGCCATGCGACTTTACCCTGTGCTAACTAATCTTACGAGGGAGGTGATGGAAGAGTACACATTTCCCTCAGGACTGAAGGTGGATAAGGGCGTGCGAGTGCACATTCCTATATATGCTTTACACTATGACCCTAAATTCTTTCCTGAACCGGAAAAGTTCCAACCTGAGCGCTTTTTGGCAGCAGAGAAGAATAACATTACTCCATTTTCATACATGCCTTTTGGAGGTGGGCACCGGCTCTGTATAGGTGAGGTTTCATCTAATGACGGCTGTCAACTAGAAAGCCACACTACGATCTTTGCAGCAAAGTTCGTAATGTTATGGTTGATGGTGCACAATTAATTAGCAGTCGGCGATGACTGACACTTGAACCATGAAAGAACTTGAAAGTGAAATAAGGCATACTTTAAGCTTTAAGGTCGGCAACGCTCCTTGTGTGCGAAGTTGTGATTACGTTTGGTGTAGGCACAGCAGCTCGGTGGGGTCTGGTGCCCTACCGTGACCTTTGATTGCCATGATAGTATGACTCTTATTATGAGGCAGATGTATATATTTCTTGCACAATGTCGTGCGTAATTCTGTCACGTAGTGGAACTATGATGGCAATGAGAGCGTATGGTAAGGCCCCAGGCACCTGCGCCGGCCGACCTAGCACGCTACCTTCTTTATACCAAACTAAAAAAAATACTGTATTATTATTCAAGTAATATATAAGTATGCGATGCAAAAGTCACACCATACAGGAACGCCTTACGTCGTCTCATTGTTTTTTTTTGTATTCAGGTATGCGGTTAGCAAAGATGGAGATGTTAGCTGGTTTGGTCACTATCTTCTCCAAGTACTACGCGAGAACAGCCCAGACGACACCGAGATCTTTTGAAATAGATCCGAGAGTTTTTTTAGTCACGCATCCAAAAAGCGATGTACCTTTGCAATTTGTGCGGCGCTCACCAGTTTAAATACAGTTAATATAAAATAAGGTAGAGCTTAGCTTAAAAAAACATATTCTTGTATTTTACATGATACTATCCTGTAATAAAATACAAGAATTATTAAAATTGATTGCCTATCCTTCCATTTATTATTTAGATTAGTTTGGGAGGTAACGCGTAGACAGCTTTTTAGGTACCATACCAAACTCCCAGTTAAAGATCAAAATTGTAGCGTAATTTTTATAATTCTTTGTTCTTCATTCGTTTAAGCTTTTTTTGCATTATTGTTATTGGGAAAAAAGGTGAATGAACTCTGACCGTTATAAAAGTTGTTTAGTAAAATTGCCAAGGACAAAACGGTAATTTCGTGACAACTAGTTTCGTACTGGAAAAAAGTAGTTTTGAGTCACGTTATATTTAAGAACTGATACAGGATCAAATTGTTGATGTCCGTGTCAGTTGATTTTAATGTAAAAATTGATCTCAAATACAGGTTTGCAATTCTGTGAAAAAATTAACTTCTAACTCAATCATAAGATACAGTTGTTAATGCCGTAGGTACTTACCTATATTTTAATACCCTCAAGGGAATAAAATCTTCCTTAGAGGGCACTACCGTTGACCTAGGTCCTACTATCCTGCTTAATTACCTGTAGGTACTATAAAGTATTGCTGATGAGTAATTAAAGGGAAAAGTCGTAAAACCTTACCATTATAATTACATGACAAGAATGTAATTTTGTCCTGTTTGCACTTGGCCGGTTTCTTAAAGAATCTGTGAGTCATTCTTGGTACAAAAGCAGTAGTAAAATAAGGTAGTGATTACACAATTTAATATCTTTAGATATGTAGAATTATTCCTAAGTAAGCTTATAATGTAAGTATACTTTTGTGAAGTGCTGTCTTAAAAAAGTAAAAAAGATACTCTTTGATTCCAAGCGCTGTCAAAACTTTGACAACAAAATATGGACTAAAATATATAGAAAATATTTCATGACATGAATTTCTATGTATTTGATTATGTGCATTTATTTTTATTTGTCTTTGATAAACTATAGCAATGTCCAAAAGTGCAGCACCTAAACGTATTTCTTTGGATCCATTGAAGTATGCAAGAAGCGTGTTTACACTTACATTCGCAGTTGAGATAGTGGGAATAGAAGTGTGGCACGACTGCAACGAGGGATGGCTGGAACTTGGACCTTGTGTACAAGGAATGAGGATACAATATCAGTTGTTCCCAGGGCAGTCCTTTGATGTGGATATCATGATTTGGCCTCACGTGGCTAAGGTAACTCTTAAACAATATAGGAATGGTCATAAAATATAATGGATAAATAAACCAGATCAATAATATTTAATAAAGTGTGTTGTGAAAGCGAGGTACCTGACCATAAGTATACCTACTCTGTTTGAGATGCCTATTTAGAAACATCGAAATCATGCCCAAAAGCGTTGCGTATCTATTTCGATGTGACTATTTTTATATTTATTCGTACATTTATTCATAGCTGTCAGTGCTGACAGACCAGTGTCATCCATGTCCGTCTGTCAAGATTCAAGTCGCAATTACGTCAAATCCATTATAATAAATAGGTTCCTCTTCCTAGGAAGAGGAACGTGAAGGTAGCGTAGCATACACGCTACTGACACTTCATATGCATTTAGTAAAAAGCTGTTTTGGAATTTCAAACAGACACTTCAATTTTATTTATCTGTATAGACTAGTTAAACTAACTATTGATTTGGAATTACAAACAGATGCATAATTTTTATTTATTCTGTTTAGGTATAGAATGATTAGTGATTAAATCATTGGGTTAATATGTTAATAAAATGGCCGATTTTTATTAAAGTTCTCTCCTAGCATCCTATTTCTTTGCAGTTAGAATAAACGGTGACCTTCATCACAAGTGCGCAGTTTACTAATCTCGACTAGATTTGCTACCCACCCATAGACTAAGCATACATAGAAGTCCAACGCTCCACTCATTAAAAACATGTTTTAAGCCAAGATTAGACCAACCTCGGAATAAAACTATTTTGAAATCCGTATCACTTAATTTATTTTTCTAATTTTAATTTATTACATAACGTCGCTGCGCGTGCAAAAGTCAAAAGCAAAAGTCGCTATGTGTATTTCGTGAACTCTTGTGTCAAAATATCCATTAATGTTTAATTTTGTCATTATTAATAATAATAATACCTATCCAACATTAATCTAAAAAAACTCTGTATACCGAGTTTATATGCATCAATAGTATGGATTTTTTTTTTGAATACTCGGACCTTATTTCGAGAAAATCATTTTCTGCGTCTCCTAAAGTGTGTAAAAACACATAGCAACTTTAGAACGCGCAACGACGATAAGGTACATCTTAGGCAATGTTTGGAAATAAGGGAGATAGTAAATTTATGTTCCTACAAAGTAATTCAATACAGCGATGTGAACGTGATAAATATGTTACATTTATGTGGAAAAATATGTATTTTTATGTTATTCATAAATACAAACATTAATGTGCCGTTTAGTCCTAAACTAAGCAAAACAAAAACAAGCAATCACAATATAACCAGATAATATACTTAACTAAATAAATTATCAAAGAATAAAATCAATCTTGTAGTCTATTATTAGAAAAATCTAGAAGACTTCAATCCAATTCTTAAACTAAACGAATTTGAGAATGGAACGAGGTGGAGAATGTAACAACTTTCGCTAAAATAGTCTTTTTATTTATTTTTATTTTCAAATGCTTTTCTTGACGATTCTAGACGCTTACTGCACTCTATGGTTGTAATCGCGGTTCATAACTGGTTTTTCCTCTACATTCCTAAGAAACGTGCATAAATATTTTGATAGATTATACAATCTTATTATACTGAGTGATTATAGTAATTACTATCGCAAGGACTACTGTAACACAAGGTCCTGGATTCGATCCCCCGGGTTTCGAGGCACTGCGCTATTGGGTTTTCGCATCAGTGATTTCCCAGTAGCAGCCAGTCTGGTCCAGTCTGGATTAGTGCCCGGTTAGTGGCAAAAGGCCTCCTGTTACATGGGACTCAAATACAAAATGCGAAATTTGGGTGTGCTATAAGTACACCTCTGTCTACCCCTTCGGGAGATGCGTAAAATTATCATAATTGTTCATCACAAATAAAAATTTGTACGATTCAGGCTTACGAGTAAATCGAATGTAGTTTGCCACCGCTAGAAAGCATTCCTTCCAGCGGTGGCTATTTACTTCACTACGTACCAGTGGAATATTTGACTATATTAAGAGCCAGGAAATATGAACCTAAAATGTCCATAATTGTACATAACATATACATTTTTTTAGCATATAAATTAATCATGTTTACGTTGTGCCACCGTTAGGTAGCATGACACCTCAAAATTGCGTCACTTGCAGAAGGCGGCTGCTCAAATTTTTTAGCCACTACGGCTTCAAGACTAAAAACAAATATCTCTCTACAGATATGGAGTGGAACCCAGTATGGTTGGGTGAGAACGTGGCAGCTTCTGGAACGGAGGTGGTTGACGTTCTCAATTCGCCACGCATTTCCAATACGTGTCGCTGATTTTCTATTGCACACTGTTACTGCGTTACCATCTATTGGAATGAGCTCATTGAGTGCAAAGTAATTTATATTTATTTTAAAAACTAGTTGTGCTCCGCCGTATCACCCGCGTAGATTTAGTTTCATCCTTATTGTCGCGAATCCCTAATATTTTTAATAAATAAAAGTAGCATAAGTTATTCCTGGATATATTAGCTACTTGCCAGTGAAAGTCCCGTTAAAGTCGGTCCAGCCGTTTCAGAGATTACCCGAAACAAACAGACAGACAGACAGACAGATAGAGAAAAAATTTAAAACTTGTTTTTTCTGTGTCAGTAGCGTGTATACTGTCATATGCATTTAGTGAAAAGCTGTTATTTTGGAAATACAAACAGACACTTCAATTTTATTTATCTGTATAGATATTTATATGCCGTATTTGATTAATCCTAGTAAGTAGCAAGAATAACAAATGTAACGCCCGGTGCCGGTTAGCCATTAGATAACGCTTGAGATTAATAAAGAATATAATTTTTCTTTGTCTATTTCCACACGAACGAAGCAAAAGTACCAGGCGCCTTTTAATGGACATATATCTTCGTGGTTTGTTTTTTACACGGAGCGCTGGTTTTGCTTTAATTGTTGTTATAGCATAAACTTAACTTTACAGTGCAAAGTCCGATAAGAACTCAGAAGTATATCTACCTGCTTTGAAATTTGGAGAGCGACGCTACTTTGCCCCGGTTTCGGAAGCAGAGGAAGAAACCATTATAACATTTATGCAAAACCTCATATGGAATGCTGTTGTTGGATATATTCCACCTTCAGTACTTGATGGAGTTATGAATACTCCATCACCTGTTACCGGTAACTCAGATAAAATTCGAAATACTGACTGACTGACCGATATATCAACGCACAGTCATTGGTCCTAGAGACATGAAATTGGGTGGGTACTAACGTTCTTTGTGAAGTGTAAGTTATACAAGGCGGCCCCTGTACCGCAGGAACAAGGGAAAGAAAAATTGGACGCATGAGGTAGGATCACGAGTAGCTCAGTTGGAAGAGCAACTGCACGGTTTGCAGAGGCCGTGGGTTCGAGTCCCGCCTCGTGTTCGTATTTTTCTTTTCCATTTTTAAGAAATGTAAGTTATACAATACGGTTTTCCAAACTTATTATTCTCTAAGTTGAATACCACGAGACCAAATCCAAGATGGCTCTAGCTAGTTATCATAGGATCTAGTTTATTAGCATTTTATTGACCTTCGCCGTACAATATTCCTAGTATGTTGCTTTACATTGTTGCAAGTTGTCTTAATGTTGTTAGTCATACATACCTGGTATAGAACAACAAATACCTATTAAAACCGGATGTCTGTCACCTCCTATATAAGGAGTCGTTGAGGCATTAAGGCTGTGGAGTACAGGTAATAGGAAGAGGAACGACATAAAGTTTGTTTTGACAAAAGTTGCACTGATCTTTTTCTAAGGAGGTTTGATGAAGGGAAACATGATGAGGAAGCCTGCTTATATCTGAGCAATTCAAACAATGTGTTTTAATGGCTGGATCAGCCATGGGCTAACTATCTTTCACAGTGGCATCTTATTTAAATTTAAGTTTTGTATTGTCTTTGAGGACTCTGCTACAAATTAATGAAGTTATGATATAAACATGTTTTATAAGAATAATATATATTTATAGATGTAAGACACCAGGATGCAGTCTTGTATCACGTAAAAGAGACGATATTGAACAGGAATCTACCAGAAGATATTGAAATATCTATACCTGAACCTGAAGAATCTAAACCTAGGGATAGACGAGAGTCCAGAATGCAAAAAGACAAAGATAAGGAGAAGAAGAAGGTTCCGGAAGCGCCCAATGTGAAATTCGAGTTCAATTTGACCGGAGATGCAATATTAGCTGGTAAAATAGGATAAATTAAAAACTAAATATATTGCGACTCCGCACGTGCTGTGTTTCTGACGCGGGTGTCAAGGACGGAAAAAAAATATTTTTAAAAAATATTTAACATTAGCAATTTTTGTCAATGCATACAGAAACAAGATTACATAAAAATAGCTTATTACAACAGAAGTTGTTCAAATTGTGTATACAATTAGTGTCTTAGGCATTAAGTGTCTTCTGAGGCGTTATAATGTGAACAGACTCTGAAGAAATATAGTGTATTTGTTATAATTTTTAAGTTTCCACTTTTCCAAATCTACTTAATCGTAAGTACCATTAACAACTCAAGTATTGGAAACGTTAAGATCCCTCTCAAGAGGTCCAATCTAATAAGTTCGTCTTGCGGCCAGAGCTCGTAACATGAATTTTGTGAATAAGCAATACATTACAAGTACTCGTACGTTTGAAGGGCTCAGAATTAATTTATTCGGGATTTCCTTGTCAAAAATGGTTGAAAATATCGGATTTATTTTATTGGGTTAGACTCGAGTATGCCTTGATGTAATGAATTCCGAAGAAAAATAATCGATGTTGCAGATGGTTGATAGGCTAATACTGAATTGGGATAGATACTATACAGGCGGCATTATCAGTCACTCCATAAATATATAATTATTTTTATTAAAATGGTATAGTATTCTAGCGTGTATAGTATAGTACTAATATAGTGATAGTAGGTATAGTACCAGCTGTTCTGGTCAAAGATATTCATGAATAATGGAATCGTTACGTTGTGTTATTATAAAACTCTACGTCTTATAAAACGTTCTTCTGGTCCTCTTCCCTCCCATCTGCAGATAAACAAAAATACTCTTAGGTAGCGTTATTTGGCTATGATATACGTAAAAGTGGAGGCCTTCAATCGGGTAGCTTCGAAATTTTATCGGAAGATCCCTTTATTCTCTACTTCGATTAGAAACATAAAATATTATTTTGTTGCAACAGGTGCCGGAAGAATAGTTCCCATTGAAATGGTTGGTGATCGTCCTGCTGAAATGGGTGAAATTATACTTTTAATCGGCACCAAAAACTTGCCAGCTCAAGATGACTGCCCTATTGTATTTGTTAACGTTGAAAACTTATTTGATATACCAGTAGCGGATTTGAAAGCACATAGGTCCATATATTATTCAGTAATTAGATATTGAAATCGTATACATGAAGTTTCATTTTCATGTTGGCGTTTGTAATATTATATTATTTTTCAGAATCACGCATTTGTACACTAGGTGGAAATTAGGGGAAGAGACACACGATTCGAAGCCAAAATCCTTAAAAACCAAGAATTGCATTAACATTAATGATCACCATACGATACCGTTGAGTGTTGGTGCAGCCGCAGAGAACATTGCGACGTTTATAGACAATCCTTTTGAAATTCAGGTAGTTTCTACTAATCAGAAAAAACTATCAGATTGGTTTTGAAACGTTAAGTTACTAATTCTTTAAGTTGTGTTTATCTATCAGCTCCGTGGAATAAGAACACCAGACAAAGTGCATGCAAAGCCAAAATTTTTTGGGTATGAAAAAGGTGATCGAGAATTTGGGTCCACTCTACCTCCTATGCCAAATAACACAGATCTGGATTGTTTACTAGCCGTGACTCGAATAGAAGCAAGGTCATTATCTAGGGGAGTCAATGACTTCATAAGGGGGGAGTATCCTTTATATCCACCAAGCGTTACAGTAGTGCCGATCGACCGGGAAGGAATTTGCACCAATGATATAAATGGGATAAGAGCACCTTTACGTCCTGTATTAGTTGTCCCTCCATCTGTGATATTAGAGGCTCAAATGACATTAGAAACATCCATCGGGCTAACTGGCTGCAGGCCTAGAAGACTGACAACTTGTTTTTCTCGCTTATACTGTCTTATACGCGATTCTGATTCAATCATGACAATATTGCGGCAGATAACCGATATCAATGGTGAATTGTTGACATCTGGAAAGAAAGATGATGTTTTGACAGGGTTTGCCTTAGATACAGGTGATGTTGTTGTGTTCTATGTGGAAGGTCCAAGGGATGGTCAGATATTAAGTATTTGGGACATGACACAAGATTACTATAAAAAAGTGAAACCAGCTTTCTCCAGTTCGTCAAGATATTCGACGAGGATATATCCCGGTATGCTTATGATCAATTATGTTTTGAATTTGGTCGATCATTTCATAGTTAATCTTTTTTTTTTCTACAGAACTTTTAGTGGCTGCCATGCCATTTAATGTGTTGAAGATGTACGTGCCGCTAAGCATAATATTGGCGTGCCCACCGATATACGCACGCCCTGCATTACCTCTTCCAACTAGATCTGTAAATATGAACTTTCAGTAACTTTAAACCTGTCTAATACTAAATAAGTGTTATTTATCTTGTAAAAGTTTCATTTGTATGGAATTTGTCTTTTTGCTTGATCAGCACAGTATCAGTAATCTCAAGATACAACGTTCTAAAATGAATGATCTTTGAATCGTTTCACATTTCTAATTCAGTACCTCTGTCACCAGTTTTGCATCGTTTTCCTACTCTACACTCGCTAGCGTCTCCCTCGTATGAGAAATAGTGCAGCGCCTCCTAGCGGTGACGTGAAGAACTAAAATATCTCATACAAATTTTGTTATTGAAGCTAGTATAGATTAAAAAAACGGTGCAAAACTCGTAATAGGGGTACAGTAGGTGAAGGCAACCAACCGTTAAAGGAAGAGATTGCGAAATTGAATAAATTTGCTTCTAAATTATCTTAATCGTCAACACAATTTGATTTCGATAATTTTCAGGCAGTTTTGAAAATTGGTCGACTCATATCGAGGAAAGGAAATGGAATACCATGTCGGTCTGAAATGCCTACTGGAATAGAGTTGAAGAGCTTTCGGTTGGAATTATGTGTTGCACCAAGAACCATGCCAGTAACGATAGCAGAAAACGCAACTAAAATAGGTGACAACCCTAATTTATTTTGCTGCATTTAAATAAGTTGTAAAAATCCCAATTTGATTTGTGATAAGCTAACCGCTTCAAATTATGAAGTCGCGGGATTAGGAAGCTTTTTACTGAGCAGGGTGGAAATAAATCAATAATTTCTTTTAGCCACATTAGTCACATAGCCACATTTCACCGAATCTATACAGATAAATAAATTGAAGTGTCTGTTTATCATTCCAAAATAACAGCTTTTCGCTAAATGCATATGAGAGTATACACGCTACTGACACCAAAAAACCAAGTTTTAAAATTTTTCTCTGTCTGTCTGTCTGTTTGTTCCGGGTAATCTCTAAAACAGCTGGACCAATTTCAACGGGAATTTCACTAACAGGTAGTTGATTTTATAAGAATTAACTAAGGCAAGGCTACTTTGATTCCGCGTTAAGGGTTAAGCTAGTCCTTAATAAAAGTAACAGAAGGCTGGCAATTTTTTTTTGTTCGAGAAGCATCGCACCTACACCTATGGAATAGAATTCCATGTACGAGGATATCGCATTAAGTCTCGTTGCGTGTGTATACTGTGAATAAATCTCTTTTTTTTCAAACCATTGCTGATTAAACTTGGTCTTTCATATTTAGACTACTTGCTTTGTCAATTAGAACATTAGGTTAGCACAAGTTACAAACATCGTCAACCAGCCAGACATTTCATTCCAAATGGCCTATCTCAGCTGTGTCTACGTTTAAATTAAGGTGTTCTGGTCTGTCTATCACAAACCATTAAGTTTCAGTGCCCTTTTCGCAAGAGCCCAGAGTGTCGTTGAAGCTAGAACAGAGCCCTGTACGCATCAACTGGAACAAGTAAATGATAGTTCGAGTGAAAAAGGAATTTCTCGAAAGAAACGTGCTATTCACTAGCTGACAATGAGAACCAATGTGACCTAAGAGTAGTCAATTTCATATTTTTTTGCATTTGGGCAATGTCAAATTTGGTACAATAAATTTCTTCGCTGCGTTAGTTTGCTTTTATTCTACTGTACAAAGAATAATTAAAAAAAACATTAGCACATCAATTTAAGTTCCACATTAAGTTAAATTTGTACTTACGTACTCACTTGTATGGTCACCAGCTGATACTCAACATTTATTTACTTAAAACATCATTCTTCGAGACTTCCAGATTAAAAAGTCTGGCATACTTACCGGCCGTTAATAGGTTTCAAAATACAAGTCCCCAAGTAATAAAATCAATTTACTGAAGATGAATGATTCCTTCAACAAAGCCGACGATGCGATTCAGGCTCCCTCATGCTGCTGACTCGGAGCACGTTGCTTGACATATTCTCCGAAGAACAAACTTCGTACAACACTCCTAAATCCAGGCCATGATGGTGTTGTCGAGAGGAAACTTCGTCGTCGTAATTAAACGTAATATTTCGCACGCCTTAGCGTTATGAAGTTAATAATTAAACATAATTTGTTCCAAGAACTTTGCAAAACTTGATGGTACCTAGCAGGTACAGGTACTTTGAAACATAATTTTAATGGGGTGGTAGTACAATAACTTTGGCGAAATTGTAATACAATAATACAATTGTAATACAACGGTTGCTCAATTTTTATCTCAGGCACCGATATTTTTATATTACTCAAGTTAGTTTCAAAATTAAATACCTAATGTTTAACAAATAAAGTACATATTAATTTTGAGGGCTACGTCGTAAAGTTATGGCTTGTTGTGATAAGCCAATGTAATATTTGTAAAAAAGCTAAAAACTACGAGAAACAATGAGATTAAATATGTATTTAGTGACCCAACCCATCACAAATCCCTAATAACAGATTTTGCGGCGCATAAATCGCAGAGCACACTCACTCATTTATTTAATCAAATCCTAAAAGAAGAACGCGTACCAGAGACCTGGACTAAGTCAGAGATCATACTGCTATACAAAAAGGGAGACCCGGCGGATATAGGAAACTACCGGCCGATAAGCCTTATGTCATGCCTTTACAAGCTTTTTGCCTCATGCCTTTTAAATAGAATATTTTCTGACATCGATAGTTACCAACCCTGTGAGCAAGCTGGTTTTAAGCAAGGCTATAGCACAGTCGATCATATACACGCAGTAGAGCAAACAATTGAAAAATATTTAGAATTTCGCAAGCCACTCTATTTGGCCTTCATAGATTACAAAAAAGCTTTCGACACTATCGCGCACAATAGCATCTGGGAAGCTTTGAGTTATCAAAAGATAAACGAAAAATATATTAATATCCTGAAAGGTATTTACACTAATAGTACTAGCAAAGTTAAGCTAGAGAAAACAGGCAAAAGCATTCGAATATGCAGAGGGGTAAGACAAGGCGACCCAATATCACCAAAACTGTTCATATCAGTCCTACAGCACATTATGAAAGACTTGCCTTGGTCTAGGCAAGGAATCAACATAGATGGGAGGTTCATGAGCCATTTGAGGTTTGCTGACGACATCGTCCTGCTGACAGAAAATCCTATGCAACTTAACGATATGATAAACGAATTACAGATAGTCAGCGAACAAGTAGGGCTTGAGATAAACCTAGACAAAACAAAAGTCATGACCAACCACAAGGAAATACCCATCCTTATAAACGATAATCCACTGGAATATGTTAAAGAATACGTATATTTAGGAAAACAAATATCATTAAAATCAAACCGAAACATAGAAGAAATCAATAGAAGAATAGGAATAACCTGGAAGAAATTTTGGGCACACAAAGAAATATTAAAATCACAGCTCCCTATAAAAACAAAGAAAATCGTAATGGATTCAGCGATACTGCCATGTCTTACTTACGGCTGCCAGACTTGGACTAATGACAAAAGGTCAACAATAAAAATCCAATCCACCCAAAGAGCAATGGAGAGGAGCTGCCTAGGTATAAAACTAAAAGACAGAGTTAAAAACACAGACATACGCAATAAAACCAAGGTAACTGATGCCATGGAACATGCACGGAAACTGAAGTGGAAGTGGGCTGGACATGTGGCTAGGTATACCGACGAGAGATGGACATCAAACATAACAAAATGGAAAGGTCCGCAGGGAACTAGAAATAGAGGTCGGCCAATCATCAGGTGGCAAGATGAAATAAGCGCAATCGCAGGCAAGGCATGGCTACAAATTGCAAAAGACAGACAGTTATGGCAGTCTTTGGAGGAGGCTTTTACCCGAGAGGGGTCCATACAGCACTAGAACTGCACTTTCCCTAATTATAAAGCATTTCAATTAGTTTTTAGTAATTATGAATTATAAACTACAATCAAATTTAATAAGGAACAAAATGAAATGCAATACAAATTCTATATGTTAATATTAATCGTTTTATAAATTATCGTTTAAGTTCATTATTATTGTAATTATTTATGTGCTTGTTCTTGTAATGAATGATATACTGCATGTATGGAATGAATAAAGCTCTATTATTATTATTATTATTATATAAATCGCAGAGAACCCAACCGTTATTCAGCTTCCCGTATATTGCTTGTGAAACACAACCACCATATTAAAACGAAGGAAAATTTGCTTTATTTATATAGCAATAGGGTTGTGGTGGTATGTAATCGGAATGTGGTAGTTTTTAACGTGCACTTTCATAAATTCCGCCTCCTGACCGCGCGAGCATCACAGGCGTGCACATAACAACTTGTGCAAATTGCCAGACATTTCGGCAGAAAAAGTTGTGAGGGTGACTTATTGCATTGCATGATGTGTTATATTCGTTTATTGAACCAAAGGGAACTATGAGTGGGTACTATTGGTCGTGGAAAATGTTTTTACTTTTTTTCTCATTCGCTTGTGGCTCCCGGCTTATCCTTTATCTCTCATCCGAGTCTCATTGTCGTCAAACCTCAGCCTCTTTATAGTCTGGTACAAATATAAGATACAGCATGTATCACCGCGCCTTAATAATATGGGTTGTAGTAGAGTCACCGGGTGTTAAAAAAATAGAGCTGAATTATTATTATTTTATGTTGATGAATTATTGGTGTACCTACGAATAGGTCAATTTATTATCCAAATTAATCATATCATGGGTATAATAAAAGAATATTTGTAGAAATAATACATTTCTTATGTTTTCAAACTAAGATAGAATATTATCTACACCCCAAGAAACTTTCATCTAAGCTCTACCACGCGGAAACGAGGCTTTGATGGTATTTAGCGTCAGTATCTGAGTTGCACGTCGTTTACGAATCACTTGCCAAAATTCATTCAGTTTTGTGATCAGATAAGACGAAGACACTGACAAATGGTCCTCTGAATTGAACGGTCGCCGGGCGCGTCCGTGCGTTGGCTGTTCCGAAACCTGCCTCATAAATCTACTTCGAAAAACTCAAATTAATCTTAGTAGGGGATGTTCAGCTATCACTCCTAGTTTCGAGTCCCCTAACACAGAACGGGGGATTATAAATTGATATTGGACCATGATTCTGCTTCTTAAACATACATTGTGTTTAGGTCACTTTTTTTGGCTGTTTGAGTGGGTATAATCGTACTAGCCTAGTGACATATAAGGGGTTAGATATTACCATTTCTCTGTGTTACATGTAACATGACACGAATTGTATAGCATTGTCATTTGGTTGAGAATGTGAGCTGTTGTGGTGGCCGTGGCGTTTCAATCTGCTACGCAAGCGACTCAATTTCGAATCCCATCGGGGCCTTTACCAATGAGTTTTTATAAAACCTTATGTGCAGTGATTTCACACCACGTGCTTTATGATGAAGGAAATTATCGTGAGGAAACCTGCATATCTCTGAGAAGTAATTCAAAGACGTATGTATAGTGCCTGAGACGGCGACAGACACACTATCTGTCACGTTAGCTGGATAATCTACGGTGAAAAGTGAATGTTGCTATTACAACACCTGTGCCTACCACTTCGTAGAATACAGCCATGAACATATGTATCCATGCATGTAATATACCTCACATTACATAATATATACAGGTGCTCATGAGCTACTATGCTCACCTATCCAACTACTGTGACTGTGAGTAAGATTGCTTAAATTCACACAATGTGTGCAATATTAGATATCTATCACGGAACTACTGAGAATAAACGGTGCCACAGAAACTGATCTTTTTCAGTATTATAGCATAGATTATTGACAAAATAGCGGAAATAGAGTACCATTAGATAAATGCGTTTCCAACCCCTAGTCTATGTTTTATTAGGGTTTCGTTTTCGATGTGGAGAATCTTAAAATACGTTGCCACTCACAATTCCATTTTGCGATATGTCGTTCCACGAATTCGGTCACGTTTTTATAATATTTTGTGGAAAGAAATATTTGGAATTATGGAGAGAGCTATGGGTTTCCTTTGGTTCTGTGGTCGTAAACGCTTCTGTGGAACACAAGATACTGGGTTCGATCCCCGGGCCGGGCAAAATGTTCTTGGGTTAATCCCCCTATTAGATGGAAGAAGTTCTATAGAGGCCTACTCTTGCGAGGCGCACAGTCGTGAGCATGTATGTAACTATGAGAAAAACATAACTTTACTTAATTATTATTTCATTATTATACGAGTATTTGCTCTCTCAAACTACCTTTTCGGGGACTTTACCTTGAAGGAAGGCGTGAAGTTATAAACATAGTTTAAATTCTTAAAAATGGTTAGGAAAAAACGAACACGAGGCGGGACTCGAACCCACAACCTCCGCAAACCGTGAAGTTGCTCTGCTAACTAAGATACTCGTGATCACCCCTCATGCGTCGAATTTTTCCTTCCCTTGTTTTTTTTGCGGTTTTAGAGGCCGCCTTGGTTTGCAGGGGTCGTGGATTCGAGTCCCGCCTCGTGTTTGTATTTTTCCTTATAATTTTTAAGAATTTAGAATGTAAGCATGGGTGTCATACATATAAATCTAATATTTAACTTAGTTTATGTATGTACTAATGTTTTTTGTTTCTATAACTGAATCACTTCAGACATAGAAAGAGAGAACGTGAATGAATAACAAAATGTTTCGTAGGTTACTCGTCCCAAGGGGATTGAGGTTTGAGATTTATTTACCTCATCTTGAGGAAAGCAATAAAATAAAATGTTATTACGTGAAAGTACAAACAAGATATAACTTGAAAATAAATTATTTCCAGAAGATTATTTCAATCGTACTTAAATAAATATAGGTATGCTTTAGTTACTGTAGTCTCGGTTATTAGATCTTTTGAACCTTAGGGGTATTAATGTTTTAGGTTGGGGTGTAGGTATTTTAGACTAGAAAGGTGACTATCTAGCAAAATGCATCTTCTTCTTCTCTCTTGGTCACGGCATCACGCGTAAACGGCTGGATCGATTTTAACGGGACTTTCACTGGCAGATAGCTGATGTTTCAAGGAGTGTTTTAGGCTGTCGGACATCCATGAACTCTACGCGGGTGAAACCGCGGGGCACAGCTAGTGTATAATAAAAGTAACTGCCTGGTTGGTCTTGTAGTTGGTCGTGGGTTCGATCGCCAGGTCGGGCAGTGTAATTAGGTTTTTCCAATTGAAATGTCCCAGTCGCCACCCATACGTATACAAAAAAATCATTCAGAACGGTCTAGTCGTTAGGAGTTCAGTGACATAAACACGTAGTAGAATTATATATATAACGATGTGTTATTCTAGTGTGGATTATTATTGTAAAGTTTCATCACAATCCTTTCTGTAGTTTTTGCAAAGAGAGTAACAAACATACATCCATACATACATGCGTAAAGACTTTTTTGTACATAATATTAGTAGGAAGTTGGATAAGATAAGTAGATAACTCTAGATATATATATAGCGTATATATATAGCGTTGTATTCCCTCTGCCTAGCCTGTGAGGGACTCAGTGACTAATAATAACCATGTAAGTACCCGCATGTTTAATCTAAAGTGAGGCGCCGAAAGCATATGGGAAAGTTTGTATTTTACGGGAATGAAGCCAAACAAAATTGTTAGAAATTACGACGGCGCGGAACAATATCTAAACGAGTATTTTCCTTTATTAGTTAACTTATACACGATAATGTAACAGGATAGCTTCTTATCTTCATTGTTGTTTGTATGACTATTGCAAGTTAATATCGCATACGAATAACCTTCCATTACTGCAAGTGTATATTGAGATAAAATAAGTGTTTTCTTTAAATACATACATACATATGCTCACGTCTGTATTCCCCGAAGGGGTAGGCAGAGGTGTTGTAATTTTCAACCCCTACATTTCACCGAATATGATTAAGTGCCAACGTGACAGAGGGTCCATCGCCGTCTCAGCCACTATACATACGTCTTTGAATTAGTTCTTAGAAATATGCTGGTTTCCTCACGACGTTTTCCTTCACCGTAAAGCACGTGGCGTGAAATCACTGTACCTACATAAGTTTTTATAAAATCTCATAGGTACAGGCCTCGCTGGGTGTTTTATTTCATTATAAATTACTGAAATACAATTGATTTGCCTAAAATAATAAAAATTAAAATAATATATATTATTGATGTTGAAATGTTGTCAAAACTGGTCCAGCCGTTTCAAGGTTATTCGAAACAAACAGACAAATAGAGTAGAAAATAAAACCGTTTAAATATCTACCGCCTTTCAAAGATTAGCGAAATACCTACTATCGCTCTTAGTTGACTTTATAACTTTAGCGCAATGACAATAACTAGTAGAATGCAACCAGTTATTTTGACATAGCAAACAAACAGACACTTCTCAAACGGCTCCCTACTCTTTTAATCTATGATTGTTTGATATATGTTTCAATTTGACTAATAAAATAAAAAGTCATAGCTAAGAAGTTCTTAAAACGCGCTGCTTATACCATCATACTTGGTCCCAATGCCTCTGTAGAGGTAAGAAAATCCGTTTAACGTCAATGATGCTAAGATATAATAAGGCTTCTCTTAAACCTAGTATTACTTAACTAGTACTATATAACATTTACGTCGATTTAAGAAATGATAACTCCAGTATTATGTATCAAATATATTATATAATGAACTTGGTATGATGTTTGAGGGCTGAAATAAATCTGAAGAAAGAAAAGGCTACATTTAACTGCTTTCAAGGGATTGGTCTTGCGAATAAATTTGATTTAGTTATCAGCCCTAACCTGCTTTACAAGGGACGTGCCCTGCATATTTAGGAAGAGAGGCAGCCCTTGCAAGATCTTACATTTTATGTGGATATCATTTTTCAGTACGTGAGAATGAAAGACAGAAGCTGATCCTGCTATTTGTTGGGTTCAGTGGACTGATTTATTTGTTTTGATCGGTACTGGTCCTTAGAATTTCCTTTGAAAGTTCAGTTTCATCTTTGAGTTTTTTGATACCGTCCAAATCATTATACCGACAAGGTTATTATTTACAAGGATTTGATCTTGGCGAAAAAATGCTTATTGATTTCCCATTTTTACCCTCACTTTTGAATGAGATAGTAATAATTATACACAAGATAATTCATTGGGACATCATTGCCGTCCCAAAACTTTCAGGCTCCTTCTGAATAAAACAAATATTTTAGGTAGAAAATAATAATTAATATTTGTGCATAATAAAATAATAACTCATTCTGTTAGAATTATGACCAAAATTATTAGAGAGAAATCACCCCTGACCTTTGGAGAACAATTATACAAATTCTGCCCAGTCTAGTACTAAGTGGACCCTAGCCAAAGAACAATAGATATAATAGAATACCTAAACCGTTCGGGTCACTACAAGTGATTCTTGATTAAATTGGTATTCTAATTAGAACTGAATTGGGAATAGAGTTCGTTAATCCATCGGTCCCAGTTGCCAATTAGAACTCTTTGTTATCGCCTAATCGTTTCGAGTCTGTTAAGCCTGAGATTGTCAGTTTGTTGGCGAGAGAGTCCTTGCTTATAGATTTTCTAGGGACAAGGTTATTCCTAAAAAATAACAGGTAATGTCAGTTACAAAAGTACCATTATTTTTATCACTCTTTTCTTACCTAATGTTGATGAATAGAGAAATAATAATAGTATTGTAGAATCTGTCTAAGCATCCTTAAATTTTGTGTATGTGATTATATTCAACATTTCTGATTATACGGGAAGAAAAAAAATGCTCATGCCAATCCAGCATTGCCATTCTATTGCCACGTTGGCACTTCATCATTAAAAGTCAGCGATGAGCTGGGTGCTCATATGGGTGCTTTACGAATAAATTCAAGACATTTTGTAGTCATCGTAGTTTGGTGGTAGTTTCATGTTATTTCGTAGTGTGACGTCGTCAAATCAACGAATGTCGGCCGCCCATCTGTCTAACCCACTGCACACGGGGGATTTATTTTGGAAAGTTTCCAGGAAAAAAACACCTAAACTTTACGGCATTCGTGAACTGTTTGCGGCAGACATCTGTCGGTGGCTTTTTTAAATGAGCCTCCAAAATGGATTGCCATGTAGAATTTTCACAATAATCTTAAATAGGTAGGTATTAATAATCCATAATTAATTATTATAAATTGTAAAGAACCCTTTCGGTTGTTCAACACAGAGAAGATGTACAATTTTAAGAAACCTATTCCGTTTGTTCAGTTTCCACTGACGTGTGGCGACATCATCATCATCCGCCTGCCATTATCCCATGATATTTGGGGTCGGCGCAATGAGTTTCTTCCTTCCATTTCTCTCTATCAGCCAACATATCCGTATTCACTAGCCATATCATCTTTCACAAAATCCACCCATCGTTTCTTATATCTTCCTCTACCATTGTCCTCTTCCTCTGCCAAAACTTTTTTGGCAACATTGTCTTCATCCTTTCGCATTAAATGTCCATACCTTGACAAATGCTTATTCTTTAACTTCTCAGTCACTGGTATTTGGTAGGTAAGTCTGCCTTTCATCTTTTTAGGGCTGACCCGATTTGCTTACATTTGGATACCTTTTACTTCAAATACGTTGGGTAGTTAAAAAATAATTACGTGGCTATAATGAGAAAGAAAAAAAAAATAAGATAGTAGGGAGTGATCCTACCGTAAGTTTAATATATTATTTTGTGTTCGTAAGCTTCTATTGTATAAGGTGTTTATAATTATAATTACAATTCCTACGTAACGTAATGAATTGAGCACCGAATAATCGTTTCTAAAGCTGCAATGCAGCAGAAGGGTGGGAAGCAAATTATGCGTTGTCTTCACCTAATATTCGGGAATAAGCGGCCATAAGCCTCGCTATCAGCAGCTGCAGGTATTAAGGAAATTAAAGATCCAGCTGAAACATTCACTGCGATAATTATCTTAATTTGTAAACGCTAATGCTTGTCCCGCGTTTATTACTCGGCTGTAAATGGAAACATTTAGAAACTCAGAATTATTTTAAATATCAAAACATCTTTGTCGACCAATTAACGTAATGCTACAATGCAAAATTGGAGTTCGAATGTTACAGAAAGGTTATAATTAAATAAGGAATTTAATGTACTTAGGTACATTTCTAAGCAACTCCTTGCTATTTTATCAAAGTTAAGCTGAGAAAGTGAGTATAGAGTGCGCTGTTCATTCATATTTGAACATTTACGATTTATAACTACAAACAAGTGTACAGTGCGCCTAATGGCAAGCGACAAACCTATAACGCTTAAGATCGCTTGCAATACTAAGATTCGTGTGTCACCTCCCTTATAAAGGATGGCATCACCTGTCAACCACAGAACACAAGCAAGAAACGACTTTCTATGTTTTGTGCTGGTTACAATGCGAGTCGAAAAGGTCCGTGAACACAGCATTATATTACACACCGCAAGAAAAGATCTAAGCGACCATCTTCCCGGTGAAGGTACAGATTAAATTTACCTATGGTAGTTGCTGTTTTAGGAATCATTTTACGAAGTTTCATAACGATGGATTCACCCTCTGTCACACGTTGGCATTTAACCATATTCGGTGAAATGTGGGTGTTGTGTATTACAACACTTCTGCTCGGAGACTCTTCTTCAGGGATAGCATGAGCATATATTTAAGTCACATACCATGTAGTTTTCATGGTTTCTTAAAATATTATGTCATAACCAATACATCAAATAATTTTGTACGTACGGCATATTTAAGTATGTCAAGTAAACTGTAATTTGCCGCTTCAATAAGTTTGTATTGAAAGAGTCAGACAATCTTACTGTTCATCGCAGATGCGGTCCTTTTTCTTTGCAGATTCCCTTACATTTGAAAAACAAACGGACGGAAGGAAACTAAGTAAATACCCGGTCGTTGCTATATGTTATTTACACTTGAAGAGACAGCGTCCCAGAGCCATTTCATTAGCTTCCCGGAGCCCGCACAGATTACTAGAAAACCATAAATATAAAAACAAAACGCTCTCTTTGGCGCTGTCTATAAGTTATGAGCTTTTTGTCTGTAACTTCGTCTCCGTGGAATTTTTTTCGCACCATTTAACTCCTTTAGGGGGAATAATCCTTTTTGAAACATTGCATGGTTTCGCATAAGGTTAGCCACGTCGATATCTTCCTTATTCATAAAATTATGAATGATTTATGAAAATTTTTTGAATTATCATTAGATTACTAAACCCTTTATCATATACATACATACACTATGTCACTTCGGGGAATACGACTATATTCCCCGAAGAAGTAGGTAGAGGTTATAGAACTAAATTTATAGAACACCCACATTTCGCCACTTATATTTAAAACAGGGAATCATATTGCCATTAATCTGGCACACTTTCTACTGGGAAATTTCAGACGGAAAACCCAACAACACTTTCTGCGACCTGCATTACGAATACAGGACTTCGTGACCAACGAGGTATTCGCATCAAGGTATCATTCTCTCGATTCTTATTAAACATGTTTAACCCGCTTCAAAGGCAAGTATGTTCATAAATTAGCCTTTATGTCTTTATATTACCTGACGTTTTAGTGTAACGTGGACAAACTCAATCTCTTTTATAAGTTCCGTGTATTTACTAACAGTAGGTACACACGGAGACGAATCAAGTTTTAATCATGAAGTTTTATTTATCAAAATCGAGTGCTCAAAAGAATGTGCAATTCATACAAATTTGCCACATATAACCCATACAAATAGGGTTCAAATTACCCAAAAATCTAAGGAATTCACTAACACAATCACTAATTCCATCAACCTTTGAATAATTAAACCATATCTATCAAATCTTGTCAGAAAACCTAAACGTGGGTTGTTCCGGTTCGTTGATAGGGTGTGTTAATAATTGATGCGACCACGGTGCGCATTCGACATCGATGCCCTAATTTCACGTACACTCATGTCGGCACATTCTAAAATAGTTTGGCAACCTTACGTACGATGCGTCACATCGCGAGCTGGAATACTCTGTTTGAAGTGAGGCAAAATTTAACCAGAACGCAATCGAATCAGGATTTTAGGTTCTGGAGACAGGTAATATTATGATTCGCCTATTTTATTTGGCTAGAATATATAGCCCGGACAGTATAACACTTTTTGCTATCATTGTCCACATGATACTTGAAATATAAGAATAACTTGACAGTCAAATTATATCCCTTCTAATATTATAAATGCGAAAGTAACTCTGTCTGTCTGTTACGCTTTCCCGCTTAAACCTCTCAACCGATTTTGATGAAATTTGGCACAGACAATCTTTAGACTCTGAGTAAGCACATAGGCTACCTTTTATTAAAAATATTAGGGCTCCGCGACAATAAGGATGAAACTAAATCTACGCGGGTGAAACCGCGGGGCACAGCTAGTTTTGTATATTTATAAAAATAAACCGATTGATTAGAAAATTGTAGTGCTTTGGTGAGAATCCAGAATTTATCCCGGCACACAAAGGAGATGAGATTTCAAATTATTTCAACATTTGCATTCATTCGACGCTGTTATATGATAGCTTTGCTAGTTTAAGAAATACCGACATGGATTAGTTTAAAGCCATGCAATAAGTATACGACAGTTATATTTACCTACTTGAAAGTTATATTGATGAGTTGATTATCATGTCGTCTCTCAAGAGGATATATTCGCCAACTCCTCGCCATTAAATATATATTTTTTTACCTTCATAGGTGACAATCAGAAGCTTTCATTCCGTTTTTGGTAAGGGGCTAATGCAGTTCATGAACACTTACCATACCTTGCCACGATACCTTGCAGCAGTGCCTCCATCCTGCTCCCCTCTACCATGGAGCACTGGCGATCTTACCACGACTACACAGCTACTTTACTATAGTATTGCATCATGTTAGCTATGGTGGTGGTAAGCTGACCTTACACCCGCTGGAACACACCACATTTTTTTCTTTTTTTTTTATTGACCTTCAAAAGGTCCCCGACCGCCCTGGGAGAGGCAGATCGGGGTATGTGGGATTTTTACCGCACTAAAACCCCCCGGTGACCAACCTCAGTGCTCAGGGGGGACTCCGGGTACTCTGATAGATCGCACCGGTGTCCCCCCACACTTTGCCGGGGAACATCCCCGGAGCAGCTGTATCGCCGCCCCTGGAGACCTCGCTGTGCAAGGCAGCACGAGCCATATCGCGCTGCCACCTTCCCGGGTCCTCAGGCCCCCTTTTAGTCGCCTCTTACGACAGGCAGGGGATACCACAGCCAAATTCTTAGACCCTGGCTATTGGATGGGAACACACCACTACGCTAAGGTAGCACAATTTTGATAATAATGAATAGCTTCTGTGAGCTGGAGGTACAGTTTTCAAATGGATTGCTCTGATTTTCGAACATGAGAATCTCTTCATACACGCAATAGGTACCTTTAGCGGGTTCGCTTTACTTAGCTATGTTTCGATCGATCGGTTTGATCAAGAAATATAGGTGATATGTTTTTGAACTTTAATTCTAATAGTTTCGTTTCTTAGACTTTTCACATTACAAATGAACTTGTTAAATAGGTTGAAGTCATGAATGTGTGTTCTGCAATGCGTCATTCCTTGTCCGAAGTCAGAAGTCATTCCGCACTGAAGGGACAAACCCTTATCAAGCATTATTTGTTTGTTACGTGAGTGAAGCGATGCGGTCGGATGATTGATAGTCCCTAAGGTTTTACAACGTGGAACAAGAAACAGAGATTTGTTAGCAAAGTTCGTTTTGAGATCACTTCCAGCTAGGTGTGGTTAAGGCTTACGTATACCCCAACGTTTTGATTACATTACGCCGAAGTATACTGAATGTAATAAGATTGATACAGAAGTAACTTCTTAACGATAGAGGGACTATCCCAGACACATAGATCTTAAAAAAGGATATAAAAGAAATCACTCATCGACAAAGATACTGCCATTTCAATTAGAATAGGAATGCAATTAAGGTACTGTGTGTGCATAAACGGAAGCTGCCTGACTGAAGACTGCATGTGTATTAAAGATCGCAGCTATATAATGCTGCCTTAGAGTACTTACATAGTATTGTACACTGCGTTGAGTAATGTCGCCAAAGTGGCGGATTTCGTCTTTCCTTATGTTGAACCAAGAATTCAGTTCTTTATAAGAAGACACATTAATTAGTGTTGAAGGTGTTAATAGGCTGATGTAGGCGGGCTGTAGGTATGCTTGTTTTAATCCTTTTACATACATACGTTATATCCTATACTCACGCCTATACAGGTGAAGCCTGCCTACCCTTCAAAGAATACTCTTTGAAGGGTAGGCAGAGGTATAGTACACCACATTTAGCTAAATATATTGAATTCCCATGTAGTCGGGGGTCAGCTTATATTTCACCTGACCCGGGGATCGAACCCAGGACCTCGTGTTCCGCAGTAGCGCTTGCAACCACTAGGCGATCGAGGCAGTTTTTGTAGTATATAATATCTTACCAAGTGTCAACTGGATTTAAGCTAGCATCAAAATATGTTTTAATAGAATCCCCAGCGGACGTGGAGTCACTTATGAGAATTCTATCCTCTCAATTCTCAAAAACGTCGCGAAATCCAATATTATTGGAACGAGAATTTGCAAATATGGGAAAATATTCTGAAGGGCATTCTACCTTCTAGAAATGCTTCTTGCGCGATAGAAATATGCAATATTAACGGACAATGATTTTTCATGAATGGGGATGGTGATCTCGATATTACAATTTAAGCATTTATCGATAGAAGCAAGTAAACTGTCTTATCTTTTGCCTCGTTATTTGTGAGTGTTGCTGCGATCAATAAGTATTTTGGTACGGTCTAGTGCTTTGAGGAAACTCCGTGGAAGTTGAAAGAGCTTTCAAAGCGAAAAGAAATGCATGAGCATTGTGTGGCGCGGGTCTTGAAGACAGCTGCAGACCATTGTTAAGGGAGCTAAAAATCTTACCTCCCGTCCCGAACACTTTTGGCACAGAGCTTCGGTTGGTGGTACATATTATACATTGCTCACGCCTGTATACCCCGAAGGGATATGCAGAGGTGTTGTAATAACAACACCCACTTTACACCGAATATGATTAAGTGCCAACGTGACAGATTGAGTGAGTCAATCGCCGTCTCAGGCACTATACATATGTCTTTGAATTACTTCTTCTCTACTGCAGGTTTTCTCACGATGTCTTCTTCTAAATCTTTCTAAGTTCTCTACAAACTATTAAACCATAGCAAATTTTATGCAAAAGTCAACTCAACTAACGTCTTGAATATTTTAACTAAACAGTGAAATAATTCTTCCGCGACAGTATGATTTAAGGGCATCGTTATTTTATTACAATACAATTTGAATTATGATATTAAGCACAGTAAATTTTCCTGAATTTTGAATGTTCCTTTTAATTAAATGAATATGTATTTATTAATTGAACAATATTTTGAACCTAATGAAATTATCCCATACAGTAAAGCATCATCGATTTTAAAATATGGGATTTCAAAATGTGTAAAGATCTTAAGTTATCTTAAAATATTAAATTTAATAAATTATAATTTTTCGTTCCTGTTTTCACATGTGCTATTTACTGTTGAAAATGAATATGACTTCATATTTAGTCAAGGCTCTGGGGCCTTACCATGAGCTCTTATTGCCATGATAGTTTCACTCATTTATGAGACAGATGTATGTGACGTGCATACATCTATCACTGTCGCACAACTGAATTAACATTGCAATAAGAGTTCATGGGTCCCCTGATAAGGCATGTATGTCATAAACTTCGAGTAAATTACTACCGCTTCGGAAATTACCTTTCTGAAAAGAACCAGTGTAAATATCATGAAATGAAATGAAGGCAAAATATAGTATAATTATTGGGTAATGTTATTATAATCCTACTAATATTACAAATGTGAATGTAAGTTGGTTTGTTACACCATGAAACTTGTACACGTATTCTTGGAGGTATTAAAAAGTAACACAAGTAGAACACTTTTGACAAAAATATTTTTTTATAAATGTTAGCGAAGTCGCGGGTAAGTACTACTGCTTCTAAAATGATATGAATCTTTTGTGAATTTGTATGATTTACTTTAAAAAGTATAATTATTAAATATACACAGCTATTTTTTAAACGCACATGTTAAAGTTGAAAGCCGTATCCACGAGTGAACCTCAACATTTTAAATATCCAATAAAGGGTACCCGAGTAAAATTACCAGTTGTACAGAACCGCATATAAACGACGTATATTGTGGTGTAATACGACACTTCATGCTGATTTATTGTTCAGGAAACTGACGCGATAAATTTATCGGACACCACGGTGGGAAAACAGCATTATTTTCATTAAACCTAGATTATCCTACTAGTAGGTATCTTTCTTTTTTCATCTAGGTACCGACATTATGCTTTTCGAAGACATGAGGCGTAAGCGGTTGTCGAAAACGCTTGTAGCACCAGGGGTATCAGTCATGCGGCCTCAATATTTTCTAATCGATTTGAAATTTTATTACTATTATTGAAAACACCACGTGCTTAACGGTGATGGAAAACATCGTGAGGAAACCTGCATATCTGACAACTAATTCAAAGACGGGTATAGTACCTGAGACGGCGATAGACTCACCATCTGTCACGTTGGTACTTAATCATCATCGGTGAAGGCAGAGGTGTCTTATTGCAAAACCTCTGCTTACCGCTTCGGGGAATGCAGACGTGAGCTTATGTATATATTAGCACTATGCCAATATTAACTAACACACGGCCGTAATTAAATCGCAAAATGATTTAGCGTTACTATAGCTTAACAGTCTCAGTAACAAACTAAACGAATTAAACTAAGTTACATTATGGAGAGAACTATTGAGAGGTGCAAATAAGCCACTTCGTTACACAGAAAACGGTTGGAGTGGAAAATTAACCATAAAATACATTTTGCGTAATAATTTTACAATGGCCCTCGCAGATTAAGGTCGCAGGTTTGGAACTTAAGTAATTAATCAGTAAGTAGGGTTTGCTACCTTAAAGTTGTACTACGAAATTACATAGAATTTTGTAATCGTGTGTGTTAAACTTTGATGCAATACCCCACCCGCTCAGCCAAGGGACGGATTTAAATTAATTTAATGCGGTAAGTATTTTTTTATGAAAATGCTGAAAATTCAAATGATTTATTCAGGTTGACTCTGGTAAGGTCATTATGAATGTTGAAGAATTGACCACAGGTTCTCAAACTAGCTTTCTGAGAAGAACCAGCAAGAAAAGTGAGTAGTTTAGTTAACAAGCATAAAGCTCACCTGATCGTTAGCAGTGACTGCTACGTATTGACAGTGTTTTAAGTCATTCGTGTGTTACAGACACTAGACATGCCTTATATTATTATACATGTTCACAAATATATCAAACCTCACTATCTGGTTTGAAAGAATTCAAAAACATCTTTATTTGATTAGACTTTAACAAAGTTCTTTCAAATCATCAAAATAACACTATTATACAGGATATTAAATGTTACCGCCGAGTTTACTTTTACTGAACAGAACTCCGCAAGAAATTCAACTTTAAAAAAAAAGATTGCTATTTTTTTTAGTTTATACCAGGTGCACAATATAATCAGGTAAATTACTTTCCCTGACGCGGGAATCGTGTCCAGGAATCCTAGTATCTCTGTCAGCTATACTTACAAAATAAAGTCGAAAAGGTAAGTACTCGTAGCTTGCACAGCACCCACGCTCCTCACCTCAATGGATTACTTTTTAATATTCATCAAAGTAATAATTTCATAAATTGCAGGAAAAGGAGGCCACGACGGGATACGACACTCAATCTTCCCAGATGAAAATCACCTGATGATCTGACGGTATTTTTACTACGAAGGAATTGGGCTTTCACCTACTTATGTATAGGTAGTTAAACAGAATATAGTATGTAGCTAATTATATAATGTATCTGGTTACGGCAGTCGTGGGCTTGTGAAAGTTTTGCTAACTATTCAACCCAGGTAGGTACCCAATTTCCCCAGTGAAAGGGTTACGTAGGTCACATTGTAGTGGATTCAAGTAAAAATCAGGTAGGTTAGTCACATCGGCCTCAATCAGGGGCCAACCCCGATACCCAAGCTTAATTTGCAATGAGAAAATATGTAATAGGAAAATGTTCTTAGAACCACGCCCAAATCAGATTTTACTAGTTAAATTCTCTGATTTTCAAAACATGTTAATTCTACTGCTAATTCATTCGATTTTCAATTTAATTTCCTTATTTTATTTAAAAAAAAAACATAGCTACTTTGCTTATATGTATTTAGTAGGAAAATAAAATTAGTTCTGCTTCGATTGCCCCGTTGGTCTATCTAGAGAAAGAAGAGAAAAATAATTGTTAGTACGCACAGTGAAGCGAGGACGCTTCGCTTGTTTACAAATAAAAAGGAAATATAATAATTGTGCGAACAAACTGACGTGTTGTGCCATATTGTGAGTAAACAAGTTGTCTGTCTGTAGAACTACATTTTCATAGCTGAACTGTAGAACAGAATTTGCTGAAATTTGGGAGATACAACACAAACACAAACGACAGAAGTCCTGGTTACCAGCTGGTAACTTAAATAGGTCAAATATTGCGTTAATCATAGTTCGTACGAAAACTTATATACTCGTAGACTCGTAGTTTAACACTTTGAAGTAACAAACCATGCAGGAAGCTTTATGCTTTCCATATAACGACGGGGTGTGGAGTGCGGACCGAGCAACTAGGGCGGTGAAAAACTTTCCCGTTTAATTAGAGACTTGCTGTTAGCTTTAATGCTTTCAAATTAGTTTTACGTTCAAGATTTCTGTTTTCTATACAACAATTATTTACTAGTCGAGCGAAAAACACACATACCTACATTTGGTCAAACCATCACAGAACCCACAGTTCACCGAATATGATTAAGTGCCAACGTGACAGAGGGTGAGCCCATCGCCGTCTCAGGCACTATACATACGTCTTTGAATTTCTTCTCAGATGTATACATACAGGTTTCCTCACGATGTTTACCTTCACTGTAAAGCACGTGGTGTGAAATCACTGCACATAAGTTTTTAGAAAAACTCATTGTACAGGCCCCGCTGGGATTCGAAATTGCTTCGCTTGCGTAGCAGGCTACTTCTCAAACCCCAAGGCCACCACGGCGTTTTTACGCTGATATCTATACTAATATTATAAAGATATTTATTTGTTTGTTTGTATTGAATAGGCTCCGAAACAACTGCATCGATTTTAAAAATACTTTCAGCAATTAATAGCCAAATTATCAGTGAGTAACACAGGCTACATTTAATCCCCGTACTTCCACGGGAACGGGAACTATGCAGGTGAAACCGCGTGACGTCCGCTTGTATACTATATACTAACAGTTATGGCAATGAAAGGTACGTTAAAGTGAGAGTAACAAGAATATATGGACGGACTGTTAGCCCTCTAGTCAGTGCATCAACATTTCAATCATTGATAAGGGCAGATAATACTTGATTGAGGCAATATATTGATATGTAGGTATTTGTGTAGATTTCTCGTAAGATTATTATCATAATTAAATACAGTTGTGAGAACACTTTAAATGTTGTTTGTTACAAGATATAGGAAGGAAGGGTACTTCCTGTAGGTATACAGTAATGCTTGAAAACAACCTATGGACTTCACTTTATATTGAAAACATTATGCAAAAACGCGAAATTGTTGTGAGTGACGAATGTGACGCCTATCTTGACAAAATTGTCTTACGCATGCCGAGTGCCAACTGAACCAATTTTACGGTTCGATTACCTTCGAAACGGCAATAATATTGGGTATTAACTTCACTGTAGTATAAATACGTACCTACCTCTATGTAATATTTATTTCATTATACAAAGTTGATGAACAAGCGTCGGATTTGATAGTAAGCGACAACTGTATTAACGTGAGTAACACTAAGAGAGTCAGTCGTATATTTTTCCTGCCTTATGGAATGGAATTACTGTGTCAAAATAGTAGGAGATTAAATGCCCCCCCCAAAGATCACTATTGATCACTAGTGACCTAACTCACCTAACTCACCTCAGGAATACAACACTATTCTATGGAGAGGACTATTTGGCTATTTGATTTCCTATAAGGTTTAGTTCCCAGTCGGATAGCTTCTAATATCTAATGGGAGAACAGAACATTTATATTTACAAAAACATTTTGAGGCGGGCAGATATATAGAGTATTATTCAACTAATTACATAAATATACATATTTCGTAAGTATGTGCATTCCAAATTTTAATTGAGATTTTCCCTGTATTTTCCGAGATGATTATGCGTATAAAGTCTGTTAAATGGTATTAATTAAAAGAATGATTAAAATATTCATTGCAAACCGTGAAAAGGACGTTCTCGTTCATAATTAAAATGGTTGAAACAGGGGTGGGTTTTATTTAAAAGAATTTAACCAAAACCGATGGCGTTTTACGTATTCATGAACCCATTCACTTAACAGGTGAAAATGAAATTATAGCTTGTTGTTTATTAAACTAAATTATACTAAATATAATTATGTTTACCAAATTATGTTTCAAAACCGTTTTTACATGTAATTACGGCATGATAACAAACTTAACCTTATCACATGTTTGTGTTTGTACTTGAGGGAATATAGAAAACATTTTATAATAATTATGTAGTCAAAGGTTTCTTACAGCTATGTGCCACGTTAAATTAGTAAACGAAACGCAAACCCCCTTATTACAAAAAAATCTCCTTGGTGTAAAAGCAGTTCTATCTCTTTTTGCGATACGGATTAGAAAAGGGATAGACATAGTTTTAGCCCGAGTTTGGTCCAGTCTTGGTTAAAACCATGTTTTGAAATAAGGGGGAAAGCGTTCCCGTATTTAATGAGCATGAATAGTTAGTTCCTATGTACTTTAATATAGGTAGTTAGATTTGTTGGTAGTTAATTTTGTTCATCAAAGGTTCTTCTATACTAATATTATACTCGTAAAGAGGAAAGGTTTGTACTTATGTGTGTTTATAAAGAATTGGCAAAAAAAATACTGGACCAATTTTAAAAATTCTTTCTCCATTTGAATATTACATTATCACTGATTAATATAGGCTATCTTTTATCTCCTTACTATTACGGGAACGGGAACTATGCGGGTGAAACCGTGTGGCATCCGCTAGTTTACTATAAAGGTGGTATATGTAAGCGGATATTGCAGTATAATACGAACTTTCCGTAGTTAATAGTCGTCTATGATATGAACACCTGCAAGACTAAGGATGACACCTGTACGCACTCGGGTACCTTACAAAGAACTCTATGAACTAAATAGTCTCTTAATGTTCGCTTAGTGAGCCATTCGGCAATCCACGTTAATCCACAGACACTCAAAGATCCATTAATCTCAAGTAAAAATTGTTTTTGGTCAAATGGAGTAGGTATATTTTTTTGGAGATTGCCACCGCTCCACAAAACGGTATCGCCGATTTGTTGTCTAAATGATTCATTGTTCAGATTAAGGCTAATCTCAGCGCACGAGTTGTTGGAAGAAGAGATGATTGATTAGTATTTAATTGCTATGACAACACCAACTGCTTTTGAGTTCTTCTCTTGGTATCGATTTCAGAATAAATTTCATTGTAGTTCTGACGGACGGGCTGGTCTGATGGTTAAGCCATTCAGTTACTATAGGGTATTATAGGCTTCGAATCTCAATGAATACGGGCATGTGTACGATAAACACCTATATTTTGATACTATTACTTTATGTATACACTACCTGAGCCCCGCGGTTACTCCCGCGTTTAATTTAACTACCACGAAAATATGATTTTGTGTCAATTTGTCAACTTCTTTTGGAACAAAAAAAAACTTATTCAGCTATTTATTTTACCTACACATTTTTTGCAAGTATCTGATATAGCAGAAGACAGTTTCACACACGATTAGTAATTACTTTAACTACGTAGACATATAACTTGCCTTTATTAACTCATCATCTCCCTGGCCTTATCCCATACATTGTTGGGGTCGGCACTTGATTCAACCCGATGTGGCTGATCACATGATTTTTATACGAAGCAACTGCCATCTGACCTTCGCAACCCCATTTTAGGAGGAAAATCTGTGATCTGGGTTAAACCAGTTGTCAGATTATTTTTAGGCCTCCGACTGACCTGTAACGATTGCCAAAGATGATAAATTGGCAACCGGGACCGACGGCTTAACGTGCTCTCCGAGGCACGGAGGGAACTCGGGCGGTCACCCATCCAACTACTGGCTAGGCGTATGGTTGCTTAACTTCGCTGATCGAATGATATGCGCAATAGCAACTGTGCCACGAGCTCCTCCTTGCCTTTATTAACTATGTGATCATATAACTTTGAAATATTTACATTATCAACTGTAATTAGTTAAATTAATGCGGGGAGAAGAATAAACGGATGCGGGTAGAACAAAACATGAAATATTACAGGCGAGATGTTAAACAGTCCATTGTCATCGTTTCAGATCCGGATTTGGAAGTGAAATATGGTTGGATCATCCCGAATCCGAAAATAGTTGAACGTCGTATATTGCTCGTTAGCTAAAACGTATAATATTGTCACGGAAAAATCCTATATATAAAAAAAAAACACATACCTATGTTTATCGCACTCCGGATCTCGAATCAAGTGCTGACCCCAACAATGTATGGGATATCGCCAGGGGGATGTTGAATACTGATCTCCGAAACAGCTAGACGGATGTTAACAGGAATTTTATTGTTACAAGGATTACTTTTATTTAATATTAAGGTTCCGCGAAATATAGTGTACGCGGGTGAAACCGCGGGGCACACCTTGTACTTCTTTTATTTATCGCATAGTATGAATGCCTTTTCTAAGTGATGGTACTTTTATAGGTTTTAGACTTACATAATTGATGAACATTTCCTAAATTGATTTAAGTTTAATATCATCAGTCGAAGGTTAGAGAATGGATTCTAACATAATCTATCATTGTGACCCCACATCTAGGTGAGGAAAGAACCTTTACTTGCGAGGTCGTCAATCTTAGACGACATTTAATTCCCTCTAGGAACACCCCCTTGCGTTGGACGGTGTATTTGGTATTGTTTTTCAGGGACTTTGACAATTAAGATATTAGAAAAAAAAATACTTCGGTACATAATTTGCTTTTTGGTGATGAACGTTATTCAATGAAATATACTTTTATGGAATGAAAGTATGGGAGCCGTATTTTGTTATGAAATGGTTTTTTTATAACTAGCTGTGCCCAGCGGTTTCACCCACGTAGACTTAATTTCTACTAGGGGTGCCTATATTTCGAAGAACCTATGTAGATATAGGTAGGTACGTCCTTTAATACATTTGCGTTGCTGCGTTTTTTTTATTTGATTTAGCCTGTAACATAATATTTCCAATTAATCCTTAAGAGTTTATAACTCTAAATATACCCTATTTCTAAAAACCTAAAGCTACAATAAGCTTGAACTATTTGCCTATCTATATACTTTATACTATTATAATAATTTATTAATTATAATATTGTCACAGCTTTTCAAAGAGCTTGCACGTCGTCTGGTAGAAGCCTCTCGTGACAAGAGAGCTGGAGCTTTTCTCGCCCAGAGAATCAGCATTGCGATTCAACGTGGCAATGCTGCCAGCCTTCTTGGCACGATCCCGAGAGACACCGACTTGGGACAAGTTTTCTACCTTTAATTAGTTTTAAGTACTGTTCCTTGTATATATAATTAAGTTTTATCAAATAAAGGGTATTAATTAATTATAATATGATAAAGAATGTACTGAATGAATTGTATTTAAGTATGGTTGTAACGAATTGGCTCAAACAAAAATTACTAATTATCTACGTAATCCTATTCCACAGTATACTAATCACTATGTTATTATTCGATCCTCATAATTCAAAGGAATATCTATGGTTTAATTATGGAACAATTAATTAAGTTATATTTAGATACTACTAGCTGTGCCCCGCGTAAATTTAGTTTCATCCTTCCTAATATTTTTAATAAATTAAAGGGAGCCTATGTCCTTTCTCAGGGTCGGTTGAGAGGTTTAAGCGGGAAAGCGTAACAGACAGACAGACAGAGTTACTTTCGCATTTATAATATTAGTAGGGATTAAGTAGAGTACGTGGATACTACGAATCTAGTAAAGTGAGACGCGGAAAGTTGTTTCAGTAGTCGCTTAAATTGGTACGCATTGCCCAGCGGCCTGGGGCCTAACGATAAGCTTTTATTGCCATCATAGTTGCACTGTATGTTGCACCAATGAGTTTCTATAAACTTAAAATAGTGTAATATCACACCACGAACTCTACGTTGAAAAAAAAGTGACTTGCGTATATCTGGGTATAGATTAAACTGAGAGGGTGTTAAGATAATTATAACGTACAATCTTATCATCTTTCCTCCCTGAAGATTTCCGAAGGCGTAAATAATTACATACCTACTTAATGTATTTATAGAAGATTATGTGCTTCCTGAGAAATGTCAATGTATATTTAATGATCCTAGGAAGTAGCTCAGCAGCAAAACAAATCACTTCAGCAATTAATCGAAATCTGACACAGCCCGGAAATTTTCATTACTGACTTATATTTTGTTTAATAAAACTCTAGAATTAAGAATGAATCTCAATTTCAGGGTAGTTTGTCCGAGCTCTAGTATTACAAAGAACTTTTAAGAGGATGATTATCTACATAGCTTGGTTTTATATAGAGGCTGCCCAGATTCTAAATTAACGCCGAGTTTAATTCAAAGGAAAGAAATTTGCAGTTCAGCTCGATTTAAAGGAAAGGCAGTGGAGTTACTAGGGTGTAAAATCAAGTGGCCATAAATAATACGATCTATGATAGGAACGGTTTACTGTGTCAAATATCAAACTCAAATGATTTTCAAAGGTAGGAGGGAGCTATACATTTACGTCACATCATAGACAAAAAATAATTGCTAGCGTTGTATTTATTGCATTTGTTCGTTTTTTCCAGTGACGAGCGATGTTTTTATCGAAGTTTAATAGCTCATTTATCGATAATCTGATTAATATGTGTTCTAAAAAATGTTAAACTACAATGGTGTCAAACAAGTCTTCGCCTTATGCCATGCAGGGGCCCGACCATAAGCTCTTATTGCCATCATAGTTCCAGTGTGTGACAGTGACAGCCTTATACACGTCATATATATCTGTCACAGAGTATGAGTCAAACTAGCATCGCAATATGAGGTCATAGTAAGGACAACTTTAGTAAACTGAATTGTTGGGATTAGCTTCTGAATTGTTTATTCAATTAATCATCCTCTTCTTCTGATTATGGCACTAATGTCGCATCATATCCTGTACTAGCGGACGTCCCGCGGTTTCACCCGCGTAGTTCCCGTTCCCGTGGGAGTACGGGGATATGATATAGCCTATGTTACTCGCTGACGATTTAGCCATCTATTGCTAAAGAATTTTAAACAAAATATCAAATCTTTCCTCTTTATAATATAAGTGTAGATAAAGAAATATATAGACTAGTATATAGATAGTACTTAGTATATATAAGTACATGCAGTCTCTTTGATCATGATCTAAAAAGCAAATAAAAGTAAAATCTCGATGCACTCGTTTAATTACGATTCAATGTTGTCGCTTCTACACAAAACTAAAGGTGAACATTCCCTTTGTAAGCCTTTGTGTTTTGTCTTGTAAGTTAGTTTATGCTTGCTTTCAATAGAACAAAACGTGGTTCGTACAAAAGAAAGTACACGATGTCTATGTATATATAGACGATTTTGTTTTTTTTTATTATTATAGTATTGTGAAAGTTTGTTTGTTAATCAATCACTTCGAAACGACAGTACATCGCGCAGCCGAAGCTACAATAAGCTTGAACTATTTGCCTATCTATATACTTTATACTATTGTAATAATTTATTAATTATAATATGATAAAGAATGTATTGAATGAATTGTATGTAAGTATGGTTGTAACGAATTGGCTCAAACAAAAATTACTAAACCTATTTTAAAAATTCTTTCACCATTTGAATGCTACATTATCACTGTTTAATATCTATATAGGCTATATTTTATCTCCGTACTCCCACGGGAACGGGTACTATGCGAGTGAAACTGCGTGACGTCCACTAATCATTTTAAAATTACTTCCAAACGTAGTCTGCTAGAAACCTCTTAAGCAAAGCAAATATTGCCATTACTTGAGCTTGGGTGGTAGTCGTCAAATCATCGTATGGCACGTAAGTTGTGTGTGTGTATCCTATCAATTGTGATGATTCTGATATTGTACGCGCTGAGCAGTGTGAATTATTTTAGCTTCAAGTTTGTATATACTACTTAGCCAAAAATAATAACACTGACCTAATGCACCGTACTTGTGCACCGAGGGTTCCTTACCAAATTGTATTAAGGGTAATAATAACACAAGTTAAGTTATACAACAAGGGATTGCAGACTTGTTGGCCCCCAGCAACTAAGAGCGGTTAAGCAGCGCGTATTAAGAACTTCTTAACTTTGTTTTTTCAAATTTACGGTAACAAAATTAAGTTAAACTGATGACGGTAAGCACCCAGATCATTGAATATCATTTCAACTTGATACTCCACACGTTTCAGAGAACAAGGTCTTCAGACAGAGTGATATTATAGGTTCGGTTCAGTCTTTCGTGGTACGAAATCCAAGAAAAAAATAAGTATGATATACTTGAACCTGCATGTTCGGCAATTAGCATACCCTCCGGACGTTTGCAACACCGCTCGGAATTGGAACAGCAGTAGCTTAAAAATAAAATAAACGATCTGCAAACATTTGACACGCTGCCTTTGAACTAAAACGTGAAATATCACGCTACGGGTTGTCAATATTCAGTGTTGTCGAAGCGAAATATCTGAGATGACTGTAGGCCCCTGTCGGACAGTGGGAATCTGAACGAGAGAATTTACAGTTGCAATAATATGTATTATTATTTATTAAAAACGAGGTCGTGCAAAGGTTATTGGGTTTTTCCATCTGTAATTTCCTAGCAGCAGCCCGGAGTCTAGATTAGTACCCGGTTAGTGGCAATAGGTGCGCCCCCTTCAAAGTCAAAGTCAAAGTCAAAAATATCTTTATTCGATTAGACTTTATACAAAGCACTTTCAAATCGTCAGAATGACACAATTTACAGGATTATACATGCTACCGCCAGGTTCGGAAGGTTGCTTTTACTGAGAAGAACCTGGCAAGAAACTCAGTAATTACTCTTTTCAAAAATATTATACAATTTAAACAAAATAAATCATTTGAGAAATGTAAGCCCATGGACACAGTTCCAATGTACAAATGTCGATAAAAATTAACATAAAGAAAAGTCTAGTAGTTCTATTTATATCTAAATGCGTAGCTTGAGATGACCAGCCCCCACAAGCAGCACCTGTTCACAAGTATGACGAGAATGCCAGCCATCGCCCTCCTCAACCATTATAGAGGGAAGTGAGCGACCCGTCACCCTGACGCCGCCGCAAGCAAAGGCATTTTAGTGAGCATGACAACTCAAGCCAGTCAAAACAAAGATCAAAAGAAATATTAAAAAGAATTGTAGCATAAGTACAGTGTCCATGAGACTACTTACAATATTTGTCTGGTAATACATTATTCCAAGTTTCCTTATCACACATATAATCACTAACTGTATAATAACCCTTTTTAAGTAATACAGATTTTACAGTTTCTTTAAATTTATCAAAGGGCAAATTTACAATACATGTAGGTAATTTATTATAAAAGCGTATACTTTGCCCTAAAAATGATCCCTGGACTTTCTGTAAGCGGTGTGTAGGTACTACTAATTTATTTTTATGTCTTGTGTTGACATTATGTACATCACTCTTCTTTTGAAAAGAATTTATATTTTTATGTACAAGTAGTAAGTTTGCAAAAATATACTGCGAAGCCACTGTTAAAATTCCTATTTCTTTAAATTTTTCCTTCAAAGATGCCCTAGATCCTAAGTTATAGATTGATTTTACAGCCCTTTTCTGTAATATAAATATGGCTTCTATATCGGCAGCTTTGCCCCAAAGCAAGATAGCATACGACATAACACTATGAAAGTAACTAAAATAAACTAATCGTGCCGTGTCTACGTCAGTGAACTGCTTTACTTTCCTGACGGCATATGCTGCCGAGCTGAGTTTCCCCGATAGACTAGATATATGTGAGCCCCATTGAAGTTTGTTATCAAGTGTTACACCTAGAAAAACTACTGACTCAACAATATCCAGTTTTTCACCATTGATCATAATTTTGGTCGGAACAGGTTTAACGTTAGGTAAAGTAAATTTTAAGCATTTTGTTTTTTTCGCGTTTAAAACTAAGTTATTCACAGTGAACCATTTAAATAATTTGTCAAGGGCACTGTTTACATCGTCATAATCCGTTTTACCTCTGCTAACTTCGAACAAGAGTGATGTATCATCAGCGAAAAGTACAATATCACAAATATTCTTAACAAAATGCGGTAAATCATTGATGTATATCAGAAATAGAAAAGGCCCTAAAATTGATCCCTGCGGCACGCCCATCAGTACCGGGGACCCGGAAGACTTAACGCCATTTACCTCTACTTTCTGTACCCTCTGGCTTAAATATGAATCAATTAAATCGAGTGCAGTACTTTTGACTCCATAGTGTTTTAATTTGAGCAATAATGTCTCATGATGGACGCAATCAAACGCTTTAGATAGGTCACAGAATACACCTATCATATCATGTGAGTTCTCCCAAGCCCTATATACATGTCGAAGAAGTGCAACACCGGCATCAGTAGTTGACCGACCTTTGGTGAAGCCATACTGCTCATTGTGTAAAATATGATTTATGTTGAAATGGATAACTAGCTGATTTAATATGATTTTCTCAAAAATTTTACTAAGAGCAGGTAAAATTGAAATCGGTCTGTAGTTATTGGGATCATTAATATCACCAGCCTTAAACAATGGTATAACTTTACTATATTTCATCAAATCGGGAAATTTACCTAATTTAATACAATTGTTAAAAATTTCAGCCAGGGTTGGGGCTATTATATCTATTATATCGTGTAATACTTTTAGAGATATATCCCACAAATCACCCGTTTTTTTTAAATTTAAACTTTTAAATGTCCTAATTACTTCTAATGGGGTAACGGAACAAAAACAAAAGCCGGCGTCGCATTCTGACACACTTGACTTAAGAAGAGATTCAGCGTCTGAAGATGAAGAATGCAAAGAACAAGTTGTAGCTACCGGAATGTTAATAAAAAAATTATTAAACGTTTCTGCAATTTGAATATTATCGCGGATTAAATTATTATTAATATTCAAGGCTATTCGAGTATCGCGACTTTTTATTTTCCCTGTCTCCGCATTAATCATATTCCATGTAGCCTTAATCTTGTTATCAGCATTTTTTATTTTAGACGAGAGGTATAGAGCTTTAGCTTTTATACAAGCTTTCTTGAAAGTTTTTGAATAAGTCCGTACATAATTTATAAATTCTGGGTTATGATTACATTGTTTCAACCCATATAGCTCATACAACCTATTTCTACTAACACGTATACCTGGAGTTGCCCATTCATTAAATTTTGCTTTAATGTTTTTATGAACTGGTTTAAGTTTAAAGGTACTGTTAAACTCATTTTTTATAAGGTGAAATAGGCTTTTGAAACGTTTATCGGGATCAGTTTGTGAACATTGCAAATATGGAATTTTACTTTCTATGTTAGATCTAAACAAATTTAACCGTTTCTTTGTGATAGGCCTACATGTTACTTTTTGTGTATCTAAGTTACTTGTATACAAAACAGTCATCTTTTGACCACAGTGGTCAGATGTGAGATCACTAATAATAGCACTATCTGTGGCTTCGCAGTCGCAAAATATATTATCTAAACATGTGGCTGTGGTTGCTGTGATTCTGGTAGGCTCAGAGAATAAATGTTTTAAATTAAAAGAATTAAAAAGACTAACCAACCTAACCGTTAATGGCCCACTGTCTAGCAAATTGACGTTAAAGTCGCCACAAACTATTAAACTTTTATTAAGTACACAAACTCGCTGTATAGCATCTTCTAACAGAGATTCAAATAAGCAAAAGTTCCCTGAGGGGGGACGGTACACGCAAATAATAACAAATTTATCAAGTTCGATGCACGATAACTCAGCTGTGCGCTCAACGGAAATATTAACTATGTCTTTCCGTTCCTTATATTTAACTTCATTTGAAACAATGATTAATGAGCCTCCATGTATTGCTGAACGTCTGACAAATGCACTTGCAAGTCTATATTTTGTATTAGTGAGCAATAGCTCATGGTTCTTCAGCCAATGTTCGGTTAAGCATAAAATGTGAACATTGTGATATTCTAAAAACAAGTCTATCTCTAATTCTTTGCCAGCTAAGCCCTGTATGTTCTGATGAACAACATTTAAGCGACAACGCTGAGAGACACTGGGCACAGCTGTTGTCTCTGGTACTAGTTTAAAACACCAATAGGAGTGTTACTAGTACTGTTATACTCAGATTCATTCCTTAACCTATGTTTTGTTATATTTGCTATAACGTCGTTAATATTGTAAGCTATCAAAGTAGCAATCAGTTTAAGACATTGTTTAGGGATATAAAAGGAATCCCTAGTTACCCTAAGTCCACTAATAAATTTATTAGTGTCAAAAAATATAAAACCGTCACTATGACGGGACGTCGTGTGCAGTAGGTTATTTAACCTACTTATATATAGGTTCTGCCTATCTGTGTAACATTGAGAATATGGGAATGAACATAACATAATTTTCCCAGAGTTTAATTGGGAGAATAACTCTAAGCTCCCTAATAGATCACTTTTGTTAATACATAGACCATTTCCTATTAATATTACAATATTTACATGGGCACCAAGTGAAAAGCTTTTAATTTTACTAACTATTTGGTTGTATGTGGCCCCGGGCATACAATAATTAATAACTTCGCCTGTTATATGGGTGTACAATAACTGACCTATGTTTTTCCCCATACAGTCTGAGAATACAACAGTTTGTGTAGTTGTGTTATGCTGAGGTAGGGGCATGCCGTTGCTACTATTATGAAGCGCTTCACACAAACTGTTATTAACCTGTGATGTGGTGGAGCACGGTGATAACTGAGCACACTGACATGAATGTTTATTAATAGGGTGATCCCATGTAATCATGGGAATTAAAAATAACATAGCTACAAATGGTCATGCTTGTTTTTCCCGAAGGGGTAGGCAGAGGAGTGCTTACACACACGTTTTGCCAGTTATGTTACAGTCTCATGTATTAGGGGGTTAGTGGCAATATGATGCAGATGGAAAAATCTAATTATCGGGGATCGAACCCAGGAGCTCGTGTTCAGCATTAGTGTTTGCCACCACTACAACAACGAGGTAGTAAATATCTTAAAAATAACTGGCGAAATATGGTTAGTACGCACAACTCTGCCTAACCCTTCGGAAAATCAGGCGTGAGCATTGAATAAATATTATAATTTTTATCTGACCATCGGAATGTCAATATATATGTGGAATAATTCATTCAGTTTAAGTTTGTTTTTTTATTTTTTAGTCTCATTGGGAAGGAAATAGGTTTTATTCGTGTCTATGACCTATTTTGAAAATGAGTTGTCTATTAATGTCAAGTGCCAGTAATTGTTTTTTTTATATTGTAAAATAGATGTCAGAAAAGAAAAAATATTTTAAGAATGTTTAAGATAATTATTATAATTTGATGAAGACGAAATAAATAAAGATTGCATTAATACTTCAATTTACATTGCCTCAAGTACATCCCACATATATTTCGATTTTCGTAAAAAGAAGTTTCACGTCAGTGTTCGTTAACGTTTTGAAATTGGACACTCCCATTTGATGCGGGTATCGTGATAAAATGCGCTTTGAAGTGAACCGTATTTGAAATTGAAAAGATATTTCGTTTGCACCAGAAAATTATGTGCTAAAAGCTAAAAAATATAAAAACAGATGTGAAAGTAATTGGAATGGGATTAGAAATAAATTTGTAAATTAACAAAACGTATTTTGGAACTAGTTAATTGGGGTAGGTAAGTAAAAAAGAAAATGTTATATATTCTGAAAACTGCATAAAACATTTCGCAATATTCAACATCATCATAAAAGTTTGCATTCTCTACAAGCTCTGCTATTAAAAATGATTTATTCAAATTAGCAACACGATAATTCCTAAAGTACACTGCCTTATCATGAGCTCCGAATATTTACAGAAAATTAATTGTTCATAGCGAAAAAAAGGTGCAATGCGTTATTTTTAAATTGAAACTACTGGACTTTATTCCCAGTGTTCCATTAATTGAGTCCCGTTTCGAACATTTGCATTTTTACTAAAAGTAGGTATAGCCAGGATAAATTTATTTATCTTGTTTTTGCATTTTGCTTCTCATGCGTCATTTTGTATTACAATGCAGTCACATTCTTATTTTGGTTTAACACAAACATTACCTTTGTTGCAATCGTCACGCCTCTCCTTTGTTATACGACGACACGACATATGACGACACCGTTGGTCTAGTGGTTAGTATACCCGAGTGCCTAGTGCGAGTTTTCTAAAAAATCACCGTCACAAGCTATCGCGTAGACGTAAACGCAGATTTGTATGGGCTCACAATAGTGTCATCTTTCGGCCTACAGAGGCTCTGTTCCGATCCTATACAAATCTGCGTTTACGTCGACGCTGTGACACTGTGACGGCGGCAGTGATGAACTCTTACTAGGTCCTCTGACTGCTACACTAGGTGTTACACGTTCGATTCTCGAGTCAGGGTAAAGATTTTTTGTGATGAGCATTTGTGTTTAATATTTTGTCTCATTAACCAAGCAGTTTTTATTAATTTGATTAATTAATAACACATATTATCTTTTTCTTATCTGACATAGGCCGGCTGATGTAGTTGTAATTTTACACTATTTGACGATTTAAAATATTCATGTTATCTTTCTCTCTCTTCTGTTTTACGTATATTGGTTTAAAATTTTAATTTTTATAAACTGATTTGATTTTAAATATAAATCGAGCATAAATGCCATCAATCATATCTGTAAAATGAACAAAGACTATGAATTTATTAGGTAGCGAAAAAACCTGTAAAAGTGAAAATTTATCAATTATCTTTATTTTAAGCTTCATAATACTTACTTCGGGGAGTAATTATTTATCTAAAATCTCGATTATAATGCTATACGATAGATTATACTGCTGATAGCTAAAAAATAATGAGCATTATGTTTGCTACAACGTCCGCGTGGAAATTAATATTTGTTTGTTCACTACAAGGGTGTTAAGCAAGCGTACCTACAGTCAAATGATAAGCGTTGCCTCTAAGGGCGATCTGCGTCTACGTCAATGCGATCACTTGTGACGGGGATTTTAAGAAAACTCGTACTAGGCACTCTGAGAGTCACTCAAGCGTTGCCTACCTACCTTTGAAAGAATGGAATCACTGTTCAAACTTAATTCAATTCAAAATCTATAAAGATTTATAACGAAGTAGTTAGGTACTTTCAAATCATCAGGACATAGAAAAAAAATGTATTATTAATGTTACCCCCGGGTTCGGAGAGCAAAAGAGTCTTTCTTTTGCTGAATGCAACCTTCTGAAATTCTATCCATAAGTGACCCGAAGCATAGGTTACAACATTGCTTATGGATAGTATAGCTTAAAGTTGGTGAAATATTTTTAAAATCTGACAGACTGAGGACAAACAAAATATCCTAGTATTATGCCTTTTTATTGCCCAAGAACACAAAGAATATATTTTCCAACCATTTCGTATTAAGCCGCACTTCTAAGGAAGTTATAGTGCTGATTAGAGTGCTAGTAGCAGTAACCATTGTGGAAATTCGAAAGTTAAAACTGCGGTTAGATGCTGTAGTGAGTAATACAAATTGATACATATTCATAAATTGTAAGTTTCAATTGTGTATGAAGAAATTGGTTTCGTTATACCACATACCAATTTCTTTCGAGATATATAAAATACTGGGCGACTTTTTAAGGTAAATTAAACTTCATTGTACACCTGATTCCCAACGCGACAGAAGTTAAGCTATTACAAATTAACTAATTCAAAACAAATTGTATAACACGTGTACGTTTCAGTTATAAAATGTTCGCGTAACGACTGAACAAACTTTATTATCATAACTTTGTTATACTTAATTTAGTCAATTTGATGAAGTGGACATTTTGCTACAATAAAAGGCATATACAATAACTAATTAATTTCCTTTCGTTTTGAAATTCATTACAGACGAGAATTATTTCAGCGTTTAAATGTAAAGCGTATTACGCGTATATTTCTTGACAATGTAAACGTTAACTTCATTTCGCGGATTTGAATATTCATGTGTAGTTTAATCCTTATGTAGGTTTTACGCATATGAAGGGTTAATCTGCATGAATAATCCTACAATACCTCTGTACTCAAAGGCCTTGTAATAAATTTACTTTCAAAACGCTTCCCGGTTGCCACCCCTTGCACCTTGCCCTGCACTTTGATCAAATTACCGCGATAACTTCCATTAGCCAGCGATTTAACAGAGCTTTTAGAGGATTTATTGTTTCTTTTATACAATAAAAAGGCAGGGATTTTGGTTTTGTAGTTGGATTAAATGTGCTGTGGATAAAAATATATAACTCAAGGGTGACTGACTGACTGACTGACTGACATAGTGATCTATCAACGCACAGCCCAAACCACTGGACGGATCGGGCTGAAATTAGGCATGCAGGTAGATGTTATGACGTAGGCATCCGCTAAGAAATCATTTTGATTAATTCTACCCCCAAGGGGATAAAATAGGGGATGAAAGTTTGTACGAAAATAATTTAAAGCGGGTGAAACCGCGGAGCACAGCTAGTTGGCAATAAAAGTAGGTGGATGACTAAAGCTATTTAGTAAAGTTTTACAATGACCAACACAATCCGGACACCAACCGGACAAAATTAAACTATCAGTTAATTTTGAAAGTTCGAGCTAGTTTTTGCCAGAAATTTATTCAAATTTGCCTCTTTAAAGAGTGCTCTTTAATAAGCCAGTATTCAACACGACTTTCGAAGATAAACAAAGAGGAACGAAAACGAATTGTATTAGTACTTTTCTTTAAAATTTATCGGCCTGTTTCGGACAAACACTGCTTAAGGTTTCAGCTGGTTATGGCCGATTTATCTTCAGATCCGTTGCGGATTAAAACAAAGGGTGGGAAGAGTGGCGGATGACTTAATCTTGTGAAATACGGTCTGAGAAGACGGCTTATCTTAAGTGAAAACGCGTACCTAAATATCAACGTTAGTTACGTTTTGATGACTGCTGGTTTAGCATTTAATTACAATACGTACTCTTTACTACGTTCCTTTTGTTAATACTTCCTAACCTCAATAATCTTAACTACAGCGCCCACGCCTGGTGTCATCAAATTGTTAAGTGACTCAGATAGAAAACCAGCGACTGTGCGCGAACTAAATGGTTTACCATAGTTACATCTCAATCTATGTCAGGTTCTAATTCCATTGGGGTTGCTGCTGTACTGGAACCTGTAGGTCTGGCAAGTCGTATTTACCGGCAGCCGGTATGACTCTGGTGCCGTGAAGATAGCGGCGGTCGCTAGTGTGGGATGCCATATGTGTTTATACGCTGGCTCCGTATATATCCCATTCATGTGTGTATACACAGTGGCTGACGGGACTACTCTCGTACATTATCATTATCGCGCATTATTCATGGTTTGGATGGAAGCTGCCATCCAGTCATTCGAGATTTCGGGTCAGTATGGGTCGGCAAACAGACTCATTTCTATTTCTATTTCCAAATCATTTTACTTAATCTAGGTCCAATCATGATATTTCTTAACTTAAATTTAAAACTCCTTTTAAAAAAAGCAATTTATCTAGATACCCTTATAACTGTACCATCTCCCTGGTTTCGTAACGGTGACAGGTGCTGCTTTTGATCAGCAGGAGTGCTACGAGTGCCGGAACTATGCTTGCACACACAAATTTGGAGACCTCTCGTCACTAGCTGCCTGGGACCTTTCTCTGTTAGAGAATTAACGTTGCTGTTCAGCGTGGCAATGCTGTCAGTCATCTCAACACGACGCTAAGATATACCGAAAAGAGTCAGGTTTTTACTATTTCTTGATTGTAGACTTCGGTTCCAGTTCGGAATATATAAAACCTCGAAATATCGCAAGAAGTTACACTAACCCCTTTTTTATCCCTTCGTTTTATACCAATATTATCCCGTATTAAGTACGAGACGTACATACAGTACAGAAACTTAGTTACAGGTTAATTACATAACATAGATTCCATGTCATTGGGTATTCCGTCCCCGATAAGACGAGATACCTAATTAAGCTTTTAGATTCCAAAGCTTTCAGTGAAATTTGACCTAGTTAATTCAGGCGAATAATTTGATAAACATTTTGATTTGAGTTTCAATAAAATAGTTTTTAGTAGAGTTGTGTGGATGGATAGCTCTGGATTCGGCTCAGTTTAAAGAAGCCAGGGAATATAAAAAAACTTCAAAGATTAAGGTTTATATATTTTTCATCTATGGTTTTATCACAGATTGTTATGTATTGCTACTGTATGTTTAACAAGTTTTCTTCAGATTTATTAAAGCAATTTAGGAAATTATTTTTTATTACGAATGGAAAACCCGAATGCATATAGCAATCAGAACTGAATAAATTCTGTATGATATACGGGTTGCGGACATTATCACGCAGCGCTGTCGAGGTTCAAGCGTCTAAGCAAATCTCGTATTTACAGGTAACAGGCATCATTTATAATCTATACAGATAAATAAAATTGAAATGCCTGTTTGTTATTCCAAATTAACAGTTTTTCACTAATAAATAAGGTACCTACTGACATAAAAAAAAATATCTCTATATTTTTGTCTGTCTGTCTTTCTGTTTGTTCCGTCTAATATCAGACTAATTTTATTGAACATCGTTTTAGTTTAATTATCATCCGATATCTATTTCGGATTTATTCACAAATTACGGTACCACGAGTTCAACCATTGAAAATGATTTATTCTGTTTAGGCCCTAGAAAGGTACTTGAGTTTATCATCCTGACTGAAACCATTAATTTGGTGGAGTAGCACTCAATAATAAAGAATATACTATTATACTGTTAAATTTCACGCATCAACCGTTTAATTATACTCGCGACCTCATATAACCTCGCAGGCGTCCCGAAAATGTCTTCAAAAACCTCTCTCTAAGCAGGGATAATGTGTTTAAGTCGTATTATACACCTGTTACTTTGAGTTGAGATAATTGAATTTGTTCTAAATTAGTTTTTTACTAAAATATTGGTTAATCTCAAGGGAAAGTTTCTAGTTTTCACTTTCAACAAAGTTTCTAGTTTTTCACGTCAAATTGAATTTGAATTATAAAGGGTTATTGCCTTACCTTATTCGTGAAAATGTAGCCGCTAAATGTAGCGAATACCATGTTGATTATTATCTTAGAAGTGAGTATAATAATCTGTCTAACAGATGTTTAAAGCTTTGACTTAAGAAAAGACTTTTATTTAATTGACGGTGTAATAAGTGAGTATGGATTTATTTATGTTACTTTATAGTGGCATATATTTTTAACATCTATTTTTTTTTAGATATAGCGGAACCCTATGCACTATCTGTCTAAATGTTAGAACAGATAGCTTGTGGGTTGGCTGTACATAAATCGTTCTACAAATTGCTTGGTTGCCTTACCCCACTGGCTTAATGGTCTGTCGAATCACATCGGTCTATGTTAACTGGCTGCATTATAGTGCGTATAGACCATTTACCATGACATTATAAATACCTGTTCCTCAGTTTTACTTACGTATAATTTGTGTGAAAGTCTTACAACCTTCAATAAACCAAAATGTCTTTAAATTTAGACGTCCTAAGAATGTAGGCTATTTTTAAATTTATACTATCAGTTACGAGTTCCAGATGTGGTCTGGACTTAATAACTTGTAAGTGAATTCAATATTAACATCAAAATGTGTACTATGAAATAGTAGCCCCATGGGATAGGGTAAAAAGTAGGTCACGGTTGTGTAATGCAGTAACAGGCCTTTTAAATACCAGCTCCTTTCAAAGTAAGATAATAAAACTCAACAGTTGAATAACATGACACAAGCGTTGTATTTTATTAAGACCATCAGAAGTTGGAACACAACTATATAATACCTATTCCATGAACGTTAAAGTCACCACTTTATAAGCCCTAAAGGGTAACGTCTTTCAAATGACAGATTAAAAAAACAAAACACTGAAGCATCCTGACAAGATGACGTTAAAAATGAATGTAAAACATCGCCGCTGTCCAAAAAATACGAGTAAATTATACCGATTGCGTTTTTAAATACTCCTTGAAGGCACATTAAGCAGTTGCGGATGTTGTTGATAGATGCCAGTCATTAAGTTATGACAGCGAGGGCTTTTACGCCAAGATTAACAATTTCTAGAAGCTTAAATGGACCTCTCATTTATAAAAGTTTAGCTCGACAGACTGGTCGTCTAAATAAATGTGACTATTCAGAATATTACCAGCAGAACAGGAGAAAGAAAAGACGAAGTAAACTACTTTATAAACAGCATTTTCTTGCTATAAATGGGTTGCAATACAATGGGTTAAACATCTTGTAGAGTGAACAAATAAATTAAGTTTAAGTTACAATGAAACAAAAACTGAAACCATTGTTTTCTATGAAGGTGTAAAGACAATATTTATATACCTGTATATTATAGGCCTACAGCAGGCCTAGTCAAAGTAACATTCTCTCACGCTAATACGATACAAAATGTATGGAAATTATATAAATCAGTCACGTGACATTTCATTCGTACATTTTGTATCGTTTCTATTAGCGAAGCGTGAGGATAAAGTTAATTTGTCTGCAGGCCCTGGGGCCTAACTATGAGCTGTTATTGACATGGTAGTTTAACTCATATAATGAGACAGATGTACAAGACGTGCTTAAATCTGTCACTGTCACACAACTGAACTATCATTGTAATAAGAGTAATTCATGGTTGGGCCCGTGACCTCTGTGTTAATGTTACAATTATGTCGGATATAACGACACGTCATGAAATACATCAAACGATTAAGCGTGTAGAGTGCGTGCCAAAGATATACACACATATAAATATACTCGTAAAATATAACAATATTCCGTATCCTATAATGTATTTGCGCAAACTAGGTGTTTTTGAAATTTGTCTCTTGGTAAATGAACAAAAATGCAGTTTTTCAGCCAAGTTTGCAATTTCCCCCATATTGTGTGCCATAAATCAGCGCTGCGGCTTCTTTGCTTTGGACCACTTAACCACATTGTACAGCATAATACGGCCATGAATTAAATTAATTAACTATTTGAACAAGCACATTCCAGATCTGTTTAAACTAAGCTATACTGGCTAGTTGGCATTACTATTTTAGAGCAACTCGCAGTTTTCCAAACACATTGTTTGTAAGTCCGGCTCGGGCAAAGTTTTAGACTGTTGGCTTCCGTTTCTATTGTCAATGGGAGAATAATGTGTAATTTAGTATGTTGAAATTATAAATGAAAAGTAACAAAATTTATTGATACACTTACACGATATGTAAAAATAAACTTTCATAATTGTGTTTAATTTTTGGGTCTCCCACTCTGCAATAACTTTATATTTGTAACTAAATATATAAGGTTTTATAGCTGCTGTCGAAAAGTGCAGGCTTGGCTTAAGTAATTTCACGCTTTGTACTTACCCGCGGCTTAGCCTGCATGGTGATGAAAAGTACTTAATGTAATTTTTTTAAATCTTTTTGTGTACGTTAGTTTAATGATGATCGATTAGTGAAGTGGTCAAAGCGTGGAAGTGTAATGAACAAACTGACCTTTATATTAGTTGGGATAATTACGATCGTGTTGATGAAAGTTAACAGTTTGCAAGCAAAGGTAGCATTATAAGTTAATGAACTTAATTGTTAGTGTACGAGTTGAGGCGAGACGTTGCCTGGAATTATCGACGTCAAACATGATCCATGCCCGAGCACCGTATCCATACTGTAATAGGCATTAATTTTGGATTACGTTGTATACTCCAATTTGCTAGAACCCTGTTTAGTTCAAGAGTTCCGCAAGAACAAGATCCTAACTCGGGTAATTTGATTGCTATAATATCCTTTAGTTGCTTTTGATATCGATATGAGTGTTAAGTAGTCCTCTGTTGCCCTGAAGGTTTAGCTTCCAATAAATTTGGTACCATTAGTAGGATTCTGTGGCAAAGTGATTTGAGAACTCAACTACATTTTAGCTTCCATTTCCATCGGGCTGCCCAATGAGTTTAGTGATGTCACACCACAAACTTTACGGCGATGGTAAAGTGAGGCATGGTGAATTATTTTTTATTTATAAACTAGCTGTGCCCCGCGGTTTCACCCGTAATGTCTTAAATGAGAATGAATCACTAGTCACTAACTGCCACTGCCTTCATAACTAATTAATCAGATCTTGATGCAATCTGTTAATCTCTTTCATTTCTATCACCATAATATTGGTAGTAAAGCATCATTGATAAAAACTTGTTTATAGAACCTCCGAAGACTCATCTGCGAAGGCGTAAATACGGAATGAAAATAAAAATATGTTATTACTTTTATAATATGTAAGCGTTTTTAAACTATAGTAAGTAATTGGTAATGAAACATTCCCAACAAATTTGAAACATGGTCATGACCTTCTAACAACATAATTGGTGCGAAGTTGGTAAAGTTAAATTGAAGCTGTTTATAACAAAGCCTCAACTTGCCCGCTTGAGTATAGGCTTCGTGCTAAGTTAAATCAAGATAATTCTCACCTAGAAAGGTTGGCTGGGACAAATTTTGTTGAACTATTATACTGTATACTCGCTGCGCCCCGAGGTTTTACCCGCGTAGACTTCATTTAATTGGTGGTCCGCGGAACCCTAATGTATATTTTGAAATAAAAGTAAGTTACCCCATATAACATTAACTATCTGCCAGTGAAAGCCCCGTTAACATTGGTCCAGCCGTTTTGGAGATTACAAGAAATTAAATTATTTTTGTTTAAGTGAGAATTTATATACGTTTTTTGGAATCACAAACTGACACATAAATGTATTGTTCTGTTTATATGTATAGATTATTAAATATACTTGTCTTGAAATACTTGTCTTGTCTGTGTATGTAAATGTTTATTTTAAAATTAATTAGCTGCTAGCGTTATATCTGTTTGCACACCGCCGTTTTCACCAAATTGTCGGTCATAAAATCATCAAACCACAGTGCTAATCCCAGCATTTGTTCACAATGATATAAAATGGTCGTTACGAAACATTCTAACGAATATTTTGTATCATTTCACGACACGAGACACTAACACTAAAATACATAACGTTGTAAGGCCTTAATACAAGTGCCCGGCAGTTTGTTAACCAATACTCAGAAATGTTAGCACTCATTCGGGACCGATAATGCGTCACGGTTGGATTATTTCTGGAAAAATCCAGACAAGATTGGAGATAACGACCACTGAGGTTGTTATGTGGACTCATACAGGGCAATATTTCCAGAAATTATGTACTGCGTTATTTAACATAGTTTATATGTAAGTAGTTAGCCATCTTCTCACAAGATGGCGCCTTATTATAATTTGCAATTCGATGTTGAGATTCTCATTTAGTTGCGTATATATTTTGGTGACAAACGTCAAGTGTGTGGTCAAGTGCTGACAACGAATCAATATCAGGGTTGCCAATACCAAGATTGGGGCAGTCCTAACCGTTTATGGTGTTTCATTCCAACCGAACAAGGTCTGCTCCGTTTGATCCTGTTTTGATAGTGTCATAAGTTAAAAAAAACGAATTCTCTAAATTATGTCGCTAAGTTTAATAAGGCAAACATTAATGCTTTAATTTTATATTTATAAGCAACTTACGCACTTCACAGTAGGATTTCTGTGCCTACGGTATTTTTTCTGTCAACAAATAACGGTTTCCCTACATACAAATACCACAAATTACACTAGTAAAGTTATCCTTAAAAAATAACGGTATACATAGGGTTAAACATTTATATATTTAGAACATAAAGAGTATAATATTAATATGCAGACATAGTCAATTTACGTGCTTGGGACTTTAGGTAAAAATACTCTATACCAAATTTCATAATAAAGGTAAAACATATAAAAAAAAACAATAAAAGAGGTCTAAATATTTTTTTTATGCATGACACACATTTATAAATTTAACAATATTATAAACTAGCTGTGCCCCGCGGTTTCACCCGCGTAGATTTTAATTTCATGATTGCCCGCGGATCTCTAATGTTTTTTAAAAATCTAAGTAGAAACCTAAGTTACTCCTTGTAACATTACCTATCCGTCAGTGAAAGTCCCGTCAAAATCCGTCCAGCCGTTTCGGAGATTACCCGGAACAAACAGACAGACAGACAGACAGACAGAGAAAAATTTTAAAACTTGGTTTCTTAGTGTCAGTAGCGTGTATACTTTCATATGCATTTAGTGAAAAGCCGTTATTTTGGTATTACAAACAGACACTTCAATTTTATTTATCTGTATAGATAGATTCTTAAAAATGATTAGGAAAACCGCAGAAACAAGGGATGGAAAAATTCGACGCAGGTGTGATCATGACTAGCTCAGTTGACGGTCGTGGGTTTGAGTCTCACTTCGTGTTCGTATTTTAATAACCCTTTTTTAGAAAATAGATGTACGTAGATTCAAAACGTAATCTATCTGAGTTCCAATTCCATCACAAATACAGCTTCTCTTGATTTATTCATAAAGTTATTTTCCCTTACACACAATTTGGAATGCATGCCCTGTTCGCTAATTCCCGAGTGGTATTCGGCAGTCAAAGTGAGCACAAAATGTTCCGATACTACTCCATTGCTCCCTCGAAGTGAATATTAAGTGTATCATTAGGCAGGCAGGTTGTGTTAACCTCATACTATTCCGACTATTTATTATACTAGATCTGACTTACATTCTATGAAGCTAAGAACGTGGTAGATCTCCGCTTCCAACTGAATGGTTATATACACTATGTGGTTTTTGTTTATCAACATCAACCTCCGTAAATAATATATAATATATAATAAAGTCTGCATACTATAATAAGCTAGGAAATTAATCTAAACAGTACAATTGCCAGTTTAATCTTTTTTATTCATTCAAACCACTTTCTGCCCACGGCTTCTTCCTATAGTATACAATTATATAGCCTCTTTCCGTCCTGATATTTTCCATAGCTTTATTTATTCTAAGCTGTAGACTGTTTTGAATGGACTTATCTAAGAGAAGTAACCATATTGGGTTATGTTCCACGGAAATGTTGTTGTCGTAGGCGCGCTAAGACATGAAACTAGAGGTATTACGTTGTATTATTCTAAAATATTCGCTGTTCCTTTCCAGGACTATGAATAAGAATTAACTTTTTCCCAGCCCTTTGTGTAACATAATCTACTTAATTGAGACTGTCTGAGATACTTCGAGACCGTGTTGAGAGTTAATATGTTGATATTACTGTATTCGTATGCAGGTGCCATCGCGCTGCCCTTGAATGCTCCGTAGTCATTCCATGAGTCTGTCTCAATAAAATACATGCGCTCTTACCGTACTATTTTCGCCGAGCGCTCATAATTCATGACGGCACCTGTATATAATATCCCCGCTTCTCCCCCTTAGCTATATAAAAATTGTATAGTGAATAAATGATTCAAAGTACGCAATTACCAGCGTACTTGCTATGTCTTCCTTATTTAATTTCTACGTTCGTGATCGTAAAATGTTATGGAGTAATTTACTAACCATTTATTTTCCTTTGATGACGAAATAAGGGCTTGAAGCGGAATTAATCGACGTCGATCAAAAGTTACCCTCGATGGTATGATTACTGTCAATTTGATGTTATTAGAGACCATACGACTGTCAATTTCGATAAAGAAATTGACACTAAATAGCGACTCCAATCTAATTTGTGACTATTGAAAACTATGACTTCGTAATTGCCTGGAAAAATCCTAAGCGTTAGATTGGAATTCCTTTGGAAATTAAGTGTCATTAAGTTTATGGAGAATATTGCTTTCTGTATTTCTTCGATTTTATACGTACATGATCTTTCATACTATAATGAAATTCCTGTGAAATAATAGCCTCGGAATTGTTTTTTTCTGACATTATTTTACATTCTAAGATAGGTAATAAACGTATGAGATATATACGGTTCTGACATAAAATTATCTTTCTTAGCAGAGAGCTACATGACTTGGGCATAAATGAAATAATTTCAAATTTATTTTAACCGTAATCTCAACTCATTTGCATCGTCAGTAAGATATTTAAATCTAGTATAATGCTAGTAAAAAAATAACAGACACGCATTTTTGAGTAAAGGTATAAATAACATTATTTATATTTATTTTAATCATTTCGCCCAACAAAAAAAAGCCGCTAATTCTACCAGTCTCTATCGAATATTATTATGCCGTTGTAGCTGGATCAGTTAATCTACTTTAAAATTACTTCCACCTGCATAAAGCAAACGCAAAGCTAATGGTATCGTGTACCGTTTCCGAAGTACCGAAGCGTATTCAAGATTTTAAAGTTATATTTAAATCATGTACGCTACTAGCCATTTGTATGCAAGTCGGTGCAGAGCGAAACTCGACAAAAAGGGCCAATTACAGAGCTTGCAGTCGAGCGAAGTGATTCATTACTTAGTCGTGTTTATTACTTGGGTCCTCTATTGCAAGTGAGGAGTGATAAATTACTTTAAAGAGCGATCTGTATAAATTGGCGTAAGAACAACGACCCTGTTTTGCTTTGTGCAAAACGCAATAATGTAGTGTTGTGTAATCAATTCATCAAAATGTCATGAGTTGATAAAATCCATTGGTACAACAATAAGCTATATATTGTATAGTTTTTTATTAAAATTATAGCGGATTTTTATAATTATGTATAGGCATCCATACTATATAAATTATTGAGTGAAGTACTTTTTAGGATTTATGAAAATATCCCCTAAACTACACCAAAAATAGATTGATTTTCTATAAGTTTTTTTTATTTTCTTATTCGCAATCATCTTAAAAAAATAATCTAGTTCCACTATTAACACACCGGGTTCATAAATAATCTTACAAGCCCGAAACCGTACGTACGTACTGCTTGTGTGTCTAACCAAGTTAAGGAAATTGCCACAACTGATAATATTATGAAATTAACATTGAACAGTTTTAAGAGAAATTTATCCGCAGTGGCTTCGTCCGTAAAACATTTGTCCATTACCATAGATGTAGCTATATAAATTAAAAACAAACTTTCTAAGGAAAACGATCAGAAAACTGTGACTGTCGGAGACATTACAATAACTATGAGTAGATAAAATTATCGATGGATAAGAAGTACGATATCAATAATAATATTATTAGCTCTCTCTACGGACATTGCTAATGTATAAGAAAGTAGTTGATATCATAATTATGAAGAGGAGAAATGAGATAGGCAAGTTCCAAACTTGATCATAAACTTGGAGCAGAGTGCCGATGTCTGAAAGCGAGTTTCTAGTCTTTCATAGATAAAATTATAAATAACTTCTGTATAAGAATTTATCAGAAACGTGGAATGGAAGTGTGGAAAAATATGAGAAAATGAAAAGAAACGTGGGAGTAGAAAGAGTAGAGGAATGAAAGAAATTGACTGAAGATAAACATGTGCGTTTGCCAACGGCCCCCCTGAATTTGAACTTTTGGTGAATAGGTGAAACGAATCTAAGACGTGTTGAAATTATTATGTTTTTACATTAGAGTGGAAACGTTTTTTTTTTGGTGATTATCTAATATATAAAATTCTCGTGTCACAGTTTTCGTTGCCATACTAATCCGAAACGGCTTGACCGATTTTGATGAATTTTTTGTGCTTATCCGGTATTTATGAGAATCGGCCAACATCTATTTTTCATCCCCCTAAATGTTAGGGGTAGTCGACCCCTAAATTTTATTTTTTATTTTTTAGACAAAATTCTAATCTACGCGGGTGAAACCGCAGGGCACAGCTAGTAGTTTATAATTTCAATCACAACACTACAGAAATTTAAAACTGTTAAAATCTATATAATATACCGAATAATACCCCACTTACGGCTTATTGGTAGGTCAAATAGCGACGATTTTATGTACTTTCCGTTCGAAGGAATACTGGGAATCCCATTGTCAGCTCTACATTGTCCGATTATCTGAGTTATTCAAGCTCAGTGTCGACGGAAGATGGAAATGTGAAGGAAATTTCCACGAGAATTCACATTAATGTATGTTCTTACATATTGGCTAGATTTAAATTCAGGCTCTAAGTATATAGAAAATAACAGCATAAAAGTAAAAAAAAAATGGAGAAGTGTTCTAAGAGATTTTTTATTTAAATCCAGATTTTAGGGAAGTGTATCAAATTCTATACTTGAATAAGTTCTTGTACTCAGCACTGTCCAGTGGACGTGTGATCAAGCACACAACAAACAGAAATAAAGGAAATTAAAATATCAGTGTTTTGAGCTCTATAAACTAAATTTTAACATTTTTAAATAGGTATGTACTTTTCTGCAATGTGAAAACACATCTGTGTTGCAGATGTAATAGTGTAAACCATTCTTATAACTCGGGATAAAGCTAAATTTGTGACAAATGAATGCCTAAAACCACTTACTATGCAGGTCCTGATCTACGGCCATCACACTACACTGCCATGATTCCTCGCTATAAATGGACCTGAAAGAACATCTGTCTCTTTCCAATTGCTGATAACAGAGAGAGTTAAAATGCCTTGCTGAATGCCGATTCGTGGGGATTACTACGGTTGCGGGATTGCATTTCGATAAATTTATCGGTGCTACGGTTGCTGTTTATAACTTTGTTGTATGTGATGAAGAATACAGTACAAACATAGGTTATCTTTCTAGATTATCTACACATAGCAGAATATTCCACCAGTACAGACTAATGAGTTCTTCTATAATCTTATCTTTGACAAGAAGTTCAAATCCTATCGATCTATACAGATAATACATAATACAGATAAATAAAATTGACGTGTCTGTTTGTAATTCCAAAATAACGGCTTTTCACTAAATGCAAAATATGGAATTATATACGGTACTGAACCAATAGAAGCAATTAAAAAAAAATCTCTGTATGTCGTCGGCACTTAATTATCTTTAGTGAAAAGTTGGTGTGAAAACACCTTAACCTTTCGGTATCTTTATGTGAGAGGGTGGAGTTACATCAGATAATAATGGTATATTGTGTTCTACGGTAATTATAACTAATTATTGTGTGATCAATTTACAATTTACAACGAAATCTGCGTATGTTAATTAAACCATTTTACCTCAACATGACAGAAGAGTAAGAATAATCCTACCTCCAGTAGCAGAAAGGGAAAGGTGTAACAATATATGAGTTAATTTCTGAAATCCAATTTTAATTTAAGCGATCGAATTATCTCTTTGTTATTTTCCGAATGACATAATTTTAGAACCCAACCAACCAGAAAAAGTATATATAGCCAAATTAATATCAGTACTATAAGATGTAAACATTAGAATAAAATATTATATTACGTTATTGTAGAACTGTATTGTAACGTAAAATGTAGTAAGCGTAGGGATAAACGTGAGTGTTTGGTACTGTTTCATTAGTGATGCTACGCTAGGCCTACGCTGCGTCTACGGAGGGTCTACGCTACGCTACGCCTGCTGAGTGCTACGCTAAGCCCACGCCACGCTACCAGCAACGTTCTCGTCTTTGTCATTAATAATATACTTTATAGTAATAAAAGTAGACATTTATTCAACAAAAACTTAATGTATATAGATGAATACAATTGAAGTGTCTGCCTGTAATTCCAAAAACAAACCAATTTTTCACTACATACATAATATGAAGCATACATAAAAAATATTTTTTTAAATATTTTCCCTGTCTGTGTGTTTTCACTGGCAGATAGTTGATGTTACGAAAAGTAATTCAGGCTACTTTTATCTTTGGAAAATTTAGAGATCTACGAAATAAAGAATGAAATTAAGTCTACGCGGGTGAATCCGCGGGGCACAGCTAGTAATATAAATAATAATTTATCATTGAAAATTTAACGGGAGATCATATGCCCTACGTGTCCATTTATTACTATTGCCTTGTTCACAATGTCTATAAGTTAATATTCTGGGCGAAAAAATAAACATAATGTAGTATGTAGTAACACGACTTAAGTTGAACTCGGATATTGACGTAATAAAAGACGGACGTAACGGACCGGAATGCGGGGTCGTTTTTCAAGATATTCTCTCACCAAATATCCAACAATAAGGCCGCCTCATGGTTCAAATAATTGAAAATTGATCCCGTATTATCTTTCAATCAAATTGCCTATTGTTTTGTTTCATCCCCAATTTGACGTTTTGGCTTTGTCCGTAGGTGAGTGTAAACAATTTCATTTTATATTTATGAAAATGATTGATTCACTTTAGAGTCTGGTAAGGGACTTATGTACGTCAAATACCATCGGTTCGGAGACTAGCCTTTTGAGAAGGAGCGGCAAGAAACTTAGCTGGCATCTTGTACATTTCATCGTAAAATACATTTTTTTATTGTTTGCACGTAAATAATTATGACGAATGCTTTTGCTTAATCCGAAGGTAGAGATATTTTATTGACATTAGAAGATTAGAATTGAGTTGTCACCGAACAAAAAAACACCAAAAGTGTCAGTCGAGCATACGGCATGTTTGCTCGACTTTTTCTTTTTCGACAAAGCAAAATTTTGAATCCTTAAAAATAATTACCTATTTATCTATTTGCACGTTACCAAGCTAAAAGACGAAAGCGTCTTACAATTAGGTAAGCCTTACACTCCACTTCCCACGGAGTATTGGCTTACTCACCCCAAGAATACTCTTAGGTCGTTTTGCTGGGTTCTGAGGCTGAAAATTTCGAGTCAGATAGTTATATCCCATTGGGAATCTGATTGATTGCGAGGTGGCGACCGCGAGTGGGTATTAGTGAGACGACCGATTGGGTTAGAAGTCGTTTAGTAACTGTATCAATTTACTCACTAAGCACGGCGGTGCACCACTCACTACAGATGCCTACTTAAATTACTTTACTAGTCATGGTGGGTTTTAAAACTTTTTGTTGAAGCTAAAAAAGTTTAACTGAATATAAATAATTTAATTGTTAAATATTTTGGGTCCAGTCAAACCGGTATTTTGTTATAGACACTGGCTGAAAAACGAGAATGCTACAAAGCTCGTTCAGTTTCCCCCATGAAGGATTTTTCGTGACGAGGATAATATATTCCATGCCACTTGGAAGATCAAGATAAATGATGTCTCATTTGTACGAATGGGTTGTTGCATTCATGCCGCTATCTTGCACTCATGTAGGTACGTATATCCTGGTCGTTTGTAGGCATGTGGCAAATTTAGATGCGACTGACATTAGGAGATTGCGTTGTGGCTTCTTGATCGATATGCTAGTTTACTACGACCTGCGTCGCTGCCACTCCGTTGATGGTATCCATATGGTATGGTATCTACATATTATTCTTGAGATTGAGTTAAGCTTGGTATGTAGGCGACAGTGTTATTACTTACTGAATGTATATGGGTCATTGCTATTCTTTCAGTGGTAGTATTACTATATTTTAGACTTAAATGATTCGTACATATTTTGAAAATAAATACGGGTCTTAAACGCGTTGAATATTACATTACCTATTTTATTTACCACGACGATTCGATCAAGTGGTAATGTTGTTTTTGTAATATTTATGATATCTGGGAATGCGGTTCCAGTTAGCTAGCGGTCCCATTTGCCTTTATCCTCAATTTATCAACGGCCTATTACAGAAATAACTACACAATAAAGCGCTGTTTTAAGTGCCTAGCTCGAATTGATTAAATTTAATACTAAGAAACATTTTAAGCCATTGCAATTGCAGTAGGTATTTCAACTGAAAAAGTAAAGCGTTTGTAGCCTAAATCGTGACTAGGAAAATTGGGCTACTAAGAATCCGCAAAAAAAGAGACATAAAAATGTCTAGATAAATCTGGTCACGTGTCGCAAAATTTCAACCATTACGATAACGATATCTCTTTACGCACTCAGCACTGATCCTCACCTTACAACACGTTGAAAAGACCCAAGGCTAAGAGCCGTCTACCTTTACGTGAAGTTTATTTAAAACACGCCTTTATATACATTGCAATTCGCACACGTCACGTTTACTTCAGATGGGATGTCGATACGGTACCTATTTCAAAAGTTAACTTTCTCACGATCCACTGGTTGCCAAAGGAGGTTGATATTGGTACTTTTACCAATAAAGGTAGTTCTGTATGAATACTAGGTAAAGTTTGCACTGTCCCCTGTGTTACGGGTTGGAGGACCCGGAAAAGTTTGTACACACAAGTTGGTGCAAAGAACACATGCGGAGTGAAAAGTTTGGAATTTAAAATTTTCCGGATCTCAGCTCCGGGGATTTAATTCTGTCTTCAAGAAGATGAATCCATATTCAACTTCGCATTACATCGGTGAATTCATTCAGACGTATGCACGTTTGCACAAAACGCTTCGCTTCCAAATACTCAGGAAGTCTAATATATCTTATGCTTATGCTCGCGTCTTCGTTCGCATGGATCAGTTACTTTGGGCTAGCGCTAACTTTAACCCGCGATTGGTCTTAGCGTGATGATACTTAAATACCTACATAAATGGGCTATCTAACACTAAAATATTTTTTCGGACCAGTTGTTCCTGAGGTTAGCGTGTTCAAAAAACAAACAGTCTCTTCAGCTTTATATATTAGTAAAGATTCAAATCAGCCGACATTGATAACTCTCTTATCAATTAATGTACCAAGTGAATGAGTTGCCGGCATTGGCGCTCATTTCTGTCTGCCTACCCGAGAGTGGCTCTAATGACTATTAGCACACATTGTGCTAATAGTCATTAGAGATTTTATTACAAGATATGTACAAAAATAACAACTTGAATATACGACTCACGTATGACTTAATTACGTAAGTACTAATTCACTATAATCAATCACTTAGCTACAAACGCTGAGAATACTGAGAATATTATTAATTGTAGTAGCAATATTGGAATTAATTACGATTAAGTACTCCTTAGCTAACCGATCGCAGCTAAGTAAGCCTTAGAGTAGTGTTGTGTTCTGGGGCGAGCTATGTAACCAGTGCTCCATAGAGGCATAGTATATTTAATCATAGTAATAAATAATATAAGCTTTCTTTTAAATTTCACTTAGAAACTTGACGGTGACAAACCCATTCTTATAGAACTAAATGCCTAATTAGCTGTGTCCGGAAGTTTCACCCGCATAGGCTTAATTTAATGAGTGGCTTTAATTCGCGGAACCCTAATTTCATTTTGCTAATGTTACCAGGCGTATGAGTAAGGAGTAGCTCATACGCCTTGTAACATCAGCTATCTGTCAGTGAAAGTCCCGTTAAACTATATCCAGTCGTTTCAGTGATTAGCCGGACAGCAGATTAGCAGCGATTCTTCCTATTGTTTATGTAATGATTATACATATCATTACGCAAAAGAAATCGGATATCTTTTAGGAAATGAATCTGCTATGGGCAACAGAAGCATTGCATGGTATAGTATAGATATATATGGATAAATATCTACGGTATCTACGTCAATATTTCTATTGCAGATAAACCAATCACTACGCAAGTAGCATCATGATGGCACGTCAATCGTTCGTCGCAACTGCTTGCCAACGACAGCTATCTACCCACTTGAATAACAAAAAGACTGCAATCTCATGCAATCTTCCAAATGTTCCTTTAGAAATTTTGTTCAAGAATGTTAATATATGCAAAGGAGTTTACATATTGCAAGTTGACTCATTTAATTTTGTCTGCTCTCAAATGTTGTAAGATGAAGTCGCTTTCACATTTAACTGTTTTACGCTGAGTTTTCTACTGTCTAAAATATATTCATAGGATTTTCGCCACTATTTCAGAGAAATCAAGTACAACGGAACGTTATGTAATTGATTAAATACAGGTTCCTACTCACTTAAGTGCATTTCAATCAGTGCTAGTATATACTATATCAAACTTGATATACTATACCAAACTTGATATAGTATATAGGTTTAGTTAACTGACTACCTAAACCTATATATAGTCACGCATTATTGTATTTTATAAATTATTATATATTAGTTTATAAATTATTGTACATATTTCTCAAATTTCTATCAATAAAATTGGTGAATGTCAGTTTTTATATATAAAGTATGAAGGACAATCTTGACTTACAATTTGCTGTGATGAAACAAACTCTTATTAGTAGTAAAATAAGAGGAATTGTCCCAATCTCAGTCCTAATAACATGGGAATGATAGTAACAACAGACACAATTTAATCCAAATAACTCAGATACAAATAGCTTCAGAAGGCGGAACGCCAATTGTAGCTTCCCTCCAATATTGCTAAGTAGCTCCCATCATGTGCTCCCTGATATTAAATTTTCTCAAATAAAAGCCTATCACCTAAAGTGCCCGGATAATAAGGGCGCCTATAAGAGCACGAGGCGTTTTCAAGTACGTACAACTTATCTCTGATCTTTTAACAAATTTTCTAAATGTTGATGCGTTCTGGAGTGGAGCGTCTACATTATCTGGATACTTATCGGCTTTAACTTTGTGATCCTTTAGGAGATCGCTCTTGAGAGACACGTACTATTGATCTTTCTTTATCGATTATTTTCCGAGTACCCCACATAACTTTAAAGTAAATCTTTAAATGATTTAAATAAAGAAAGAGCCGTGGTTGCCGTGAGGGTCGAAAGTTAGAATCCTAGCCTGTACCAATGAGTTTTTCTAAAAAAATTCACACCACGTGCTTTACGGTGAAGGAAAACATCGGGAGAAAACCTGCATGTCTGAGAAGTAATTCAAAGACGTATGTCTAATGTCTGAGACGGCGATAGACTCGTTGGAACTTAATCATCTTCGTTGATAAGTGAGTGTCGTTATTACACCGCCTCTGCCTACCCCTTCGGGGAATACAGGCGTGAGCATATGTGTGAACGTATGTTTACATACCGGTACTTACTGAAATCGGCCCCTTGCTTTTGAATTCATGCTAGGAGGTCGGTATGGAGGCCTCATAATATGGACGACGCTATCGCTTCTATAACCTTTAAATTGTAGTCTATACGGGAGATTGCTTGAATACAGGTATTTTATAACTACCGAAGTAAGAAACAAGCGAACAAGATGATAATTGCATAGTGACACAATTAATGATGTCTCACGAACTTTCAAAGTTTATTAAGGCTTGGTTGCGAAACCATTATGGAAATACGATTAGGAACGATGAAATAACTCGCTGCGCAATTTGTTACCAGCGCGTTGTATTGCCAGTTATACGTATGATGACGTCAAACGGTAACCAAAATATAAGTACTAGACATAGATTCGCGCATATTCGTCAAATTTCTATTAAGATTTACTATTTTTAATAGCAGCCTCAGGTCCCAGTCCTTCTGATGGTGAGCGGTTAATGCATTCTGTGAACTCTTTTGGGAAATACAGCTGTGTAAGAACACATATGTAAAACAACGTAGCAATACATCTTATAATATAAAAATGAATCGCTGAATGTGTTGCTGAGCGTAAATCTCGAAGGGCAGCTGAACTGATTTAGCTAATTCTTTTTTTAGAATATTCCTTGAAGTACGAGGATGGTACTAACAGAGATATTTTTTTTTTAAAATGTCCTGATAAGGTCTAAAAATTGATATAAACTGACATAAATTACTGTTAAGCGATACGAATTTCCCCGGGTCAGCTAGTCTACACTAATATTCTAAAGAGGAAAGGTTTTGTTTTTTGTTTGTTTGTTTGCATTGAATAGGCTCTGAAACTACTTGACCAATCTTGAAAATTCTTTCAGCAATGGATAGCTACATCATCAGCGTGCAACATAAGCTATGTTTTATCTCCGTGCTTTCATGGGAACGGGAACTATGCGGGTGAATCCGCGTGCCATTCGCTAGTTAGTTATAAACATCAATTCCTCATGGGTAGCTATGAAGCAAAGAGTGTAATAAAAGAGATTTCACTCTAGATTCAAGTAGGATTCTCTCGCTTAATACACATTCATCAATCTAATCATACACGCCCACAGGTTTGAGTACTATTCACATACTTGATTATTCGATCAATAGGATCAAAGTAATATCCATTGGAACTAATAGTCGGAGGAATCCAATATCAAATGCTATGAATAATTAAGAGTACCGTTACCAATAAACAAGTGGCGAATTGGAATTTACATCATTTGAGAGCTTCTTAGACTGATATTGCTTACAAAAACGTCATAGTTAATAGACTGAGGGTAGGAGAGTAAATACCTAATTTTATTCGCTACTTATCCAATAAAGGCATATCTTAAGTGGCGCTACAGAACTTTACGCACGTATTGCTATTTTTTTTATATTATGAAGCTTTTTTATTCTCTGAAATGATTTGATACTTGCTACTGTATTTGATTGCGATCTAAAATGTTACTGAATTATGAGAAAAGCAAATTAATTAGTAAGCACACAAAAATAAAATGAAGTCAGTGATTTAGTAATAAGAATTTTTTGCGTGTTACTTGTACTTGCTTTATATAGTATTAAGAACATCTGACCTTTGACGTTTAAGCTAAGAAGTTCTTAATACGTGCTGCTTAAACTATCATACTTGGCCCCTAGTGCGGTATCGATAATTGCCACAAAGTCCAAATAAGGGATTTCAAAACTTTTGTTTATCTCTGTCTGTTGTGGGGTGAAATGATTTCAAAAGGATTTTTAGGTTTATTTTTATTTCCATTAGATTCAAAGCGCCTATGTGAATATATAAATCAACAACCCATATTCTATTTTGGCGAAACTACAAGGCTTTGTAGTTCATGAATAGGATGAAATATTTTACTGGATATGATGCCAGTAGGTACTTAGCCTAAAATTAGCAATAAAATAATTATATAATTTTGTTCGAATATTCGAATTTTATTTCCAGGTATTTATTGGTGTTTGTGGGATTTAAATGAAGTTTTGCTTCCGAGGTATATAATAATCGCTAATGTCCATCTTGAAAGTCCATTCTAAGTATTGGTGAAGACCACAATGTACTCATTAAAACAACTTCTCAGACATACACTTGGTTTGCCGCAATGTTTTTCTTCACCGTAAAAGCGCGTTGTAACAAATTACTACACAATTATTTTTGAAAAAAGAAATGAGAAAAATTGGCGTGAATTAGTTTTGCTGGCGTCACAGGTGACTAGCACATACATATAGATACATAGCGCTAGGGAGGCTTTTAGTACCGGGACAGCGGTCCCAAACACCTGGGTCTGTATAGTACTAAAATATAACTGGGCCTATGCAATAAATATTATAGAGAGGAAAATTGGGACCGCCAGTGTCTCATTGTACCATTAAAAATAATTATAAATCCTAAAAAGGTTTTGGGGACCATGACCGTGATCCCAAAAGCCTACTCCTACCTACCTATTTACTCCTCAAGCGATTCTCCTTATTTAAACCTCAGCGCAGATTATTATTCTTAATATGAGTAATGATGCTAATAAGAGGATACGCTGTTGTGTGTTTTCCTTTGTGGCTCATACGAATCAAATTACACTTGATCACCCCTAATACCTAATCTATAGCCGTTACAGTTTCTCTAACTAAGCAACACTTGGAATGCCAATTATGTGGGGTAACTGAATTTCCATCCGGTTTCCTAGAGCTCGGCTTCTTCATTAAGTTAGTAGAACGGGTATCATAAATAATTATAAGGTAGGTATTAGCTTAATTTGTAGCTGGGGCGCAGATTGTTAGCCAATAAGATACATCTATCTGCATTAATAATTCGTTGGATGTCTTAAAAAGCGATGAGTGGTTTGTGTAAGAGACGCTAAGGTTAGAAAGGGGGTGAATTAATTAATTAAGGAATAAACTAATTTAAATTTATAGCGACGACGCAGAGTGACAAATTGTGATAGTTTACATAGGCAGGAAGATCATGATAATATTTTTAAGGGAACATTATACTATAATAGAGGAATTTCAACGCGTTGACAGACGGACAGTACACAAGAAAGCGGAAAAATAAATCTCTTACAAAATTATATGTTAATTTAGTTCTGTAACGTCTGACAGAACATTTTGAAAGCTTGAGTTTTTTAAATTTGAAATTGATACTTGTTCCATCAAATAAGCAGCAGTTACTATTTTGCATTCAATTGAAATAAAAGCAATAACGTACAATCTCAGGTACACATTTTCCACTACGACTGGTAGCAATTAGAATTACCCTGTAGCGTACCCACTGGAATGGCGAGATTACACGGCAATGGTCTTTGCAAATTTCATTGTAGGTAAGAACTAACTTCACCAAGTAGGTAAGAACAATATTACTCCGTGTATGTCGGGAGATTTTAGAAAACTTATTGCAAAGAATAATGTTTTCTTTTAATTTCTTCCTAAATCGCTATGAGGCTTAGAATATATAAATTTGGTTTTATTTTGTAGTAACTGAAGTGTCTAAAGTATTACTCGAAATATGATTTTACAGGGTCAAAATAATTGGTAAGCAAACAAAATTTCTTATAAAAAACATAAATTTTCAAAGACCCATTTCTCGTGTCCTTAAGCGAGTTCCGAGAATGCTCCCTAAGGACTCGCCCTGACTAGGACGAAGAGCCACAAATCTGAAGCGCAACCATTTTTAAAGTTAGCTTCGCAAATGTCTACTTTGTGAATAGGATGGCAACAGTTTCATCGGAAACGACGTGGACGGACTCTACTTACTCCTAACTTCTGTCAGTTCATCCTTAGACCGTCTCGTTGGTCTAGCGGACGCAAATGGTGGCAAAATTGTGCATTAGAACTGTGTCCATGGACCTACAATTCTCAAGTGATTTTTTTATTTTGTATTTTTAAAATTGTATGATATTTTTTTAAATGAGTTTTTATTATATAATATTACTGAGTTTCTTGCCAGGTTCTTCTCAGTAAAAGCAACCTTCCGAATCAGGAGGTAGCTTGTATCGTCTTGTAAAATTATGTCATTCTGACGAATTGAAAGTACTTGGTAAAAAGTCTAACCGAATAAAGTTATTTTTACTGACTTGACTTTGATTAGGTTCTCCTCTCTTTTACATGGGAGTTAAACATATCTGGCGAAATGTTGGTGTACTAGAAGTACATACGCCATAACAATGTACCCCGTCGGGGATCAGGTACGTAGGCGTGAGTATAATGTGTTATATTTTAGAAAATCAGAAAACAAATATTTCAACGAATCAACATTATTATTTAAACCGATTTTACTTCAATATCTTTGCAAATATCTCGAGTTGCTGATAAGTATTTATACTGAATGAACGAAATACTTAACTTATTACTTCAACCATCGCTTTTCAAAAGGGACTTCGATATTGTATCTTATCAAATTGTGCCTCGTTGGAATAATCCCAAAAGAATACAATCGGTGAAGTGTAAATCTCAATAATACTCCAGTACAATGATTGTGTAGTAATAAACAAGTTTAACAAAGAAAATAAAATCTTAGAGCTTACAAGCAGTTAGGAAGAAAATAAACAGAGAGTATTAAATTCACGTTCTGTTGCATTACAATTGTAAACAGAATGGACTTTTTACATCTATCGAGCTCTAGCAGAACTATTTGTAGAAATGTTGCTCATAAACTTCTTCAGCGCTTAGTGAAGTTGCTTATTAAATTTTGCTTTACTTATTATGTAATTAATGATGAAATAGCCAGTGACAGAGTTTAAAAAAAAATATGAAAAAAGGCTAGTCTATACAGATAAATAAATTGGGGTGTGTGTTTGTAATTCCAAATTCAAGCTCTTTACAAATGCATAAAAAGTATATGCATAATTTTTTTAACATTTTTATACTCTGTCTCTGTCTGTTTGATCCGACTAATCTTTAAAATGTCTGAACCGATTTTAACGGAACTGTCTCTGGTAGATAGCTGATGTTGTAAAACTAAGGCTATTCTTAATTCATAAAAGAAAATATCTCTAAGTAACATATATTTTATTGTTAATCCTACGCGTATAACTACGCTTGGTGTGCATTTAATATCAATCGTAAAACAGGGATTTACGAACACGATATGATTGTGTGAGTGAGCGGACACCATCTGGCGTTAACGAGTCAGTTAATAATTCATTAATGGGAGAACTGGGCTTTACTGATATTATCATTATTCTTGAAAATCGATTATCATTGGCACGGAAACAAATGGAAATAGTAATCTGATTTCGAAATAGATTACTACGATATTCATTAGAGATAATTTAAACACAAAAGCAAAACCAGTCATTCGAAACTGACTGCTTTTGAAGTCCCTTCTATACTAATATTAGAGAGCTGAAGAATTCTATGTTTGGTTAAACGAACCAATTATCAAATTACTGGTTTGAAAAAATAAATTATCCAGGAAGGCTTTAAACCATCACGCTGCAACCAATAGGAACGAAGCATCAATGGAAAATGTTACAAACATGAGAAAAAATATCACTAAGTACATAGTTTTTATTTCTAAATCCTTCGCTAGTTAATATATATTAATTACTAGCTGTGCCCCGCAGTTTCACCCGTGCAGAGTTAATTTCATTGGTTTGCCACAGCCCTTATGTTTTTTTAAGATAAAATTAGCCTAAAACACTCCTTGAAACATCAGCTATCTGCCAGTGAATGTCCCGGTAGAATCGGTTCAGCCGTTTACGAGTGACGCCGTGACCAAGGGAAAGGAATCCCCATTTTTATATATAAGAAGAATAAGAAGATGTGACGTAATAATTACAAAAGGCATAGTATGTTTCAAAATTACTACTCAAATCGGTATTGCTCGAGACCGTGGCAAGAAAACTGGCAGTATTTTCACGCTGATTCTCTGAGCGAGAAATATGTCCCAGCTGCCTGACACGAGAGGCTCCTGTCAGATGACGTGCAACCTTAACAAAAATAGTGAGAATCCGGGCTCCAAGTCAAGAATCAACTGCCTATTTCTTTCTCTATTTGCAGTGGCTACTTAATTCAAGTCCGATCTAAGAGAATTTTAAAATCATATGAATGTAAAATGTTATGTAAATGAAAGCATCTTTATCTATATGAAGTGACTATATGTACAATTTAATTTGTTGTTACGACAATTTGTGTAAACAGACATTTCAAAACAATTATTACAGCCGGAATAATTGGCGAAAATATCCAATTATCTCGACTGCAAAAGGAAATTGTTTATTAGCAATAACGTCTAAGCTGGCATTATTTCGTTTGGAATTGTAATCATCATTACTTCCGCGAAATGATTATTAACTTGAGTACGAAAATTAAGTTACGTTTAAAATAAATTATTAACGACTAGCTGTGCCCCACGGTTTCACCCGCGTAAAGTTAATTTCATGGGATCCCACGGATCTCTAATGATTTTTTTAAAATAAAAGTAGCCTAAGTTACTCCTTGTAACATTAGCTATCTGCCAGTGAAAGTCCCGTTAAGTTCGGTGCAGCCGTTTCGGAGATTACCCGAAACAAACAGACAGACAGACAGACAGACGGATAGACAGACAGAGAAAAATTTTAAAAATTGGTTTTTCTATGTCTGTACCGTGTATACTTCCATATGAATTAATGAAAAGCTGTAATATTGGAATTACAAACAGACACTTAAATTTTATTTATCTGTATAGATGTATAGATGAACCTACTATCATCTTATCAATTCAAATTTATTTCTGCATTTAAAACAAATTAATTAATTTCCCTCGACTCTTGCTTGAGTAATGATTAAATATGCCTGGTTAGTAAGGTAGGTATACAGTTCACACTAAAAATATTCTTTCATAGATCGAAATAGTTCAAATTCATATTCTAAGATGCTTCCTTATTGTTCCTAGCCGCAGGAGTTTGGTTTACTATCGTTTAGTTTGGTTTACTATAGTTAGTAATTCTGTAAGATTTATCCTTCTTAATGTTATAGAAAATATTAAGGGTATTTTCTATATGCATAGGCCCTAAGGAATGACGCTATTTACGTCTTGATATGAAAAGCGACTCTAAAAGTTAAATGTCATCTATATCTTTATCTATCTATACAGATAAATGAAATTGAAGCGTCTGTTTGTAAATAAAAATAACGGCTTTTCACTAAATGCATATGAAAGTATACACCCTATTCTCACAAAAAAAAACAAGTTTTAAATTTTTTCTCTGACTGTCTGTTTTGTCCGGGAAATCTCTGAAATGGCTGGACGCATTTTAACGGGACTTTAACTGCTAGGTAGCTGATGTTTCAAGGAGTAACTTAGGCTACTTTTGTTTATTAAAAATATTAGGGTTCCACGACGATAAGGATGAAACTTAATCTATGCGGGTGAAACCGCGGGGCACAGCTAGTATATAATATCTTTGTTATTCGCATACTCACCAAGTTACTTGTACGTAAGTGTTCGGGTTAATAACTCGCAACAAATTATAAGAGCAATTATTGACTTTGATGGATGATAAAACTCCTGGTATAGATACTTTATTAAGTAAGTTTCCATATTATAATTTAACTAGATTACCTTGAAAATTTATAATGAACTTTCACCCATTCATCAAGCATGGTCCAAGTAGGACTAAATTTTTATGTAGGTTCATAAAACGACAAATTATCATTGCTAAGAATGCTAATAAGATAAGACTATCTTAAAGCGGCTATTTGTACGGTACGTGCTTAGACATTTTACACTTCCTTTCTAATTATAAGCATTATTGCGTTGATTGTTAATACGTTTAGGTTCGGTCTAGAATATAATAAAATTCTACAAAGACTTTTACTAGCATGTAATTTCACCAAAGATTTGCGAGTTTATTCAATTGATAATGATTTATTCAGTTTAACCCAAAGTTCTCAAGTATGAATTTTGATGAGCCGGACTGGAAACTAACCTTTTGAGAAGAGCTTTCAATAAAGGGCCTGAAAACTTTGTCAAATGTAACGACCAGTGAATTGTACAAATTACACAGAAACTTAAAAACATTATTATAATCTATAAATCTATACCTATACAGATAAATAACATTGAAGTGTCTGTTTGTAATTTAAAAAAAAACAGCTTTTCGCTAAATGTATATGAAATTATACACGGCATTGAAATTGAAAAATCTATTTTTAAATTATTCTCTGTCTTTCCGTCTGTTTCTTTGTTCCGGCTAATCTCCAAAACAAGGACCGATTTTAGCGGGACTTTCACTGGCAGATAGCTAATGTTACAAGGAGTAACTTTAAAAAAAGGGCACCGCGGGACAACAATGAACTGAACTCTACGAGGGTAAAACCGAAGGGCGCAGCTAGTATATAAATACATATGCTCACGACTGTATTCCCCGAAGAGCCTACCCCTTCGGGGAATAGAGGTATTATAATAACAACATTTCACCGAAGAAGATTAAGTGCCAACGTGACAGATGGTCAGTCTATCGCCGTCTCAGGCACTATACATACGTCTTTGAATTACTTCTCAGACATATGCAGGTTTCCTCACGACGATTTCCTTCACCGTAAAGCACATGGTGTAAAATCACTATACATAAGTTTTATTTTAGAAAAACTCATTGGTTCAGGCCCCGCTGGGATTCGAATTTGCGTCGCTTACGTAGCAGGCGACTGCTCTAACCCCAAGGCCACCACTAGAATATAAATAATGAATGTAATAGAAGCGCAAAGCTTTAATTCGTCTCCACCTTTCATGAATCTACTTTCAAGTTTCTTTAATTCTTTCCAAATTGGAATCGTGTTGCAGAGTTGCAATAATTCTAAGAATTGGTTTTTCAAACGATCTTATGTTGAACACAAAATAATAAGAAGTTTATGTGAGTAGAGTCGGTGAGAATCCGACATATGTATAGAACCAATCATCTGTCACTACCTAATTTTTTTATATTATTTAGCATTGATGGTCACGATGGTGACATTTTTCTCCCAAAGGCCTCCTTTTAATCACTTTTTACAGTAATGCATTTTAGATCAAATATTACGAATATGTGAAAATTTTATAACTAACCATTCCGTCACTTTTTATTTGTACCCTGACCTTAATAATAAATGTCCGACTTCACAATATTCCGTTGACGAACAACATGGGTTATTTGTTGGTTTGTTTAATACACCATACCTTGTTTACATGGACCTAATATCCTGTTTGTTATCATAGCATAACCGTAACGCGAGATAACCGGATAGTTTCGGTAAATAAACGGTTAGGAGAGTAGGGGATGATGTTCCCTAAAATTGGAGCGAATGTGCGCTTTATTTATCATTATTAAATGTAATTCGTTTTTCAGAGGCATTTATCAGTGGTTTTTCTAAGAAAAAGCGAATTAACCTGTCACAAACAATGTAGTACAACAATTGTTTTTAAACTAAAATTTACTAATTTTCGCTCTATTTTTGACGAGTTAGACGACAGCAGACAAGCCGACACTTTGTTTAGTTCGTTTATCAGGCATTTCATATTACCGTTGTCAGTCAAACATTGTTATTAAGTTGTTTATTAGTTGCTGCCAAGGCTCGTGTACCGATATTATGGCGTTCAATCAAAGTTTGCGTAAGGTCCTGGCAGTTATTGCCTCCCCGCTGGAAACAAACAATACCTACCACACACAATATAGCCATAGAACAAATATAAGCGGTACGGAATCTAGGAATAAATTGTTCTCATACACTCGCACAGACACGTTCTTCTTCGAGAAAATCATCGACGTCATGTCAGTAAGAGCATACGTTATTTACGACAAATCGATATTACATTAAAATTAAATTAAGGGCTTAATTTAATAAGCTTTAAGAGTGGCAGCCCTCACGCTCAAAGGATATAATAATATAAACATTTGCTGGTCTTATTTAAAAAAAAGATGGTCTGGATTCCATACTGCTTAGTAAGCTTATGTTATACTGTGAAGTAGTTTTCAAGCATTTGACATTTATGGAGGATGGAAGATCGAATAGGAAGGACACACGATATATTTTTTTGTAACTGCATACAACGATATGCACTTAGCTATATTGTGTGATGGATTTGCTCGCATGCCATCACGTAGATTTCATTTCCCGTTGCTTTCAGCGTTTTGATCACGATTCCATGTTATTGTCTTTAAAATCCGGTGAGTATATTTTTTCCCAATTTCATAAGGGTTGACAAAGCCGTGATGACGTACTGAAAGGCATAGATAAAAAACTGATGCCTAAAGTCACACTTGGAATTTTTTACGCTAACTTAGGGTTATTTACTAGCTACACTTTCCAAATTTAAGCCGGTTAGAACAGAAACGACGTGACGTGTAAAAGTTGAAAATATTATTTAAAAGTAATAATACGATTGTAGTTTTATTTAGATAATACATGGGATTCAAAAAAATCATTTTACAAAATCTAGATTCAACGAATTGCAGATTAAAATAACGTAAGTCTTGGCCAAAGTCCTAAACTTTATTCGTAATGACCCATTATTGATATGTTTTGGCTTCAGAATGGTACCGGTGAAAAACAAATGATATTTCAATTATGAGTCAAAAACAAGACTTTCTTATAATAATCCTTCTAACTGTCACAGGCAGTAACTAAGATTTTTGATTTTATGTAAATAAAATTGTAATGGTATTAATTAGTCTCGTAGAAATTTCAAAAACAGCTTGACCGATTTCAACAATTTATTTTTATTTTGTTCGTAATGCAAGTATGTTTCAAAAATACAAAAATACATATGGAAATTGTCGGGCTCCGTATTTTAATAATTTAATTATACTTAACATGATTAATGCATAAGAGAAGATGTATATAAGTAGGTTAATTGACTAATCGATGCTTAAATTCACGAAATTGTGACCTTCTTGTCTAAAAAATTCCGTTACTCTTTCATAATGTAACATTATGGTATGTCTATGCCCTCACACGTAATCCAGGGTACTCAAGTAGATTCGGGTCACGTCGCCATTGGCAAGTGGGAGTGCGTCGACCTAAGACATCAGGATTTCTTCCCACCCTCCCATGTCCAATCTTAAACGTTTTGTCAGAATGATATAATTTCTCCGCTCCGTGTCTCTTTAATACGGTCAGAAAGACGATTTCGCTACTATCTTATAGAATATTCAATTCTGTAAGATAGGAGCAATCTTTCTTTATTTTATTTTTTACTGTGTCCCGCGATTTCACCCGTATAGATTAGCAGCGTTTCTCCACTCGCTCATAGATGGCGCTATTTGCTAACAAATGCGAAGTTTGAGTACAAATACACCAGAACCTAAATCGCGCTATAAAATTTTTCAAGCGCATTGCAGTATATATACAAGTTTCCAACTAGAACAGTTAGAGCCGCGGTTCCCCAGGCATGACACCCGCCTGACTGGAAGATCTTCCCTTTGCTGGGGATGAGCATGATCACTCGCTCCCCCCACAGTTTCATGCTTTATTTCGAGTCAGCCAGTATCTGCCAGTCGCGTTTAATTCCATCCAGCCGTTTACGCGTGATGTCGTGACCAAGGAAATAAGAAATTCATTTATATATATTATATTGATAATTTTATATGTAAACATTTCTTAAAAATGCAATTTGATGTTTCCTGCAACTCTGTTTTATTTCTTTTGCACCCATCCGACATTATGAGCCAGGAAGGCAGAAATGCAACAAATGCAACACATCCACTATTCATCGAAGTAAAAAATTTAGTCTTCTAAAGTATATAAAGTCGTAGTTTTGTAATAAGGGGGGAAAAGTTTATTGCAACCCTACCGTCTTGACTCAAGCCTTTTTTTTACTGCTGAGCCATTGTCAACTAATACATTTGACAAATGAGGTGACATTCAATTTTTCCTGAGAACCCGAGCGTAATAGCCCGTGGGCGCGAGGCTGTAAAATTGTGGAAATTTGGGTGATGGCCATCCGCAACGGTATGAAACATTAAAAATACTCTCACTTAAATTAAGATATGCGGAGGGTTAACAAATATTTTTTATTAATTAATACGACGGTAGAAGAGACAGTTGCAATTTTGATCAAGTTGCAGCTGTCTCTTCTACCGTCATTTTCTTCACAGCTCAAAGTTACTCCTAGAACTAAAACAGTAATATTGAAATCACACACGAAAATATAGAGCACATTATGTTCCCGTATCAAAGTGTTAATCAAAAACAAAAAAATAGCCTATACATCTCACATCTCTCCTTTGACTGTGTAGCAGACGGTTTTCAAGCTAGTGAAATAGTTTTTTTTAAATAACAAAACACTAAATATGTACATAATTTGGGTAAAAAAATAAAAGCAGCAATTATTTAAGATATTCTTGTGAACAATAAATAAAACACAAAGACAAATTCACCCGTTCCATAATTTTCAAAAGAAAAGCGAACTACTATAATATTAGTTCGTTTGTATGAAAATGTAGTGTTTGATGTAATCTGAGAGATTACTGTTTTATGTTGCGTCGTCAAATAGAGACAAAATGTTTTATTTATTTTATTACAAACTAGATTTGCCCGGGACTTCGTATAGATTTTTCTACTAAACCATGTCCTTGGGGTTAGATTTCCATTCGAATTACAAGAAAATCGGCTCCGCAGTTCAGCCATCAAAAGTTAAGACATAGCTCCAAACGTGAAGTGGAATAATTGATGCACGTAAATTAGAAGAGCAATAATTAAGTATGATAAAACTACTCTGGCAACTGGAACCGTGGTTCCAGTTAGCTAGCGGTCCCAGTCGCCTGAATCCCATGCATTGTTAAATCTATAAATTAATAATATGACAGGACACTTCTCATTTATAATATTGATTATATACGAAAAAGGGTCCTAAAAGCGTTGTTATTTGTTTTCTATGATTAATACAAAATTATCCTTATTTTGCGCTCCAATAACTAGATTTTTTTGCGTTGAGGAAAATTACTTGTATTAGCAATTCCTAGAAACATTATATAATTACGTTTGGTCGCTCAAAGCTATAATGAAAAATCGTGATTCTTCAAGTCTGTATAAAAGAGAAAAAACGTGAATTTACATAGAAAACTAAATTTTACCACGGTAAGTATAAACAATTTTCTAGGCTTCAGATGATCAGGCCCCACCAACAAGTAGGCCCATCTCAAATATACCGTGAATGCTAGTCGTTGTATCTATAACTTATTATGGGTTAGGTTGTAGGAATAACGTGGGAAGAATTTTTTATTGTTCCAGTTGCATAGCCCGTAAATCCGGCAAGCGGACGGGCACATACTGCATTTATCACGAAAATTTTCACAAACACACTGCGTGGAAATGAATAACGCCGGGGATTTTTTTCCCGCTATAACTCATTGTTTAGAAAGATAAGATAAGTTCGAGGTAAACATAAAATATCAGGGTATTGTTATAATTTATGAAAATCATAATTAGGTTATTTTTATGCGAACTACCATGTTCACCTTTTGGAGTCCCTTCTAAAATATCTTGAGTTCAGGTAGTTCATTGTTTTACAAAAAAAAAATATTTTAGCAAAATAATAAAGCTGCATTTTAACAATCTGTTGAGTAAAATACTTGAGGGCAGTTGCAAATAAGTTAAAAAATCTCTTTAGTTAGGAACTAAATCAGCATAACATGAAGGCGTGTGTGGAACCTCCCAGTCATTACAACTCCTAGCTCATATATCTCGTTCCAAATCAGCTGTTGCAAATACTTAACTGGATTGCACGTTCGAGTGCAGATGTCAGAGATGCACGGTCACAATTGGTTTGTACACAGAATAACAAATTCATTACACTTGGATGAGGTAAATCGATCACATCTTTTTGAGCAAGGTCATTGGAGTGGGTATGATGTATAATGCACGGTCACGTCCGAGGGCTTCCTTTACAAAATTTACGCCTATTACGCACGTCCAATGAGTGTAGCGCTTTTATAGCTTCCGAAATAACTACTTGCCTTTTTATTGTACCTAATCCCGTAAAAATGTTTTTAGAAATTGTAGAGGCTGTTTCCGTATCTACTCCATATGCTTTTATTCATGATTCGGCGGATAGGTTTAGGCTGTGGTCGAAACGTATTTCAACTAGCAAATGGGATTGACTCATGCTAGGAGCCTGGGAAAACTCGTCGATGTGATTGTGATTCAGAGCTTGGGTGTTAATTGAAATAAAATAATACATGGATGAGAAATGGATAGATGAGGTACCAGACGTAGATAAAGAGGTAAGTTGAGAATTATTAAGAACGTCCACTACATTTCTTCCGATCTAATAAAGGGGTAAAGCTTTTTATACTTGCGTTCAATAATGAGAAACATTTACTTGATTGTCCCAAACGATTACGTCTGTTTTGAGTTATGAGCTGGCAAAATAATAATAATAAACATTTATTGATCTCAATAAGCAGCAACAAAATAAATAAAACTGATAAAATAAATAAATAAAATATACACAAAAACCAAATAATTTGTGTTATTGTGCAAAGAGGCTCGCACCAGTAGGTACCTACTGGTTCTATCGGGTGTTGCAATAAACATTTTATTTAAATTCTGAGGTTTTACATCTAAATAAAGCTACTTTGAGGTGAGTTATGTTATAGGAGAGGGATGCTAGCTAAAGTGGGATGGACTATTTCGTCTTTCTTTATTTAAACCAGTGATTCCATTTTTTTAAATTGGTAACGCGCATGCTAGACCCTTGGTATCACAAGCGTCAATGAGGCTACAACTTACCACCAAGCGGCATGTATGCTTGAATAAATTTAATGACCCTTTGAAAAAGATCTGACCCACATTTCGCAACTCTACATAACCCTTATTCCGCTTAGATGTAGTAATTCCTTAAGAGGAGGTGACAATTTATTGGACCGATCCATCTATGTAGTTGGATCTTGACTCGGAAGCTTTCAAATATTTACTTTCTACGCAGTTCTCCGAACGTCCCTTGAGTCAATGTCAATTGACTGAAAGGTGAACCTGTTTGCTTTACTTTAGTTAGTGCGAGCCTACGAGCGTCTGGTGAATGAAATGGTCGGAGGTGTTTTCTCTTAGTTAACATAGCTGTGCTCTGCGGCTTCATCCGCGTAGATTTAGTTTCATCCGTATTGTCGCGGAGCTCTAATATTTTTAATTAATAAAAGTAGCCTACGTTACTCCTTGGAATATCAGCTACCTGCCAGGGAAAGTCCCGTTAAAATCGGTCCAGCCGTTTCAGAGATTACCTGGAACAAACAGACAGACGGACAGACATAGAAAAATTTTAAACCTGGTTTTTTAGTGTCTGTAGCGAGTATACCTTCATATGCAATTAGTGAAAAGCTGTTATTTTTGAATTACAAACAGACACTTAAATTTTATTTATTTGTATAGATGTATAGATGTGATTTCATATTTTTGTTTACTATGTCTTGACACGCTATCAGCTAGCCATAATTTTGTGATGATTCATCACCATTATCTTCAGTCATATAATTCGATGTGCTTATTTAATAAGCCGTAAATGTTCACCTTCATTAATATAAGAATAAGTTGACAAAATGAAGTAGGTATCTTGTTTCCACGCCATGCTAGTAAATACATAGTCATTCCCTCCTTGTAATCTCTTTGCTATGCTCTGACACCTTCAAGAGTGCAATGAGAATGCCGTCGGCGTCTTATCCCACATTTGTTTGACACTGCATCCTATTTCCACAGCCTTTACACCGTTGGCTGCACGCCAGCCGCCTCCGTGACCAGAGGCACCAACGCGCCATACAAATCTGGAATTTAATTTCAATGATAAATGGATTAAAATCTCCCTGCCGTGAAATAGTGGGAGACGTGGTCTGTCATTGAAGTTTGTAAAGGCAAGTAACGTGATCTCGCTGCATGTAAGTTCATAATACCTAAAATTATTATTTTCAGTTTTTGAGCATTAGGCAGATGAAACCGTGTTTGGATAAAATGCGCAATTAAGTGTTTGGACAATTAACATTCTAAGAGTTAATATAAATTCTAATGTCCTGACTGACTTATACAACAACGCATAACCTAAACAGCAGGTCTTAAAAGAATGAAATTTAGAGGGTGTGTTCTTTGTAAGGTGAAGTATATCTACTAAGAAAGAGTGTCCGAAAATTACACCTCTAAGGATCTTAAAAGTATTGGGGAAATCTTACTGTTAGCCAGGTGAAGTGGCGGGCGGAAGCTAGTATACAATTTCAATGGTTTTTCATAACTTTTTCGAAGATCTAACTCAATCTTCAATTTTTGGTCTTCTTTTAGGACAGGTATAAGAGTATTTTTTTTGTAAAAGGAAAATACACTAAAAATGATTTACAAGAACATAAGCTTGACAAAAACTCTAATCGCATACCGTCAGGTGAATCCTGTTATTAATTGTCGTTTCCTGTTTTTGCTATATCGAAGTAAATACTGTCACCAATCTAAACAGGCCGCTTGCAGGCTTAGCGGCGAAGGAAAGTAGCTTAAGCGTTTCTTATAAATATTGCTGATTATAGTGATCAGTCGACATATGTTTAATTTACGTCAGAGTATTCGGAATACACGCTGTTGAAAAAGATAATAGTTGGCATTTTGGTAAACAAAAAATAAAAAAACCTAGGGGCCAGCTATGATCGCTTAAGCAGCGCTTATGAAGAACCCCTTTGCATTTACATTTACGTTTCATTTTGGTACCAAAATGAAACGTAAAAGCTTAGAAGTTTTTAATACGCTCTGCTTAAGTCGATGATGGTAGGTTCCCAGTATGAAAAATATGAAATACCTACCTGTTTAAATTTTGTAAAGAAATAATGTAACAATAATAAATAACAATGAAATCAAGTACAATAATGTTCGTCCCTTTTGTGATCAATTACATTCAAGTTGAACCCTTCCCTATTATGACAAAGGACAATATATAAATTGTGTTTAAATCTTCTTAATTAATCAAACTCTCGTTGTGCTAATTAAGTAGAGCACGTATCCTATATAAACTCTCCGGCGCAACGAAATTTGATGACAGCAATGATTCTCCTAGACCCATTGTCTTAATCCTTGCAAAATACTGAAGCTATTAACGGGCGAGACCATTCAGGATGTCGGCACAAATAATGCGGTCCCGTACGAAGACTTATAATGAAATATGAAGCGATTGCAAAGGAATACAATAGGTTTTTGCCCTGGTGCGAGTGGCTGCTTTTTGCATAAATTCAATTTGTCTTTTCTTTATTTCTGAGTACAGTTGAGACTGAGACGTTGTTCTGAGCAGCATCAAAAGAATTCTCAGTTTATTAAATATGCAGTGGTAGGTACATGCCAAAATCCATAAAATTGTATTAGAAACTTTCCATTACGCGTCGTAACAGAAAGTTAATTACAAGTTGCGAATGTTTCTCAGCTATTTAATAATATTAATTAGTTTTTCAGTTGCAACTTTGCCATTGTGGAAAAGAAGTGTAATTTCTTAGCTATTTAGTACGAGACAAAAGAAAGTTTATTCGATTCGAGAGAATTCGAGAAATAATACACTGAGAGTCAAGTGCTTCTAAAGTGACGAACATGTACAGGTTTTGGGTTTTAACATTCGGTAATTTCATGAGTATGTCTGTGTCTGTCTGTATGGCGCCAAACAGACAGAGACAGACTCACAAAATTACAGATTAAAAAAAACATAAATCTTGATGAGACCTGGGGGCCAACTATGATCGTTTAAGATCGCATATTAAGAACTTCTTAGCTTTGACGTATAATTTTACGGTACACAAACGAGACGTCAAAGCTCGGATGTTCTTAATACGCTGCTTAAACCGATGATGGTAGGCCCCCTGTAACACGGACTACTATGAAAATGTACATGGCACACACTACCATACAAGTTTAAAGCTAAGGTTCCTTTCCTGATTGGCTAGCACTAGATTGATTGCCCGTTAATGTGTTCAGATCAAGCGATTTCACCTCATTAAGGCTCATTGCGTTCCTCTCCGAAAATATGGAAGTCTCATATGACAAATATTACTCAACGCCAGTAATGACATCATATATTACGCCGCTTCGTGCGTGATAAGAAATGAGCTTATCTCGTAGAAACATCGAGGCAATATTCTGTTGCAAAATGCATGAATCTACGTAACAGGAACGATATACGAATAAATCATCTCGATTCAAATCAACAGGGCACTCTGGTAGGGTTGCGCGTTTTACAATTGAAATACTATTGTAGTATAATCTGACTAGATTAGTCCAAATGTACCAAACTAGAAGGTCATTCAATAAGCTTCCGTTCAATGCGTGTGTTTGAATATTAGTTCGGTACCGGGGTTTTACGTCTCCGCGCAGTTCTGTGATATAAGTGAGGTGAATGTAGAAATTAGAAACTAATTGGGTACATTGCGTGGTGATGATATTTTTGCGTAACATATCGTTTGTTCGGAGTGCTTAAAGATTTTTATGATATCTTCAATGTCCTGCTAGTATAGATACTAATTGTATTGTATCTAATAATAATATAAAGAGGTACGTTGCTGGTCTTCGGAACTACTGATCCGATTTTAAAGGTAATCAATATAGCTAGCTAACTATCTAACTAAATATGTACTGTATGCTGTAAATAAAAAATACAAATCAATTATTTTTCCCATCGTTATATACAACTACAGGAACGGTAGACTAAACAGTATCGGTTTGGCATACTCGTTATAATGCATTTAATATCGGATAAAGTAACTAATTAACAATTATACATTTTGTATTCCATCTGTTCCATTAGATACGTCGGTATGGTTACAATAATTAGCTTGGTGCGTTCCTGTATACATTGAAATGTACATATTTTAATTAAGTGGCTATCATAAGTTCTCATGTAAGTGAATATTATAATTCTTATGAGAATAAACGTTCTAAACCTAAACATGTTTTATGTTCAAACTTGAAGCTGCCCAACTTAATGCTATTAACCGCAAAACAAAAAGTCAATCAAATATGCTTACTATTTCAGAATCGTACAAAGACCTTGTGAATTGATTTTAAGTATAATATATAAAGATATGACTTTATTTTTCGCGAATAAATTTTGGGCTCAGTAAAATTACAATAGCGCCACGAATACGACTTGGACCGTACAATTTCTTTTGAGGTTACAATTTTATTATTCTCAATCCTCCGCATAATTTTTCCGCCCTTGTAATTTTCCAGGAAAGTAATGATACCCGTAAATTTTTCAACTTTACGGTAACAGTAAATTATTGCAGGTTAATTTATGCTACCCGACGGGGTAGTTCCGTTCTGTAATGATTTCTAATTGAGTAATCAATTAACGGAAAAAGGGAAGGAAAGAATAAGGTATACATGCAAAGTAATTAAATAATATTCATATAAAATTTAATTTTACACAGATTTGTTAGTTGTCTTCTAACAAAAATAAGTAAGTTCTTATATATATATTACGTATAATAAATGTATGTAGATTTTTTGCTTACCCACCCGACTATATTATAATAATTAATATTTACAAGTAATTTAAAAGTTACAATTGTTATGTTTATTTAATTGAAATGTTAAGCAAGCTGCAATAAAAGCATCACATATAGTGTCTAGCAGCGACTATATATAATATTGTATTGCATTATTCTTTTTCATTTCATATTGTTTTCCTTATAAAGAGAGAATCTATTTTTTTTGCATATAACGTGCAGAAGAATTGTATATCTTTCATTAGCCTCGACGAGATCTTAATTCAGAGGGCTTAATTAAGTGTACACCGTAGAAATGAGGTTTTATTAACAGTTACATTAACTTCAGCGTACATTGACTGTGTGTCTACGATAAAAAAATCTAAGCATCATTACGTACACATTAATGTACTAACGTAAGACACGTTAGTTAATGCACCCGTTACACAGATTCACTGGTACGAGGAAATTCAGTCTGGTACTTAATGAATGTATCTTCACAACGTACAGGCGGGATCCCTGAAGCATGCGATTTCAAGAATAATTAAGTGCCACTCAGATTAGGAGTCTTATATATCTCTATATTTAGCTTATTTAGTACTAGATGTACCCCGCGGTTTCATGGGTGACCTGCGGAATCCTGTATTTTTTAAATAAAAGACAAAGAAAATATTTAAAAATAGATTTTTCTATGTCAGTATCGTGTATACTATCATATGCATTTAGTGAAAATTTGTTATTTCGGAACTACAAACAGACACATACATTTTATTTATCTGTATTAATGTATAGATTAGTATAAGTGTGATGTAGGTAAGTCATAAGCGACTTACATTTCATTGAATTATATACTAGCTGTACCCCGCGGTTTAACCTCCTTGCAAAATTAGATATCTTGCCAGTGGAAGTCTCGTTAAAATGGGTCCAGCCGTTTTGGAGATTAGCCGGAGCAAACAAACAGACAGAAACATTGGACATAAGACATAACATCTCTCCCAAGATGTCCCACAGTACCGGGGTATCAGCACTCCGCATTAATCGGCATTCTGTCGCCATCTTCTGGTCATTAGTATGTATTGTGTTTCTGTGTCTACATTAAGACGGGCTTAAACGAATCGAAAACCTACATTACCCATAGTTTACATCAATATATGAGCTGTTAAGCGTGATAGTATGTCTAAACGACTTTACTACTAAATTTAAATTAATTAAGCCCTACTAATTCACTGAATTAATTTAGAAGAGCTATCATATAAAATATACTATGATACATATGTACAATCACCGCAAGCGAGCAGGTTTATCATTTTATTTAGATCATAAAGAGGCTAAATAAAATTTTAAAGTACACTGAAAATACTGGCTGGTTTTACGTTACAGACGGTAGCATACCTGTTTAAAAAAAAGAGCTCTTTTAACATTGTGCAAACAAATTGGCTAATGAGTATGTTTCAAAACAAAGCTTATACCTAGTGGTCTAACAGATGCAAAGGAAGTAATTCTTCAACTCTTTCTGACTACGGGTGACATTTCCACCGGAGTAATAATAAAACGTTTTGTTATTCAAATTGCGTCTCACACGGCGATGAATAAAGGGTGTGCCGATGTAAACCCACCAGACAAATGACAGGAGTGTGTTACAAATTCCCCTTTTATTTTTTACAGTTGATATAAACAGCTATTCCGTGGAGGTGCTTACATGAATAGAGATATGTAACTTTTGTAAATGATCATGTTAAGTTTACGCAAGAAATGTTAACTGCACATGTACATAATCGTAAAGGCTTTGTCTTCAACGCTTTACTTAAGTTATCGTAGAAAGGATTGCGAGTAATGAAATCGGAGAGGAGAGCTTTCCATTTGCTACTTAAAAAAAATAAAGCTCAAGAGCGAAAAATAAGGTTTTCTTTTTTACTAAAAGTTGAACTAAACTCCTGCAATGCAGATTTCGAAAAAGGTTAGTAGCGAGTGGAGAATTATTCAGATAAAGCCGAAGCAGATAAACCTAGTATTTTGTCGCAGATATGGAAAAATAATCTAGAAAGCTTCACAACAAAATGATTGATGGCTTTAACCAGTAATCGACAAACCAATCAGACGAGAATATTTTACTTTGAAAAACAAATCTATTTTCTTTTTCACTGTTCGATTTATTGCCAAACAATAAATAACGAGACCACTGTTCACGAAATTATATCATCACTTATAATATGTAAAATTGAAAATGGACCGCACAAAAACAATTGTCATTTTATTAATGTTTTCTAAAATTTTTGCGGTTCATGTCGATTTAAAAAAAAAACATTTCCAGGACAAAAACTTAATTTTAAATGCAAGAAACATTACTTATAATCAATATTATAAAGTAAGTTTGATCCAAATATGTGTCTCTCAGGATTGTGCCAAGAAGGCTGGCAGCATTGCCACGCAATGCTGCTTATCTCAGCGAGAAATCCGCGCCATAATTAAGAACATCATTATCTTATACTCTGTCTGTATGTAGCGAGATTGTAACCGTGATGTGAAGATGACGTGAGAAAATACATACATACATACATATATACCCTGTATTCCCAGAAGGGGTAGGCAGAGGTGTTATAATAACAGCACCCACTTTTCACTGAAGATGAGAAAGTGCCAACGTACAGGTGCTGAGTCTATCGCCGTTTCATGCACTATACATACGTCTATGAACTACTTCTCAGACATATGCCCTCATGATATTCCTTCATGAAAAAAAAAATATTTAAGTATAGATCTCTAAAGTGAATTATGTGTGTAACTAAGATTTAAAATAGCAAGTGTGCGAGTGTGGTGAACGCAGTGGGCTGCATTGCATATTACACCACGTGGAATTTGAAAAGGACATTTCACTATAGACTTCCAGTCCTGTTTTGCTATTGTTAGTTCTTACATACCACACATGTCTGCCAATTCCGAGGCCATTTTTCCGTCCTTTATCACGCGGTATAGGAAAAGGACAAATACATTTTTCAGCTCGCGGCTTGCGTTGTTAGTAAAATATTTCTCGTGGTCGTATTACCTATCTCCGACTATATTTCGCGTAGCCCGCTGAACATGAGCGATGCTTTGCCGTCGGCGTACAAGTTTGCAGGAATGGCTGTACTATCAGAATTCAATATAACTGATAAAGCACATGGTTTTTAACTGAGTCGGTACAGATATTTTCAGATTATTAAAAAAAACTCAAATAGTCACTTCTCGTATGAACAGGCTCAAGTGTACAGAAGACACTAAATTGTTAAAGTGAATGATCTGTTATCTGAAATAATACCTATTGTTAGTTACACTAGTTCATATTTCACTTAGTTCATATTTCAAGTGTGCTTGAAACTTTAGTATCAGCTACTGATGGTATAGTTGTACCGGACACGTATCATCCTCCTCTGGATATTAACGTTAGAGTGGAAACAGTTTATTCATCAGACTATATCGAACCTAGCAGCATAGATCCTACTAGGGATTGGAATTTTAGGAACTGCGATTACGAACAACTACGTTTTTTACTATCTTCAATCACATGGAGTCAAGTTTTAGAATCAACTGATGTTGATACCGCTACTCAATCATTTTATAACATAATTTATCACATCCTCAACTCTTGTGTACCCAAAAAGCGGAGAAAATCGGTGGTAGAAGGTATCCTATTTGGTTTACGAGTGATATTATTCGCGATTCACAATTGAAAAATAAATTACACACAACTTGGAAGCGCACCCACTGCGAAGGTGATTATAAACAATTTTCTAGTCTAAGAGCGTCTCTCAAAAATCGTATCTCCAATGCTTACCATGCCTTTTTGCATCGAATTGAAAATAATATTAAATTAAAGCCGCGTGACTTTTGGCAACATATTTCGTGTATGCGCTCCAAAGGGGGATTCGAACCTAACGTAACATACAACGGGAATACTTACTCGGGGGTAAAGGCCGCCCAAGCCTTCGCTGATTTCTTTTCCAGTGTATTTCTGCCTGACATTCCACAGCTAGACATAAAACAATCTAACTCCTTAGAAGCATCAAATAATAGCCATCATATTAATCTACTTCACCTTACTCCCCAGGATATTTTACATGGTATTAATAAATTAAAACTAAACAGTTCGGTTGGACCTGATAATCTTCCTCCTGGTCTTTTTAAGTCTGCGAAGAATATCCTCGTACAACCACTGTGCCACATCCTAAACCTAGCCTTGCAAACTGGCGTATATCCTACTGAATGGAAGCTTTCTAGGGTTACCCCCATACCAAAAGGTTCCATCAAGTCCATTGTCGAGGAATGCCGACCTATCGCAAATCTGTGTGCTCCTGCTAAAGTTTTTGAGGGTATTCTACAGACACATTTATACACCCAGGTCGAAAAATATTTATGCAAGGAGCAACACGGCTTTAGGACCAAAAGGTCGGTTAATAGTAACCTCCTGACATTGGTCGACTTCATTTCTACCAAGCTGGATCGGGGGATACAGGTAGATGTACTGTACTTCGACTTCCGGAAGGCGTTTGATAGGGTCAACAACGACATACTGCTGACCAAACTCTGCGCTATAGGTTTCGCTCCATCTCTTCTCAGCCTCCTCGCGAACTATCTACGCGACCGTCAGCAGTATGTCAGATTGGGGATTTATGAGTCTATGCCCTATCACACGCGTTCTGGTGTCAGTCAAGGCTCAATACTCGGTCCTTTATTATTTTTGCTCATGGTGAATGACCTTCCGGATAGTTTAGTTTTCGCTAAGTGTCTCCTCTACGCAGACGACATGAAACTGTATGCTGAAATTAAATCCGAGGACGACTGCATAGCCTTACAGCGTGACATCGACGCTGTATATAAGTGGACCGTTGACAACAAAATGGAGTTCAATCTGAGCAAGTGTCATGTCATGAGCTTCGGTCGAATGCGTCACCCGATCAAGTTTGACTATAAGATAGGTCATGATATCATAACTCAGGCAACTACTATCAAAGATTTAGGTGTCACTTTCGACCGAACACTGACTTTCCATGACCACATGATCTCGATTGCCAAGGAGTCGTTCCAGAGGTTGGGTTTCGTGCTAAGAAATTCACGTGATTTCAAAAGTGGAAGTGTCATTCGTATATTATACAATGCATTAGTTCGCAGTAAATTGGAAACCAGTGCGTGTGTTTGGAACCCACACGAGACCACGTACTCCATCATATTGGAAAAAGTGCAGAAAACCTTCCTTAGGTATCTCTATAAGCGCACTTATGGGTACTATCCATTTCTTTACCCCACAAATTTCCTGCTGGGGTGCCTGAATTATAACTCTCTTAAAGTCAGAAGGGAGGTCGACCAAATTGCTACGTCATGTAAGGTTCTCCGCGGCATGATCGACGCCCCTGAACTGATTGGTGAACTGTGTCGACTCTTCGTTCCTGACAGGTACCTGCGTTGTAGGAAACACAAGCTGTTCGCTGTCCCCAACAGTCGAACAGTGGCTCGTGCTAAGTCCCCCATACCTCGCTCGTTGACTGCACTCAATGCTCTCCTGGAGTCTAACCCTACTGTGGATGTGTTTGATGACGGATGGAACAAACTATTGTTAGAGTGCATGGTGTTTTGCGAGAAAGGATGAATGTCGATTTTCCTTTTTTTTTTTTTTTTTTCTCTTCATATATGTTTTTTTAATGGATTATATTTATATGTATCTTTATTACCTGTGTCTAATTAGTGTAATTGGCATTGTATGCCGTTCTAATTATCGAATAAATAAATAAATAAATAAATATTCACTAGAGCTGTACGATATAAACTATGAGGAACATAAAATAAGACATTATTCAAAACTTCGCGTGAAAGGCGAACAGCGATTGGAAAAGAACTTTGAAAGTATAAAGTATTATAGGGGTTACTGATTCGGTGAATAATAAAATCTTCAATAAACGTTTGTTCTATCTCGTATCTTCATATCTACCCTGATATTAATTTCCAATTGATATTAATTTCAAAATTAATTTCCAGTCCAAAAATTTACGCGAGACGTGTAGATAAATGTTGGTTTCATCCATTAAGTGGTATCAATATTTTGAATCAGCTGAAGCCTTTCACATGTTGAATTGTTAAAACATAACTTTGGGTAATGGTCGTAAAAACTAGCTCGATAGTGCCGATTGATATGTATCTTGAACCGCTATTCGGTTTCGTTCTACTACGGTTTTCACCACATTTAGCGTTAAACTTTGAGAAATTGTGACCTCAGATGGAAGGTTTGACGTATTTGGATTATAAGGCCTGAGTGGCAATTTTCGATTTTTTAAACACCTATGTATATCCTTACGTTCGTTAGAATAAAGACCATTGAACCGATAGATTTGCAATAACATGTATTGAAAGTTTTTTCTAACTAGTATTGCTTTATTTAAAACTTTTCGAATAGCTCTAGGTACTGCTGTAGCGTTGATATTATTATTTAGAGGGGCAATATTATTTCTACTTAATGTAAAAAAAAGTACTTAGAGAAGAAAATACTTTGTAGCATGATTTTCTTATAGTAATATAACGTCTCGATAAGATTCAGAGAGAGTCGTAAAAAGCGAAGAAGATTAAGGAATAAAGTAAAAAGCTTTTCACGTGTAATCATAGACGTTTCATTTCTTCATTAAAGCTACTATGTTGTAAGCAGTTTAGCAGTCCTTTTAATCAGTTTCATTAATAACATATCTTTCGCAAAGTGCAACATTAAATTAAATCTGTTTCATTGCTGCTTACGTTACATGCTTATTTAATGGATCAAATATAATACCTGCGTACAGTTGTGTCCATATCATTCATCATCAAAAAAAAAACAGGGTTATGTACCAATATACCAATAGTACGGCCCCTAAGCTGCAAAACAAGGGTAGGAAAAATTCGACGCATAAGGCAGGATCATGAGTTGGCAGAGAAACGGTTTCCAGAGGTCGTCGGTTCGAGTCTCGCATCGTGTTCGTATTTTTCCTGACCATTTTTAAGAATTTAGTACTGACTTGTTGTCACCCTATAACCTTGCATGGCATAATTAAATAATTTGGACGTGTTATGAAGAGAAAACAAGGTATCGGATAATTAGAAGGTCAGTATGATGGCTGTCACCTAGTTCCAAAAGTTATAATAACCATAATCGTATTTGGATATAAATAAAAGTGCAAATCACCATAACGATATTATTCAATGAAGTTGTTTTATGAAGTCATAAAATTGGCTTTTTTATTACTTACGTACGTTTATCATACTCGTAAAATGTGTGCGTGGTGTGTCCATTTATCGAACCACGAATCAACAGCTAAAGCTATCAAGCCTTTATTACTTCCAACCTGAAAAACCAATGTTCGATAATAGGCTACGAAATTTATGGACTGTGCAGTTGACCATTTAATTTGTAAATGTAACCAAAGCATTTTAATTTTATTGAACAGAATAACCGTTGTGGTTAAGTTGTTCGAGTACTCAGTTGTTACACAAGTTTCAATATCAATGCCCAATGAGTTAAGGACGCAAGACCGAGCCGGGTCCGAGCCGAGAGTAAGGTATAGCACGGTCAACTAATCTATACAGACAAATATAAAATTGAAGTGTCTGTTTGTAATTCCAAATTAACAGCTTTTCACTAAATACATATGTGAGTATTTATGGTAGGTATGATGAATATTTTCAAAGTTAAAAAGAAGCTTAAATATCAATTTCTTTCGGTCCAAAGCACGACAAGTCATTGAAGCACAAAATTATTTCCAAACTTACCCGAACTCCGTAATTTCTTAGCATATTTTCATCGATACAAACTTCTTCGTAAATTAGGTGATGGATGAATTATATTCATCAAATTTAATTACGTTCCAAAACGTCTTCACGTGGAAAATTGATTTTAATAATATTATGAGCACGTACATTATTATAATGTTGAAGAATTGATACTTCAAAGTGATTTCAGACCAATAATGCTCGGAAGGAACATAATGCTATACGAAGTAATTGGTATAATTTATACAGGTATGTTGCAGTACTACTAGTGTTGACCAAAAATAATGTTTTGAATGAACACTAGCTCTTCGATCAAGCTACCTATTGATGAATACTTTCAAAGTTATTGGGCTATTACGCGAGAAGTACTGCAGATGAAGTTTACTCTGATAATCCATTCAAAAGTTTTGTTGTGTAAAGAAATTGTGAGCAAGTTATTGTACCAAGTAAAGAGTGAGCCGTCAGCTCAGAACCATCGAAAGTTTCGTTAATTAACAAACAATTTAAACAAAACCTGCAAACGATTAATCATCAACATGATTTAAAATAAGACCTATTACAACGGATAAGAAAACGAACTAGACCCGACTTACGTTCGTAATAAATGGCTATTCCTGGTCAGCGGATAGAATTGGCTTTTGCCCAATTGTCTTGAAAAGTGACCAATGGATTTGACAGTTCTTTTATTTTTTTAATCTATAGAGCTCTATTTATGTGTATCTGTATGTATACACATAAACCTACATACAGATAAATAAAATTGAAGTGACTGTTTGCATTTCAAAATTAACAGTTTTTCACTCAATGCATACGAAATCACTAGTATATTCGGTACTTACATAAAACAACCAATACCTACTTAAATTACAATATTTTTCCTATGTTTTACTGCCTGTTTTTTTAGTCAAACTAAGCTCTCAATCAGTTGGTCACGTACTCACTGCCAGATAGCAAATGTTACAACCTTGTAACATCACGTAAACGACTAATTATACAGTGAGTTAATACTATAATTAAATAATAAATGATATTAGAAATAATGCAGCCCACAAAACTGCATTATAACTATTAAAATCTTAGATATATATATACTAACTATTGATCTATATCTTCCTGCCTTCCTTTAAAAGTTCCTAGAGGGCTGGGAACTTTCACATCCTACAACACCCATTTTAACCGAAGTTGATAGATATGTAGATTTTAACGTACATAATATGTTATAGGCAATGTTAACTTAGAATTTTATTTCAGAAATATAACATGTAGGTATTTCCACATGACGTTTTCTTTTTCGCAAAGCTCGTGGCGCACCATAACTGCATTTAAGTCCGTGGTTAAACTCAGTTGTACAGACTGTTGTATTGAAATCTGCGTCCTAATGTGTGCTTTCATGATTTAACAATTCAATTAGCTTTACGTGGCAAATGTATTGGTGTTTTATTTTCCAAGAATATATTATGCTTTTGATGCTTTGTAATATGCACTTCCTGAATTCCTATGACACAAAAAGCTGAAAAACAAGTTTACTACCCTTTTTCCATGAGTTTGAGATTCGTGTTTACAAATTCATACGACATTATTCTTAAGCCGCATGGTTTTTTATGCTACGTATGTGGCAAACAAAGTGTGTATGACAATTTAGGCCTGGGAGCCAGGATCATTCGGAGCAGACCTTGTTTGGTTGAATGAAACACTTGGGCAGTCCTGGTATTTATTGGTTCGACCACAGTACAAGGTAATGTATGTGCCATACATGAATGTCGAAAGAGACTTTCGACTACCTTTTCGAAAATCCTAGCGTAAAAAGCAAATGTCACTTTTATTTCTAAACCAAGTTAGAAGAAAATGTGACACATTCTTTGTTGCCAGTCCCGTGACATACAAAACGATATCACAAGAGTATGCGTTTTCTAAAACCCGATAATATAACATTTTCGCTTCAAAGAACGTGCACACTTCTGCGTATAAAGCAGCTCTCAAACGTAAAACATTTTTATCGGCAACACTTGCCACCCTTTCCGTGCTATCTTAGTATCTGACCTTAACTCGCATGAATTAAGATTCAGAATGGCTAAGCAATAGTTATTCAGATCGATCGGTCACAAGTGGTTCGTTCCGGACGTGTATTGCGGCTTGATACAAACATTTCACTTTGGGGAGGTAATGTATGTCGTTGGTACTTTATGTGGAGAAGTGTACGCGTGTTGTTGCAGACATTAGAAAATCTAGACAAAGAGTCGCTTTACACGCAGAGATGACCCTCTACACATGAATAAAGCTCGGTTAATTACATGTGTGTATAACGTAGATGAGGTATCAATTAAGCTACTTAATTATCTTCAGTGGAAATTGCGCGTTGTAATTCTTTTGCATACTAAATTAGTGGGCGTGGAAAATCACATAAGCATGAAATAGAGAGCTGGATATTGTAAATGTTTAATGAATTATAGGGACTCCAATAAATTTCGATATGGAAAATTTGGACATTTACCCCCTATTACTAAACATCGCCTATAGGAATCCTAGGTTTAAAACATTTTTTGTAACTAGCTTCTGCCCGCGTGAATAGTTATTTTGGTAGGTATAATGCCAACTTTAACCCGCGATAGTATATAGCGTGATGGTATACAGCTTATAGCCTTCCTCGATAAATGGTCTATCCAAAACATTTTTTTCAAATCGAACCCATAGTTTCTGAGATTAACGCGTTCGTACACACAAACTTTTCAGCTTTATATATAAAGAGGTAGGAGTCCATACTTTACAAAGTTAAATCTGTACAATAAAACATAAATCGCAGAATAGAAATGAAATTGTTACCAATTTCATAGCAGAGCTAAATTGCACAGCGCATATAAAATTCAGTAGCACTTGAAACATACGTCGATTGCCAAATGTAACATACGGATGAACAAATAGTTTCTATAGAAATAGTTGGTGAAGTGCATCTACCAGAGATGTCTCGTATTCTGACTGTGAATTTATTAAACAGTGACTTGTGAAAACTAAATGGGGAGATTTGAAATGCAATTTCGTACTATGTCTGCTAAGATGATGGTGAATTGTATGATCGAAAAGTATATTTAAGCTTTATGTGTGCTTTGTCACTCCATCAACTTTGAAGAGACTGTACATTTTTTTTTAGGTTTTCAGCTGTTATCTACAAAAAACAAAAAAAAAACCACAATAACGAAACTCTCGCTTTAAGGTCAAAATGAAGATATGTACACAGAAAAAATAATTTTCTTTGGAAGATTTCCGATTTATCATATTTGTGGTACCCTTAAAATTCTAGTAGGGATTTTTATCGACAATTCTAATCTTACAAACAATTTAATTTACTGTCTAAACTAATGTGGCATTTACTATATTATGAAGTTTATTACTAGAACCTGTTGTTATTTTTTTAATGTTGTCGTAATTGATGTTATGTCTTTCTGATTAGTGAATAAATAAAATAAATAAACAACAGCTAAAACATGATTTTTACCAGAAGTTATACGAAAATAATATATGCAGTAGAATTGAAGCTCTTCAAAGTTGTTCACGTTTGTCTTGCGGATAAAGTTACGAGTATGGACTGGCTGTACTTACGTTCGCTATTTGTTTTCCATTTGCCTGCAGCTCTGACGACGATCTCAAGCTTCTATATGAGACTATCCAAAGTATTTTCCAACCGTAGTATGGATTTATAGATTGCAGTACTGTTTGGTCATTTTGCTTAGGGTTGGCAATGCATATGAGATTTTATTTGTTTTATCTGTGTCGTTATTGTACCTACTAGTGTAGTACATGGCGTAATTGTTATGGAAAGCTATTAAGATGCTTCAAATTAATATGGAAAGAGGTTTTACGTGAGCATGATAGGCAATGTGTGATCGGAAAGAATATAAGAAACGAAGTAAGAAGTGACGGATGACAGAACGATGGTGAACGACGTGAAAGACGGACGAAGAAAGTCGTAAAGATTATTTATTATTTTAAGATGTGTTTATTTAAGTTATATTAAGAAGATGAAGAAAAGAAGTCCAGTCAAACATTCCTGTTTATTTTATTTCATCCCACATTAATATCTCGTGTCTCGTAAATATACTCCGAATTTTAAAAAAAATAACAGACAACTTGCACCGCAAGGGGTGAAATAATTCTATAAAGCCCAGGAGCCCGATTCGCGTTACGAAAAACAGTAAGGTAACGTTGTTGTTTTAGTCGTTGACAGTCTTTTCTAATAATCTTTACTAATATTAAAAAGAAGAAAGGTTTAATACTGGCTGATTGTAAAAATTCTTTCTTTATTTGAATGGTACATTATTATAGGCTACTGATGAATATAGGCTAATTTAACATAAAGGACACTTGTAACACTGATTGAACGTCATTTTTCTTACGCTAACTTAGTTTAATTTACTACCGTTTCCAAATGTAAGCCTGTCAGGGGAAGAAAACTCCCCGGTTTTTTTAACATGTGTCCCTTTTTATACATAGGGTTGTTTTATTACAATTTAACACTAATTCTAGTTATGATAACCAAATTAGAGTGGGTTAAATGTGAAGGACTATCGTTTGCGAAGCAGTTTTAATAAAATATATCAGTTTTAGGTAGTTATACTCTCAAATTATAATTGATTTAGGTTTCAAACGAAAGTCTGAAACACTTCATAAATTTTGTACTATTATGAAAATTATTAATGCTGCAAGTATTAATATTTTGCCAAAGGGGTGATAATATTGACCTTGTTTTTGCTGTGATTTTCCAGAGAAATGAACGCTAAAAAATTATTTATTTTTCTCTGCTATTTTAGAGCACGAATCCACGAAAACACTATTCATAATTAATATTTTTTGAAGTCATGCTATTTTGATGTATCTTGATCATAAATTTATGCTTTTTTGCCCTCAGTTCATACAATAAATATGTAAGACAATGAATTCCGCGACCTCCTGTGTATTGGTGTAAAGTGTTGTATTTGACATTACCAGGGATGTTAGAATATTATTCCTATACGGGGATTGTCCGTCAATGCACACTTGCAACCTGTAGGTCAAATACACACAGAGAGCTTACAATACCCTTTGTATATAGTACAATAAGGGATTTTGAGTGTGTTTGACTGGGATGTTTGTAGTGCACCAGAAATGTTTGCGGAGGCACAGGTTGATTGCTTTTATACTATCTATTCGCAATAACACTAATATGTACCTATGCATTTGATAAAAGCTCGGTTGCGACGAAAAATATTTGTGATTAATTTATGGAGTGAATGTGAGCGGAAGTGTGGGTAGAGAGCGTCCAAGAAAGGATTATTATCACCCAATTAATAATATTTTTCAGAAAGGTAAAATTCGGAGCACTCGTAATCGTAGGAAGTGTATGAAGAGATGCATGAATGTGGATGGAACGAAAGAGGTATTTAAAGATCGTAGCATGTGGTGAACGGTGGTCTCTGCCTACCCCTATGGCAAACAGCATATGAGCATATGAATAACGTCATTCAAATTTATTTTGTTGCTTCTTCTTAAGTCAGTAGATATTAAAAAAAATGTAGAGCGGTGTGATGGACTACTATGAACTAAAATGTATAAAACACAAACAACAATACAAAAAGGTGTGCCCTAGTGCCTGGTACAGTACATATATTAGTAACTTTATATATTATACCGTGACCACGTCTGTTTTAGAATATAACAATTTTCTTTATCTGTAGATATGTCTGTTCAAATGAGTTGATTTGCCACGAGTTAGTTGTTGCAACTAACGAAACACTTACTTATCATACTTAGTCCTTTGGGATGGTTGTGGGAAGTCTTGAAGATGCAAATATAGTCGGCAGAAAACCTGCATATGCCGGAGAAGTAATTCAAAGACCGATATATAGACCCTAGACGGCGATGGACTTACACCCTGTCACGTTGGTACTTAATCATATTCGGTGAAATGTGGGTGTTGTTGTTACAATACCATTATATGTTACTATGCTTACATTTCGGGGACGCTTCTGGGAGAGCGTGAGGATATTTAATTAATTTTTTTTACCTACTAGTACCAAAGTGGTTCATATTTTATATTTACGGTATGAATAAGAAAAAATCTCAATCTATAATTGACAGTTTGATGTTTTTACAAATAACAAAATTAATCACTTGTTTATCTGTGGCATCAAATAAAATTAAATAAGGACTTATGATCGAAGGTAGACGAGATAGAGGTGTTCCCGACTAAAGTAGACATCCCTTAAAAAAGGCATGTATAGTATGTATATTGTAACCCTGAAAAGCTGTGAAAGTAAGCCCTCTAATCTCATCATTGCCCTGGCCTTATCCTAAAACATGTTGGGGTCGGCATTGGGCTTAGATCGACGGAAAGCTGGTTATGAAGTGACTGCCATCTGACCTTCGCAATCCTTTTTAGACAGTTTCAGTTACCTGTGGTTTTACTTCAGTGGGTAATAAATATTGATCTAAAGTGGCAAGTTTTTTGGAAAAAAAGTATTTTTCGTGTGTTTTTGTAAAATTGCTCTTCAAAATAAATTAGTATGGAAACTCAAAAATGGGATTTAAATAAAAAAACTTAGACTAAACGTCCAAGTAGATCATTTTTAATTTTGAATTTCATAGTCATTTAACTACAAAATGTCCAAAAAATAACACTTTGTGTATAAAGCACACAAATAACTTAATAAATAAACAAAATGTTTTAGTTGGATAGCATTTATTGTACTGATATTGCTTCGTATCTTTTCTCAAACCATCCGCTTCTGAATGTGAATGGAAATGTTTCTAGAAAACAGACACAAGAAAATTTGCCATAAAAGTTATTTGAGCTTCAAGATTTACGATTTCAAAGTATGTGCAAGTATTTGAATCACTGAGAAGTGATAACAAATAGCTGAAGTTTTACAGTATACCCTCAGAGGCAACAAACTGGAACTTTTCGCCCGTATAACAGATCTACATTTCGTGTTTGTTCGTTTCAAAATAATTGTACCTTCGGCAATTCAAGCTATTATATTTTGTGAGACGCGAAAAAAATTGTTTAATTACAGGTACAGGTTGCGTTTCCCAACTTGTGTTGATGATACAACCTGTGCCCAGCAATTTCACCCGCCTAGATTAATTTTCATGCTTTATTTCGCGGCATCCTAATAATATTATATAAAGTCACTCTTTGAAACATCAGCTATCTGCCAGTGAAAGTCCCGGTAAAATCGGTTCAGCCGTTTACGCGTGATGGCGTGACCAACGGAAATCGGGATTCATTTATATATAAAAAGATTATATTTATGTGTAAAGATAATAATTATTAATGTACTAAGATATAAGACTACCTCATTGTCTAGTGGTTGCAAACGCTAATGTAGTTGCAATTGCACTAGGTCCTGGGTTCGCTCGGGCAAAGTGTTATTGGGTTTTTTCATCTATTCTATTTTATTCGCAATAACACTCTAATGTTTGATTAGTATCCGGTTAAAGGCAATAAGCTCTCCCCCTATAACATGGGACTATAACATAACTTAACAAATGTGACAACAAGAACTCCTCTACCTTCCTATACACTACTTCGTTCGGAGTATACAGGCGTGAGTATTTAATATATGTATGTACTTACAATGATAAGTTTATACCTAATGGATAATTAGTGCCACAAACAATTTCCGTAATGGATGATTAAAGTATTTAGAATTAAAATCTTACAAGAACCCTAATTTTATCCCTAGATTTTATTTAATCAAGAATTCGGTACCTCAAGATTGCGAGTTAAGACCCAATTTAATAAATCATTATGCTATAGGCTTTCGAGGCTCACCTTACTGAAGGTAGGGTAACGACTAAGAAGATCAATCAATCTGTCAAATCCATGTTTTAATTAATTTGTAAGTCTGTTTACGTATATTTCAAGGGGTCTCGTCCGTAGTATCACGTGAAGCATCGATAACGACCCGTGACAGCTCGTTGGAAATGATAAATAGCGGGTTTAAATCGCAATGTTGTAAATCCCAACTCGATTACCGGCGAGACGCTACTTATTGACTGGGGAGTAGCATGCCAAGATTCTAAACGTACATAACAGATTGGCAAGTACGAATAATTTGGCATTGCCACACAATTTACACTGCTAGTCACTGACAGATATATTTGATGCTTTACTCAATGAAGCGTAATACGTAATCACACCTTTTGAGAAGGGTCTCCGTGGGTGTGATGATTAGGAGATCTGGGGGCCTACCATCATCGGTTTAAGAAATTCTGAACTTTGACGTTTCATTTTGGTAACGTAAATTTAAACGTCAAAGCTCAGAAGTTCTTAATACGCTCTGCTTAAACGACCATAGTTGGCCCCCTGTTCGGTGTTATGTTTTATAAGGTTTCATGTTCTGACTGATAATTACAATGATTAGGTGTCAACATGATAAGTCTATATCTCGATCGTATACACGGCTTTCAATTTCTTCTTACACGTAGTACGCTGTTCCTCATGAAGTTTTCCTACGCCATGCACATGCATGACATCATGGTGTGATATCAGGGCTCTTTAAAAGAAACACCTACAATCGAAAGATGAAATCTGAAAAGAATATATTTCGCTGCAAGTAATTTTACCGTTGTTTTTTTTTTAAACGACAGTCGATTCACTAAAATCTCTTTCAATAATACTTAGTTAAAGGCTATTAATTGAGGTATTTTATTAAGGCTGTGAATATAATGCTTGGTTGCACAATAATAGGTGTTAAAATTTGGCGGGGACAATAGCCTAACTTTAGCTGCGACGGCAGAATGCGTTGTACTAAATTACAAGTTTAATTTGTAAATGAACTGTCAGTCTGTGGGTGTGTATGTAAATTTAGCAATAGTTTAAACCACAAAACCATGGGCGATTAAAGCTAATAGTTAAATTCATACTATAGTATTGGATTGGTACAGAATACATACGCTCACGCCTGTATTCCCCGAAGGAGTAGGCAGAGGTGTTGTAATAACAACACCCACTTTTCACAGATGGTGAGTCTATCGCCATCTCAGGCACTATAAACACGTCTTTGAATTAATTCTCAGACATATGCAGATTTCCTCACCATATTTTCCTTCACTCTAAAGCACGTGGTGAAATCACTGCACATAAGTTTTTAAAAGAACTCGTTGGTGCAGGTCCCACTGGGATTCAAACTTGCGTCGCTTGCGTAGCCTGCGACTGCTCCAACCCCAAGGCCACCATGACTCTATACTAAAACAATTTATTATAATTTAAATTCAGTCGTTGCAACCCAGACTTAGTAAATCATGAAGTCATGTGAAAATTTTAAAACTTAACACAACTGAACTATCATGGCAATAAGAGCTTATGGTAAAGCCCTAGTATTTAGACATTTTTTTATAGCTAAGTCAGTTGACGCAACCCAAGCTTAATATTTCACTTTCAACCCGCTGCCACCAACTTTGATGGTTATATTATATTCCACTTTATAGTTGTGACATTTTATTTCTCACTTGATTTCAAGAAACAAGCTTTTATCCCTAAGTTCTCGCTTTAAATTCCTCCTCAGGCGGTACAATCCCTCGCGCAGAACTGCGATTTTCAACTTAATGTCTCTCGTCTTACGTTCTATCTGGGAACTGAGAAATTCTTATTCAATTTAGTTTGTGTAAAAAGAATAGCAACTATTACTCTGCGAGTCTTCATCCGGAACGCGCTCACAGTAACACAGTGTTATATTTATATCACAACTAGCTGTAACTGGCAAACGTTGTAATGCCATTTTTTTTTGGTTGGGCCACCCTTATCATATAAGAGTATCAAAAATAGATATCAACCTATTCTACAACCTACCAAGTCTGACTATAAAATTTCATCAAAATAGTTTTCGGCCGGTTAGGAGTATAGTAACAAACACTGTGACACGAAATTGTTGTTGTTGTCGAAGATTAATCTTAAGTGCCATGACTGCCTCGTTGGTTTAGTGGTCGCAAGCGCTGCTGTGAAACTCGAGGTCCTGGGATCAATCCTCTGGTCGGGCTACTTGTATTATCATCTGTAACTTCCCAGTAAAACCATGCATTAATGCAAGTATGTATTATTTTTTATAAGATTAGATTAGAAAGAAAGTTATTCGTGTAACTAAGTGAGTATTGATTTTTTTGGTCTATTATACGTCGCCATATCTTTTATATATATTTTTTTCATTGGCAGTATTTTTGATACTAATCCTCTTTACGGTACTACTACGTCATCATCTCCTCGGCCTTATCCCGTGTTTTATACGAAAAGACTACCAACTGACTTTCGTAACTGCTTTTACGAGGAAAAAAAATATCGTTTAATCCAGTTATCAGTCTTTGTTAGGCCTCCGACTGACTTATAGCTATTTCCAAGGCTATTAAATTGACAGCCGGGACCGACGGCTTAACGTGCTCTCCAAGGCACGGAGGGATCTCGGGCGGTCACCCATCCAACTACTGGCTCTGGTTATGGTTGTTTAACTTCGCTGATCGAATGATATGTGCAATAGCAACTGTGCCACGAGCAACTGTACTACGTATGTAAAAATAATACCTACTTAGTTTTCGTTTTGAAGTATATATATATATATTTTTTATCTGTAGTATATTAAGATAAATGAGCATCTTTTTGGACTCATAATATTTCTATGAAAATACTTTAGACTTCGGCACACACAATGGGTATCGGAAATTAAATTCCACCTGATACCGCGCTGTGTTCGATACATTATTTAGATTGCCACCTCACTGAGTTGACATAGTTTTTTACTACGTTCTTGAGATAAAATAACGTGCTTACATGACTTTCCTTTCATGACCTTACATCGCTTGCTTATAGTATGTGTATGGAGAGCCTATAACAAAATTTGAGGTCAGCTTATACTGGAAATGGTTGAAACAATAAAAATACCAAAGCTTTGTTTATTCAGCTATTATAGGTGCCGTTACGAAATTTGAGCGCTCTGCGAAAATTGTGGGGATAACTGCGCATGTATTAAAAGGCACAAAAAGTGACAATTGCGCATTAAAGGCCAGCGCTTATAACTCTTGACGTCAGTATACAAATAGCAATACCTTCGATAAGTGCAGTCAAGCATGCACACTTTGTCCTCCAGCCTGCGGTTGTCTGCCTGATGTGTTTTTCATGAATTATTACGAGTTTTCACCGTTTTCGTCAAATCGCTAGCGTCACCGATAATACTTGTATGAGATACTTTTCTACTTCTCGTCACCTCTAGGTGGCGCCGTACAATTTCTCACACAAATATTCGGTGGAGACGCTGGTGAGTATAGATTAGGACAGTCTCGGACTCGACTAACCTTATTTAATAACATGATTAAAATATAATAATTACCAAGTACGTATGTACTAGGTCGCCCCTTCATTTTGATTATGCACAGTTGAACAAGCTCGCCCCAAATAAAACCTTCAAAGGACGAATATTATAATCTTCCATCACAGAGGTCAGGAGATTAAACCAAGATTAATGAAGGGCTGAAATCTTACTTAAAACAATGCTCACACACGTATATCAGATTATTAATTCTAATGGAAGCACTCTATCTAAAGTAAGATTATCCTTGTGACTAATTGTACCAAAGATGTAGTAATAGGTACTACTTTATTCTTTATTATTTACTGGCTGTGCCCTGCGGTTTCACCCGGGTTTTAGCTCTACGCGGGTGAAACATCAGGGCACAGCTAGCATTTTATAAATGTTTAACCCATCAGAATTTAACTCCTATATGTTGATAAAAACCATGAAACCGCCCGCGTAGTTTAGGAGAACGATATGTCTTTTAATAAAAGAGGATCCGAATGTTTATTGGTCCTTATCATATAACGAAAACTACCTGTGCCCCGCGGTTTCACCCGCGTAAATTTAGTTTAATACTAATTTTCATCCCCTATTTTATCCCCTTAGGGGTAGAATTAATCAAAATCCATTCTTAGCGGATGCCTACGTCATAACATCTACCTGCATGCCAAATTTCAGCCCGATCCATCCAGTAGTTTGGGCTGTGCGTTGACAGATCACTATACACACCTTTGAGTTATATACAGGATGTCGGGGAAACCGGGACAGCTCTTAAAATATGTGATAGGGTATAATTTTAGGAAGCAATTAAAATTACTATGTCAAAAATATTTTCTTCCGTTTTCAAGAAATTGATGTTCAAAGTTGACCATATCAATATCTTATTTTCGCATAAAAATCGTAACGTAGAGTTATTCACGTGAAATCTAACTACGTTTTTATTTTTTTTTCTCCCACTAATAAATCCTGAAATAATCCCATAAAACCATTTTTCGAAACCATTAACCTTCCCCTTAATTTAAAAAGTTTAATGACCGCGTACGGAATGTAGGTAAACGCGACCGCGCGTTCATTCAACTGCTTAAGGCCGCGAGCTCTTCGGCTATAGCTTGTAATTACGTTATCGTTGGAGCTAAATATTTTACGATTTCAATATAGTGATAAATTCATAAAACCCTACAACTTCTAGAAGATAACTGTTCCTTTTTCTCCGACACCCTGTATATTAAAGACTAGCTGACCCGGCAGACGTTGCCCTGTCTTAATTATGAGAATGCAGCACGTGTTCTGTCAATTCTATGTCAAACGTCATAAAGTTACATCACTAAGTTTTTATTGTCCAAAGCGCTAAGGTTAGATTTAAGAAGGAAGAAATAATTTTATATGTTGGTTAAGTATTCTTAAATTTTCAAAATTTTCACTCAATTTTCTTAGTTTTTTCTTTCATAAGAACCATCTCCTGACAATAACGAACACTACAAAAAAAATGTTATAGAGATCGGTCCAGTCGTTCACCCGTGATGTCGTGACCAAAGGAAATGTGGATTCATTTATATATATATGGATTATCATTCTAATTACGTCATAAATAATACAGCACCTCAGTTCATTTGGCCCATATACGTCCCATAAAGCACATATAAACATTACATATATTCTTGAACTAGTAAGTTAATGTCCCTAACCATATGTATGTTTACTGGGGACAAAATGTGTACAAACAGTTTTGTATCATACGAGTAAGTAAACAAGAGATTGAGACACGGACCTTTCTCAGGATTTAAATGGCAACTTTGTCGTGTATATTTGATCCGAGTCCATTAAAACTTTTGTCTTTACTTTTTGAGCCTTCTTTGGGTTTATCAATACTTTTGTTTATTTTGTTATCTTGCAGGTAAGGTTATTTTTGCGTCATTAGAAAGACAAGTATACGATATATCGTTGTGTAATGAATTAGAAATACTTTGTCAGTGTTTTGAGATATTTTTTTGATATTACTTATCTTCTGTCTGCATCGTGGTAATAAAACTTTATCTTTTCAGTAAAAATATATACCTCAGTATAGTATTTCAAGTTAGTGTAGACATAACAAATACGTAGACCGCTCGAGCTGCCGGCCTTATAAATAGTATAATGGACTATACTATAGTCCTCTACTATAGACTACTCTACTATAGACTGGATATATCTGCATACGTTGTGAGAAATGAAAAAGCCCCACTATTGCTAGCACATCGTTTTCGATCCCCGTCCCCTCCCCACGGAACCTTGGCGACCTTACTGAGAAAAATCCACAGTTGCGAGCTTTTATAATCGGGTAGCCTCGAATTTTTGAGTTGACCTCAGTTGAGGTATTAAATTACCCGTAGGGGATAGGCAGAGGTGTTGTAATAGCAACACCCACTTTTCAACGAAGATCAGATGGTGAGTCTATCGCCGTCTTAGGCACCTAGCTACATACATATCTACATACGTCTTTTTGAATTACTTCTCAGACATACGCAGGTTTCCTCACCATGTTTTCCTTCACCGTAAAGCATGTGGTATTTAATCACTGCACATAAGTTTTTAGAATAACTAATTATTACAAGCCCACAAGCCCCGCAGGGATTCGAACTTGCGTCTCTTGCGTAGTAGGCGACTGCTCAAATCCCACGGCCATCACGGCTCCACATTTAATGTATACCTTATACCTTGATTTATTGAGGTATAGCTCCTAAACAAATCGAACTGGAAATGTATTTTCTCACAACGTAAGGTAGAACCGAAACGCAAAGTCGAATTGAAAGTTGAGAAATCGAAGAGCGTAATCACATCACGCCAGTCTCTCTAGGGCACAGTTTATTAGATAGAGCAAGTCAGGCTCTGATTAATTCATGGCACTTAAGGAAAATTCTAACTTCGTAGTGGTTATTATGCAAAGTTCATTTGGTTTAAGTAGTGAAGTTCGTGAGCAGACGTTTCATTTATGCACACATTAGATGAATTTCAAACCATTCAGCGAACACTGACTCGCATCTCCTTACAAATCATATGACTGTCTGAGACACTTCGAGACGTGTTGAGAGTTAATAGGTATGTTGATGGAATTGTATTCGTATACAAACGAGTAATGACCTTGTTTTTACCTTACCTTAAACATAAGCGCTAAAGTGTCATTCGATTAACATGACGGTGAAAGAAAAAAATATGAGGTTGAGGTTGCAAAGTAACGGTTGAGTAAAAAAGGTTGAGGAACCTTCTGAGAAGGCGTTAGAAGGCATACGTTAGAATGAAGCATTAGCTCTGCTATTAAGCGCGTATTACGCGCTCTGCTAAATACGATCATAGATAGTTCCAAATGTTATTAAAAATATTACTCACACGGTTAGAAACACAAAGAAAAAGTTCGTATTTGATTACAATGAGAAATGACGTACTAACTTTATGTAGGTGCTTAAATTAAAGTTTTGTAATTAGGGGTCGGCAGGGTTAGTAAATGGGACTATTTTCAACAAATTGGCTTTAAAGTGCCCGTTTCCGGATAAAGGCACACCCACAGCCTCAGATGGAATTACCTAACAATCTCTAAATAGTAATTGGGCATTTTGTGCTTGAATTAAATAACGGTTTTGAACCCTGGGTAACATTGAACATTATCGTTTACATAACATCGACCTTTTAGTTTCTCATAAAGGAAAGATGTTAATTTTGTGAACAATTTAGTCCTCGATAATAAGCTATTTATTTTTATTCTGCATTTTTCAATTCTGTATTTTTTGTGTCTGTAATATATATATATATATATATATTATAATGAGAGATACTTTTAATTGGTCGGCTATTTAAAAATAAGTATATTTTTTTAAATAGGTATATTTAATAAATAAGAATCTATATACTTGTTTAAATGTATTTATTTTTTAAGTAACCGATCAATTTGATTCAAGAAATAATTACGAACTTCCTTTTGCAAATTCTAGTCATGATTATTTAGAGTTCAAAACTTCCACATTAAATTATGAGAACTAGTGCTAACACTCTAGCGGAAATGCTAACTTGCTATTCAACGAACATACTAATTCTCTACCGGCACATCTAATTTGTTATTCGTTGTTCGTACTTCACTTGTTGATTGAAGATTTGAAGGTTCTTTCTTTAATTACTTAAGTAATTTAGTCACATAAGCCCGAGCAAAATTCTGTTTAGGTAACATTCGTGTCACGTTAGCCTTTCATAAGTTTTCTACTTAAACTTCGGTTGCTCATCTACATTTCTTGATTTAGATTACAGTTTTATTTTTGGTTATTTTCTCTGCCATTTTAGGAAATGTTTTAACCATGTCTATAATTTATTTATACCTACACTATCTTAATGTTTAATTAATTTATTGGTTAAGAAGTGTGTTGAGAAGATAAAAAATGGTTTTTGTTTTTGTTGTTGTTTGTTTTTTAGTTAATTCTTTTGAGAGCAATTAACAAATATATAAAAACCTTAACCTCATAAAAATTTTATGTTGTTTATGTTATACATTTTTGAGGCATTTTAGTTTTTAGAATTTATATTCATTACTGAAAACTGAACAGACGGCTATGTTCGACATAAAATAAGCATCGAACCTTTAGTAACCTCTAACAACTAAAATAACTAGTAAGTATAAGGACGAAAAAATTTTTATTTTAATTTTTTGTGTACCCCCCCCCCCCAGCCGAAGCTCTGTGCCAAAAATCTGAGCCTATAACAGACCCTATACATATTCGATTCCAATTTATAATAAAGCAGCGGCAATCAGCGTGAGATGACATTGACAGACGAATATGAAGCCAGTCGGATTGAAAACTCAAGAGGTTGGGATGAAAGAATGAAATACCATTAACCATACAAAAGAGCTTAATTAACTTTATGAAATAAACTTAAAGGACGTAAAATGCAGTAGATTACATAAAAACATTCGTAAAACAAATTGAGAACAAAAAACAAGAACGTAACGCTCACATGTGTTTCAATTCCCAGAACGGTACTTAGTACAGAAATTAGGCGACAATTAATTAAACGGAAATGTGAAAAGGAGGATTATTATGTTCACAAATTGGTCCATAGACGGTCTTGTAAAGAGATTTATTGGCGAGGTGGGTTCGCACGCTTTTATTCGGTGTCCATTGAAATTTGTATTAAAAGGTTATAAACTCACACTTTGAGTCGAGATTTTATCTGAAAACATAAACAGATTAGGTGAATTAAACGGTCTTGATAAATGTGATGAAGACCTCGCCTTTTCGAGTCGGTGACTATGACTGATGTCATTCGTCGGTAGAACGATACGTCGATTTTAGTTTTATATTATTGTACTAGCTGTGCCCCGCTGTTTTTCTCTCGTAGATTTAAGTTCAAGGGGGACCCACAGAACGCTGTTTTTTTTAATAAAACTAGCTTAAGTTACTCCTTGTAACATTAGCTATCTGTCAGTGAAAGTCTTTCAAATCGGTCCAGTTGTTTCGCTAGAAAACAATTTAAGAACTCGAGTTTTATATTAGTACCATTTTTCCTTTCATAATATGTATGTAGTAAAAAAATGTTATTTTGAAATTACAAACAGATACTTCTTTTTTATTTATGTATATATATTTATAGACTAGCTGTGCCCCTCGGTTACTCCCGCGTAGATTTAGTTTCATCCTATTAGTTTCATCCTATTGTCGCGGAACCCTAATATTTTTAATGAATAAAAGTAGCCTAAGTTACTCCTTGAAACATCAGCTACCTGCCAATGAAAGTCCCGTTAAAATCGGTTTAGTCGTTTCAGAGATAACCCGGAACAAATGGATGGACAGACAGAGAAAAATTTTATAACTTGGTTTTTTAGTGTCAGAAGCGTGTATACTTTCATATACCTTTAGTGAAAATCTGTTATTTTGGAGTTACAAACAGACACTTCAATTTTATTTATCTGTATAGATGTATACGTATAACGTAGTTTCTTTATTCAGGCGATAAAAAAATTTTTATGAACATTGAAGCGGTTATTGTGACTAAACTATGAGAGTTAGTGTTAGATATAGGATATCAAAATACAAAGAGTTGTTACTCTTACTAATGTCTATGGTGTTCTACTGTTGTACTCTATGCTTCTTCCTGTGAAAAAATATACTTGTCATGTCAACCATTTTCCCGGCGTTTTATTAGTTAGATATATGCTCTCGCGGACTTTTTTGTAGATCTTAATAAGACCTACAAACCCGTAGTACATAATTTTGTTCTATTGTCAATATTTTTTGCAGCGTACGCATACATAGGTTTTCGATTTTACACCTTAGGTTAGAAAATTGCAATTTACTTACGGACCCCTAATTTTTATGAGAATAAAATAGCCTTCCTCAATAAATGGACTATCCTACACTGAAAGAATTTTTGAAATCGGACCAGTATTTCCTGAGATTAGAGCGTTCAAACAAACAAACAAACAAACTCTTCAGCTTTATAATATTAGTATAGATTGTATGTTGTTGTAAGTACCACAATAGTAGCCGCAGTAATTGATTGCTTAGCTGCCATTAAGCGGGCAGTACCTGGGGCCTTACCATGAGCTCTTATTGCCATGATAGTTTCACTCATTTATGTGACAGATGTATGTGTCGTGCATACATCTGTCACTGTCGCACAACTGAATTAACATTGCAATAAGAGCGCATGGTTGATCTGCCATTTTTTTTATGTTTACTGATCTGCCAGTAAGTGTCGTTTTAATTTAAATTAAATGAAAATCAGCAAATAAAATGAAATAAGATTTATATGTTTTTTCTTATTTTTTAAGTATATTGTTACAAATATCATGCAATTACAAAATGTATGAGATAGAAATCATACATTTTTTTTTATTACATTTCTACATTATATTTTATTGCTCAAAGTTTACAAATTTCAATAAATCCAGTGCAATTGTATTCGAAATCGACATTCCAGATACGAAAACATCTCGTCTTTTCGTATACAAAGAACTCGTATATTTGTAATATTTATGTAACTTACCACCTCGACACCTCAACTCGATATTTAAAATAAAATGTATTCTGATAAATAACACCGATGTGTATTTCCTGCGGTTCCCACTGAGATTGCCGGCCGCTGGTTTGGTGTTAAATTAACAGACCGAGATGAAATGTGTGTGTTCAGGTTTTCACATCACCGCGTATATCAACTCTATCTATTTATTCTAGTGGTCAATCAAAGTTCAAAAAGTATATCAGCTAATTATCATATCATAATATTAGACTGCCTCGGCGGTCTAGTGATCGCAAGCGCTACTGTGGAACATGAGGTCCTGAGTTCAATTCCCTGGTCGGGTAAAGTGGTATTGGGTCATTAGTAATTTTGTAATGATAGCCTAGAGTTTAATTTTGCAATGATAGCCTAGAGTTTGGTTTGACTTATAATAAATAGGCTCTTCCTATTCTTGGGACTTAAACATAGCTGCCGAAATGTGGGTATCCTATACGTATACATTGTCTTATCCCTTCGGAAAATTGTGTACTTGTTAACACGTACTGTGTTTAGAGGCTGTTGATCTAGCATTAATTTGTCTATACTAATACGAGGAAAGATTTGTGCATATGTTTGTAACAAATTGGCTCAAAAAGTATTGAACCGATTTAAAAAAATATTTTACCATTTGAATTCTACGTTATCACTTATTAATTAATATAAGCTTTATTTTATCTCCGTACTGCCACGGGAACGGGAACTACGCGGGTAAAACGTCCGGTAGTAGGTTATAAACTAGCTATGAAGTATAGAATGCTCTATCTATGGTATCATAATATGATATCATCCAAAAATACGAATTTATAAACTGTATACTCCATAATAAGTTATATTAACCAGTCCGATGTAGTCTCATAAATAGTAAACTCGTCCAAAAGTACTACGTTTTTTTACATTACATACATGTGAATATTTTTTATTAATATTTATACAGGGGTATTTATTCCAAAATAACATCAAAAAAGGTTATATATAAAAAAAAGGGCCAATGCCCGAACTTATATCGTCAGGGATCTCCATTGTATTTTAAAACAATAAACAAAGCAATGTTATTTTATACTGCACCTTTTATACCGAAATGAAAACGATATAGGCCAGGACAATAAAGAATAACTATTCACATGAAACACCGGAGCAGCCTGCGGCGTAACACTAAAATATTATTCTCTATGGTTGAATATCGAAGAAGATAGGAGGAAATACCTATAACCTTAATAATCAGCGTATATTCAATGATGCCAAATTTCTTACAATGTTGTTTGAAACGTACATTCCCAAGAGTTCACGAAGGTCGGTAAAACCGTGAAAGTAAACAATGATTTAGCGAAATGTGCCAATTTATTGTTTGATGTTTATTAAATTAGTCGCTTCAGTTGCTTGATACACAAAATAATTAACTTCTCAACACTGTAAATTACATCGCGTCTCTACTGAAGGCGCGGGGACTTAATTTGTTTCGTACAAACTTGCTAAATACCTCATTGCGGTTAGTGTTAGGCTGATGCCTAAAACAGAGTACTTATAATTTGAAGTTGACTCAATTACCTACATGCCGAGTTTAAGCCCAATTTAAGGAAAATGTTTAAGTTAATACATCGAAGCGGCGCTTGTAATACGTAGGGTAATAACTGCTTCTTGTAAAATTCGAGTCTAGGGGAAAACAACTCATATTGGTACTTTGAAATAATTGAGTGTCAGACGTAAGAGTTTAACATTACATCACAATAGAGGTGTAATTAAGAATATTCGTTTAACTTCATGACTGGAGTCCTAATGACAACAAGCGGACAATTTAGGACTCATTACTTACATTTAGTAGGGTCAGCCGTTGGTTCTACTTAGGGACTTGGTCAACGAAGATGAGTTGGATTATTTCTAATTACTTAGGTACTATTAATTTGACATGGGTGCTCTAGGAGTTACTCCTATTATAATTATTAAAGCAGACGTTATTGTACTGACTGAGAATTGCAGTAGAGTATAATATTGTCCAGGAGTTTCATTTTGGTACCGTAAAATTAAACTTGTACTATGAAATGTACATTGTGATAGATTCGGAAAATTTGTGTTGAGATAATGTGTAACTGCTGTGTAAAAATTTATACATAAATCTTGGAACATTTTCGCAGACATGCTGTTTTCCTCACGATGTGCTTGATCGTAAAATGAATTAATTCCTTATTAGCTATGAAATGTCGATGTGAAATGTACCTTTGTCTTTTGTTAGGGCTCAATCTATATATTAATATCGGCTCAGCAAAATGTTAACCATAAAAACATTAAAAAACTAAGTATTTGCAACACTACATTTTAATTATGGTATGGAGTCGATCTGGTGATGGAGTCGAAAGATAGTCAAAGGAACTCCTCAACGATTTACAGCAAGTACCTAGTGCTTGGGCTTGATTAATTCGTATTGATTAGAAATTTACATCTTGATGGGTTATGGCTGGTGCAGGTGCACTTTGAATAAGTCACTAAGAAGCGCTAATTACTACTAATATAAAAAAAAATTAACAAAAAAAGTAAATCGCTTTCAAATCGACCGCGATCAATTGATTCCTAAATTATTTTTAAAGTCCTTTAGAAAGTAGAAAAGAGACTCACTATTGAATTTAGGTTAGTAGCTTAGAACTTAATTGCTAATCAATTAATTTAACTTTTTACGCGGGTGAGACCTCCAACGAAAGAGAGTATAACAATTTACAAAGAATTCGCCACAAGAGAATTTACTTGGAATATATTTATACACATAAAGTAGGGTGACAGGTCCCTTATAATGAGGGTAGCTCTTATAAATTCTGTGGTCTCACCGGGACGAGATGCTTTAGGTATTCCTGAAGGACTGCGGGTTTATTCTAGACATCGTTATACCACGTTTTACACGATAAAAGGTGCTCCAAGCCAACGATCCATATTTGACTCCGTGATTTAACTTGAAAATATGAATTAATAGCTGGTGCCCGCGACTCCGTCTGCGCAGGATTTGACTTAGGTATCTTATATTTTGGGCAATTCACACAATATATCGTAATAAAGAGACACAACAAAAACCGACAGCAAAAGATCCTTCTCATTCTCGTATAACTCACTCCCATACCAAAAGTATTTAATTAATTCAATCTTTACCTTCATGATGTACTAGCTGTGCCCCGCGGTTTCACCCGTGTAGATTTAGTTTCATGCTTTATGTCGCGTAACCCTAATATTTTTAAATAAAAGTATTCTAAGTTACTCCTTGTAAAATTTGCTACCTACCAGTGAAAGTCCCGTTAAAATCGGTTCAGCCGTTTCTGAGATTACCCGGAACAAATAGACAGACAGACAGATGGATAGATAGACAGAAAGACAGACAGATTGACAAACAGAGACATTTTTAGAAATTTTATAACTTGGTTTTACAGAGTTAGTAGCGTATATGCATTTGGTGAAATGCTGTGATTTTGGAATTACATACAGACATTTCATTTTTATATATCTGTATAGATAGATATAGATATAGATGACATTTTACTTTTATAGTCGCTTTTCATATTAAGATGTTTTATATGATGATATTATTAGATTTGTTTGCTATCGGACGAACTAAAACGACTATATACGAACGGTAGCGTCTGCGAATCCCCATGGAATACAGGCGTAAGCATATGTATGTATGTAGTTATTATTGTAAAGTTTCATCAATATCCATTTAGTAGTTTTTGCGTGAAAGAGTTAAAAACATACATCCATACATAGATTCATACAAACTTTCGCGTTTATAATATTAGTAGGACGGGTAGGAAAGTAGGATTTGTATAAGAAAAATTTGTACTTATATTTTAGAGGTATAGCGAGTATTCCAAACAATTCTACATGATTGAAGATCATTGAAGACGGAATATACTTAGATGTTTGACAACAGTAACCTTTGCAGCTCTATCTATGAAAGATGTTATTATTATTACTAAATTTTGTAATAAACAAATAATAATAAAAGCTTTATTTATTCTTTACACATAGTTTAAATTAATTCTAAAAGTTATTTTTAATGTTATAATACTTTGTTAGTATATGTTATTAAACTGCATTAATGCGTTTTGTTGTAAGGATCGCTCTTGCAGTGAAAGCCTCTTCTTTTTCCTTCCATTTCGCTCTCTCTTGCCAGTCTACTCCATGTATTTCCCACGTGGCAACTAGGTCATCACTCCATCTTTAGGCATTTTGTAATAAATAAGAGCCGTGGTGGTGTTGGGGTTAGAGCAGACCAATGAGTTTTTCTAAAAACTTATGTACGTGTGAAATCACTCACGCCACGGTGAAGGAAAACATCGTGGGGAAACCTGCATATGTGAGAGAAGTAATTCAAAGACGTATGTATAGTGCCTGAGACGGCGATAGACTGACCATCTGTCACGTTTGCACCTAATCATCTTCGGTGAAATGTGGGTGTTGTTATTATAACACCTCTGCCTAAATAGGTATGTATGTAATAATTATTGTTTAATTTAAAATAAACTCCTATTTTTTTAAGTGGTAACACGATCCACGTGTCTCGTGAGAAATTCACGAAAAAATACAGTCGAGAGCTTCAAACAGCTCAGCAAAGCCGATTTCGACTTATCTCAAGGATTTTTTAGAGCCGTTTCCTACAAATAACAAACACATAACATCGAGAATTAAATACACTATAGGTTTATTTTATGTCCATACCGTGGTGACTGGGCGGTTTTAATAGTCGACTGAATGCTTTAATAAAATTCTTCTTTCCAATCAAAAGATCCTTCTCATTCTCGTATATCTCACTCCCAATTCAATCTTTATTCTACTTCATCTACACTATAATATTATAAAGAGGAAAGATTTGATTGTTTGATTGTATTGTAAAGGCTCCGAAACTACTTGACCGATCTAGAAAATTCTTTCAGCAATAGATAAATACATCATCAGCAAGTAACATAGGCTATATTTTATCCCCGTACTCCCACGGGAACGGGAACTACGTGGGTTAAACTGTGTGACGTCCGCTAGTGATGTATAAATACAAACAAAAATATCCAAAACTCCCGACCGGCGCGGCGGAGCGTGGCTCACGTGGTTAGACCGTAAGCCACTGAGGCATAGCCTTCTCCACAATATTCTAAAAATATAACTTTACCTCAAAAATTCTTTTGAATGGTTTGAAGTACATTCTGAAACATGTTGCTGTATTTCGAGGATGTGTAAGAACAACTATATACTTCTAAATTCTGTAGGTTTATTGCAGGTTTAAATACTATTTAAATATTAAAGTTATTCTCAGGTTAAGGATTTTTACTTTCTCCTTTATATTGTTAAAGTGTATTATTTATTTTAAACTGTAAATTATTATAAACTATAAATTAGACTAATATTGCGTATTATCTATATTGCATGCCGAAAGAAGGCGGATTGTAGCCGAAAAATGTATATTGTCAACATCTCTGTACCTAAGCAAAAATAAAGATCGAATTTGATTTCTAACAAGGGTTCCCTAAGGGCATTTTTTTTTCTCAGATTGCAGGAATCCTATCGTTTATTTACTTCACATAGCTCTCGCACTTCATTAGAACTTTTGTTGTGAAATCACTGTATGTTGTAAATAGTAATTGATTGTGAACTCAACAGATAATAATAAACCTTACGGCCAATCACCATCTCTATGACAGAATGTTTTTCTGTAGTTATTGTCATTACTATAAAACATATTTGAAATACCTTGTTAAAAAGTTTCAACTTCAAACTTCAATAGACCCGAAGATAAGTTTAACAGTTTCAATGAAGTCATCCAAAGTTTAGGTAAATTTTTCGAAGTTATTTCGACAATGTAATTTACGATTTACTATTTATCAGTGTTCAAAATACGTAGATTTAAAATATGCACATACATACATGTTCACGCCTGTATTCCCCGAAGGGGTAGGCAAAGGTGTTGTGATAACAACTCCCACTTTTCACCGAAGATGAATAAGTACCAACGTAACAGATGGTGAATCCATCGATGTCCAAGTCCAAGTACATACGTCTTTGAATTACTTCTCAGACACATGCAGGTTTCCTCTTGATGTTTTCCTTCATAGTAAAGCACGTGGTGTGAAATCACTGTACCTACATAAGTTTTTAAAGACTCTTTGGTACAGCCCCGCTGGGGATTGAAGTAGCATCGCTTGTATAACAGGCGACTGCTCAAACCCTAAGGCCACCACGGCTATTAAAACATGACATGAACAAACCCACCGTTAAAACCTACGAAAATTTATAGAATACTCTGAAAAAACAAAGGTACGACTTTTTATTAGTTTATATTGCTAGTTAAAACTTCAAACAAATGCCTGGTAGGTTAGATTGTTTCCAAACAATTTATTCCTATACTAGCTTTAATGGTGGAGTTTGTCTGCTTATATTAAGTTTCTTATGTGGTCCGTTTTGGGAAACAAATAAAAAGTCGTGGGGTATAAAAATATGGCGAGGAGCAGAGACGCTGTGCTAGTAATAGTGAGACTCTTTTATCTCTTACTATCTTTGAGGGCTGCACGTTTGCTTGCCACCTCGGTAGTATAAAATTAACACAAAAAAGAAGCCGTGGTAGTCGTGGGGTTTGAGCAGTCACCTGCTACGCAAGAGACGCAATTTCGAATCGCAGTAGCCTGCACCAATGAGTATTTCAAAAACTTTATTGCAGTAATTTCACACCACGTGCTTACAACGGTGAAAGAAAAATAGCGAGGAAATCTGCATATGTCTGAGAAAAAATACAAAGACTTATGTATAGTGACTGAAACGGCGATGGACTCGCCCTCTGCCACGTTAGCACTGATTCAAATTCGGTCACCCAATAGCCAGGGTCTAAGAATATGGCTATGGTATCCCCTGCCTGTCGTAAGAGGCGACTAAAAGGGGGCCGGAGGGCCTGCTGGCGGTGGTCGGGGTGGGAGCTTTGACCACCGAGCCGCGGGCCCGGGAAGGTGGCAGCGCGATGTGGCTCGCGCTGCCTTGCACAGCGAGGTCTTCAGGGGCGGCGATACAGCTGCCCCGGGGATGTGCCCCGGCAAAGTGTGGGGGGACACCGGTGCGATCTATCAGAGTACCCGGAGTCCCCCCCTGAGCACTGAGGATGGCCACCGGGCGACCATCTGCCTCTCCCAGGGCGGTCGGGGACCTTTTGAAGGTATCCCCCTCGTCAATAAAAAAAAAAAAAAAAAAAATGATTCAAATTCGGTGAAATGTGGGGTGTTATTATTACACAAAAAATCTTCAACACATAGGGAGACGGTTGCGCGAAACGGTACGCAATATACTATTACCTATCTATAAAAAATACATAATAATGTATAGATAAGTACTTACAATATCCAGTGAGACGAGAGGATAATATATAGTTGAGAACCGGGGAAATACTTGACTCAATATATTTAAGGGGAAGGAAAGCAATCGAATTACGTATTAAATGAACCCCATATGGATACACTGTTGATACTTTGTAAATATTTACTGCTACTGCCACCCGCAATTTCATCCGTGCGGAGTACATTTTCCGGATAAAGGGATTACACGGGCTATGTTAAATAATAGTACTGGCATGATGTTGCTCTCAACTGAGATCACAGACAAGCAGATCACTTGCCGGATATTAAAAGTCTTCTGTTATCTGAACCTTTTAATAATCTCTTGGGAAAACTTCACATGAGCCTCCTTATGTAAAGAACTGCTTGTAATTTAGGACAAACATCGTTAGGGCTCAAATTAATATGCTTTAATCGTCTTGTTAGACGTCATATTAACCTAGACCTTAATATCCTTTACATTGACCACACACATACTTTTATTATACAATCTAACTGACCACTGTCTACTATCAAACTCTTAAATTTAATCAAATATCAAAACGTAAGTACTTTTCACTCAGTCCAGGTTGTGTGGTTTGATTTAGTTTAGAACCGCATAATATGAGTGGACGTCAATAATGATAACACAATGGGTTACAGGCCTGAATAGGATGGGAACATAATATATAAGATCCACACTAATATTATGAAAAAATACTAACGAACAACGAGGCTAATTAAAAAAAAAATTCAGTATCACCGAGTAACATAGGCTATATAATTTTCTTGTTAATTGAGGTTAATTAGAGGTCCATAATAACACGCGCTTAAAGTAGACGGAATATAGCGATTAATAAATCCATACAGATAAATAAAATTGAAGTGTCTGTTTGTAATTCCAAAATTACAGCTTTTCACTAAATGCATATTAAAGTATACACGCTACTGACACTAAAACACCAAGTTTTAAAAATTTTCTCTGTCTGTCTGTCTATCTGTCTGTCTGTCTGTTTGTTCCGGGTAATCTCTGAAACGGCTGGACGGATTTTAACGGGACTTTCACTGGTAGATAGCTGATGTTTCAAGAAATAACTTAGGATACTTTTATTTTTTTAAATATTAGGGTTCCGCGACAATAAGGAAGAAACTAAATCTACGCGGATGAAACCGCGGGGCACAGCTAGTATATAAATAATCATTTTATTTCATAACATCAGCATCGATAGTCTGAATCCGGGTCTTAAGAAGACGAAGCTTGTTTTAGTGGAAAAAAACAGACAAATGATCTATGTATGTATGTTAAATGCATATTTTTATGGATTCAATATACAAGGTTATTTCTTAGAGATGACTTCTCAATAACATGTAGATGATAAATTAATAATTGTCGAACACAACCAGATTAGATTTAAATTTAGGTCGAAGCTCCAACCCTAATCCGAAGGCGAATTGAATTTCAAATAGCAGCACTAAACTGCTGTGGCAGAGCTAAATTAATACCATGTATTTTGACTGCTGGAGAAAATTATAATCCGGCTAAATTTCCGCTATCGTCAGTTAATTCCCAACAGCTGGATAGCAGGTGCATTTTGTAGAGACACTGTAATAATCGTTGTTCGTACAAAATGAGTCAGATTTTCTTTCACTCCAAATTGTGTGATAAGTAGTTGCGACTGGAATTTTGAATATATTTTTTTTATACTCTGCTCTTTGACACTGTTTCTAATCCAATTAGTAGGCTTTAACCAATATTTAAAATTAATTGATAAACATTGTTATACCAAGCTTATATCATATATATATATGTATATGCTCAGGCTATACCAGAAGGGTCCCCGAAGGGGTAAGCCGAGGTGTTCTAACAACAACACCCACATTTCACCGAATATGATTAAGTGCCAACGTAACAGAGGGTGAGTCCATCGCCGTCTCAGGCACTATACATACGCCTTTGAATTACTACTCAGACATATGCAGGTTTCCTCACGATGCTTCCCTTCACCGTGAAATCACGTGGTGTGAAATTACAGCACATAAGTTTTTTAAAAAACTGATTGGAACAGGCGCCGCTGGGATTCGAACATGCGTCGCTTGTGTAGCAGGCGTGCTCATACACCAAGGTCACCACGGCTCCTATCATACAGCTAGTGAAAAGTACAGCAAGGAATAAAATAAATACCAAGAAAAGTCCAGAAAGATGTTTTGTCGTATTTTCTATGCGTTCAAGAATCTTTTAACCGCACACCTTGTAAAAATAAAGATTATTATATTATAAAAGAATGTCGAAAAATACTCTCTTCACTTGAAAACCCAGATTTAAACGCCCCCGAGGGCGATTGCGTATAATTTAATGAGAAATACTTTTCATTACTCCAAAAACCAAGTCTGTTGATATTCAACGTAACTTAAATTAAAGAAGATGAATAAGTCAATAGAACTAGATATATACTGCGTGCCTTGGTATATAGACATCTGTCACAAATTATAGTTTCTTTTGTTACAGAAATATAAAATAGCAGTATCTGTTTGTATTCAGTTCACTAAATGCATATGAAAGTATATATGGTACTTACAAAAAAAGCTTTTTTATTTTATTTTTTTTCTTTATCTGTCTGTCTGTCTCTTCGTTCCGGCTAATTTCCGAAAAAGCTGGACGGATTTAAAAGGGAATTTCACTAGCAGATATCTAATGTTACAAGGAGTAACTTCGGCTTAGGTACTTTTATTTAAAAAAAAGCATTATAGTTCCGCGGGCCACCTATGAAATTAAGTCTACGCTGGTGAAACCGCGAGGCACAATTAATTTAGAGTAATAGGTAGGCAGTGTGCATAATTTATACGTATTGGGCCATTTTTTAGCTTGTAAAGTTAATATTTGATGTAAATAGGAAACATTTACAAACACGCCAGTAGTAAATATCCAAATTGAAATGAGGTCTTCGATAATTTAATCAACAAGTGTACAGCAAATAATATATCCACAACGGTTTTTCCAGTTAAATAAATTGTTTGCTTACTTCAAATCGAAGGCCGTCTAGTTTAGAAGATTGATTAAAGTCTGGAGATTCGTCTTAAGATGAATTGCGTTCTTAATTTTGTCGTTTTAATAAGCTCAAGGCATCTACATTACATTATATCTCATTTATGATGACTGTTTGAGTTGGCTTTGATCATGACTTCAAAATTAATAGAATAAGTTAATTGCCACTACCAAAGTTACTGAAAAAAATAGTAAGTTTCTTGCCGGGTTCTTCTCAGTAAAAGCAGCCTTCCGAACCCGGTGGTAGCATTTATAATCCTGTATAATCATGACGTTCTGACGATTTGAAAGCACTTAAAAGTCAAATAAAGATATTTTTGAATTTAAATTGGAAAGGTGAGAAACAAGCGTATACCCTGCATATTTGTAAAGATTCCTTTATAGCCTGTCAATATATCTTGTGTACTGTCTATTGAGTACTGCGTTGGTACAACAAATCTATTTCACGTAAGCCTACATCTCGTGCCACGCTAATACGAAACTAGATTCGTCGACGATGAAACATGTCAAATCCTTATACTTGGGGCAGATAGGTGTAAATCGTGAGCTTTTTACCTGAAATAGAATTAATGTTCCACAACAGAGCTCTAGAGACAGTAAACACCGTAGTAACACAACACAATAATGAAACTCGTGCACGCATGAGATAAGGTATGCCCCAAGCGGACATCTCCAATGTTGTAAAGGGAAATCCCGTAGTGTGCTACTCTCGCTTCTCTTGTGCGGCATATAATTATGTGGCTGTGACGCCTGTGACGTTGATTGATTTGTTTTTCTGGCCCAGCTGCGAGGTTACAAATTCCAGATTTGATAAAAAATATGTCCATGGTTAAAAAAAAAAGAAATCTGTTGTTTCATTGTTGTAATGGATACCTAACTATCTGATTTCATTGGAATCCAAGCTAGTAAAATATTGATCATTATTTCGCCAACGCCCTCTCTTTACTCAGAAGCATAGAATTTCATAGAAAGACAATATTTAAGTTTAAATATATTTCTACAATAGGTTTATTAATGGAAACTACTAGTATCATGCAAATATCAATCAATGTATTCGCGAGATTTTAGCGACTTTTCCATTAGAAAATTGTGATTCAAATCCATCTATCAAAAGACTATATCGGGAACTAATATTGTCAGATAACAGAATTGTTTAACAAACGCTCCAATTACTCAACGGAATTTTTCATTAAGGGAATTGCGTGAACCTATTCCCGGCTCTACCTGTTTTTCAACTCTCATTCATTCAAAGTCGCGTGCTTTTTATTATTTATATTTTTACTATACGATATTAGTTTTGACAGAATTCCTACGTTCGAAACCACTAGTACTGCCACCATAGCCGTGTCTAGTGTTTTTTTTCAGGGATAAATTCTAGGAATGTCAGTTACATGCTGCCATTATGTGTTTTATAAGCCACTGTGAAAAGTACTTCTGACGCTTTATTTACCATAAAACCACACCCCCTTTTTACAAAATATACATAGAAAGTTTTTGGTTTAAAAGTAGCCCCGCCTCTTTCTGTGATAATTATTTAAAAAGAGTTCCGCACAATTTTAGTCGAATTTGGTCAAGTCTTCGTTAATACCGTGTTTTGTAAAGAGAGTAAGAGTTTAAATTCACTACGTAACAGTTTTTCTAGCACATAAAATGAAACGACATAGGAAGTTCTTAAGAGTCACTGCATAAACGGTCATAGTTGGTCTCCAGATCTCTCTAATGCAAGCACTTCGCCTCCTCAATACTTGCAGAATTGCTACGAGTACATTACAAACGTGCTGCCGCAGCTTAGCTCGAATTAAACGAGGATTCTCATTGTGTTCGCTTAAGCTTGACGATCGTTTAGCATCATCCATGGTCACATAAATTGAAAAATTAAAGCCCTCAGATGCCGATTAAATCGAAATCCACACGACATATTTCCCTCTACTAACATATTTATACTATGTATTAAATTCGTCTTCTTCACGAGTTTTTGTCACCTCACTCCTGCTAAATGGCTGGACCGATTCGAAATAAATTTTGTGTACATATATACGGGCCAATAGTAATGTAACAATTTCTAAATTTTTTGTCTGTCTGTTTGTCTGTTATGCCGGGTAATCTCCGAAACAGCTGGACCTATTTTAACGGGACTTTCACTAGCAGGTAGCTAACTTTTATTTTGGTCACCCATACTATTATCTCTAGGTGGGTAAAACCGCGAGGCACTGCTAGTTTATAAATTATTAGTATGTTATTATTACTATGTTGGTTTAGTTTTACTTAGCCGAGGTCGGTAATAAATGATATTATTATCATTATTATTCTTATATTATTAGTGTTGAATGGCATTTGCTACTTATCATTACATTTATGGGTGATAGTCAAGTAAATGCAGAGTGTAGTTATTATTACTAGATTTTATCGACAAACAGATACGCAGTTGCTATTTTTGTTCGATATGTTAAATTTAGTGAGTGGATAAGTTTCCTTTAATTGGATTATAAAGTTTCGCCCCGCGCCTGTGCCAATAGGATCTTGCGTTTTGGGAATAGCCGCAACAGAGCAATATAAATCAATAACCAACTGGCTGTAAGGAATATTGAGGGCTTATAATTGATTGTTTATCTTGTTCTTAATCTAAGATAATCTTCTGATAATTAAACTCAAAGATATTATTTTATTTTATTTAGTAGGTAAGTTATTGGGTCCAAATTCGATGCTACGACACCTATTCTTTCGAAAAATGCAACGTAAGAGGCGGGGCTTTTGGGACCGTGGCTGCGATCTCAACTCCACATTGAATTTAATCATTATTTAGAGGGGGAAAATGGGACCACGAGCGTCCTAGTGTACCAAGGTTATCCCGGTCCCAAAGAGCCCCCGATTCATAGTTCTTGCCGTTGCGGGGGGTAAGTTTAAATGCTTACACAGCCAGAATTTACTGTATTATTATGAATCTATGTATTTCATTATAAAAAGCATACCAAAAATACCTATTTATTAAAAATATACCTACTAATTTATAATTGTGTATTTTTAATTGATTCGTCTGGAACCCTAAATGACAATACTATAACAAAAAAAACTGGCTACTTAAACTGTTATTTAATAATAATGTTCGGGGCCAATCTAGAATCTCAAGTCTGCACATTTCATGATTAAGAATGAATTATCCTGTTTCGTTTACAAATTATCCGCGAATCAAATTGTACTCTGCAGAAATGTCATAGGCTTTCGATTGGAGGAGGGAATTCATTTACTGGGATTTACGCAAGATAAAGTCGCGAGAGATATATCCAGACACGGGATTTGGGGAAAATCCCTGAGCATGACGATCATTTGATTGTTAAAATATTGCAGTAAAATGAGACTTGAGGCGAAGTTCACAGTGATTTTTTAAGGAAAACCCGCATTGTAAGCATTGATATTATTGTGTTTTCATACATATATGCTCATATATGCTCAGGTCTGTATTCCCAGAAGGGGCAAACAGAGGTGTTGTAATAACATCGCCCACTTTTCACCGAAGATGACTAATTGCCAACGTGTCAAATGGTGAGTCTATCGCCATCTGAGGCACTTTACGTCTTTGGATTACTCCTCAGACATATGCAGGCTTCCTCACGATGTTTTCTTTCACCGTAAAGCATATAGTGTGAAAGCATTGCACATAAGTTTTTTAAAACTCATTTTTGCAGGCCTCACTGAGATTCGAACTAGCGTCGTTTTCATAATCGGTCTGAAAGGTTTCGTCAACTCTGTATTCACTCACTCTCTCTGCAGCTATGTAATGTCTTGCTCACTATTCCACGCAACATCGCTATTCAAATTAGGAAATTTGGCTTGATCTGTATTTATTATAAAGGGCTAAGTATTGATATATATTGAAGATTATAAAATATAACTACATACATTTTCCTCAGAAACTTTCCACGAACTTTGTATTCATACCACGTACGTAATACATTAATTCGATTATCACAATACCACACGGATATGTTTGGTTGTCACCTTAGCGTTATAAAAATACTGAGTTGAAGCACATACTTAATTAACATAATATAAATGACGTACATAAAATTACTCCGTATTTACATTAGCGCGTAAACAAGTATTTACTATCTTAAATTGAATCTGAACCTTCTCGGCTTAATGGCTCTTGGTCGACAAACAGGATAGCAGTATTCATATACGTATATTTGTACGCACTACTATATTGTATTTAACGCTATTTTAGAACATATCTGTTCGATTTAAGCGTTCTTGTAATGGTTTTGGTATAAAACATTATCACCACGATGGGTAAATTGGTTAGAGCTCCATTTTACAACGATATTCACAAAATTTTCGCTTCATCAACATTTATCTTAACTCTTATCATCATCTCATGTTATTTGGGGACGGCGCAATGTCTTCTTTCTATCAGCCGTCATATATGTATACACTATTCTATCATATCCAATGTTTAAATTAATTAAGTAGTTTTAAGTAGTGATAAAAGATACGTTAAATTTGTATATTGAATTGTCTGGTGTTATGCCAAAAGTTGAGGATATCCAGAAGAAATTCTAAGAAGAAGTTCTTGCTTCAGAACACAATACTCCGAGCTTTTAGGTTGATATTCATTGCGTTGCAACATAATTTAATACCCTGGAATTCTACTTTTTACATTTTCATACATGATCCTTAAAAAATAATTTTCATACTGGAATGCTCATGGTTTATTCAAAATTTTATACAGAGACATATTTTAAGTGCAATAAATATATCTTTTAACATAAGAATTATACTATCAAGAAGCTATAATTTGAGAAGTTACTAAGATGAATTCTGTGTCTAGTTTCGCACCTTATGGTCAAACAATCAATGTGTACAGCTTACAACACCTGAGTAATAGGTAAGTATGTATGTACTAGTGGCTTGTACAGGGACCGTGTTATTACCAATATATGAAACTTGTTTTGTCCACGTGTTATTACGAATCCTATTAGTTTCGTCCGCGGCTTTGTCCGGATCCCAAATTAATGTTGGTTAACAGTATAACCTATGTTCAACGCTGAAAATGTTGCTTTAAAATGGTTTAAGATTATTTGAAATCAGTCCAGAGGTAGGCCCTCTGGGAGGCCATCATCGATTTAAGCAATGCGTATAAAGAACTTCTTAGCTTTGACGTTTCATTTTGTGATACAAATATTAGACGTCAGTGTTAATAAGTTAGTTAGACGTCATTGCTATACGTTGACAGTAGGCCCCCAGTACTTTTTAAAAATAAAAATATTTCCTCTTTTATAATTAATGTCAATAAGCCCCCGCCAATCAATTACGAAAAGCGTAAAAGGGCCAGTGGCCATCATATAAAAAATACCATCGTTGTATTATTATAAGAAAGTCAAAAATACGGTTGCATTAAAACTTGAAAATGTTGTTACGATTGTTGCGCTATTTAGTAGCATCGTTTTATTAATTGGACTTAAAAAGGTCCTTTGGTCCAACTACTTTTAAAATTCGCTGCTGCCTCTTTTTAAGACCTATGGTACGACTATTTAGACCAACTAGTTTGACCAGTGTCTTGAAACGGAATAATCATATACCTTCTCTTACCGCCAGTTGATGCTACAAAACTCAGTAGTCTTTGATAGATTGAGTTCTGAGGAGGGAAGCATGATTGCGATGTATCTGCAATGTATAATCTAGCTGCGTTTTGGTACGTTCATTAATTCAGGTCACCGTGTTGGATTAAATAAAATGATTCATATTTTTCCATACTATTGAAGGCCGCTTGTCGTTCGCGTTTGACACGCGCTCACCAAAATCCAATATCTACCCAATGTTTGCACCAATGACAATGTTTTGTACGTATCTGAGCTCTTATTTTTTATGTTAAGGTACCGACGCGTCACATCTGCGCCACAGAAACACCTGCTTTGCTCCATCCTGTAAATATACCGTAAAGATATTCCATCTCAGGTTAATAACTGTTTTATAGAGATACTTTATGTTCTGGTGACATAGGTATGAAGCGAAAAACACCGTAACTTATGCACTTTTTGTGCTTTGTTTTTGGGTTACGCAATATTCAAGTGTATATTTATGAAAGCAGATAAATTGGCATTTAATTATTTGGATCGTGTTGACAAAGTCGTTGAGAAAACTTAGCGCCCGAGCAGTGGGACTGTTTTTGGCGTGACAAGTAAGTAACGCTGGAGTGGCAAACAGTGGAGGTTTTCGGCGGCTACCACCATGTTTATAATTATGTGGGCCAAATAAACTAATGCGCTCTGTGTTTGACGGTTTATCAATTTTGTAACAATTATTTGACATGTGCATTAAAAATGTATAGAGCTACAGATAGCTGATGTTTCAAGGATTGACTAAGACTAATTTTATTTAGAAAACATATTAGGATTCCTAGGAATCTACGCGGTGAAACCGCGGGGCACAGCCAGTAGGATATAAAACTAAACAAACCAGTTTTTACCTAATTAATATACGTTTATTGAATAAAAACTTCATTATAATTATATCCAGATTTTCTTTTATTTAAACAAATAATATAGGATTAAGATCATCTATTCCAGCACTAATAAACGAAGGATAAGAAATTCAACAACAAAATACAGTCAGAGTATGAACAAACCATAAGTGAAATAGATCCAAAATATTTGCGTGTATACCTAGAATTTGTGACGAAATAGTAATATAAATAATAATAAATAAAGACGCAAATATCTGTCTTATTTCATTGAACTTACGTGCTATTTATAGATAATATCTGAATAAAAGATTTCCAACTCGCTGTCATTGACATCTACGCTTGATTTAATGCGATAGGAAATAAGAAAGCTACAATATAATTTGATTCTTATGTGATCAAAGTCAACTCGACATCTGATACTTACAATACTCGAACTGTATTCATATATTTCCTCCTCGTTATAAATTGATATTACTTACTAGCAGTCGTCGACACATCATAAAAACCTTTCTAATTAAAAATAGTATTTCAAAAAATCTATACATATACAATTCTGTACCTACATACTTTGAGGACCTTCTCAATGAAATTACCGCATAGTCTAAGCCCCTGGAACTAGAGACGGGAAATTTGGTGTGTTCTTGGTAAGGTTATAAGGTGGTAGGTTATAGGGTATAAGGAGAAATGATGTTTAGAAATTTTACTACAACAATAAACAGATACTTAATAAAATTACATATTTGTAATCTCGCAATTGGTACATAGTCAACCACCCCAATTGTCTTATAAACCTTGAATTGCTTCTACGACTACAACAATTCTAGTATGTGTGATAGGTTTGTATGTTTGTAACGAATTGGCTCAATATGTAATTAACTAATTTTAAAAATTTTCACTTTCACCATTTGAATGCTACATTATGACTGATTAATATAAGCTATGTTTTATCTCCGTACTTCCACCGGAACGGGAACCACGCGGGTTAAACCGCGTGACGTCCGCTAGTATGAGTACAAACTCTCTGCGCATAAGGCATTTTTATGTTTATAATCTTACAAGAAAATATATGTAACTGAGGAATATGATTAAAATAATATCTGATATATCATGCTTGAAATATTATGCGTACTTATAAACTGAAAAATCTGTCAACACCAGTTTAATAAAAGTTTTCCGAAGAAGTCTGTTAGATCTTTACCATCTCGCTCTAGAATCACGCCAATGACATTAATATACCTTTATTTTTCTAGTAATTTCGTCTAGGGGTCTAGTAGTTTTCATCATTAATCCTACGCGGATAAAACAGCGAGGCACATCTAGTTTAAAATAATATAAAAAGAAGTAAAGGTTAAGGATATTATAAACAGCAGATTAAATAGTTATTTATAGGTTAAAAAGAAGATTGAGAGCTTTACCCGGAAACCGGTCTAAAGCCTCGTTAAGTGTACCGGGTACTTTGCCCTTAGTAAATGCTAGCAAAAAAATATAGCTGTGTTTTGTTGGACTGCGTCGAGCGTACCGTTGGTAGGTGAGTGGTTTGTTCGCGTGGAAAAATACAAAAATCAAGTCTAATTAAAACATAACCTGATTGTAGGTATCACGATATTGTGAGAAAAAGGTTATGATTTGCATTTACTGAATTTTTTATATAACTTAATTATGTCTAATAGCCGTCAAACGTGATTTTATTAGTGACACGGGGTCAATGGCATGGGAAATTTGAATGACTGTTGGCTTGGAGTAATCAGAGGACAACATTTTCTATGAAAGGTATGCTTATAAATGTGAGGTCTATGAGACCCTTGGGCTATTATGTATGGGTTTTATTGAAGTTTCAATCCTTTTTTACGTCTTGTCCTTTATTTTAATAGATCAATTTTGGTCAATCCCGTCCTCTAAAAACGGGATTGAAACACATAATTCAACCTTTATTGATATTCTATAAATTTGCCTATAATCGTTAAATTAACTATTATTCACCTTTTTTGTCCTAAATTGTAGAGTTATTTACGGAACTTTGCCATAAAGGTCGTACTATGTCCCTTTGGTCACACTACACCACATCACACCAGCTGCACGCGGGAAGATCTAATGGCTGCCACCAATAATGCTGTTGTAGTAGCCAAGTTCTGGGCTACAACAATTTAAACTGTCTGTCATCGAGACGATAAGAAGAAGACCAGCAACCCTATCCCCTTATCTTTGCTCTTTCTATATAATATTTACCTACGCGTTCCTTTCATTTTGGTGAAATGTCTCTTCAGTGTATGATACGTACAGTAAAAACGGACTATACGTCATCACACGAGCTTTATGGCAAAGGAAAACTTCGTCAGGAATGCATACATCTGAGCAGAATTTCAACGACTATGTAGTCGTGCCTGAGAGACACGGCAAACACCCCGTCACGTTGGCTGGCACAAACTCCCCGTCACGTTGGCACCTCAATATAATTTTCTTCGGTGTTAAGTGGTAGCACTGTTTCTTATACAAGTTTGCATAGTACAGGTTTCACCTTATTTCAGTATATGCTTGATTTCCGAATTTTGCTAATACACATTATTTAATTTCGATTAAGTTAATTTTTATTCAAAACAATTTCGTTTCAAAATTAAAACCTGAAGGTAGGAAACAGAGAAACGAACACCCCGTTTTTTTCCACGTGTTTATTTTATTCAAACGGAGTTTGAAACAATTTGAATTTGAAGTTAGTTCAAATTGTTTATCGAAGTTTGTTAGTCAAGCAAGCTTGGCCATAATCAATACAATCAGTTACAGTGCAATCAATCAATTGTAAAACTTAATAATTATTATTATGAACATAGCCGTCACCAACCACAAAATCAACCGCAGATCAACCCGGCTATCCGCGTCAATAAAACAAGCTAGTACCATAATCTGTAAGCTTTGTCGTCATATCATTAAGTTTCCGCATGTGATTCCGTATACGTGGGTATTTCCTGGTTTTTTGTTATACTAGCTGTGCCCCGCGGTTTCACCCGTGTAGATTTAGTTTCATCTATAGTGTCGCGGAACCTAATAGTTTTAATAAATAAAAGTAGCCTAAGTTACTCCTTGAAACATCAGCTACCTGCCAGTGAAAGTCCCATTAAAATCAGAGATCACCCGGAACAAACAGACAGACAGACAGAGAAAAAATTTAAAACTTTGTTTTTTGTGTTAGTACGTCCTACACGACGCCATACAAAAAGCCCTGATTGAAATTATGGCTTCGATTGGACTCGGTCAGTTTTTATGAATTTTTTTTAACTCCTATGCTCTTTATTTCTTTCAATTCATATCGTAGACGTGAAAACATATGTCTTCTCTTAAATTTTCACCCTCCATTTTATAATGTCGCGAAATCATTACCACGCGAGCAAAGTCGCAGTCAGTAAACTAGTAGGTAATATTAGTGTTGTAAAATTACTTCAAAGTTCAGATGTATATAATGAAAGTTCAATAACATCAGATTGGGAACGTCAGCTCTTCATAATGTTAGAATAAATTAAATCTCTGGATAATTATTGAATGAACAATTTTCCATGTCAATATAATAATGTCTTCCTTGGAATGCTCAAACCAAATTATTTCCTAGAGAATATGCCATTGTTGTAGAGTTTCAATGCATACAATTTCTCCCAAACATCTAAACGGAGTAAGACAATATGCACAAGAGTCTAAGATGCCAACTAAATAACCATAGCGAGCGATTACTGACTTAGCGAATACAAGAGCTAAAATGTTAAAATTGTGCAAATACATTTCTACGAATGTAGAAAGTACAGCTGCACAACAATCGTAATTTAAATTTAAAATGAAACGCCTAACCGCAGTATGGATGTGTATCCTTTGTATGTTAATTGCAACGTTATTTTAGCAATCAGCTAAATATGTTCTGTTATTGCTTTACGGTATTTCGGGGAAAACCAAATGAGGAACTGATACCCACTTATTTGCACTTTTGAGGTGAACGTGAATTAATTGCGTATTGTGATTGCATACATATTGAAAGTTAAATAGGTAAGTTTAAAGCATGTTTCGTCGTCACACAACGTGACGTCAAGACGAGGTTGACTAGATGGAAAGTTTTTACATTTGCCTTAATAGACTTATGTTAAGATGAAACTTCGAGAATAGGAAAAGAAGTATTTTTAAATTACAACGACGACAACGTAGACTACAGTAACGATACAATACATATACACGAATAAAAGAGTCACTTTTGCCCATTGCCGTGTGTCTTTACACTGTAATTAAATCACTATGTGATAGAGGAATCGGTCCAACAAAGTTAGACCAGCACTTCCACTTCTCCCCAGCATAGACTAGCCACCTTACTCACCGCAGGAACACAATACCCTGGAGAAGCTTCGAATTTAAAACTGAAGATACAATTATGCTGTCTCTATTAAAAGTTACTGTTGTACTTAGCAAGAATATCTGTCGCTTTAACGCTCAAAGTACCCGTGCCGTGTACGTAACCGGTTTGAACACATTACACTCGTCCATTTCACTAACATTTTGCAGATTAAAGTTACATTAGTCATAGTTCTGCAATGCGTTTCAACATCATAATTTTCCACAGCCCGTTCATTATGGAACGTGTTATTAAATTCGTAATGACGTCCGCCGTCCACCATTTCTGGGTTTTTTGACGACGGAAGGACAAGTGGCTCTCATGTGGGCCGTGCGTCAGATCGTTATTTTTTATACAGCTTTTTGCTCAATATACCTTATCATGTACACATTTAGATCCAATTCCGCGGGTCCATTAACTCAAGTACACACACATGCTTCGTATAAACACTTTTTGCGACTTATTTCCCCAGTGACAGAAATATATGAAGCATGTATCTTCATATTATTTAGAAAGTATTATTCAGCTGATCTCATTTCCAGATCCATTGTATCATTTCGTCAAGTCAAGCCCAGAGAGTTTGAGCGATTATTTATTTAACCGATGAAAGATTGTGGGCTTCAAAGGGACAATAGCGAAATATTGCGAGGAATCTTTCCTTCAAAAAACATGCCAGACCATTAAGCAAAACATAAATACTATTCATAGGGTGCTTTTACACGTGCTATATAACTTTGGGTTAAATCAGTAGAAAACTGGCATTTCTATCATCACGTCGAGTTATCGCTGAGGTGGCCGAGTTATGACTAGCGACGCAAGTTCCAATTTCACAAGACTGTACCAATGAGTTTAACTAAGAATTTTAGTCTTTACGATCTTTACGGTGAATGAAGACATTGTAATTAACTGCATATAGTTGAGAGAAATTTAAGGCGATGGACTCACCATCATGTTATCTTCTAATCTTGTTCGTAGAAATATAGGTGCTGTACACTCTTTGACATATCGACCCTTCTGCAAAGGCATGCGCTTACGTAAATACGTATGTCAAGTCACTGACGTAGTAAGGTTGAAAACGTCAAGTGCCATCCAATTGAAAAATGTTTATTCATTTACAAGCAACCACTTTTATAACGTAAATATTTGAAAAAAAATGCTAGAAAGACAGAATTGCTTTGGACCTCTTTAGGTGTGTGACTACACGCTGCTAAGTAACTTCAGGAAAACCCCGTATTACACATACGCTACTATCCCACTGCTCAACTAAATTGCAAAACTAGTTGAACAGTTGAGCAGTAGGACATAGTTTGTATTACTGAACATTTTATGCTTAATCATATCTTATGTATTGTTGGGGTCAGCACTTGATTCAAACCGATGCAGCTGAACACCTGTGACGATTAAAGATGTAAAATTGGCAACCCACACTATAAAGAATCGATAGATAAAATTAAAACTGAAGCATTACATCGTCACCTTGCTCATCCCCTAAGCGGGAGTTTATCAAATGAAAGGGAGGGCGGCGGATGTAGGGCAGAAATGCGTGCGCCCGGATAATTTGTGCCACATTTTTTGCTAATACGGAATTAATGACTGGCGCTTTCTCAGTTCGGTTCATTTATTTAACGCTTTTCTTTATCCACCCCTGATATTGTAGCGGTGAACAAAAACTAACAGAGCGCAGTGATTTTGAAACACTCGGTGATTATTTATCTACTGATGGAGGAAAACGTTCGTATAAGAAGTGGTGTCTTCACTTCTTACAGAAGTCTCCGAATAGATGGGTAGTGATGCTAAGAGCCACACTATAACTATATTATACTAGAAGTGGCAATTGAGGGTGAATGTGAGTTCACCTGCATTTGTCAGGTTTCACCCGCGACAACTTCATTTCACGTGACCCGTTTTTTTTAAACGTTAGTAGCCTGAATAACTTCTTGTATCATCAGTCACCTGCCAGTGAAAGTCCCGTTAAAATCGCTCCTGAGATTAGAAACAACCAGACAGTCAGACAGACAGAACATTGCGTCATCCTTATCATCGCCCCGGCCTTATCCCATACATCGTTGGGGTCAGCACGATTCTACCCGATGTAGCTATTTGGTAGTCTGATTTTTTAACAAAGTGACTGCCATCAGACTTTTGTAACCCCTTTTACGAGGAGAATCGCTAATATGGGTTCTTACCCATATTAGCGATGCGAGGCAGACCAGTTATCTTCTTAGGCTTCCAACTGATCTGTGACGATTGGCAACTGGGACCGACGGCTTAACGTGCGCTTCGAGGCACGGAGGGAACTCGGGCGGTCACCCATCTACCTACTAGCTTCGTGATAATTAGCGCAATAGCAACTGTGCCACAAGCTACGAATATTATTACTGGGTGCATTCTTATGAAAAGTACTTATTACTTAAAACTCTAACTAAGCTATAAGCTCTGAACAAATACAAAGTCCAAAAAAATACTATTGACTGATACCAACAAATACTATTGACTCGAACTAACCCAGGACTCTTGCAAAATGCTGAATCACGAAGCCAATTACAATAGTTTCTTTAGTTTCGATTTCCTGTTTGTGTTATCTCCAATTTATGGTGGTTTTTGTAAATAATGAACTACAGAAATAAAGGAATTTAAATATTTTAAAATACATAAACATTTTTTTTGTTTTTGATAGAAATTGTTGAAGAGCTGGGGGCCAAATTTAATCATTTAAGCAGTGCGTGTTTCGAATTTCTTAGCTTTTACGTTTAATTTTGCGATACAAAAATGACACGTCAACGCTCAGAAGTTAGGAAGACGTCATTGCTATAACGATGATAGTAGGCCCAAACGTCGAAAAATAAAAATAACACATTATATTTTTAACGTCGCTTACAAATATAACCAAACATTTATTTTAAGGTAGACTTACAATAAATAGTTACAGCAATAGGTTTAACTACTGGTATAAATGACGTATTTATAAATTCTTAATATACACTATAACTATTATAATTTACACCGTAACGTATAAATAAATAAATGTATAAAATAATTACTCTATTCTCCTATTCTAAGATCCATCGATACACTTATATGAATGGGTTTTTGAGCATTATGTGTCGGTTGCAAGAATACTAGTCGTTTTCATAAAACTGTAAATGATGGGCTACTTATGATTTTATTTAGCTCAACTCTATGCTGTAGTTTAACGCATACAGTTACGTATAATCCATTCTAGTGAGGTTATATTAATAAGCATAGATACCGCTTGCTATATGAGAGAAGTCAGATTAAATTGAAATCTATATTATTATAAAATTTCCCTGGACGTAATAGAAATATATGAAAGTCCAGCTAACATATTATACCTTTTAGAGAACGTTATTTGTATCAAACTTAAAATAAATATAGAAATAAAACTCTTGCGCTTGAACGCATTTTTATTTTCTTATTCGCAATCGAACTTCGGTGTAATTGCATCCAGCAACCGGTTGCCACATTGCGAATAGCGTGTAGACATAAAATTAAAGCATACATAAGTTCGTCTTCTGTGCATTGGTGGCCAGGCTCACGCGCACATAAACGCTACTACGCACACGAACGTCCTTCTCAAAAGTTACTACCTAAATAGCCCCGAGATGCATCGAAATCCCCGTACAGGTGCCGGCACAAGTTATGAGCGCCCAGCGGAAATAGTAAGCGTAATTGCGCATGTATTATATTCGCGCCGTAGAGAAAGTCAGAGACAGATTAATAAAATTACTATAACGCATTCAGGGTTAGCACTTATAACTCGTGATGGACCAATCTATATATAGTATGCACATGTGCGACGAATCTCGAGCAATGTAGGAAGCCGACCTTCTTTACCTTTCTTTTTTGTGGTTTAGACCAGGAGAATGGCAAGGTCCAAACAGATAAACATAGTTTTTATAACGAAGCCTCCGACTGCGCACGCGACGTTCTACAGAGAACGTATTTTATCCGCAACGACTTCTGACTAGTTTCTTTAGATATATTGTGAATAAGTAACTACAATAAGTGAACACTGTTTTTGAAGTGGAATTACAGCAAATTAAATTATGTAAGTATTATTTTCGTGTGCCTGTCATAACTGATATTTTTAGTTTAAAAATAAACATTTTTAATTTTTGACACTGGCTTAATAAAACAATAAATACGATGAATATAATTATATTTTATGACCTGCTTAACCAGATGACCATACGAACATATTAACGAATAGAAATTTGCGTTGTTATTAGTACCTTGTAATAAAATATCGATTGTATATAAATAATCAGATCAACTAAAATCGCATAATAACAATGGACGAGTTGCCACATCCATTATTTAATTATTCCAATGATCTTGGCGTAACAATAGATAAAGACCGCTTTATACGTAGCATTTATCAAGATAAAACATGGAACAATAAACTTAATATTGTATTCTAGTCTTGCGACTGGTAAACAATGAAGATCGATTGACCTATGTATGTGTGTATGTACGTATGTAGGATCAAAATACATAGAATTGCCATTAAGCTCTAAATTATTTGATATCGGATTCTAAATATTGTGAATCAAATTCACCGGGTTTAATTGCTGACAGTCTGTCATACCTGTGAACCTTCGGGGCCGGTTGCCACATACTATTTTGACATTATTGTCAATCACGGTGAATTTCATTCACAATGCACAATATTATTCACTAACTTATTATCTTTACTAACAATATATACAGCTGAAGAGTTTGTAATAATCTCATGAAAATCTCAGGCATACTGGTTCGATTTGTAAAATTTCATTTTCAATGTTAGATAGCCAATTTATCGGGGAAGCATACTCGTATAAGCTAGTCTCGGGATACGTAAGTGTTAGCACAAAGTATATTTATTCCACGCGGACGAATATACATATTATATTCATAAGCCCACGTCTTCCCCAAAGGGGTAGGTAGAGGTGTTATAATAACAACACCCACTTTTCACCGAAGATGATTAAGTGACAACGTTTATCGCCTCAGGCACGACGAGTATACATCCGTTTTTGAAATACTTCTCAGACATATGCAGGTTTCCTCGCGATGTTTTCCTTCATCCTCAAGCACATGGTTTGAAATCACTGCACGTAAGTTTACCTATCAGGCAAATGTTCAAACCCCACGGCCACTACGATTAGTTTAATAAATATGAAAATTCATAAACTTATGTAACAAAGAAATTCATTGAAATTTCTACAGTACTAAAATCACAAGACAGGAACAAATTATGGTGCGTAGGTATAATGTACATATATAATATAGTATGTTACTATTAGAACAAGTATGTTAACCCTAATGAGGCATAATTATTCATTGTTCCGGTTGTGTCACTCCGCGCCTAAATTATTAATTAATTAATTAATAGGAAGTAAAGTGGAGAAGTAATAACTGCTTCTAGTAATGTGGTATTCAATTATGCAATAGAATAAGGCTATATATTGTATCATAGATAATATGTATTTTTGTTTTATTGTATACAGCATTTCATTATATTTAAAAAAATACTCAGTGGTAATAAAAGTTGGTATTGCGTCTGCTGTGTATCCGAATGTAATAAATCATTATACATTAAAATAGTGACATTAGATTCATTCAGTGAATTCCCCAAGAAATCTAGTCTAGCATTGCGTACTCATGGGATATCATTTTTTTTTTTGAACTAGCATAAGCCACATGGTTTCACCCGCGTAGTTCCCTTTCTCGTGGGAGTACGGGGATAAAATATAGCCTATGTTACTCACTGGTGATGTAGTTATCCATTTCTGAAAGAATTTTCAAGCTCGGTAACTAGTATCGGAGCCTATTCAATGCGAGAAAACAAACAAACAATCAAATATTTCCTCCTTATAATATTAGTGTAGAAAACTATTGTAGAAATGATGTGAAATAATTTAAACAAGCTGTGCCCCGGTTTCACCCGCGTAGATTTAATTTCATACTTATTGTCGCGGAACCTTACCATATAATATTTTAATAACAAAAAGGAGCCTAAAATACTCCTTGAAACATTAGCTACCTGCCAGTGAAAGTCCCGTTAAAATCGGTCCAGCCGTTTTAGAGATTACCCAGAACAAACAGACAGACAGACAGAGAATGCTACTGACACTAACGACACTGACGCTAATGACACTGAAAAACCAAGTTTAATTTTTTTTTTAAACTTGGTTTTTCAGTGTCATTAGCGTGAATACTTTCATATGCATTTAGTGAAAAGCTGTTATTTTGGAATAACAAACTGACACTTCAATTTTATTTATCTTTAGGTATAGATAGTGATCAATGATATGCAGTCAAAAGCACTTACGTAGTTACTAAGTTTTAATTTTCACTAAAAGACATAAGGCCAATACAAAAAAAATATCTTTCATCCTTTAATACCACATTCTCAGCTAATAAACCCAAGTAGAATTCAACCATAAATTAAATGTAATCAGTAATTACGAACCTAATTGTAATTGGAATAGACACAAACGAGTGTAATTACCCTTGTGATTACCCCCAATTCATTCACCCTTCTGTGTACCGTCTATTCAAGCCAGAAATCTGCTCGCGTTTATATAACAACTACATTCAATGAAACAATACTATTGTTATTCGGATGTTAGTTTTTTTGATTCGTAGCCAGCACGGTCACCGCCCATATACTTAATCGAGTTTTCTTCGTGTCTTGGAGAGTTCGAAACTGGGTTACTAGAAAATTTATAAGGGCGTTAAAGTAAATCTTTTACTTAAACAGAATTCGGATGGGCACCAGAGTGCCCAGTGCGAGTTTTCTTAAAGTCGCCGTCACAAGACATCGCGTCGGCGTTAACGCAGATTTGTATGGGCTCACAATAGTGTCATCATTAGGCCGACAGAGGCGCTGTTCCGATCCTATACAAATCTGCGTTTACGTCCACACGGTGAATAGTGACGGCGGCAGTGAAAAACTTGCAGTAGGCCCTCTGTACGATCTTTTAGAGTAGGTACCCGGGCTTCTAAAGCATGAAGAATGGCTACCTAGGGGTATTAGTACGACAAAAATCCCACATAACCCGACTGTCTCTCCCAGGGCGATGGGTCACCATTTGGAAGTTTTCCCCTATTAATAAAAAAAGGTATGTATCTGAAGTTGTATTGGTGCGAGTTTGTCATAGCCCGGTATCGAAAGATGCACCCGCGGCCGGTGTATCCATAACGGATTTTCCATGTCAAAAAATACAGCTGCAATGTGTTATTGTACGTACTACGTAAGCTCACATTTTCCAAAAATGCCGGGAATGTTGTAGATCTAACTCGTATATCGCCCATTTTATGCCGATAATGATTATTTGCCAACGTTCAAAAATAGTGACCATTTGTTTCATGAACTATTATATATATGAGTTCTTTCTAAGATGTATACAGGTTTTCTGACTTCTTCCTTATTCCACTAAAGTAAAAATATTTATGTAGAGTCACATATCCAAATAAGGACGCTAGATTTGTTAATAGTGTATAAAACTGGGAGTGTTAACCAATAAATTCTACAAGCACTATGATGCCTGTGTACGTGTAAGGGCAATAATATTATACCTCTCATGCTATATCGCACGTCATAATATATATAATCCGAGCAGAAAATTTGCATTTTCGCTAAATTACCCTGCACATATTTTTACATTTTTAGATGTCTATTCCTCAATCATGTTCAAAACGGCTTTACAGAACATTGGCTTAGTGTAGGGAGCTTATTTTGTAAACATGTTACTGCTCTACATGCAAAGATTTTCACATCGTTTGATAAAGAGCTTGGTGACAAAGAGGGAAGCTTTCTTTGGCAAATATTTACTTATTTCTATTCTGTACTATATTTATCACGTCTGTCGCGTATCAGTTTTTTTATTTATTTAGTAAAATTATTATTTGGACATTCCTACTTCAATTTGCGGGGTCTTAAATATACGATAAAATTACAATGACAATTGATTGTGAAATTATTAATTAATTAAGCGTACCGTACTAAATATCAAGGAATCCTTTGAAATCGGAACCATCTTGTCTAACGAGTAATTTGCTCAAATACATACTCACCTCTGAATAATATCTTAGCACCAAGAAAAAACAGAGTTCTTTCTATCTATCGTAGTATGGAGATAAAATAATTTAATATATAAAAAAAAAAACATACATTTGTAATGAACTCATACGAGCTTACACAAAAATTTTGTTGTTTTCCAATTCAATACCCCGATTGCCGAACGTTCGTTAGAGCATGTAGTTCTTAAATAAATATTTTAATTATGATTCAAGAGGAACGATTAAGTATAAAATGACGTAAAGCGAAGTGAAAGTCGACAGCGACGTGTCGTCATCAACACTGACGTAACATTTGAAATACCTCGCCTGTTGTTAGTATTGTTTGCAATTTTGTACACTTGGACATTCTTGTGGCTGGAAGAGATCAATAATTTAGTTCAAATGTCTTGATAACTTTTACAATAAGAACCAAATAAATTGTTACTAGGTATTTTTGCCACAAAGGTGGCAAACAAGCAGTGCGTCTGATTTCATATGATTTATATTGTTTTGATGAAATGTTCATGATGCCTGGCTGAGTTTCCTCCCGGTTCTTCATCGTGGTAAATTTTCGACATTCATAAGTGACTTACCAGGGCTCAAACTGAATAAATATTTTCCATTTTCATTTTTTCACTCGGCTCCTACAACTGGGACCGACTGAGACCAACATAGTCAGTGACGGAAAGAACCTACCATAGCGCCCCCTTTTTTCCCATCTCCAACCGACTATGAAGCACTGACGACCTTACGCACTGCAGAAAACTATACTAATACACTTCTATAAGGTAGCAATATTTAGCTGTGGTCGACTGTAAGGTGGGAGTACAGCCCCCAGTCGGGTAGCTCAGAATTTTGAATGGAAGATTCAGTTTTGCTCTGCCTCTTTTAAAAAATAACACGAAAGCTTGGAGAGTAGAGGTGGCCTTTTTTACCGTTACGGATACACCAACCGCCGCGATGGAGTTATGTCGGACTCGCACCGACTAAAGTAGAGGTGGATGTTGGCCACCTCGAGTCATGACCAGGTCCTTTATTCATGAAGTTACTTATTAAAATTACCGTGTCAAGTATGTCTTGGAAAGGAAATAAACAAACTATAGACCCAAAGGAACTGGAACCTAGTTTGCATAGTTCAGTTCAAAGAGCGCTCCTACGAAATGTAGTAATGTAGGTACTTGATGTAATGTAGGTAGTTCGCTAAAATGTTCTCGTTTTACATTAGGTACATAATATCCTTCATTTAATTTAGAAAGATACAAAGATGTATAGTTAGTTAAAAAAATAAAAAAAAATCTCTATTAATTTTTAAAAGGGAAAATTCTTAGTCATGCTATTTTATTATTTATAGTCCCGTTAAAGAGGTTATTTAAATTTGTAACTTTCTGTATTTTTGCTTCATGTTATAATATCAGTTTCACTATCAACAGTTCATTTGGTAAATTCACGATACACGCGATCCATCATTGACAGCAAAAACTATGCTAGGGCACGATACTGCAGCCATTAACTTATCGATCGAACGCAGCTTTACAAAATTGAACCTTATTACACTATTTACTTTCCAAGAAACCCGTCGAAGAGATTAATAATCTATAAATCTATATTCTATACATTTTATACCGATAAATAGAAATAAAGTGCCTGTTTGTAAATCCAAAATAAAAGCTTATCACTAAATGCATATGAAAGTATGTAAGCAATTTTCAAATTTTTTCTCTGTCTGTCTGTTCGTTCCGGCTAATCTCCGAAACGGCTGGACCGATTTTTGACGGGACTTTCATTGGAAGATTTCATTGGTAAAACCACGGGGCACATCTAGTAATAAATAAATTAGTGAATATAGGTCACAGCTATTTTTCTCTGAAATTCTCGAACATCATTTGGCAAACTATTTTTAATCTGAAAGGGCAGATACAACATAAATCATTTTATTCAACAATTTTAATTAATATAATTACTCACGAAATAAAGCTTTAAACAATTATTTACAAAACAACTCTTGACGTTAATGATAATCCCTGGGGATAATGATGATTGTTTTAAAAATTAGGCATTATACACTAGGCACTTTTTAGAGAGCTTGCTCTGCTCATTTTAGAGAGAGGCTTTCACAAGTTATGAGTGCTGACCTTGAGTGCGCAATAGTCATTTTATGAGTCTGGCTATATGGCGAGACGCAAGTAAAATAAATTCACACTTACCTCCACTATTTTCGCTGAGCGCTCATAAATCGTGACAGCACCTGTAAGTATTCCATATTCGGCTTTCGTAAGCTGTGTAACTGTTTGCAGAACATAGAACATCTTGTCTAGTCGAGACTAAATTAGTATTTAAACTATCTCCAAAGTATAATAATTCGACTTTTTGGTTATATGTGATATATTTATAAAAGCGGAATAGAGCTTTGTAGTAGCTGTATACTCTGTACAGAACCCCCGTGCCTCGGAAAGCACGTTAAGCCGTTGTTGGTCCTACGCCTAATTTCTCTTCGGACGTGTCGGATTGCCATCCCATCGGACTATGAGAGTGAGAGAATAGAGAGTGCACCTGTGTTTGCGCACACAATTATGCACTATAATATCTCCTGCGCAGACGGCTAATCCCGATAAGCCGACGCAACCGAACTACGGTTAGGAAATCATTATTATTATTATATATATGGCAATAGACTGCTGAGGACAGGAACAGGTGGAAAAGTGAAAGGGAGGCCTTTGCCCAGCAGTGGGACGCAAGAGGGTATTAATAATAATGATTATTTTTTTTATTATTATATGTTGTTCAACCACAAACAAAGTCCGCAAATTAGTACCTGATTCTATTAATTAAAAATACTTTGAAAGATAAATGTATATTGTGAATTCTGAACAGTCTCCCATTATACCCGGCACTTGATTATTTGTTAAAATTCTTAGAATCTTCGGTTGGTTCTAATAAACAAGGAGAACGGTATAATGAATACCTTTTAGTAATTTGTTTGGCTATTTATGCGTCTAATTTTAGTAAGAAATCTGCTAAACCGTAATAAAAGATAACTTACTTTTATTTCTTTCGTGCGTCAGTTCTAATGAGAGTTAATACAATTTGTATTTTAGTATTGTGGTCTTGGGTATAATTCTTCAATATAAACGTATTTATATGGGATCGCTGGTTTTAACAATGTGTGCTTTTGTTACAGACAAGATGCGGCGAGCAAGCAGTTTAATTGTATTTACCTTTCTGATATCACATGCACTGTCCGTAAGTACCCTCCCAGTATGTTCTATTACTTATAAGATAAACATTTCTTTAGTTATTTGTGCGTGCATACATAGATGAATTATTAGTATGTCGCAAGAGATATAGTGATATTTTTAACTCTATGTATGTACTACGCACATATACATTGACATTAGTCGTAACAACTAGTCTAAAATGCATATGCATATTATTATATAATAGGCAAATTTTGGCATACAGCTGAACAGCTGTTATCTAATCAGGTATAAACTAGTAATATGATTTGGCGATTTTTTACAAAGATAGCGTATACTTTGATCCTGGAGAAGGTTATAAGCTACCTCATGAAGTAATTCCGTGCGAAGACACGGATTAAAGCTAGTTTGTAGTTCATCTCGGAACGTTTGCTTCTGGTCGTCAATTGAGGAGCGGGATTGATAAAAATAGATCGTTGAAATCCTAAATTAAAAAAAAGGTGTCCGTCACAGCTGTTCAGGCAACTAGGTAACATTATTTTCAGAACGACTAGTTAGCGATAGAAGAAACTAGTTGGCACTTAACTCGATTTACGAACAGCTTGAATAGCTTGGCTAGTCAGCGAGTAAATGCAAGCAGTTTGCCAGGTAACCTGCAGTAATAAACTCAGTTTTCATTTTTATTTAGTAAGTAACGTGTTTCATACCTTAAGTAGCATGGGCTACAATTTACTACATTTTTGTTCACTACCGTATTATTTTCACATCCTCAGGTTGTTATTGCAAGATGTGCTCTCACAGCTCGCATTTTAAATACAACATTTATCATTTTTTCATGTAAATTTTTACTATTTCAAATGTGCAGGCACAGTTTTAATATAAGCTTTACAAGCAGTTAGGAAACTAAGAACAAACCGCTCAAAATGCCACACTCACACTCAGACACACACATCTACGAGATTATAAGCAGAATAGCTGTAGCGTCGACAAGAAGTGTCACATCGTGTCCGATCGCGTACACGTCATTTACGTGTTCTACCGACATTTTTGAAAACGACAAATAACATTATTTTGACAGTAAATATATCAGTCATTTTTTAAATCTTCAAGGTAGACAACCCTCACGTTTAATGGAGCTAAAATGTAGGCAGTTGTTCTTGCCTTTTATACCTCGATTGATGAAATGCATAAGATTCTTTGTCGCTTCTTCTCACCCTTATTGCTTTCTTACCTGGGCCCAAACTGATTAAGTGAATCGTTAGCATTTTCAATACAGACGAAAGGTAGATTCAAATATTTGTTTCGTTTAAAGTATGTACTTTATTTCGATTCTGTTTTGTTGTAAATACGTACATTATATGGATAAGTAAGAAACTAACTCGAAAATAATCGGAAAAGTTGTCAAGTAAAGAAAATATTAAAAGGAAAATGAAGCAACCAAAATTGTGAGCATGCACGAATTGAACGTAACATAAAAGTTATCCATGTTTATTTGAAACTAGCAGTGCCCCGCGGTTTCACCCACGTACACATAATTTCAATGGTGGCCCGCGGAACCATAATCTTTCTTATTAATAAAATTAGCCTAAATTACTCCTTGTTATCTGCCAGTGAAAGTCCCGTTAAAATCGGTCGAGCCGTTTCGGAGATAAGCCGGAACAAACACACAGACAGACAGAAAGAGTTTTTTTTTTATTGTTTGTCTTATGTGTATATAGTATAAATGGTATACTACCATATGCATTTAGTGAAAAGCTGTTATTTTGGAATTACAAACAGACACTTCAATTTAATTTATCTGTAGAGATTCATATATACATATAGATGTATAGAAGTAATTGTATAAATCCATTCTTGATTTTAAATCTGGAAGTATAATAAATGCAAACAAAACGTATTTTTTTATGTCCCCGTTTTAAGTGCTTTCAGTCCACTGCTGTTTGCAAGTTGTTTGAGCAGTATTTCTTCACCCAAATCCAATAATAGCTTTTAGAATTCAGTTAGATCAAATCAAAAAGCTTTTTTCCTTTATCAAGAAGACATTTGAGTATCGAAACTTTTTTCTTAAAAACTTTTTTATGTTCAACAGATTGTGGAATATATTGACATTATATTTTTTTAAGCGAAGTAGTTTCATATTGATGAGATTTCTATTGGTAGAATTATATTGAGTTTGAATTATTATTTAAATAGATGATAAATTTTAATTTATATTCACGTAGTTGTTTTTCTCAGGACATTTTAGTTAACTAAAAAAAAAATCGTTTCTATTGTAAAACTTTCGTCACTCGTCAGTCATCGATGTGCGATGACTTGGTGCCTAGCAAAGATAAATAAACAAAAGATTAAATTCCATTGTTATACCATGTTTTGCTCAAATCTATTGTCTAAAATGCTTTGTATTGTAATTATTAGTGTTGTAGTAGCCGGGTCACGTACATAATATTATGTCGACGACTATTAGCGAAACTTGTAAATTCACGAAATATCTGTGGTATCTACGATTTCGATACGACACCTAATTGTTTTATTTATAACTTCATAATTATGTTTCCTTTATCTATTTGTATAAAGCTAGGGAGTCTGTTTCTTAGCTTGGACGCGCAAAATTATTTCATGCTTAGATAGCCCATTTATATAGGCTAAATATCATCAAAGTAAGACCTATCGCTTTAAAGTAAGCGTTAACCCAACGCAGACGAAGTCATGGGCAGAAGCTAGTAATTATATAATTTGAAATTGTGTAAATAAATATAAATAAGTCTATACAGATAAATAAAATTGAAGTGTCTGTCTGTATCCATTCCAAAATTACAGCTTTTCACTAAATGCATATGAAAGCATACACGAATCTTTCATAGAAAAACCATTTTTTTTTTTTTTTCTTGGTTTGTCTGTTTGTTCCGGGTAATCTCCGAAACGGCTGGACCGATCTTAACGAGACTAGCTACTTTTATTAAAAAAAATCTCCCATGAATTAACTTAACGCGGGTGAAACCGCGGGACACAACTAGTAATATAATAATTATCAATGTTAAAGAAATAAAAAAGAATGTTATATAAAAATAAATATATGTACTTGCACGTTAAACATACGGGCTGTTTTATTCAAAGCTAAGTTAATTAGATAGACAAATTCAACATTAATGTTGAAACATGTCTTATATACATAAAATAAAATAAAATGGTGAAATACTCTTTAACTCATCTTCGGGCCTTGGAAGTAAGCTTAAAACAATGTAATTATGCTTCATACGATACACATCGATCACATTGAAACCTGACAATATATAAAACTAATCGATCGAAGACTAATAACGTATGATTGAAGACCTATCATCGATTGAACAAAATGTAAAGGTGCGTCCAGACTATGCTGTATGTTATGTATGCATAACGGTTATTATATAAGTATCTTTTTATTTTTATTTTTTGGCCGACGTCGTGCGCCACTCAGTGGGTCACACTGAAAATCAGCTCCGCTAGATTGAACTGGACTCCAGTTAGGTCTGCGGGTATAGTTGAGTTGTGGCCCTTTGATAACAATGTGCGGCAACACCCGATGTACTGGTGCGAACCACTTTGCACCATAAAAACACTTCTTATTTCTTTTGTGTATTTTTTTTTGTATGAGTTTTATTTGTTTTGTTGCTGCTTATTGAAATCAATAAACGTTTATTATTATTATTATTATTATATAATGTGGAAGTGTTGTATAACAAAATTATATTCGTTTTTGCATAATCTAGAAACATCTTAACACATTATAGAGTATAGTGTGCGGCGATATAAATTTTTCATTAGAAACTATTCTATAAACAGCAGTCCAACATTACAATCGAATCTAGATTTTAATTTTCAATGTATCACAATATGTATATCATTCACAAAACCATAAAACTTTATAAGTAACTAGCAGTGCCCCGCGGTTTCACCCGCGTAGAGTTAATTTCATGGGTGTTAAATTAAACACACTCCTTATAACATTAGCTACCTACCAGTGAAAGTCCCGTTAAAATCGGTCCAGCCGTTTCGGACAGTCCCCGGAACAAACAGACAGACATACAGAGAAAAAAATAAAAAGTTGTTTTTTTATGTCAGTATCGTATTTACTTTCATTTAAAAAGCTGTTATTTTGGAATTACAAACAGACACTTCAATTTTATTTATCTGTATAGATGTATAGATATAGATATATATGTATAGATGTATATACTAGCGTGACGTCTTATGTTACGTTCCAAGGGAACGGGATAAAGTGTCCTATATACTTCTCCTGGTTCTATGCTACGTCCCCAAAAATTTTCAACAAAATCGGAACAGCCTTTTTTGAGTTATAGATAGTGTAACTAACACGACTTTTTATTATTTACATTATATTTATATTACATTATATACATAAACTTATATTAGAGGAACATCAGTCTAATTTACGATCGATGCCTGATTTTGCTTTTATTTATTATTAATTATTCACTTTTTTTATTATTCACACAACCAAAACATTTTGTAAGTAATAATGTTATTGAATAGGGATAGCACGTGTTTAAACAAATTTTTAAATTAGAATATTCTTTGCCAAGAATCAGAATACAATATTTTTAAGTAACAAAGTCCAATTTATAACTGAGCATTTAACACAATTTAAAAAGTTACGACTTTCAATTATTCAGCCTGCGAATGTCAATCAACGGGTATAAATCGTCTTTGTACGCATTAGATTGTCTACGGAATTAATTCTTCTCGCCCTTTGTCTCTCAATAGGGAACTTGACGCGACCTATCCAATAGGCGGAGAAAGCTAAATGATTTGGGACAGAAGCTGAATATTTAATTTTAATATTACCGAAGGGATCGAACCCATGTCCGTTTGAGGTCGAATTTATTAAATCTTAGGTGATTATTACATTTTCTTCTCGAATATTAAAATAGTGCTGTTATACGCGTATAACTTCCTATATATATATATATAGGAAGAGCTCGTGGCACAGTTGCTATTGCGCATATCTTTCGATCAGCGAAGTTAAGCAACCCTAACCCTAGCCAGTAATTGGACGTCAGTCAGAGGCCTAAGAAACTCTGATAACTGGTTTAACCCAGATTGCCGATTTTCCTCGAAAAAGGGGGTTATGAAGGTCAGTTGGCAGTCGCTTCGTATAAAAATCAGGTGATTAGTCACATCGGGTTAAATCAGGTGTTTAAAGCCAGGGAGATGATACTTATTCTGAAGAATAATATACCTAAAAACGCTTTGTTGGTCTAGTGGTTTAAAATGCTTATTCGGAACACGAGGTCCTGGGTTTGATCCCCGGCAGGCAAAGTGTTTTTAGATATATTATTCTCCAGAAGCAGCCCGAAGTCTGGATTACTGGCCAGTTCTTGGCTATAGGCCTACATACGACTTAAACTAACTGCGCAATAAGGGTATAAGTACAGCTCTGTCCACCCCTTCGGGTATCACAGGTGCGAGCATGTGTATATTCAAACCTGTTTCTGTATTTCTTACCAACGAGAGAGATTCTATCCTTCACTATATTATGGTTGGCTAGATGTCACACTAAATAATGCAGTAACAATGATTCACCTCCGCTTAAGGATGGCAGCGTGTGAGTGACATCCGGCATTGCTAGCGTGTTTATAAATGAACTAGCTTCTACCCACGGCTTCGTCTGCATGGTATTTGCTTTTAATATGTAACCTATGCACACCCTGAAAGTGCATTTTAAACATTGGTGAAAGCTGTAGCAATTGCAAATGCAAAATTGAAAACAACATCATAATATTCACATGTGAATGTTTTTATAAAAAATAAATAAAAATGTTTGAGCTGACGCGGACTTAAGCCGGCGACACCTAACGTAGCAGTCTGCTATTTACAATTAGAACAAAGGTCTCGACATTAATAGGTTGTATATTTGCTTGGTTTAATTTTCCCTTCAGCCCTTCTTAGTAACCTCCCGAGAGACAGTGAATTGGTAACCATGTCTTATTCATGTTTATCTTCTAAATTGACTATTTTGTTCAATATACAGTACATACGTATGTATACTAATAATATGCTTCTAATCATTTGGGCAATTTAGTTTCAGACAGTATCCTTATAATTTGGGCAATGTAACGATAGTAAGTTATTAATTCCATACTTGAATCCTCAATCACGATCAATTTGCTTGGCCTCCGTGACCCAGCTTCTCAAACATGATAGCGAATATATAAATTAATAAGACACGGTATTTGAACAATATTATTTTGCCAATCCAAATATGTATCGAGCTTCAAATAATACGTAGGCGTCTAGATTTGGGGAGTACGTGACTATAGTCACCTATGAGGGTAATAATATAGGTTTAGCAGATAAAAACGTGGGTGATTGGTAAAATTTGTGTCACGTTTTCAATTATGGAAAACTCTTGGATTTTCTTCTTAAATTATACAATACAAATAGGAAAACTCATTACAAAATAAGTCCTATCTACGAATTAGGTCTAAGTTCCACATTTCTTCACAATACGCGTGGTAGCGTCCCCTAACTTCAGGGTATGAAACTTGAACGAGTATAACTAATTTATACTTAAGACACATACTATGTAAATAAGCTTAGGTACTAAGCAGTATGGAAACTAGGAACAAATCGTTCAAAATGCTCACGCAGGTGCACACATCTACTAGAGTCTTAAAACACAGGGCCCAGGCAGACCGCGTACACGTCAAATACGTGTTTTACATAGAATTGTTTTAAAACGTCAAAATGACGAATCTACTTTACTTTGACAGTAAATTAAGATGTAAATTCTCATTACTTACATCTTCACGCTTTGGAAAGAAAATTTTCGATCGGTTTTTTAATTCGATCACTACAAAACCTGAGTAAAGTTGTAATCTTTATATTTATAATTCTACTGTACGTGTGTATGACACTGAACTCCTCCTAAAGGGCTGGACCGATTTGCATGATTTTTGTATGCCTTTTGGTAGATGACCTAAATTCACAAATCAACCCGGCAGATGGCGCTGCGGTCGGTATGCATGACAACGTCTGTCGGCTAGTAAAATATAAAAACTTTACGATTGACAACCCTAACGCTCCAATGGAGATTGGAACTATCCATTCTGCTTATTAAGCTTCCCTAGGTATGTGCTTAAAGGGTGTCTAAGTGCAAAGAATGTGAATTAACATCCTTACAATAGCAGTAAGCGGCTAAAGCCAGCGAGCCTAAGCTAGAAACACCTAGAGTCACCCGCGGATTACCTACTTATAAAACAATTGCTATGCCAACATACTATCAGACAAAGGATCCCACTGTGAATAGCACAAATATCCTTCTTATCCCTTGCATGAAGTACTGGAAACCTTCCACATCACTGGATTACACCGGTACCCTAAACTAATTTGATAGTAATATTCTTTAAGGTCAGTCTTCAGTCGAGAAACTTTGAAATTCGAATGTGATTTATAGAGGTAGAGTAATGAGTTACTCCACCTCAAAAGTAGATTACCGTTCCAGTAGAGCAAAAGGAAAAGCAATACTTAAAAAGAATACTACTGATGAGGAAAATTATTGCGCCATAGTAATGAGATTTCGCAACTGCGTGTAGTCTACAGTTACGTGCGGCCAAAACAAATGGGTGCAATTCTTCCGGTTATAATTTACCGATGTGTGTAATCGGATATTCGATTGCACATTGAGATATTAGCCCTACAACGAATAAATCGTAGCCATTTCGGCATGGTTTGTCGATTATTTGTATGGACTTTGCATCATAACACGTGATACTGAGCATGTGCAACGACCCACATCGCATAATGACATTGTATTATAAAATTGTATATTGATAATTTTGGAATTGAAGTTATCGTGAAATCTTATCTACTTGTAGGTTTTATACGTAATGTATGTAGATAGCATAAAACTGGCAACCTAGCATAATTCGCCGTAGTCTGTCTAATCGTAAACACTAAAAGAATCACATGATGATAATATTAAAAATAAAATGTTTTTAACTTCAACAACAATGTAAGTCGTAATTTATTCACTAACCTGCCCGACCCCCATGTCTTAGAAGAACTATTCATATTTCCTACGATTAAGCAAGATATCCATAAAAACGATCGTCGCTATACACTATATGATGGATTATGGGTGTTAAATAAAAGATTAATTGAGATAATCGAAGATTAATATATTTGAGCTGTTGCACTTACAAGGGCGAGGACAGAAAAGAGAAAGTGAACTGACAGCCGTCAGTCACATTATGTGTAAATGTCAAAACAGTTGACGTTATGTGTTTGCATACTAAATATAAACTATTTTAGTCTGTGGTTTACACATAAACCAACACTATAATCATGCCACCTTACTACATTTCACCTTTAGGCAAGACCTCAATTTATTTTTCCTTTGTTCCTACAAACTTCAATTCTCAAAATATATTATTTTTGGCTGATGCTAGTTGCTTAGGAATACCACGCCAGGGTGCTTATTCCACAGCCTTACAGGGCAAGAAAGCTTTACAAGCGCACCGTCGAAACCATTTTGGTTCCAAGTTGTGTGGATAAGCGTACTGATATATTTGCTGTGCCTAAATAAATTTTTACTACAAGTGCTAACAATCGTTGTAGAGTTTCGTAATGGTTCTCAAAGTAATTTTCCGACGGCTAGGAAGACAATGGCGACGGTAATAGAATCATTTGTAATCTACGTATAGATATACGTCTCTATAATGAACTTGTGATGTAAATCCAACATCGGATATTACGCGACTGGAATTAATCATAGGCAGGTACGATTGAGCGCGTTAGGTATTGCGTCTTTACTTTAATCGCTAGATTAATTTCCCTTACATTGGTTATCTATAACATGATAGTTTTTACATGCAATGATCCACGCATATAATTTGTATTTAATTGATATCCAAATGTCAGAAAAATCAATTCAGAGATTCAGTCGTGATAAGGTAAGATACTAGGTACTTATTTAGTCAGATAGATCGCAATTAATTCGCATACAAACTCTTGGGGAGCTACCATCGTTGGTTTAAGCAGAGCGGGATAAAAACTTCTGAGCTTTGACGTATCAGTTTGGTGCCATAAAATAGTCAACGTCAAATCTAAGAAGTTCGCCCCCTTCGGTGAAACGCTGGTGCTATTATATTGCACCTCGCCATATTAGTAGTTGTTAATATATTATATTGATAATAAGACTTGTAAAGTGATTTCCACGACGTCAAACTACACAATTTACATTTTATACAATTCACACAACACGGGGACATTAATTAATTGCGGAGCTCAAGGATTTGTACCGTATTACTCATTCATGAAGTTGAATTGCTTCTTAATATGACAATATCTTAGTTGTACGTACGTAACAATATATCCATATAATCTAGGGTGGATCACTCTTAACATTTAGGGGTATCAAAAATAGGTGTTGGCCGATTCTCAGAACTACCTGATATGTACACGAAATTTCATACAAGTCGGTCCAGACGTTTCGGAGAATTTGGGTTAGAAACACCGCGACACGAGAATTGTATATGTTAGATATCGCCACAATAGTCAATACATCAAGCTATAAGTTAAAGTCAAAGATAAAGTCAAAAATATCTTAATTCGATTAGACTTTTTACAAAGTACTTTAAAATCGTCAGAATGACATAATTATACAGGACTATACATGCTACCGCCAGGTTCAGAAGGTTGTTTTTACTGAGAAGAACCTGTCAAAAAACTCAGAAAATACTCTTTACAAAAATATTACACAACTAGCTGTGCCCCGCGGTTTCACCCGCATGGATTTCGTTTCATACTTATTGTCGTGGAACCCTAATATTTTTAATTACCAAAAGTAGCCTAAGTTACTCCTTGAAACATCAACTACCTGCCAGTCCCGTTCAAATCGGTCCAGCCGTTTCAGAGATTACCCGGAACAAACAGACAGACCGACAGACAGACAGACAGAGAAAAATTATAAAAATTGGTGTTTCAATCTCTGTACCGTGTATACTTTCATATGTATTTAGTGAAAAACTGTTATTTTGGATTTACAAACAGACACTTCAATTTTATTTATCTGTATAGATTTAAAAAATACAAAGAAATCACTCAAGAAATATATGTAGTAATACATTTATAGTATTAGCTTCGATCTGCGGCTATACCCGCCTGTTATTACGGCTCTCTAATTAACCACGATTTAAAATATAGCCTATGTTACTCAGCGGTAATATAAAGAAGTAAGAATTAAAAGAATCGGTTAAGTAGTTTTAGAGCCTATTTGTTACAAACAAGCGAACAATTCTTTCCTCTTTATAATATTAGTATACATTTAAGCTCACCCTGCACTGCTTAGTCTTTCTAGTCAATAATGGGTCAAGTTAAACTGATTAAATCTTAATTAAATAGAAGTGCATTAAAACCAAAAGTTACATCTATACATACTGATATACTGATAAATAAAATTGAAGTGTCTGTTTGTAATTCCAAAATAACAGCTTTTCACTAAATGCATATGAAAGTATACACGCTACTGACGATAAAAAACAAAGTATTAAAATTTTTCTCCATCTGTCTGTCTGTCTGTTTGTTCCGGGTAATCTCTGAAACGGCTGGACGGATTTTAACGGGACTTTAAAAATATTTGGGTTCCGCGACAATAAGGAAGAAACTAAATCTACGCGGGTGAAACCGCGGAGCACAGCTAGTAGGTAATATATGAATCTAACATTATTCACCACAAACTTTCATCGAAAATTATAAATCATCTAGCTGCGCCTAGTAGTGTCACACATTCTGGTTTCTTTTTAGATTTCCCAATTATATTTCAATCACACCTGCGAAGTAGCAAGAAAATAAAAATAAAATTAATATTTCCTTCTTTCTAGCAAGCATCATGATTCTTTGTTGATGTGGATGAAAAAAAGCTATACTGCAGAATATGCTAAAATATGAAATGCTGTGTTTTGTTCTAAGTAATATGGAAAGGTAGGATTAAAGAGGAATTAAAAGGTAGGATTTTCTCTACTACCAATTTTTACAAATGTATGTTGCGTTAGTAATCCACAACAAAGGGAATATATTCAAACCCCAAATGATGTGGTTGTAACTTTATCATTTTGCTTTACTACAAAGGATTTCTACGATGTTATGAAGGCTGACGAATCGGAATACAAGAATAGAATGGTCTACCCTGTGAGCGACTTGGACTGATGATATAAAATTTTTGACCAAAACTTGACCAAAAAAATTTTATTTGTCTAGGAGCCCCCTTAAATCATAAAATAGGAAATGTTTCGTAAAAGTCAGCGGATCAGTTTTATTGCTCGCAGAATTGAGTTGACATTTGGCTCCCATTAGGGACTTTGATAACAGATTTCGAGGGTCACCATAATATTTTTATCGGGTTCTTAAAGCGGGTATAACTACCGGATTATTTTTATTATTCGTTTATTTACAGCCTACTCCGTTTAATGTCATTATTGGATTTTCTATCTTACTATATTTTAAGAGTATAATATATCAGTAATACATTTTGCTGTGGGTATTTATACTAGAGTAATTAGGAATCCCTTCAGAAAAACACGCTATCGATAAAAAAAATTATTATTACAGAAAAACACGCTATCGATAAAAAAATAAGTGGTAAAATATGCGACTGCCAGTCGCTTAGTTAAAAAAAAGGGGTAGTTAAAAAAAACTAAAAAAAAAGATTTTCGGAATGTATAGTTCACGGACACACTCACCACGCAGATTGATATTTTAGGTAAACCACCAGACTCTGGCTGCTACTGGGCGATTTAAGAGCAATAACACTTTATTCGACCAGGGCCTGTAGACAAATTAACATTATCCTCACGCTTCGCTAGTAAAAACGATACAAAATATACGGGAATAACTTGGTCATGTGACAGAATTATGTCATTTCCATACATTTTGTATCGTTTCTATTAGCGCACGCGCGAGAGAATGGTACTTTGTCTAGGCCTACAGGCGATTGAACTCAGAACCTCGTATGCCACAGTGGTGATTGCGATCATTAGATACACTAACAAGGCAGAAGCACTGATGTATAAATATCTACAAGGATCAAACTAGCAGAACTAAACAAACTAGCTTTAGAGCTAATGCCACTGGATATCGGGTCATCAGATTGGTGTGTGTGTATGTTAATCACTTTAATAGGACACCTTATGTTACATTGTCTTACGGTGACGTTAACTCAGTCACCGAAGCATGGCTTATGGAAAAATACCGGCAATTATTGCAATCATCATAAACACTTCTAGCATTTAATCCCATAGTTAATTACACATGTCTTTGACTGAGACTAAATACAAAAATTGCTTTACTATTAAAGTCATGACTTCGACTTTTTATTTATAGGGGGAAAGATAAATATTCTTGTGTTATACACTTGTTTATTGCTAAAATTTGTTGTTTTTACTTCACAATCATTTGAAAGCACTATTCTACTATCCCAAATAATTAAAATGACAGTCTTCAAACATGCTCACCGGTTCAAAGTGCAAACACTTAATAATTTTCTCGCTCGCGCGTGTAACCCATTAGTTCGTATCATTTTCATAGCAGGGACGTCTTACTAACTTCTTAGCTTTGACGTTTAATTTTTGTATCACAAAATGAAACGTCAAAGCTTAGAAGTCCTTAATACGCTCTGTTTAAACCGATGACGGTGATGGACCCTGTTGGTTACAACAAGTCACGTCAGACAAGCAGCAAATGATAACGGTCTCGTGAAAATTTTAATGCTCTCCTCATTTGGTGACTGACAAGACTTTTTCTATTTTTATTACTAGCTGCGCCCCGCGGTTTTACCCGCGTAGAGTTAATTTCATGGGTGAACCGTAATGTTTATTTGTTATATAAAAGAAGCCTGAGTGTCCAGAAGCCCTAGTGACATTAGCTAGTTAAAGTCCAGATCAGCAGGAACAAAACAGACAGACGGAAAGAAAAAAAATGATATTTTTTTGTCAGAAGCCTATAAACTTTCATATACATTTGGTGATAAGCTGATATTTTGGAATTACAAACAGACACTTTAATTTTATTTATCTGTATAGATATACAGATTAATATGGATTTATTAATATGGAGTGTTTTGTTTCAGGCACCCCAATTCATTACATTCAAAGATGGTAAGTTGGGAGTTAACTTCGGAGGCTACCACGCTGGAGTTGGTCTTGGAGGTTTAGTAGGTAAGTTTAAATTAACAATTAGTTACTAGTTGGTACTGCAAAGCATTGCTTAATGAAGTAGCTTAGTTTGGATTGCGATTTGCATTGTAAACATTTTGCCTAACAACTTAAAGTTCATTTTAATATTATATTCAATCTGCATGAAGTGATACATGTTTGTTAAAAGAAAGATATCGAAGCTCAAAGTAAGAAAATATATTAAAGATGTGAAAAAAAACATTGGAAGCAATACACTCGATACTATAAAATATGTTCAATGAAAATCAGAATATAATCATTGTTAATCTCGGATTTGAAATATAATCGATCATTATACTTATCTTAAACTACCGGACGTCACGCGGTTTCATACGCGTAGTTCCCGTTTCCGTGGGAGTACGGGTATAAAATATAACCTATGTTACTTGCTGATGATGTAGCTAACCATTGCTGAAAGAATTTTCAAGATCGGTCAAGAAGTTTCGGAGCCAATTCAATGCAAACAAACAAAAAAACTTTCCTTTTTATAATATTACTTACGGATGTCACGTGGTTTCACCCGCGTAGTTCCCGTTCCTGTAGAAGTACGGAAATAAAATATAGCTTATGATACTCTCCGATAATGTAGCTATCCATTGCTGAAAGAATTTTTAAGATCGGTCAAGTAGTTTCGGAGCCAAATTCAATTCAATACAAACAAACAAACAAACAAATCTTTCCCCTTTATTAGTATACATTAAGTGTAGAAAAACGTGTTATAAATGGACACAGGGGCCTTACTATGAGCCCTTAGTGCCATATTAGTGTAACTCGTATTATGATGCACATGACGTGTATACATCTATTACAGTATACCTTTGCAATAAGAGGTCACGGTGGGGCTCGTTGCTAGGACTCTGCTATAAAACGTTAATTCTTTTACAGGCGGTGGAGGAGGTGGAGGTGGTTTGTACGCTGAAGCTGGTACACCGTTCGGCCCTGCAGCCAGGGCTGGGTTAGGAGGTGCCGTGGACGGCAACAGCGGAGGTGCTGCAGGTAATACAACATTCTACTGACTACTTTGATGATTGACAGAAGCTTCGATTACCGTTTAAGTACTGTATAAGATAAAATCATGGGCTCAGTTCAGGAGTTTGCCATCAAATCAGGTGCTCAGTCAGGCTGGGCTGGATTGCGGAACCTTAATATGTGTTGAGTAACCTAGGTCTTTATCTTTACATCAAACTCGATTGGATTACCAAAATATTAGAGTAGCTACTCAAATAGGCACTTCTTTCTTCTCTGTCGGCCTCTCATTGCTGAGGATCGTGACGTCCTGCAAGTACTGTCTTCATAGATTTTCGCCACAGCCCTCTATCTTCAGCATGTAATGCAACTTTCAACGGTATTGCCAAATGTTCGGTCACCTGATCTCACTATCTTTTTTGACTACGACCTCTTAATAGGCACAGGCTACAATATTCATAATATTTACTAAGAAACATTACCTTACACAGGTGGTAAACTAATTCTGGACTCACAGTAGGTAATTGGTACATAATATAAGTACATGTGCTGTTTGCATATAATGTAGGTATCTCTACACAAAACAATGAATCTCAGGCTTTTATAAAACATAAACATCATTGACGAAATAATGTCTTTGTTAGCAAGGATATTACAAAGGACTCACCAGAATATAAAAGTCAAATTATGTTTTTCCTTGTGTAAAAACGAACACAAAGCAGCAGTTAAAGGTTAATTAACCGTTCCACGACGGATTTAAATATAGTTACTCAACTGTTGAATCCAAAGTTTAAGAATTATATTGAAGTAAAATTGCATTTTCTGTATGTACGAGTACTAACAAACCTATACCAACTTTAATGACTGAATTGTAACACTTTACTTCCAAAATAACATAACCTTATGCTAATTTTAATTTCAGTCATAATATTTCTTTTATTTTATATGAGTAGCGTACTCGTAAATAAGGTGTTATAGCTACACAAAATGTTGTTCACGCAACACCGACATAGTAAATTGCTCATGTATGTCCGGCAGCTCTACACAAAAACAACAATCGTTTCGTAGTCAGCCTTGATACACGTATTTACATTCTTGTAATCTGCCCTTAATTATTAAAATAAAAATAATAAAACATCATACAAAACCAAGGTCTTTATGATATCCTTATAATTCCGTTTTATTTTATTTGCCTATAAGTTCCTTGTAGAGTATATTTTTAGAAATTTCGCGGGTCTTGCGATGATTGCTAAGTTAGATTAAACATATGATTATAAACCGTATCACTGAGGTCTTAAAATATTGTTTCTAAAAACAGGTGGTCTATATGCTGGAGCAACGGCTGGTGGTAATGTTAAGGCAGCTGCGGGTCTGGGAGGAAAAGTCGGCGGAGAGAATGCTGCAGGAGCCGGCTATGCTTCAGCCTCATCTGGAAGTCACTACGCAGCCTCTGGCTTGGTAGGTGATGTTGAAGAGAAAGCCAAGAGAAAGGAAGAAAAGCGTAGGCTTAAGGAGATGAAAAAGATATTACGCGCCCAAAAGAAAGAATAATTCAAAAGAAATGCTCAAATAGTTTACTAGGAAGTAACATACTCGTATAATAAATTCTAGATAAGTGATGGCATTAAATTAAGTAATTTTTATCTATATTTTTCACTGATAATATTTTATAATTAAACGCCAACTAATATTCTTGTCTATATAATTTCATTAGAACCTATTCAGTTGAATTCATACTACCAATGTTTTCTCATTTCCATTGAAATCTCAGCAGCCAATGAAAATGGTGAGACTAACGTGTGGTTACTTAATGAAACCAAGGTAATGGTACCCAGTTTTCTACCAGCATGACTACAATGTGCACTGCTAAGACGAGTCTCATTAAGACTTTCATTATCACTTTTTCTTTTTTCATCTTTAGCATTATAATATATCATCCTGCAATCCATTTGTCACTAATTTGTGCATGAGCATATTTTATTCATCAACAGTAGTAGTATTAAGGCCTTATTGAGGAGTATATCACCGACCCCTTCTTAAAAGGCGTGAGCTCGCGCACGGTCAATTGGAAAGTTGCCTTCTTATTACTTTGAATGAACTATTGCAGAATCAGCTTAATTTATTCTGATTTCCTTACAGGGAGGTGAATCTTCTGTGGCTGGATCGGGTGGATTCACATTCTCTGGTACCAAGACTATTGGAGTACCTGGCACTATTGTCAAGGAAACCGAAGTATCAGTACTGCCTGTAGAGACTGTTGAACAGCACAAGGAAGTAGAACTCGAGTCTAATAATGAAATTATACCAGCTGTAAATGCTGGTTTTGAAATCAAAGTTGGAGCTGAGAAGAATGTAGAAAGCAACCCTGAAACAACATTTGTTGTGAAAGAAGTGAGTAAATGGAGACCGCGAAGAATTCACCATAAGCGTATATTTGCAAATGTTAACAATAACGTGATGCTAAGAAGACCACAATGGGGCTATTACCCAGTGCAGGGTCCTCAAATCAATGTGTTTAAGTATGACCAGGTTTGTCTCAATTGACATTTGACGTTAAAGATCACCGGAGGCTTGGGGAAGCCAGTCACCATCACTGCATTTCATAAAAATATTTTTTTTGTAACACAACACTCCATTACCATCTTGACATATTTTCTAATCGTGCAATATTTAAAAAAACAGTAAAAAACATTGTTACCTAAATAACATATTTAAATATTTTTTCATAGGTTGCAGTTGAACCAACACCAGTAGTGGTGGAAAAGCACATTGTTCACTCTCATTACAAGCCAAGCCATGAGTTCCATAAGACTGGTTATATTGGTGGATTCATCGGCGCTGGAGCCGGTTTTGAACAACCTTCAGTAGTCAAGTCTGTTCAACCGGTGGTTCAGAAGAGAGTAGATGTTGGTGTCGAGAGTGAAGTGCATGCTGCTGGAGCAGGCGAGGTGGACCTTCACAATGGAGGTGGCGGTCAAGTTACGTATACTAAGCAAGTGACCGTTGCAAGAAATCCTACGTTATTCCAAGACATATTTAATGTAAGTACTATTTGTAGAAACGAAGAAATCACAGAATTTGACGGACCATAGACTCTTCAATCAATCCCTACTAATATTATAAATGCGAAAGTAGCTCTCTGTTACGCTAGCGCAGTCTGTCTGTTACGCTTTCCCTCTTAAGAATCTCAACCGATTTTGATGAAATTTGGCACAGACAATCTTTAGACCCTGAGAAAGGACATAGGCTACCTTTTATTTATTAAAAATATTAGGTATCCGCGACCATAAGGATGAAACAAAATCTACGCGGGTGAAACCGCGGGGCACAGCTAATATGCTATAACACGATATGTTTTTTTGTAGATCCCCATTTCAACATTGAAAGCAGTCAGTAATCTTCTTGGAGGTATTGCTGGCGGTACTAGCGTGTCAGTACAGAAGTCAGCTTCAGTCCAAGCAGGTGGTTATGCATATTAAGACTATGAGATCTAGCTTCTGTTATGGTTAAAATATATTTTTATACTGGTGGTGTACAAATAATATAAACAATTTTTTTTGTAGTTGCGTTTTTCTGAATTCTGACGAAAAAAGTGTTTTGAAATTATGGTCTGCTGGAAATTTGTCCGATAAATTACCAACCGATTGCTTATGATTCAACGTTCCTTATGTCAAACTAGGAAGAAGTAATAACAGGGACTTATTTCTGTCCAATTACGTTTCGTAATTTATACTTTAGCTTGGGATTTAAAAAAAACATGCTTTATCCCCGTTACGATTGTGATAAGACGTAGAAGCGACGAGTTGGGTAATAGCAGAGTAATCTTACGCCTCCCGTGCCCTCGTAATCTTGATGATATTTTTATCTTCTAGCTTTTATTACGTTTTTATTTTTTATGATCACCCCCTTTAGACACAAACGCCTTTGGACTTTGTAATATAATAAATATATTTACACAAAATAAGAGCTCTATCAAGTCGTAAAGTTGCCAAGTTTGTTTACACAATTTTAACCCTTTCAAAGTTTAGTGCTGCTTTATTTAAGATTTATGAACTAGGTACGAGTAAAATAGCCTTCAGTATTCTGCTGACATTTTCTCCAGTTATTTCACACGTTACCTTAGAGTAGTAAAAATAAAATAAAACGTGGTGATCAAATGCAGAGTTTATTACTATGGTAGAAGAATACATCAGTGAAACATCTTTTCGTAATTTTCGTATCGAATAATCACATCTCATATTTTTTCAGAGTCAGACATATCATCGAAGCATGCTCCGTCATCGTCATCAGCATACAAATCATCTGATGCGCATATATCGGTAGAGACACCGAGCGCTTCACAAATTATCGATGGCATTTTCGCTGTAAGATCATTCACATCCATTCACGATTCAATCAATCACATACTTCCAGAAGTCTACATAACATCAGTGCCAAATTCTTAATACATAAGACGGCTTGCTTTTTTTAGATTCAAAGATATTTATCTTAATGTGATTTTGACTAGATCATCGATCACGTGTCTTAATATCTGAAGGCATTATCTGGTATCTATTGCCCAAAATTGCTATATCAAGACTACATTATTGTAATTCACCGCTGGCCAGTGTTATTGAAAAGCTCTGCAATTTACTACACCTTCATATTTTTAAAAGTAGCTAGAGATTCCTTATCATGTGATGGAAAGGTCAATATCGGCTGCTGAACGACCTTTTGTGACGGCACCGTTTCACATAAATAAACCTTTGGCTAGGCGTTATGGAGACTTGCTAAAGTATCGTACTTAGTTTATTGTATAATCTAACACTCAATGATTTTGCATGCATGATTTTCATTACATCTCGCTTAACATTCAAGATTGCTTTGGCTTAAAGGCGGACACCATTCTTCTCTATTGCATTCCTTAATCACTGTTGTTGAAATAACATAGATCGTGGTAAATTCACAGATCTTATTATACCCTTGATGTCTGCTACATATTATAACGTTATAGGGGCCTATAAGCTTTGACGTTTTATATTAGTAACATATACTGGGGGCCAACTATGATCATTCAAGAATCGTGTATTAAGAACTTAGCTTTGACGTTTAATTTTTCAGTACCAAAATGAAACGCTTCTTAATACGCTCGGCTTAAAATGATGATGGAAGGCCTCCTGAAACGTAAAAATTTAGAAGTTCTTAATTCGATCATAGTAGCCCACAAGAATGTTTATGCATAAAATTGGCACGCACATTTTAAAAACATTGTTCACATTGTGATTTCCGCGTACAAGCCTTTATAAGCTACTGAATAAGTCTATACCATAAAATTCTTATTATCTCAGTAGACACGATAAATGATGGCTCCAATTTAATACGTATAAAACCGGTGATGGTAAACTCAAATACGTAGGAGGTTTAACAAGTCATTTTTATAAGCTGCCTTATACGTTTTTCCGTCACGTTCCAAAATTAATCATGAATAGGGATAACCTTTTTCTGAATAACGTGACTTGACGGGAAAAGTACTGAAACATGATCGCAAAGATGACTTTAACCAATATATATTTTAGCTCTATTTTTCTGGACTCATTTTCTATATTGATCCTGGACTACAAGAGAGACAACATTAAATACCTACCCAACTTTATCTACTCTAAATAGAATACATTATTGAAGTCACCCTTTCCATACAAAATTATTTCGTCTGTTTAACACTGTTTTAGATGAACTCCGGTTCATCTCTTACATGTGAGTAAAAAACTTATAATTCTTATATATTGTAGTGAAAAGTCAATGTTTTGTAATAAGTAGTCTTAAAAATCTTAACTCGAGGCCAAGTTAAGGCGGGACTAGTAATGATCTATTCGAAAACATCAAAGAAAATGAGTCCAATATAACCGTGAGTATTTGTTTGTTCGTGCGAGTGAAGCTTATTTTTTCAAGGTATGTGTGTATCCTGGGTGTAATTTTTATTTACTAACCGTTTCTTGTATTTGAATATTCAAAAGTTTGTCCTAATTTTAGATTCCAATCAATACACTAGGCGCTGTTAACACGTTCCTAGAAAATAATGTTTCTGGAAGGAAACATATTCAGGTAAGGCTACTTTGAGGTATTTTAAAATAAAAACATTTTAAGTATAGTATCTTATTTTGCAAGGATTAAAACTCCTTAGAAAACAAAACTATTTATTTTTCATCAACACGCTATGAATTCTACGCAAACGAAGACGCGGGCAGAAGCTTAGAATATCTAATCCAAGAAGAATCGAAAACACCAAAAAAAATTATATTTTAAAGATTACGAAATTGTATCATATTAATGTAAAAATAGCGTTCATTTTTTCAGTGATCTTCCCGAAACCGTTTCGATCTTTTCCAAATTCTCGAATAATTCTTTTCAAATCAACAAAATTTATATCAGGTTACCCAGGACGGATCCGGTGAACCAGGGAAGGTAAGGCTGGGGCCACATGCACGCAGGAGAGCCAATAAACAACGTGTTATTTTGGTCGAAAAAGAAGACCACAATGAGTAATAATATGTGCTAGATAGATCATAAATCTTATTACCTGATGTTAAGGATCATAATATCATATTTTATACAACACATTTTATTACAGTTATAAAAAACCATATAGAGTTATTTGTACTTATTTTTTAAATTGGTTCTTTGAATAAGAATAATATGTTTCAAATAAACCATTCCCTGTCTATTTATTTTCCCTTGCATAGTGCTTCTTAAGGACAATAGTATATTTTCAAGGACTTATCTTTAATCAACCCCCAATCAATGTCAACTTATGATTTGAAGAAAAATCTCAGGGTAAGTATTTGAGAAGGCATTCTGTTTTTGTTCGATAACATTATACATACCTACACCTACACATACTCATAAATAAAATTTAAGCGTCTGTTCTTACTTTTTAAATTAACAACGTTTCACTAAAAACATACGAGATGTAGAAGGTATATGAAAATTTATAAAAATTATCTTCTCTTTGTGTCTGTAAGTATATTCCGGCTAAGTTCACAGCGGGCATAGGAGGTGGCTGATGTAATAAGGAATAATTTAGGCTACATTTTGCTTATATATCACTGAGTAACATAGTTTTTATTGCTATTCCTACGCAAGTTAAACCGAAAGGCACAGTTAGTTATACATAAACCGAATGAGGTCGCACTTGGTCTCTAGTCTGTCATTAATTTGGCTTTACATAAATAAACCAAAGACTATTTAACTACAAAAGAGCTTCATTAGCCTTTGACAGCTCTCTCGTAAAATTACTATGAAATGTCTTCTTAGTCGAAACAAGGTCCCAGATGAAATAATAGGCCCAAATTATGCTTTAAAAAAACGCAAACCAGAAGCTACTAACGGCCTGGAAAAACATTTCAAGAAGGGTAAGGTCGTCTAACTATCCCATTAAGGATGGTAAATACTAGCCATCGTAGAACAGTCCTGTGAGAATTGGCAATTATTAGAGCAATATACTTCTACTACTATAATAGCTACCTTCAACCAGTTTGACTGCTTCTGTACTATCTATAACCCGATTAATAATAAGAAATGTGTTAGGTATTTACCGATAATTGTTCTCGCTTTTGTAACATTTTCTAATGATGCTTCGTTCCATTTGGTTGCTGCGCGATCCTTGAACAATGAACTATCCCACACAAAAATAGTTTTTCTGTTCTTGAAATTAGCGCGTTCAACCAAACAAACAAACTCTGCAGCCTTATCTCAATATATATAACTCATAGGTGAATGACTTACTGACTGACATAGTGTAGATCACTAGTGTAGATCAACGACACAGCACAAAACATGGAAATTTGGCATGTAGGTAGATTTTATGACGTACGCATCCGCTAAGAAAGGATTTTGATTAATTCTACCCCCAAAGGGATAAAATTAGATTTTGATTAATTCTTCCCCCAAAGGGATGAAAGTTTGTATAAAACTAAATTTATGCGGGTGAAACCGCGGGGCACAGCTAGTAATATTATAAGTATTCATGTATGTTTGCAGCCTGAAATTATGAAAAAGTTAGCAAAATCATCTGGCTTACTTACTCTAGAGTAGCCAAACGCTCCTTAAAATTAAAGTAGGTACTTATTTTGAAGATTAAGTGAAAAGTTAGTAACTAACGTAAATTTACAATATTAACGTCAAAAGTTATTCTATGCTACGTCGACTGTTCGCGGACCGTAAAATTGTTATGAGATTTAAAACGTATTTAAAACATTATTACAGAACGTTGAACAAAATTATTATGCTAATTATTTACAACTGCTAAATTACCTCTATTATTAATTTGAATTAGCAATGTTTAAACACGCCACAAAATAAGTGTTGATACCCAAATTATTAAAGCAGAAAACTTTATTAAGTAAAGGTCAGATAAATTAAGCAACAGTACTTCACGTAATAAAATAAGAAACTTGTAAATAGAGATTTAATTGTTGCCCAAAAAAATCCTGTCAAATAAATGAATAGTTCCCAAAGGCTTTTTACTTCAGCATCAAGTTGCAGCATCCAGTACGTAAGTATCTAAGTTATACAGATTTCAAAGAAGCGTAAGTATTTCTAATGCATGCAAGCAACGACTGTGGTACTCGTGTATGACATGTATGTTCTAAACCGGACAAGAAGCCTTCCCTTTTCCAAATTTGTCCAGCTACTTGTGCTTATGGAAGTAGTTAACTAACAACTCACAGTTGCACATTAACTTAAAATAACATACATACTTCCGCTCACGCCAGTTTTTGCCGAAAGGGTAGGCTTTAGTAGAATTAAAACTTTATGCAAAAATAATTGTGTAAATCTTATTGGTATAGTTTTTACTTTTTTAATTATTTTTGCACATGCATACTAAAACTATTTTCTTTGGTACATGATAACAGCTGAGTTTCTTGCCGGCTCTTCTCAGAAGGCTGTTATCCGAACAGGTGGTCAGTTCATTATGCCGTACCACGACCTAAACTGAATAAATCATTTTCATTTTCATATGCATGTGGACTAATTTTATTTTAACCAAGACCATCGAAGCAGTTATCGAAAAAATCTTAGCTCTCAATTCTTATGTAACCACATCCAACGTCCCATTTGGTACGTGCGATACCAAGTAAAGATCTAAAGTCAGAGATATACTCATAAGGAAAACGGGTCTGAAGTGGCTATTTGCGATATCTAGAACCGAGGAACTAGGAAATAGTTTTCGAATAGAGATGTTTTGCGCGAAGTTCGAAAACCTGTAAGAACCTACTTTCTCGGAGAATTAACAGAACGAAAGAGCTCTGGCATATCTTACGGTTTTTGAAGAGAAAACTAATTCCTTTTACCATCAATCTGTACGTGACTAATTTATGGTATGTATCTATGAGGGAATACATAGCTGTAGGCAATTAATTACTGATACAATATTAAATGAAGGGCTCCGAACTATTTGAGCGTATTATAGGAAGAGGAAATTAGCACATTATTAGTAGAGCCTTGAACTTACACTGTATTTGATTTCGTACACAAAACAATAATATTATACATAACTAAATGCATCACATCCTGCCAATTAATGATAATGTTGAACCTAATAGCAATTTGTCAAAGCATAAAAGGAAAACATTTTGTATTAAACCGGAGACTGAAAAACCTTTTTGATTTAGCAGGTTTATTTCAGCCCGTATATTATGTTATCAGACTGCTCTCCCTACGGTACCATACACGCTAAGCATTCAAATAAAACCGACCTCATTTGCAAGCGACAAATTCACAGTTTTACATATTTCACTCAAAACGAAATGATTAATGTTTCTTTTGACACTCCGTATTTTCTCGCTAATGGTCCCATTATTTTTGCGCTCGTACCTTACTTGCCAATGAAATACTTTATTAATTCTGTTCTGCGCTGGTAGATAGATTTTTGTAAAAGTTTGAGTTTGTAAGTTGGAAGGGACTTTTGTCGGCTTTAATCTTTTCGCTTCCGTATTGGAACTTGTTCTGATCTGGTGAATGTGTGGTTAGGTAGTCAGCAGTGACGTCAAAAGATTGCACAGAAATGGATTTGTTATTTGTCTACGTTAATAAAGTTTTGACACGTTACGCGCTGATAAAAACGCAAAGTTCTCATGATTTAATACTATTTTTTAATTGTTTGACAAGTTCATGTTCATTTCATTCACGAGAGCAACTCCTCAGTTGCTCTTATGAATTTATACTACTACAGTGGCTAGTTTTTCGACATTTTAACAACTCAATTTTGGCACGCTACTGACATATCTACCAATTTTTAAGAAGTCTAATACCTTGGTTTAATTGGTAAGCACCTAATAATGTTCGGTGATAAGTGTTTTTTGTAACTATTCTACCTACACTCTCGGATATGCAACCGTAACTTGGTGATGATATATTATGAAGAATTAAACTTTTGAACAAGAACTATTTGCTTTTTTGCACCAATTTGTTCTAGCTGAGTTTTCGAATCAACATGGAAGTGTAGAAATGTAGCTAGACTTTAAATTATCACAGTTCTCAATTTTCTTCATTTATAGTGCTTTATTCTTAAATACGATTGGGTTATTCTAGCACTCTTTATTATTTCACGAGTACTTATGTATAATTATCAAACTTCAATTAAACTAACCTTGTCACAACTTGTAAAACAGAAAAAGGTCAATCATTCCCACTTTAATTTGTGTTAGGTATAAACAAAAGCCGTACCATCGCGGGCAATTTGAAACTAACTTTTATTGAAACTAGGACAGTCGTTTGTATTCAAGAGAAGTGCTCGGATCAGATTGAAGTCTGAACCAATATAATGAAACGAAAAATCAGTCAATGCTTGAGGTACTAAATTTATTATGAATACGAGATTCAAAGATTAGATTGCCATTTAAATTATTCCTGATGATACTCGAGATTAGTAGCGTATCTTTTCTTTGCCAAATTATTGTCCCAAATTCATTCATGTGATTCAGTTTATTGGACAACTAGCTAATGCTTGACTTCGTCCGCATGAATTGGTTAATTTCAGCTAACGTAAAATTTTCCCGCGATTGTTCTTAGCGTGATGATATATCGCCTTTCTCGATAAATGGGCTATCTAACACTGACATATTCAATACTAATAAGAAAATAATATAGAGTATAGATTGACATAATTTTAGTACTGTATTCTAAGATTCAAAGTCATATGTACTTCGTTACCCTTACCGATTACCAGGACCTTATGACTTCCTTGCGTACTTGGTAACTGTATCCGAAATAATCTCAAGTCCTCCCGAAGGAGAATTAATTTTGACCCTAATCAAACTTCTCTCGCGTTCCGGGAGTCAGTAAAGTCTATAACGTACGAGCGTAAGAAACATGCCTTAATGGCTAATGTCTTAATTAACTTTACAGAAAGGGTGAAACAGGTTAAGATACAAATTATTAAGACACGATTTACAACCAAAATTTTTACATAATTTTGTTCAGCACAGTTTTTTGTGTGATAAAAAATGTAGGCTGTAGGCTAATTCAACTGGCCCATTAAAATATTTTCAGAAGAACTGTCAAAAATAGGAGTAAGTTGTATATATTAAGCTCAGATTTTCTGAAATATTAAGGTATTCACTTAGCCTATCACGTAACTTTTCCTATATTTGCATGTCACTTCATAGGGCGTGCCGTCATATCCGGAGGTAATAATTTTATGAGGGTATTTCTATGTTCACTGCCACTGTCAGTATTACAGGTAGCTACTAAGTAATGACTACCATGAAATCGTATATGCGTTTGTCCAATTGTAGTATAAGACAGTTTGCAGCAATCATCAACATTCATTAATGTCGAGAATGCCCACTGAGTTATCGTCGCCCTCGTCAACACAGTCGCATACTCAATCCTACTTGTATCATTCAATCATCAAATAGTTTATTACCTAGAATAACATAAATCATATTATTTATCACAGAAAATTTCAATTCTTGTGAGGTTATCAATAAAAATACAACGAATACGAAGCCGTGGATTGTAACTAGTGCCTATTATAATACTGCAATTAGCCACATTTCAAACAGCAACTCTTATTTTATTTTTTGGTTTTTAAGTTTTAAGGCAATCATCAAACAGAAACTTTGTGAAAAAGCATATTATAGTGTAACTGAGTATATTGATGATAGACAAGCATAGCAAAGAGTTGCTCACTCTTCCATTAAAATGTACTTAAACCCTACGTATAAAGAAGGGATACACGTAAAAAAAGGGGAGATATAAGGGGAGTTTCTTCTCCTGACAGGCTAACATTTGGAAACGGTAGTAAATTAACCTAAGTTAGCGTAAGAGAAATGACGTTCAATAAATGTTCCAAGTGTCCCTAATATTGAATAAAACTTTTTGATTAAGATTTTAGATTTTGAAACTATAAATTAGGCTTGAGTATCCTAATTTACACAATTTTTGTTTCTAAATTTTAATTATTTAGGGAAAATAAAAACCTAATTTTTGGATACAAGCAAGACTGAATGTAGAGATAAAGTTAAAATCATTGTAAAAAATAATCAGATACATCGGAACACAAGTCTTAAGTAAATATAAAGTTAGTTGACATGTGAAACGTATACAAAGTTTGTTTACCCACAAAACTTTTCCGCATATGTAACACAAATAACACAGCTTAATTTATGCCACTTCGCTGCTATTTTGGGCACGCAATCTGCCAACGCTAACGACCATTTCAAACTTATTTTAACAACCATCCTATTTGTAGAGTATGTATACATACATATAAATAAAATTGAAGTGTCTGTTTGTAATTCCAAAATAACAGCTTTTCAATAAATGCATATGAAAGTATACACGCTACTGACACAAAAAAAACAAGTTTTAAAATGTTTCTCTGTCTGTCTGTCCTTCTGTCTGTTTGTTCCGGGTAATCTCTGAAACTGCTCGACCGATTTTAACGGGACTTTCACTGGGAGGTAGCTGATGTTTCAAGGAGTAACTTGGGCTACTTTTATTCATTAAACATTTTAGGGTTCCGCGGTTTTAAATCTACGCGGGTGAAACCGCGGGGCACAGCTAGTTACATAATATAGATAAAAAATCATAGCTGATTTTATGTTATCTTTCGGAATTACTTCCACTCATATTTCAATACGCATATTATTCATTTACGGCTTCAGCATGTGCTAGCTTCAGCATTAGATAGTTTTATGACACATTCAGTCTAAGATTAATAGTGTAATCAACAGCTTTTCTTTGCCAGTACTCCATGTAGGTTTGGAGTAAGACTTGTCTCAATAAGTTGTCATTGGGATTTAATTTTTTAAAAGGGCTTATTCCCAGACATCCATGATTTTGTTACCGCCACCTCCGCGGCTTTGTTTTGGTGTCAAATGAATTGTCACGACATTCATGAAATATATAGTACAGTCAGTTAGAGTTTTATATCTTAATAATTTTGTATCTTCTATAAAATATAATGGTGAAACTACGCGGGTGAAACCACGGGGCACAGCAAGTCTATACAGATAAATAAAATTGAAGTGTCTGTTTGTAATTCCAAAATAAAAGCTTTTCACTAAATGCATATGAAAGTATACACGCTACTGACACAAAAAATCAAGTTTTAAAATTTTTCTCTGTCTGTCTGTCGGTTTGTTCCGGGTAATCTCTGAAACGGCTGGACGGATTTTAACGGGACTTTCACTGGTAGGTAGCTGGTGTTTCAAGGAGTAACTTAGGCTCTTTTATTTATTAAAAATATTAGGGTTCTGTGACAATAAGGATGAATTAAATCTATGCCGGTGAAACCACGGGGCACAGCTAGTTTATATATATAAAGGTAGGCAACGCGCAAGTGACACTTGGTGCTACAATAATTAATTGGCTACAGTAGCCGCTAATCATCAGACGGGCAGCACATTTCTTTGTTATATTATCCCGGAGAAGTTGAACTACGCAGCTAAAAATAAATTCGCTTGTTGTTATAAGGCAGGGATATTCAATCAAAAATTATATCCTGGTTAAAGCTCCTATTCCTAAAATTAGTTTCAAAACCAAACTCTAATTGGCTTGGGTTCTGGAATGTTTGAAACATCATTTACCCGGACCACATTCGCGCCGGATTCGAGACCCTCCCTATCCACGTACGCAGAATGGAGAATTATTTATCTCAAGACGTACGTGTCCTAAACTATTAATGTATTCTATTCACTCGTTTATAGATTTGAGCATTTGCAATCCATAATATTAGCAAAGAATAATATTGACCCTACCTTACTTTAATATTTTGAAGCGTGTATAAATCTGTAACAGTTCTACAGTCGAACACATATGGTCGTAGTTGGGGCCGCAGAACAAAGCCACAATTCGAAAAGAATATATATTATTAATAATAATATATAATTAATAGTTTTGATATTATATTGTGTGAGGAGATACTAGTCTTCAAAAATCTTCGGTGTAATTATGTGAAAAAGTATCACATACATTTTCCCACAGAAAATTGGTAGGTGGTGATTTTGACATTACCGTAGTACACAGTAGACTGGTTTTACAAACCGCTATACTTACTAAGTTCAAATTAATCAGAACAGACGGGGATTTAAACCAGTAGGTATATCATTTGCAAGATACCACAGTTTTACCTGCCACCACGGTTTGCACGTGCCATATATATTTTGCTCCGAGGGGCGTAAAACACCTGTGCAGTATTTGTATAGCCGATCTGTGTAGCTAGTGAAAATAGACGTGAAGATTATCGTGCGTTAAGAGAGAGGTCTAAATTAATTATATTATAGACACATAGTAACACAGAAACGATTCAATAATGTTTATATTTTTGTTTTATATCTAAAAGTACGAATTATTTTGAAACCACTAAACTGGCAAGCAATCATGCGACCTACTTGGTGGTAAGTTGGTTGGTTACTACAGCCTATGGTCGCTTGCTTGTGACTCTGTTTATATCTCTTCACACCCTTCTTGAAAAACCCCATTGTCGTAAAATGTGGAAATAATGCTCCGGGAATTAATTCTAGAACCTAAGCGTCCGTAGAAAAAAGCTTCTTTGGCAACGAGCAGTGCACGACCATTTGGGTTCGAAAGTAAAGCTTTGAATTCACACACACACACACACTCATTATCTATATCTATATTTATATACATATACATAGCATACACACAGATAAATAATATTGAAGTATACGTTTGTAGTTTGAAATTGCCAACTCTACATTAAATGCATATTATGATTCGGTGCGTTAGGAAAACTTAAAAATCGTAGTTTAAAAATTTTCTCGTCTGTTTGTTCCGTCTCATGTCTGAAACGGCTTCACGATTTTCACGGGATTTTCTTTCTTGCAGATAGCCGATGTTACTAGGAGTGACTTAGGCAAGATTTGATTCTTAATTGGTTTCCGAGACAACATATCTACGCGGTAAAATTAAGTCTACGCGGTCGAAACCGTAGGGTAAAGCTTGTACCAAGTAATTCAAATAAGTAAACATTAGACCAGTTTTTCACGTGACCTTATAAAAGAGTTTCACAACAGCACATTGTTGTGTAAAGCCGAGTACATTACGCAGTCATTAACATATTTTTTGGTAAAATAAACATGCGAGTTCTAACGAAAGGGACTCGTAAAACGGTACTGTTATGCAAAGGGTTCTATTTAATTATGGCACGAATAAATCATGTGCTTTAGTAGCTGTTGATAAATTGACTGCATTAAGTGCGTGTATTCCATTTTAATACAATACAGGACCTAATAGCTACGTACTTAATTTGATTATAACGAGCAGCGGTTGCCGTGTGGGTTGCGTGGTCGCCTGCAAAGCTCGTGCGTGAGTTCAAATCGCAACCATCACACAAACTAGTAGATCTAAGTTTTTTGAAAATGTTAATGAAACCGAAAATAATTAAAGTTTAACAAATGCTTTTTATATATTTCGTGAAATTAATTTTGTACGGCTCATTTTAATTTTCATATATAATGTACATAATCTTTTCATAGGTTTCCTATAGACAATAGACTCGCCGCCTCTTATTACATAGGACTTAAACATAACTGGCGAAATGTGGTACACCCACATTCAACAACACCTCTGCCTACCCCTTTGAGGAATACCGGCGTGATCATACTCGTACATATGAATGTAAGCAATTTCTTGAATAATTCGTACCCCTTATTTTGTTAGAGATGTATCGTTGTTCAACATTTAACATTTTCAATTATTAATTACCCAAGTTATCGGCACCGTACGAAAGCCTGCATGGAAAATGATTACAAGTTCATAGATTATTTCGTAATGGTTTGCTCACTTCTCCCCAAACAGGGCCTCGAAAGGGTAGTATTGAAGTGTTAGATAAATAAATAAAAATACATATGCTCACGGCATCCCCGAAGGGGTCAGTAGAGGTGTTGTACAACGACTTCCCAATTTCACCATGCCATGGTGACTCCATCACCATGAAGTTTTAAGTACGTCCTTTTAAATTTACCAAGAAATTAATTATGTTATAGTTGAAGAACAAAAGGATGTTTCCAAATGTATTTCATCCCGGTGCATACAACTGCAGATGCAAACTTTTCCTCATCCATTATCTTTCTAGTTCGTTACGTTCTTTGAAATTCTTTTCAAGTTAAAACTATGTTTCCGCTAAAATGAACTACACAGAAACTGTGTAAGCTTTATAAATGAGCTGGTATTGCGTAATTATGGAAATGGGTTGAGCTATCTTTTAAATATATGTGTAAAAACGGTGTGTATTTGAAACGTATTACAAAATTATGCAACGTTTTGCGCATTAAATTTAGTCATATTTGGTGAGCTCAACATTTTTCATGGTACAAAATTTGTTTTTTTAGAGGAGCTCGTGGCACAGTTGCTATTGTGCATATCATTCGATCAGCGAAGTTAAGCAACCCTAGCCCTAGCCAGTAATTGGATGGGTGACCGCCCGAGTTCCCTCCGTGCCTCGGAAAGCACGTTAAGCCGTCGGTCCCGGTTGCCAATTTATCATCTTTGGCAATCGTTACAGGTCAGTCGCAGGCCTCAAATGGTCTGACAACTGGTTTAACCCAGATCACAGATTTTCCTCGTTAAAGGGGTTGCGAAGGTCAGATGGCAGTCGCTCCGTATAAAAATCAGGCGATCAGCCACATCGGGTTGAATCAAGTGCCGACCCAACAATGTTTGGGATAAGGCCAGGGAGATGATGATTGTAATAATTATAAAAAAATATAACATATTGTATCTACGGTCATATCTTCCATTGCTTTAATTTTCATCGCACACAATGGTCGGATTCCACCAATCGCGGGGTAAGAAACTTCTAAAAAAATTTATCATTGAATTAGTAAGTTGACTTTCCTCATCTTAATGAAACGTATGTCTTGTTAAAGTTCAAGTTTGTGAATAGTTTATTCGTAATCTGGTACTATATAATTGCTTCGTAGCTCTTCTAACTTTTAGTGCAACGGGTGTATTGAATTAAGATATTTTTTTTTAGTTTTAGTCGTTTGTTCATTTTAAATTTTAATAATGTATAGATTTAATAGATATATTAAGTGATATATAATATGAGCGTAAGTTTGAGGTAAATAGTAGCGACAGTTAGAATATAAAAAAAGTGCAATAATTAATATTTGAATTACGCCATTTACAAAACGTGTGTTTGTAAACGAATTAAATAATGTATTCCTAATTTTCTGTCAAATATAAAATGCTGTTCACCGAAATTTAACAGCATTATTGTCCCTTTTATTACCCGCTATAACAAGGTAAGAACTTTTTTGTTACATTTCAGCAACAAAAATGTACTTTGGGATGTTGTAAAAAAGCTTTTAACATTCCCTTTACGAAACTAAAAGTATTCCTTTTGTTCGGTCCCAATTTGTAGGCGTATTACCTGAAAAATATTACCCATAATTCAGAGGCAATTTAAATAAGTTGTGATTTGGTTCAACACAAGATGCATTTTCCGATCAAAAGAAAATTGGTTATCGTGTATTCGTACAAATTATATAACTGTGTGTATGAACATCAATTATAGAAAATAATTAACATTTAGTTACTAATGTTACATCATTAAACAATTAGTATGTGTCACGAATTAAATAGCAGCAATCTTAATTAAATATTCATACACTCGTAGTACCTCAAATTTATGACTACAATTTTATGCAAACCACTAAAATATCGAAATGATTTAACTGTTACTTAGGTGTTAGATCTATGCATTATTCAACTCGATACTAGTATAAATATTCCATTTTCACCGCAAAATTACCATGCGTAATGCTTGCCTGTTCTAATATTGACAGCGTTAATCGCCTAATAGATACCATTACAGACAGCTTCCAATAATATTTTGACTCTATTTTATTGTAGATCGCACGAGTGCTAAATTTTGTTGAGCTTAATGAGTTCTCTCATTAATAACAATAGGGAATTCATTTCCCTGACTGTATTTCATACCTTTTTGCGGTCATAACACAGTAGTCTATACTAGTCAATACAATAATAATATTATAAAGAGTAAAGATTTGTGATATATCCCATCCTACCATTTGACTTTTGAAGACAAACCTCTTTTCCTAAATAATTTACGCAGAAAACATATTTCTATGTTCACTAAATTTACACACAATAGATTAACTTTAATATCATGTTATTTGTTCTATAATTATTTCCACCAATATACAATATAAGTAAGGGTATACCGAATTTGAATAATGATCACCACGAACCGTGCATTCATATTGGACATTTGTGATTTGATTTTAGTCCATTGAGTAGATCCAGGTTTGAAATTATGATTGGGCTGACCTTGTTTAGCAACGCGTAGATTTGAGTGTTTTCAAATTGAACCTGGTTGGGATTAGTTTGTGTTTACTCAGCTGATTGCACATCCGTGCAATGTTGCTAATTATCTGAACATTTATATATTCATTTGACGGTTATTCAATTGAGTGCAATAAGACATTTTGGTAAGTACCTAATGAATCCTAAGCAAATCCTACGATTCCCGATCACAAGAATACCATAGACTTTAATTGATCGTTAATAAGTAATATTTCGATTGTTTGTTTTAGGAGGCAGACCGCTTGTATGTTCTTGTGGTTTCTGGATTATATAGGAATCACCCTGTTACAATTTAATTATTTGTTATTTTATTAGGTTACGTAGTTTTTGTTCTTTTTAAAGTAACTTTCATAGCGCAAATTAAGATCTTTTATAGCTACTCAGTTGAGATGACTCACTATGACACTAATCCTAAGCCTTTATCTATCCGATAGCACATGTGACCGGATTCTCACGGTCTTCGCTTATATAGTTTTACAATGATATAGGAAGGCGAGTCATTGAGACAATTTAGAGTAAATAAGTTTTCTTTAATAAGTACTATTTGTAGTTTAACATTAAAATAATTACTAAGTACCCATAATGATCAAAAGTATTTCATGCAGAGATACTTAGGCCCAAATCATATGTAGCTTTCAACTGGAATATTCTTATTAAATATTACCGTTTTTATCTATGAAATTAATAACTTATTTTTACTTTTGCGATGTTAAATCTGTACAGTTGGCTTTCTTAGACTTGGTTTTATTAAACAAGCATTGGATAACTACTCGTTAAGGTATTAAAATTATATTTTATTGAAATGTAAATAAATGTTGCCGACAATACATAGCTCGGAGGCAAGCAAGCAACTTTGATTATTTAAATAATAAATTATGATTCATATTTATGCACAAGTCAGTGAACATTTAAGAATATTTTTCCTTTCTGGAAAATATCTATCTGTCCCCTTTTCAACGCTCTTAGCTCATTGTATGATAAAGAGCTTTCGACAAACTCCACAGGATTTAGAAGCCACTCGGCCACATTCGATTTGACGGAGAACAGTTTCTGGCTAATGCCTACATTTCTATGCTATGCTATTATACGACTTTTATGATGAATAATACGGCTTTAAATTGAGAAATCAACTTAAAATCCTTTGGCGAAAAAAGTTTTATAAAATTTTTGTTCCTCAACGATTCTATTTTGAAATACCTGTGTTATAATCAAATGCTTCCCACAGTGGCATTTACATTGTCCCAAAATAGCCCTTGTTCTCAAATGAGGTGCAAAAGATACTAATAATTATTTGGCTTACTTTGGTCAGTATATTTCTTTAACGCGTTCGCTGCTAAGGACGCACCTGCGCGTCCAACTGTTAGAGAATTTACGAAGAAGACGAAATTTCAGCAGCGAATGTGTTAACACTGCAATGATTGCGTTTTATCGACAATATTTTCATGAGGTCCAAATTTTGCCCTCGACCATATCCTATATGCGGTCATCAAGAAATATAATGATTCCAAATCAAAATCTTCCGTACACTTCGGAGCTTTATGCCTCTATTTCAAAGGACATTCGGAAACAAAGGACGTTGAATGAATATTTAATATTCAATGGAGGTAGTGAGCATTCGAACAACTGGGATAACATTCCAAGTTCGAAGTGAGAAGATAACTATTTCAGTAACGTTAACGTTATGTGTATACCTATGGACAAGCGAGTAGAGCTTGATTGGGAAAACAACGGTGAAACTTGATAAGTACGCATCCAGCTGGTGTAATTTGTAATGGACTGTTTCACGCAATCCATCATCGGTGTAATTTAGCGAAGGTAGCATGACCCTGCTAATGGAGAAATGAAGTACAGACGACAGCCCTTATAAATTACATCGCGCTTTGTACAAAACAGATTATTGTTCGTAATATATTTGCTTATTTTTGAGATTGAGGAACGAAGGTTCAATTAAGAAGTTTACAAATTGAAATTTGTCATCAGATGAGGAAAAATGTAGCATTATGACAATTTCTGGTGCCGTTTAGATACTTACTTAGGGGGAATAATAAAGAGATGAAGTTTTATTACGTTCTGGAGCTCTATGGGAAATGAGGATGTTGAAGGAAATGAGGATCTTGTGATATTACGTGGGGTCACGTTAAGATGATTGAGAGCGTAATTATATTACCCAACTTACTCATGTCCTTGACTTTGTTATTGCTCGTAGGCATTAGTTCAAATTGCCACCTTTAATTAACTTTTGCGTTCTATTAAATACATAAACCTAATATATTATAATTTAGTTATGCAGAAGATTTGTAATTATCCTAATCCTGTTATCAGGAGAATTGCTAATATAATTATATTTTTCAATTCTTCACTATTTAGAAACCTTTCTTGTTTACCATCACCTTAACTGCTTTGTTCATTATATAGCAATATAAAATCTTCAAAACTTCCAATATTTAATTCACGAAAACATAATAATAACCAATATTATTTTTAGACTTTCGTGAAATAAGAATTGAAGTCTGTGCGAAGTCTCCAAGAACTAAAAATAAAACGGATCTAATTAATTATTTGGCCTCCGAATAATTCTCAATTTGATGAAAATATTTTCTACTACTGTGTAAATATAAATGATACCTATACATAGCCTACTTACTTTGAAACTTAACCAAATGAAATTAGACAATTGGTTCTCTTTAGTAAGATCTTCATACAGATTGAATAAATATTTGACAATCCAGACAATAGTCTCTCTCAATGTTTGTTTCAAAACGACCTCTTTCTTGTCTTATACAAAGTTCTTGCCTCTTGAGTGTCTGCAAAAATTCTTGAGGGACCTTGTTTGAATATCAATGCTAACCTTTGCTTCAAAATAAAGACGTACCAACAATTCTTTGTTTATTTGAACAATTGCGATTGTAGTTATTTGGGGAAGAAAAATATATAGATTCTTGAGATTTTTTCCTGATCAATGTACTCGTAAATCAAACAGCAATAAAACAACCGACCTAATAAAACATAACGTCGAGGTTATTATTGCCATTTACAATTTTATATCCTGGTATTAGAGCTGAATTTTGCGTGTATTATGATAATAAAATACAGTGGACATTGAGAGATAGGAAAAGTAAATTAGGATGCTTAATGGATGCAGCTGAAGAAGAAAATGGAATACGTCAAAAGCTTTTCGGAGCAAACTGAACTATAAATGATAAAGTCACTACATTTAATACTATAAAAGATGTATAAAAACCAACGTACAGCCTACACTATGGAAATGTAAGCATAATATTAAGTCAATGAAGAAATTCAAAGTCGTAAGTTTATGTGATTGGCAACCTGAATAATCCGGTATTATTTACTTAGGCATTGTATGGAATCTTAGCTCTAGTCTATACTAATATATAAAGCTGAAGACTTTCTTTGCTTGTTACCTTGAACGCACTAATCTCACGTATTGCTAGTCAGGTTCGAAAAAAATATTTCAGAATTAAATAGCCCATATATCGAGCAAGGCTAAAGTATTTCACGCTAAGACCAATAGCGGGCTAAAGTTAGCGTTAGCGCAAAGTAAATATTCCGCGCGAACGAAGTCGTAGGCCTGTACTTACCTAATTTAATACTCTCGTTGCAAAGCAGTTGTTCAATACGATCTAACTTTATCGAATTAGTTGGAATAAACGTTGAATTAATTCGCCAATGACTTCATGTAATAAATATTGCCCCATAGTCTCACGTTCAGAAAGCCACTAATTCTACCAAAGGCAGAATACTATCGAAGCGTACACAATCATTCCCGCCCATGTGATCTTGATAATTTATCTTCCTTAATGTTGACATATCTGTTTCCGCTAACGATCTGCACTGATCTTCGATGACAGATACTTAATTTAGAATTGTGCTTGAGATTTAATTTATTACACGCACCTGCTTTTATATTTAGGTTTTATTATGACGTTTTCATTTTGGTCTAGATCTGACACTGGCATTCATTTGAAGTTGATGTTTGATACCAATGTTGATGCTACATAACCACCAAGTTCAAAAGTAAGTAAGTTATATATTTCATATACTTAATTTTATTTTTCTCTTTTTGAAGGCGTTTTAATTTTTCATAAAATATATGGTAAACCAAGCAAGCATATACTTTCTATTTATGTATGACTAGCTGAGCCTTACGGTTTTACTTGCGTAGGACTAACAATGAAAAATATGTTAGTTACTCCTTATAATAACATCAGCTGACAATTAATTCAGGTTAAAATCCAATTTAAGTGCACACTCTCTCAACAGCTACCACCTAAGTTTCTTGTTGCTTGTTCTTAGAACGTTGGTTTCCGAACCGGTGCTAATATTCGCGACTTTTTTAAGAGCCTTATCAAGACCTAAACAAATATTTTCATTAATACATTCGGTCTAAATATTATTGAGAAACTAGCTGACCCGGCAAATCCGTACTGCCCAGAATCAATAAATAAAAAAGCTGAATCATAATTGGAGAATATTTTGGTTGCCAATGTCAAATATCAAAAACAAATGAATTTTTTTTCCAAAATACTCTTTTAAGTTTAACTTGGTTTGTGGACGACGGGACGAACATTCACGGACAGCTACACGGAAATCGAAATAGTTACTTTTTATATATTCCAAGATTTTTTTCATATTCACTTATCTTTAACCCTTCCACAAATAAGTCAAAACCACATCAGTCCAGCCGTTCTCGAGGTTTTAGCGAGTTTAACAAACAGCTATTGATATAAAGGCTATAAAGCCTCACAAAAAATATATCCGAAAGAACCGCGTCAATCTGATGGTTACCTAATTTCTGTAGCCTTAAAACACATACAACACTGGCGTCTTTATTTTCAGAAGAATAGCTGTGTTAGCTGCAATAGGGATGAACGTATCCCCTTAAGAAAACAAAGAAACCTGACGAATGTGGTTCCTCTTACATTACGACTAATAAAGGAGCCCATAGCCATCGTAAAGAAAGCCACTTACTTATCCACACACCGTGTCTCTTCGGGTCGGTAGAGATTTTCGAGTGGCACTTCGCTCTAAAATAACTATTATTCTTGTTTCGCTATTGTTAAGGGTTATTCTCAAGAGGAATTCTACTGAACCTTTTATAGATTCCCCAATTTAGTAGCGCTTGGGGGTTAATTTCAAGCCTTGATTGTTAATTGAGCGTCTGCTATTCAATTACGTGATAATTTCCTAGGTTATAAGAGATAAAAGCAATGTTGGATTTATTTTCGTGCACACCTTTAAATATAGTCAAATATTGTGTCATATTTGATTGGTATGATAAATAGTAGAATTAAGTCAGGACTAGCTGCTCCGGTGTTTTTTTGAGTGTGGCACAAGTTGCAAGTTGAATTGCATCTTGGTTTTATTGAAGGCGTCTTCCGATTAAATAGGTCTTTTAATTGGAATGTATTTATTTTTGTTTTTAGGGCGATTATTTAGATCACTGAAGTTATGCAGCGCCGAACCCGTAAGTTCCCCCCAACGTTACTTCTTTGCCTAAGCGAGCACTATAAGTGGTCGGTCTCGATTGTCAGCTTTAAGCTAATTAATTATCATCAGTATATGAGTTCATTGATACTTCACCGCGAAAAGCTGTAACTTGTACGTTAACAATTAAAGCAGCTAAGCTCCTGCGGCAAATGTCTGCGGATACGGCCGATAGCGGCTTAGGATCATGTTGGTTTAATATAGATATGGTTAGGTTAGCAAGTTTGATGCTCACTTGAGTTAACGAGAACTGGGGCTTTGAGCGCATCTTGTATTGATAACAGAACCAAACAATGCGGCGCGGTTGTGCGCTGTAATTTAGAGTATAACGAGATGCCGCAAGGAATGCAAATAATTTTAACATCGTGTCGGCTTAATAATGTAGACAAATAGTTTTATGGTATTCGACTGCCTCGTTGGCCTAGTGGTCGCAAGTGCTACTACGGAACCTGAGAAGAGCCAGATGATTAACTGGCAAAATGTGGTTGTGTGGTGAGTACATCTGCCTATCCCTTTGAAGATAGCAGGCGTGAGTACATGTATGTGTGTAAAAAATACAGCAAAAATATACATACCCACATTTCACCGAAGATGATTAAGCGCCAACGTTACAGATGGTGAGTCTATCGCCGTCTCTCTGTGACATATGCAGGTTTCCACGCGATGTTTTCCTTCGCCGTAAAGCACATGATATGAAATCACGTACATAAGTTTCTTAGAAAAACTTATTGGCACAGGCCCTGCTGGGAATCGAACTTGCGTCGCTTGCGTAACAGGCGACTGCTCAAACCCAAGGTCACCACGGTTATATTTTTGAATAAAGTAATAATAAATGTTAGTCTCAAAAAATCCATATAAAACCTAGTCCGTCACAAATATAAGTACAGGGAATCATAAAGTAACCAGGAGAAGGTCCAACACAATCTGAAGTTTCCAACAAAAGATGTACAAAAGAACCCTATATTTTAAAGCGAGATTTTTGATTAAATTTATTATCCGGCAAAATCGCTCAGAGGTCTTTCTCCTGATATTTTTCTTCGAAATTTGTTTTGTGAAATCAGTCAACTTTTACCTACCTCGTTGAGTTTCGGTCATAAAAGTTCAACTATTTCCCTTAGGCGCAAAATTTAAAGGACTTCGAAACTACGCCTAAATTGGGTACTAAAATTTCTTGAGAATTCAATAGACGCTTTCAAAATGTGTTCGGACTAGCATTCACGAACTCCATCTAACGTCTAACATCTAAATTTCTTCTGAGATAAATTATCTTGACTACCTAATGCCATTCACGCCAGACACCAGCCATAGCTTCGAGCAAGTCAGTAATCTTATTAATAAAGTCTCTAACTAGCCTCGGAAAATTGAGCTTCGTCAGTCTAAATGCACATCTCAAAACTTTGTCCAAGATTTAAGGGAATCTCCAAAGTTTTCGATATTCTTGCCGATATCAATTTGATTACTACTCTATTCAATCTATTGATAAGGGCAACGTTACCATACTCTTAAGTAAGATCTACGTTTGGTAGATAAGTTATTATATGTGAAACCGGCTAGTAGTAGTCAAAGTGTTTTTTAAATGATTTAATACAAAAAAATTATAGAATGAATGTGTGCGTGATAAAGCCAAATTTTCTCGTCCGTGTGATAAAGTTTCGGTAGAGCGCGCCCAAGATTAAATAGGTACCAGATTAAATATATTTTTCAAAAAGGTCAAATTCGAAATCTCTCGTAACTGAAGTAAGTATCTTTGCATAGTTTAGGATTGTGCTGTGGTAATTACCAAATATTTAATACAGATAAAAAATTTGAGTATCTGTTTGTTATCCAAAATAACTTTTAGCTTTTCCCTAAATGCGTATTAAGGTATACACGTTACTGACACTGAAAAACCAAGTTTTAATTTTTTTCTCTAACTTTCTGTCCGTCTGTCTGTCTCTCTGTTTGTTTCGGGTAATCGGGACCGATTTTAAAGATGTTTCAGGACTGGCAGGTAGTTGATGTTTCAAGGAGTAACTTAGGCTACTTTTATTTATTAAAAATATTAGTGTTCCGCGACAAGATGGATGAAACTAAATCTAGGCGGGTAAAACCGCGGGGCCCAGCTAGTTAATAAAGACTAATAACAGCAATGATTAATAGCTGAACTAGTTTTATTGCAATGAGCAGATTTTTATAAATTAATTTCATATCTTTTCCATTCATTTTATATTACGTAATAAATAGTTCTCTGGCATAAAAATACGGTTGTTGCGGCGGTGCAATACATCATCATATAAATGGAATAACTGAATAGTAGTTAAGCTATAACACATTATTATCCCAGTTGAAAAGAGCCCCTCACTAACTGACCCGTGGTGTTGAATATAAACTAAACACGCAATCTTCAGCCTACTGAAGCCTTCTTCAACACACGCTTGACAAGGAGGGGTTTCCGACAAATTGCCCAGCTTGGCTCCGGATTATTCCGGATATTCTCGGAACATATAGCTGAGTTATTTCTCATCCGGATGCGTTGAGGGAGATGCTCGCCGTCGTGGGTCTGTTTTGTGTCGTGCTTAATTATTTTTTACGCGATCGGTCACAAAGAGCATCTTTGGTAGATTGTTTGGTCGTTACATTTATTAATAGAGTTCAGAAATTCAGAATTCAAAAGAGACTTTAACGTGGTCCCATATTTCATTGCCAGTTGTAAAACATAATAATTTATCGAAAATTTGGATGATCCTAAGAATTTTTAAGTGAATGTAATGAGATTTTGATAAATTCCTAGGATAATATTGTGCTTTGATTTGTGCGTGTTTTGTCTGAACCATGTTAAGTTCGATGAAAACCAGTATATGGTTTCTTTAATATTATAAGGCTATTTATTATATACTAGCTGTACCCCGCGGTTTCACCCGCATAGAGTTAATTTCATGGGCGTCCCGCAGCCCTTTTGTTTTTTTTACATCAAATGAGCTTAAAACACTCCTTGAAACTTCAGCTATCTGCCAGTGAAAGTCCCGTTAAAATCCATCTAGCCGTTTACGCGTGATGCCGTGACCAAGGGAAATGGGGATTCATTTTTATATATAAGATTTCTACTAGTGCCCGTGAGTTCGTTTGTGTATAAAATCGTAATACAAGTTCCTGGAATATCTAGCAGTATGGCAATGCGAGGTCAAGACACAGTCAGACGAAAAAAAACGATGGTTTTTGATTGATAATATAGTATACAATGTATTTTCTCCAATTTATTTTACATACTTGGACTTGCTACAGTTTTATTATGAGTATAGATATAGATTTATCTAGCAAACCTCTCATTAAGCGAGGCCACCGTCATTAAAATAACCTTGTTTTTGCAACAATGGAACACTTTGAACTAAAATATGTTTATATTTATTCAAATTACTTTTATACGTAACTTAATTATGTGTAATATTAGGAAATGAAAAAGTATTATGAATGTATTAATGTGTCATTTAGTTTTGTATACCAGAAGTTTTAATATATCTATCTTTAGTAATATTATCAACAGGTAAAGTTTATAAGGCAGCAGATCAGTATGTATGTTTCTTTGTTGGAGAACATCATTGAAGTTATAATTATATGTTCATTTGATTTCAAAGTAAATTTACCTATAATTAAAACGAACTTTCAGGTCGATAGGACGACATAGTATGACGAAAATATTTTTTATTATAGGACATCACGCGGTTTCACTCGCGTAGTTCCCGTTCCCCTGGGAGTACGAGGATAAAATATAGCTTATGTTACTCGCTGATGTAGCTATCCATTGCTGAAAGAATTTTCAAGATCAGTCAAGTAGTTACGGAGCCTATTCAATGCAAACAAACAATCAATTCTATCCGCTTTATAATATTAGTATCTAAAGACAAATTTTCCTTTAGAAGTTGTTGCATGATGTAACTCATTTTGCAAACTTGTCGATTTGTCCCTTATCGTTATTTAGTCACATCATTCCGTCAAAGAATAACCGCGAACTTGAATATTTCTCAGAAGTAAATACTACCTGAGACGGCTATCAAAGATGATATTCAGGAAAAAGTCGGTGTTTTACTTTCATTTATTTACAGTTAATTAAAACGGTACATACCAATTACTATAATTAACATAGAAATTGTAAAACTGTAAAATTAGAATATTTATAAAATTGTTGACACTCTCACATACTTGACCTTATAGAATCTCAAACATTCAGACAATATGTTGTTCCATCCATCCGCTATCTGATCCTATTCAGGGTTAGCATTTGGAACATTTCCTTTTGGTTATAACGATAACTTGAAATCTTATCATTAACACGATTAAATTCAATTTATTTTGAGGTGATCAAATTTAATGGTGTACAAAGCATCGACAAATTCGGAGTGTACTTAGTACAATAGGTCCCTGAAGCTCGCACGCCACTTAGCCGAACAATACGCGTCGTTGGTCGCTCGTCTGCGCTAATGACGCCGAGTACTGGGGCTTAATGAACAGGTTACTTGCACTCCATTGCAAATTATTTGGTTACCCTTTGCATCACAATCAGATATTGCACATACACATACATTTTCACTAGTAGGGCTATACACGCGTAAGAAAGTGGCAATTCCCATAGAAAATAACAATTTTTTTCTCATTTGTTCTACCTCATATGCGTTATTTAGTTGATACGGTTTTAAGTAATACGTAGGAGTTGAATTCCGAGTGGGCTTGAAGCTAAAAAATCTGTACTATATTTATAGATCGTAGAGAAAAAAAGCCAATGTTTATAATAAATTCAAAAATGCGAAGTGCGGGCGAATCGCTAGTAATTAATAATTCTTAGTTTAAAGTATTCAATTTCGGAAATCAGGGGCCCATGACCTCTTATTGCCATGATAGTTTGATTCATATTATGAGATAGATGTATATGACGTGTATACATCTGTCACACAACTGTCATACAACTGAACTATCATTGCATTCTATCATCGCAACTCTTATCGGAGATCTCATCCCCTTAGATTTTAAGCATACATTACCTTCTTAACTGATTTCCGTAAAACAGCTTGCAACTCCGTGGTTCAATGTTAATTAAACAGAGATTACCAACCCAATCCCTTTTCTAAAACCGCCTTGCAATTAGGATTTCGTTCTATCATTATGTACTTATAGGATACATGGTTTAGTCAACAGAGATGCTATAAAGCTTATCTCAAAGAAAATTACAATCGTATGTGGAAACGTACACAGGTCTAGCGTATTTGTGCTAAGATTATCCTTATTGCTTATTTGTAAAGAGTAATGAAACCGAAGCCGCTCTGATTTGACCCGAGGATTCGGATTGTCACTATAATAAAGATGTACATTTGAAACGTAGGCTCTAAGTGAAATAAAAGTCGGAATGGCTACCCAAATAATGCAGTTAGAGCAATAAACTTTTTTCACTAAAATATCCTTCTCAGTTCTCGTTGTATCTGTTCCCATAAGGGTCCTCGAAGGGGCATTCAGGAGTTACCATACCCACTTTTTAACGAAGATTATGAAGTGCTATTGTGATAACTAGTGAATAAACATTACAAGCATTTAAGGATCTAGGAACAAATCTTTCGAAATTATACACTCACGCAGATGCGAGAAAATAAGCGGAATAGGCGTAATGACAGTAAGAGGTGTTATTTCGTGGTCGATTGCGTATACGTCGCTCACGTGTTTTACCGACATTCTTCAAAATATCAAAATGACAAATGTATATTATTTGACGGCATAATTTATAAAGGAGGAAATTATAAACAATCCTTAAGATGGACAAACTTCACGCTGTACAAACGGTTTTATTTCAAAACTAGCTGTGCCCTGCGGTTTCACCCTCGTAGATTTAATTTGATTACCCTGGAACCCAAAATTTTCTTTATAAATAAAAAGCCCAGGGTACTCCCTGTAACATTAGCTATCTGCCAGTGAAAGTCCCGTTAAAATCGTCTAGCCGTTTCAGAGATTACTCTTTGGCAAATAACTCATTATTAGGTACCAATTCTTTGCGTTTTTATACTCGTGATAATTTCTAAACGCAATGTCCTATTGGAATAAAACAAACAGTATTTTATTTCTACATGAATACCCTTGATAGCATAATGCTTGATTCGGATAAGAATTCGGAGAAGAATATTATGATACACATTTAACGTAGTTTCTTTCATCATGCATGAAAGAACAATGTTTGTTTGTTTGTTTGAACGCTCTAATCTCAGGAACTACTGGTCCGATTTCAAAAACTCTTTCATTGTTGGATAGTCCATTTATCGAGGAAGGTTATAGGCTATTTTATTCTCATAAAAATTAGGGGTCCGTAAGTAAATTGGAATTTTGTAAGCTAAGGTGTAAAATCGAAAACCTATTTATGCGTACGCTGCAAAAAATATTGACAATAGAACAAAATGATGTACTACGATCTACAGACGTAAGACGTAAGATCTACAAAAAAATCCGCGAGAGCATATATCTAACTCTCATAGTTTAGTCACAATAACCGCTTTAATGTTCATAAAAAAAATTATCGCCTGAAGGAAGAAACTACGTTAAATGTGTATCATAATATTAATTCTTAGCTAATGTTACAGGGAGTACCATGGGCTTTTTATTTATAAAGAAAGTTTAGGGTTCCGCGGTAATCAAATTAAATTTACGCGGGAGAAACCGCAGGGCACAGCTAGTACGATATATAACCGAATGCAAAAGAAGTAGAAGGTTCCTCAATTCGACCGTAGGTACATATTTTTTCCTAAATTGTTAAGCTCGTGGTGAGTCTGCTTAACAATTCATTTATAACCATGGCGCTAATATTAAATTTCGAACAAAAAAGTGTTACTTTACTTAAATGTTTAAATCCTGGATCTCGATAATAAATCAGGAAAAAGTAAAACAAAACAATATCAGTTGGGGTCTGCTTAAGGCTTACCGTTAATACATCCTGCTTAAAATTTCAGCTTAAGTAACTTGACATTTCCCAGTGTTTTTAGTCCCAAGAACGTTCAGCCTCTTTTAATAAAAAGAACAAAGAACAATATTAGGATCACCTTTTGTTACTTATCTTTTTGCGTTTTGAAGTATGAAATGTACACTGTCCTTGTTTTTAATTACAGTTAAGCTTGGATCTATTTCAGAATTGAGGCGGAATTGTAGTGGTTCAAATCATAAGATACTTGAAAATCTATACAGATATACAGATAAATAAAATTGAAGTGTCTGTTTGTAATTCCGAAATAACAGCTTTTTACTAAATGCATATGAAAATATACACGCTACTGACACAAAAAAAACAAGTTTTAAATTTTTTGTCTATCTGTCTGTTTGTTCCAGGTAATCTCTGAAACGGCTGGACTGATTTAAACGGGACTTTCACTGGCAGGTAGCTGATGTTTCAAGGACTAACTTGGGCTACTTTTATTTATGAAATTTAATCATTATTTAGGATTATTATTTAGAATAGACTTTCGGAGTGGCCATAGGATGTAGAATATACACTAAGTTATTTATAAGGTAGACAACTCTCGGTATGGTAAGCGTTCATAAGTATAGTACCTGCTTACCATCAGGCGGATTGTACTCATGCTTTCATCTTTGCTGTATAAAATTAAAAAGATCTACATTATTAAAATCATGCTGACTAACACAAATCTCATACGGTGGAGAGGATAAAGCGCTGTTCTCATTCAAACTGATTTCTTTTGTAAGTTTTGCTGATTCTTAGTGACCATCATAACTGTTGCTTAATTACTTGTATCAAAATAATCACATCGACACTGTAATTCTGCGACAATTTATTACTTTTACTTTTCAATTTTGTTTTGACGGGACTGAGTTGTCATTCTCGCTAAAATGCCTTTTGCTTACGGCGGCGGGGCGTCTGGATGACGGGCTGTTCACTTCCCTCTATAATGGTTGAGGAGGGCGATGGCTGGCTTCTCGTCACCCTTGAAAACAGGTGCTGTGGGGGCTGTTCATTTCAAGCTACGTGATTATACGTAGTAAGTGCCTACTTTATATTAGTTTTTATATTTTTGTGCATATTATTATATTATTTTAATGAACATTTAAAACATATTTTTGAAAACGTAATTATTGAGTTTCATGTCTGGTTCTTCTCAGTAAAAGTAATCTTCCAAATCCAGCAGTAGAATGTATAATCATGTCATTCTGACGAATTTGAAAGTAGGTACTTTGTGAGTAGTCTAATCAAATATAGATATATTTGAATTTGTAGGGATGTAAGGGTAACAGTACTAAACTAAGGACTAACTTCCCTTAGTGGGCGTGAATAAATATTCTACCGTCTAGAGAAAATAAACAAGAGACATGCTAACAAAGATGACGCAAATGAATATTCAATTAACGCTTAGGGAACTACTTAATATTGTTCAAGACACATAGCCTCTTCAGTCGCAAGCATCACTGAATTAACATACCGTTTAATTACATAGTGGGTTGTTAATTCACTTCTTGACCTATCTGCTTGCGACAGCTCCGTCTTGAAGCAATATTCATCGAGACACGAACGTTAAGGCGAAGCTTACTTGATGTAAATGTTTGCTTTTCGTTGGATCTGAGTTATAGCATTCGTGGAATACTATTAGTCCCAATATTGTAGTGCTTCATTATAATATACCGGAAAGGTTACGTAAAAATACCATGAATAACCTTTTCACAAGCGCATACTCAATTTACTCGGGTTAATTATTTCCATATACAAATGTAACTAATACATCTTTTTTCTAGATAAAAGAGCTAGGCTATTTTTTATGTACGAGTATATCAGCTAACCGCCAGGGATAGTTTCGCTGCTAATTATGACGCGAACTTCATCTGATCCATAATTATGTTCTTACCGGAATAAACGGACAGGATTTAATTTTAAGGTATTTTGTTATATATACCTACCGTACTTATATATTCCAGATATTCAATTAGTATCAAAAAAATTGACTTTACTTTTGAAGATATAAAATTATGTCACTTACCTACGAAGTGACATAATTTTATTTTTAATCTTTATAGTATACTTTATATTTAAAATAAAACAGTTTACTAAAAATGAAATAGAATTAATTTATGTCAACAGGCGACGTGGATTGCAAGGTGGGAAATTCGGACTAAAATTTTAGTCACGTATCCCATTGGCACTTATAAGCGGCCTCGTTGGTCTAGTGGTTTGTATACGTTACTGCTACGCTATATCACGGGTTTATCCACACTTCAGTCGAAAAAATTTGATTATGATGTTTTATAAGTAAACAACATGTACAAAAAAAAATGCTTAATCGCGTAGTTCCAAACTAGATGGCGCTGTGTGTATTATTGTTCAACATTAAGATCTCTGAATTTTTGTCATGAAAATGTAAATAGGAAAAATACTAAACTTGGAGTATTTCCAACAAAAATATACCACCATGAAAAATATCGATAAATTGAATGAAGTCGAAAATAAAATGTACGAGAATCGAATTGAGCTGTAGATAAATACCTATTAACCTTAAAGAATATATTGAATAACATTTTGGTAAAATTATTCAGAGCGCTTAAAGCAATTTAATATAGGTATGTAGGCACATAATTCTGAGCCGCTGGTCCCTTTTGGCCACGTACCAATAACAGTAGATATTATGAAGATCGGTTCGTAATAGATTATTTTCCATATTACTGGAACTTTAGTAAAAGAAATATCTAGTAACCAATATTTTAAGATTAAATTTTAACTATTATTTTAGTCACGTCATTTATTTCCGTAGCGGAAAAGAGTCAAACTTTTAATCACAAAGTAGTTCGAACTGTATCTGACTCCTTAAACTTTGGCACAATATTGCAGATGCTGGCACTAATCCAGAAATTTAATCACAATCTACTTAATGGTACACTGTACGACTTGTATTCTTGTTAACTCATATAGATACATTATCATCAAAGTTGGATATTAAAATAAATATACAAAAAGTCATAACGGGATCTCCCGTTCTATATTAATAAAGCCGCCTTACGAGGGCGGTAACTTCACCTTACAGAAGATCGCAGTCAAATTACGCTTCCTACTACGCAGTATGATAACTAGAAACAAATCGTCCGAAACGGTACACTCACATAGAGGCACCCATCTACGAGATTTTAAGGGTTTTTTTTTAAGCAATGTAATCAAATTATATTGGTTTACGTAACATAAAGCATAATTTGACTGCATTGCAATTTGTCTATTGCGATTAATTGAATTTTCGAATTAGTCTTTTGAATAGAATACAGCTTTCAGATTGTTTCCTTTACATGTAATTTATTCTGATCATTTACACTGTGGCCCGATCGGTCGGGCCTGAACGAAAATCAAAAATAATGAATTAGGGCCACAGTGTAAATGGGACGTACTTTTCGGGCCACAGCGTAATACACCCTAAAATATGCTACCTATATGACATTTTTGCCAAAGTCAAGTCAAGTTTAGGTCAACGGAGAGTACCATATAGGTTTTGTTTAATCATCTTTTCAACGGCAATGATAATATATACACATAGATGATAAAGCGATATTCTCTACATTAACAGGCCTAGACAAAATAACATACGTTCTGAACGAATCTCTGTCTCCAATCGATCACGATTCATCGCCAGCGTTTGTTACGCCAACGATCAAACGTATAGAATAGACGCCGCTATCAGCCGCCAAAGGTGCATGATTTATACGAAATTATACGAAGAAAACAACCAATTGAATATATACACAAACGTTTCGAATAACGAACAGAATATCAAAGTTCACCAATCTTCACAGGCACGTATTTTTTTCATTCCCATACATTTTGTATCTTTTCTATTAGCGAAAGCGCGAGGTTATTAATCGCAATTCATCTTTTATTGATTGAAGGAATATGAATAAATTAACTACGTTACTGGACTGAATTTCCGAACGGACAAAGTTATTTGAATGGCTTGTACCAAAATCTGTAATCAGGAGCATCATCACCCAGATATCCACTCGTACTTCCCAACTCACAACTTGGTGTTCGAAAGTTTAGAATTTTGAACTGTGGGTACGAGCGGTATCTCCATTTAAATAACGTACCAACTTTGATGTCAGTTCAATGATAATGTATGTAATTCGTGGAACCAGAAATTATAACTATACAAATAAAAAAAATATGTCTGTTTGTAAATGAACAGCTTTTACCCACTAAATGCATAAATATTATTTTAATACACAATACTAACTTAAGTAAATCTGTTTTGAATGTTTGTCTATCCGTCTGTCTGTTCCAATTTTAACCGATTTTAGCGGGACTTTCAGTAGCATATAGCTGATGTTATAAGAGTTTAAGAGCAAACTACTTGTATATGTAAAAAGATATCACCAAGTAACATAACTTTTATTATTTATCCTACACAGGTAAAACCGCGGGGCACAACTTGTTCTTAAATAATTAAATAGCCTACTTACATGAACTGGTTATTGGGGAGCCTAATTCCACATACATTATGTATAAGCAGTATTCTCATAGGCTCTAGTTGTTGAGAATTACTTATATACTTACATCATTAACGTAATTGAGCATTACTCTGAACGTAAATAAGATTTATAAGTAAATCTTCAGTCTCAGTAGAGCGTTTTATGTAATTAAATCTGTATCAGTTAACAGGATTGAGTATCTCCAATTATTTATAGGTAATTATTTGAGTAAACGTTGCTAACTGGCTCGGAGCAGTTAATTAAGCGAATCCGGGTCTGATTCCGGATTCCGGCGCACGTCGCCGGAACTGTATGTCCGGTTTGTATCTGCATTTCCTATTTATGAGTTAGAATAAAGGAAATATTTGGTAAAATGTCTTGGATGCTGCTTTTGTATAGTGACACTAGCTACATACTAGGCGAAGCATACGTGGGGTTATCAGCTGTCTGCCTATCCCTTCAGGAGCCCTAGACAAAGTAACATTCTCTCGCGCTTGCGGTAGTAGAAAAGTTAATTTTTTTATGGAAATGACATAAATCAGTCACGTGACGTATGTCATTCCCCTACATTTTGTATTGTTTCTGCTAGCGAAGCGTGAGGATAATGTTAACTTGTCTACAGGCCCAGGAACCCTATTGGAAAAGCGGGTAGCTAATTTAACTTTGCAGAGTAAATACTATATTACATACATAGATTATTATAAAGTAAATAAACCCATGAATTGATTGTAGATATGTGTGAAGCATTCGTGAAAAAACGCAAGGATTTAATAATAAAAAAATACAAAATCGTAACCACTTCAAGCACTTTTAGGTTAGTCAAGAAAAAGCGACAAGAACCCATATAAGCGGCCATTAAAATATATTCTAAAGAAGGTGTATAAAACATCTTTGTCGTTTAAATATTCGGAACAGCAAATTTACTTCGTGCACCTCATTCCACAGAACTCAACTTTTCTCGCCAAGTCACTTTTCTCCTATCCAAGTTTTGCTTTTTTCGTCTCATTAAATATGCTATTTTACATGACATTTTTTCTAAGCTGGCACAGTGTCCATGAATTAATTTTGCACTTGAGTAAATATGTAAATGAGACTATTTACGTCAAAGGTTTGACGCTGACTTCCTTGTAAATCCTGAGCAATGTAAAAATAGTTTTGATTTCCTTACTGTCTCATGTTACATTATATTGTTTATGGGTTTAAACGTGCACCTAGGCAGCGCTGTGTGTTAATGTCCAAAACTCATCCCCCTTTATACAAAGCATGGCTTAAGCGAAGACTAGGACCAAACTCGGACTAAAGCTATGTCTGTCCTTTTTTGAATCCGTATCACTGAAAGAGATGGAGATAATTTTAAACCAAGGACTATGTTTTGTAATAAGGGGCCATGTTATATTAAATTATTATTGTTTTTATTGTTAATAGGGATAACTTTGATTCTCACCAGTCAATTTGTTACCGTTAAGAAGTCTCGGTGAAAAATCACGTATCTTTACAATAAATATCAATTAAAATCTATAAAATGAAGTTGCTATTTCCTTAAATATTATATATTTGCCTGTTTACCCTTCTGTCATTCTTATAAGCTTAATAATTCTAATATTGTACAGAGACTGAGAGAAATATCAGCGTTTTATCTTAAAAATCAAAACCCATTAAATCACATTTGGTCGAACACTCACTGTATTTGCAATTTAATTACTTCTAAAATATTTGTCTGTACACTTGGGTCTATAGAAAATCGGGGATTTTGAAAGGAAATTAACGCGTCAAAGCCAAAACGTATACAATGATCCATTGAAGGTAGAAATGAACTCCAGTAACGAGCAAAGCTTTTTCAGTCTCGTAATATTATCATTATTCTGATTACGTCCCCATTAAATAGAGGCGTTTTTGGGATTCGAAATTCACCGTAACTGACAATATCGAAAATTCCAGACTCCGAGCTGCTACTGAGAATTTACAGATTAAAAAACCCAATAACACGCCCGACTCGGGGATTGAACCCAGGACCTCCCGTTCTGCAGTGGCATTTGCTCTCTCTATCGTGCGCTGCTGACCTTATGTTGTCTGAAATATTTTGCCAGCAATAATTAAAATACTACCAGATTCTCATAACTGACAACCCAGACTTCTTCCAAAGAAATTTGAAAACTGCCTCACAGCAGGGACATACAATGGTCTAAGATCAGCACGGAATATAAGTGAAGGAAATATTTGAGACACAAAAACCTTATTTTGTTAGAAAAAAAACGTGCATTTGAATTTTTAGATGAGCTGGGTTCTAATCCTTTGTCGTGTTAGTGATGTTCTAACCGTTAATGAATGAAAATTATAAAATAAAATATACAAAGGAAATACACAAATACATTTAATTCGAATACAATCCTTTAGTAACTGGTGGTATTGGTATTTTAAAGTGACGGTATTACCAACTATGTAAAAAAATCTCCAATCGAAATCCTCAGGCTCAAACAAAAATAAAACGGTTTATCCGTTTTGTTTTGGCTTACTGCAGTATCATATTAATATAATCATTGCATTTCTGTCGGTTACATTAAAGATACACAGATACAGTACCTAAGTTAATATTTATATGACCTAAATTTAGGTGAAATATGTCTTTATATTTTGAACCATATTTGATGTGTTTAAATATTATTTCTATATTTCAAACAAGTGATGATGATCAAGCCGTAAATATAAAACATGTATATTTTACGTTTATTCGATATAGTGAACAAATTCCCAGCTATCTGGTTTATACACGTTATTTAAATAAACTTTGATGTGCATACATAACAAATATTTACGGGTGCCCTTACCGATAGTCATCCATTGCTGTCATAGCGTAGTATGCGGTACGGAACAGTTTGCGTTAGATAACGCAAAAAGTTTATGCGAATTTTAGAAACAGAATTTGAACCGTACTTTAAAATAGCTTAGGTAATTGATACTGCAAGCTACTTTAGTGAGGTGTAGCTATTTCAAGGAGATATCTCTCTTATAGTATTATGTCTTTAAACAATAGTCAGCACCACCTTTTTGGTTTAGGTAAGAACAGAAATAAAAATCACGTTATTTAAAAAAAGTATTGGTTGACAGATATTTTCCGTATCATTACAGATAAATAAAATTGAAGTGTCTGAAATGAAAGTTTTCACGCTACTGACACTGAAAAACCAAGTTTTAACATTCTAACTGTCTTTCTGTCCGTGTGTCTGTCTGTCTGTTTGTTCCGGGTAATCTCTGAAACGGCTGGACCGATTTTACCGGGACTTTCAGCTGATGTTTCAGGGAATAACTTAGGCTACTTTTATTTATTAAAAATATAAGGGTTCCGCGATATGAAGCATGAAACTAAAAAACTGAAACTACGGGGCACAGCTAGTTGTAAATAAATATTTTGAACTCTGCATTATTTTTGCTATTGCGGTCTCTTTTTAACCTTTCTTTGACATAAATTTTTTCAAATGTACAATATTGATGCATTCCTTTTCATGCTTAAATTATGAAGCCCTAGGCCAGTTTCATGAACAATCTGGGTCAAGTTTAATGTGGAATATAATGCATATAATATTTCATTTTCTGCAATATATAACCATTTGACAAACTTGATCCGCACACTCGGTGGCGAGAATCTTGTGAATCTCAAAAGGGTTCTTTTTATTTTTATTGCCGCACATTCCAGGCAAGGCATTATTGTGAGGAGACAAGCTTCGTTTTTAAGAATGGGCATACTTGCTTTGAATTATCCCTGAGATTTCTAAGGATATATGAGGTGGGGCATATATATATTGAGACTACGTTTTTCAAACACTACATTCTACCCTCAATACTTACACGACGTAAGGCACCTCGTTTGGAACTCTCCGCTAAATTTAAACACGCTACCATATTGCGCTGGCTTGCGTTATGACAAATTCATTATTTCATTATACCACTAAGCAAACAAGCATACAACATGCATGGTGGTAAGCGTTTATTCCCTAACTATACATACTTAATAGTTACCTCGCTCGACTGCTTATATTTACCATGGTTCAATATTTTTTAATTTAACAAAATGTTGTAACCTGAAGGTGTTACTATGATTTAAGTGGATGTTACGAAAAATAAAAAATAAAAAAATTTATCGATCACACTATGAGATAATTATTAAAGTTTATCTATACTCAATTTTATCAGTCGCACATGCTATTTTAGAAGTAGAAAATCTTCTAAACAAAGGCTATACCACGAGCTCACATCGCTATTATGATGTTTTGACTGATATTATGAGAGCTCATGGTAAGGGGCCCCGTAAGCTTTGAAACTGTAGTAGTAGCCAATTATTAATAAAATTAATGAGAAATCAGGTAATATAACACTAATTACTATAACGTGTATTGGGAAGTATGGGTCGTCGGTAGATTTTTTAATTAACATTTGATACTAGGGAAAAACAGGTATCTAGTTTCTCTTTGATCTAAATACATAAATAAATAGGTGTTTTTTAAAGGAATATTCGTACACGTTGTTTATGTGCTCAGCATTAGTATATGGTCAAAATTGGTAAACATTTGCTATATATATTTAGCCAAAGAAATTAATTAGAAGTATCGGTAATTGGTACTGCGAATGAGAATAGAATGAATTTAGCACGACACGTGGACAATACTAATTGATTAATTTTTAAACTCAATTGTAGTACCCTTTTTTAAGACGAAACAACCTCAGTCAAAGTTTGAGTAACAGTGTTTTCCAATAACGTGAATTAACCCACCGTACTTTGAGCTCAACGAACTTTAACTTTGCCAAAGAAATGTCGTCTTTACCGAGATAAAGTTACAAGACGACGGAATCAATCCCATATACCAAATTACTAAGACTTCGGGAATTCTATGTCAGAATTAGAGAAAATAATTAAACATAACTCCGTTCAAATATTCACCTCCGTGACTTCCTTTGTTCTTGATTCCTTATTTAAATTAATTAATCTAAGTCAAAATAAATAACATCTTAGAAATAAGTGAAGAAAAATAAAAATAAATCTGATCACTTTAAAATGCCTGTACCTACTTGACCTTTCTGCCTTTTGATGAGTGAGTCAAAATACTGGCCAAGTGGTTTCAGTCGCTAGCATCGCAATCGAAGTAAATTTCAACCACACCGGTCTGTGCTAATTAGTTTTTCGAAAAATATCCGTTGAGTAATGCAAATGTAATAAATTAACTGAAATACGAATACATGATGTCCACATTTCGAAATTTATGATGATGTAAAACAACGTGAAAGGTAATGTGTTTGTTACATGGAGCATACTTCTACTTACTATATTGTAACAGTGGGTATGTTTTTAGATCTCTGAGGATCAATGATATTGTTAGAGAATAGTGGCTACGCCCGGGCTTATGACAAGGCAGATTAAAATCCACTGAGCTGTATACCGTAACCACTCCACATACATTAAAACCATTCTGCAACTCCAACCAACAAGTTCTAAGTACTTGTATACTATAATATTGCAAACAATAAACGTTCTACTCTACAAGTTGATACAAGTCTCCTCATTTCACATGTTGAGTCTGAGTCTGCGATGGATTTTCCGTCTATGAAGATGGCACCTAATCCTCTCAGGTGATAAGTGCCGTAACACCCCTGCTTACCCTTTCAGAATCGTTTTGTACTACACTAAGTATAAAACATTTACATACTAATAATATTAATGTCCAAAACAGCGTAGCAAAGCTTGAACTAGTACTTATTTTAAAATTTTAATAAGTCCTATATATTCGTAGAGCAGAGTTCACACAGAGAGAGAACCCGACTTAACGTTTGGTTTGTACCTACTGACCATCAATAATGCAGTGAATACTCCCAACATTTAACCCTTAGGGATCTCAGCCCCAATTAACTTAGTTAACATTACGAATGCAAATCCGGAGTTAAACAGAATCGAAGTAGAAATGATTGCAAACATTAAAATCAACGGCCGTATCTAATTCTCCGCTTTCACAATAAACCCTTTCTCGCCTGAAAATTCACAAAATTATTCCAAGTAACTGAAAAGTATCCATTAGCAAGAAAGATTCGGCTCTTTTCAATGTTGATTCTTTTATAAAATGGGAGTCCTATACGAGATTTTATATTGATTGAAAACTCCGTATAAATATGTGCCTAAAGCGAGTTTTGCAAACGTTACGTTTTGTACAGAAATTTAAGAAAATTTTGGGATACCGAGCCAAAGATATATTTCTTTGTTCTTTATATTTTTTTACCAAAGATGTTCTTGATATAGTGAGGATAGTGCTAAGGGATACGGTAGTAGTTTTCGGCCCACGATACGAGTGGAAATAAAAAAACCAAAATATGAGTAATTTTGCAAACACAGAGATTTTTGCTTTATCTATGTTTATTGGCAACTAGACTAAGCAACTAAGTACCCAAAGGAGTTACAACTCAAAAGAACTACTAGTCTCAGGAGTATCTAAAGGTTTAATATTCACTGGCAAAGAAAAAACAACATTTATCAAAGAACAAAATTACGAGCTTTTATGCTAGCCTTGTTTACAGAAATCTGTTTGTAAAAAAGTTTAGTTATATTGAATCATCCGGCGCCCGTATGTAGATAAAACATAATATTTTATCACAAGAAACCGCTTTGTAGTTAAACTGGGTCTACAATTTATCATTTTCCACCGACTTGCCCTCTGGCTTGGGTCGCTTTTATCGCTGCCCTTTCTGAAGGGCCAAAAGAATTATTCTTTTCTCTCTATCCACGAAGTATTTCGATAAGCTATGCTGCGGGGTTTGAACTATCCTCGACCTGGATGAACCGTTGCCTCTATTAGTAATACACTTGTTACTTCAAAATATCCTCAATTCAACGGCTTCACTTGCATTCAATTTAAGTAGTACGAAAATGTCTTTAAATTTCTTTAGACTCACAAATAATGTGGCTTTCTGTTGGTAATACAACAAAATCGGTTCGCTTAGTTATTAGCCACAAAAACCTCAACGAAATGAACCTCTTAATAATATTAGTATAGATTATTTGTGGACTTCAGCTAGTCCAATCTAGTTTGGATGGTTACCCTGGTACGCGGATCGAGGGCAACAGTATTTGTGAAATGTAGAATATGTAAGGGAAACAATATAATAATATTGAATTATTAGAATTATTCCGATGTTGTTCACCCAATGAGGATTAATAGGGAATATTATTAAAAACAAAACTCTATTTATCTGATAACACAAATTCTTTTGAGTGTAAAAAGATTTTTATGTTTTATCTAGATACAATTTATGTATGTAAAAAAGGTCGTGTTAGTTTCACTATTTATAACCCAAGAACGGCTTAACCGATTTGGCTGAAAATTGGTGGGGAGGTGGCTTAGAACCAGAAGACTTTTAAGGATACTTTTTTTCCGTTCCCATAGAACGTGACATACAACACAATAAAGTCTACGCAGGTGAAATTGCGAGGCTCAGAAAGTATTATTGCCAAATAAGATTAAATATTGGCATAGTACTCTACCATTGCTGGCCTTAGTGATTATGTTATTTAGAACGACGAAGCTGTAAGTACTTCCAAACAATGAATGAAGTTATAAACTGAGAAATAATTTCCCAAACAACTTTAGGAAGGAATATAAAAATAAAGTGAAAATACAAGGTAAAACATGTAGATGTAAATAAAATAAAAAGCTTTAATATTTAATCTATCTACGATAAAACAGCAAATGAAACACAACTATAGAATGGGTAATATGAGATAAAACAACAAGAAAATGACTGTAACTTAAGAAATAATACAAATCTTCGAATTCATCGAATTGTCTATACTCAAAATTTAGAATCAAATTTGTCGGTATAGTTACCATACCTTTAACATCCTTAAACATCCGTACCCATGGTTTAAGTATACAGTTCAACTATAAGCTTTAGGTAAGGTAAAGTAACTAATTAACTACTATTATGAATGAAATTACAGTATTCTCTTAACTCAAGTGAAGCTGCGTATTCTACGGATACGCTACGACGTAGCAACTTATTGCAGCGCTACGATGTAGCAACTAGCTTACACTAAATGCGTTACAAAATCATTTGCAATATATGAGTAAACTATTTTTCGGTCAAAGAAATTTTGACCGTGAAACCTTCAGATTCTGTGTGTTGAACAAATTTATAGGAAGGGACGGTGAAAATAAAAAAATGATATGCAGTGCTTGATTATTTTCCTGAAAGACAACGCCACAAAATTGTGGAGATCACACAAGTATTACCTATTAATAAGAAGCCTTTCCTTCCCCACTGTTGAACTGCATCAAACGGAGCAGTGGGTAATACCAACTGCTCAACTGGTAATTGCCCTTAAACTCAACTCAATCTCAAAAATATCTTTATCGATTAGACTTTTTACAAAGTACTTTAAAATCGTCAGAATGACACAATTAAACAGGATTATACATGCTACCGCCAGGTTCAGAAGGTTGCTTTTACTGAGAAGAAACTGGTAAGAAACTCAGTATCAGATTACTCTTTTAAAGAATATCATACAGTTTTAAAAATACAAAATAAATCACTCAAGCAACTATAAGCACATGAACACAGTTCCAATGCTCAATTGTCAAAAATAAAAACTAAAACAATATTGCAAATATATGTGAGCATGGCAAATTCCAGCCAGTCAAAGCAAAATTAAGATTAATTACTTGTAGCAAAAGTACAGTGCCAATCCGAACGGGACCAATGAGTTTTTCTAAAAACTTATGTGCTGTGATTTCACACCACGTGCTTTACGGTGAAGGAAAACATCTTGAGGAAACCTGCATATGTCTGAAAAGTAATTCAAAAACGGCGATGAACTCACCCTCTGTCACGTTGGCACTTAATCATAATTGGTGTAATGTGGGTGTTGTTGTTAAAACACAGATGTGTTTACGGTGTTTGTGGTGTATAGGCGTCTGTTTACCCCTTCGGAGACCCTTATGGGATGGCAATGAAATCCAGGACGTCATGTTCCTTAGCATTTTTTTTAAATCCGTGAAGGCCTTTTCAAAAACAAACAAGTCATAAATAAGCACAGGGACTAATATGTTATTAAGCCACGCAAAGTTGAAATTGTCTCATTTCAATATACATCCCAATGTTGTTTCATAATTTTAAATGCAAAAAGTTTTCCAATTCATGTGCCGTTTTGTTGGTACTTAAGTATAAAAACGAACATGGATTTTATTTATACCGAAGTATTATATTAACTTACTCGTATTTTCATAAAGTAAAATAATGGCTCCACTACTAATGTAAGTCTGCACAGTAGACAATTAATTGTTTTGGTAATTTTATTTCTACCGGTTGATTTATAAGCAAAAGTTTTTCAAAGTTATTAACCTCTAGCTCATTGTTCCAACCATTCTCAACATGACGTGGTCATGCGCATTCTAAAATTGCTAACAAGAAGTATTTTTAGCAGCTAGTTCAAGTATAATTCATTCAAATTAATTTATTTAAAATTGAAGTGTCTGTTTGTAATTCCAAAATAACAGCTTTTCACTAAATGCATGCAATGAAAGTATTAAAGGTACTGAAATAAAAAAACCAATTTAAAACAAAATCTCTTTCTGTTTGTTTGTTCCGACTAATCTCCAAAACGGCTGGAACGATTTTAACGGAACTTTGTCTGGTAGATAGCTAATAGTATTCGGTACCTACACCTTAAGTTGCTACTTAGGCTACTGTCTAGAATCGCTGACACTACAAGCACAATAGCTATCTTATTAAGATTGAATGTTACCGATATTTCCAAACAGTACAGGGAGATTATAATGTTTTCCTTACCGACATTTACAACCACTGCAGAAAGATTCTAATGCTTTACGGAGCGCGTAGCACATAAATTTATTAAAATGCCATCTTGTTTTCAAAGTTTTTTAGAGCGTTACACTAGCCTAGTAGAGTTTCTGGAGAGGAGCGAAAAAAAAAAACTTGTGGCCAAGTAATGATTTTTTTTTTCGCTTTGACCGAAGCAATTAGACAATCCTCAAAGAGATCTCTTTTAACAACATCTACTTAGACGAGCAACGGACGAAGGAACGGAATAAAATGTTCACTAGAGAGGAATTTCCGCCTCAAACGTCTGTAGCGACAATGACATTTAAACGAACTTAATTTGCGGGAATTTGCGATGTAAATAAGGAATTGTTTAATGACTTGATGTCCGTTTAGGCTTTTAAAAGTCGGTAATGAGTTTAATAAAGCCTTTTATATTAAGACTGTGACACCATGAGGAAAGGGAGGTCGTTTTGCAAACTTTTGCTTTTCGAGATAGGTCCAATTAAAAACTAATAATATAAAGATATTGGTTATAATCTCGACATACATACAGATAAATAAAATGGAAGTGTCTGTAGGTAAATTCAAATTTACAGCTTTTACTCAATGCATATACTTTACTAACATAAAAAAATCTCTGTCTGTCTGTGTGTTCAGGGTAATCTCCGAAACGGCTGAACCGATTTTAGCAGAACTTTCACAGGTAGATAGCTGGTGTTACAATGAGTAACTCCATAAGAACGAGGAGACAGCGAATAAAGGGACCCCTGAAAAAAAACGTCTACACGGGTGGCATTGCGGGGCACAGCTAGTATATAATATGCTTAGATTGAAATTATACTCTTCTCTCTCTTCCTACTCCGTGTGACTATCTCATAGGGGAATGTATACTGGGGGCCTAACACCATCGGTCGGTAACTACTGAGCTTGGACGTTTCATTTTCAAAGCTAAGATGTTGTTCATACGTGCTGTATAGCATAAACGATCATATTTGGCCCCCTGATATTATAAATCAGAAGAGTTTTTAAGTTTGGTTGGATGCTTCTCTGCTGCGACCAATAAGCGACGCATCAATGGGAAATGTTACAAAAGCGGGTAAAATTATCACTGAGTAACATAATTTTTATTGGTTATCCTACGCGGGTAATACCGCGAGGCACATCTAGTGCAAGTATAATTTATAGATCATCTCCAAGACCTTATACCATACATTGATGAGATCGGCACTCGATATATATTTTTAAGATATTCGATATTAATGTTTTTCGAATTAAAATGTTATATACGTCTATTGGTTGTGAAATAATATTATTTTAGTGTTAAGAGCAAGCACTTAATATTAGTTTGTTTCTATAGTATTCTGTTCTTGGAATTTGATTTATTCGTCCTCAGGATCGCCTTGGGGGAAGACATTGAACTTAAATATTGCATCGAGACAAAGGCTAAAAGAGATAAAATTATTTGAGGCCTTAAAAATAAATATAATTTATGCAAATGAAAATAAAAATAATTTATTTACTGTAGGACTTTTGAACTTTGGCGTTTTATTATTTAGTTTCTTTCTTTTATTAATATTACGTTCATTTACCAATTTTATTATTAATTTTGCTATTGTGTACCTACTGTTTTGGTAGTTAAGTTATTATTTTATCTCCCTGGCCTTAACCAACGTATTGTTGAGGTTGGCACCAGATTTAACTCGAGGTGTCTGACCACCAGATTTTTATACGAAACGACTGCCATCCGACCTTCGTAACCTCTTTTACGAGGAAGTCGGTCATAGCAGTTAAACCAGTTATCAGACTTTTTTAGGCATCCGACTGATCTGTAACGATTGCCGAAGATGTTGAATTGGTGAAAATCGGAGGGAACTCGGGCGGTCACCCAACCCACTACCAGCTTGGGTTATGGTTGCGTAGCTTCGCTGATCGAATGATATGTGCAATAGCAACTGTGCCACGAGCTCTTATTTACTATAGGATCGAAAGAAGGTATATATTGTACTGCACATGCAAGAGACGACATATTTTATCCAACATGTCTCCCATTTTGTGATACAATGCATCGTACGTGTGATTTATTTTACACTATTGCGTTCTTTGCCACCACGTTTGCCTCCTTTGCTGTGCATTATGGAGGGCCAGGATGCAACATTTTTGGGAAATAGTCAAATAAATAACGGTCACGCTGAAAGATGTGAAATAATGCTAAAATATACACACTTTATATGGTTGGACTATAATTACATATTTAATACTAGCTGTGCCTTAGATTTAGATTTAGACTTAGAACTAGATTTAGTTTCTTCCTTATGGTCGCAGAACCCTAATATTTTTAATAAATAAAAGTAGCCTAAGTTACTCCTTGAAACATCAGCTACCTGCAAATGAAAGTCCCTTTTAAATTCCCAATTAAAATCGGTCCAGCCGTTTTAGAGATTACCAGGAACAAATAGACAGACAGACAGAGAAAAAATTTAAAACTTGGTTTTTTAGTGTCAGTAGCGTGTATATTTTAATATGCATTTAGTGAAAAGCTGTTATTTTGGAATTACAAACAGACACTTCAATTTTATTTATCTGTAAAGATATAGATGTATAGATAAATGTAGCTTCATCGATGTATTAGAAAACGCAGGTGCAAATACACAGTCCGAGTTAACGATACTTCCGAGTGGTCTGTTAATGCAAGCAACCGCTTAATAATAATTATCTTTAAACTTCGCCTAGACTTGATATTATACCAGAAAGAAAAGAGTAGGTAGCGGCGCAAATTAACTTTAAATTCATTTAACAAACTAATACTGAGATGTAGAATTACATAAATACCAATGTTAAATCTGTAATACAGATTTTTGCATGAACTTTATTTTGCATTGAACTTTTATTCGATTATGTTGGAAAATGAAATATACATACTATAAAAACTCTTATTGAAATAGAGCAATGCTTTAACCTAATTAAGTCAAGCAGACATGGGACATCGTTACAGGTCAGTCAGAGGCCTAAGAAAGTCTGACAACTGGTTTAACCCAGATTGCCGATTTTCCTCGAAAAAGGGGTTACGAAGGTCAGATGGCAGTCGCTTCGTATAAAAATCAGGTGATCAGCCACATCGGGTTGAATCAAGTGCTGACCCCAAATACATGGGATAAGGCCAGGGAGATGATGATGAGACATGGGACATCTGAGGCAGTTGAACTAAGTTGCTGAACCAAATGGAATAAAGGTTTCATGCCCATGCATGCATGCAAAGCACAAGAACAGGAACTCCCCAGTACAGTTATCTTAGCGAACGGTAACAATACCGTGTGCTGCGATGTATAATAATGTGCATGAAACATCCTGTAATTGTGCAACGAATACACCCTCGGCTATTCTCTAAACATCACTTTAAATACGTATGTTTGGATAAATATTCAGGATAATATCTTGATTCCCACTAATGAGATTGAGGTTTTTTCACTATTATTAGTTTCGTGATTATGTGCTTTCAGATAATCTAAAATGTTATAGGGATAAAAATATACCAAGTCAGCAGTATTTAAAGTGGGTGTCGTAACATCTCTGCCTAGACCTTTGCGGTCACTCATAGGGCGTGATCTAACAACATTATCAACTTTTCAACTCCTGCCAATTTTTCTCTCAATGTAGAAAAGCGCATAAAATAATGATGTATATACTGTTCTGGCTAAAACAATAGTTTGGGATTTTATAAAAATAGAAAACCAAATCAGAAAATACAGGCTCTCACCTTTTTTATAATCTTCTCTCTGAGTCTCTTTGCAAAAGTTAAAAAAAAAGTACAAAACACAACCTTAAAATAATTGGATCGCTTAAGTGTTGCACGTTAAACAACACTGCTCTAAGTATTTTCAAAAATCCAGTGCTTTGGAATATTTGGTAATTGTTGCAAATACATTGAAACATGGTAAGCTAGCAGGATAGAACTAGAGATGCCTATTATAACAAGATATTTGTTTGAACAAGAAAATTGTCCACCACTGACGCAACGGACACCAGTGCTGAAGAAAAAACATGATTTAGTCTCGGTTTACCCAAGAACTCGTTCGTGTGCAGAACGTGTTAAAAAATAAGTCTGTATTTTTTTGTGAACACGCTATTAAATAGAATCTACTGTAGAAAGTAGTGCTTCCACGTATAGATAGAACACTCAGAAAAAAAAATATTCACGTATTTCTTAGTTGGTAAAAAGCTTTGACTAGTTTGAATTAAATCAACTTGAACTTCTAGCCCTTAAAGAACTTTTACCTTTTCATATATAAAAGTAAACAAAAAATTACACGATACATTAAAATCATATTTGGTCATACGAGAATAAGTACACACTATATAAAATTTACTACTGATTTGGTTATTCGAGAAAAATCTAGGAATCCAACTAGACCATAGCTTTCAAAAAAACATACCCCCTTAATACAAAACATCGCCTCAGATCTTTGGCTTAAAAGTAGTTCCATCTCTTTTTGTCCTACGGATTTCAAAGGATGGATATCATTTTAGTCCCAGTCTTGGTTTAAAGTTAAAACCAGCTTTTGTAATAAGTGGGGTAAAGTTTTCCAAAACTAATAACGAAACGGATGTCAACCATTAACCTAACCTATAAACTTTATGTAGTTACGAAGAATTGCATGTTAGGAAAATACACAGCGGTATCCGGATTACAAAATGGTATGTCCGAATCGCCTTTAAGTGCATGTGTTGCAGTTACCAGAATAGAGCACATGCACGTAACGACTACTATAGTGTCACAGACATTTAATAAAGCGAATAACACACACCAACCAGCTCTCAACATACAGATCAAATTTTATTGTTATTGTAATCATCTCTGGACGTGTTGGACCGAGCCGGAATTTAATTAAGTGTTCTGTTATATTCTATTTAGCTTCATCACCGCTACTAAGATAAGATTAGGTAATAAATTAGATACTTAGGAATTAAAAGAATCTTGTGTTAAAGTAGACTGGTGCTTGTTACTCATATCTTGTATGACTAGGGAGAACGAGTGATTATGCTCATTCCCACCAAAGGGAAGTTCTCCCAGCTGCCTCTCAAAACTCTTATTGCGCGATTTAGGTTCTCGTATATTTGTAGTCAACTTGGCGTTTGTTAACGAGTAGCGCCATCTATGTAGCGACTGGAGACGCTGCTACATGATATTTTGAATGATAAATTAATAATAAAAAAGTTATCTTTCCTTACTACACAATCGAAATGTTAAGACGTTTAAATGCAAGGAATTACTCATTGCATCACAATGGACACGATATAATTATTTTATCTAAAAACAAATTACATAAGACTTACTAATACGAGGAATAACGAATACTATTAAGTAAAAAAAGGATTTGTTTATTTCTAAACTCAAGCCAGTGACCAATTATACTATAGCCCTTAACGAAAAACAGGACGCATGGGTCTGAAAAGCTAAACGAACTTAACTGAGCGGAAATAACGCAGCTGAGGGTTAATATAAAGAGAAGTTGTATTGAACCGGAATACAGGAAGTACTGAAGATTATTTTTATGGGCAGAATATTACGGTAAGTGATAAGGAAAACACTCGAGGAGAAAAAATACAAACCATATGTTTACCATAAAATTGCCTCCGGTGCATCTTCAGACATCTTTATATACCTACTTATTATGTTCAAATCAATAAGTCGGACGGTTATCATTATAAATTGTATATAGTGAGGCTATAACTTGATAGTTGAAATTGTTAAGGATTTTTTTTTCTTTTTAGATCGTTTTAATAAAAGCTTTTATTGAATAAGACGACGTCATATAACACTGTTATATCTATACTAATATTATAAAGCTGCAGAGTTTGTTTGAACGCGCTAATCTCAGGAACTATTGGTCCAATTTCAAAAATTATTTCGGTGTTGGATAGTCCATTTATCGAGAAAGGCTATAGGCTATATTTTATTCTCATAAAAATTAAGGGTCCGTAAGAAAATTGCAATTTTGTAACCTAAGGTGTAAAATCGAAAACCTATTTATGCGTACGCTGCAAAAACTATTGACAATAGAACAAAATGATGTACTACGGGTTTGTAGGTCTTATTATTAAGATCTACAAGAAAGTCTGCGAAAGCATATATCTAACTCTCATAGTTTAGCTACAATAACCGCTTTAATGTTCATAAAAAAATGTATCGCTTGAAGAAAAAACTACGTTAAATGTGTATCGTAACATTAATTCTTATCCAAATTAAGCATTATGCTATCAAGGGTATTCATGTAGAAGTAAAATACTGTTTGTTTCATTCCAATAGGACATTGCGTTGAGAAATTATCACGAGTATAAAAACGCAAAGAATTGGTACCTAATAATGAGTTATTTGCCAAAGAGTAATCTCTGAAACGGCTAGACCGATTTTAACGGGACTTTCACTGGCAGATAGGTAATGTTACAAGGAGTAACATGGTCGTTTTATTTATAAAGAAAATTAAGGGTTCCACCGTAATCACATAAAATCTACGCGGGTGAAACCGTAGGGGACAGCTAGTATAATATAAAAATAAGTCGCATGAAAAGTACAGTTAAAAGAGTTCATGTTCTATAGAACGAAGAAGAATAAGAAATAAGAAAGAAGAATAAAAATACTATTTGCGTGCCAAAAACTTACTACGAGTATTTAAAATTAGAGTATTGAAATTATTATTAACTAACTGTGCCCTATGTCGCGGTACCCTAATATTTTTAATGAATATAAGTAGACTAAGTTACTCCTTGAAACATCTGCTATCCGTCAGTTAAAGTCCCGTTAAAATCGGTCTTTTATTTATCGGTATGTATTTATGTATTACGTATTATGTACTATATTATATTATGTATTATTATGTATTATTTATCTGTATGTACTGTATGTATATGTATGTATGTATAGATTATGTGAATAAATTGGTGTATGAGAACTAGACAATTTTATTTAGCTGTATGACGTAGCGGCATGATCTTTTTATGATCAGCATTCTTATCTTATTGCAAAAGTAATAATTCACTAATTAAGAGTATAATCAGGCATTATAGGGGCACATTAACCCAGAGAAACGTGCTTGCACCGGACAATAGCATTAGTCCCCATTGTTCCCGACCGTAACGGGTATGGATTAACTGGGATGCACGTAACCTAGCTGACTTTGTAAATAAAACAATGCACTGCATAAAGTAATGGGGGCAATTTTTCAACTTCCAGATTGCGACCAAAACTGGGGTTTATTTTCATTCGTCTCACGCTTTTAAGCACCCATTGTGTGCTTGAGTGATTTTTACTCATACAAAATATCTAAATATATATAACTCGAAGGTGACTGACTGAGTGACAAAGTGATCTATCAACGCACAGCTCAAACCACTGAACGTATCGGGCTGAAATTTTACATGCAGGTAGATGTTATGACGTAGGCATTCGCTAATAAATGATTTTGATTAATTCTACCCCCAAGGGGATGAAAGTTTGTATGAAACTAAATTTATGTGGGTGAAACCGCGGGGCACAGCTAGTCTCGAGTAAGAATGCTTAGTTTAAAAGTAATTTCGTCACATTTTGTGATCCGAACATTGTTCGATATTGGTCTAGTTTTAGGTTTAAACCATGTTTTGTAATAAGAGAATGTGGATACTGCAAATGCTGTAGCGTTGGTAATTTTCAAGGAATCTTTTACGTAGGTACGTAAATACGTGAGTTAATTCTGACATATTTTCTAAAATACTTTATACGAACAGGTAGATATTGAGCTAGTAAATTGACAACACGTACAAAAACATTTAATTCTCTGGAAAATGAAACGTCAAAGCGAAGAAACTGCTTATAACGCTGCTTATAACGATCCTAGTTGAGCCCCATGGCTGTAAACCTTATTAATCTCCCCTTTGACAAAATAGCTCCGGCATTCTCCAACTTTCATTGAATAGCGTATTCTTCAAGATATTTCTACTTTACTTCAACAATTTTCCGTTAAAATTCTACAGCATATTATTTATACTCTTGCAATGGAAACTGCCTCGTTGGTCTAGTGGTCGCAAACGCTACTGGGGAATACGAGGTCCTGGGTTCGACTCCGGGTCGGTCCAAGTTGGGTTTTATTTATAACTAGCTGTGCCTCGCGGTTTCATCCGCGTGGATTTAGTTTCATCCTCATTGTCGTGGAACCCTAATATTTTTAATAAATAAATGTAGCATAAGTTACTCCTTGAAACATCAGATACCTGCCTGTGAAAGTCCCGTTAAAATCGGTCCAGCCGTTTCAGAGATTACCCGGAACAAACAGACAGACAGACAGAGAAAATTTTTAAAACTTGGTTTTTTAGTGTCAGTAGCGTATATACTTTCATATGCATTTACTGAAAAGCTGTTATTTTGGAATTACAAACAGACACTTCAATTTTATTTATCTGTATAGACTAGCTGTGCCCTGCGGTTTCACCCGCGTAAATTTAGTTTCATACAAACTTTCATCGCGTATTTTATCCCCTTGGGGGTAGAATTAATAAAAATTATTTCTTAGCGGATGCCTACGTCATAACATCTACCTGCATGCCAAATTTCAGCCGGATCCGTCCAGTAGTTTGGGCTGTATGTTCATAGATCACTATGTCAGTCAGTCACTTTTCAGTTTATTTGATTATTTAGATTATTTAGATTTCACAGAAGCAGAACGGAATCTGGATTAGTTCCCGGTTAGTGGAAATAGGCTCGCACTAGAGCTGAAGCAAACCGTATGTATTTGATACGTAACGGGTGTGCTAATCTAAATCCAGTACCGAGTAACAAAACCTTGTATGCGAATGTATTTCGTTACTCGCATTTTTCTAATTACAGGCCATACCGTACGAGTACGCTATATAGGATACCACTTGATTAATTGTTCCAACATTAGATCGTATGATATGAGGTATCAGAAGTAACGAGTACTGATTGCTTAAGTACCGAATACATACGTACCTTAGCTTATTTTCGTTACTTTTACAGCTCTAGCTCGCAACCTGGGACTTAAATATAACTGACGAAATGTGGGTGTAATTTCTGTAAATACATCTCTGCCTTCACCTTCACGGAAAAACATACCTAACCTAGACTAAAAAGAACCTCAAAAGGGCACATTACCAAAAGAAATATCTTAATTTTGTCATACAGTTAGTTTACTTCTATTTTTCTCGTTTCGATGAAACATCGCAGTCAAACTGGTACAAAATGTACATACACTCTTTATTTTATTTATTCATAGATTACCGTTATTCACTCAGTTCAATATAGTATGTGGATTAACCACCGATAAGTGACATACGGATATGTAGGTATATACAAACGTTCACGCCTGTAGTACGCCTTCGAGGAATACAACACCCACTTTTCACCGAAGATGATTATGTGCCAACGTTACAGACGGTGAGTTTATCGCCGTTTCAGGCACTATATAGCTCTTTGAAATACATCTCAGACGTAATATGCAGGTTCCCTCACGATGTTTTCCTTCACCGTGAAGCACGTGGTGTAAAATCACTGTACATAAGTACAGTGGTACAGGCCCCACAGGGATACGACCTTGCGTCAAACCCCACGGCAACCATGACACCGATAAGTGACTAAAATGTAGGTAATCGCTTCCATGTCTACCTTGTTTTTTCTATGGTCATTTTCTTCTCCGTGGTTTGTTTATAGAGCAACGTTCTCTCTCTTCTTGCCGCTATTTGTTACACATTAAATACATATTGCTGTGAAAAATAAACACAAAACTGTACTACATATAACTCAAATCTCAAATCTCAAATCAAAATCATTTATTCATAATAACAAATCTATACAGATAGTAGATGTTTGTTATTTCAAAACAACAGCTTTTCACTAATTGCATATGAAAGTGTACAAAAATAAAGCCTTAAATTTTTCTCCGTCTGTCTGTCTGTCTGTCTGTTTGTTACGGGTAATCTCTGAAACGGCTGGACCGATTTTAACAGGACTTTCACTAGTAGGTAGTGTTAAAAATATTAGAGCTCCCCGACAATAAGGATGAAACTAAATCAATGCGGGTGAAACCGCGGGGCACAGCTAGTATAATGTAAAATATAAAAATGTTACAGCGCAGTCTAGTCCCAAACTAAGCAGAGCTTATACTATGTATACCAGCCTGACTGACATAAATATCATCCTCACTCCTTGAATTGTCTAAAACATTTCCCCTAAGCAGTCTAATGTAATTTTCCTTCCTGGTACGCACTATTCGGGAAACAATAGTCGTTTGTGTTCTCACGAGTCCACTTTCCACATTTTTCAGCTCAATGTTTCAACGCCCTTTAACACGTTCACGTCGTGTCAGCGTCGGCTTGTCGAGTGTGTCAATGCGGACACACTTCAATAGACACAATTCTTCTATTTTCAACCTTATTACGGTGATATAAGGCGCATCAAACTTTACAATAGGATGTCGACGACGTATGACGTGGAAGTATGTCGCTTCAGCATTAAATTAGGGCTTAAGTTACCTATTTAATTTCGTAGATATTAATGGTATAAACCCGAGGTGTCCAATTATAACTCTGACCTCTCTACTTAACCTGTACTTAATAAGCATTAATTTGTTATTAAATCTAAGTAACGATGATATAAGTTTTCTTTAGGTATCCTAAGCATGGGGCTTACTACCATAGTTATAGCAGTAACGTCTTACTAAATTTTGAGCGTTTAATTATGGTATTACAAAATGAAACGTCAAAGCTAGGAAGTTCTCAATGCGCTCTGCTTAAACCGATTATGGTATGCCCTCAGTTGGCTTGACGGCGTTATGTCATTGGTATTGGCTCACCTCATTAGTTACATTGCTTTACTTACATCACATCAATTTACAAGCCACACTAGTTTATTTAAGAAATATGGCAAAGTACAATGACAAAGATAAAGAAGCTTCCCTATTGAAATTACCTGAACAGAGTTTCCGCTCTCACGTTAAGATAATGACTTTCACAGATTTTTTGGCTTTTAGCTCGGTAAGAACCATTTGGGCCATTTGTTTCTGAATGAATAACGGCTTGAAACGTGGTAGCCACAGCTTGCACATTAGCATATTTGTTGCTGGGAATGGGATGTTTTGTTTCTATATTTGGATTTATTATCGAAATACTTCTTTACTGAAACTACAGCAAATCGAAGAAAAGGTTGCCTTCTTATTTATGATGACTAAAAAATATTTTTAAATCTATATCTATACATCTATACAGATAAATAAAATTGAAGTCTCTGTTTGTAATTCCAAAATAACAGCTTTTCACTAAATGCATATGAAAGTGTACACGCTACTGACGCCGAAAAACCAAGTTTTAATTTTTTTCTCTGTCTGTCTGTCTATCCGTCTGTCTGTCTGTCTGTCTGTTTGTTCCGGGTAATCTCTGAAACGGCTGGACCGATTTTAACGGGACTTTCACTGTTACGTAGCTGATGTTTCTTTTATTTATTAAAAATATTAGGGTTCTGCGACAATAAGGAAGAAACTAAATCTATGCGGGTGAAACCGCGGGGTTCAGCTAGTAAATAATAAAACTGATATGAAAACTTGCTTCGTACTGTTCTGGGTTAAGCTTGACCGACTGAAATTCCAACGAAAAATATAAATAAAGCTTTTGCAGCCCAGATAACGCTTATAACTTTAATAAACAATAACTAGAATGCATTGTTGCTCTAGTGTTTGCTAGAGCTACTACGAAACACGAGATGCTGAGGTGGATCCCTGGGTCAAGCAAAGTGGTATCGGGGTTTTCTATCTGTAATATCATCCCAGCCTGGAGTGTGGATTAGTGTCTGGTTAGTGGTGATAACCTCCCCCCTATTACTTAGATATATCTGCTGAAAAGTGCATATACTATAGGTTCAGCTCTGCCTGCCCTTGCGGGGAGTACAGGAGTGAGCTTAATATGTAAACGACATAAAAGATGGATAAAAACAAAATATTCTTCAACAAATAGAATTAAGTTCCAAATTTGGATTTCAAATACGCTTTAATCTATGTAAGAGTTGGTCCCAGAAGGGAGATAGCATCTCAACTCAAAGCAAGGTACGGTTTTGTTCGCATACCTATTTTCTTGTCAGGACAATAAATTACGCAGGCCATCTCAACATGTCAGTTTCACATTCAGAATAAAATAGGCTTTATACATCCAATTTCTGGTCCCAAAAGAATTCACAATGATTTCTTCCCAACTAAATGATAAATGATCATATAAATAGTTGTTTTTTTTACAGAGGTGGTAAAAAACTTTAGTGATTGTAAGCGGCCATGAACGCTTGAAAGACCTAAAGTATGTTATAAATACATACATACATATACTCACGCCTGTATTCCTCGAATGGGTAGGCAGTAGTATTGTAATAACAGCACCTACTTTTCACCGAAGATGATTAAGTGCCAATGTAACAGATGGTGAATCTATTGCCATCTCAGGCACTATGTATACATATTTTTTAATTACGTCTCAGACTACTAGGCTAGATTCCTCACGATGTTTTCCTTCACCGTAAAGCGCGGTGGTGCGAAAACACTGCACGTAAGTTTTAGAAAATCTCATTGGTACAGGCCCACTGCGATTCGAACTTGCGTCGCTTGCGTAGCAGGCGACTGCCTAAGTTACCACGGCTCTCAAGATTATATTATGTTTTAATAAATTAAATCAATGTGCCAACATAATATCTGCGGCAGTTGATAAAGTGCCAACGTGACGTATTACGGTGAGTACGTCTCCGCCTAAGGCGCCATACATAGAATTTGTAATTCTTCTTAGTTATTTGCAGGTTTCCTCACGTCTTCCTTATCATAAATCTCGAGGTGCGAGTGTGTTAGACTAGTGTGCTTAGAACTTGCGTCGTTTGCTTAGTAGTCGACTACTAAAATAACTATTGGGCAAAGTAATTTATTTCTGAACTTTTAGTAATCTTGTTACGTTTAAAAATAAAAAATATATGCGCACGCCACCCCAGAAGGGTCCCCGAAGGGGTAAACAGAGGTTTTTAAACCACACCCACATTTAACCGATTTGACAGATGGTGAGTGCATCGCCGTATCAGGCACTATACATTCGCCTTTAAATTACTTCCCTGACAAACGCAGGTTTCCTTCACCGTAAAGCACGTGGTGTGAAAATCACTGCACATAAGTTTTAAGTAAAACTCATTGGTACAGGTCCCGCTGTTTGTTTCATCTATAAATTTATTGATATGAAAGATAAATAGATACATTATTTATCGATCAAGTTTAACAATATCAAGTACGGAAACAATTTCTGTGTAAGTACATCCCGCAGGAAGAGTTCGATCTTATTCGCAATATGTTACGCAACTCACCAATAACGCGTACGCGTGAATAACGCATCATAAGGCCGATCTCATTAATCATCACAATCCACTATGAGAAAGGATAAGCGGTAAACACGCGGCTTCGTAACTTCCCATCAGACGCCTGGCACATCCAATTTGCTCCTATGATACTCCCACAAAGGATTCTCTTATGAATGGTGCGTGAACAAACGTTAAATATATTATCAGAATTTTCATGATAAATAACTAAGGAAACGTGCCCTGACTTGTAATTATTTTCCTTCATTTCGTTCTCACCTCAATAACAATGTAGCACTGATTGTTAATTATACTCCATGCTGATGATTAACACTAATTGGATGTATGTTGAGTATTTCCATTCATTATTAACTTATATTTGTCTGAATAAAAAATAAATACATACATATGCTCACGCCTGTATTCCCCGAAGGGGTAGGCAGAGGTGTTGTAATTTTCAACACCCACATTACACCGAATATGATTAAGTGCCATTGCCATGTAAATACATACAACAAATTCACAAATGGTTTCGTAAACAAATTACAACTTAAAAATATATTATTATAAAGAGGAAAGGTTTGTATGTAAGTTTGTAACGAATTGGTTCAAAAATTACCTTTCACGATTTGAATGCTACATTATCATTGTTTAATATAGGCTATATTTTTATCTTCGAACTCCCAGGGGAACGGGAACTACGCGGGTGAAGCTGCGTGACGTCCGCTAGTATAGAATATGTTGGCAATAAAGATAGGATTCTACAACCCTTAGCATTGTTCCATGAAAAATATAACAGAACGCATAGCTTCTCAGTCAAAAAACGTACTCGAATATGGAAGTACCGCTCTGAGCAAACAAAAGGCTCTAGATTGAATAATATATGGAATCCAAAAGTATGAGCCCATC